>OW121854.1:105177273-107655531 GCA_933228895.1 Platycnemis pennipes | reverse complement strand
TGGAGAACTCGGCATTCGCCAGCTCGAGTTGAGTTGGTTCGTCAGTCTTCGAGTTGGTGTGTGCCTCAAGAGGTGCCTTTGGTTGGACTGGCGACGGGCATCATTTCATTCAAAGGCTCCTTTCACACGGAACGGCGCGAACCCGACCACCGCGGTGTCGTTGTACACGGTGCACCGTGTACGGCGCGCAGTGGTGCAGGATCCCTAATACTTGGTATTTTCCCTAATACTTGGTATTTATGAGTCTAGAAAAACTTTCTAGAGAGAGTTTTTGTGCATATACGTTGGATGCACCGATTGACGAATTCAAAACCATCTTGAGCAAGGACGTATCGCTGTTGCTACTCCTCTAGTAGATAAGATAAAATGTTGCCCTGGTAACAAGTGTATCATTTGAAAAGGATCAGACACAGCTTCACCTTCAATTCTCTCTAATATAACGTTTATTGCCCTGATTCTTGTTCTGAAAAATGGGTTTTGTAATTGAAGGTGAGTGCTATTTAACTGTTTATTAATAAATTGCAAATACAATTCGCAAAATTATTTTTTTTACACAATTTCATGTTCCAAAATAAAGAACATTCTTTTGAAAATTCACTTTTATATTTTTGCAAAATAATTAATTTGTGAAAATATTAACATCGAATTCGTGTTTAGAGATCGCGAAAACCTTTCTGCTATAATTTTTAATGAAACGAGAAGTTTGAGTTTGTGTAAATCCAAATAATAAAAATATTGCGAATACTTTTGTGAAAAAAGTAATTAGCAAACATTTGAACATCAAATTAGCATTCAGCAGCTGAGAAAACATATTTGTTCACATTAATCATGATGTTAATTTAAGTACAAAAATTGCAAAAATTTTTGCAAAAAAATTAATTTTCAAAAGTTTTGAATCTAAATTCATATTAAGAGACCTCGAAAACCTATGTAGACAAAATTTTATGTAAATTGAACATTTTTAAATCCAAAATACCAATTGTTAGGGATCCTGCACTGCTGTGTGGTGTGCCACCGTGCATTCCTCAAAAACAGCCATGAATGTCATGGTACAGTCCAATTCAAGTATACGACGTTTTAATTTCTAGTAGGAGTTTAATCATGAATGAAGTAGATAAGGTGCTGTGCTTGTACTTTTAATAATGTGGATATAATAAAATGGCCAATTCCAAGTGAAAAATTAGACAGGACTGGGCATTGAACTATTGACCGTCACGATGATACATTAAGAAGTTAGCCTTTTTGGTCTGGAATTTTATAATTTTTGTCTTGAAAAAGTCTTGAATTTCTTTTTCATATATTAGTAGACACCATGTATTAGAAACGGGTAGAAGAGCCATTTTCACACAATATAGTATGTTCATCGATCATTTTGCGAATTAAATCTTCCAAAACAATAATTTATGCTTTTCTGAAGTCTTTTAGTGTCAACCGGTAGGTACATCCATTGGTTAGGAAAGTTGTAATGATTCACTGAAATACAGCATTTTTCGGAGGTCAAAAATATTTCTTGCATAATTACCTATTCCTAGCCATTCCTAATACATATTTAGTTACCCATCGAAAATTAGTTGCAGTGAGTATTTATTTACACAAGCAAATGCCTCTGTCGGTTGTGCTGCACATCGTGTGTCATACTAGTGCTGCCATCTGGAGGATCTAGAGCGAACGGAGTAACTACTGTGAGATACTATTGCCGAGAATTATCAATGCATTCACCCAAAAAATAATGTAGAGATGGCTCAAATCTTGTATTCTTATTTGTTGTGGACTAATAATGCCACTAAATATAAATACCATGCGTTAATTTGTACTTCGCAGTGCATTGCCCTCAAGATATATTGCTCGTAATACCGAACGTATACAGTGGCTGGAGCTTCTGGGCCTCGCTACATCCGTTTTCTTTTAAATGTTAACTATTGGCCTTGTGATGATACATTGGCAATCACTTGTTATTATGAGATTCTCACTATATGCATTACTCACTATAACAGTCTTCTACTGTAATTCATTTGTCAGAAAGGCATGTATATGCAAATAGTTTATCTTGAAAAATACTGTCCACTCTTTAATTCATGCCATGGGTTCAGAAGTGGTAAATCAACCATAACTGTTTTCTGCCAAGCCCGTTTTTAATGAAGTTCCGTTCACAATGAAGTGAAGGCTATTCCATGGAAAAATGGCCATTTTATCATGTTAAATATCCCATTTTTAACAAACATTTATTTATCAGTGGTCTGCTTTTAATGACTTTTTTATGCTATGGGTAACCTATTTTTTCCATAGTACCCCACAGTTGTTAACATATTTTCAGTATTATCTACAAGGTTAACTCAAACAAAGGTGTAAGTGCATCTGATAATTTTCATCCATAAATACGCCTACCCACCCCTTACTCTGGCTCCCATGAACGCACACCACGAAAGCCTTTCCTCTCCGTGAGTACGGTTGAGTCAGGGTGGTCCAATGACAGGCATAAGGGTTGGGTGAGAGGTAGGGGTCAAGGTTGTTAGGTTGGAAAGGACAACCATGGAGTGAGATTGACATAAAGGTCTTGCGAATAAAGAAGATTGATGGGAAAGGCGAAATTAAGGATGAGAAAGGTAATTCTGGTGGGTCATAGCCATATGACAACGTTCTAATGTGAGGCGAGGGTGTTGGGTATGATAAGGGGACAGTGATTGGCTATGAAATTGGCGTCAGGGTTTTCTGCCCCTCTGACTTTCTGTTTTACCCTACCATCAGACAATTTTCTACCTTGAGCTCTTCCTGTGGCGCTGGCTTCAGTCTTTGGTCATCAGCAGTCGCGTCAAGCAAGAATGCTTAAGCTCGTGCTTGAACTTCCATCCATTCCCCTCGCCCTCAATTGATGACTCGGTGACCTTAATTCAGCGGATTGTGCAATAGCCGATCCTTAGCTGATATCACTCTGCCGTGGAGTATGCAGTCTAATTTGCTCATCCAAGGTAATTTCATTGGGTTGATAGATTCAAGTTAAAGTTGGAGACGTATGCACTATCAGACATGATCAAGCGGAAAATAAAAACAAAATGAATATTTTTGGGCATGTTTCCAGCAGCAGCGTTGGAAGTATGGGGCATTCCCCCCAGAAATTGCCTCGGGCCCTTGAGAAATGAGTCTTCATTAATTAAAATTAAATTTCACTTGTTTCCAGTTTGCCTTTTCCCTTCGGATGCATATTCTACCACCTTCATATGCACTTAGCAGAATTCTAATCTCTACCCCCTCCTATCCGAAAAAAATGCAGGATCTTCTCATAGGAGCCAGGCCCTTTTCAAGGTTGGCCCCTCCCAGCGAAAATAGTTCCAATGCCCCTGGTTTCCAGTAATATTATACAAGGTGTATTTTCCAGGTCACCATAATTTTCGCCGTAGATCTTTAAACTTACCTGCCTATTCTCAGCCCATTTCCCCCAAGACTTTGCTATGATATTGAACTGCTGCCTCATCATCCTTCCCCACTGGAAGTCCCTTATCAGTTACGACCACAAAAAAAGTATCACATTTCACTCATTGCTTTCCCATGCCCTAACTTCCCAGGTGTCTAAAGCCCTCCATTTTTCTTCTGTTAGTAAACAATATAAGCGTAGTTTTCTGCAGATTTACAGTCAGCCCTGTTTCTGCGCACCAGCCCATTGCCCTTCCAGGGCTTTCTACAGGAGTCCAGAGACAGTATCGAGGTACTTTCCAGTGATGAATATAGCCACATCATCTACGTACCATTGAGTGTATGCACCAGTCATATTCAATTTTACAAGAGAAGATTGCCGATTACCACATTCCAGAGAAGTGGAGATAACACTCCTCCCTGTGGGCAGCCTCGAATCACAGCTACCTTCATTGAACTGTCTCTCAAGACTACCTTGACAGTTCTCTGTTCCAACATGTATCTAATCCAGCTCACAATGTGAGCATGGATGCTATGTCTTCCTGCTGCAATGCAGATTTGATCGAAGGACATGTTGTTAAATGCTCCCTCGACATCAAGAAATGCCCCCAGTCCGTAAATTCTGTGTTCCAGCACTCCCTCAATCCTGATAACCAGATTGTGTAGTGCTGTCTCCATGGATTTTCCCTTCTGGTAGGCATGTTGATACAGGTGCAGGGGGTGATCCCTTAATGGCCCATCCCTTATGTACCTGTCCACTATCTTTTCTAGTGTCTTCAATAGAAAAGACAAGAGACTGATTCCTCAAAATGAGTCTGCTCTTGTGTAGTCCATCTTATGTAGTCCGTCTTGTGTAATCCTGACCTTCTGAAGGAGTGCAGGAAACACCCTATCCTCCCCAGCAGCCTTAAAGGGGATAAAACTCATAATTGCCCATTTTTTAACTGTGTACGTCACGATGCTGGAGGAAAGTCTCCATTCCATCCGAGCCGGATGGATGGGATTCCTCCCATGATGCATCTCCCTCAACTCCCTGGAGCCTGGAAAGTGGGTCTCCAGCATTAGCTTTAGCGCTTCCTTGTTGGAAGACGTTAAGTCTCCCGAGGGAAGCAGCAGAGAACCCACCCCTGCTTACTAGTCTTTCAATAGGATCTTATGAAATCTTGCCATCTGTGGAACAGTCTCTACGCTCTCATAGAAGCCCCTCTATGAGTCCCTCTCACAGTGCTTGATTGCTGCTTTGTACCTCCGTTGGGCAACCTTAAAGTTTTCCCAATTCTGAGGCATTCTTGTCCTCTTTGCTTTATTAAAGAGTTTCCTAGTCTAGTTCTCTACGGAGACCGTTTAATTCTGCTTCCCACCAGGGTAATTTACACCCTTCCTTCCTGGTCCTTAGGGGGCAGCTGTTTTCGTAGGATGTGATGATGCTTCTCTGTAGATACTCAACAGCAGCATCCACCTCATACACGTTTCTAAACTTACACTGAGCCCCTCTAGGGCAGCTCCCAGCCTTTTTTGATATAGAACCCATTTGGTAGTCCTAGGGTTCCTTTATGTTATTTCCCTATGATTGGATTCTAAAAGAGTGAATGGTAGGTGTCTGTGGTCAGACAATTAATCTCCCATTACACTCTCCGCCCATCAATCCTGTGCAACAGAGAGCTGGTGCACAGTGTAATATCTATCACCTCCTGCCAAACGCTGTTTGCAAAGGTAGGTTGTGATCCTTTGTTGAGTATATGTAACTCCATAGACATGAGATACTCCAACAAGGCCTCTCCCCTTCTTTTGGTGCTTCCACTCCCCCACACAATGTGGTGCGAGTTAGCATCACCACCGATTACCAGATCCCACATTTGGTGTTACAGTGACTCACCAGCCTCTCCATCCCATTCGATGGTGGAGGAGCGGGTGCATCGTATGGCAGGTAGGAGGAGCAGATGACCACCCTCCTCCTGTTCTCACCTTCCCCCAGGGTCAGCAGAACTGCAGTCTGATCCCTAATGGTAAATTCTGATAGAGGCAAAGCACTTATCCTATTCACATAGATACAAGCTCTAGGTCTATCAACAGTGGTACAGTAGGATACTTTACCGACAGTCATACTAAGTCCTCTGACTCTGCCCTGGGAAGCCCAGGTCTCCTGAATCAGAGCTATCCTAACTTCACCTTTCGAGAGGATTCTTTGCAAGACCCCCGAGGCAGCCCTGCTGTGTTGCAGGTTGGCCTGAAGTATGCCGATGCCTGCCATGTCTAGGCCCTCCCAGCACCATCTTCATCCCCCAATGCTTTCTCTTTGGGGGGATGTTGGACCTTCCTTTCGGCGTGAAGATGGAGCTTCTCCTCAGCCCCATCCTTACTCAGGAGGGTCACCTCAACCTGTTGTAGGCCAATGATCCCCCTGAAACTAGGTGCTGTCAGGAACTTAATGGATGTCTCATCCACCCCCAGGACAAACCTTGTGCTACGAGGGGTGTCGCACCTTTCGTAGGGCCTCCATAGGGCTGTTTTCAGCCCCGGGTTGACCTTCTGTAATCTCCCCAGGAAGGTCTTGGCATCCGGTTTGCTACGCCCTGGGACCAAATCATCACCCTCCTTCTGATAAGGTTGTCAGCCTCCACAGCTTGGAAGATGGTCCCCTCAACAGGTCTCATCTTCTTTGCTGCTTCAGCTAACCAGGCTGCAGAATGGTCGTTGTCACAGATAATCTCCAATGCCCTGTTTGCAAACCTTGCCCCCCGAAAGACAGGGAGGTCCTGGTCTTCTGGGACCTCATCCCAGAGTCCTTCCAGTTTCCTCTCTACCTCCTCCTGCCATTCTTCTATCATCACCTGAGGATACCCTACCGGGATAATGGCCATTTTATTTTGGTTCTTGGATGCCTCTGCATATGAGGGTCGAGAACCAGTCTTGGCCCTCTTGGCTTCCTGAGCCTTGTTTGTAGGCGTATCCCCTGGGATATGCCTCCTCTTTGTGGCAGAGGAGGGGGGAGTCTCTGTCATCCCCACTCCCCATTCTGGGGCCCCACCAGCAATTGCCACGCCAGCAGTTCTCCCATGAGCAGGGGGGTCCATCAGACTCTCTCCACGTCCCCTCACTCCCTGCCTTTCTTCTGTCTTCTCCTGGCGGCACCAGTCCGCTTTCCCCCCTTATTGAACCTCTTCACTCTCTGAGAGACGCTCCCTATGGTATTACCAGAGGCCCCTGAGTCAGAGTCTGCCCTTTTGGGGGAGCAACCCTGACGCAGTGCCTCCTTAATGGTTGACTCCGAGGAGTCTGAAAGGTTGCCCACCTCCTCCCCTGTAGGATTGGAGGAGCAACTAAAGTGAGTGGGTTTCCCTCTAGGGACCCCCACAGGTAGCGATGGAATAGTGGAGGCCGTGTCCTCATTGTGACCGTGCTCATTGTCCTCATCCAATTGTATCGCTTCATCCACTGGGGAAATGAGACTACTAGAGTCCAAATCAAGAGTGCACACTCCATTAATTTTCCATTTTTAGCACACTCAATTAATTTTTTAGAATTGGTTTCCATGTATGGTCCCATGAGTAGCTAGGGGATTAAAGGATCCACCCACACAGAGCCCTGCATGCATGGGTAAGGCTAAATAAAACGGGAGGTCACCCAGTATCCGGACTCTCTCTGTTAGTGACTTCTTACCCTCTGCCCCGTGGCTGCGGTCACCCTTGGAACAAGGATGCACTGTGGTGATGGGAGCTATTTATTGACCACCAGGTCTAGATCCGTCATGTTCAGCGATACCGGGGGTACCTCGAGGAGGATGTGGCTCTTCACCATAACCCCCCCATCTTATATGATATATAAGATGCCATAAATGAAATACTGCATGGTATCTTCCCCAGTCCATTAGCATTTTACACAAAAATGTAAATTAGAGGGGTGGGTGAGGGCCTTTTGGAGCCCCCATGGCACTTCGACCTCTTTAGATCCATTGTGCCCACCCACATTTAACCTGCCTGCCACTCACAGACAGGGTACAAGAGCACCGAGGTAGAGGTACGGAGGATGGTCATCCATCCAACATCTGTACGGGCCCAATGTTGCTTAATTTCAGTGATTTGAAGGGAACTAGTGTTTCAACGTGCATATAGCCCCTTGCCCTTATTTGCGAACTGTAGGACAATTATTGTGGTGTAAAGTTGGCAGAAATACATAATGAACATACTGTTGAGTAGTAATATGAAAGTTGGCGTCTACTGTATATTAAACTGGGTGAACACTGGGACCTACCAGAATGCAGTAAATCATTTATGTACAGCAGAAACAAAATAAGGGCAAATAAGGGTAAACAAAATAATAATAAAATAATAACCTTGAGGGGACACCTTGAAAAATACCCATGGAAGAATATTTGATGCCATCCTGTATAATAGCGGCATGCTAGAACTAAAAATTCGGAATGCATCTCATGGTGGTAAGCAGTTGAAAGGTTGAAAGGAAACAACATTGAAATCCCAAATCTCCCTCCACATTTACTATATGTTTCCTAAGAACATCAAAAACAGCAAATGCATCTCAAGATATACTACAATAATGATGTGACCAAGAGAGGTCAACATGCAAACTACTTTCCACGAGGACTTGATGATTGAAGCCGTCAAAAGTGAATACACTACCGAGAAAATCAGTTCCAATTCATTAACATGGGTTTGATTGACAATTGTCAATCCTTAAGGCTTATATGAGCCTTAAGGCTCATATGCAATAAAGTTTTACAGGAAATCTAAGAGAACACATTGAAATGGTGTATAAAACCTTTTTAAATGAAATTGACATTGCTGTTTTGAACTCTTACATTGTTTATCAGATAATGAATGAAAGAAGACCACAGCTAATTAACTTCAACTGAATGTAATCCAAGCTTTTGGAGGAACTTATGGAAGAGAGGAAATCACCAAGATGAGGCTGACCATCTTCAGCAGGAGATTGGCTTCACATTTCAGAGCGTCACTTCCCAAAGCTAGTCCCTGCAAAAACCTCAAAGGCTAATTAACAGCAAAATTGATTCGTTCGTCTGCATATAGGTACTACAAGAAAAGAGAGAAAACTTAACTCCTCCATGACTCTCAGCATTATGTTTTCCTGAGTATGGATAGATGTATGCAGATTTTAAAAGGCTGGAATCCACTGTCTTAAAGTATTAAAAAACAGTTTGCTATGAAAGTATGAGAATAGGTTAGTGCTATCTCTTGTCCTACTTTTGTTTTATGAATCATGATTTTACTGTCTTCAAATTTAGCGCCAATAATTGAACGGCGAAATTTGGTTACTTACCGTAATTATGTATGTTTAAGATGCCTAAAACGTCCACGTACTACTCTAAAAATTTACAATAATTTTTGAATATGCAGTTCATCTTTAATTTAAACATCAAAGTCAAAATTTACTTATTGGAGAACCATTTGGAATCTTTCAAAAAGTACACCGGAAGTAGCGACCAACCAATGGGACCAGTTCTGATTTTTCCCCGCCTCCCGGCAGTTGTATAGATTCACGTTCGGCGCATGGTGAATTGTGAATCTTCGTGGGGGGTTTTCGTTAACTCCCACTTTTATTGCTGTCTTACCGCGTTATTTTTTGTAATTTTAATTGATAATAACCATACAATATGTTTAAGTGCAAGGAACAAGTGGATATCCACGTGCAAACCATATTTAAAAGGTGTCGGAATGAAACGGAGGTATGCATACTTATCGTAGTTCAGCTGTGTTGTTATGACAAGTTGTCGGCAGATTGCTTGACAGAATATGTTTAAGGACTTAATTAGTCTTAGTTGTGTTTAGTTCGCTGCTATTTTTTTGTGGGAGACTTATCCTAGCGATGTGCGCAGTGGGTTATTGTATGTTCGTTACATCCCTAACGGGCAACCTATGAGCTCTGTATATATCTGGCATTTTACTCCATTGTGCAGAGGAATCTACGATGTTACCATCTGTCAAAACTGTATAAACAAGTAGGAGATTTCGAGTCTGCCCGGCGATTCATTATGAGATACCTGACTGTGAGAGAAGATTCAGCCGAAGCACATAGACTTTATGGGCAAATTTTAACAGGGTTGAAACAGAAAAATAAAGCTCTAGCAGAATTTAAGTGCTCCTTGGAATTGGATCATCATCAACACGATCTTCTCCCTAAAGGTATGTGGTATGCAAGTAATCGATAATGCTGTTTGTGGGAACTACGGTACTATGATAAGGTGTCGAAAGCTCTTTAAATATCTAATATTTATATATGTACATACATCCTACCCTAGTATATACATCCTACCCTAAAACAACAGTTTTTGACTGCCTATTATAAATTATTTGATACGTATGAAATAAACACGAATAGTGTTCGTAACTTACACACGACACTGACGGATTTTCCGTATCATAGCCCGGACCGTTAGCATTTTGGGGCTGAGGTTACTTGTGATGGCCGTACTTGATAGATTATTAAATAGACCATTGAAGGACGTTGGTTCTCGAGGTATGTCTCGTAATGCACCCACTGAGAAGCCTACCGGTACTGGTGTTGTAGGTGACCCATGGACTTTCTGCATTCAAATGTTACCATTAGAAGCAGGTATCCTGGGTAGCCTAAGGATTAAATTGACTCCAGAAACCATAATTTTTCGATTTAATTACCAACCTCGTTACCGTTCTACTTTGTAGATTGAGATCCATAAGCAATTAGCTATAATTCTTACTGATGTGATGATTTTCTAAGTCATTGGTATTTTTTGTGTTTTGAAAGAATAATTACCTTACGTGTCAGAGTTTTATGTAGTTTCTATGAGTTCATATCAGTAGAATTCGTTGCTTTAAAAGTATGGCAGTTACATGCTGTAATGTTGAATTTTGGTTTAAAGTTGTCAATGTCTCATTTCAGTATGTGATCTCTTGGCTGATCTGGATGAGCCCCTAGACCCTGATGTAGCTCAGTATTGGGTGGACCGCACAAGGACCCATTTTCCTAATCATCCGGCTGTTTTTCGTCTGCGCGAAAGGTTGATGACAGAAAAGCGCAGCCAAAGTGATGCGTCGCTGCCTAAGGATGTAGATGCCCTAGAGGCACTGCTGAGGGCTGAATTAGAAGTCCGGCCTTCAGATGTGGCCCTTAGGGTGCGACTGCTTCAGCTCTACTTGCGTGCTAATCGTGTCAAGGATGCTTATCATCATGCTGTCCTTACCGAGGGTGGCAGGCTGCACAGTAATGATTTACGCTGGTACGATTGTTTAGCGGATGTCTTTGAGGTAAGCAATGTTATGTGGAAATATTTCTATTTGTACTTCCCCATGGAACATTTCGAATCCAAGAGTTGTTTAGGTAGTGGCTTTATAAGCATCATTTGAAGAGTGCATGGTTGAGTAAGCACTGCATGTTTGTCCACGTGGGATCTGTGTCTCTTGTGGGATGGGATTTGCGAAGATGTATCGGAAGCTTTGATGCTTCAGTGTGGGGGGGTGGTATTGAAATTTGATATGTAAGAATGTGCGTATTTGAATTTACATTTGGATGGAGTGGAAACATTTATCTGGGAAGCGAAAGGCATTGTGAGTGAGTTGGAAAAGTTGGTAATAATGATAAACTTAGTCGTGTTCTACCTGGAGGTGTCTTTGATAGGTGAGGGTAGAGCTCACCCTTTACTAAGCCATTGGCATGTGAAATTCACATTCAGAGTAGGGGGGCCAGTTCCTTTCCCTGGGCCACCTGAGATTTCCTATGAAGTTCTGACACGCAGAAAACCAAATTGTGAGGATTTTAGGTGGGGGTGTCCAAGAAGTCTCATGCCCGGAATTTGAACCTGCAACCCTCCAGTCACTTCAGTTTTCTACTCACTATGCCACCAAGATCTCTAGAAAAGGTAGAAGGGGGAATTATATAAATAACTAGCGGAAGGGACCCGTTGACTTCAACGGGGGGAGAGGGGAGTGAAAATTTTTGAACACAGTAAAATAAATTAAACCAAGAAAGTATTTACTCTTTTAAATGTATTTCCAGATATCAAGCCACTCATAGCACTGGGAAATGTTATTAAATTAACCACAGCCTAGAAGATGAAAACACTGAGTTCTTCATTCCAGTGTAACCAACTATTTATGTATTTTAATATCTGTATCTGTGCACATAGTCCCAATCATGCATTAGCAAATAAAATTCACCACTGGCACAGCTAATGCAGATGAAAGCCAGTAATGGCACAGTAAGTTATCCCAACACTAAAAAATTTCTGACGATTATCAAAATTTTTAGAACTATTTCAATGCACACTTGATGCTAGTCGTTTTTGAACTATGCCATGCAAAAAGAGATAAGGGTGAACATTATTTATCCAAAGTTCTTCAACAGCTAATTTAAATAAGGTAATAAAAAAGCATCTACACTGAATTCAGTGTTTTTCCAATGAGGGTACAATTTTGAATAAAAGGTTAAAAATAACCCATTGATTTGGTTAGGGAAAAATCCTTTCTTAGCGCGCTCCTCACCACAAAGGGATTTTAAATCAAAACTTCACGTTTGTATCACCACCAGATGGAAGGTGAAAACACTCTTCTAATTCAGTAACATGCAATAACGTTGTGGCTTTTATGTACAGGCACTTCCAAAAAAAAGTTAACACACTTCAGAGCCGAAATTTTTCTAAGTCTCGAGTTGACGGTGATTTGACAACGCTGCATCACGGCTTCCCTCTGGCGGAGCATCGCGAAGTTCTAACCGAAAACAAACCCCCTTCCCTCTTCCCCCGTCCTCACCTTTCCCTGTTTAGCAGAAGGGATTACTGCACGGTTGGTCTTGTTATGCCCTAAAGAAGGGGGCTATTGTGGGGACTCCATGGTTGTTTCTTCCAACTCGCGCTGCGAGACTGAAGTCCTGAACACATCTCTACGCTCGCCACCGTCGCGAAAAAAACTGGACTAATTTCCAAAATAGCTTTCTTTGAGATATAGACTTGAAACTTCACATAAATACTCAGAAAATATTGCTAATTAAGGAATAATGCATCATTTGACATGATTCTTATCTGTTAGCTAGATATAGGGGCTCAAACATAACCAAATTTCCAAATAACACCCGCATCATTTGCCTATTAACACAATGCTATGCCTTTAAATTGCCTGAGCTACAAATATTTTTTTAATCATTTAATTGCTATTCCATTACTTAGAAAAACTAGAGTATATCTAGTTCACAAGGGCCCTGGAAAGACTCCACTCTTTTCAAGGGCTGAAGGGCGTGAATAAGAAGTATGTTCCCGGAGCGTACGCAAAGAAAAATAACTTGATTCCGCGTAATCTTATCCCGTCGTACGGCTCAATATGCTCGCGATTTCATCAAATAACGGTGATGGAGGTTCCTGACAATGGATACAGCTCAAAAACAACGAATTGGGAGCCTTAGGGTCCATGTCACTTCAGCAATGTAAGTGAGTCACGTCAATTCCAGCTCCCGACGCGTGGAGCCAAACCCCAAACGCGCAGTCGGAAAATCATATGTATTTTTTGGTGTCGCAAACTTACTCTTAATTCCTGTTCACTTTCGTGTATACGAGTTTTCAGCGAATTATCAGATATAAGTGACTTGACAAGTGTCTCCCTGAATTGTTAGATATTCTCTACTTTATGCAAAGTTTTGTCTGAGAACAGTGTCCACCATTAAAAGTAATGGAATAGCAAATAAACGATTCAAAAAATATTTGCAGCTCAGGCAAGTAAAAGCAAAGTATAGTGTTAATAGATTATGCTATTTTTATTTGATCAAATTCCTCCCACAACGTCATCATCAACTTGTAAGATGTTCGGATAAATGTTATAACAGGATTTTTTAAAAATTTCGTGATGTTGAGCCCTTGTGTTGCTCTAACGGATGAGAATCATGACAAGTGATGCATTATTCCTTAAGTAGCAAATTTTTCTAAGAATCTCTGTGAAAAGTGTCTCCCTAAAACGTTAGATATTCTCTACTTTATGTAAAAAGTTTTGTCTGAGAACAGTGTCCGTTATTATCTCAAAAAGTATATATCTCAAAAAAAGTTATTTTAGGTTTTTGTCCAGCTTTTTTCGATTTCCGTCGAATGTGGGTCGGTCCTGTGTCCCGAGATTGTCGTTTTCTTTGACTCGACCTGCACGACGTCTGAAGTCCCGAACGTATCTCTATGCTCGCAACCATCATCACAGAAAAAAATCGTCGTCACGCATTTGCATAACATTAAAAATAGACGTTTTACTTTGAAGAGGAAATCACATATCATCATTGGTTGTTATCACCCTCCTATATGTATGTGTCCCTTAAATAATTAATTCCTCTGTTAATTGGTGTTGTTTCACGTTCGTGCCATTTCAGAGCGAGTTCATAGGCATATTTAATTCTCACATCGATGTGGTCAGAAGCTTTGAAAATATGCGATCCCAAATCTTAAGACTAGGAGCAGGCTGATAAAAACATTTTAACGTTTTCGCTGTATTGGCGCAGTAAAATGCTCGATTTTCAGGATGAAGTAAATAACGTTCCCAATTGTGGTGGTATTTCCACGAGTTAACCTTAGCATTTATAGTTTAGGAGTCCTAATTTGAATAATAATAATTATATCTATACAAACAAACCTATACAAATCTGTTATTGACCACGCAGCCATTTCCCTAAAATCTGGTCTAATGTCTAATCTAACGCTTTGGAAGAAGGTGTTTAAAGAATTGGCTTTTTCTACACTGCTGGTGACTCTAATTCCTTTATCGTTTTTATGTGTATGCACTGTGGACCTATTTGCCCGAAGCTCTCTCACATATGACCAAAACGTTTTAGGATTGCTATCTGAATATTCTCCTAGCATCTTGCTCTTGAAATGTTATAACGCTTGCCGACATGATTTCCTTGCTAATGCTCTAGATTTTTTATAGTTTTGATCTAACTTTGTTTTCCTCTACCGATAGACCCTGTCCTGCATTTTTCATCCTAGCGTGGCATACCCTTTGTCACTTAAGTGATTTCCTAACCTCCGCATTATACCACCTTGGCTCTGTATTATCACTTATGAATTTACTTGGTATGTATTCATTAACTGCTTTACGGGTGTCCTCAAGAAATTCTCTCCACGAATCCTCTGTATCTAATCCTTTGCTTTGTTCGCTAAATATATTAAACGATTCCCTTAATTCCTCTTTCATAGCGTCATAATTAGCCTTGCAAAATAAGAATACCCTCTTCCTTGGTTTATAATGTCTTTCAACGCCTACAATAAATTTCGCATTTACTATTTTATGATCACTAAAGGTTACAGGTCTTAATACATTTAATTGCGCGCGCATGCGACCACAACTAAATAGTTATTCGTATGAGATTTAACTGATTGCAAGAGCTCCGTAAGCATGTGAAGACATTTCCGTTGGTCAAACTGTAGCTAATGTTACGCTATAATTGGTTATTCAATGCCTTTTCCGTTCTTTAAAGGAAAAGGACTGTGACAACATACGAATATTCCCGAATACCCATTGTTTATAGGATACCTGCAGGTGGTCGCAAAATACCCCCGACTCTCGCCTTACCCTTATTCCCGACCGCGGCGTTGATCCGCGTGTCCTCCTAACCCTGCCGAAGGATCGCCACCCACTATTCTCCTCCTACCGAAGGGGAGGGGCGGCGAGGAAGGATGGCTAGCTGGTAATTCCCTCTCAGAAAGGGTTTGCACACGTGACGCCTGGGCACCCGGCCGCCATACGGTGATCTCCTCTCGAGGGGCCAATTGCTCGGATTGCGAAGTGGGTGGACGGCAATTAGTAAATTTCCGTAAGAACCTTTATCGCAACTGAGAATAGTAATTGCAAATTGTTAAGCTGTTCCTATATTTCCTTCTAATGGAAAGGTGCTCTATTATTCGACCATATTGCATGCTAAACAATACCGCCAAAAGCTTTGGGTATATTTCTTTAATGGACGGAATTAATTCATTTTTGTGAATGAATTGTTACTTCCTTCACACCACATATGAAATTAATAAGAGACTATCAAACCTAAATCATGAAACCATGTTGAATTGTTACTTCCTTCACACCACATATGAAATTAATAAGAGAATATCAGACCTAAATCATGAAACCATGTTGATAAATGTGTTCACTCGTGGGCATTTAAATGTTTTGAAATATTCGCCCGGTAATGTGAGTAGAAACAAACTTAAAAGCACTCAGGTGGAAGAGTGGATGGGCAGACGTCTGCGAAGTTTTACCTGCTTCCGGAACACCCCTCATGCCTGGGCACTGGGCTGCAAGGGCATAGACTCAGGATGTTGAACCAAGGCATACCGCGTAGAAGGGGTCGTGGGTGCAATAAAACGTATGGAGTAAGGTTTTTGGGCAGTGGAAAATTATTCCTACGGGGAGACCGGTCCTCCCCATTGTCTCAGTACAGGGACTGAACAGAGTGGTCAGAGGGAACATGCCGCTGCCCCCCATTTGGCATTCAGATCTCCTTTGAGGAAAGGGGAAAAGGTGGCAGGGAAAACGAAGACCAAGGCTCTGAAATCGTCGGTGCATCTTTTCCGTGTGAATAAAAAGAAGGGGGCAAAAGTAATTCAAAAGAAAAACCAGTGTATTTCTGAATGTTTCATGGGCCCTAGAAAGACTACACTCTTTTCAAGGGCGTGAATAAGAAGTATGTTCCCGGAGCGCACGCGAAGAAAAATAGTGATTCCGCGTAAACTTATCCGGTTGCACGATTCAATATTCTCACGATTTCATCAGCATAGATCAGTGAAGTTTTCGGACAATTAGTGCCGCTGAAAAACGACAAAATGGAAGCCTTGGGTCCGTGTCACTTGAGTAAAGTAAGCGAGTCACAGATCTTCCAGCCCCAGCCGCGCGGAGCCATGCCCCGGATGCGCGATCGGAAAATCATATGTATTTTCGGTGTCGTAGACTTATTTTTTAATTTCTCTTCAATTTCGTGTTTATGAGTCTTCAACGAGCTCTCTGATATATGTCACTTGACAGGTCTCTCCCAAAAACGCTAGATATTCTCTATATTATGTAAACATTTTATCCGAGAACAGCGTCGGACATTTTTAACGGAATTGCGCTAAAATGCTTCAAAAATATTTGAAGCTTTGGTAATTTAAAGGCAAAGTCTTGTGTTAATAGATCATGCTATTCTTTATTCAATCAAATTCCTCGCATAACGTCATGATCAACTTAACGTGGAAGACATTCGGAGAAAAATTAGTTCAGGTGTTTTTTGAGTATTTTTGTGAAGTTTCAAGTTATATATCAAAGAAAGCTATTTTTGAATTTTGTCCAGCTTTTTCCGATTTCCGTCCACTATGCGACCGTAATACACCTAAAACACACCCAATAGCGGTAATGATGTACAGTAATACCTCTACCTAATGAACCTCTTCATATCGTAAACCTCCGTTTTTCGTAATGACTTCGAGTTCCAGCCAAAATTTGTATGCGATTATATGGAGAAGTCTCTTCCTATTGTACCTCTGTGTTTTCGAAAAACCTCCACAGTCTGTACTGAGAATACACCCCTATTCTGCCTATTCTGACTTCATTTTACTGTCAGTTCTCCATAAAACCTCGATATTGTTGCGAACTTACCCTTAGAAAGTTATACCCCCTATATGCAACCCCCTAGAAACCCCCTATATGCAACCTTATCTGTGAAAATGTCCGAAGACATTTTCACAGATATCTGATCAGATGCAAAATATCTTAGGAGATATCATTTTCCATAATTAATTTGGCATTTGGATTTTCTAGTCTTCGGACATTTTCATTTAAGCCAAATTAGAAGCTCTCATTATTTCATCTAACATTATCTGTGATTAGAAACACATTTTTACTACTAATACCTACTAAAAAGCTGTTTCTAAGTTCTAGAGCATCTAATATTGCCGTGAATGCCTTCATCATAAGAGAAAAGGCCAATGTACAAGTTTGGGAATAATGGATTTGAGACCCTCTAATGGTTGGTTGGGTTGGTTGAAACATTGGTAGAAATATATTGTACAAAAATAAATCAGGACACCTCTATGCTTTGAGAAATAATTACTAATATTGCTCTAATTCAGTATATCGGTGTTTCTTTTTTATATACAGTAAAACCTCTACATAGTGAACCTCTTCATATCGTAAACCTCCGTTTTTTGTAATGACTTCGAGGTCCTGCCAAAATTTGTATGCAATTATAAGGAGAAACCCCTTCTGTCGTACCTCCATGTTTTTGAAAAATGTCCACACTTCGTACTGAGAATACACCCTCATGACGAGCCATCTACCTCCAAGGATTAAAATATTCAGGTTATTCAGTTATGATGTTAACGAAAATGATAGTAAAACTAACCTCTGGTCTAAGTAGAATTTGCAAACCGACGTAAACCTCTCAGATGAACTCCTTCATATCCACGTATGAGATCACCATCTGACGCAACTATTATACCTGAATCTGAAGATTTGTTATAATTTAGGTTTTAAATAATTTTTAAGGGGAATTTAGCCTATTCTGACTTCATTTTACTGTCAGTTCTTCATAAAACCTCGACATTTATGCAACCATACCCTTAGTAAGTTACATTGCGTTTATTTCCATGCTTGCGCTTTGCGGCAGTCGTCTGCTTCTCCGGAGTATCTTCGCCGTGAATTTTAACTCCACCACTCTTAAACAATCATTGCCATCCCCCCATGTGCAATATTATCTGTGATTAGAGTCACATTTTTGTAGCTGAAGACATCGGTCAGTGAAATAGGCCTCACTTCTGCATTGAAATTACCATTTATTTATTTGATGGCCTTATACACACCTATTAAGAATTGGCTTTCCAATTTTTAAGTTGTGATGGGTGTGACGGTTCTAGTGTCACATAGTAGTCTATTATTTGAACAGTGACTAACCTCTGGGTGAAGTCACTTGAGAAGTTCTCGATTCCTACTCTCGCAATACTCCTCGC
The DNA here is from genome assembly GCA_933228895.1 of Platycnemis pennipes. Classification (NCBI taxonomy): domain Eukaryota; kingdom Metazoa; phylum Arthropoda; class Insecta; order Odonata; family Platycnemididae; genus Platycnemis; species Platycnemis pennipes. The sequence continues at coordinate 107,637,176 of OW121854.1, read as the reverse complement.
CAGTTATGACAATTCACAGAATTTTATGGCCGCGGCACTAGACGGATCTGCGTGACCCACCGGTGGGTCACGCTGTGGTGAACGTGTTAATATGTTAGAAGTGGGTGATGGTGAGGAGTGAATGTCAGTGGCCGCGGCACTAGACGCATCTGCGTGACCCACCGGTGGGTCACGCCGCAGTGAACGTGTTAAAATACTCCGTGGGATCAATTAATTCACTTATTCCCCTTATTATGAGATCTACCAAATTGAAGCTACAAGAACTTAATTCAGTTGCAGCAGCCTAGTTCATACCATTATAAATTTGTAGAAAAATATTTACCAGTTTTTTTTGGAATTAATGGCTGTGAGTTTCATTCACTTTTACTAAAGTGAGTATCCTAGCCTTAGGAATAATGCCTATGCTATACAGCGAATCAATACAATTGAGGTCTAATTTTTAAATCCTTTCAATTTGATGCAGATACACTGTGCACAGAGGATTTCATATAGTATCTGTTGTTTTTTCAACCTTTGTCTCCATGAGGAAAATTTTCAGTGAAATGCAGAGTGGTCATCTTTGCCACAAGCCATGGAAAAGCAGGTTGCGATGGAATCGGGGGTACTGTTAAATGATAGGGTCGAAAATAAAGGCACCAGTCCACTAGACAAGCAGATTAAAATACTAATTGAATTTTTTAACTTTTGCAAAGTTAACATTGACAAAATTAACTTCCACATTTCAAAGGACAGTGTGAATGTAACTTTTATGACCCTCAAAGAATCTTTTAAATATATCCACGCACTTCCACAAACTTCCCGAACTAGAGGTTTCCATAACTTTTATCCTCAGGATAGCTCGGGTACTGTGGAGGCTAGGAAAATTAGTGATGATGCCATGCATTTTCTCATTTGTAACTTGAAATCAAGCAAGCAAACACCATTGGGTGTAAAACTGGCTGATATGAATCCAGAGTGTTATGTAGCTTGCAAGTTTGAAAACCAGTGTTCTTTGTAATGGTGACTGACATGAATAAGGATGAAATTTCCATCAAATTTCCTTCATTTTTCTGGCGAGTGCAAGAAGATTCTTGTCCAGTTCCAATTCCTCTTATATTTGATGTTGTTGAACCCACAGAGACTAAAACTGGAAGAATGTACCACTTCCCGACTGAAGGCTTTGCAAGGCAAGGCTTTAAAAAAATAAACCTAATTGAAGAAACTGTACTAAGATTTAAGAACTGAACTTTTGAGACATGAAAAAGAAATATATATTTAACTAACACAGCTGATTGGGAAGGAAAAACCTCAATTATAATGCTAAGTCATATGTTAAGAAATTGTAATGAATGCACACTTTGAATTTTGTTTACAAACGGCAATATTTTAATAAGCAATGGAAATAAAAATAAATATCAGCAATAAAATGTAACATCTACCAATAAAAAGTAATCTACAACCTTGTAAGTCATTGAGAGAGCAGTTTACCTCTACCTGCATAGGTTGACCTTTTTGCATTTCACTCATGAATAAGTAATCACAGATCTAATGTTATGCATCCAAGCATTCATATAAACATTATACTTTGAATTTATAATATCAAACAGTTTTTTCATCACAATTGTTTCATAAGGGCCTCAACGTTAATGGATGATGTCAAAAGAACTGAGTGCCGGCAGCCAATTTGAGGAAATTGCATTAAAATGTATAAATTTTTATTGAAGGAATGAAAAATCCCTTATTTTTATTTCTGAGAATGAAAACACATACCTTAGCATGATTATGATTCCAAATTTATTAAGATTAATTAAGACCCTTTTTTGTGATAATTGCATTAATAGTTAATCATGTTTTAGCTGAAAAATGTTGCATGGACAATGTTAAAGAACTTTTTTTAAGGCTAAAAGGAAAAGTAAAGGGCTCATATTATTTTTTCCAAAGTCCTCATAACCTTTTGGTCAAGGCTGAATTTATGGAAATTTCATTGGAAATAAGTCAGAAATGGGTGAGATAGCATTTTTTGAGTAAAGTGAGTGGCATTAAATAAAAAACTACTTGGACTAGGTAAAAGAAAATGGGCTTTTTTCTTGCATTGGTGAAGGGATTATATGTACCAAGTTTCGTGAAAATCTGGGTCGGTGAGTGGCATGGTTTGGTTGAACTGACATGGAATGACCCCTTATTTAATGCAGCAAGTTTCAAAAAGAAGCATCTATGGCAGTATGGGCTGTAGCCATTGTGTTAAGTAACTATTTTTATATTTCAATGGTAATGTGAACCCTTTTATTAACGTCGACATTATTTTCATTCTTAGGCTTATAGGGAAAACACCTCTGATTGGGATTATGTTGCTGGAAAAATAAATGTGCTAGAGAGGCTGTGTGCTCTCTCTTTAGAAGAATACTCAACAGTTGATTGTCCAATTACTAGGAGCAATGCAGACTGTGCTAAATGCATCCGCAGGCAAGTAGAAATTTTTACTTTCTTAGGGGAGAATCACCTTTTTTATTTGTATTTTTCTGTTTTAGAGAGGTTAGTGCGGGGAATTTTTTTTATCATCTTTGTGTTTTATTTTGATTGTTTAAAAATGTTATTATTAGAGATTTGTCGATACTAAAATTTATTGATTTTCGATATCGATTCCTGGAAATTCAATTCTCGATACCGATACCATCAACCTATAAGTATTTATTTACATTTTTTTACCTAGTTTTCTTATCCATTATTATTAAATGTTCCATGAAATCTAAAAATGCGATGTTACAAAACAAAAATTTGAATACTTATGCTATTTACTTTGGGAAAAAACTTCTGATTTAACCACTATGAGGACATTATGAAAATACAGTAGAACCTCACTTATGAAACTTTCAGCGGACACCAAAAAAAAGTTTCATAAGTGAGGAAGTTTCATAACTGAGGTTTCATAGTAAGGGAACATGAAACCCTTTACAAATGTCCAATTTAGTCTTTTTTGTTCCATGTTTGAGGTTGCATGTTTAGATGCAGGCAAATGAAGCCTAATAATTTACTGTATTACAAGCAACTATGCAAATAAATGTATGTACGTGACACCTAGACAGAAACAGTGAGCATTTGCAACCCTGAAATATGCTAAGATCTGTACCCAAAGTTGAATTTCTTGGTCTAATAGTTAGCATTCCTGACACTTTGACCAACAGACCAGTCTAGGTTCAATTAATGCTTGGCACATTTCGTAATGGTGTTTATTGTCAGTTAATCTTCTACATACAAGAACCAGATTATGCAGGAGAATTGATTATTAAAAATCGGCTGTGAATAATAGGTTAATTTTTTTCCTTTGCCAACTATTTTTCTTCAAAATATCACTACGTAAGAACAAAGATCAAACTGAATATAGTTTTAAGTTTCTATTAAATATCAGAAAGCAATTGGTATTAGAAGTTTGTTATTGCTATTCATTCAGCCATTTTGAAATTATAATTTAATTACTTCATCGGGATTGTAGGCCCGAGTGATTCGATGGCGAAAGAAAAGATTTTTTTGAATGAGCATCATGTGTTTTCACCTTGTCGTGATCTTTTTTGGATCCGGATTTGGATCCTTGCCTGGGTTTTGGATCTTTATCTTGGTTTTTGTTCCTTAGTTTCGGATACTGGATTCTGAATTTCATTCCTTTTCTAATGCTACATTTTAAATATATCTATATAGAAAAATAGCAACAATAGTATTTCCAAAATAACAAGTAAATTCATTGTAGAAAAAAATCTACTTCCTATCATCTATATGGATAATATTTTCCTGGGTAAAAGGTACGGATGCAATAACAACATCTTATAACTTCTAATATAAAGTTCACTTTCCTTATTACATATACTCACCAACAATACATTTCGAAACCTGTTCAACTATTATTTAGATTGCTGTTAGAGAAAACATTATAATTCATTTAATTAATATTTGAATTATTTTCCAAAATATAAGATCCCAGTGATGCCATATTGTATCACCCTCTATTCAGAAAGGTTTAAATTCAATTATAGAAAAAAGGTTTCCTAGCATATCACATGCCAGGAATAATATAATATAGAACATTAAATAATAAACAAAATCAAAAACCTTAAATTAATTCAGCACACAATTGTCATTAATGAGTTTACATTAACTTGGGTTGATGTTGTTAATCAAATCCTTGAATGCTTTCAAATTCTTTTTTGGAAACAAAAATTTTTTAATGCAGTCAGGAGATTCGAAATATGGAGTATCTGGGGATTCAATTTTGAAGCCGATAAAATTATTATAGAATATTTCAAGCTGCTAAACTAGAAATTTTGCAATATCTAATTAATGATACCCTTTAAATGATATTTGTGAGTTCTATACTCATAAGGAGAGGTTGTGTAACTCAGATCATGAAATGAGATGAGCCTTTTTTTCATGCTACTAGAGGCAAAAGAAAAGAAATGTGTACTGGCATTTTTCTCCATTGATCGCAAGATAAAAGGTAGAATTATATGCAGGGAGCCTGCATTCTCCGAACTCAGGTAAGCTGATAATAGCAGAGTGAGGTAGTGTACTGCATATAATGAAGTTCAATTCTTATCGCTGTTTCAAATTTTTCTTTCAGCCGTCGAATGAAAAATTTTATCATCCTTAATTTTCAATTCTTGTATGTGGATACACCCTTTTTGTACTTTTATTGCTTAAACTAGATTTACAAATACATTACTCGAAAATACATTGTAAAGCTAACATAATGATTCCACGATTTTAATTCTGTAATAAAATATTTTTCCCATCACTTTCACTAATGCCAAACTTTATTAATTTTGTTTAATATATTGACTCATAAACTGATATGCAATTCCTGATAATTTACTTCTTTTAATTCCTACTTGCATTACCCTAGGGATACAGCATGGACTGTATTCCTAGGCAGTGTTAAGGAATAAACTCGCGACCGGCAGTACACTAGCTCTTATTTTTAACAACTACATTATCATAGGTTCATGCGAGTCTGGCGAATGTCGGCGACCCGCGTGACATTCCTCTTTATTTTTTCCCGCCTCTCCGGGCCTATGGAGAAAAAAGCCAAGACATATATTTCTTTATTTTGTTCTAGTGAACGGAAAAATATTTCATCTCATTTCGTGGCCGGAGTTACAAATCCTCTCCTTGTCAGTATCCAGTATCCTGCATTCCATTCATGAGGGGCTTTGATTGCTGAGCTGCAAAACTCAAAAATCTCCGATCGGGATCCGAATTTATACTGTCTTCGGATTTGATTTAAGTAGAGAATGAAATGAAAGATCCGTGGATCTTAAGATCCGACATTCCTTAATTTTTGAGTAATACATTCGTAAATCTAATTTAAACAATATAAGTATAAAACTGTGAGTATTCAGATGTAAGGGTTCGAAATTCAAGATGATAAAATTTCGATGCAGTGACTGAAAGAAAAAATTAAACTGCGATAGGGATCGAACTTCGCGTATCTCTCGTTGTGCGCCTGATGCCGGCGATTGTAGGCTACCCGCGTTACATTTTACGTATTTTTTTATCTCGCGATACATGGATAATGGGAAAAAAGTCGTCTTTCTTATAAATAATTGAAATGGTGCATAAATGAAAATACGAGACTTATGATAGGCGTTGACAAAAACTGAAATTCGACGCATTTCCGCACGTCAGACACTGAAAAGTCATATAAGTGAGGACTTTCCTACCTAAGGACTGGAAGAAAACAGTTCATAATTGAATTCATCGCATAATGAAAAGTTTCGTAAAGGAGGTTGAAATACATGGGGTCTTATGGAGTTATTTACCGGACCAAAACAAAAAGTGTATAAATTAGGTCGTCGTATAAAAGAGGGTCGTATATCAGAGGTTCTACTGTAGATGTCTTTCCGTCGGTCAGTCAATGAAAAGTCGTATAAGTGAGGACTTTCCTACCAAGGGACTGGAAAAAAACGGTGTATAACCGAGTTCGTCGTATAAATGAAAAGTTTCATAAGCGAGGTTGGAAATACATGGGGTCTTATGGGGTTATTTACCGGACCGAAAAAAAACGGTGTATAAATGAGGTCGTCGCATAAACGAGGGTCGTATAACCGAGGTTCTACTGTAAAAACTGTTTGATAACACTAAAGTTTTATATTTTTTTTACAGGAGCATGTTAAATAACAAATGCCATGTTTGATCACAAAACATGTTTGGAATCAGATAAAAAATGTCATAACAGATTCAAAATAACATGACTATTATGTCATAAGCTGAATTTTAATATAATGAATAATTAGTTATTAGAGTAATAAAAACTAGTGATGGGTGGATCGGATCCGTCGGATCCAAAGATCTGTGGATCTTTCATTTTACTCTGTTCCAGATTCGGATCCAAAGACACGGAGTAAAATCGGATCGGGATGGTAGATTTTAAATTTTCACGGCTTAGCGATCGAAGTGCCCGTGAATGGAATGTACGTGCGGTAGACATTGACAAGAGGAGGATGTGTAACTCAGGTCATGAAATTAGATGAAAATGTTCCCATGCAACTAGTAGCAAAATAAAGAAATATGACTTTTTTCCCCATTACCCCGGTATCGTGAGAAAAAAATGTATAGAATGTCACGCGGGTAGCCTACATTAGCCTGGATCAGGTGCAAAACGAGAGCTAGTGTACTGCTCGAAGTTCGATCGCTATCGCAGTTTAATTTTTTCTTTCAGTCACTGCATCGAAAATGTTATCATATTCAATTTCAAACCATTACATCTGGATACTCACTTTTATTTATTATACTTTTGTTGTTTAAATTATATTTACAAATGCACCATTCATAAATTAAGGGTGGTCGGGTCGGATCCAAAGATCCATGGATCTTTCATTTCATTCGCTACTGAAATCATATCTGAAGACAGCATAAATTCAGATCCGGATCGGAGATTTTAACATCTCGCAGCTGCGTGATCGATGCGCCCCGCGAATGGAATGTAGGTATGCTAGATACTCACAAGGAGAGGTTGAGTAACTTGGGTCTCGATATGAGAAGAAAATTTTTTCAGTGCCACAAAAAATACTCTTGACTTTTTTCTCCATACGCCCGGATGCGCGAGAAAAAAAAAACTTATGCCATGCGGGTCGCCTACATTTGCCAGATTCCCGTGAACCTATGAGAGCATAGTTGTTAAAAATGAGGGCTAGTGTACTGCCGGTCGCGAGTTCGATGCTTAACACTACCTAGGAACAGAGTCTTGCTGTATTCCTAGGGTAATGCTACTAGGCAGTTAAAAAAAGTAGATTATCAGAAATTTCATGTCAATTTATAAGTCAAAAAAGTAATAAAATTTGGCATTAGTGAAATGTTGAGAAAATATTTTTATTACAGAATTAAATCGTGGAATCATTACGTTAACCTTACAATGTTTTTTGAGTGACGCATTTGTAAATCTAGTTGAAGCGATAAAAGCACAAAAAAGTCAGTATCCACACACAAAGGTTGGAAATGAAGTATTATAAATTTTTTGATTCAATGGCTTAAAGAAATATTTTAACAGCGATAAGAATCAAATTTCATTACATGCAGTCCACTACCCCACTCTGCTATTGTCGGCTTACCCAAGTTTGGAGAATGCAGGCTCCCCACATGTCATTCTACTCGTAACGTCGGGCAAATATTGCGGGAGAAGTCTAATTTCAATTAAGAAAACGCTGCTTATCAGACTCTCCTTTATTCTTCCTCTCTCCAAAACCATCAACAACCCAGCAATCCCCCCGCTCCACTCCCCTAGCAACCCACCAACATCTCCCAAACAAACAAAACAAATATCAGAAGTTACGTACTTATTTCTTGCTAAACCCAGGCCAATGGAAAAAAATCAGACATTTTTAAAATTTTGCTTCTAGTACGAGGGTAGCCTTTTAAGTGTCAGGAATAGAACGTTCCTTATCTCCCAGCAACTATAAATGGTGTTTATAAACAACTTTTTAGTTGGTTAATGCCCATGCAAAGTTTCATTAAGATCGGCCTGATAGTTTTAAAACGGTGGCGTGTCAAAGTTCCCAAGTCACTGTACGCGATGGAATTAAGTCATAAACAGGACCGCACGATAATTTTCTGTAACTTTCGACGAAGCCTCACCCAGCAAAATGCATCGCAGAACTTTTTGTTGTTTTTGGCGACGAAGCACCATCAAAGACAACCGTTTATCGCTGGTATGCAGAGTTTCAGCGAGGACGCTCTAGCCTCAGTGACGAACCGCGTGAAGGGCGACCAAAAACCGCCGTGACTCAAGAAAACGTGGTTGCTGTACATAACATGGTTTTGGAAGATCGTCATGTTACATACCATGAGATTCAGGCATCATTGGACATCTCAGGGGCCTCAGTTCAAAAGATCTTACACGAAGAGTTAGGCCGCGTGCACAGTGCCCGCTACCAAGAGCGACCATGAGCGTTGCGACTGCGAGCGACCGAACCAAACAATGGAAGAGCAATGTGTCTGTGTATAGTGCGCGCGTTCCGAGGCGACTTGGGTCGCGGCGACCTGGAGCGTCTCAGAGCGATTGTTTGGTCGACCAAACGCGTTTGTTCGCGGTCGCTGGTCGCGCCTAGTCGCTTGCGAAATTCTTTGCGAACGCGATGGACTGTGATTGCCGATTTCGGTTGTGAGGAACAGGATTCCACTTTGGGACCAGTAACATAAAAACTACCACATCAGGGATGAATCCCAGAATCCTTGGAAAGAAATTGCAGATGAAATGGGCGTGAAATGGCGAGTATAAAACAGCTATTTTGCTCTTATTTTAGTTTTAATAGTGATAGTAAAGAATTTTGTATCTTAAGTTTCCTATTAGAATAAGAATAAATTAAATGGTATTTATTTATCGTGCTTGAGTTTTTCACTCGCCTTTTTGAAATATTATAAACACGGTAATATGTAGATCTAGTTATTTTGGGTGGTAGCATGAATGTAAAAATGGTGCTTCCATTATATTAATTCCTGCAGTATTTTCAAACGACTGTTTTTATTTACTTTCTACCGTCGAAAATAGGTCTTAATGGATATTTATATCTTCCAACACCCCTACATTTCTCACGATGTCCCTTTCCAGCCATCCTTCTACCACCTACCATCATTCTATCCTATCATTCTATCCGTTCTTTTCCTACCTCCACCTCACCTACCTAGCATCTTTCCCTCAGTCACGTCTTTCAAAACACCATGCCCATAATTACCTTCCTCATCCACACTTTCTGCCTTCTCCTAATTCACTCAATCAAATTTCCTTCCTCTCCTTCCAACTCTAGTACTTCAGCGTTCATCCTCCTTTCACTTCTCTTTCTGCATTCCTCTCCAACACCAAAATCTCAAACGCCCCATATATAGTGCAACGCTCCATATACACTTTTCACCAGTATTTTCTTGACTCCCCTACTCAACGCCCCTGTCATTAGTCCACGCCTATGAGTAAAAGTTTCTTTTGCCAGTGTTATTCTCTCCTTCTCACTTCAATGCTCCTACACTTTAATTTGAACGACTAGAATATACAAATTTACTCCTCAATTTATCACGTACTAACAAGTAGAGGGTGTAACTGAGAATGAAGTAAGAAATGATTTGAAACTTTTTCCCTATTATCAAGCAAAATAAAGGTATACATATCTCGGATTTTTTCTCCATAGAGTGAGAAAAAATCCAAGATATGTATGCGAGAAAAAATAGAACGTCACATGCATATAAGTCATATCCTATATAAGCCTGGCTTAGGAAAGCAGTCATTGTCGGAGTGCTTAATACAAGAGCTAGTACATAAATTGCAGGTCACCAGTTCGATCCTTTTCAGGTATTTTTTCTTGAGGTCATTGTATCTAAAATATTATCATCTTCAATTTCCAACTCTTTCTTGTGTACCTACACTTACTTTTTATATTTTATCATTTAAATTACTGATTCAAAGTTAACGCAATATTTTCTTGATCGTAGTTCAGAAATAAAATATTTTTCCAATTACTTTTATTTACTCTGACGTTTATTATTTTTATATTTTATTATTGCCATGTAAACTGAATGACTGAATATTCTAATAAACTATGATTTTCAAGTATCTCCTGGTATCTGGGTCTATATTCATTGGATAAGGCAGAGTTCACACCTACGGCTGTCTTTCCCGAAAACCGCTAACGGTAACGCTCACCGCTTTTAAACTGAAAGAAGCCTTGTTTTGAATTTACCTACTGGAGGCCAAGGCGAGTGGGAGAGGGAAATATTGCAATGGGTTAAACCTAGTTGAGATTGAGACAATGAATAATGCTAACAATTTACCTCCGCGTTATCACTGATTACAATACATGAAACGGATTGTACTGCCGTGAAATTGTTGGCACTCGTCAAACCACAATTGTTTACGGCATTATTACAATAAATGAAACGGATTGTACTGCCGTGAAATTGTTGGCACTCGTCAAACCACAATTGTTTACGGCATTATTACAATAAATGAAACGGATTGTACTGCCGTGGAATTGTTGGCACTCATCAAACCACAATTGTTTTCGGCATTATTTAGCCAGTTGCACAGCCAACCTCTTCACAATACGCATGGAACCACATTGAATGTCAATGGGTAAAGACGAATAAAAAAAGAGGCTTTTCGGATAATCGTTTAGAAAAAGACTGCCCGAAAACCTCTGAAAGGCTCTGTAATGCTACTGATAACAGGAATGAAAACAAATCTGCACGCACTGCCATAATCTAAACAAAGTTGGGCATGGAAAAAAATAGGAAAATTTAATTAGGCATTTTCTTATAAATGGTGCAATCATAGACAAAATTTAATCAAAAGTATTAAGAGTCACATGGTAGTTTGCTCGAAACTTCTTGTCTTCTCTTAAATTATGGTAAAGGTGGTAAAACTCTCCGTGTACTATCCGTGGTTTGTTACGGCATGTACTCCCTTGACACGTGAAAATTTTTAAATTAAGGGAACTAAACTTAACGGTTTGAGGCACAATTTTTCATAATTGTGAATGCATGGTAAAAGAAAAACTTCATAAATTCCTCACGAATAATTTAATTGGACCCAGGATTCAAATTCTCTGTAATCATTTTCAAGGTTCTCAAGGCCTTGAAAATGACTGCAGGGTAATCAAAACATAGGTCTGAAATTATTCGTGAGGAATATACGAGTTTTTCAATGAATTCAGCGAACTACTATCTAGTAGCAGCATACTGAGTCCACCATTGTCTCTTGGTCGCTGCGACCGCTATTCGCCTCTGGTAGTGCTTACTATACACGCACGAGCGCGAGCGACCGCATTGTCGCCGATCGCTCCCTCGGTCGCTCCAAGTCGCAACAGTCGCGTCGCTCTAGGTAGCGGCCACTGTGCACGCGGCCTTAGGTGTTAAAAAATTGGTTTCCTGCTGGATACCGCACCTCCTCACAGAAGAACAGAAAGCAGCTCGAGTCAAATGGTGTCGAAATACTCGATCCAACTCAGGAGCATCAAAGCACGTTCACAACATCGTAAGTGGTGATGAATCATGGATCTATAGCTACGAGCCTGAATCAAAACACCAATCTTCAGTATGAGTCTTCCAAAGTGAACTCAAACCGACAAAAGTTGTTCGCTCTCGCAGCGTTGCCAAGAAAATGGTAGCATCGTTCGTAGCCAAATCAGGGCATGTAGCGACGATTGCTCTTGAAAATCAAAGAACAGTTAATGCTCAATTGTATACGACCATTTGCTTGCCAGAAGTGATCGCCGAGCTTCGGAAAGATAACCCAAATCGACGCATTACGCTCCATCACGACAATGCAAGCTCACACAGCTCGAGTCATAAAGTCGTTTTTGGAACAGCAAAACGTCGAAGTTCTTGATCATCCTCCATACAGCCTGGACTTCAGCCCCAATGATTTTTCACATTCCCCAGAATCAAGAATATGCTATAAGGAAAGTGCTTCCAGACATCTGAAGAAGCGGTCGATGCCTACAAAACAGCCATTTTGACTACCCCTACTTCGGAATGGAATAAATGCTATAACAACTGGTTCCATAGAATGCAAAACTGCATTGACTATCGCGGAGAGTACTTGGAAAAACAATTAAAAAAATTGCATTATTGTATCTCTTATAGTTTTCTTCATTCCCGACACTTAAAAGGCTACCCTCGTAGCATGAAAAAGAGGCTCATCTCATTTCAAGATCAGAGTTACACAAACTCCCCTTTGGGGTATAAAATTCTCAGATTCCATTTTAAAGGTTATTATTTGTAAGGCAATGCAAAATCGTTAGATTAGCGATATTCTATAGTAATTTTTTCATCTTAAAAATGGAATCTCAGATATTCCATAAATGGGATCTCTTGGTCGCATTAAAAATTTTTTTGTGTTTCTATAAAGGAATTTGAAGGCATTCAAGGATTTGATTAATAATTGGAAAATAATTCCTCTATTACTGAAAATGAACTTACAAGTTTACTTTTAACTATACTCTAAAGTATAGTTGTACGGGTTTCAAAAATGAATTGCTTGATGAGTATGTGTTAAGGAAAGTGATCTTTATATTAGAAGTTACAAGGTATAGGTACTTACTGCATCTGTAAATCTTGATCCAGGAAAATATAATCCTCATAGATGATAGAAAGTTGATTTTTTCTACAATAAATTTACCTGTTTTTTGGTAATTCTATTGTTGCTGTTTTTATATATACCTATATTAAAAATCTAGGATTAGAAAAGGACTGAAATTCAGAATCAAGTATCTGAAACTAAGGATTCGAAACCGAGATAAAATCCGAAACCCAGGCAAGTTTCCGGATCCGACAAAAAACCTGGATCCATCCATCACTAATAAAAACACTAACCTAAATTATTATTCATACTTTCAAATTTAAGAAATAAGAATAAAAGGTCATGACACAAACCATTAAGCCTACTTTTGAGAACATTTTTAGCCTCTCTGGATCAAGGCAATTTCATTTCTGGTCACAAATGTTTCCTGCTGTGCTAAATGTGTTTCTCATTTTTGATGAGCAATTCTCATGTTTCGTATTCTTTTAGAAGTTTTAATCCATAAAGAAAAACAGCAACAATTGTATTTCCAAAAAACAAGTAAATTAATATAGGAATACGAGTAAATAATAGTAGGAATAATCAACTTCCCTTCATCTGTATGGGTAATATTTTCCTGGATCAAGATTTACGCATGCAGTAGCTATATGTATTACTTCTAATATAAAGTTCTCTTTCCTTATCACATACTCATCAAGCAATTCATTTTTTGAACCTGTGCAACTATTCTTTAAAGTGTAGTTAAAAGAAACATTACAAGTTCATTTTCATTAATGTTTGAATTATTTTCCAAAATATTAGATCCTAATTATGCCATACTGTATAACCCTCTATCCAGAAAGGTATAAATGTAATTATACAAAAAAAACTTCCGAGCATGTCACATGCCAAGAATAATATATTATAGAATATTAAATAATAAACAAAATAAAAAACCTAAAATTAATTCTGAGAACATTTGGTGTACATTAACAAGGCTTGCCGTTGTTAATCAAATCCTTGAATGCTTTCAATTCTTTTTTTAGAAACAAAAACAAATTTAATGCGTTCAGGATATTCTATTTATGGAATATCTGGGGATTCCATTTTTAAGATGAAAAATTATTATAGAATATTCCAAGCTGCTAAACTAGTAATTTTGCAATGTCTTATTAATAATAACCCATAAAATGGAACTTGTGAGATTTATACTCATAAGGAGAGGTTGTGTAACCTGGATCATGAAATGAGATCAGCCTTTTTCTAGCTACTAGAAGGAAAATAAAGAAATATGTCTCGGCTTTTTTGTCCACTGGCCCGAGAACCGAAGAAAAAAAGTAGAATGACATGCGGGGAACCTGCATTCTCTGAACTGGGGTAAGCATACAATAGTTGAGTGGAGTAGTGTACTACAGGTAATGAAGTTCGATTCTTATCGATGTTTAAAAGTTTACTTTCAGCCATTGAATAAAAAATTTTATCATCCTTAATTTTGAATCCCAGTATGCGAATACTGACGTTTTTTGTACTTTTATCGCTTAAACTAGATTTGAAAATTCATCACTCAAAAATATATAGTAAATTTAATGTACTGTTTCCATGGTTTTAATTCTGTAATAAAATATTTTTCCAATCACTTTCACTAATGCCAAATTTTCTTATTTTTATTTACTTTGTTGACTTATATATTGGCATGAAATTTCTGATAATCTGCTTTATTTAACTGCCTGCGTGCCTTACTCTAGGAATACAGCATGACGATATTGCTAGCCAGTGTTAAGGATCGAATGCGTAAATGGCAGAACACTAATTCACATTTTTCATAATTGCATTAGCATAGGTTCCTATGAGTCTGGTGAATGTAGGCAACCCGCGTGAAATTCTGCTTTTTTTTTTCGGTGTGAAATTTTAAAATATTCGATTAGGATACGAATGAATGCTGTCTTCAGATCTGATTTTGGTAGTGAATGGCATGGAAGATCCGTGTGTCTTTGAATCCAATCCGACCATCACTAATTTTTGAGTGATGAATTTGTAAATCTAATTTAAACAATAAAAGTATAAGAAAGTGAGTATTCAGTTGTAAGGGTTTTAAATTGAATGATAAAAATTTTGATGTAAATACTGAAAGAAAATATTGACTGAGATAGGGATCAAACTTCCTCCAGTACACTTGCTCTTGATGTCCTAATCCTGGCGAATGTAGGCTACCCACGTGACCTTCTCTGCTTTTTTTTGTCTCTCGATGCTGGGGTAATGGGGAAAAAAGTCATATTTCTTTATTTTGCCTGTAGTTGCACGGAAAAATTTTCATCTAATTCCGTGACCTGAGTGATACAACCTCTCCTAGTCAATATCTACTGCACCTACATCCCATTCACGGGGTGCTTCGAGTGCTAAGCCATGAAAATTTAAAATCTGCGATCCGGTACCGATTTTACTCTGTCTTTGAATCTGAATCCGGATCCATGTAAAATGATAGTTACGCGGATCCTTGGACCCGACAGATCCGATCCGACCATCCCTAGTATTGACCGTATTGGTATCGACTTTAGGCAATCGATTCTCGATACCGATACCAATCCTCAAGAATTGGTTGTATCGAGAATCAATACATCCATACTAAGTGTGGTTCATACCTGATTGTTGAATGTTCTCATTTCAGTTTTGACCAGGCATTGCATGCAGCATCACTGCTGGATGTGGTCTCTAGTGAGAGAGAATTCTTTCATGAATTCTTAAAGCATATGAGGGGACAATTGGTTTTGCATTTAGCTACACTGCTATTTAGGAAAGCCAAGAAGGTATGTGATAATTTTGAGTCCTTAAAAGTCTTGTAATAAAATTTTTTTCTGTAAGCTTTTTGTGTCTATCTCTCTCTTGATGAGAAATCATGGACTGTGCTGGTGATAGGAATTCTTAATGAAGGAAGATAAAATGGAAGTAAAAGTGGGGTAAATAATTTCTTCTCCTACACATCTATGGCATCCTGGAAAGCTCAGTAGTTCCTTTAGATTTGTTCAGCTACCTATAGTTTGTTTGTAATTTTTAATTCTTGTATTATTATTGTTGTAGCTGTAGTAATAATAATATGTAATAGATTTTATTTGCCCAAAGACCATGGTAAATTTGTCTTGTGGTATAAGACACATTGGAGTAATAAAGAAAATTAAACCCTTACAGATGTATGCAAATCTTCAGATCTAGCTATATAAATACATAATGAGGTAATGTCATTAATTTATATGTTTAAGGAGGAACCTGTGCTTCGAATACTGTATTCTTATGATTTATATCATTTGCAGTAATGAGTGAATTTAGGTTTAGCGATGCCTTTTGAAGTTTAAAATATGTATTCAAACGATCCATAGGGTAAAATATCATGCAACAATATGTTAAACAAGTTTTAGGTACGTAATGAAAAATAAATATTTTATTGACTCCAGCCTCCGTTGCTATGTAGTCTTAATTTGATTACAATATTTAGTAATGAACTGAAGATAATAGATAATTATTTTTAGTTGTAAAACGTTTGAAAATGTATCTTAAATGTTTATTTTTGTGATAAATTGCATTGTGAATGTATAATAGAAGCACATGGAAACACCTAGATTGCATAAACAGTTCAGCGGTATAGTGCCCTATGGTATCTTGTTGAGAGCGTTTCAAGTGCACAGCCTTTGTGTTTTCAAGTATTCAGAAGCGTTTCTTCATGCAATAGATATTGCATTCGTTATTTATATTTTCATCACCCATTATTTTTCACTTCAATCATTTGTTCATGGTATCAGTCTTATATCAAATTCATCATCACCTTTTAGCCATCTCATTTTTGGTGGAATCGTATTGATTTCATTTCTCAATCAAAGCTATTGGATCCGTTTCTTAAAATGGATAACCTTACTCGGCATAAGGTAGGTATATGAAAAAAAAGTTCATCGTTTTAGAACTTACAGACTTCAACTTCCAATGCGCCTTGCATTCGCTATGACTATCAATAAAGCACAAGCGATTTGTAAATTCTAATTGCACACTTTTCAAGCCTGCGGTTAGAATTTAGAAAACGATTGCTTCTCTCATGGGCAATTATGCATCTCATACTCCAGAGTCGGTAAATCGTCTGATCTTTATGTTTCTGCAGAAAACGGGCAAACAAAAAATTTTGTGAATCCTTAGCTTTACAATAAGAAAATGATTTTCTGTGAAAAACATCGTTTTTCTTCCTTTCCTTTCATTCCACAGCAACGCAAGACAGGGTATTGAATTGAATGATATGTTTTCTTGTTGAATCTCTGTTCGCTAAAATACTTTTATTTACTTTTCCCTTCATTTCATATCAGACAGCCACAGCGAAGAGTGGCCGGGTTTAGCTTGCACTCTGATATACCTGGCTAATGTCCAATAAATATTACTACTATTGTTAATTGCTATTCAAAGGTGACCAAGAAATGATGAAATAACTGAATTATGAAATTTGTCAGCTTTTGTTCGAGTCTAAAATCAATATTGAGGCAAACTTTACCTATGAGATTATGGAAAAATAACATACTAAAGAGAAAATGAAAAAAAGGACAGTATATACAGATAGGGTAAACCTTACGCATGCAATGTACTCACGTGCTTAAAAGCCGGTATAATAATTATGCTTTCACCACTGTTGTATTATCTGAACTCGTGCAGTAAAATTATACATTCTAATTTTAAAATTGAGGTTAATGTTCAGACTCGCTTACTATTCTTGCTTATGGCAAGGTACCTTAAGGAAAAGTTTAGATGCTTTCAGGGTTTTCTGCTATCCTTATTTTTTGCTACTGCCTATGACCCGTTTTCTTGCGACACACGTTCGTCGATCAAATGTTCATCTGAATCTGGTCAAAATGCTAAACACGTTATTGCATGAATATGTACATACATGTACAGGTGCATTTACATTACAGTATGCAGTGTACCTTTTCATTAAGAAAGACGTCTACCGCAAATGAGATCGATAAAGAAGTGGTGCTGCTAAACTCCCAATATTCTGAACACTTAGATTTGAACATTCTGAATTGACATAAGTTGGCAGCCGTAATAAAAGTTACCCACATAGTATTTGCAAGGTAATCATTTTCCCCAAAGACGTTGGGAACATTTCTATGAGAACCACCTTATTCCATATGCATAGGCATTATGAAGATTAAAATTCAAGTCGTCTGCTTATCTTCTATACCCTATTTCATTTTTTATTTATTTATTTAACTTCAGTAACAGCACTAAGGTCTTTACACTGATTTATGTGAAAATATAAATTATAATAACAAATTATATTTGTAGCAAAAATTATAAGAAACAGAATTTGAACAAGAGTAATTAGATGGAAAGATCTCCTTAGCAACATTGCCATGTTCATCGCAGCTTGCTGGCTCCTTCCTTGGAAGAAAACCGGAAGTATGTTCTTTGAACTTAAATACTAACGTTAAACATCCAATGACCTGAGTTGGAAAATTTATATTAAGTGCTTTAATATCCTTTACATTTCCTTAGTTTTGAAATGAATTCTTTCGGGCCAATTATGTGAAGGAAGGTCATACTCCCATAAGGAAAATGCATTTCAACGTGGAAAAACCTTCATTTTCAAATCCATATATCTTAGTTAAATGGTCGATGACATAGCAATATTTTTCCACCATTCGATAGGGAAAATGATGAACTATAATATATGTTGAAATCAGGGTAGGTTTTCGGGCATGCCTAATGTGATGGTTCCTCCTTGAGTATTCACGGAAGGATAATGTATATTTTAACAGAAAACTCTTAGGTCCTGTTTAAAAATTATAGTGTAGGCTGTTCCTTATTTCAGCGGGTCAATTGTAATAAAATTTACTCATTTCACTGGTGCCTTGTTTGCTGCATTTAGTTCTGATAGTAATGTCCAGCACTATAAATAAATTTTGATGTTGTGGTGATATTGTGATTCTGATTGTACGTTCAAACAGGACACAGCAGCATGGAGAGAGGTTTCAAAAGCTACTGCAGCTCTCTTATTGCATGCAGTTGGATTTGGTGGGAACTCCCCCCCAGATCCTCAACCTCCTTGGGTCATGAGGCTTCCAGAGGCACGTAGAACAGAAGTTGCCCGCTGGGCTGTTGAGACCTCTTTTCGTGTCAGTCAAGCTGGTAAGTGTTTCTTCACCCTCCTTTACATAAAATGTTGACTGTTTTCTTTGTATGTCTTTAGTGTAATTTATTTTATTTGCCTTCAAGACTGTGTTAAGTTCTTGCTTCTGAATGTAGGTGTCTTTTTGACCACGCAGAGGCTATTGCCTAAATGTTGAAAGTCAGCCATTATGGAAGAAGTTCATTGCTTATTTAAAAGGGTCATTCCATGTCAGTTCAACCACACCATGCCACCCACCGGCCCAGATTTTAACGAAACTTGGTACATATATTCCCTTCACCAATGTAAGAAAAAAGACTAATTTTTTTTACCTAGCACAAGTAGTTTTTCTGTTACAGCCTCTCAAACTTTAGGAGACTTCAGAATTTCTTCCATTCATGATACACTTTTCTCAAGGTGCAAGGTTTTACTCAAAAAATCTAATCTCAGCCATTTCTGACTTATTTCCAATGAACATTTTCAGTTATGACCACAAGGTAATGAGGATTTGGAAAAAAAATAATATGAGCTCTTCACTTTTCCGTTCAGCCTTAGCCTTAAAAAAATTCTTAAACATTATCCTTGCAACATTTTTCGGCTAAAAACATGGTTAACAATTATGCCATTATCACGAAAAGGGTCTTGATTGATAATAAATTTTGGATCATAATTATCCTAAAGATATGTGCTTTCGTCCTCGGAAATAAAAATAATGTCTTTTTTAGTCCTTCTTTTAAAAATTACACCATTTTAGTGCAATTTATTCAAAATGGCTGCCGGCACTCAGTTCTTTTGACATTATCCATCTTAATAGAGACCCTTATGAAACAATTGTGATGAAAAAAGTTTTTGATATTATAAATTCATACTATAATGTTTATATGAGTGCTTGGATGCATAACATTAGAGCTGTGTATCGTGAATGGAAGAAGTTCAGAAGTCTCCTAAAGTTTGAGAGGCTGTAACAGAAAAACTACTTGGGCTAGGTAAAAAAAAATTGGGCTTTTTTCTTACATTGGTGAAGGGATTATATGTACCAAGTGTTGTCAAAATCCGAGTTGGTGGGTGGCATGGTGTGGTTGAACTGACATGGAATGCCCATAAGTAAATTCAGAATTGTTACATTTCTGGTTCTTACTTTTTCTAAAAGTCTGAATAGTTGAGCCTATTGATGATAGTTGCATTTCAAGCTAATATTTTGTAGATCTTGATTTAAAACCTGTTACCCCATTTGTGGTTGTCTCTTTCTCCATCCCTCTGTTTGTTCTAATAACTTGGAAACAATTGCTTTAGGTCACATTTTGATGGCCCTACGTCGTGATCGTGGCTCTCATTTCCTCGAGCAAATTGGTAATTTCTGCACTGGGAATTGGAGAGAGCGTGTTTGTCAGGTGAGTGTCATTTGATTGCTTTGTATGGATGATTATTTATTTCCATGTTATATTTTAATGGCAGTGGTTGCATCATTTCATTCCTTAATGTTCATAATTATAACTTTAAATTTTATAGAGCAATAATATTTCATAATAATCATTATTGATATTATTGCATCCTGTTTATAATTTGCAAAGTTTATAATTTTCATAATTAATGAATGCTACTTTTGAAGTGGCTCAGGCCTATTTGATTACTAGTTACAAGACTGGTTGTAAGAATGTTAGTAAATGACTGGGGTAGACTAAAATAGAGCATTGTTGTACAGTAAAACCTTGTTAATTGGAAATTCAAGGGACCAAAAAAATTGGACTTTGAATTATCTGGGTTCGAACTAAACGTTCTTTCCAAAAATAAATGAAAAATATTCCCTATTTTCCAAGGTAATCACTGTACTGCTATATTTTTTGATAAAAAGGCATAGAATATGTACTAAAATGAGGAGTAAAAGGCCGAAATTTTTTGCGTTTGTCAGATTCAAGTTTAAGTTGGAGAGGTGTGCACTATCAGATGCAATCACGAGGAAAATAAAAATAAAATGAATGTTTATGGGCACGAGTCCATTAGTACTGCATAAGGTGTATTTTCCAGGTCACCAAAATTTTCACCATAGACCTTTAAATTTACTGGCCTACTCTCATCTTATTTCCTCTGAGACTTTTCTATGATGATGTGCTGCTGCATTATCTTCCTTCCCCGCTGGAAGTCCCTTATCAGTTATGGCCGCGAACCAAAAGTGTCACATTTCACTCATCGCTTTCCCACACCATAACTTCTCACGTTGCATCCTATGGTGGAGGGGCTTGGGAGAGGGGAGATGATGATAGGGGTAGAGCATAATGTCAAGGTCGGTGATGAACCCAGAATCCCTTACACCTCTGAAAGAAGCTCAAGACAACCAAAGAAAAAAATCGCTGAAGCAATGTCAGACAGACCACCGAGAAGTATTCCACGTATCTTCTGCCTTCCTTACCTCCTGATTCACATTTGAGTGTAGGGAGATGGGAAAAGTGTGATAACCATAACTTATCAGTGATCAGGGGCAAACAATAGAATCTGGGGATGCACGCAAAGCGAGATGAGAGGAGCGGCTACTAAACGATGACATTGCTTACGCAGGGAAAATGGGTAAAGGACATCACACCATCCAGAAACTATTACTCCGCCATGCCTACAGCAGATGAAGGCCATGAAAAATTTCAGCATGCCCGAAAGCAATATGATGTTGGTGAACAATTCCAGCAAGATACCCTAGTGTTTCATTTGAAATTCTCTAAAAAAGAACACTGCATTTAAATTTTCTGAAAACACTTCATCATATTTACTGAGTATTTTTGACTAATCGTTAATGGTGCACCATGCCCAAAAATGATTGACCTCCCTTCCTTGCGGTAGTTAAAACATAATAACGTTACCTTCGTCGCTGAGGGGTAGAAAAAGCAACTGAAACCTTGAATTCATTAAATTTCATTACAGAGAAATAAAAGCTTTTTATTACTGAGAGAGAGACATGAATAAAAATTAGTCGCATAACGTACATCATGATCTGTAAACATATTTGGAAAAGTCATTTCTTGCTAAAATATGAATCCAAAGTAGTTCATTTACTTAATTTTTCTTATAGTTCCTAAATGTGTTTAATTACAATTGCTATGGCTTTAGTTAGATTGCCATTGACACTCAGTCTTTCATGTAAAGCCATTTCCACATTTGAAATCGTAGCAAATGCCCCCTTAAGGTCAACTCGCGTATTTCGGAATTGCTTTTCTGCTTCCTCTTCCCCATCTGAACCACTCACTTCTTTCCTGTGTTCAGTGCCATCGAGGTCTGCTTTCTTCCCAGAAGTGCTCTCATCAGCATTGTATTCTTTAGAAGTAGCGATCATGTTATCGTTGAAATGGACATATTCCAAAAAAATGGTTGGACACTCTTATTTCACCATGAATTTCAGGCCAGTCAAAGTCTTCGCTGAAGTCACTATCGTTGGATGCAATTCCTTCACCAAAACCAGCTTTTCGGAAGCAGTTTTCTATTACTGAGGAAGAAACTTCATCCCAAGGAGCAGCTATGTTCCTCATGGCACCCAGTGCATTCCATGCCGACCTAGGTTTCGATTGGTTTACCAATAATCTTCAAGGTAGATTGACCTTTAAGGACCAATCATCTTCAAGGACCTTGAAGATGATTAGTAAACCAATTGAAACCTAGGTCGGTGTTAAAATAAATTTTGTTGAATCTTACAAAGTGATTGTTCAATTCACTACTATCATGTGGTTCCACCAATTGAAACCTGAGGACTTCCTCTTTATTGGCCCACCTACCCTTCAGGGGTAGACCTTTTTTATTGGAACCCTCAGAACCAACTGAAAAGGTAATTCTCCCACTGTTATTTGAACAAAATTGGAAAGAGGTGAAGTTGTGAACGCTTCCACTAATGGAGGTGTCTCTGTGATGAAGTAAAGAGACATAGGGCATGTACTGATGAACATCTCCGAATTTGGGAATGAATTGATAGGGAAGTCAGATAGGGATGGATTAGGGAGGTCACTACCATATGTTGCCTGGCATGTGAGGGAAACCTGCCATAATGCATTATCGGTTGCATTAAATCTTATCACAGCAGCATCAAATATTTGACTGTATGTAAATTTTGTTATGTAATAGCAAGAAATAGGTTTATCTTAGTGTATATTTATAATTATTTCAATTTTTGCGACCAATATATTTTAGAAATGAATGTAGGTATTTTGTACAAATTTTGAGGTTACAGCAAATGGCTGAAAATGAAATAATTACTAAACAAACTTACCATAGTTATCCTTAATTAAGACTCAATCAATCCTTACCTTGAACTTATTTTAGAAACCCAGTTCTTTTCTGAATAAAATTACTCCGCAAAGTGGCAGTTGTCCATCCATATGAGGTATTTTCTTATGAATTTTCAAAATATTCAAAGTTCTACAACATTCTAATGATTGTAAGCGTAATATTTTATCGTCACGTAACTTAAGCATGTTAAATTTGTAAGAATAATTTTGAATCGAGGTAAACACTTGATATTATGTTCTTAACAGCAAGGCATGCTGGAAATCCGATTCATCATCATCATCATCGGTCAACAATCCTATAACTGGTTGGACGCAGCCCTCCACTCCATTCTTTTATCGGCCATCCTCTACATATTAGCGTGATTCATCTCTTTTACATCCTTCACAGCTTGTTCTATATATCTGATACGATGCCTGCCTTTTCCATTCTTTCCATTCACTCTTTCCATTCACTACAATACAAATTCAATACAACATTCTAATGATTGTAAGCGTAATATTTTATCGTCACGTAACTTAAGCATGTTAAATTTGTAAGAATAATTTTGAATCGAGGTAAACACTTGATATTATGTTCTTAACAGCAAGGCATGCTGGAAATCCGATTCATCATCATCATCATCGGTCAACAATCCTATAACTGGTTGGACGCAGCCCTCCACTCCATTCTTTTATCGGCCATCCTCTACATATTAGCGTGATTCATCTCTTTTACATCCTTCACAGCTTGTTCTATATATCTGATACGATGCCTGCCTTTTCCATTCTTTCCATTCACTCTTTCCTCAACAAGTGTCATTATCAGGCATCAAGGTCTTAGGATATGGCCGATTACGTTGTCCCATCTTCTTTTTAGAGTTTTTACAAGACTTCTCTTTTCTTCCACTCTTCTTAAGACTTCTTTATTTGTCACTTGGTCGGTCCATTTTATCTTCATTATTCTTCTGTAGCACCACACTTCAAATGTTTTAATTATATAAAATTAGCAAATGGGAATTTCCTGGAATGCATGCCATCTGACAACACAGTCTTACCATTGGCTTGGGACTTTCAGGAATGTCAAAATTTAAACCCTTATTACTCCATGTATATACTAAAAAAATGGAAATTTTTAATCATAAACATAGGTAATTTCATTGTGTTGAATGAAAATATGCCAAAAACTGTACATTGTCAGTAAACATCAAAACGAGTAAAAGGTGGCATTGGAAATGGCAAGCGGAGGGTTAGGCATTCTAAGGGAGTGAAAGATATCCATGGAGATAACGTCATCCATCTAGTCCTGACTAGGGCAAATGACTTATCTTTCTAATATGCCACTATAGAGTGAATGTCAGTAGCTTCAGCTTAATTGCAGCTTGTTCATTCTGTTGAATATGGGAGGGGTTTCTGGATTGAATTATAAAGCAGTGAAGGCAATGAAGGGCATTGAAATATTGATGGTTCTGGTAGATGGAAGAATGCTTTGTCACTGGTTGAAAGTGATGGCTTTGTCGATGAGTTAATTAGAGTTTGAGGGTATGAAGTGCTAAATGGGTGCATTCTCTTAGTAAATGTAATAAAGAAAGTCTAAGTGCCAGTTTCACCAACGACAGTACAATTTCCCGCTGTCGCAGTTTATATTACCTCTGGTAAAATTATCTCTATTATCTCTCGTTTGTATTCCACCACTGTTATTATTATCCCGGTTTTGTAAAACCAAGATTTCTCTGATAATGTTTAGGTTAGTAAATTTCTCATGCTCCTGACGTCAACAAACAAAAGTGCTTAATCGATTTGTAATTCAGCTGATTTAACTTCGTGCTTATTGTAACTAAAAGCATTTCCAGTGGACCCATGAAGTTCAAAACATTAATTAAACATCCACGAAATATCAACGTCATCTTCTAAGTATATCTAGAAAACATCTAATATCCCTTCCAAATATCATCTATATATTTATAAGATATTTCAATGCCCGCTTTTCCTGCTTCTACTAAACATCTCCCCTTTGATATCACTTGTTGTCCTCACTGTTACTTTTAGGAAATGCAGAAATAAAATACTGGAATGAAAATGACATTGCCTTGATGTCAGCGGCTCAAAAACGTACAGTAACTGCTATTATACCTTTCGTTCACTCAAAACTTAGCACTTATTTCATTGTTGTCATTGGTGTCAGAGCGAAGACTTCTTTCCTACCACCAAAATAAATATTTTAGGCCACTTTGTTCGTGGAAATCGTTACACTTAGGCTAATATCACTCACTTGACTACATTTTCATATTTCTTTACGCTGAAAAACAAATGACGCACACCATATTTACCTATTCAAATACAAATCGAGTTATATAATAAATGCAACCAAGAGAATAAGTTTCCGGTAGTTAATTCAACAATTTACTATCTCATGGTAATATGATGTCGAGCACTACTTATAAGTGGCTACAGAATCCATGCATATAACTAATAACAGAATATCAAGGCAATTTGATATCTTTTGGCAGGAGATATAATGAAACTTACCTAAAGTATTTAGGTTCCAAGAATAAGGATTTTCGAGAAATTCACCAATATGCCCTACAATGTAGAGGATTCGCATTGCCATTCATGCACAGTAGGTACTGAGAAAGTAAACTCCGGTAAACACAATAAAATCAACTGGAAAACAATTGTTGCTATGTGCTTTTCGTTGTGTTTATTAATTCCGGATAAATAAAATTACAAATTTTTGGTTAAAATCAATGATACTCACAAAATTAACAGAGTTAATTTTGTGATTAACCGAGTTAAAATGATTATCTTCGTGAAACTGGCCCTAAATGTGTTATTTTACCCAATTAATCTATCAAACCCATCTCAAAGGTATAATAATAAGCAATAATGTTTGAGGTCATTTTTATTCATGCAAGAACTTTTGACTTGACCTGTTGTATCCATGCATGGATGCCATCTTGTAATTTTTTTGTATAAATAAAATGAAGGTTATATTTGTAATACCATAAGTATTAATTGGAATTAAATATTGCCAGATAGTTGTGACAATTTCATAATCATGATTTTGGCCATAAGACTTAGAGAATTTAGAACTTAGTGAAGTGTAAGTATTGCTAAATGAATTATTTTTGAGTGATTGATAGTTTGCCATTGGTTTGGTTCGGTTTATATGGCATCTCACTTCTTTCCTTCTTACCTTGCTTACCCCGCCCATCTATTATAGTGACCTTCAGCATTCCTTAGTCCCTGTACTTGTTCCATCAACCTACTCTGCCGTATAATTTCTGCCATTATTTTCTGTCTTCCCCAACCATGTCCATCCCTGATTTTGTTTATAATTTTTTCAGAGAGCACTTGGTACCCAGTATGACAAACAAGTGGACGCCACATCACATTTCCTGAACTTCCAGAAATATGCCCAGCCTGTTTTAGAAATGCCATCTAAGGTGGATCTTCAGCCATATGATAACAGTGAGTGTGTAAAGTTTATCTAAGATTAATTGATACTCAGTTGCTAGGTCCACAGTAGTGTTTAATTTCAATCTTATTATACTTACCCGTCATTTGTAATTGAAATAAAATGCCCGATAAAATAATGCCTTATTCAAGGTATTGCTACCTGGAGGAAATCTCCTTCTGTAGTGTATTTAAATGCTTTTGATATTCACTGCTTACTTCACTTGTTTTAGTGGCACAGAAACAAAACCCTGGCAGTCTCCATCACCTTGTGTGGCTCGGTCTTCAATCAGGCTATTGTGCTGCTGAAGGGAGTGCAAGACCATTCCATATACCTCCTGAATTTAATTGTCTAGCATTTGATGGCCTCTCACTTAGCAGCAATAGTCTGAAAGCTGGTGGGCCCGATATAATAAGTCAGCTGGATGCAGATGCCTACCTTTATGCTACAAGTAAGCTATTTTCATTCTTACTTATGTAAATATCACAGTTATCCACATATACATTCTTTTCCAGGTGTATGGTAGCTATTAGTATCTCTTCATTTGGATTCTGATTCCCTGTTTACATGTGTAGTACATAATAATTAGACTTGGACCAATACCACTTTGCCAATAACAAACCCTCGATACCAGCGGCCGATACCGATAGTATTATATGCCGATACTTTACTTATTTCTCACAAAATATTTGATAAGTGCTTTCCTTCCTGTGAATATAAATATTTAGGTCGATGGTATTGGTATCGATAATTGATTTTCAGGAGTTGGAATCAGTATTGAGAATCGATAAATTTTGGTATCGACTCATCTCTAATTTATATGGAAGTTCGGTGTGTAAACAATATGATTGTAAAATATTACCTAAAAATGGAAAGAATAATTGATTTTGTGAGATATTAAAAACATTTTTCTATTTTCTGTTTGTGTTAATCACAAGTTGCCATTTGATACTCATTCTCTTTTTATTTAACTGCACTCATTACATTATGTATTCACATAAGACTTTGCACAATATATTTCTTTTATTGCATGGTTGAAGTTGCATATTGATTGTTTTTACTTCATTTTCTTATGGAGAGGTTAGGTTAAGTTGATAGGTTAAAAGTAAGGTGTGACTTATAATTTCAATAACCGGAAGTAATGTAAAACTTAGTGCTTCCAAATGTCTTAATTTGAAGCAGGTCAGGGCGGTTTGCTGAGCTGTCACTTAATCATGGAGGGAATTAACCATGGTTGAATGAAATGAATATTACCACATGCTAGTTTGTGGAGTTGTTTATTGTCAATTTAATGTATAGTTATCATAGCGTTCAGGGTAGTTTAGTGTCATTACCAAGCTTGCCTTTTCATGAGAACTTCACTTGAAGAAAATATACATCATTGCTATATTAAAGGTGTTCCTTTAAATATCTTTACATTCCTTAAGAAATTATTTGTTACTGTATGGTAAGATTAACTAAAAAATTCCAAATTGCCAACTTGGGGTGCATTGGTGACTGGTTAAGTTTTTGGAAAGCTGCAAATCGCTGTTTTGATTACATATCTTTCTACTCTCTCATTGGTTAAATTTTGTCCTCTTTATTCTTTTATGGCACAGTTTACTGCTCTGCTGCTCGAAATGAAGAATGGGGTAGTAAACTCACTATGCCTTCTGGGCAAGATCTCCCATCCTGCCTACCAGCTGCACTCATGGAACCTTTATGCTCGTCTGATCAGGCCCAGTGGTGGTTGACTGCACATCAGTTATTGACTGGCCATTCTATTTCCAAGGGCGATAACAAGAATAGCTCAACAACAGATGTTGGAGGACGCTGGATATCTTTACAGAAGGGACTACAGGTCATCCGAGCCCAAGGAAATCATGGTTTGGGTCCTGAACTGACAGTGAAATTGGCAAGGACATTCTCAAAGAGGGTAAGCTTCGGGTTTCAGAATAAACTAGAAAAATGCTTTATTTTATACATGCCACTTAAACATAAAATTTGTGATATATTATGTTTAAACTAAATGTGTTTGCAAATGAACTTGTGAAGTGTCAATTCTAGTAAATTTTGTATGTATTACCATGGAAAAGGAGTAAAATGACTATCTGCCTGTCCTTGACATTTTACTCCACTACAATGGAGGTGGAATTCCAAGTGTATTGAAAACCAACACATACTGATTGTTACCTCAGTGGCATTAGCCACCATCATCCTTCATAACGAAGAGCAGTGTTATCCACACTGATTCATTGAGCAAAGATGGTACCAGATGAAGATAACTTACCACAAAGCTTGAACACCTCAAAAAAGTTTCCACCAGAATGGCTGCTGTGAGGGAGAAATGAAGGTTGCTCTAAAAAAGAATAGACAGCCACTACTCGACACTGGGAAGGAATTCAAATAAAACTTACCTGATCCCAGAACTGACCATCGTGGATCAAGAAAACCCAATCAGGAAAGCCTGCATCCTGTATATTTCTGCAATATTGGGGAATAAATCAAGGATTTTTAAGAGGCACAGCATTTTCTCCGTACACATACTAGTCTAGACTAAAATGTCAAAAAGGGCCTCCATTTGAGTCTAGGGGCATTTCATATAACAATTGGGCAACAACAAAATGTTAAACAGAACAACTGCGTCCTGTCAAAGCAAATAATATGATTATCTAAGTTCTTTGATCACTGATTTTTCTGGGTGGAAGCACCTGATGCAACTTTTCTTCTGTAATTCTCCTCTCAATTGGATGGCCCTTTTTTTGATATACACTTAATTGCACTCAAAGGGGACTCTGTTACCTTCAAAATGGTTCTTTAGCCTAACCAGCTGGCTACTTATTTTCCTAGTTGGTATAGTCTTGGCTAAATTTGAGAAATTCGAAAAGCTAGAGGCATTTTGTATAACAATTGGGCAACAGCCCTATTCCCCCAATATCGACCCCGCTGAACCTGAAAATCGCTGTTGCCCAGCTGAAAAATGGCCTGGAAGTGCGATATTCAAGATGGCGTCTAAGTTAAAAACATGCAGTTTTCTCTTACATGTTGGAGTAAATTGATGGATTCAACGTCTATTATTATGATTTTTCTAGTCAGGAACAAAAATCTCGAACCATAAATAACATCTGGACCTTATTTTTCAAGATAGTTTGAAATTTCACGGAATACCCTAAGTGTCTACTGCCAAAAAGTCATCTTTTCCGGCAAACAGTGCCACAAATCAGAAAAATGTCTTGAACAAAAGTTTTAGTAAATTTAATAAGCTTTTATTTAAATTTACATTCAGCTTCATACAATAAATAGAAATTGCACCATGTCAAATACAAGAGAGGCATGTATCGCGCTGCTGTTGCCAAGCGGCCGAGTCCATCCTGCTGCACCCGTCCTTTCCAATTCAGAATTCAAAAATTTAGAGGTATTTCAGGCTGAAGCGTTCTGGAGTCCTAAGTTATGCCAACGACCCCTCCACATGCACTTTTGCAGATGCCAACCATCCATTCCTCTCTTTAACTTTCTCTCTGTTATCCATGTCATCGTGTCACTTCAACAGTAAAATTTTGCAGATTTTCTCTTTTGCTTCTTAATGTGTTATATTGTTGAAGATCCCATGCAGTATGTTTCAGACAAACGCTTTACCGATGCAACGGCATCAAGCTTTTTCACAGCTTGCACTTTTTCTGCGATGGAAACGTTTAGAACTGATGCCCCACTCCTCTGCTGTTGCCGTAACTGGATAGATGAGATATGATTTGGGAGAAACCTAAGCAGTTAACAAATAATTTTATCAACTAATATCTAGTGGTCAATCAAAAATGCGTGCACCATTGAAAGTGGCCCATCTGTTAATTAGTCTTAGTCTGTCTCGGCAATGTCTTCAAATTTGTTATATGTTTACTTCAAGTTGCAGAATAATTCCATTGTGCACAAAGTACCAGAAATTAATATGTTTAAATTATTCTCATTCTCAAAATGGGAAAATTAATGTTAAGAATGGGATAATATCTCTGCAGGTAATGAAGCAATGTGTCGGTTAAAAATGTCATCAAAATCAAAAAATCTGTCATTTTCCACAAAGTACCGGATAGTTGCGTCATGGCAAAATTGCCGGATTATGGGTGATCTTGGATTAGGGATTCCCGGATTAAGGGTACTCAACTGTACAAAGTTTCTTTGTCATTAATTACTGTTTTAACACTGCTTACGTAAGTTTTAATTCTGCCCAAATTTATATTATATATTTTTATGTGACTTTATTTTAGTTCAGCCCATAGTGCAATTGTGAAACAAAATGAGCTCAGGTAAAGTCATCTTGATGCACAAGAACTGATGTTTTTTAAGAACATTATAACGAATTGCTTCATTAGGTAGTACCCAATCAGCCTGCCAAGTATCCTGTCTAAAATCTGTATCAGTCTCAGCCACATCCACACCCAAGTGTTATAAATATTCTCATTTTATTTTCCCTCGTATATTTTAAATTTGCGTGGCTTAGGGATTGAAGCGCTCAGTGAATGGAATGTAGATGCGGTAGATATTGACAAGGAGAGGCTATGTAATTCAGATCACGATGTTAGATGAAAATTTTTCCATGCAACTAGAGGTAAAATAAAAAATATGACTTTTTTCCCTATTACCCAGGGTATCGTGAAAAAAAAAATGTAGTATGCCTCACGGGTAGCCTACGTTCACCGGGATCAGGCGGACATTGAGAGCTAGTACCCTATATGAAGTTTGATCCTTATCTCTGTTTAATATTTTCTTTCTCATTGCATCAAAATTTTAAATTGTATAAATTGCATCCTGATTGTATTCATTTCAGAGCATGAATCCCATGAATCTTTTCCAGGATAAAAATAACAAGTGTAGGTAGGTCATCTTTCTGTCACTAGTGATGCTGTGTACTGTCATGCCACATTCAAATTCTTTGATATAATGGGGCATGTTATTGTTCTCTTTTGTCTTTTTAAAGTGTATATCTATGAAACGAAGCTTAGTGTGTTTTATGTGGACTAATTCTCTTGGAAAAATGTTTCGGAAAGTGCATTTTTAAAAAATCTTTAACTTGGTGATGCTAATAACGGAATAAGATGGAAAATGACATGATGTAAACAAACATGCATTGGAGATACAATAGAAGCTCCGTATAATTGGAGCTCTCAGAAACAAAAAATCTCTCGCAAATTCAAAATCTCTCTTATTACCAAAAATGTTTAAATAATCTTTCCGTTGCCATTTCCTATGACTTTAATGCTAGTTCAACCAGTTTCGAGCTAATACTGGGGAATCGAGGAAAAGTCCAAATAGTCCAAGTATATTTTCCTCCAAACACCACTAGTAAATTGCAACCTCTTTCCTAATAGAGAGGTTTTCCTGTGTGTAGGAAATTTGAAGGTAGGTGGTAAAAATTACGTAAATCATGGGAAAATGTAAATTCCGGTAATAAAAATACAGGGTTCTACTGTACTAGTAAATGGCATGCAGTTAAAGTTGGCCAGGGAGATTAGGAAAATTCACTTTTTCATGTACTTGATAAATGACTTAAAATTTCTTATATGAATTATTTTCTTTATTTTTATAGGCCAAAATGTTATCTTCCTCATCTGCAGCATCATCCAATGAAGTTCATGCCCTTGAAGAGCGGGCCAACATGTACTGGGCTGCTGCATTGCCTCTGTTGGAAAGGCTCTCACGCAACCAAGCAACACAGTATCCTCAAAATAGGATGTTTGATTACCAGGGGTAGGAAGTCTTTGTGTCGTATTATATGTATTGTACTTTCATGAAAATATATGAGAGTGTATCAGCATTTACTTAGTGGAAACTGTTTATATCCATGATAAATATAAAGATATCTGGTACAATTTCCAAACTTTAATCCCTTCCACTCCTCCTACAGTGGTTTCGGTACATTATGCTATCATCAGAGTAATGGCATAATGTGCCGAAACCATAGTCAGAAATGTGGAAGGGATTAAAGTGTGGAAATTGTACCAGTGATCTTTTTATTTATTATGGATTGCATGAAAACAGTTCAGTTGGTCCTTCTGCATCTGAAAAGTGTTTTTTAATGTTGTCTTGTCTTAAAATATGGTACTACATAAATATAATTATTTATTCAATCATCAGTACTTATGTTGATATGTTAAATCTGTCAGAAATTTAATCTCTTGATCCTCATATATTTTACCATTATTTCATTCATTGGGATGTTCCATTATCCTTCATTTCATGGGCTTTTGCATTATAGCATGAGAATGTATACGGTACTGGCAGCACTTTTCTCTTTATATTTCATTTGTATTGTATCCACATACTGAGGCATATTGGCTGATTTTTGATATCAGTATATACATTTTGAATAGAGATGAATTGATACCAAAATTTATCAATTATTGATACAGATTCCGATTCCTGGAAAATTGATTCTCTATACCGATACCATCAACGTATATACATTTTTTACCTAGTTTTCTTATACATTATTATTAAATGTTCCATGAAATCTAAAAATACAAATTTATGAAACAAAAATTTGAATATCCATACTGTTTACTGTGGGAAAAACTTATACCGTATTTGCTCATTTAAGCCGCGCACCTTTTTTCCCGAAACGCCCGTGAAAAAATGGGGGTGCGCGGCTTACACGAATCCTCCAGATTTTCGTGTAAGCCGCGCACCATTTTTCCTCAAATTCCTGTTGTTTTTTTCTCCTAAGTTTCGCATTTTGTGAATGTATTGACGTTAATTGGTAAGTATGGTCTAGTAGTAAATCGTATATTGTAAAGTATTCTGAAATTTTGAAGTACATAATTAGTAATAAAAATCGGCGTTTGACAAAGTCTGAGCGTACAACGGTACTTGAAAAAACGCTAGATCAGAAACACCACTTGACAAAGCAATAGATGTATCACATATAGATCGTACGTATGACGACACGTTGTAGCACTGATATGTATTTAAATCTACATTGTATCCTATAAGCTGCCGCAAGGGGGTCTTTGTCTTTTCAAACTCGTAAGCGGAGTTGGTTTCGGTATCACGCATCTGTAGCAACATTTTTACACAATAGATAGCTAGTTCCTTTTGGTTACACATAGGGATGTGCGAGTACTCGAAAATTCGAGTCGAGTCGAGTAGTTGGTACTCGACTCGAGCATTCGAGTATTTTTACGAAAGTCGAGTTGAGTCGAGTAGTTTTTGTCGACGGAGCCGCCAAGGCCAATAGGTTCAGAAATCTGCTGAAAGGAAGCGCTATCATCAAAATCGAGTAAATCTCTGGTTACACGATAGATAACACGTACGAACATGTACTTACGTACGTTCATTTACATTTGCGTGAATGGTTTCATGTACGTTTACGTGAACGGATTCATGTACGTTTGCGTGAACGAATGGATGAATCGGTGATTACACGGTCCATGAAACCGCATATGAACCGTATTCCTCTGAATATAGCCCCTTTTTAGCCGAAATCTTCGCGGAAAAAGTCTGGGGGGGGGACTATATTCGAGCTCAAAGCACCTATTGTCCGTTGTAAAATTCCATCCCATGAGTTTGAAGGTTTATATCACAAAAATGAGTAGTTCAATTTTAAAATAAAGTATATCGAACTAAATCTTGTTTATTTATACGTTTAGTAATGTCAAAAATATATTTTTAGTTGGTTATATTAATTAATTTTTCGACCGAGACAGATAAAAATTCCGGATATTATTCAAGTTCCGGGAAGCAAGTTTGACGCCCACTTGAGGATACACATGAAAAGCCACTTCTCTATTCTTCGCATAAGATATGGAACATATATTTATATTAAACTAAACAAAGTTTAAAATAGATTACTCAGTTACTAATTATGTTATGAATAATATTTAAAAATGCGCTATCTCAGCTTGCGGAAGTCGGAAATTTAGTTCATTTTGATGGTATTCTTCGTGTTTGAAAACTATGCACGTGTAAAATAACTTAACGAATTGGGAGAATTAGATATACTTCCAACGTGTATATATTTATTTTGGAAAGCGAGCTCCACGCGACAGGACTTATGGCGAGAGAGAAGCTGTTTGAGGTTGCCAAGTTATACGCTACTGTAGGTACCGCGCGCACCAAACACCACGCGAGAAAATTTCTCTAGCATGCACAGGAAAAATATCCTTGCCTATGCTTGAATAAAAGTTTATAAATTGCAGTATTCACCAAAATAAAATCAGCGATAAGAGAGATAGCTTTTGTCCCCACATTTCTCGGCTTCTCGACGAAAGGAACAAATTGAATTTTAAATTATCTTCAACTCCATCTCGAAAATCTTTGCGCGAGGAGGCATAATGACGGTATGCTTCCAAAGATACCGTCAGTTCTTAAACTGACACTGACTTGCATTCTTAAAGGCAATACTTTTTTCCGCTATTGTCGAGTCCTCATGACTCATTCACAGCGATAGGCGATCTGCTTGCAGCAGAAGATTCCACGCGCGCGCTATCTTTCTCTTTCAGGCATGCTCTGGACATTTGAGCGTGCTTTTATAGCCGAAAATAAATATATATCGATATCAAATAATCAACGAATTCTACTGAGATTTCATCAGTGGATTCATATTAATGACTCGAGAGCAAGAGAAAGGTCCAAACGGTGATCTCCGGAACGGAAAGCGTGCGGGACGGAAAATAACGCAGTCTGACAAATTCATCAATAACAAAAATATTGATGAACGTAATAGTATGAAACTTCGTATAACTATTAACAAAGCCCTTAGCTACAATATTTGAAAAGGAAGTTTGATATCTCAATCTGTGTTGTTCTTACGATGCCCGAATTCGATGGATCCATCCGGTATCAAAAAAAAATTCGCTAAAAATCCGTTCTTAAACACGTACTTCAGTAAAAAAAATTGTAAAAATATTTTAATACTACCAGTAAACGTATAATTAAACAAGCTTTAATTTGATATACTTCAATTTGAAATCGCTTTAGCCATCTTGGAGATATTGGTCTTCAAACTCACAGGTGAAGGAAATTTTGTAACGGATGGTAGGCATCCTATTATAAAGGCATTACGGATGATATAGGTATCGTATAAAACTTATAAGTTTTACTATTCCATTTTTTATTTCCTATTTAGGATTATTAATCAGATCATTAATTTCAAGTTCCTAGTCATATCTTAAGATAGATAATTATAAATATCTATAGATAATTATCTATAATAAATTTTTGTTCAAATATATTTCCTTAGAAATCGAAAACTTTTATCCACAGGACTCTATACAAAATTCATATACCGGCTCACATTCATCCATGAATGAAAATTCATTGTTCAAACATTATTAACTTGCATTAATGGATATTGGAAATAACCCATGCTGAAATTGGGTGTTCATACATCGTGCAAATGGGGGTGATTGACACAGGTCATTTTTATGATTCTAAGTTCTATCATGTTTATGCAGAAATCATCGATTTTGAAGAGATGGTGCCAATAATTGGAAGAGGAAGAAAAGTATAGGTTAAAAAACTATGTAATTAACGGCCAATCCTAAATTTGAGGCACGAGCTTATCAAATATTTACTGCACAAACAAGGCATTTTGTATGAAATTCACTGTACTGTTGGACTAACCCCGGCATACACGACATCACTGAGAAAGCGTTTAGCTCTGAAAAGAAATACATAGGAATGCGAAATACAAGGAATGCTCTTCTAATTAGGCTTATGTATTCCTTAAGAAAAAATATTTTGCTTCCTGGCTTACTTTCATTACAAGTTAATAGGGCATGTCACTCATATAGGCCTCATATTATGCCTAAGTACATTCTAAGTACCATACTGCAAGCTAATTTATACATTTTTGAGTAATCCTAGGAATGAAGGTAATTTTCTTATTTCGAGAGCTACCGGAAAATTTCCATTATGCCTTTTGGCCTGCGCTACGTGCCATATTAATTTGACTGTTTATAACTATGCATTAGGTAGGTAGACCTGCCATTTGATAGTCAGATTGCTGACTAACTTTAATTGTGATGACTTAAGTAAGAACTGGGTCTCTTCACTCATGTACAATAATGTACAAACTCGACTCGACTCGATACTCGCGAGTACTTTACAACTCGACTCGATACTCGACTCGATACTCGACTCGAGGTCAAAAAGTGCTACTCGCACATCCCTAGTTACACATTAAAGCTACATAACAAAGACACGACAGAATTTGTATCATAGTGGCAAGAGTCGTATGCTCAGAGATTGTACCTTCTCACTATCCGTGCTTTCTGCTCCGTGCATAAGAGTAGTAAACGAGTTCGATTCGATCATTTACCATTTTAAAATAATTTGCTATTATCACCCTAAAAATGATTTCTGATGTCAAATTGCCATCGTTTCCTGTGAGTACAAAACTGCATATTATGAGCGATGCCGAAAAAATAGGAAATCGAGCTTCAGGAAGGAAATACGGTGTGTCTGAATCTAGCAGTGACGAAAACTAAACGTGAGAAGTCACGATATGAATATTCATTAGTGATTTATGATCCTATTTCCACAAAAGTGTTTTTCTTTAGTTTTATAAGAATTACAATTGGTATTACACTGACATTAGTTTTTCCATGTGCTCCCAAGACTTTCCGGTGTTGTTAAATCGTCCCAGTCCACAGCTACTGCGTAGAGAGCAGACGAGGCCACCGCTGTCAGCTACGGATGGCATTCTGCTTTTATTTGTTGATGTGTCTAGGAGTTTCCGTAATAATAGAGTAATCACGGGTTGAAATTGTATGTATTTCTGCAATTATTTCAGCTGGATGTTATATTAAACAGATGATATTTTTATAGCTGGATGATGTGATCGTATGTAACTGTGATTACTGTGAGATGCTACGAGAAAAAGATGCACAGTAAAAGAGGCCGTGGAGTTTGCGTCGATGCACGACGCGATGACGATCGTGACGATATTAACACGTAATTCAATCAATTAATGAGAAAAACGTACACGTAATTTACGCACAACATTTCTATTAAAGAACGTGCATTCATGTAATGACAAAATGATGCAGACTCAAGGACAAAAATATAATTTTTTGATAGAAATATTTTTTTTTCCTCTCGAACTTGCCCGAAAATAGGGGTGCGTGGGATACACGAGGGTGCGGCTTACACGAGTAAATACGGTAATATTCCACTATGAGAACATTATGTAAATAAAAACAGTTTGTTAATGCAAAAGTTTTATATTTTTTTACATGAGCATATTTAATTACAAATGCCATGTTTAATAACAAAACATGTTTGGTATCAGATAAAAAATGAAAAAACAGATTCAAAATAATATGACTCATGTCATAAGTTGATTTTTAATATGATTAATAATTAGTTATAAGAGTAATAAGGGTATCGGTATCAACTTTACGCGATCGATTCTTGATACGGATACCAATCCTCAAGAATTGGTGGTATTGAGAATCGACACATCCCTAATTTTGAATAGTTATTTAGAAATGAATGTGGTGTAATATGTTGTAGGGGACATTTTTTCAAATACTATGATGAATGTTTTAGCATTTAGAAGTCTTGGTTTAATTTTTGTAATCACTGTAGAGTGAGTAATCGACTCATCAGTGAGTTGCATGTACTGCTTTTTCTTTTCTTCAACTGCTTCCTGGCATTGAGCCTACTTCCCTTTTTGCATTAAATAATACTATACTACATATTTTTATGTTAAATAAATCATTATGTGATAGAACTATTTGTTTTTCACATCACTTACCACTTCATTGATCATAGTGTGATGTATTTTCAGTCATTATGTTCACAAAAAGGAAATTGATCTAAACTCGGGAAAATCTTAATCCTGGGTTATCAATCTTTTACTCCGTTAGAAAATAAATGATTGAAAATGACTGCCTCAACCTATAAGCTTTTTTATATTTCAATTATAATTTTATATTTCAATTATAATTCAAATACAGATAGGTACTTGATGGACTGTCATGTTATACATATATTTTACACTTGGGATACCTGTACTTGTAAATTGTCACATGTAGGACTGGCCAAATGTTAATTAGTATTAAGTTGATGACTCCTATTGTATGTGAGAGAGAAAGTTTGTTTACATGAATAGACTTATGAAAGGTAGGGTGCATGGTTATAGGCTGAGAGTAATGAGTTGAGATGTGGGAGCATTCCATCAATAAATTGGTATGGCACTATCCAATAAAATTTCCTTCATTTTTCAGTCAATCACTCTCTAATAGCGATGTGAGTTGTTTTCTGGATGAAGCCCATCTCGCCATGGCTTTGAAAATGATGTTAGATGGTAAGGATGAAGCTGCAATCAGTGCATTTCAGCAATTAAAAGCTCCTGAGGCATCATTCAATCAAGCTTTGGTAAGTAGTATCTCATTTACTGTTTTTAAGTAATCAGTAAAAAAAAAAACTTGTTAGAGATATTGGATGGGTTAAATTGGTTAAGAATACTATACAACGAGAAATTGAGTAAAATTGTTTTCTCTTTTTATACATGTTTCACTTGACAGCATCTATTTATAGGTGCTCAACATCGTCTTATTTTGTCTTGGGTTGTTCAGTACTAAGTTTTGGCGATTATTAACACACTCAATGCTGGCCTATTTCATGAAAACTTATTCATGTGCGAAAGTTTTTTTTCTTTTATATGAATAAATACATTATTATAAATGCTTTAAACATAAAATTTTTGCAATATAATAATAATTTTTTACTTAGCAACGAACATAACGGAACCTCATGCCTTGACGTCAAGGCATCTGCCTCCCAGGGTAACGAGGCATGCCTTGAATTCAAGGCATCCGCGTTGAGTGTGTTAATATACAGTGGAAGCCCCATACAACTAAATATGGCATATAGCGAGAAGCTCGATTTAGCAAGGAATTTTGAAGGAACCATTTAAAACCCTATGATTTACAGGTAAAATAAATCGGTAATAGCGAGGACGACAACTTGCCTCAACGGAGGTCATTTACTATTAACACAGGTAAATGTTGTGCTCACATGCTCTTTTAAATAGCATTAAATGCCAAACAGTAAATTTTTACGCCTACTTGGATGATTAAATGTTCGTTTTGACCATTCACAAAATGCCCATCTGCATCCTTATTAATTAAATATTAATTTCTCATAAGTCCGTGCATTTCATTGTTCTTTTGTCGTCCTACCGTGCCTCCTGTTGGTATTTGTATCGGAAAGTTCCCGATGCTGCCGCTAGATGTCGGTACGTCAGCAGATATTACATTCACTAAAATATCACAGCATATGACTCGCACCTATCTTGATGAAATTCAATTTTGAACTTGCAATTACTTGATCGCGGACTTACTTGTCACAGATATGTTTCCATAGATTCAAGATAGTATTCCACGCATAATTATTGCGGTCTAGGACAATTTATAACTTATGCTTTTGCATTCGTA
Organism: Platycnemis pennipes; assembly: GCA_933228895.1. Lineage (NCBI taxonomy): Eukaryota > Metazoa > Arthropoda > Insecta > Odonata > Platycnemididae > Platycnemis > Platycnemis pennipes. Next base: position 107,597,425 of record OW121854.1, on the reverse strand, counting down.
AATGCTGGTTTTAATTGGCTCTAAGATTCCGACAAATCCAAGTCAGCTGATGTCAGAGATGATTTTACCAATTTAAAGGGAGCAATGTTACAACAAATGAAGGTTGTATGCTCCTTTATTTCTGCTGCTAACCTGGAGAAGATAGCAATCCAGTGCTCGCGTGAAATTAAATCCCCTGTAGTTTTATCCCGGTAATTTCTTTTATCTAGCAGGCGTCACTCACCATTTTCAACTACTTTTGGAGAGTTAGAAGGTATGACTTTTTCTGGTTTCCGAAAGTTTTTCAGTTAATAGTTCGTTTCATTGCCATTACTTGCAGTCATGACGTATGTAATTGGTGCATCCAAACATTCGGGGCAATGACAATATAATTAACACGTTGTACAGTACACGCGTCTGAGGCAAGGGCTTAAGTGTAAAAATTCGACATATTATATTACAGCATATGACACAGAGCAGAATTTGATGTAATTGAAAGTGGTTACGATCATGGGTAAATGAAATGTTCAAAAATGTGATTTTTAATTGCAATCTCATTATATTATTTTCACCACTCACAAAAAATAACCCAAAATATAGTGTGGGGTGATTATTTAATTACCTTTGGTTACAATGACAATTCTATATAGCGAGTGATTTTTCAGTTCACGAGGGCTCTTGCTACATATAGGTTCCACTGTATTGAGATACCACTTGGATATATGTAATGTTCCTTTTCTATGGCTCCATGGCTCAAATCTCTAAATGTCAGGAGACCATATACCAGGAGACCACATACGGTGGTGTCCTTTTGGCATGATAGTTAAACCAATGCAATGCACTTGATTTTTCTTTTTGAAAATCTGCAGTTGCTATTCATTTGATTATAATAATGGTAATTTTTTTCATCGTAGGCAGTACAAGGTTGAATAGTCTTTCAAGTGAAAAGTATGAGCAAATAAAATTGTCGATTCAGGTATCTTGAAATGTAGATTAAAAAGGATGAAAAGTAAATTATTGGCTCAAATTTTAATTACAATCAAATGGTGAGAAGTAAAGATGAGGACCATTCTTATTTTACTGCAGTCTGAAACAATCTGTGGGTACATTGATCATTTTTTATCTGTACCCTGATGGTGATTTTTCTGAATGGCCTATGTTAATTTGTGATCATTATTATGAGGCTTTTCTTAGTCTTTTGTTTTATTACAAGTTTGAAACTAAATATTAATATTAAATGGTGATTTTTAAGAAATTAGTCTTTGTTAGAATTCGATATATTGGAGCACTAGTTTAAAATGAAGTTTAATTCCATAGTTTGAAAGACAAACAAGTTGATGCAAAAGTTTTCCCAGGCTCATGGAAATGTCGACTCTGGAATTAATGTCATTTCTTTGTCTTGTGTGCTTTATCTGTAGATTTACAAGAAGTTAGCCAATCAGGAAGTGAACGGTCATCATCGAGAGGATATTACTCCTGAGATGAGGTCTCATCAAGTTGCTCTTCTAACGAAAGCTAAAGAATGCCTCCATCTAACTGAAGAACGACTCAAAATGAATGGTATGGATGCCACTTGAAGTTTTTCTTTCTATCTTTTTTTTATCCATGGGATACAAAAGAACTCTGTCGTAATGAATTCAGAATTATTCTAAAGTTAGTTTACTATTTTCCTCCTTACTGTTGAAGGTAGAACTGGTAATCACACTGACTTTTTTATAATCCAAGTTTGTTTACGTGCTTAAATGTACAATGTCTTAATTTTATTTTACATTATAGGATATGTTTAATGTATGTTACAATTATGACAGTGTTAATGGAACAACTGATTGGGATACCTGCTATGCAATTGACAGGAAAGGGATAAGTGTTTTTAATACTGATAAACTCAAGCTCTGTTTAAGTTCGTATAATGGCTTAAAAAGGTTTTTAAACCTTTATATAGTCACAACTTAGGCAAATGCCTGTGGCTGATGTGGCTGATGGCTGTTGAATCACTAAGGGGCTTAGTGTTGTGGGATGTGCAGATGGGTGATTTGGAGTGGAGGAGCAAAGGAGGGGTAACCTAGAATTTAGGGTGGCAATTTTTTCAGGATTTTGTAGACATGCAACCATTCTGGTTGTACCAAATATTAATATGCTGATCATATTTCAGGAGGTGTGTTCCTTCATGATATATTAGGAAGAAAATTAAATTTTTTAATATCAATTCTGTAATATGGCTTTCTCACTGGTCTCACTTCTATGCTGAACCAAACATGTGTGCGCTAGTTTGCTAAATATTACCTAGAACATATATCTTGTCCCTATAATGGGCACCGAGCAATTAGGGTACGCTTGACATGGATCTAGATTATTATTCTTTGAATCACTTGAATGTTGAAGTCACTCGATGAGGATTTTGGGTGTAATTGAAGTTTTGACTTTCTTGGGCTCTAGATCTAGGTCTCTCTGGGGATCATTTCAGGAATCTTCCTTTTTTGAAATCCATAGAGCAGTACTGATGGAAACTACTGGTAAAAACCACTGCTTTATCAATTAGATTAATAGTCTGAATAGAGATTCCTTCCTCAGTCTCTTTCCTTATAAATGAAATGATGAAATTAATTCTCATGCTTGAATATGAAGCACCTCCAGGGATTCCAAATATTGGATTGTCCAGACTCGATAATGGGGTAGTTTACCATATTTTTTTATTGCTGAACCTGATTGAGTTTGTAAAATAAAAGGTATTTTTCCATTTTTTGAACCATCAATTAGTTCTTGATTTACAAGGGGCAAAAAACTGGTATTTTTAACCCTTTTGGAAAAGTGGACGTGCATGCGACTTAGTACTTCATCCACTTTTTCCAATCACAACTGATCTCGCAAAGCTACTTCACCTTATGACAATGGGGGAACACAGCTGACTCTGAGAATGGAAGCGGTTGCGAAAGGATCTGTTCAAGCTGACCTTCCGACCCTCCCCTCCACTCCCTTCCCTTTCCATAAAAGCAGTCAAGAAGGGGAGGTGGATGACGTAGTAAGTCTCAAATCAGTTTGTTTGGTGGGCATCATCTTTCGTTTATTTTAAATTTTGATTTATGAGTGCATGACTATGGTTAGTAGATGAATTTTTTCACTAAAATGCATATTTCGTTTCCATCTAACGTCTTCGTGTGCAAAATTCCGATTTCTGTTCCCAGTAAACACCCCCATTCACAAAGAATTATCTTTGCCAAATAAAAGTAATGGAGAAAGTACAATTATAAAGATGATAGAGGAATGTTATATGAAAAGAAATGGAAATTGAGAACAGAAGTGTTAAAAGGTGGATGATTTTTAACAAGAAATGCTCATTAATCACGAAAGTTATAACAAGGACTAAATACTCTAGAGTCATGAAGAGGACACACAAAAGACCAGCAAGCAATTAGAATTGTCAGAGGATTTGCTTGCTGGTCCTAAGGATACAACTGGCCCATGAGAGGTGTCTTAGGACCTGAGTTTTTCCATTTGCTGCTTTAGTACTTGTCACTGGTCATAATGGTGATATTCTGAAGTTGGCAGCAAAGCAGTGCTTGCTGAGGGGTATGCAATCATTGCCCATACTCTTGTAGTGGTGACTGTTTACAAATCAACTCTTCCAATCCCAAAATCTTACCCTGGGAATATGCCATCAGGGAATATGCCATCACCTTTTGTGGGAGCTGTATCAGTCTGAATTTTTTTTTGAGATAATGAGCAATGTTTAAGTTGCTTAGGTTAAGTCGTGTATTTCACATATTTATTCATGATCCTTGCTCAGTTGTTATTTTGTCATTTTTATTCAAGAATATGAGTTGTTGTTAAGTCATAAGGTAGGAAGGAAATAGTACATATTACTTACATTTTAAATTCTCTTGTGTGAGAAATTGTTTTGGCTGCCTGTTAAACTTTGTCATTACTCATTCTATTAACTTTGGCAGGCATTGATAAAAGTAACCCAATTTCTATTGGTGTATCCAATGAACTGGAGGACTTAGATTCCCAAATGGATCGACTGAATGTATCATCATGGAAAGAGGATGGTGAGTTTTGAGATTCTAATTATTGTTTTTTTATGTTTCTGTGTGTAAATGGCCAGAACGTTTGTTGGAGATTCTATTATAGATCTCTTCATTTCTCCTCCTGGCCATCTTGTTGTTATTGAGAGATGTGTATGATAAACTATGTGTTGAAGAAGAGTATGGTTTATCTAGCAATGAAAAAACCACATTCAGGGATACAAACCTGCATCTTTTATCAGTTATTTGGGCATTGACTGAATACTGCGTTGCAAGTGTGAGGAAAGCCTACCCTGACTGCTTGCAGCTAGAAGTTACCATATTTGCCTGATTATAAGATGACTCCTCATTTTGGAGTACTTTTGAAAAGAAAATGACTAAGTTAACATTACAATTGTAATAATTATGACTTTTGTAAATGTTTATTGAAAATGGAATTTGAAACCATTTAAATATAACCATTCAGGTTGGTACCAAATTGTTCAGTATAAGATAACAAAAATTAATTACACATTTATGGTAATTATTTGAAATATGTTATCGGATTTTTTGTTCAGTGATTTGTATTTTTGTACTACTGTGAATAGATGCAATTTTTTACACAGTGAAGTTCAGTGCCACAATCTGCCTAAGGCATGCTGCAGAGAAATATTAGTTCGCCTTTTTTACTTAAGGCTTTTTTCCAGTCCTAGCTAGATTTAAATTCCTGTATGGATATGTTACATCCTTTGCCAGTTTTATGTGCTTTCAGAGCCATCGAAACAGGCATGCCAATCTACTACCAGCTACACTTACTAGTATTCTATGTCATGGAATTGACCTAGCTTTGATCCAGTACTTGCAGCCTGCCCTATTTTGTTATTTACAGATTTCTTTTTGCATGCATTAATCTCAAATACACTCTATATTCTTCTTGCGCCTTGGTTACAGTTCACCATGATTCATGATAATAGGCATAAAATGTGTGTCATAAGTAGAGATGGGCAACTCAGTAAATTACCGTTGTATTTTTTGTAAATTACTAACACCCCTGAGAATTACCGTAATAAACAGTAAATTTTCAGAAAAGTTCTTTTTCAGAAATTTCTTCCTCACGAAGAAACCATTGGAATGGGTGATATAAATTAAGTAGCTAAAACGATTTTGTTTACATTGTGTCCGTGATTAATTCAGAGTAAAATAACAAATGCACATTGTGCAGAGGTATGTCTTTGGAAGGAAAATTTCTCATAGTGTGACAAAAGAGGCAAATTTCGTGTTGCTGCCAACTTTGTTATAATTTTTTTAATGAGTTATAATAGATAAACGTCGTGATGTTTGATATAACCATTGGCATTTGTATCTCAATGCTATTTGATTACGTTTTGAGTCCTCTGATAAGGATTTGCAGCTCAAAACTTAAAATTACCGGAAAATTACGGTAATTTACCTCATTGAAAATTACGGTAATTTACCCATCTCTTCTCATAAGTCTATTTCCTTTTGATAACTTTACACTCATGTTTTGAATGAGTAAAGTCAGAGAGAGCAAGTCAGCCCCTAATGGAGTATTTAGCTTGTATAACCATGGGACTATGCCTTTATTCATCTTAAATCTACTTCCTGATCCCAGAGAAGATACACAATTGCCCTCTTTCTTCAGCTGCTCAATTGTTGGCATCCACCATTACGCTTGCTCGAATGGTCACTTAAAGGGTTAGTTGGATGATGTCTGCCGCTTGAGTAACTGTTTGCCGTAAACTAGTCAACTTGAGTGGTTCAAGCATACAAAATTTGCCTAGTACTCGGGTTCATACCACGCGACTTTTATACGATGGCAAAGTTAAGATGCATGATATATGAGTAGGGACACCGAAAAATGGTAAATAAAAATCATCAAAAGCGGTGTTTAAAAATGACAAATACGGTAAATAAAATCGTGTTTTAAAAAGGTGAAAGCTGTGTTTTATGTTGGGAAAAAGGAGTCTTAAAGGAAGGGTTTTTAAAAATATTATTAATAAAGACTTCATACCAATGTGAACAAACAGTTAATAGTACATACATTTGAGATCCAATACAGAAGTTATGGCTACCCTACGCAACATAAAAAACACAGTGGGCAAAATTAAGTTAAAGGCAAATTAATGAGATAATGGTGATAACAATAACAGAGTGGAGTAGTGGACTGCATGTAATGAAGTTCGATTCTTATGCTGTTTAAAATTTTTCTTTCAACCGTTGAATAAAAAACATCATCCTTCATTTCCAACCTTTGTGTGTGGATACTGACTTTTTTGTACTTCTATTGCTTCAACTAGATTTACAAATGCGTCACTCAAAAATTCACTGTAAAGTTAATGTAATGATTCCACAATTTAATTCTGTAATATAAATTTTTTCCAATCATTTCCTCTCGCCAAATTTAATTATTTTTTTTACTTATAATTTGGCATGAAATATCTGATAATGTACTTTTTTTAACTGCCTACTAGCATTATCCTAAGAATACAGCACGGCTGTATTCTTAGGTAGTGTTAAGGATCGAACTTGCCACTGGCAGTACACGAGCCCTCATTTTTAACAACTATGCTCTCATAGGTTCACGGGAATCTGGCGAATGTAGGCAACCCGCATGACATTTGGCTTAATTTTTTTCTCGCACATCTGGGCCTATGGAAAAAAAGGTCAAGACGAGTATTTTTTATTTTGTTTTCCTCGTTTGTGGCATGGAAAAAATCTTCTCATTTCGTGACCCGAGTTACTTAACCTCTCCTTGTTGGTATCTACCATACGTACATTCCATTCGTGGGGCGCATCGATCACGAGCCGCGAGATCTTAAAATCTCCGATCCGGATCTGAATTTTTACTGTCAATGGATATGATTTCAGTAGCGAATGAAATGAAAGACCCGTGGATCTTTGGATCCGACCCGACCATCCTTAATTTATGAGTGGTACATTTGTAAATCTAATTTAAACAACCAAGTGTAATAAAGTGAGTATTCAGATGTAATGGTTTGAAATTGAATATGATAACATTTTCAATGCAGTGACTGAAAGAAAAAATTAAACTGAGATTGGGATCGTACTTCGCACAGTACACTAGCTCTCGTTGTACGCCTGATCCCGGCGAATGTAGGCTACCCGCATGACATACTACGTATTTTTTTCCCGCGATACCGGGGTAATGGGGGGAAAAAGTCATATTTCTTTATTTTGCTTCTAGTTGCACGGGAATGTTTTCATCTAATTACGTGAACTTAGCTACACATCCTCTTCTTGTCAATATCTACCGCAACTACATTCCATTCACGGGGCACTTCAATCGCTAAGCCGCGAAAATTTAAATTCTACGATCTGGATCCGATTTTACTCCGTGTCTTTGGATCCGGAACCAAGAAAAATGAAAGATCCGATCCGGCCATCATTAAAGAAAATATTTCATGCTACAAAAATTCGGCATTTGCAAAATCTCTCAAATTTCGTTAAAAAAATCGCGTTTCAAAGAAGACACGGTTAATTTCGTGATTAAACCCTGAAGTCGCTTATTTCGTGAATCCTGTCGCAAAAAATGTTTCGCAAAAATGTCATGTCCCTATACATGAGATATTCTCTCTATGAGAGGCTGAAGCCTAATTCATAGTGTATGCACATTTTTACGAGTTTTATTCTTGTTTCCATGAAAGCATTTCATTTATTAGAGTTAAATCTTCATTGAAAAGTCTTTTGCTATAAGAGTTATGTGTCAATGCTTCATTGATGTTTGCAGAAAAGTCTAGTGTGAGTATGGGTAAAGATGAATCACTGATGGAAGCACATCATGGCAGAGGATGGTATCAGGAAAGAAACTGGTGGATGACTGGCAGTAGGAATGGAACCCCTGTTGAATCTACAAGTACTCCCATCAGAAGGGGAACTCCAATCCGTGCTCAAGTCATCCAAAGCAGAAATACACCACAGGCACCAGAGGCTGCTCGGCATAATGTAAGTCAGTTGTCAATGGTTATAAAAGATATTCAATCATCTAACAAGAAAACGAATGTCAATATTTACTCTAGGACCAATGGTGTATCTTTCATATAATAATTTCATTTTTTCTAATGGTTGGTACTACAGTCTTAGTTTAAATAATGTTTTTTTTTTTTAAACATTAGTTCTGTTGTAGCAAAATATGCCACAGAGAAAAAAAATTATTCGCCTTGACCGGGACAAGGCGGTCAAGGCGAATGATTTTTTCTCTGTGGAATATTTTGCTACAGTGCAATTACAGCGGGTAACGCCGCTAAAGTTTTCACAGCTAGTTCGTGATCTTTGAATTCATTAGTTCTGTTGGTCCACTCTAAGACTTACTAGAAAGTGGTATTTAATGTTTGATGAGGTTAGTATATAGAAGGTCCCGCATTTCACTGTCTCCACTTTATTTATATCAGGTGAAATGAGTTACTGCTTAGGCATATTGGTCCACATAATTAAAATTTAAGTTTCTTTTGAGTTTGTTCAATTAATAAACATTGAGTGTAAAACAGTTAAGGGATTTGTATCCATACACCATAAAATACTTGGTACTCTCAACTACCCAAAATTCATAATTAATTTAGGAAAGAAACTTAGTATTCCACTGTTATAGCTTCAATAAAATCTTTTGTTGAATCAGAAAATTCGACTTAAATTATCAACTTCTTCATCTCCAGGAACATGATCAAAGCCCAATTCAACTAAATGACAACTTTCGCCAGACATTGGACATGCTGCCAAAATTTATTGAGGAATGCTCAATGCTTAAATTGTCTGTAACTGAGGGAATGATAGACGTGAAAGCTGGTTTGGAGGATGTGAAAGGCATGATGCGAGGTGAAATGGATGAAATAATCAAGAAGATGGAGGACATGCGTGTTGTGATGGATGACCTAAAGGTAAGGTTCCCCTGCCACACACCCTGGTGGTGGCAGGATATTACGTTGATGTAAGAATTGTAGACTTGAATTTTAACCAGAGCCTTAACAGAATTACTAGTTTTAACTTGTGTTAAAGAATCAGGAAAGCTATTATGACTTAAGTTATATAATCCAATTATGGCAGCCATATGTGTAAGTTTACTTTATTTCATTTATTTACGTTTGTCTGAAACTGATAATGTGTATGTTGTGATATCCAACCCAATATAATTTTTGTATGCATATTTCAGTTCCTTAATGTTCACATTTATGTTATGTTATACATGTGTTGTCAGATATTGTTTGCCTAGGTGGCAGTGGGGCAAATCCCTCAACTACTAGGTCATATATTCTAATTCTACCCCATAGCAGCATTCTGTATTGTCCTTCGTCATCATTCATGCATGGTATTCAGAGGAGCAGCAGTAAAATGACAATTGCCATTCTCTTAGTCAACTGGAGTGACATTTGGCACTCTTGATGACTCTTGCTACCACTTTCATGTGTTCACGTAACTGCCTGGTCCAGGTGCCATCATTCTGGATGGTTGCATTTGATACACTAGGTAAACAACACCACAAGTAAATTACAGTCCAAGTAATGATACTTTATAGAGTATCGGAGCAAATTTAGGTTTTTAGATGTGTAGTGTAGATTCTCAATAAAATGTTAAGTAATCAAAATTAAAACTAAGCCCAGAAACTACTAGTAATGTAAGAAAAGTATTACAAGTAAGGACTCTTTAATTTGACATCATTCACTTCTATCTTTGTGAGACAGTGTGATAATGAGTGCAAGAGGTTAGGTTGTATCGGTATTTTTCTGCCTTGCATAATAAAATACATTTTAACTTAAATGTTCTTACACGCTTCTCTTCTTGTGTTTGATAGTGAAAAATGACCACGATGATGATACATGCAGGAATGTAATATGATCACTTGACTGAGGACAAGTTCACAAAATAGTCAGTGGCTGGTCATCCAAGACCAAATTATTACGTCATCACACTTTAATGCTCTTTGTTCTCCGACTTCCTAACTTTGATTGTTGCTGATGAAGGCTCGATTTTGAGAGAGCAACAGTTGTTGCTATCTCTATGACTAATTGGAAAGGAGTGGAGATGTGTAGGGCTAGTGATTAGTGAGGCATTGTATTAAAGTAGTTGCAGTAAAGCAGGGCAGGTGACCTATAGGCATTGATATTGTTTAAACATAAAAGGTAAGATCTCCCTAGTATATTACAACGGTATAATATTCCCTTTTTTTCTTGACTAATCATTTATCCAAATAGAATGCAATAATGAATTTGGAGAAGGTTGATTAAGTTCAAATAAAACATAAATAGGCAACACATCTTCCTGTTCATTGAAGCATATCTTTTGTATGTTGTCATGCATTCTTTATTTAGCTTGTAGGCTAATTGTATCCTCTATGACCTGAGTTTTTTAGGCATACCCACATATGTGCTAGATATGAGTATTTTTCCTAATCTATGTTCCTATTTGTGTTAAAATATTGTTGTATTTGCCTTTCATAGTCACTATATGTCATGATGCTCTCTTTTTATCATAGGAGCAAGTGAATTCTGTGAAGGAAAATATATCTAAATTTAAGTCATCACGACACGCACATCATCCTACTACAGATGGAGTGAGACCGGTATGTATGGCTCTTTTTGCTTAGCTTTTATGCATGTCTTTGTTAATCATCAATGTCTGGAGAATTTTCATGGCTTTTGTAATAATAGGTGGACAGTATCCTTTTCTTTTATGTATGGCTCTTTTTGATTTGCTTTTATGCATAATTTTGTTCATCAGCAATGTCTGAGGAATTGTCATGGCTTTTGTAGTGATAAGTGGATAAGTATTTCTTTTCTTGTCTTGATCAAAAGTTTATAACCTCAGGAGAATGCTTTTAAAGCAGTTGGATTGTAAAACTGTGTTAAATATTTTCCCTCATCTATTAACAAAGTGAAAAATTTCAACGGCGTGAAAATGCATCAGCAAACAAGAATTAAGTGTCAGTTATGAAAGTTTTGAAATTTAAAAACAAACATGAGTAAATAATTGTTTTTCTTCTAGATATTATTTTTTTAATTTGGCGAAAAAAATCGGCTGTGTGTAGATGTGACATGGATTTTCATATAAACTGACTTGTTTAGAAATTGAAAGCACATTGGAGTAATTTAAATTCTCTAAAAAAACTTCTTTAAACTTCTAAAAAAAACAGAAAAAATGACATCAATGCCCATGAATTAAGATGGCGATGAGATTTAACTTACCAATTCATCACATTTCAATTCATAAAGGCATCATTATAATTTACCTTGAAATTCCACAACAACAAAAAATAAACTGAACATTAGGGTGGTTCGTAAAAGGGCTTATCTCGCAAATTGTTTCCTGAGGGGTTTCAAACGTATTCTTTTGCTATGACTAGGAAGTATGCACAAGATTTTTTCCCAGGGTGGAGGCTTTCCACTCTAACCTACCAAAAAAATGAGTTTTTACGCACATTTTCAGGCATTCACGACTTTTTAAGGGTTTATCCTTCATCTTCGTTGAAATATTTATAAAAAATTCTTCTATTGCTAGGATCAATAAAACAGTTCATTTAACACATTTTAGTTGATATTTAGGTAATATAGTATGTAAAACTTTATTTATATGTATTTTAGGTTGATTTTTCACCCATTTTTAAGCATTTTTCATGAGTTTTTGAAATTCTGCAAAAATTTTGTTTCTTATGAAAATTCAGTCTTCTGCCTCTCAAACGTTTTGTTTTAAAATCGGCTTTCACAATAAATTTGAACCATTAAAATCCATAGGTTGGGAAGAAAACGTCAATAGAAAATGTAAGACCACTTTTTCGTATTTAGTTAAATTCACTGAATGTGCTCGCATACTTGTATGGTCATATACTGGAATGCATCAATTGATCAGCAAACATACCTTTATTACCAACAGTAATTAGCTGTTTAAATTCAAATCAGAATTCAAGAAAAAGTTTCAATAATTTATAAAAATTTATTAATTTATTAATATAATGCAATTGCGTGAAAAATCATACAGTGCCTAGTGGTTAATTTTAAGAGCTCAACTTCGACAGTTTCCACACTTTTAGTATGTAATATGTTTAAAATTGATAAGGGATTTATGATACAGTGACTAAAAAATGGTGAATTTAGTGCAAAAATTCTTCACATGAGAGTGCACCGTGTAAAGAAACTTGTTAGTATGCATATTTCAAAAAGTGTTAAATAAAACTCTCAATTTGGGTATACATCATACCTTGATAATCTGGAGCTTAATTCCTTATTGGTAATTGTTCGAAGAGCTGGTGGCGAAATGGAAGGTGTTGTAGACCAATTTATCATGTTGTAAGTAGAAGCTTTAAAATTTATCTGAGGAAGCTTGAGGAATCTTAGCTGAGGTTGCAGTATCTCTGCCCCTTTAGTATTCTCACCAGATTTTAGAATTTCATGTACTGCATTCAGATTAATTTCAATTACGGATGTGTCGATTCTCGATACCTATCCTTGATGCCACCGATTCTTGAGGATTGGTATCGGTATCAAGAATCGATCACCTAAAGTCGATACGGATACCATTGATACTAGGGATCGGATCCGTCTGGTCCAAGGATCCACGGAACTATCATTTTACTCGGATCCGGATTCAGATTCAAAGACACAGTAAAATCGGTACCGGATTGTAGAATTTAAAATTTCACGGCTTAGCACTCGAAGCGCCCCATGAATAAAATGTAGGTTGGGTAGATACTGACTAGGAGAGGTTGTATCATTCAGGTCACGAAATTGTATGAAAATTTTTCCGTGCAACTAGAAGCAAAATAAAGAAATATGACTATTTTCCCCATTACCCCAGCATCGCGAGAAAAAAAATACGTAGAATGTCATGTGAGTAGCCTACATTAGCCGGGATCAGGCAGACATCAAGAGCTAGTGTACTGAAGGAAGTTCGATCCCTATGTCAGGTTAATATTTTCTTTCAGTTATTGCATCGAAATTTTATCATTCAATTTAAAACCCTTACATTTGAATACTCACTTTCTTCTAGATACTTTTATTATTTAAAATAGATTTACGAATGTCACTCAAAAATTATTAAACCTGACCATAACTCAATTAGTGATGGTCGGGTCAGATCCAAAGACCCACAGATCTTTCATTTCATTCACTACCAAAATTAGATCCGAAGAAAGTATAAATTCGTATTCGAACTGAATATTTTAAATTTGGCGGCTTAATGATCAATGCATCCTGCGAATGGAATATAGACGCAGTAGATAGGTACTGGTAGATACTGACAAGGAGAGGATTTGTAACTCAGGTCACGAAATGAGTGCTACTAGAGCGAAATAAAGAAATACATGTCTTTTTCTGCTCCACAGGCCTGGATGAGCGGGAAAAAATAAAGCCGAATGTCATGTGGGTCGCCTACATTCATCAGACTTGCATGAACCGATGATAATGAAGTTTTTAAAAATGTGAGCTAGTGTTCTGCCATTTGTGGGTTCGATCCTTAACACTGCCTATTAATACCGTTGTGCTGTATACCTAGAGTAAGGCAAGCAGGCAATTAAAAAAAGCAGAGAATAAGAAATTTCATGCCAATATATAAGTCAACAAAGTAAATAAAAATAAGAAAATTTGGCATTAGTGAAAGTGATTGGAAAAATATTTTATTACAGAATTAAAGCCATGGAAACAGTACATTAAATTTACTATTTATTTTTGAGTGATGCATTTGTAAATCTAGTTGATGCGATAAAAGTACAAAAAACATCAGTATTCTCATACAAGGGTTGGTAATTAAGGATGATAACATTTTTTATTCAATTGCTGAAAGAAAACTTTTAAACATCGATAAGAATCAAACTTCATTACCTGCAGTACACTTCCCCACTCTACTATTGTCAGCTTACCCCAGTTCAGAGAATGCAAACTCCCCACATGTCATTCTACTTTTTTTCTTGGGATCCCGGGCCGATGGAGAAAAAAGCTGAGACACATATTTCTTTATTTTCCTTCTAGTAGCATGGAAAAAGGCTCATCTCATTTCATGATCCGAGTTACACACTCTCTCCTTATTAGTATAAAACTCACAATTTCCATTTTAAGGGTTATTATTAATAAGACATTGCAAAATTACTAGTTTAGCAGCTTGGAATATTTTATAATAATTTTTTCATCTTTAAAATGGAATCCCCAGAGATTCCATAAATAGAATATCCTGACCACATTAAACTTGTTTTGTGTTTCTAAAAAAAGAATTTGAAAGCATGCAAGGATTTGATTTACAACAGAATTTGGGAAAATAATTCAAATATTATTCGGACTATAAGCCTGACGACACCGAAGATATTGACAAGGATCATCTACAGAAGAATAGAACGAAAAGCAGGAGAGTTCCTGGATGAAGATCAATTCGGACCTAGGAAAAGTAAGGGTACAAGGGAAGCAATATTGGCCCTTAGACTGCTTATAGAGAAGAGAATGGAGAAGAACAAACCGACCGAAGAATTATCCAAAGTTTGTATGAAAACCAAGTACCTGTGATAAAATCTGGACCCAGCTGTGAAGAAGCAAGAATAAGGAAAAGAGTGAGACGAGGCTGTGCACTGTCTCCCGTGATTTTTAATGTTCATATCGAGAGAGTCCTTAATGAAATCAAGGAGAAGTGTTCTGGAGTGAACATCCATGGAGAAACAATCAGCATGCTACGATTCGCTGATGACATAGCTCAAATAGCAGAGACAGAGAAGGAGCTGAATAAGAAGCTAACAACCATGGAAAGGGCAATGGCCAGTTATCATCTGAAGATCAATAAGAAGACTAAGATATTGGTGTGCAACAAGAGAGAGGAGGCCAAAACCAACGTTATACCAGCAAAACAGAAACTGGAAGAGGTGAAAGAGTTCTGTCACCTGGGAAGCAGAGTAACCAACGATGGACGAAGCAAGAAAGAAATAGTTACTAGAATAGCCCAGGCAAAGAGGGCATTCTATCAAAAGACGAATCTACTTACAGCTGGAAATACAAGCTTGGAAGTAAGGAAGCAATTCATCAAAATGTATATCTGGAGCATGTTTCTTTATGGCAGTGAGGCGTGGACAAAGGACAGCAGTGGAGAAGAAAAGGGTGGAAGCGTTCGAAATATGGTGCTATCGGAGAATGATGAAGATAATATGCATCGACCGAGTGACAAATGAAGAAGTCCTAAGAAGAGTGGGAGAAAAGAGATGCCTGCTGAATACTATAAAAAGAAGATGGGAAACTTAATCGGCCACGGAAGCTTGATGAGGACAATCGTCGAAGGAAAAGTGAATGGGAAGAATGGAAAAGGCAGGCCTCGTATGAGTTACATAGAACAGGTTGTAAAAGAAGTGATAGAGAGGAACTACGTTAATATGAAGAGGTCCTATCGAAGAATCAAGTGGAGGGCTGCGTCAAACCAATCCTAGGATTTTTGACCATTGATGATGATGATGATGAATTTAAATATTAATGAAAATGAACTTGCAATGTTTCTTTTAACTACACTTTAAAGAATAGTTGTACAGGTGTAAAAAATGTATTGTTTGATGAGTATGGGATAAGGAAAGTGAACTTTATATTAGAAGTAATAACATGTAGCTATTGCATTCGTTAATCTTGATCCAGGAAAATATTATCCACGCAGATGATGGAATGTTGATTTTTTCTGCTATAAATTTACTTGTTTTTTTGGAAATACCATTGTTGCTGTTTTTCTGTATAGATTAAAACTCCTAAAAGAATACGAAACATGAAAGTTTCTCGTCGAAAATGAGAAACATATTTAGCACAGCAGGACATTTTTCTGACCAGAAACAAAATCGATGAAATGATGCCAAACATGTTTTGTTTTTAAACATGGCATTTGTAATTAAACATGCTCATGTAAAAAAATATAAAACTATTGTTTTGTCAAACAGTTTTTATTTTTAAGATGTCTTCATAGTGGAATATCAGAAGTTTTTTCCCAAAGTAAATAGCATATTCAAATTTTTGTTTTGTAAAATTGTATTTTTAGATTTCTTGGAACATATAATAATAATGTATTGGAAAACTAGGTAAAAAAATGTATGTATGTATAGTTTCATGGTATCAGTAGTGAGAATCGAAATTACGGGAATCGGTATCCAGAATCGATAAATTTTGGTATCGACTCATCTCTAATTTCAACACTTTCATTTGCTATCATGGTGAGTATAATATTATCTGGTAATGCAAAGTAAGCATTTCTAGAAATTACGGCATCCACTACTATTCTATAACATTCAGGAAGATATCTTGTTAATTCAAGAGTTTTGAATAAGTATTTTGATCCATCCTTCAGAGATTTATTTCGATGAGAGAACCACTGTGATGCATAGACTTTAAGTAAGTAAGTAATGCAGGGTGGCGATCGTCAGGGAAAACCTGGAATTGTCAGGAAATTTTGCATTTCTGGAAAAAATTTTGCATTTCAGGGAATCATCGTGACAGTCGGGGAGAAACATTGAAATTCTTGTTATTTTTCTACCATTATGTTTATCGGCCAGTCTTTCCCGCCCGTTATTTCACCAGCTATTTCGCTGACGTGCATGGAATAAGCCATATCAATTTGTGGAACATTCAGTTGTGAATCTTATTAGTAGTATCTCTTAGTTACTTAGTTGTCAATCAGACGTACAATGTTTCCCTTGTGTACATCCTTAATGCGATATTTGCCTAGTAGTGTTCAAATTCATGATCACATGCATTTCGCTCATCACAAGGAATCCGAGGTAATGTTGTTCGAAAAATTTTAACTCTCGCTTTTTTTTAACTTCTGAGACTCAGATCTAGAGGCAGGTGGAGCACAATAGCTCGTAGTAAATACGTGCTTGCAATTATAAAAATATGATACAATGGTTATTAGAATGATAATATAACTATGATCACTTGTGTAAACAAAATCTTACGTAAGATCATCTTCGATTCCTATACCCCCGTTAGTGAGACAGTAAGAAGAGTCATCCTCCCGTCCCCACCTTTCACACTCGACGTAATTATTGAATGGTCCCCCTGCCTCCATCTCGAAGCAATTTAGTCATGTCACAAACCCCCTTAAATATGCTATTCCTGAATACAATGCTGCCGTTGCTAATTGCCTTGTTCTCAGTGGCGCGATTACGTTTTGTTGATACAAATATTTGTACATTTTTGGTTCCCTCTTTCAATCTAGGGGTTATAACCACGTTAATTAATTTGTTATTCACTTTTGAATTGTTATTCACTTTTCACGCACCTTAGTGATACCTGTACCGGAGTCCACCAGTAAATCGGCCATTAACTTTCTTATCGATGCCTTATCAGTAGAGGTCTGTGAAAGTGGTTTTATTTTTTGCTAAAATTCGTTTTTAAAACTATGTGATTTCGGTGTTATAGAAAATCTTGGCGGTGTTATTATAATGTTACAATTTTTGCGCATTTCTAGGCGTTTTATTATTTTTGGTACACATTTTGTGAATGCTTATACTTTTATTAAGCATTTTACATAACAAGAAAGGCAGTGAAAGAAGCATGCATAACTAAACACAATAGGAAACAAAGAAACTTGAACTGGGGGTGTGTCGAAATGATTTTTTTTGCATTGAAGCTCAGTGGAGCGCCGAATATCCGACGATCAACCGCTAATAAGTAGCACCCCCTCTCCTCCTATCTTTTCTGTTACTTCCCCCCTTGCCCCAACTGCTAGCGCTATCGTTCCCGGCCAGCGGTCTTGTTTAAGTCTACAAAATTGTTACATTAGGCCCACACCTAAGGTTTTCCTGTAACAAGTTATCCAATTACGCTGTCTACTGCGTCGCGGTGAGTCCCGGAATTACTGCTCGGCAATGACGCGTGCCGGGCGCATGAGCTTATATTTCCGCTCTTCCGCGGCCGTGTTCAGCACATAATTGATTCAGAATATCTAATTCTTCAGGAGAGAAAGCGCATCATTCTAGATATTTCCGAGAATTTCAGGATTGATAAATGTGAATCGAAGAGAGAGGCGGTTATTAATTTAACGGCAAATTCCGCGGAGACATCACTACAGGGCGCGATATTACCAATTCCGGCGGAGACATCACTACAGGGCGCGATATTACCCATCACTACAGGGCGCGATATTACGCGAATGCGATATGCGCGAGACAAAACAAGCCAATTGACCTTTGAATCGTAATGAGATAGAGCGAATGAACGTCATCAGCGTTAAACTATGAAGGCGTAGACTTTAATCGATTATGACTCTTTACATGTGATTTTTTCGCTAATTCACGTAAAATTCGCGAAAAAGGCGAAATTTCGTTTTATTTTCCGATTTCGCGTTATTTCATGTTATTTCGCGATATCGCGTCTCGCGAATTTCACGGATCTCTAGTAATGAGATAAAGCGAATGAACGTGGGCTGCGTAAAACAATGAAGACCTAGGCTTTAATCGATTATGACTCTTTACATGTGATTTATTCGCCAATTCACGTAAAATTTGCAAAAAAGGCGAAATTTCGTTTTATTTTCCGATTTCGCGGTATGTCGCGTTATTTCGCGATATCGCGTCTCGCGAATTTCACGGATCTCTACTTATCAGCAATCCTCAACTCCCCAGAAGTACCACGACACGGTACTTCTTTCTTGAAGGATTAGATATCGCCATTGTAATTTTACCGAAGGAAACATATACGGCCACGGAAATACAATACTTGGACGTGGATACGCGGCTGTGGAATGAATGTTTATTAAAGTGCATATAGTTTGCATGAAGGTTTAACTTATGAAGGTTTGATATACTTTTTCATAAGGGTATACTTGTAGCTTTTAATGTATCGATTTCAGCTTTTTGACGGAAATTTAATTCAGCAGAAATAAAATATTCAGATAATAGGAGCCCGTTTGGCGATCGGTCAGGGAAATTTGTGAGTCCGTCAGAGAATAGTCAGGGAAATTAAAACATCGGATCTTAGTAGCCACCCTGTAAAGCCAACCACAAAGCCAGGTGATAATGTCCATTAGACAACCACCTACCCAAGGAGTTGGGGATGTATTTCTTGATGACAGTGATGTAGACTAAATCTATGTCATTGTAGTTTTTAATAGCTTTTGATCAGCATCAAATCCTAAATTATGGCTATATCGATAAGCACCATTTCTGTCCATGCAATCAATCATAACCACAGTAAAGTCAAAATAGAGAGGTGCATGGGTTTTCGTTTGCTGATTGTGTGCAGTTCTTCACTGCAGTCATCACCACCAAAATGCATTTTGCATTACTTTCAATGGCAAATGGGACATTTCCAATCCCTAATGAATTCAGACATGGCACCTGTAGGTGACTCGGGTTTTCAGGGATTTGGAATCGAGGAATTCAAGGATTCGACTAAAGAGGGAAATTTAGTGTCATCCTTTAAAAAAGGATGGACTAAAGAGGGAAATTTAATGTCATCCTTTAAAAGAAAGGGAAAATACCCTATCATAAAATGTTTACCCTGCTTGTTTGCAAAAGTTCAGTTTCTTTGTAATTTTTTGATTTTTCCTTATGCGGTGACTCTTTACTGTTGCATAGAAAGTGGCCCTTGCGGTGCTAGTTGTCCCCGTTAACGGAGATACAACTAAATCTGTATAACAAAATTAGGCATGCTTGTATTTATTGTACCTATATGCTCTAAAAAAAGTAAAATGATTAATCATTGAAGGTTGCTAGTCATTTCACTACAGTGGGCTATTGTGCATTTTGACGTGTGGAAAATTTAAAATCATCAAGATTAGAAATTAAAATATTCCAATTTTGGTTGTTTTTCTTTCGGAATCAAAATTGAAGGCTCTGATTCTTTGATTCTCAATTCCTCTAAGAGTTGGTGGAATCGGGAATCAGAATTGACCCATCCTTAGTTGTTACATATTATTTATCAAGTTAATTACCCAACTGACTGATTATCTTGCGTATTTTAATATGTGTAACTCATTTATGCTGCCGAAGTAGGAATTAATGGCACCCATAAATAATATTACTGTGCAAAGAAGAAAAATGTTTTTGTCTTTCTGGGTGAAAGTTAGATATTGTAATCCTAAGGTTCTATAGTGGGATAAGTTTATTGCTCTTTACTTTTTATTGTTACAGTAATAAATGTTCAACTGCTGTCAGCAAAATTCAAGATAATGATGAGATGATTTCACAATAATGTTGCCTTCAAAAGAAGTTCTTTTTGCTATCAAGTTTGGAACGGAAGTGCCTTATGATGCCAGATGATTATATCCAATATTTTATGGGTGTTAAAGATTATTTTTCTCAAACTTGTCTCGGTATACATTTTTATTCATTTATTATCATAACATGTAGCATTTGATGAGATTCTCTGGTGATCCATGTAAACGTAGTAGATGATTATAACACCATTAATGTGAGCTAGTGTAGTGGTGGCATATGCCAATATGATTTAATCAGAGAAATGTATTATTCTTCTGTTTCAAAATGAGTTTTTGAAAAGAAATTTGAATCAACATTATATTTGATTCATTATGAGTAATTACATAATTTTATAATAAAATAATGTATTTTTGCCATATGCATGGCAATACAAATTCAGTCATTTTGATTCTGTGCTGAAATAAATGCTCTTTCAGAAGAAAGCAGTTAATTTGTTGGATATCATATGGATATATTCTAGACTCCCATAAGGCATCTCTCTTCTGAAATCTGTCCTTTCCATCATGTCCTTGGCACTTGCTTTATTTTCTGGTGTGTAAGATGCACTGGCATATAGGACCCTATTTTATGGGCAATATATTACATAAGGTCATGGTGCCATATAAGATGTGGGTTGATTTTCCTTGTGTTTCTCCCGTAAAAAAAATATCCCTCCTATAAGCTAAAAAATATGGTAGTGTATTTTGAACATTAGAAGAATAAATTAACGAACACTCATGCAGCATCAGTTTACTAAATTAAAAAAAGCCTTCTCAATATTTAATTACCGAAATATCAATTAAAAAATGAAAAATATTACTTCTTACTGAACTTATCAATTGCTATATCTCTAAATACATTTGTTCAAAGAAAAATAAATTTCGCATCAATGTGGGTTAGGAAGTTTTTGCTTTTTGAAAGTGTTGAAAAATTTTAAAACCTATCGCAATGAAACATTTAGCGTAACAACACAGAAACCTGTGATTGAACAGCATAAAAAATCTCCAAAGTCTATTGTTGCCTGCTGTGCCATGCGTGAGCAGTATGATATTCAAGTTTGTTCCTTCAAATAATACTTTCTGTATTTCAATGGGATTGTCTTCTATGGACTCTGGTCTTTATTGGGGCTTTGAAAAATTCTTGAGGCGTAAAACTACATTTTCTACCCAAATAATACCATTTTTATTGTAATATCTTTCTAATAATGGCCTCCTATTGGCTGCATGGAATCTGCCATACTATTTGTCTCATACTTACCTTGGTTAATACCACAGCACATCATCAATAGCATCCTCAGGTTTGGCATAGTATTGCACGGTGGTATTTACAGAACTGGAAAATTTTCCAGTTTTGCAATATTTGCTTAGGGGAATAGTGACAGTATAATATAGTACCCTTTAATTACAAAACAGCCTTGTTATATGCTCTTTACCAAATTCATAATTTTGTCTATTATGCCAAGAAGTGCAAAAAACCAAAATTGTTGCATGATGTATGAGTGAACTAATTATTAATAAATGTTGAAGCTAGTAAAAGGCACTAGTGGCTAATGCAGTAGATGTAATGTTGTCTGCTTATGCTCTGAAATGTTTCCTGTGGTAAGTAATTGTTTAGAAAATGTCTTAGTTTACTTTCCTGAATTTATTCCTGCGTTGTCAACTATGAGTTGTAGCCTGCATGCAATCAGTGGCAGAATCATAGTCATAGTATACTCCATGCTAAAGAAAACTGTTGTATCAACCATAGTGATGCTTATTTTTTGTATAGCAAAATGCGAATAAAAGAATGGTATTACTAATGGTTTCAGGATTGACTTTGTGTAATATATCCATTACGGGAAGAATCAGTGTTTCAATTTTCTTATATTTTCAACCAAGTATGAGTTAGATTACTTATCAAGCTCGGAAATATTTTGTTACTTAATTGCAGACTGCGGAAGGAAGGGATGCAGAAGAGGACATATATGTGTATGGAGATGATGATGAGTATGCAGATGGGGAAGAGGTTAGCATTGCAGCAGCTGCAGCTAATGCAGCAGCAGCAGCGGCGGCTGCAGCAGCTGCTGTTGCTGCCCAAACTCAAAGTGACAAGTATAGTGCATATCCAGGAGCAGGCTATCCTTATCAGGGTTATCCAACATATAGACCAATGAGTGGTAAGTATTTGTAAATGCAGTATAATGCTTGCTCCACTGTTTTTGTAAAATTCATTCTCTGCTGAATCCCAGCTGAAGAACATCGTAATTTTTCAAAACAAGTGCGTAAATAAAACATTTGTATTTAGTGTTATTTAATCAGTGTTTACTCTCAATTTCATTTTTGTTGGCCTTATATTAATTTCATGAAAGGTACCAATGTATTTTATGTATATTAGGTATGTAGCCAATTCTTCTTTATATAACCTTAGTATTTTTATGTATTCCTTAGTTTTTTAATGTGGAGTGTACCTGCATTTTAGACCTGTGAAAGTCATGAATTCACTATGTTGCACAGTCCAAAATCTATATTAAGGAAATTCAAGGGATTGAAATTTTACCAATTCATTTATTGCTAGTTTGTTGCTAAGAAGTGTATTGCACATCTCGTCACTGAAGGTGCTATTTATGCTATAGCAATCTAGCTAGTGGGAAAAAATTATGAAAATCGGAGATGGTGAGCGTTGGACCTTGGTTGAGTTGACGTGGAATGACCCTTGTTAAAACTGTTGTCTTTCTACCAACAATCACCAGAGTGGCGATCGTCAGGGAAAACTGGGAAAACCTGGAATTGTCAGAGAATTTTGGAAACCCGGAAAAGTCAGGGAATTCTCGTAACAGTATGGGAGAAATTGGGATAGGAAATTCTTGTTATTTTTCTACCATTACGTTTACCGGGCAGTCTTTCCCACCCTTTAATTCACCAAAGCATTTCACCAACTATACTAATGTCCGTCACTGAAGTGCACATAATAAGCCTCACCAATTCGTTGAACATTCAGTTGTGAATCTTAGTTATTTACTTGTGAATCAGTCGTACAATGTATCACTTTTGTATATCCTTAATGCGATATTTGCCTAGTAGTGTTAAAATTCATGATCACCATGTATTCTGCTCATCACAAGGAATCCAAGGCTATGTTTTTCGGAAGATTTTACCTCACGTTTTTTTTTTAACTTCGGAGACTCAGGTCAAGAGGTAGTTGTAGCACACTAGCTTGTAGTAAATATGTGCTTGCAGTTCTAAAGATATGAGATGATGATTATTAAAACGGTAATACAAGTACGATCACACGTGTAAACAAAATCTTACATGAGATCATCTTTTTCCATACCCCCCTTCGTGAGACCATAAGAAGAGTTCTACTCCCCTCCCCACCTTTCACGCTCGACGTAATTATTGAATTGCCCCCTTAGCTCCCTCTCGAAGCATTTTGTCAGGTCACAAACCACCTCAAATATGATATTCCTAAATATGATGCTACCGTTGCTAATTGCCGCATGTTTTCACTCGCAGTAGCACGTTTACGTTTTGTATGTTTATACAAATATTTAACAATTTTAGTTCCCTCTTACAATCAAGGGGTTATGACCACGTTAATCAAGTTGTTATTCGCTTTTAAAACTTGTGCCATCCGATTTTGATCCAGGCCAAGAATTTGGCTTTGGTTTGTATTTTTCGCGTAGCTTAGTGATATCTGTGAAGGAGTCTGCCAGTAAATTGGCCATTAACTTTCTCTTCGAAGGCTTTTCAGTAATCTTCAACTTCTCAGGACTACCACGACACGCCACCTCTTCCTTGAAGAATTACACATTGTCAATTTGTAATTTTACCGAAGGAAACATACACGGCCACAGAAATACGATACACGGCCACGGAAATACGATACACGGCCACGAAAAATGTATTAAAAGTGTGTACAATTTGTGTGAGGGCTTAACTTGAGACTATTTAATATATTTTTTCATTCTTATAGCTTTTAATGTATTGATTTCAGCTTTTAACATTTTCTGAATTTTGACAAAAATTTAATTCAGCAGAAATAAAATATTCCGATAATAAGATACCTTTTGGCGATTGGTCAGGGAAATTGGTAAAGCCATCAGGGAAAATTCAGGGAATTTGAAAATTGGTTGTCAGTAGCCACGCTGATCACGTGGCGAAACCCATCAGCAGACTCGCATCTCCGCCAATTGTTTTTTAAAAAAATCATGATATGTTTGGTTAATATACCTACAATTTTTTTTAGTTAGTGTATTTTGTGAAATATGTGCTGCCTGCGAATGAAATAAAAATTTGCAATTTTTTTTCGAGCATAGGTCCTAAACGAAATGAATTCAAGTTTTATTGTTTTATGGCCACATGTTTTGTTGTGTCGTGTTATGGTGTTAAAGTGATTTCCCTGAACCCCTTACCAATAGCATATTTTCGCTTAGAAGCAGTTTTCGTTTAGTGGGTGTTATTAAAATCAAGGTTTTACTGTATTTACTGGGTTATTGCAGATTTACTGGAATTCTGAAGTGTGTTTGGCAATGGATTGCCATTTTAGATGTAATCACTCGCACATTGCTTACCAATCAAGAATTGGTGAAGTTAATAATTCAATTTATTAATCATTGTTTGATTTGAGTAATAAAATGCAGGATATTCACGGAATTGGGAATTGAGTGACAAATGTCTTAAAGATGGTACTTTTTGTACTTCCATGTACTTTCTGGTTTTTCCATTTTTGTCTTTTTCCAACTATGGTACTTATCTAAAGTATTGGATTGCTCCTTAGGTTGATGATGTATGTTTGTTTCCTGGGAACTGAATGAATGAATTTCATTTTCTAAATTTCTCTGCAGGTGTTCAGGCAGCTCCAGCAGTCACATATGGTACTCCTGGTGCAGCTACACCAGCACCTACAGCTCTATTACCTCCCTCAATTGCTCCTTTCTTTCCTTTGGCGGGTGCATCTGTTGACCCCAGTCTTCTCCCTGCAAATGCTGCAGGAATGTATCATTCCTCCCTCAGATATTATAGCCAAGGTGCTCTGCCATTTAGGTGAGTAGTATATGTATGCATCTTTTTGGGCATGTGTGTACAGCATATCTGTTAATAATTTAGCTCAAAGCTGCGATGTGATACCTTTGATTATCTTATTTTTCACAGTTTGAGATTAATTAATTATTAAAGAGAACAAAGTGTCATGTTCTACTTCTTGGTGTATATCTTGAGTATATGTTAGTTTTTATGCATTAAGTATATTTTATTTGGTATTTTTTCTGCCTATTGTATAGGTCTCTTGGATTTGGTATGGAGGTGGCATTGCAATCAAGTGGGAAGTTCATTATTGTTAGCTTTGTTCAATCACAAAATGCTATAAGAGGTCACTTTGTTGAAGCAAAGGTAAATATTAATGGCAAAGCAAAAGCTCTCCACTTCTAAAACACTTTTTCTTGCCCACACTAAAGTTTTATTTGAGAGGTTGAGGTACCATGGTCCAGAATGCGTTGGTAAAAAGAGGTTGAAGTACACGATTGGAGAAGATTTTGGTGGTGGAAGATGATTGGGACCAGGAGTTTCCAGGAATTCAAAATTTGGAGGAGGGAGTGAATCACAATTGTCCTGAACCTCAATGATTTCTGCAGAATGATCACGGCTTCCACTTTCACGTTCATCAGAACTGACGCTATCATTGCTATACTCAACAATTGCCGGTTTCTTCTTAGGAAGGATTATCACGCTTTCATCTGAGTCTGATAACACTTCCCCTTCGCTAGTGTCTCGACGAAAATGGGCGCTTTCTTCACTTTCCACAGAGTCGTCGTCATTACTTAGTGAATTTATGTATTCAGCTAATCTGTCATCGTCAACACCAGGTGAAAATTCATTTCTAGAAGTTGATGCCATTTATTAGGTAAAAGATTTCACTTTCAAAAAGCCACTAGTGAAATTTCAATGTGTAAACAACAACAAGAGATGGCACACATTGTATTTGCACATCATCATCTTTCAATTACAACTGCCGTATCTACTATGATAACGAGGCTGACAATCGGAGCCACATTGCTGACTCGATACCCCAGCTGACTCAACGCACCAGCTGCGAGAGATAGCATGATAGGAGTTACGTAGTATCTTTTCGTCTGCCTTTCGTAGCTAAAAATCAACGACTTGATCACAGTGAATCAGCAACAAATTATCCCATCAGAAGCGACATAGCAGAGATGCTTGAAGCCTAAAGTCTTTTTGCTATGTCATGAATCGTTCGCAAAACGAACGAGAATGCGATGTACTTCGCAGAGAATAAAATGTTTCTAAGCATATAAAAAAATAAGAACACACCAAACATAATATCTCCGACATAAATACAAAGTTCAAAATATTAGAAGAAAGTCAATTGGTTTTAGGCTAACAAACAATGTAGTTTCGAAAGTGTCGCACCAGAAGCAGTTTCGTAACGACCAAATGTGGCGCTCGGAAAATTCAATAGGACATACAGTTATTTAAATTACCAAAGCTGTTGATCATTTCCATTAACAATCAAAATTATTGTTCCACATAGTTATTAAAAGATCATTCTTGTATTATGTACAATTTACAAGAGTTAAAGATTGAGAAAAACATTGTTTTAACAGGTCTCCTCATAGCCGACGATATATCGTCGTTGGCACTTCTGGCACATTCTGTAAACGACGATATATCGTCGTGTGGCACTCAAAGGGTTAATTGCCCCCAATTTTTATTCCAAATACCTTCCATCTCATTATTATCAGTCAATGATATATATTTGTTAGTTTTCGGATGTAAATATCCAAATATGTTGCTGTTGGTCAATATGTTTTATACTGTGCTCTAATGTATGTATGCTCCAGCAGCATTCTTTTCTGTCTTTATTTCCAATTGGGTGAACTATTGGTTATATTCAGTAGATCTTTATGTTGACTCACTCTTCAATCATTTATGGGTGCTCCACATTTTTGTTGCCTGATTGATCAACCAATATTCTACTTTACTCACTGGTCACGTGATATTTTAGTAAACATATAGTATTAGAACGCAACATTGGGATCTAATGGCAGAATTGGTGCTTTAGTTAAATTTATTACTGGTGATGATAAATTAATGCCAAATGTATTGAGTGAAGTTTGCCATGAAGTAGATATGGGCTGTCAGCAATGAGACTGAGAGGAATTAGACCGCAGTATGAAAAGTATTTTGAAATAGTTGTTCCATTATTTATTGAATGACTGATTAACTCCTGCGGCATAAACAGCATTTTTTGGGTGAAAGTCATAAAAGTTTATTTGGTACTCTATACTACAAAGTTTGTTCCCATATTTATCAGTTTTTATTTTGTTTTATTGAAGATCAAACATTCAAATACTTAATATCAAATAACATTTTGTTACTAGACACAAGTTTTATAGACTTTGATAATTTATTATTAAACTTATAATTAGGGATGGGACGGTTCCATAATTTCCCGGTTCCGGTTCTCGGTTCCGGTTCTCGGTTCCGATTCTCGGTTCCGATTCTATCAATCGGTTCCCGGTTCTCGGTTCCGATTCTATCAATCGGTTCCCGGTTCTCAGCTCCACTTCTACTCTATTACTAATTATACTCATACCACTAATAGAATAGGATTATTATCGTACATAAAATGATTTTATTAATTAGTAAAGCGCTGTACAGTTTCAATTACTTTATTTAATGGAAATACATGTCATAATATACCAGAAAAAGTAAGTGTTCATTACTAATTAATTAGTTAATCAAAAGTAAATGGGCCACATTCACATCTGTAGGTACAAGAAAAGAGAGTACAATTAGGAATTAGTTTGATTTTTTTTCTTGATATCTGCCCTCTTAAGTTTTACTATGCATGTCAGTCAGAAATGTTATTTGGTACGTATTCCTTTATTACTAAATAACTTCTTTTATTTACAAAGCTGTACGAAATAAACCTACTTTGAAAGCAAAACAACTAGCATTATGAACATTTTGCTATTATCAATTTGATTTAATGTTCTTCACAAAAATAGAGTTTCATTCTCCACCTTAATAATTCCTGAATAAAAAAGAGTGAATGAGGTTTACAGTAAAATAAATGATGTTCTTTAGGAAACTTTTAAGTCGGTAGACCATAAGTTCAGATTTCACTTCACAAGTTTTTGTTCAGAAAGAGCAACATTTTAACAAGCTCTGGGTCTAGCCTGTTTCGTTTTTTATCAGCAATCATGTTAGCGGTACTAAAAAGCCTTTCTGAAGAAACAGTGGCTGCAGGTATGCATAAATATTTCTTTGCAAGTTTTTGCAACCGTGGAAATTTACTGCATCCATTCCAATATTCAGCAATGTTAGAAGTTGATGACAATGTATTTTCAGAAAGGAAAGATGTAACCTCATTTTCTGCACCATCCACTTCACGTGATTCCCCACTAGGCTCTCTGAAGATTGAACTGTAACGGGACCAAATGGAGCTTTGTGGTGCTGAAGTTTGTTGTGTCCTTTGATCTAACACTAAGTCATGTCTTTCGGAGGATTGTATTTCATTGACAACAACATCTCTTGCTTCAGTAATGAGGTTTTCCTTAGCAGCTGCTAGCTTTAATGGATCTTTGAATGGATGCGACTTCAGGCGTGGGTCCAAGAGAGTTGCAAAAGCATACAACTTCTCATCCTCCAAGTTTGCATACCGAAGTTTCAGAGATGCCAATAAATCATTTCTTAGCCCTTGAAGTCCTGACGAACGAGAAGCAGTACTTTCTAAATCATGCATTGTGAGGTGGACCAGTGGAATTATCTCAGAGGCTGTTGTACTTTCTGAACTCACGATAGATGTAGCTGAGTCAAACACATCCAGAATTGGAATAGAATTGTCTATAAGGTTCCACTGAGCTGGAGTCAACTCCATTGGCAGTTTAAGTTCACTACCAGCAAGCAGAAGAGCTGGTTTCTGCTCATTTAGGCGTTTTAACATATGCAGGGTTGAATTCCATCTTGTCGGTTCATCTTGGATTAGGCGATGATATGGCACCTGTGCCATATTTTGACAACTTTTCAACACTTTACATGCTTGTGATGAATGCTTAAAATGTCCCACTAATTTCCGGCAAGTTCCGGTTAAATTTGTTATTACCTTGTTGCTGATAAAACCATCTTTTATTGCTAATTGAAAGGTATGAGCTAAACACGGGATATGGTTAAACTGAGACATCTCCAGTGCTGCCTTGATGTTTCGTCCGTTATCTCTTACTACAGTCACCACTTTTTGGGCAACATCCCACTCACTCAGAGTTTTTGTGATAAACTCACATAAATTTGCTGCCGTATGGCTAACCTCCGGGAACGGGATTACTTCTATGCTGTAATGGTGAAGGACGAACTTTTCATCAAGGAAATGAACCGTTAAACCCAAGTAGTCATCAAGAGCAGATGATGTCCACATGTCCGCAGTGATGGCGACAAATTCGGCTTTTTGAAGAACACACTTTACTTTGGCCTTTATTTCTTCGTAAAGTGTAGGGATCACTTTCCTAGCAAAATGCTTTCTTGAGGGCAATGAGTATCGAGGCTCGAGATAATCTATAAGCCTTTGAAAACCTCTGTCCTCAACTACAGATATTGGCTGCTGGTCTTTACAAATCATTTCTCCGACTAGACGAGTGATATCCTTACTTCGTCGGTCTCCTGGTTTAAATTTACGTTTCAACTCCGCAAATGTTGTCAGGGTCGGCTGGTATTCTTGTCGTCTTGACTGAAGAAATCTTTCAGCCGATGGTGAAGGAGTTAACGTAGCGGTATTACTTGGAGAAACACCCTGTGTTGAAACTGTGCAAGTTGATTGAGACCACTCCCCACTATTGTCACTCATAGACGGTTCATCTACGTCCACTTCCAACCCCTCAGCCAAGCAAGTCACAGGTTCAGGAACTTCAACGCATTGCCTCTTGCGTGTTATCGCAGGGTGTTTTGTTTTTAAATGCTTCCTCAGGTTTGAGGTACTTCTTGAGACACCCCGCGAAATTCTAGCACCGCAGTGTTTACATACTGCGAACTTATCGTCCGAACGGTCTATTCGGAAGTGATTCCAAACTTCTGACATCGTTCTCTTGGTGAATTTCTAGAATGTAATATTTACGTCGGAGCACTCAAAATTTATTTAGAATAAAATCTTTTTATATCAACTTTTCCTGGGTTCACGGCAAAACACGTAACACGTGATTGGAAACCAACTGAACACTGTGGTATCGATTACTCGAAATCGCGTCAGATGTGCGTTTTCAAGGAACAGGTGACTTTTATCACAGTCAACTGTGGAAGCGAGCAGTTGACTATCAGCCGCAAGATGTGCGATATATCGCTGTTGCTACTGCTATGATGCGTCTGCGCCAACTTCTATGCGGCTGAGAGCCGCTAGTTAGGCGTTGCCATAACAAAGAAAAAGCATTTGATGATAATAATGATTCTCACTTTAATAATCATGAAATTCTTCAAACAATAAATTCCATGGACGATTATCTTAGCCGCCCTAGAAGTTGGTGCAGATGCATCATAGCAGTAGCGATATAATGCGAATCTCGCGGCCGTCACGTGTACATGCTATTTTAGAGAGATGCCAATCGATTATTGTAGTCCATGGTCGATTAACTAGAGCTGTGAACACCGTGAATACGCAGCAGAATACGAATTCACAGCTGTGAATGGAAGAAGATTTCAACTAATAGAACTCAACGTAGAAATAACTTAAATTTTTGTATCATTCACAAAGACTATGGTAGAAATGGATAACGCAATTAATAATATGGCTCAAAAGTTTCTCGCTAGCCAGTGACTTAATGAGTAAAGATCCATCGTAAAAGTCGCATATATTTGTTTACACTTTCTTTTATCTTCAACTGAAGTTCCATATTCAAGAAAAGATCGACATAACTCAATATGAATATATTGGTTGCTTCCACTCTGCAGCACGGACAAGACTTGACTGGACTTGACATACGGAGGAAGTGGGCACTCAACTGACATAAACAAAAGAGCAGTGAAATTCGACACGTCAAATCAGCTTCAGCGATCAAACTTTTCAATTTTTCTTAACAACTACGTCAATGATACAAAAGGGAATCCCTTGATTGGAAAATTAAAAAAACTCCACCATGGGCCGACTTAATGACGCAACTTGAGTAGTAAACACGGACAATTTTCTGCATTACGTTTTCACCGTGCGATGTGACCGCTCTCGCTTCCATCCACTCTCTCAACTTTGTGGTGTAAGACTTGGAGCGCATTTTCATTACTATTAACAATCTTCGTTTTTTATTGACGTTAAATCATATACGTTGTAGCATTATTTGTTTAATGTTTCTGCAGTCGTGAAAACAGCACTAATGGACGCTTCAGGAACCGGTCGTTACAAAGATTAAAATTAAACTAAGTGGAACCGAAGAACCGGTTTTATAGGCCGGTTCCGGTTCTGTCGGTTCCTTCCAGAACCGGTGGAACCGAGGAACCGAAGAACCAATCGTCCCATCCCTACTTATAATTAAACCTTAAAAATTTAGGAATTGAATTTAATTTAATTACAGTAGAGTTTGGTTGGAAACTGGTTGATAGTAATGATATCTTTTGCTGTTAACATTCAATAATATAGTGAGGGACAGCAACTTCCTGACTTCAGAGGTGATGCTCATGCTTTGAGTGGTGCTCCTTTGAGGCCACCATTGCTACCAGCTGCTGTTACATCACACCCTGAAGGTGATCGAGGGACTCCTCAATTCCACAGCATAGGAAGTGATTCATCGTACATCATGGATAAGGTAATTATAGTAAAACCACTTATTCACACTTTTCAGTGGAACACTAAAAAAAAGTATAAATTTTGGGAAAACAAGAATCTTAAGTTTTACATGCATATATGTGTTTAAAAATGAAGCATATATGCTTATGTACCACAGAGTAAAAACAATAATTTAAAAGTGAGAAATATTATTATTTATTTGTTAAACTATTTAGCTCTCCTGATTTATTTTTGTACCATATATTTATACCAAATATTTTAAACCTATTAACTACTGGATGTTATGAACTCCTCGATTCCTTAATTTTTAGTGATGCATGATGATTTTTTTGTTGTGATGACACCATTTATGGCAATATTTAATGATCTGGAACTTAAAAACTACTCTCTGAGAACTACAATCGCATTTTGATTTTTCATTATGATATCCACTGTGTAGATGTTTCTGTGTATCTTAGATGTTTAGCCATATCATTGTAAGTTGAATCCTGGGAATCCACTCTCACAATTTTTATTTAAGCCTGTTTTGAAGTTAATCTATTTCGATTTGATTTCCCGTGGCCAAGTTGGTGAAAACTTATGTTTGCAGTAATTGAGGTTATCATTAACAATGAATGAAAATTTGAGATGCCTCACTGGTCGGCTAATGCAAGCAATTTTCCAACCGCAAAATCTTCTTAGAAAATAATTTTTTAGCCTGTTTTTGATGCAATGAATCAAGGTTCAATAAGTTTTGTTTTATGGAAACCTAAAACTGTCGAATCGACCACCAGTTCAGTTCTTGCATTTTTTAACAGTTCATCATGCCTAGGTAAAAAGTAATTTTCACTCATTATAACTTCAACTTCGGTACAATTTAAATACACTCCCTTGGGTGTTCCTAACTTGGGTAATTTCATCCTGATTGGACTCATTTCAGAGCTTGAATCCCATGAATATTTTCCAGGCAAAGAGATTATGAGTTTAAATATCCATCTATCCATCACCAGTGGTGCTGAACACTGCCATGCCACATTCAAATTCTTCCATAAAATTCTTCGTATTGGTAACTTTCAGTTACCAATATGATGAATCAAGTACTTAATATATATATTTACCAATATCACTCAATATTATTTCACCTATTAAAGTTGACTAGCTATTGTATTTAGGGAAACTATATTTCCATAATTAGGTGGAATTGAGAATTGAATTATGTAAATGAGAAATCGTGATTTTGGAGTGTAAACACTGCTGTATGTGCATTGGGATTCATGGCGACGAAATGTTTTTTCATTTAAAATGCTGCTCTCTGTAGTTATCACTCCCCTTGGTTGCAAGAAATTAAGGTTACTGAGATCGCAGTGAAGGATTATTTTAAAAAGGAATGACAATATAATTAAAGGACACAATTTCCTAAATGTCTTTATTTAGTTAATCTTGTTATTATTAATATTTATCTTTATTTATTTATTTAATCTTCTTTATTTAATCTTCTTTATTTAATTTTCCTTTACATCACAAGTACAGGTTTTTTCAAATAAAAAATTTGTTATACGCGTGTTTGTGTATGTAGCCACATAATAGCCATTGTCCAAAAATACATATCTGGCAATAGCATGACATTTAATCTTCGCAGGTGTTCATGGGTCAAGTTACCAAATATTTCATACTTTTATTACCTTTGCACACGGGCTGGTATTTGCTTGGTTCTGATTATTTTGTTTGTGTGTTCTATTATTTGTATCAGAGGCAGAATAATATTTCAAGAAACATTTCGTCGAGAAAAACTGCATGACAGACTGCATGTCTGCTATTTCAGTTAAAACATATACGTTTCTTCCTCTTCCAATTAGTGGCACCATCTCTTCAAACTCATTGGATTTCTGCCTAAACATGATAGAACTTGGGAAGAAGATTAAATAAATAAATAAAGATAAATATTAATAATAACAAGATTAACTAAATAAAGAAGACATTTAGGAAACTGTGTCCTTTAATTATATCATCATTCCTTTTTAAAATAATCCTTCACTTCGATCTCAGTAACCTTAATTTCTTGCAACCAAGGGGAGTGATAACAACAGAGGGCGGCATTTTAAATGAAAAAACATTTCGTCGCCATGAATCCCAATGCACATACAGCAGTGTTTACACTCCAAAATCGCGATTTCTCATTTACATAATTTAATTGTCCATTCCACCTTATTATGGAAATATAGTTTCCCTAATTAATAGGTGAAATAATATTGAGTAATTTTGGTAAATACAGTGGAACCGTGGTAGTACAAGTATGGCCTATTGCGAGATCCCCGCCATTACAAGAGATTGCACTCCATTAAAAAAAATATGAAATAAAGTATTGTGGCATAGTCATGTGTCATGGCGTCATTGAATTCGCATTAGAAGATTAGACGAAGGTGCTCGCATGCCTTCAATGTTCCATTCTTATGGAGAAAACCCAGTTTCGTAAATTGACTCGAAGAACTTAAAGGAATATAAGTAAATATTTGAAACTTATCGGACGTCATGGCAAAAGTAGATTCATATTCTATCAAAATTTCCTTTCATTTGTGCATTTCATATTGTTATGACTTTCTCCTAAGTGACGCTGGCCTCCGCGACTCTAAGAAATGTGCCATTTTTCATCCTCACTGCAAAAACATGCCTCAAAAGTAATTGTTAAAAAAAAAGGTCTGGTACCTACATTAAACGAAAGGCTAAATTATTTACATGCTGATGTGCTCTCTATGAATTTTGCTTCTTCCTTTTTGGGATATCAAGCCTTAAAGTCATGTCTATTTATACTTTATTGCGTGAATAGTAAACTTAAAACGTGCTATTTGGTCATAAAGTCGTTATTAATTATTGAGTGCACATCAACGCTAGGTATTGAGCGTATCCTTTGGGAGGTGTGACAATTGAAAAGGAACTTTTGTTACAGTATATTAACGCCAGCAATGAACTAATGTAAGGGAATGCGGATTAGTCCCCTGGAAGTTATGCAACATACACACATGTTTTCTGCATAAACCAAGAAGGCCTAACCTGTTCAGCAAGTTTTCCTCATTATGTACCATGTTCAGGATTTCAGGTCCCTACAAAAACGTGCTAACGAGAATCCATTGTATTTGGATGTACCTGCAGGTTTAGAGTTTTCTGAGCAAATGTTTTCAGAAACTAGTGCTATGGTCCAGATAGAAGAGCCCTCTTAACTGCTGAGCATGTTGTGCAGCCATGTCAATAATATGTCAATGTGCAGTACATTCAAATAAGAGCTGCTGAGCATGTGCAGCAGCTCTTATTTCTTAAAAAGGATTTTCAGTATTTACAAATGTGAGAAGGCTTAGTGTATAAAATCCAATTCCAGTGATAATTGTAAGAGTAGCAAAATAAAAGAGTTGTCACAATGTCATTTTGCTGAATAAGTAGGTGCTCTTTCAAAACACTTTTGATTTCTGAGTTGACTTCATGAGAAGGAAAGCACTTATCAAATTTTTTTAGAAAAATAAGTAAGGTATCGGCAAATAATACTATCGGTATCGGCCACTGGTATCGAGGTATCGGTTTGGTATCGGAAAAAAGTGGTATTGGTACAGGTCTACTATATTTGGAGGAATATGGTATGTCAAGACCTGTAAAAGTAAATTATTGTTTTTTCTTCAAATCTTTGTATCCTAGCCCAAACAAAGAATGCTTATGGTAAATACGATAGAAGAAATTGAGAATAGAATTAGAATTAAAGAGTTAGAATTTAATTAGCCAAATTTATTTCATTATAGAACTGGTATGCATTCATTCCACTATTGTTTGGATGTCAAAACTTTTATGCTATGCAATATAGTACAAAAGTTTCCTCTCAGGTTTCGTATGCTATAATAAACACTTGGCAGTCTAGCAGTTTGCTTCTTCCACTCATCTTATGTTATTCAAAAGCTGATATTGGATACAAGATGAATTACCTCTGTAACTCATCTATGCCATCATAAGCATTTTGCGCAAAATTGGTCTTATTATGGTCACTTGAACCAAAAGCATATATTTTTGAGATACAGTAACACTGAAATTGAAACTTCTTACAATAATTTGTTGTGCAAATAGCTGAATATTCGAAAAATGTGAACAAAAGATGAAATTATGTTATTTACCAAAGTACCCGGATCTCTCTTATTTTTTTTCAACCAATAGAAAATTTGAATTATGAAGACCAGGAATAAAATTTTAGGTCCAAACAGTGTAGTTTTTTGTTCAATGTTTCTTGTACTTACTCATTTTACCTTTTGGATTCTCCACATTTATTTTATTGATAGTGTGGGGATACTATATTTATAGGGCTAATTTTTGTTGCTAGTATTGTAGCACTTAAGATATCATTTTATATTGTTAAGTTGCTGAGCCAATTTCTTATTGAATACATTTTTAGCATATTGCTGGACCACCACCTCCTTTGCCAGTGAATTCCGTCATCTCGTCCTCTTATGCAGTATCTACACCTTCCAGTCAGCAACAGCTAGGAGTATCCATTCCTGTCAAGCAGAGGTAAGAATAAATTTAATGTCATCTGACCAATTTTTCTTATTAAAATTCAGGAATTCTCTTCATTCATGTTTAGAGATGGGCAACTGGTAAATTACGGCGGTAATTTTCTTAAATTACCATGGTATTTTTCGTAAATTACCAACACCCCTGAAAATTACTGCAATAAATGGTAATTTTCAGAAAAGTTCTTTTTCAGAAAATTTCTTCTTCACAAAGAAACCATTGGAATGGGTGATATTATAAATTAAGAAGCTAAAACGATTTTGTTTACATTGTGTCCATGATTAATTCCAACTAATTCAGAGTAAAATAACAAATGCACATTGCGCAGAGGTATGTCTTTGGAACGAAAATTTCTCATAGTGTGACAAAAGAGAGGCAAATTGCGTGTTATTGCCAACTTCGTGTTAATTTTTTTAATCAGTTTTAATAGATTACGTCGTGATATGTTTGATATAAGCGTCGGCATTTATATCTCAATGCTATTTGATTTCGTTTTGAGTCCTTTGACAAGGATTTGCAGCTCAAAACTTATAATTACCGGAAAATTATGGTAATTTTCGAAAATTACCGTAATTTACCACGGTAATTTACCTCAATTGAAAA
Organism: Platycnemis pennipes; assembly: GCA_933228895.1. Classification (NCBI taxonomy): domain Eukaryota; kingdom Metazoa; phylum Arthropoda; class Insecta; order Odonata; family Platycnemididae; genus Platycnemis; species Platycnemis pennipes. The sequence goes on along the minus strand of OW121854.1, from coordinate 107,560,396 downwards.
TTACGATAATTTACCCATCTCTATTCATGTTAAATGTTATTATTAATTTTGTGTAATTGTGATTCTGATTTTCTGGATTTGATTTTTTCTGATTTTATCAGTTAACAATGATTGACATTCTACCTCATTGGAAAAGGAAATCCTAATCCTTTGGATCAATGATTACATCCAGCTGTGTTTATTCACATGTTCTCATCTGGTTTGGGGCTTTCTGTTGGGACTTAAGTGGACCTGAGAATTATATGCGAATAAAATAGTTTGCCAAAATTCTGCTAATATTTGAAATTGATTCATAAAATGCTTTCATTTGGTAACTTCCATTAGGAATCAAGTGTAGTGAAAATAGCTTTCCTTTAGGGTTAAGTGGTAATTGATAATTTTATTATTACTTTTGCATAGGATTTTACTAGTTCTTCACTGGAATTGCATATGATTAGTACTAGTAATTTATTCAGTATTTAAATGTTCCTTTACTCTTGATATATTCCTCTCATCATCTTAATAAGTATGTAAATTAATATCCAAGGATTTAAGTCAATTATAGAATTAGAAATGGTATTGGGGATTGTGCAAGTATCATTAATCAGTTGAAATGGTCATCTTTATTTGCACACTTGTGAAGTTAGTAATAGGTGTGTAAATACAGGAAAAAATATTTTTAATGTCAATTGAATATTGGTTAATGAGCATTTATTCAATTTTTCATGTTTTATAGGCTTGGGACTCCAGCTACTCCATCTCAGCCTGTCCCTGCCAGTGTTTCAACACCAGTTACTATCACAGCGACTGCACCTCATGCATTCCAAATCTCAATGCCACCTCAAGCCCAAATTCCAACAGCGCCACCTGTTGACAAAAATTCTCCCTGTAAGTTTTTGTTGTTGGTTCTTTTAAGGCTTAAATGTTTTTTGTAGAAATGGGTTGAATCCAGTTTTTCTTGAATCTGCATCTTAAAATCTCCCTTGAATCTGGGTCAGAAATGGGTCAAATCCGAATATTATCTTTACATTTGATCCTAAATTTTATCTCAAATCTAAATGTTACCATTTCCTTGAATCCCAAGTATAATATCAAAGCCAAATATTTATTTTATCCTTAATCTTATATTTTATTTTGAATTCAAATATTATTTTTAAGCATAAAATTGAATTAAACACTCCAACTACAAGTCATATTTATTTTCTTGCTTTAAGTTTTTAATTTAAAAAATGAGCATTTTAACACTTTCTGGATCAAGCCAATTTTTCATTTTATCACAAATAATACTGATATGTATGTTCGTATTTTTTTTCATACTTCCCATCGTCATCAGTTTCATTGCTCTTTTGTTATGCTGTTGATTGGGAAGTATGTACCAGACTGTATAGTTTCCTTGGCAGTAATAAAATGGGTATCAACCAGTCAAGTTGTGTTAGTGTCTCTGCCCAACTACTTATAATATAGTGTCGAGTCCAAGAATCACCATTCACATACGACAACTGGCGACAAGGTGTATCTAGTTGTTATATGCGCAGGGTGATTCTCTGACTCAACACTATATTATAAGTAGTTGGGCAGAGACACTTGACACGACTTGACTGGTTGATAACCGTTTTATTACTGCCAAGGAAACTATACAGTCTGTTACATACTTCTCAATTGACAACGTAACAAAAGAGCAACGAAACTGAGGACAATGGGAAGTATGACAAAAAAAATACGAACATATATATCAAATACCAGCCGTGCTGAGTAGTCTCTCTGAGTCCACTGTTGCTGGTGGTGCTGAAAGGTACTTCCTAGCCATTTTCGGCTGTACAGTAGACCCCCTATATATTAAGAACTCTCAGGAGCCAAAAAACCACTCACTATATAAAACTCTCGTTCCTGCTAAAGATAATCATTCCACTGCCAATTCCTAAGAATTTAACTCTAGTTTATCCAATATTGTGGGTGTGTCGGGTGAGTGTGGTGGGATAATTCTGGAATAAATAAGGATTAGTCAAGTGAGAATTAAAGTGACTAGGATTTGGAGGGATTCGGATTCGAGGTGAAACCCAATGGATTTGAGGATTCAAAGATTTGAATGTGCCATCCCTAGTTTTTAGTACTATACAATGTGAGGAAATTCACTCCAGAATATGTCAAATGCCATATTTTGTTGTTGTGTTATGCTCACAAGATAAACTTCAAATTATTAGACTTTGACCAGGATTATGATGGGCTGTTCAATTTGTGAGAATTAGTATGATGTGTCATACTGTGAAATCTTGATACATGATGATGAAAATAATCTTACTAAGCACAAAATTTTGTTTAAATATTGTGCTCTGTGTAATTATATTCATCATGTTGATTTTCATTGTGAATGCAGCACATGATGTGAATTCAACAGCATAAAGACTAGCCTGATTTTGTTTTTTCCCGGTGAACAATATTTAAGTCTTTGTGGGTCTTCCACTGCGATAAACTTTCAATAGAAGCCGACGTTTCAAAGTCCGTATCGGACTCCATCCTCAAGGCAAAGTTTATTCAGACAAGACATATACTTCTTAAATAAGGGCTAGTGTTTGATTAAAGAAGAATTGGTAGTAAAATAAATGGATATAACATGAAAAGAAAGTCATTACTGTATTAATTTTTTTTGTTATTTTGTTTCCAGCATTCTATAATGCTCCTTTGAGCCCTGAATTTAATATTATGAAACCTTTAACTTGTTAAATCTTTGAAAGTGTTGTAACCTTGTGATTTGATGTACTATTACCATTTTGGTGGTGAAATTAGATTCTCAGGGACCTTTTTTAAATGTATTAATTTGAATACTCAAAGATGTAATTCTTAAGGCCGCTTTACACGGTACAATTTTCGGTGCAATTTCTTGTACAAACGGGTGCAATTTCTTGTATGAGGAAATTGTACCGTGTAAAGTGGCAAATTGTGTGAACGGTTGTGCGAATGACTGTATGACTGTACGGAAAATAGAACCTGTTTCTAATTCCATTCAGACAAACATACAATTTCGTTCAGTTTATATAAGCGTTTGTACAAGAAATCGTGTATTGTGGCGAAATTATATCGTGTAAAGCGGCCTATAGAAGAGTTATTGCAAAATTGTTTAGGTTTTGTTCTTTGTTGTCATACATTCAGCTGTTGTACTAAGTATCATGTCTTTGACAACTTTTGCTAAGATATTTATTAGTGCTTGGAACCTTACTGCTCTTAATGTTCTTGAGATTGCAATTCTTTCCTGTTGCCTCTATTAGCCAGAAGCTGTTTGCATCTGATGTCTACTTAATGAGTTATTTTACTTCAGCAGTACCACCACTGGAAACTGACAAGCTGTTATCCTCTGTGCCATCTCCCATCCAATCAGCTGTGGCTATTGATAAGAGCACACCAAAGTCATCAAAACCTAAAGCACTTGATGGTACATCTCCAAAGACACGTAAGCAATTTACACTTCTTAAATGTGAGTTCAATGCTCAAGACAGTTTCAGTTATTTATTGGCTCTTCTCCCATAAGCTGCAAACCATATCAGTGTGCCCAACTGAAGTCTGAAAGGTTGAGCGGAAGTTAATTAATTTGACAATGTCTGTTTTGCTGAACTTTTTCTCAAATCCCAACAGTAGTAATGTTATATGGATTCTTGTCTATTAGGATTCAGTATTGCATGACCACTTGGGTAATCATTATTGTTGTATTCTATTTAGAAAAAAATTGATAGCTCTTTATTGAAGAGTTAATTGGTCTGCAACCAATTCTCAAAAAATGTCTTATTTGGGTGATGTGAAGATTTAGAAGAGGGCATTCAATATAATTTCCTGTAATTTATTAATTTTTGTTGATTATTTTCCGTTATAATAGATTTTTAATTTGGGATGTACATAATATGTCTAGGTTATTCACTGTCACCCGATTTGTCACGCTTGGCATTAATGTCTTTACCATTTTTTAAGTTTCACTTAATGATGGAATGGTCAAGTGTGTTCTTAAGGTCTGTTGACTGAATTTGACATTTTTTTGAGAGATTTACACCCTTGAAGAGGCATAGGCAGTAAAGTTGCCATTTGTTGCCGGTGCCAATTCGCATGTGCCAAAATTCTATGTTGTCTTGTATGATTTTAGGCCCATCAAGGACGAGCATGGGGGAAGAGTCGGAGGAGGGAGGAGAGGAAGGGGACTCAATTGACCATGATCCATATCCAGACTTTCAGCCTTCAATCCCCCTGCCAGCACTTGTGGAAGCTCATACAGGAGAAGAAGAGGAAAAGGTTAGTACAGTAGAAACTCGAAATTACGAAGTCGACGGGACCGGAAAAATCGGCACTTTGTAATATCAAATTTCGTATCAACGAGTATCTTTCAAAAACATCGCGATGAAGCTCTTTGTCGTTTCCTTAAATTAAGATGAACTTTCGTGAAGTACTTGCATGATTTACGAAGTTATAATTCATAAAAGTATACTTAAATGTGTGTTCATGCCCACAAGGTGCAAACAGTTTAATGCAACTAATTTGTCGGAGGTTGATTCTTCCGATTTTCGGGATTTCCACCACATCGTTCCATCTTTTCACGGCGGAAATCCCGAAACTCGGAAGAATTAAACTCCCATCTAAGCCCCGTGGAAATTTACATCGCGGCAACTAACTTGCCGTTCTTTTTTTCCAATGAATGATTAGGCAATGAAGCGTCTTTTGCCCAATTTTTTGTGCAGTTTGGAATAAGCCTATGAAGTTTCATAGCGCATTTTTCTATATTATTTCCTAACTGGAGAACTCTTTAACTGAAGCGTGAGCGATGTTTAATCATTAGTAATACTGATTGAGGCTTACAATAAGGAAGTGTGCGACTTGCGCGATCATTGGCACCCGATATTGAAATTAGAGGAATAAAATTTCGTTAGAAGATTTCTCCGCGTCAGGCATAATATATGTATCTACCTATGTTAAGCTAAGACAGTGAAAATAAGATTCTCTCGCGGATACTATGCGATGGATACACGTTATGTATTTTGTATAAATAATGCTGAGCCCATTAATTTCCCGAAATAACAATCGTTTTTCTCCCTTGGATTCAGCTTATTTGTGCGTGGTTATTTCCGTGATGATATAGCTGAAAGAAGAGCTTATAGAAGAGTCCAGCTGTGTACCTCCTTTCAGAAGTAGGGTGTACAAGCCACGCACTTCAACGGTGAAGGTTGATCGTTCCTTTTACACTTCATCGGCTACTAACGATGCTAACATTACAAATCAATAATTTTCGTTTTTCACTCTACTACACGAAAGCTTCAGTTGTGGTTCTATTCAGATTAGGTCTGCCTGACTGCTCTTCATTCATTATATCTCAGAATTCTTTTAAACATTCGCTATTGAAGTGAAACGTGGGATATTTTTGCTAATCGTTTTTCCTTTGCTTACGATCAAGCAAGGAGACTTGCATCCAAGCATTGCAGCTCCAGGTCAGGCCACGCATCAAGCTGGAACCTGCCTTCTTTCCCCTCGCTGTGGGTGGGGGTTACTCCATTCGCCCGCTCACAAAAACAGCTGCGAGGCTCATGGTCTTGTAGTATCTTACGTCTGTTGTGAGGGTGATCCACCTTGGATTCAAGGCCAAGGGCTGCGCATGAAGACTAAACCTCGAATGAATCATCACCTTTACGCGGAATAGTCGCATCTTATCTTCCTCCTCCCTTACCTCAATTTGCTGCGTCGGCCGAGAGGGAAGACATGACTCTGGCGAGTGGAGCTTTTACCATGAATCAAGATATGCCTGCAAAACAATATTTACGCTGAGTTAGACCCATCGGCGTGCACAGATTCCTTGAGATTGGGGAGGGAACTTCTTAAAGGGCCTAAGAGCTGGTATGGGGGGCCTGCAAAGTCAGCGTGGGGCATCTCATGCTAGCCTAGCGTTGAGGGGGTGGGACGGAGGGGCACTCGAAGGGGCCTGATATCCCGGAGGGCGGGCATGGGGGGCTTGGGTGTGAGGCGGATAGCTCGTGCCCACTCATAGAGCGGGAAGGGGGGGGACACGGAGGGTCACTTGAAGGGGAAATATAGCCAGTGTGGGAGGGATAGGTTAGCCGCAAGTGAGAGAGAAAGGTGATGGGGGAGAGTATGCCGAGGTTTTGGAGCAAAGGAGAAGGAGAGCTGGGTGAACTTTCCTGGTGCGGACTGCCTAGTGATCTCTCTTTTAGGATATTTCTTCGATCGCTATGTTGGAGTAAAAGGGGAGGAGGGTACACCATTTTCCGATATAAATACATATATATATGGGTGCTTGAGCGTTTTTTCCCATTGATTATGCATGCACCCAGAACTAGTCTTCCTTTAGAATTAACGTGCGTTAAACTAAGTGGCCCTATGAACCATGCGAACTCATACTTTCTCTGATTTTCTTTGCTGTTGGCGGTGGAAGAAGGGAAGGGAAATGCATATGAAGAGCCTTGCTCAATGACTACATCAAAACGCTCAATGAGGACGGTAAATTAAACATAAGTCCTTCAATGATAACTATTGCCAGCTGGAATAATTATGCCGTCGAGCAAGGTATAGTGTAATCAGTCTGAAATAGTGAGAAGAAAAAAAGCTTCCTTGGGTTATATTCACGACTGAATCTACCGCTCGAACAACATAGCACCATCTCCGATACATGTCATAGTTATTGCAAACGATTTCTATACCAGGAATATTCATCATGGATTTGTTTGGGAAAACTGGTAACAAAAAATGCCAGGTATCATGAGAGGAAAATGCTGGTTGTAGCAATTAGTCTCTCGCCGGCGAGTATATCCGTACACGACTACTATACATTTTTTTACTCGTTGGCAACTCTGTGGACTCGTGGTAACAAAGCAAAACGCATTTTTGTCCGATTGGTTCCATATTTTATGAGCTACGATACCTACGATTCAAAGTCGTCCTTAAGGTCTGGTTTCACTGGGGCGTCCAGCGGCCACGTCCAACTGTCGCATCTGGACGTCGTGGCTAGACGACGCGGCTGGGTGGTTTCATTCAGGCGTCTACATCCTGTTTCTGCGGCTGGGCGATGTGGGAAAATGTGTATTTAGTTAAATTACAAATTTACGTTTTCTTTACTCGTTGGCAACTCTGTGGACTCGTGGTTACAAAGCCGAACGCATTTTATGTCAGATTGGTTTCATATTTTATGACCTGCGATGCCTACAATTCAAAGTCGTCCTTACTATTGTAGCATTGAAAAATGAGATATCGTTCAGGTAATACATTCAGTGCATAATGTATTCGGCGACGATGATTAATTACATGTTTAACTCTGACAAGGAGCGCCGGAAAACGTTACTGTGATCCATCATTATTCGTATAAACGAGTAACTTTTTCACGTCGGGACCAAGATCCGAGGTTCGTAATTTTAAAACTTCGTTATTTCATAATATCGCGTACTGTTACATACACTTAGATACCCTTTTGGTCGGGACCGAAGATTTTGCTTCGTAAAATCAAAATTTCGTAATTTCGAAGTTCGTATTTTCGAGTTTCTACTGTAATGTCCATTCAGTTGGAAATCACTCTTAAATGGTCTCAGCATATTTTATAATGGTAATGAGTCCAATAAAACAGCAAGAAAAATACTAAAGACCAAACGACCTTCCACAATGCCCCATATGGGCACATGTGATTTTGTATCCAAAATTTTTGTGGAATCACATGGAACCATTGTAGTGCATCATCTACTAGACTTCAGAAATTTTAGTTACCATTGATTATTTATGGCTGTTGTGTTTATCTAACTTTTTGTTCCTGTTTTATCACCCATACACTTATTGGTCCATTGTTTCAACACTTCCTGGTCAAGAGAGCAGTAAATGGATTATCCTGTATTTTCATGTTGGTCTTATAGTTAATGTTGATCATTAACTTGTCCATGCTTAGTTAAAGTTATGAAAAGTGTTATTATTAAAATTTAATGTTATTGTTGCTGAATTAAGGTAAATATATTAACTTTTGGTATTGAGAATAATGAGGAAGACACTCGTACTTTCAATTATGCACCATTTCAATTATTTGTTGTATAATAATTATTAAACTAGAGGACATAAGTGTCCTTAGTCCTTTCGGTGATGCCAAAGTGTTCATTGAAGAAATATTTTCCTCTTGACAACTGATTGAGAACGTCAAAACCCACGGGATTTTTTTTAAAGTTACACCAACAGTTTAATCATTCAGTTGCTATGTCATATAGGGATGGTCAGATCAGATCCATCGAATCTAAATATCTTTATTATTTAAAATTTTTGCAGCTTAGCGATCAAGCACCCCGTGAATGTAATGTAGGTGTGGTAAATATTGACTAGGAGAGGTTGTATAGCTCAGTTCACGAAATTAGATAAAAATTTTCCGTGCAATGAGAAGCGAAATAAAGAAAATGATTTTTTTCCCAATTGCCATGGTACCATGCGAGAAAAAAAATACGTAGAATGTCACGTGGGTAGCATACATTTGCCCGCATCAGGCAGACAACGAGAGCTGTGCAAAGTTCGATCTCTATTGCAGTTTAATGTTTTCTTTCAGTCATTACATCAAAAATTTCATCACCTTCAATTTCAAACCCGTACATCTGAATTCTCACATATTGATACTTATATTTTTTAAATTAGATTAACGAATGTATCACTCAAAAATTAGGAAAGGTCGGGTCGGAATTAAAGATCCACTGATATTTCATTTCATTCGCAACTGAAATCAAATCCGAAGACAGAAAATTCGGACCGTGATTTGAGATTTTTTATATTTCACGGGTTAGTGATCGATGCGCCCCGCGAATGGAATATAGGTACGGTAGATACTGACAAGGAGAGGATTTGTAACTCTGGTCATGAAATGCGATGAAATTTTTTTCTGTGCCACTAGAACAAAATAAAGAAAGCTTTTTTCTCCATAGGCCCAGGAGCAGGAAAATAAAAAAGCAGAATGTCAATCCGCCTACTTTCCCCAGACTCACATGAACCGATGACAGCGTAGTTGTAAAAAATGAGAGCTAGTGTACTGCCGGTTGCAAGTTCGTTCCTTAACACTGCCCAGATGATGATGAAGATAAAGATCCGAAACCCAGGCAAGGTTCTGAATCCGGATCTGAAAAAAACCTGGATCCATCCATCACTAATGTCGTAATTAACTCTTATCATTTATATGGGGTAAATAATATTATGATATGTCTTCAACTCAACCATTGAGATACGCCATAAAAGTTCTTTGCATGAATTATTTGCCCGTGCGTATGCACAACTTAAAAAACCTTGTCAGGTATCGTATATCGAGCGTCATTTGTTTTTATGACAAATTCCGATTCTCAGTTCTGGTTCTTAATTTACCACTTACTTTGCATTGCTCAATGTTAAGATAAGATAATCAATAATCATTTTCAGAGACATACTGCTTGAAAAAGAATACTTCATTACAATATTGTGTTCATGTAATTTTAATCCATTTTTCCCCTTTATGTGAAAATATTTATAGAACTCACTTGCAACTTTACCAGTTGAAAGATCCCCTTCATCTTCACTCAATTCTTCCTCACTGATGGCTTAGGATGATGGGTGGTCACAAACATTTTCATCGTAGTTACTGAAGTATTCCGTCTCTTAGGAGACACGATTGGAGTCTTCCAGCGAAAATTTATTTTATGCTTCTTTTCCGCATGCTTTTTCAGGTTAGAAGTGGATTTACATGCCCCCCTAAAATCAGGGAATGACAAATATTACACTTTGTGAAATTTTCATTTGCTGCATCAATCGTGAAGTATTTCCAGACTTGCGTGATTGATTTTTTTCGCCATTGGCTTACAGCTCAGTCAGACCATCTGTGTGACATGCGTTGACATAAATTTACGTGTACCATTTCCAATGTTTCAAAAGATTCTTCTTTCCTATTTCGTTTCGGAATCTTTCCGGTATCTCCAATGCCATGATTTTATTTAACGGTGATACGTTTATTCAGAAAGATCCACGTAAGATAAACCGAGTGCGTACTTTCGACCACGGTTTTGTCATTACCAACATATTTCTCATAAACTTAAATATTTAAATTTGTATGTTACTGCAAATACTTAGTTACACTCCCCGATTGGAAGATAATACCAATAGCAGCTTTTATACCCGACACGTGCATTTTTCTTCACGTTTCTATGCACAAAAATTTTTTGAAGTTAAAAATGACCAGTTAACCCAAAGTTTTTTAATGATTGCCCATTTATAGTCGAGTAATCAAGAAAGCAGAATGGTCAACAGCAAACTATTTCCTATTTTTTCGGCATCATTTATAATATGTAGCTTTACACTCACAGGAAACTATCGAAATTTCACATCAGAATTCATTTTAAGTTGATAATAGCAAATTATTTTAAAATGCTAAATGATCGATTCGAACGCGTTTACTATCACGCTTGGAGCGGATAGCACGGATAGTAAGAAGGTATATTCTCTGAGCATACGACTATTGCCACCACGTAACAAATTTTTTGTTGCGTCTTTGCAATGTAGCTTTAATGTGTACGCAAAAGGAGCTATCTATTAGTACGTAAAAATGTTGCTATAGATACGTGATACCGAAACAAACTACGCTTACGATTTTGAAAAAACATAAAACTCCTTGCGGCAGCTTACAGTATATTTAAATACATATCAGTGCTACAATGTGTTGTCCTACTTACGATCTATACACGATAAATCTATTGCTTTGACAAATGGTGTTTCTGATCTAGCGTTTCTTCCAGTACCGTTGTGCGCTCAGACTTTGTTAAACGCGGATTTTTATTTTTAATTACATACTTCAAAATTTCAGAATACTTTACAATGTACGATTTACTACTAAACCATGCTGCGAAGACTAGTATACCACTACTACTAGACAGAATGCGAAACTTAGGAGAGAAAACAACAGGAATCTGAGGAAAAATGGTTCGCGGCTAACACGAAATCTGGAGGATTCGTATAAGCCGCACACCCCCATTTTTTCTCCGGCGTTTCGGGAAAAAAGGTGCGCGGCTTACACGCGTAAATACGGTAGTATAACCAAAATATTGTTTCGTAAAATTGTATTTTTAGATTTCATGGAACATTTAATAATAATGTATAGGAAAACTAGGTAAAAAAATGTATATTATGGGATGATGGTATCGGTATCAAGAATCGATTTTCCTAAAATTGGTATCGGTAACGAGAATTGATATTTTGGTATCAACTAATCTCTAGTAATTAAATAATAATTTCAAAATTGCTGAATGAATAACAATATCTAACTTCTAATACCAATTGCTTTCTGATATTTAATAGAAACTTAAAACTATTTTCAGTTAGATCTTTGTTCATACTTAGTGATTTTCTGTTTTAGAAGAAAACTAGTTGGTAAAAGAGAAAAATGGCCTATTATTCACAGCAGATTTTTTTAGCAACCAATACTCCTGCATAAGCTGGTGTTGGTATGTATAAGATGAGCTGACAATTAACACCATTACAAAATGTACCAAGCATTAATTGAAACTAGGCCCTGCTGGTCAAGTGCCAGGAATGGGAACGATTTACAAATTTCTGGATTGCAAATGCACACTGTTTCTTTCTAGGTTTCATGAACATACATTTATTTGTGTAGTTTCTTGTAATACAATAAATTATTAGGCTTGATTTGCCTGCATCTAAACATGCAGCGGCAAACACGAAACAATAAAGACTAAATTGGACATTTGAAAAGGGTTTCATGCTCCCTTACTATGACACCTCTGTTATGAAACTTCCTCACTTATGAAACTTTTTTTGGTTGTCCGCTGAAAGTTTCATAAGTGAGGTTCTACTGTATGCATTGTAGCTTGAAGAAAAAGATGTTAATTTAAGGAATCTCTGATGTTCGATTGGAATTATCTTGAATAGAGGGTTATTTTTTCTTACACGGTACTGGAATGGTCGATGTTATTTCAATGTGAAAATTGAGTTGTTAATAAATAAGTTTAATGGAGAGTCACTAATAATAACTTTTTTCCTCAGCTTTTGTTTTCAAGCAGAGCCAAGCTTTTCAGATTTGTTGATAAAGAATGGAAGGAGCGTGGGATTGGAAATCTTAAAATACTTCAGAATGAGGAAACTGGAAAAGTGCGGATCATCATGAGGAGGGAGCAGGTAATTTACATCCTTAAAACCTTTATTCTTGACATTTTACTACATTTTAAGTTTTTCGGCCCATAGTTTTTTATGGAGAGTGCCTGTCAAGAGGTAAGGCCCAGAAAATTGTTTCAAACAAAAAATTGGATGTTTGGAAATTCAGTTGGATTACAATCAGCTCCTAGCCATTGAAAATGCATTAATTTATTCATAGGATCAATGTTCTGCTTTTCGTTTTCGAACTTTTTGCTGTACAGTAGAAGTCCACTATAGTGAGTATGGTTATTGGTGAGGATATTGCCGTGACATTTTTTTTTCCAATTTGTCCGTGGCGAAAAGCATCTGGAGTTATAATGGTTATAATGAGTGGTCATATCTGTCATACAGCCATAGCAAGGGGATTTTGCTTTGGAACTCAATACCCTGTGAAAGACAGTTGTTACACAAATTAAAACATTTATAGTAAGGTATTATCACTAAATTTGTTTGGGCAAATCCTTAATAATTGTCACCATACTCATATTTTGCATTGGTTTTGTCGAGAGTTTATTATACTTTGACGATTTTTCCATAATTTTCATCTGGTTGCATGACTTGGGGGCTAGCTAATGATATCACATTGGTGACAATTTTATTATTTCTTCATGGAGCATATGACTTTCAATGTATTTGCTGATGGATTGTTACAGATACTGTCTTTGACCATCTTTTCCCAAACTATAGTCTCTATGATACATGAAAAGAGGCATGAATAATGTTTGTTTCTGGTATGTGAAGCAGTTTCTTGAATGCGTTTACTTGTGTTCCTTTGAATTTTGTATTTTGCTTCAAGTAGGGGTTGTTTTTTTATGTGTTTATTTAGTTCCTTTTTAATTTTGCAGGTATTGAAAGTTTGTGCAAACCACTTTATTGCTCCAGATATGACTCTTTCTCCAATATCAAGTTCCAAAGGTTTGGCTTGGCTGTGGTGGGCTAATGACTTCGCTGATGAAGAAGTTCGTCTGGAGAAGTTGAGTGCAAGATTCAAGACGATTGCTGATGCTGAGGCTTTTAAGGAAGCATTTGAGAAGGCAACAAAAATTGCAGCTCAGGTATGTTATTGAGTTTTTCATTGTAATTTGACCAAAGTTTGAATGAATACTTTCGATTAATATGATGCTATATGTAGTATCTAACTTTGTAAATATGAATCTGACTCGCATTTGTTGGTAATTTCTTAATATTTATACAGGCAGTCCATGAGTTTTTTAATTAATGCATTTTTTAGCTCTCTACATAAATTAAAATTTCTCATTTGGTGGTTATGGTCGAGGTGTAGGAATGCAGGATTATATTTATGGCCAAATTGCATTCATTTCTCTATGACATTTAGGAACAGATAGCATTCTAACCTAAGGATGGTATTTATGATAGATATATTTCATTCATTTATTAACTTGAATCAGTGAAGAAAAAACATGCAAACTTGACCTGATGTATTCCGTATCAAAATTGTGATTTTATGACATTTAGCTGTAGCCTGGCTCTGTTGCAGCATGATTAGTTTGTTAATTAAAATGATTCTTTTTCTGTGATCACAGAAGCAATGTAAGAAGTTATAATCCTTAGTTTATAAAAACTACCTTATTAGTTATGTGATGGCTTTTGTTATCAGTTGGAATAGTTTTTATGGGTATGAGGTTTACTTCATGGTCACATTCATATAAGAACCTTTAAGTAAGTATAATGCCCATGTTTGCATGTATAGTTTCACAGATGAACTTGCGCTTTGTCTTTCGCTCATGAACACATTTTTATTTGCCCTCTCTGGGATGTGTAAGATTGCATAGTGATATCATTGGCTCAAAGGTGGTTCTGTGGATTCAATTTCTCTGAAAACTTATTGAAGTTGTGTACTTTGTTATCATACCCTCTATTGAAATTAAGTATCATTTTTTGTTGCTTTGGTCCGTGATGCCAATCTAAAACAAAGCTGCTAACTTTGAGGAGTTTTAGAAATGGAGTGTGATTAAAAGATTTAAAGGCCATGATAGTAATATGTGACATCATTCATTATTTGTACCATAGTCAAATGAGTTTGAATGACTCCTATTGCAGTCATTGTCTAAATTCTTACATCATTATTAAATGTGAGGATAAGATTGAAGATTTTTAGGTATTATTTTTTTCATTGAAAATTAATTCAACAATGGAAAATGTTGAGTTTTGTTTTAAACACACAAATAATATGACTTTTTCTCGGTGTGCAAGTATATGATTTTTTTCAATGCGGCTGTTTTAAAACTTCCAAATTATTAGCATCTTTTTTGAAGATGTTGCCGATCACTTAGGCGTTGGATATTATTTGAGGCTTTGTAACTTTGGGACTGCCTGTATTATGACCATTTACGTAATGTCGTTAATTTCTCCTCTTACTGACTGTAAATATAAATTTTAACCAAATACTTCTGATAAAATTTTGCTAGATTTTATGCTATTTAATGGCCTATTCTATGAAGAGTGGAAATGCTGAGCAGTGTAACATCTAGAGTGTGTCTAGCCCACTAATATTTCATATCTCCATAGTCATAACTGGAATGTTAACCATGCATTCAGTGCCATCTCTGAAGAAGTAATACATTTTTAATATTGCTTATCCTACTTGTCATAGTAAGCATTTGGTTTTTTTATTTAGTTCTCAGTATCATTTAACAGTTATCTTATTAACCATGATACAGTCATTTTATTTATAAACTGTGGTTATTTCTCTAAAAAAGTCTTGTTTTGCACAACCCTTCGTAGGCCATGGATTCCTTTTTGCATACTGATGTTATATTTGATACCGTATAACTTAAGTAAATTATTGCCAATAGCTGTTATAATATTGAAGTTGACTCATTATGACTCTTGGTAATGTATTTTTCTTAATCTTTTAGCATTGGCAATGAAATTTTTTTATCATGCATTGCCACTACTGATGTAACCAATGTCATTGCAAAAGAATTCAGATTTAGATTGCCATCTTGATTGTATACTCTCCATATTAATGTGGTAACCATGATAACTTAATTAGTAATGGCATGATTAAAGGATCTTCTGCTGAATGTCTATGTGGAATCGCATGGCCTTGCACAAAAATGTTGACTGGAGTCAGACATTAATGTGATGGATTGATGAATTGCTGTTTAGAAAAGAAATTTTATACTTATTTTTGTACATATGTATTACTTAACTATCACATGTACCAACATAACTTATTCCTCCACCTTTAAGATATTATTTATTAGTTATATAATTCACATTAATAGCATTTCTGTGTTTTATAGATTTTACTAATAAAGTAAGAGAGTACTCTTGATGTCTGCTGCCCTTTTATTATACTGTTTCATTTTTAATGGAACTAGGAATAATTGTGTAGGATGTTTATGTTGCTTTTAATTCTTGAGATGAGCATGAAGACATTTTTCTTAGAAAAGTTGGATTATTTTAGAATTGATTGATATTGGAAAACACCTATGAAGCAGTAGGAATACTCTTGGTGCTATTTATTTAAAAGACAATATCTGTCAGGGGTTTGGGAAACAAGAAAAGATGAAGTTGGCTAATGTGAATTTCGTATGTGATTCGCTGAGTTTCATGTGTAAACCTCTGTTATCCATCTATTTGCGTTTTTATTATTACTTTTGAGGCATTTTTGCAGTGAGCATGAAACATGGCACATTTTTTAGAGTCACAGAGGCCAGCATCACTTTGGAGATTGTCATAAAAATATGAAAAGCACAAATAAGTAAATTTTGATAAAATATGAATCGTACTTTTGCCATGACATCCTTAAAGTTTCAAATATTTACTTATATTCGTTTAAGTTTTTCTAGTCAAATTACAAAACCGGGTTTTCTCTGTAAGTATGGAACATTGGAGGCACGCGACAAACACCTTCATCTTTATTTTAAAATTTCTTTTGCGAATCCATTAATGTCATGACACTTGACCAAGCCTTGATTTTTGAATTTTATAATTTTGGAAAGCGAGCATGGAATGTAGGCGGAAACGCTGAACAACATATGCATTGAGCAGAACAAACTTGATTTGACGGAAGTATTTTAATTTTTGCCACTACAGTAGAACCTCTATTTTACGAAGTTGAAGGGACCCAAAAATTTGAGCTTTGTAAATCAGAGGGTTTGTAAATTGGAGGTTATCTTCCAATAACTCCTCTGTCTCCAGAACTGATGTGTCACCAAAACCAGCTGATCTCCAACAGTAGGAAATAGTTTTTGCGGTGACACTCCCATGCTCTGGCAACACCTCGCACAGCATGGAGCAATGTCCATGGAGGCACATCATGCACATAAGAGGCTTGATCTGCGACAAATGTACGTCTACTAAAACTCTGCTGACAAGAATACGAGTATACTTTCAATGCAATTAAACTAGAGATGGGTCGAATCCAGTTTTTCTCGAATCCGAATCTCGAATCCGAATCTTAAATTCACCCTCGAATCTCGAATCTTATTTCGAATCCAAATCTTAACTTTACCTTGAATCGTAAATTTTATCAAGAATCTAAATGTTGCCTTGTCATTTTTACATAAGCTTGTATTTATTTTGAATTCTAATATTAATTTTCCACACTATAGAATTAAACACTCCAACTGCAAGCATATAAAAACTTTAATGCTTTAAGTTTTTATTTAAAAAAATGAGCATTTTAACACGTTCAGGATCAAGCCGATTCCTCTTCTTATCACATATAATGCCAGCCGTGCTGAACAGTCTCTCTGATTGCACTGTTGAGGGTGGTGCTGAAAGGTACTTCCTAGCCAGTTTTGGTAGCACTGAAAACTGATGTACAACTCTTTTCCAGTATTCTAAGGCATTGTTTTCAGGAGGAAGAAGCTCTTCTTGCAAATACCTTTCCACTTCTTCCTCAGCAGTAGCAGAATGATTAGATTACAGGGCTCATAATACGACTATAAAATGACCACATTCCATGCATCGACGTCTTAACATCTGATGTGGGAGCCTATGATAAGAAAGAAAATGGAAAGATTTTAACATGTCTACATAAACCATGAAATAAGAAGCAATCAAATGATAAATTTCTTACGCTAGCCTACTTACCAGTTCTCTCCTTTCCTCAGGATATGTGCCACTTATGCTTTTAACCTCCTGAATTAGCTGGGTTTTGGCTTGTTGCAAAAGCTCCTTACTTTGGAAAACACTTCCTTTGAACCTTGGATCAAGGAGAGTTGCAACAGCGTAGAATTCATTACTTTCCACTGATGGGTATCGGCACTTCAGTGCAGTCAATAAGTCGTTTTTCACACCTTGTAAGCCAGAAGAGACTGGTGCAGGTTTCTTCAATTCATGCATTGCACTGTTAATGATGGGGATAACTTCTGATATGGTTACATCAGCTGAACTCACGGCAAACGTTGCTTGATTAAAAATGTTTGCAATGCCTGCAACACTTACAATCTGCTCCCAATGATGAGAAGTTAATTCAACAGGAACAGTAAGATATGTCGCTGCCAGTGTAACTGCTGCCTTTTGTTCAAGCAACCTTGTAAGCATATGCAATGAGGAGTTCCATCTGGTGGGCTCATCCTGCAGTAGCCTGTGTTGCTTAACTCCCACAGTCACTTGGGCTTTTTTTAAAACTTTGGTAGCTTTGGAAGAGTGTTTAAAATGACCTACAAGACGCCGACATGTAGCAATCAAACCACTCACCATCTTATTATTAAGAAGTCCATCTTTGACCACCAACTGCAGTGTGTGAGCAAGACATGGAATATGGCTGAAATCAGACTCATTAAGAGCACAGCATATGTTCCTCCCATTATCACGCACAATCAAAAATATTTTGTCTTCTATGTCCCAGCTTTTAAGAGTTTCACAAATAAATACCCTCAAGTTTTGACCAGTGTGTGACACTTCAGGAAAAGGCACTACCTCTAAACACAAATGGTGAGATTTAAAGTCAGCATCAATGAAGTGAGCAGTTATACTGAGGTAATCATCATTACTCGTTGATGTCCACATATCTGTTGTAATGGAAATACTCTCTGCTTTGCTGAGAATAGCCCCGACTTTTGTTTTTGTTTCATCATACATTTCTGGAATTAATTTATTTCCAATATGCTTCCTAGATGCCATTGTGTATCTTGGCTCTAAATGGAGAACCAGAGCCTGAAAACCTTTATTCTCTACAACTGACAGGGGCTGATTATCCAGGCACACCATCTCAGCAATTAATCTTGTGATTTCTTTACTTCGTTGATCACCTGGCTTGAATTTTCCCTTTTTCTCCATGAAACCTTTCAATGTCAATTGTGATGGCCCAGAGTTCTTCCTCTTCGGCAAAGGGTAATTAGGGCTCAAGTCACGTGAAGGGCTGTCCATTACAACAGAGAAACTTGAGGAAGCAGAGAGCATTGTCTCCTCTGCATTGGAATCAAGGGATGGTGACTCTGGTAAATCACTAGAAATATAAGGTAAATACTATTGAAAAACTGAAAAGATGGTATTCCCATGGGAAATTTGCTACTTCGATAAATAATCAACATAAATGGTTTGTAAGTTCAAAGCTAACATATCATCAAAAACATGAGTTAAATATGTACCATGCAACATCTATTAAAACTACCAGGGCATAAGCAATAATAATACGAGAATACAAATTCACTGTCTAAATTGCCAGGAAATTTTTAACTTTTAGGAGTAATAGGCACTAACGAGAAACCACAAGAAAAACTCAACATTCCATTAAAGTGCCCCGGGTCCAACATAAAAACTTTCTAGAGGAGAAACTACTCATGATATTGATATGAAATTTGCTGGTGTTACAAATAATAAGTTTATTCCCATTGCTTTTAGGATATCAATGTAGGAAACCTGGAGTCAGTGTGAAACATACCAAACTTTTACAATTTGATTTGCAAGTAACTTCTATTTCTAGCCGGTGCACAATGTTTCTCATATACTACTTCAGGAACGAAATAATTGAGTAAGGAACGTGAAGCTTAGATCAAAATGCGATTAAAACTAAAAAAGCACAAATACAAGAAACAGATTATTCTCGAGAATCTCGATGTCAGTATAGCTCAATGTGCAAGGGCAAGAATACGTATCACGTGCACGATTTAATACGCTGGATCGGAATATCAGTTCCACGAAATAGACTGCCATTCCGGTTATTAGCTTGATCATTTCATTGGCATGCTTATTTTAGTGTACCAATGTGCAATTATTTGAATTCTACCAATGATTTCTTTAATAATAGATATAAAATGCATATAAATATGGAGTGTGGGAAAATAATGCGTGCTCTCATACGCATATAGGTGAGGATTGGATTATAAAGGCTCGGGCTGAATAAATATTACATTAATTTAAAGTATGAACAGATGTGTTTTATTTTTACTTACCTTTCTCCCTCCTCATCACTTTTAGCGGCAAACATTTGCAAGCAATGCTTCCTCATGTGTTTCTTCATTGCGCTCGTTCTATGCGATTTCCCACCGCGTGATATGGATGTCTTACAATACTTGCAAATGGCAAAACTAGAGTTTGTATCTGATATTGTGAAATGCTTCCACACTTCACTAGACATATTCAGGTATTATTTCGTATTTTCTACAACACAGCACTACACTCATTGAAGCTTGCTAGAAGACTGGATGAAAGCGCATATTCTGATTTTACCCGCTCAGGAAATAGGAATTTATCGATTTTATCACTCTCGAAGAATCGATTCTATCATTGCTTTCGATTGCACTCATGGTAATGGCGGTAATGTTCAAATTGTTGGTTGGTTGAAATAAACGCAAGGATTTTCATCTGCTGAGGATGTAAGTGACTTAGATTTTTAGGGAGGCTTTTATAGCTCGGCGGCAGAGCTCCAGCAGCAGAAATCAGCCAATGAGAACACGCCTTTGGAAATCATGACGTCAGACCGTTGAGCGTCGCTGACTAGCGCTTAAACGGCTAGCGGCTGCCGCAAATATTCAGCCTTGCTGAATCCCAGCGGCAAGAAGAGGGAGGCCCGGTTAATTCGAATTGCCCAGCATTCTTGAATGTCTTCTATTGGGCTCTTTCATGAGCGCGTATGAGATGTATTATGAATATAAAGGTTGTTATGAAGTGTTAAATTTATAACCGAAGAAGAGAAGTCACAGCTATCCCAGAAATAAGAGTTTAGTGAAAATGTAACTATTGCATTGCGCGTACACACATGGAATAGTATCTCATAGTCGTTTAATGTTTCGTTGCAGTATGCATCCCATCTCAAAGTTTTATAAGTAATACACCGCAAATTATTAATATATTGCTGAAGGTCCTGGTTTTTAAAAACTGAAATGAACTAAACTATTCCCATACTAAATTTAACTATACTATGCCCAACTAAAATATACTACTGCTAACCAAAATGAACTACGCACGACGCAAAAAGGAGACGAAACTCAAAAAGCCGGATTCAACTGTGAACAGAAGCACAAGGCGACAAGTTCCAGTGCCTTGCAACGCATTGCGATCTTCTTTTTTCATGCCGCGCCGCAGAGCTATGAAGGTCCACCGATTTCCTTCCGCGGCGAAATCCATCGTAAGTGCCGCCGCCGCCGAGCTATAAAGCCCCCCTTAAGGATTCGGATTCGAGGTGAAACACAATGGATTCGAGGATTCGAAGATTCGAGAAAAGAGCCATTATTCGAGGGATTCGAGGATTCGAAGATTCGAACGTCCCATCCCTAAATTAAACACTATGCTATACTAAACTTGTCAAATAGTTATGTTAGGATTGAAATCAAACTAATTACTATAACAAATAATAGTCATCTACTCATTCTTGGAAAAAAACAACAGATATTACGTGAAATTCTGTGTGCAGTGTATCTACATCGAATTGAAAGGATTTAAAAATTACACCTCAATTGTATTGATTTGCTGTAGAGCATAGGCATTATTCCTAAGGCTAGAAGACTCACTTTAGTAGAAGAGAATGAAACAGCCATGAATAAAAAAAAAACAGGTGATTATTTTTCTATAAATTTATAATGGTATGAACTTGGCTGCTGCAACTGAATTAAGTTCTTGTAGCTGTTCAGTTGGTAGATCTCAAAATAAGGGGAATAACTCATAAGAGAATTAACTCATCCCGCAGAGTATTTTAAGCATATGCAGTTATGCATTAATTAACGAAAGGGATTTAGTTCTAGTCGATTTGTGTTTTAAGGAGCCATTTTAACATGGGAAAGCCAGGGATACATTTTAACTAGGAAATTTCAAAACAAAGTTCCAACTGACCCAGTATATTTCAGTGAAAAGACCAGAAAATGCCTTTTTTGAAGAAAGCGTATTGTTTGAAATACATTTAATAATATTTCGCAGCTGATGAAAGTCAATCTTAGAAATTCACTCAGTTAATTTGCAATTCCCTCTTTTTTAAGATGCGTTCTACAGTGCTGACATCTAGCGGTGATTTACGAGAACTATTTATTCACGGCTACAGAAAGCGATCGCGTTCTCAAAGTCGCGATCGCAAATTCTTACCTAACGACGTAAAACACTTCAAATGAAAAATTAAATAATCAAATTGCATCAAGATTTGAATATAAGTAATTTATTATTGGAAAATTAGTATTTTTTAATGAAACTAAGCTCCACCACAGCTGCAGCAAAGAACTTCATACGAGAATGCTATTTTCAAGTGAAAGGCTGAACAAAGTTCTGATTTGGGGTTGCGGCAGCTACCTTAAAGCTAATTTTAAATAATTCCAGAGAAAATATGGATCCTGTGTGACGACGAGTTAGGTATTCGCAATACACAAAATGATAGAAAAGGAATAGAAATTACCAAGCACTAATCCGATTATTTTATGAACTGGGGCATTGTTTTCGAGAAGTAGTCGTCGTGCCATGCATCTTTGAACATTTTTTCCTTGGATCATATAATTAGGATTGAATTGCGATTTGGATGATCAGTCTCTGGGATTTTTGCTACAGTTTAAGCACTTCAAAAAGCACGATTCTAACATTCGATTTTTCCACATTTTTCCGTATGAAATACTTGGACCGAGGGCACTCTCAACATGACCTATCTGGCTTCAGCTGCTCCTGTCGCGGTATACAGCGATCGTTATTCCATTGTACTGAGTTCAGTGCTACAAAATCATTTCAAAAACTTCGTAAAACAGAGGTCAATCACTCCTAGGGACCGGCCTCTCACTTCGTAAATCAGTAAAATCGAGGTTTTGTAAAATAGAGGTCATTTTACATGGTTTTCCTATATACAAAGATCGGGACCGGCAGAATGGGTCGTAAATTGGTGTCATTTCGTAAATTAGAGGTTCGTAAAAAAGAGGTTCTACTGTATTTCAACTTTCTTCGTACTTGTGTTTTTGTCTACTTTTCGGAAGAGGTTGAGCTTTTCTCCTCAGGCCTTCCCATAGCCAATTCTAAGCACTTGTCTCACTTTTACTATCACAAAGATCACAGCTAAGTAAACAAATACGTGACACATTGGTAAGTCAGTTGAAGAAGGCAGGATTTCAAAATTATATGTTTTAGATGATATTCACCGGAATAATACTTAAAAATAAAAGTATAAAAAAAACAAATAGATACTCGAAAGTATTGAAGTATCGGTAAAATGGCCGTTACTCAATAATCGGTATTGGTATCAGCCCAGGTTTACTTATAATACATCTTGAGACATGATTGTACTTAAAAATTGATCTTTTAAGTTTTAGTTAGGATAGGGAATCGGAAAAAAGTAGGGATGGTTGAGATAAATGAAGGAAGTAATGATGGATATTTGGGGGAGAAAACTATGTTACAGGGAATAATCATAAAAGAAGTAAGGAATATGAATGTAGCAATGACCTTAAGGCTAGAGTTTTTTTTTTGAGTCGAATGAGGTTGAGCCTGTATGATTGTATTTAGACAAGCACATAAGGGAATATTTTTCAAACTGAAACCATTTAGCCTCTTTTTAACTGGGTAGTGGTCACTGATGAGTATTCTCTCTGCTCTGGTAATGCATTTTTAACACAAAATTGTTTATTGATGATATAAAGCTATTGTTATTTTTTGCTTTTACATGTCAATGTCTGGTGTATTTTATTTTGGGTTTTCTTTGATTTGATTAATTTTCTCCGTCAATCTTTCTTTTACAATTAGGCCACTCCTGATAAAAGCTCATCAAAAGGTGGAAAGGAAGGTGAGTTGCTATGATACTATATCTGAGCGATTCAAAATTATTGCAATTGGGATTTCAAGAAATATTTTAATGAGTTGAAGCTCTGTAAATGTCTATTTCTGTATAGTGATTTGAGTCATGAATTGATGAAAAGTTAGTAAAGCTCATGTCATTTGTAAATGATTTATTTGTGCCTGACATTGGTGGCTTCTCTCTCTGTCTGAATGTTGTCATTTTGTATCTATTGTAATACGTAAACTGTCAAAATTATGGTCAGATTTGCTTAGGGGTGAAAATTTCTTTTGGATTGAAGCTCAGCTGGAATTGATCTAGATGAGATATTCCCATTAACTTGGGTATCTCATTTTAATCTGGTACAGATGCGATCCTGCATATATTAATCATCTGTAAATTATTGATCTTTTGATGAGAAAGTGCATAGGTTGAGATTGCTTGTTTATATATTTTCTTGGGATTAATGTAACATTTATTTCATATGTTCTGATGTTTTAATGTGACCTTCCTAACTGCACTTGAATAATGAGCAACTTCCACTGAGATAACGTTGCTCGTTATTCATGTGCAGTTATATTCCTTAATGACTCAATTATGCCTGAAACCTCAGAATTTATGACCCTCCTAAATAACTTAATGAATTTGTAAATAACTTAAAAATATTGTTGAATTGAAATTGCAGCCAAAGAGAAGGTGAATGCTGCCTTACTACCTTTGGCAGAAGCTCAAAAGGCTGCTGCATCAACACCAGAAAGTAGTAAGTCAGTGAACACAACCACAACAGAAGGAAACAAAGTGGTTTTTGGTGGATTTACATTTGTTTCTCCTCCTACTCTTAAACCTGTGGATAATGATGAGAGTAAAGCTGCAAATAAGAAGAAAAATGAGGAGAAGAAAGCTTCGTCCAAACCAAGCATTTTTGCTGATTTCACATTTGGTCAGTCAACGACTCCTACTAAGTGGGGGCAGTCAACTCTTCAGATTACATCTACTCCTTCCGCTAAGACCTCAGAAGCTGCTCCCATTGAATCTAAGACAGGTAATGGATTCTATGATAATGAAACTATCATTTTGCAATGCTGCTCAAGTATTTGTAACAGAGATGTGTCAAAAATTCCTGTGAATACTCGATTACCTTGGATGTCAGACCACACACTATTGGACTTGCATACAGTGCTATATTGGCATGTTGATGAACTACAGTATATGCAGGAGAAGACAGGAAAGTCTGTTGATGGGTTTCACTGCGTAATTTATGGTTTCAACTAGACTTGGACCGATACTACTTTTTCCAATACCAAACCGATACATCGATAACAGCAGCCGATACTGATAGTATTATTAAATTTGATAAGTGCTTTCCATCTCATGAACTAAACTCAGTAATCATAAGTGTTATAAAAGAGTAATTAATGAGAGAAATGACATTGTGACAACTTTTATTTTGCTACTCTTACAATTAATCACTGGAATTAGATTTCAGACTCCAAGCCCTCTTGCATTTGTAAATACTGAAAATTCTTTTTAAGAAATATAAGCTGGTGAACATGCTCAGTAGTTAATACGGTATTTCTATCAGAAACCATAGCACCAGTCTCGGAAAAAAATAGCTCAGAAAACTGTAAACCTGCAGGTACACCCAAATACTCACCCAGACTCTCATTAGCACGTTTTTGTTGGGACCTAAAATCCTGAACATGATAACGAGGAAAACAGGTTAGGCCTTCCCAGATAAGTTGAAGACGCATGTGTGTGTTGCATAACTTCGAGGGGAACAATATGCTGTCTGTCAAGTTAGTTCATTCTGTAGATTGCCGGATGTAAATTTATTGTAAAATAAGTATCCTTTTTTAATTATTACGCCTCCCAAGAAAATACGTACAATACCTTGCATTGATGTGCGCTCAATAATTAATAATGGCAATAATGACCAAACAGCACGTTTTGTGTATGCTATCCACACAAAAAGTACCTATATATAGACTCAACTTTGAGGCTTGATAACTCTAAATAAAAAGGAAGAAGCAAAATTCATAGAGAGCATATCAGCATGCAGACAAGTTAGCCTTTAATTTAATGCAGGTAACAGACTTTTTTTAAATAATTACTTTAGAGGCATGTTTTTGTAGCCAGGATGAAAAATGGCACATTGTTCCTGAAGTCGCAGAGGGCAGTGTCACTTTGGAGGTTGTCATTATAGTATCGTATCATTATGAAATGCTCAAATGAAAGGAAATTATGATGTTAAGTTGATACTTGTAAAACCAACGAACATATCGATAAAATTCGGGGCTTTTGGGTCCCTTTTAATTCTTTCGTAACTATTTTCTGACCATATTATTCCTATTTAAATATCTTTGTGAGAAATAATAATCTTTTTAATGCAAGATGGATATCTCTTGCAAGATATCCATTGTCAAATCAACCTACACAGTGAGTATTTTTCCTGTGACAAATTTTCCTGTGACCTCCTCTGAACATGCTGAAGAGGTAACCAAAACGAGCCTACATTTTCTAACGCTGTAACATAATGCGCTAATATCTTCATCTGTGGGTAAATTTTTAATGTGATCATGAATGTAGTTTTCTTTTTAACAGGCAAACATGACAGTGAATATCGGTGCTATAGCATTATTTTTTTTAATTTGATGTTTTGTTATTAAGGTTTTACATAAAAATACAGAAAAATACTATTCTATTGTATTCCAAAGATGCCATCATTTTCCCGTTAAGAATTAATATTATTTTTTCTGATTTTTTTTCAAATTATTTTTTCCCAAAAGTCAGTGCCCAAAAACCAGGGTGCGCATGGAGATGCGCACATTTCTTACACGTGTTGCATGAGAAAATTAGTCCCATCTCTAATTTATAACATTATTTCTTTAATGTGGTTGTATATTTCAGCAGTTCAAAGTACTACAAAGAGTCATTCTCAAATTACTCAAATTTATGCTCATACTAGCTGGGAAACGTAGCACAATCCAAGGTAGTAGAATATATTATTAGTAAATGTGAATATTTTTTATTCATCAGGAAAGATTGCGTTGACTAACAATACTCATTATGTAAGGACCATATTGAACTCCTATTGCAAAATAAGACTAAGATAATTGTAGTGTATGATGTAAGAAAAATTCATTGCTGCCCCTATTGTTATCCAGGTCTGTCATTTCAGCATGAATATTTCATTCATTGAAAATGGGAACATAATCCTAATCCTTAAAAAGGCCTTATTGAGTACAACCACATCATCAATGGAACTTAACTTGGTTTACTCTGAACCGAAATTGCTATTTTGTACACAAAATTGTTAGATGGAAACAAAAAATGAATTTTAGTGAAAAAATTAATCTTCTAATCATAAATCAAAAATTAAAATAAGCAAAAGGTGATGTCCACTGAAGAAGCTGCTTTGAGACCATTGATGTCATCCACCTCCCGTCCTTGACTGCTTTTAGGGGAAGGGAAGGGAGTAAAGGGTGGGTTTCGGAAGGTCTGCTCAAAAAGATCCTGCCGCAACCGCTCCATTGGCAGAGTTAGCTGTGTCCCCACACCCCATATTGCAATAAGGTGAAGTAGCTTCGCGGGCTCAGTTGCGATTGGATGAAGTGGATGATGTAAGAGGTCGCATGCATGCCAAATTTTCCGAAAGGGTTAAAAAAATTACATTTTTTTGGCACTTATAACTTGAGAACTATTGGATGGATCAAAAAATGGAAATATATGGGTCTTTTTATTTTACAAACTCTATCAGATTTGATAATAAAAAATAATGTTGAACGACCCCATTCCAGCATACATGCAAAATGTTATCTATTAGGATACAGCCTTTCTTTTAATGATTCTGAATTATATGTCAATGAAAAAATAAAAATGTGATTCCACATAGTTGTATCCCAGGTGTTCCTCTACCATTAGCCTAATGGTAGAGGAATGATGAATTGTCTTTAATTCTTTGAAATCTATACAATTGGTATGTAATAATTCCATCAATCTTTCATGACAAATATATTCAAGTACTTGTAAACATAGTATTGTAATGCCATTATATTACAATTGTTCAAATGAGGTGCATTTATAAATTGCACTAGTAATTGTTTAATGTTTGTTATTTCCCCTGGTACTTCACTATGATACAGATAAATTTAACAGACGTTAGAGAAAATTTGTTGATTCATATTTTGAAAAAAATTACCAGATACATTTTTTCATTTAAAAATTTTGGGTTGTGGTGTTTTTTGATTGTAGGAGGTTTTTTTTGCGTTGTTTCTGTAATGGGGGTAGGAATATTTGGTTATTTAGGGTGATCCACTTATTTCCTAAGATGTACATATATGCAATGAAATTACAACTACATTTTATGATCCAATGTTATTTCAGGTCCTGCGGAAGTGACACCCCAGAAGGAAAAATCTATATTTGACACATCACAGTCATCACCAATTAGTTTTGCCTCATTAGCTGCAGAAAACAAAGATAAAGACAATGCTTTCAAGAGTGGTTCGTCTTCCAAGGTATGTAAATTGTAAATGGAATTTCTTTCTACTTTCCTGTTGAAGTTCTTTGTTTTCCATGACGTAGGAAATAATTATGTATTTGGGTCATCTTTTGTTAAATTTATGATGTCCTCAGAAGTGGCCTGCAGAAGCAGTCTGGATAAAAATCTGTCAAGAGGTTCAGTATTCAAATAATTTTAAGACCACCCATTTCTCACCATGTAGTCTTGGTTTAGTTGCCCACAGGAATTGGCAATCTTGTATTCTTTTGTACTAAGTGGTCAAACACATGTAAACTTGAGATAGGTAAAGTTTTGCATGACTATGGTTGAATACCCAACCATAATAGGACAAAAAAATTGTGGAAATAACATTTTTAATATGTGATATGAGAACATTGATTCTGTGTAATCAGCATTCATGATAGTTGCAACAAAAACGCTATCAAGACAGGTCTTGTTTGCCTGTATAGTGATGATATGATGAAATGGACAATTTTGAAGTCGATACTGTAATTTCCTCATTGCGAAGAGCTTCGTCCATCATTACAGAGGTAATGGGAAGAGATTCCATTAAAATTCGGGTTTCCGACATGTTGGAGGCACAGAACGAAATGCAAGCGATCGTTTTCATTTCTCATTGGGATTTATTACACATATTAACTCATTACCGTGCAGACACAAGTTAACATGGAAACTAGCATAAATGGAACATTAAATTTATTTAATCTTACAAAGCAAATTGGCCTTAGTGAGACATCAAGAAAAATACTCAGTTTCAATTTAACAAAGCAAATTGGCCTTAATGAGACATCAAGAAAACTATTCAGTTTCAATTTAACAAAGCAAATTGGCCTTAATGAGACATCAAGAAAATATTCACTTTTAACGTAGCGAATTGGCATCACCTGACACCAACAGAAAGTACTCGCTTGTTCCACAGCAAGGGATAACCAAAAAAGATAACAGTACTCATACCTCTCATGTCATCACCATGGGTAACTCAACACACAAAAAAACCAAAGGGGACAAACAAGGGGAATGCACCCACTAATGTCACTGCACCATCTGCTTCAAATACTCGAGAGAAGAGTGCGGACAGCCACGAACAAGGAGGAACTGAGACCCTTAGAACCTAGCAAAGAAGAACAGATTGACTGTGCAAGCCCTTTTATACCTTCCCTCTCGTTTGAGTTAGTAGCACTGATTTGTCGCCGCAAACATGAAACAGTTGACCGTCGTGATGCGCCCTGGTATTGCCCCGGGAGTTTTAATATCTCCCGGAGGGAGGATATTTGGGTTACAATACGGACTTGGAATTGATCAGAGGTGAAGAATAACACACGCTTATGAAATTCATCAAAAAAATAACTTGGAAGTATTGTCTTTCTATCCAAAGTAAAATCTGAGTTTGAACCTGAGGAGATTGAACTGCATCTTGATACAAAGATATGCTGGAACTCCGTCTCAACAAAGTTAGAGCCACTGGTAATAACAGAATTCGCATGACACTAATCAAATTCAAAGTGATATAAAAATAAAAATTGCCAAGAATATATTTGTCTGAATTTGTCATTAGTAGTCAAGTTCACATAAAAAGTGGGTATAAAATTAGAGTTGGCTATACTTTGTTCCATCATTGAAAGCTATGTAGCTCATTTTTCATGTGTACTTTGGAAATGACACCAATATAGATAATGTCACCAAGACAGCTCCAAGGTTATCTGCATTGAAGAAGTGCTAATCAGGTTTAAAGATGTTTTTTTTGTTGCATCTTCTACCAGAGGTGTATTGGTGATAGAGAATATTCTTCATTGCCATATGGTTTTGTTTAATTTATTAATTTATTCTGATTAATTTATTGTTAATATTGGTGGAAATACTGCAGCATTAGCTGTTGCTTGTATTAAGATTGTATTTAATCTTCTTTTGTTCCCCTAGCAGTCGAGAACACACTTGCATGTCTGTGAGTTGAGAGCATTTCAAAGATAGACACTTGGCCCAAAAACGCAAAACACTTATTGTAGTCTGTGCAAGAAAATGGAAATAATAGAGCAATACGAACGTGGTGTATTATCAAAGAGTGAACTGGGTAGGAGACATAAGAGATATTCCCCACATGACATTTATAACGGAGATGAAACAGGAGACTATTTTACAACTTTCTCCCTGATGAAACCCTCACAATTCGGGGTGATATTTTTCCTGAAGTGATATGAAGAGAATAATATATTTTCTAAGATAATAAATGTATGATTCGATTTGTTTTCATTGCATATTCGTGCATATACACCAGACAGAATTACTGTAAGCACATCAAGAGCTTAACTGATTCTTCAAAAAGAACTTATTATGATACAACTGCTATTTCAATGAAATTGAGAATTTTAAAATGAGAATTAAATTTTTGTATGCAATCATGTTGTAGCTTTTTATGTCACCAGGCAGAAAAACAATCAGTGGAATAACATTTAGCATATAAGTTGCAATTCTTCTATTTGAAATTTGAGATATTCAAATATTAGTCATGATATGATATTAGAATTTGAGAAATCTGCTATTCGACCCATCTATAATATTTATAAAGTTTTACATGTCAGTTTGTATCTACTTGTGCTAGCACTCTCATGTTTAATCTTGATTCTCCATCAGTGGATCTATTGTTAGAGTGAAAACTGGTTGGTTATAACCACTTTTTGATTCCACCATTAGATGGACCATTTTGGCTCTCAAAATTTATGGGAAAGGAGCCTAATAAAATTTCTTTCTAGAGAATATATCTGATTGGTGATACTCCATCTCTTTATGCTAGGGTTTTGAAGGTGCTGGAAAAGCTGTTTTTGGCAGTTCTCCATCCAGTGGAGGAAGAAGGGTTAGTGAGAGTGAAGAAGGTGACTTTATGCCAACAGTGGACTTCAAACCTGTTATCCCCCTGCCACAGCTTGTTGAAGTAAAAACAGGTAAGGTCAAGAAATATTTGTTCAATGTTAAATGTATCATGAGAGTAGCTCTGTTATGTATTCTGGTTGTGCCGTTTTTTCCTATTATCCTTTGTTTTCAATTAATTATTGCTGCTAGTTTGGGAGCTGGTGGCAAGTTGTTCATTGTTGCTGATTGTTGTTCATTGCACACTGCTTTGAAGCCATTTTGTTAAAACTTAATACAGTGGGACCAGTCTTTTAAGCAATCACCACAGGGTTCCAACAAATAATGGAGGTGAAGTTTTTTTCAGAACTATTCTTGGGGATTCAGAGATTTCTTGGGAATATGCGTGAAAGACTCAATCGTCCAACAGGTTCTTCAGTCACTCTTTGTCTTCCCGTACTCTTCCCTTTGCAAAAACAACCGGTGGTTTCAAACTGATGATACCATCTGTGGATGTTATTATCACTTGGAGGATTACAATGGAACTTAATACAGAAGGCACGTTGCAATGTAACCACAGATTCAATCCTTGCAACTGTAGAACACTGTAAAACACCAAAAAGCTTTCTATTCTTCAGTCGCCTTCTTTGCTACTAGTACTTTCTAACGGAAGGCAGAGGATGCAGTGCATGACAACAGGTGTACCAGCAAAACTGTTTGAGTTATTTTTTCATTTGATGCATTATAAGATAAGAATGATTCTATCCATGCTTTTGATTATGATTATGGGTGGTGGCGGCAAGGTTGACTTGAAAGGAGTGTGAGGATATTCATTGTCTGAGGATGTAAGTTACTTGGATTTTTAAGGAATCTGATAAAGAGGTGAAACTCAATAGATTTTAGGAATCGAAAATTCAACCAAAGAGGAATTATTCAAGGATTTGAAGATTGGAATATCCCATGCCTAGTGAATATATAAGATTTAGTAAAATTGTATTGTAAGATATTTAGTTTCAATAATGCTATCATAAATAATGATTTTCTACCATTTTATTGCTTCTAGGGGAAGAAGGGGAAAATGTGCTCTTTGAGCATAGAGCAAAGCTCCTTAGATATGGCAACAAGGAATGGATTGAATTTGGAATTGGTCAGATGAAAATCACTTACAATCCTGAGTCAAAGAAAGTACGGCTAATTATGAGAAGAGAACAGGTATGTCTCAAAATGCAGCTATGCATTGTGTTTTCTGTTATGCTGATTGTTGATTTTGCAGGTCGCATTATTGGGTAATGCTAAGAGATCCTTTGCAATGAGGGAGAGTGTAATGCCAAATTTAGTTCAGTTGTCAAATTGTGTTAGGTATTCTGTGATTTCATGGAGGACTTTTCTTATATACAGTAGAAGCCCGGTATAGTGAGTATGGCTTATTGCGAGAATCGCGTTATAGCGAGTGATTGTCTTTGTACCGCCAAAAGGCCTATGTTTTACATGTAAAATAAAGCGGATATAGCGAGGCCAAAAAGTTCCTTCCACGGTATACGCTCGGTATTACGACAGATATCTCTCGAGGGCGATGCACCGCCTAGCAAAAATAAACTATTGTGTTTTGTATTATCTGCTAATTAAACTAAAAATACAAGATGTGTGACATATCTACAACACCTAAAGCCAGTTATGTCCAAACATTAATGATTTACGGCCTTCAGTACGCTCTGCGCGCTCCCATT
This sequence comes from Platycnemis pennipes, assembly GCA_933228895.1. Taxonomy (NCBI): domain Eukaryota; kingdom Metazoa; phylum Arthropoda; class Insecta; order Odonata; family Platycnemididae; genus Platycnemis; species Platycnemis pennipes. The sequence goes on along the minus strand of OW121854.1, from coordinate 107,528,007 downwards.
TTACGTTCTTCTTTTGTTAGGCCCATTCATCAGTGGGAGTGGGCAGACGACGAGCAATATGAGAGTAGGAGAGGGAGTTAGGTATAGGCATGGGCGATATTGATAATTCAATATCGGGATACGATAATTTTATCATATCATAAGGTGGCGATAACGATAACTCAGCGTGACGATAAGATATCAGGGCACGATAAGATGTCGGGGCACGATAAGATATCGGGGTGCAATAAATATCGCTATAAATAGGTATTGCGATAACTATCACGATAAACATCACGATAAATATCGTGACTATGATAATATCGCGATAAAATATCATGATATCGCGCCCCGATAAAATATCTCGATATCGCGCCCTGATAAAATATCACTATATATTATCACGATAAATATTGCGACAAAACATCGTGATATTGCGCTTGTTCAAACATAGCGTGTTCGCGCCCGATGAATTATCGTGATATTGCTCCAGTGAATCGTGTCGGAAAAAGACAGCCGTAAGTTGGCCTTCGCAACATGCCGTATTTCAGTGAACCTTCAGGCCAATTTTCCCAACTGATGGACATACTGGTTAACATTCGAAAACTTGACAAAGCTGATATTATCGTCATGACATATTCGCAAAATTATCAAAAAAACTACCACAGTATACCTAATATTTTAATTCCGACTAGTTACGCTGTCTTTACAGCTTTCTTCGGCGATCGAAAAATAGAAGAACTGGAAGAAAAACATCGAAACTAGGGGAATTAATATTTTATATAATGGAAAATGTCCTGTTTCTTTCATGAAATATGTTGATATTCTACCAGATTGTGCCTGAAATGACTTTTTTGCTGTTTACCTTCGTCAAATACCACGGAAACATAAGAAAAACTGTAAATACGAACGACTATGAGAATTAGGTGGGTTTTTTCAACACCATCGGATATAACGAGCGCTCGATTTAGCGAGTGATTTCCGAGGGATTATGAGCACTCGTTATACCGGGATTTCACTGTATTATTATCTTCCTGTTCTTTTTCCCTATACTTTGTGGTAAATATGTATTTTATTTAATTTAAAAGGCATTTTTTTTATTTAAAACTTAATTTAATTACTATTTAGACAAGAAAGTTATTTAAGTAAATCTTTCACCTTTCTATGATATTTTTGAGACCTATAAAACTATGTCGTATGGAATGCAGTCAGCATCATATGAAAATATGCGTAAAATGGGATAATATGCAATGCAATAAAAAATTCATGTTTGAAGGTACCTGTAGGTGTTCGTGGGATGACAATTTGGCTTACAGTTTTTTTTTTTGTTACGGAAATGAGCATGATGCATATTTTAGTCATTTTCATGTATTGGAATAATAATATTACTGGGAGAAGTAGGCTATAACTGGGGACCCTGAAGTTTTGCGAATGGGTTTTTCCACAAATTCTTTTTAAGGGCATAAAAGTTGTTGTTTTGATGATTAAAGCCCAAATAAGTTAAAATTTGCCATTTTAACGTTAGCGAATGTACCAAAATTTTGCGAATAGCATTTTATACGAAATGTAGTGGTATTTGGCTGTTGGTGCGATATTTTGCACGAAATTTCACATTTTTTAAACTGGTTGTACAATATTTTGTGAAAAAAACATGATATGCTTTAAGTTTTATTTTGATATGTATGTGAAGACTCATAATGAAAGACGGTGAAAAAATGTTTGCAAACTCATGGTGTGAAATGAATACATAATTATTATTTTCGTGACCATGCCGCTAATATCAGTCTGATGATGCGATTCTCACTAGATCGTCTGTAAAATCTGTATGTAAAATCTGTTATACTTTATTATTAATGGTGTCTGCATAGTCTCTCTAGATCGTATATATGGTGGCGGGGTTGGGGCGCATCATTTTCGTAGCGCTGCTGAAATGACTTGCATACTATTTATCCGGTAAGATCTTCAGAAAAGTTACCATTAAAGCAATTACGCTTGTGAAAGATGATTTCAGTAAGTCTGCGCATAGCATCATTGGGACCAATAACTATGCTGGAGAAGGTTGGGCGAAGAGACAAAGTTGTCAAATGGACGTAAAAATTACATTCAAAAAGCGTTCCACCTAAGCTGTGACTGATGTGTCGCAATTACTCATCGGGTAGACAAAAACAGTTATTTAAGGATTAACTATTGTATTCACTGGCTGATGTTGAGTATATGTTGCCGACTTTATGATATGACTCCGGCACGATGGCATCACCACCTCAGCAAAGCGGCGGGGAGGTGCCTACGAAAGACAAGTCTGGGCAGGCATATATTCTCAGTCTCTGTGGATAAACTGGTGTCACCACACGTCTATAGTTCGATCGAAGCCACTGGTGATCAGAAAAACTATCTCTGTAGACCATAATGCCGAAAATTTTCAGCATATTTGATCACCAAAAGGAGTTTGAAAGCGATATTTATGTATATTTGACGCAACTTTGAGTATGCAGGGAAGCAGTACCAAGGAAATTGGCTGTAGGCAACTCACACAACACCGTCCTTAGGCCATTTTAGGCTAGGTGGCCATTGAGTTACCATTGTTATGCCTGTATTTTGTGTATATCTCTGTGTATTTTGTTAACTATCAATGAAGATTAGATAGAATAAGTTAGATATATCCATTTATGTCTCTGATACAATTCTTTGTTTGTTTAAATTGAGAAAGTGAATATTTTTTTCACCACCGGAGCATGAAATTTGGGATCTTGGCACTGCTGGTTCTATGATTTTTACACCGCTTTCCCTCGAGTTTATTTACCACTTTTCAGGGTCCCTGGTGATAACCCATTGCTTATGTATTTCATTCACCCAGATTTCTTACCCCTTTACTGTATCTTTACTTTAACTTTAACTGTAACTTGGAAATTAATTTTAAATGCTCCTCAAGTTTAAATATTGAGGTTTCAAACAGATTGAAGTCTGACTTTCTTTAATCAGTGTTTTGAACAATTATGTTTTATATGTATTCCAATTTGTAGTTAATGTTTCCCAACAATGTGTACAAAAAAAAAGAAAACTGATTGTCTTAAAATAACAAAATGTGTCAAGTGTTGTGAAGCATGGTGTCAACTTGGCATGACTGTGGGCCAAGGTTACACCATATTTAATAATTTGAATTACTGTTTCTAAATAACTGAATACATAATTCTCAATCTGTCAAAAATTACTTGATACACCAACTTAAAAATATGATTTTGACATTAACAAATGTACATATAAACAAGCTTTAGTTTGAAATACTAAATTTTAAAATCATATTAACGATTTTTAAGATATGGACCTTCAAACCTAGGTGATGGAATTTTGCAATGGATAGTAGTTGCTTTGAGCTTGATAATAATCCTCCATTACTTTTTCTATGAGGAGGCCGTAAATGGGGGGACTATATCTGGAGATACATGGTAGGTTCTCAATGTAAAATCTGTTATACTTTATTATTGATGGTGTGTTAAGATTTTTAAGCAAATTTCAGTGTTCTATTTTTATTTCTTATCTTCAGTTTATGAAGCACCTTGATCATGTGTCATAGATGAGATGATATTATTTTGAGGTAGTTTAATTAGTTGTGCTTAGTATTTTAAAATATGATTTGCTAATGCGGCATATTGTTGTTGCAAAAAAATCTCCTATGTTGCACAACTTATTTCAAGTGTTATTCATTGCATCTTCAGTATCACATGTCTCATTACATTTTGTGATTGTTTAGTATCCATGCAACATGACTTGAAGGTAACATTTTCACTGATTTTGATTTATAGATGAAGCTTGATTAGACAAGTACTGTTCACCAAAAATGTAGAGCTATTAGTAGTAGTTTTTCTAATTCTTTCTTAAATAGGTTTTGAAGGTTTGCTGCAACCACTTTTTGACTGAAGATATGCAGTTCATGCCATTGAAAACATCTGATCGCTGTTGGACTTGGCATGCCCTTGACTATCCTGATGGAATGCTAACTGCTAAAACATTAGCTGTGAAGTTCAAGACATCAGAAGAGGTATTGCATTTAAGTTTCCAATGCCGAGATAGATTTCTTAGTCTCTTGAAGTTTTAAAAATGTGGTCTGGGTTATACTGTGCATGTCGAGTATATTTATATTATCCATCAAAAATCTTCTGAAATGTGGTACAAGGACCATTTATGATCATTTCATCATTACTGTTCATGTAGTCTAAGGCAGATTGGATGTGGCTTTCTATTCAATCATTCTATTAACTATCTCAGTTAATATGGCTAGGAGGGATATTAAAAGCAGTTTGATGCATTAACCCTTTGTGGTCCAACGTCGAGGCTGGCTCGACAGGCCTAGCTCTAGCAGCAGGTCCAATGTCGAGTTGAGCTCGACATCAGATGGCACTGCGATTATGTGAATTTTATGTAAGGTGCTGCTATCTTATGTCACTTTTGTGAACTTCTAGTACCTTATGAAGCCTTATCACCTATTTTGCAAATAGTATTTCTTTCGGCTACTGCTTGAATTCCACAAAAAAAATTGGACTGCAAAGGGTTAACAAAAGATAGTTCTCTCACATAATATATTGTATTTGTACGAATCTAAGACAGTGTTTGACAGTTGACGTCAGTTGGGTGGTATGTATATCTAGATATTTATTTCTACCAGTGTAGGTACATGCATTGCAAAAGTTAGTTTGAGTTTAGTTAGTTAATGTTTCTTCTACAGTATCTCAACTCGCAAAATGTCCTTAAGACTGGTTACCATTGACCTAAATTTGATTGTATAAAGCATTAATGCTGACGCTGTGTGATCTGCAGCAATGTCAGTACAGTGGAAGCTCTATATAGTGAGAGCCCTTGGAAACTGAAAATCACTCACTATATAGAATTGTCGTTGTAACTGAAGGTAATTAAATAATCACCCCACAGCTATATTTTGGGCTATTTTTTTGTGAGTGGTGAAAATATTCCAATGAGATTGCAATTAAAACTCAAACATATCTGTAACAACGAAGTCCACAATCAAGCAATTGCAAGTTCAAAATTGAATTTCATTGAGATAGGTATGGGTGAACGTAATATCTGCTGACGTACTGACATCTAGCGGCAGCATCGGGAAGATTTTGATACGAATACCAATGGGAGGCAGAGGAGGAAAACAAAAGAACAATGAAATGCACGGACTTATGAGAAATTAATATTTAATTAATAAGAATGCATAAGGGCATTTTGTGAATGGTCGAAACTAGAGATGGGTTCTCAAATCCACCGAACCCCCCGAATCCACCGAATCTTACTGGATTGAAGGATTCGAAATTTTTGGCTGGATTCGATCGAATCCAGTTTGAATTCCAAAGAGCAATTTTAGTTTATCAAACCTTTTTTAAAGCTTTCTTAAGAATATTACTGTAACCTTCATTTCCATAACCACATAATTCATCGTTTTTACTGTCTCCCTTAAACAGGTTAATTTTTACTGCATCAAAGCGTAAGATGCAATTTTCATCATAAAAATGTGATTTAGATGTAGATAAATGCATGAGGAATTTCGCTCGTGAACTCGTAGGCGGAGATAGCTCTCCATTTGTCGTAAGATGGCAGGCACAATGCAGTCGTTAGTGTTAATACGGGGTTTACCAACATACCTACAATATTTTAAAGTAATATAGAATTTTTTTTTACAGCTAAAGAAGGTCAAACGTAAATAATGTATACTATCTTAAAGAAAAAAATATTTTTTAAAAATGTAGTCTTCAACTACTGAGTGATCATGTGAAATTTCTTTTGTTCTATGTGTAAATTGGAACAAAATGAAAAATGCATAATTTTCTCGGAGACACATTAGTGTATCCTGAATGAGTTAATTTGTTTTGGTTTTTCAGCAATAAATAATAATAATATGGTCAGATTCGATTTAGATTTTTTGTAGTGTTATGTTGTTTATTAAACTGCAGATATAACAAACATTTACTGCACATGCAGTCACTTTTGCTTTGCATGATAACTATTTGAAAAGGAAACATTGCCTGTCATCACGATGTTCATAAACGGAAAGGTAGATTCGGGATTCGATTCAAATCATAGTTGGATTCGATTTGGGATTTGGATTCGAGGAAAAAGTGGATTCGACCCACCTCTAGTCGAAACAAACATTTAATAATCAAAGTAGGTGGAAAAATTTATTGTTTGGCATTTAATGCTATTGAAAAGAGCACGTGAGCACAACATTTACTTCTTGTAATAGCGAATGACCTCTGTTGAGGCAGGTTGTCGTTCTCGCTATTACCGATTTATTTGACATGTAAATCATAGGGTTTTAAATGGTTCCTTCCAAATCTCTCGCTAAATTGAGCTTCTTGCTATACTCTGTACTCGTTGTATGGGGCTTCCACTGTATATTTGATTCGGAGATGTGTTATGAAAGCATCTTAGTTTTATGCTGATCACAAAGGTCAATTAGGTCACAATTACACCTGTAGACATGCATTTACATGTAGCATTTGACTGCTATGACATTGCTTGTTCTGACTAACACATGTGAACACTTGCTGGGATTTGAGTTCAGGTTTGATACTACATGTGTCCAAAGAGTCCATTAGAAATTGATTAGAAGGTTGATTATTAGAGTGATCAAATTAGTTACGAACCACTGTCACATGAACTGCATCAATGCCAGTGCATTAGATTCAGAGTAATGTTATGAATAATGTTAGTTTTCTGCCTGTTCAAGAGATCAGTTCATTTATGGTCATACCCTTAAAATGTTTACACTTAAGATTTCATGTGTTTTTCAGTTATAGTCTACTGCTAAGCCAGACACACAGGTGAACACGTACTGTGACTCAAGTCTATAACAATACTGGACATTTGTAGAACACTTTTGATCCACGTTTGAGCTACAGTAGAACCTCTATTTTACGAAGTTGAAGGGACCCAAAAATTTGAGCTTTGTAAATCAGAGGGTTTGTAAATTGGAGGTTATATTCCACTAACTCCTGTCTGATGTATCACCAAAACCAACAGAAATTATGTGAAATTCTCTGTGTGCAGAGTATCTACATAGAATTGAAAGGATTTAAAAATTACACCTCAATTGTATTGATTCGCTGTATAGCATAGGCGTTATTCCTAAGGCTAGAAGACTCACTTTAGTAGAAGAGAATGAAACAGCCATGAATTTAAAAAAAACAGGTGAATATTTTCTACAAATTTATAATGGTATGAACTTGGCTGCTGCAACTGAATTAATTCTTGTAGCTGTTCAGTTGGTAGATCTCAAAATAAGGGAAATAACTCATAAGAGAATTAACTCATCCCGTGGAGCATTTTAAGCATATGCAGTTATGCATTAATTAACGAAAGAGGTATATTTAGTGCTAGTCGATTAGAGTTTAAAGAAGCCATTTTAACATGGGAAAGCCAGGGATGCATTTTAACTAGGAAATTTCAAAACAAAGTTCCAACTGACGTAGTATATTTCAGTAAAAAGACCAGAAAATGCCTTTTTTTTAAGAAATCGTATCGTTTGAAATACATTTAATAATATTTTGCAGCTGATGAAAGTCAATCTTAGAAATTCACTCAGTTAATTTGAAATTCCCTCTTTTTTAAGGTGCGTTCTACAGTGGTGACATCTAGCGGTGATTTACGAGAACTATTTACTCGCGTATCATCAACATAATGCATCAACATTTGGACACAAGTAATTTATTATTACAAAATTAGTATTCTTTAATGAAACGAAGTTCCAAGACAGCTGCAGCAACGAACTTCCTACAGGAATGCTATTTTCAAGTGAAAGGCTGAATAAAGTTCTGAATTGGGGTTGCGGCGGCTACCTTAAAGCTAATTTTAAATAATTCCAGAGAAAATATGGATCCTTTGTGACTACGAGTTAGGTATTCGCAATACACAAAATGATAGAAAAGGAATAGAAATTACCAAGCACTAATCTGATTATTTTATGAACTGGGGCATTGTTTTCGAGAAGTAGGCGTCGTGCCATGCGTCTTTCGTTATTCCATTGTACTGAGCTCAGTGCAACAAAATCATTTCAAAAACTTCGTAAAACAGAGGTCAATCACTCCTAGGGACCGGCCTCTCACTTCGTAAATCAGTAAAATCGAGGTTTCGTAAAATAGAGGTCATTTTACATGGTTTTCCTATATACAAAGATCGGGACCGGCGGAATGGTTCGTAAATTGGTGTCATTTCGTAAATTAGAGGTTCCTTAAAAAGAGGTTCGACTGTATTTGCAAAATTGAAGCTTCAAAATTAATTTTTTCCATTAATGGAATTGTAGAAGATGGGGGTTGTCTCAGAATCGGGTGTTGTCTTAGATTCGTGCAAATACAGTACTTGTCCTAACCTGAATAATATGATTCATGTTTAATGTATCATTCATCATCATCATGAATCAACCATCCCGTTTGGTTTGACACAGGTCTTCACTCTATTCAACTATCAGCTAACCTCTTCCTATTTAGATTGGAAATGAAAATCCACTTTGTACATTCCACACAAAGTTCAAAGTTTGAGGCTTTACTTTGTGGAACCACTCGATTGGAAATGAAAATTCACTTTGTACATTCCACACAAATGTTTTATTGGTTTCTCACTATATGATGTACTCTTTGTATGGGGCATCCTAACTGGCTAAAGGTTTTATATTGGCTTTGAACTGTGTTCTTATTTACATGCATCTTTTCTTTTACATCATTTATCACTTTTTCTGTATACTCTTACAAGGCCTTCCTTTGCCGTTCTTCCCGTTCACTTGTCCATCAACTATTGCCTTTATTAGGCCATATTGTATCATAGTGTGGTCAATTAACTTGTCCAGTCTTCTTAGGGTTTCCAAAAGTCTTCTCTTTTCTCCCACTCTTCTAAGGACTTCCTCTTTACTCACTTGATCGATCCATTTAATTGTCATCATTCTTTAATCTTCCTTGAAGTGGTTCCTCTCAATCCTATAGGCAGCTTCCACCTTTCCAAGTACAGTAGAAGCCCAGTATAGTGAGTACGGCTTATTGCGAGAATCGCATTATAGCGAGTGATTGTCTTTGTACCGCCAAAAGGCCTATGTTTTACATGTAAAATAAAGCGGATATAGCGAGATCAGTGGGAGGGGAGTGGGCGGACGACCAGCAAAATGAGAGTAGGAGAGGGAGTGAGGTCTAGGCATGGGCGATATTGATAATCGGGGCACGATAAGATATCGGGGCACGATAAGATATCGGGGCTTGATAAGTTATCGGGGTAAGATTAATATCGCTATAAATATCACAATAAACATCACGATAAAATAACATGAATCGCGTCCCGATAAAATATCACGATATATTATCACGATAAATATCGCGATAGAAGATGCTCGTTCAAATGTACCGTACTCGCGCCCGATGAATTATCGTGATATTCCGCCGGTTAATCGTGTCGGAAAAAGACCGTTGGAAAAAGATAGCCGTTGAGTTGGCCTTCGCTTAAACTGGAGCAAGTACGTTTGAAAACTTACTATTCTGCTATCTGCTAATTCAAATTCTCAGCAGTTCTCTCACACTCTCTCTTTCAATTTCATTGGTCTGATAGTTGACGTACTTGCGTGGACAGATAGGTGACGTACTTGCTCCAGCTTAAGCGAAGGCCAACCCAACGGCTATCTTTTTCCAGCACGATTAGCTGGCGCAATATCACGATAATTCATCAGGTGCGATGACGCGATATTTGAAGGAGCGCAATATCACGTTCTTTTATCGTGATGTTTTATCGTGATATTTTATCGGGACGCGATATCATGGTATTTTATCGCGATATTTATCGTGATCGGAGATATTTATCGTTTCCCGATATCTTATCGTGCTCCGATATTTTAGCGGGGCACGATAAGACGATATTTATCGAGCAACGATATATCGTCCAATTTAAAAACTCAAAATCAACTGATGGACGTACCGGTTAACATTCGAAAACTCGACAAAGCTGATATTATCGTCATGACATATTCGCAAAATTATCCAAAAACTTCCACAGTATACCTAATATTTTAATTCCGACTTGTTACGCTGTCTTTATAGCTTTCTTCGGCGACGGAACAATAGAAGAACTGGAAGAAAAACACCGAAAATAGGGGAATTAATGTTTTATATAATGGAAAATGTCCTGTTTCTTTCATGAAATATGTTGATATTCTACCAGATTGTGCCTGAAATGACGTTTTTGCTGTTTACCTTCGTCAAATACCACGGAAACAAAAGAAAAACTGTAAATGCGAACGACTATGAGAATTAGGTGGGTTTTTTCAACACCTTCAGATATAACGAGCGCTCGATTGAGCGAGTGATTTCCGAGGGATTATGAGCACTCGTTATACCGGGATTCCACTGTATAAGGTTGTCTTGTTCATCTTTGCATAGAGCCTTTATCCTCATTTCTCTAGCTTTCGTCACTTTGCAACTTATTTCGTTGGTATATGCCACCATATATTAAAAAAAACTGGTCTGCTTGAGAAATGGTTTGATAAATGTAATGATGGGTTTGAATCCTGATATTTGAGCATACATTTTTTCAGTATGGTTGTTCATTAAAGTGAGAATGTGTCAGTTATGCTTCTAATTTAGTTCTTCTAAGTAATTGTTCCATCACTCACTCAGTTATTCAACCCGAAGGTTGGTTTGGAAAGGTGAGGATTTAGCTCATCCTGAACTAAGCCACATGTGTGTGAATTTCACAGATTCAGGGTAGGGGGCCAGTTCCTTTCCCAGGGCCACCTTGCACTCCAAGGATTTTTCATTTGGGGGTATCCAAAGGCTTCACCCAGATTTGAACCCTAGACCCTTTGATCAGTAGCTCAGCACTCTACCCACTAGGCCACCACGCTCCCAAATTATTCCTTATTGTATGATTATTTTATAATTACACTTTTTCCCATGTCTTATAGGCAGCTGAATTCAAACAAGTTTTGGACAGTCTTCAGAAAAACATGGTGGATGGTAAAGTCCACTTAGATGATGAGTTTCTGGCATCGAGGGCCAAAGGTGGAAAAAAGGAAGGGACAGCCCAGGGGTGCAGCATAGACAAACAGATGCTATCTGGAATTTTCAAGGAAGGTGCTCTGCAGGGTGAATCTAAGTCTGGAAATGATAGCTCTAAAGAGGTAAGTGCTAAGGTTGAGTACGATTAAAAATATGATGCACTAGTATGCATACCAAATAATAAAATTTTTGACTTGTTGAAGTTACTGACGTATAGGACACATCAGTGTGCAAGATGAACCCTCAATCTTAGTCATTGTACATATTTCTTAAGAATAAAATTTGTCTGTGTTTTTCTACTCTATTTTTACTTACTTTAAGTACATTCTTAAGCAGAAAAATCATTCTCCACATTTTGTACTGTTTTTCCTTGGCCTTTGTTTTTCTTTTGAAAATCACAAGTGTGCAATTCCATTTCATAAGCTCAGCAAGGTAACATAAATGTGTAATGTGTTTTCTCATGTCACCAAATATTAGCAGTAGCATTGGGATATTTGGAAATCAACTTTTTTATTTGAGGATACATTGAACGTTAATGGTTCTTCATCCATGTTCACAGTTTGTGAAGGATCAAAATTTTTCCTTTTTCTTGCATTAATGGTGTATATGAAATACGATAATTTTGTCTTCGTGCCTGATTCTAGATAACATTCTTCAAAGACCAACATATGTGGACTAAAACAAAAATAGCCTAAAAGATACCCTGAGAATAATAATAGTACTTTTTATTTATCCAAGGATCATATGAGTAACACTACCGTATTTACCCGATTCTAAGACGACCCTGAATATAAGACGACTCCTCATTTTGAGCTCCCAATTGAAAATAAAATGACAAATCACCTATTATTATGCTATTTGTCTTATATATCAGTCCTCTACTTTACTTGCATTAATTTTGGAAAATAAAACATATACTCTTTTCAAATTCAAACAGAAAACATAACTTAACCAGAAAACACATAATTTAAACAAACTTTGTCCTGAGCAACAGAATTTTAGATACTTTCCTCACATTTTTTTTGCCTTTTAGCATACCACAGGATAACTTTTGTAATAGAACTGTTTCGGCTTAAAAACATCCAATTTAAAAGAAAAATAAGGAAAAGCATTTACAAAGCATTCAAACTTTTAGAAAATTAAAAATATACTGCTCTTATACTCAGAAATATATAACTTACAACTTAATTCTGAGTAAAAAAAATCAGATACTTTCCTTCTTCATAATTGCCTTATAGCATTAAATATCACAAAATAACTTTTGCAATAGAACCATTCCGACTTAAAAACGCATAGCCCTTTGTTTCAGCAGTGCCCCTGGATGTCTATTCCACATCACATGTAGCCAATCTTTCATTAGATCTTCTGTCATCTATCCCTTTTCCTGGCATCGTACTATTATTCCACTCGGTATATGTCTCTTGGGCATAGTTTTACGTTTTAGAATCACATACGGCGCTTATTTAGTACCTACCACATAGATGTTACTAAATAGATAGCAGCTGCTAATACTCCCAACATAAATCACTCGCATTTTTTCGTTACCGGTAGTTTTTTAAGGACGGACTTGGCTCCTTCCTCGGTCACGGTGTAGGTAATTCGACGGCATGTCGAAAAATTCTGGAGTTTCGTCTGCATTTCCGATTTGGCTCAAAAGATAATTTTTTTTAAAAGTCCGATTACATATTTTTGGTAAGCGATTAGTTTTTCGTTGTAGTCTCTAGGCAATTTCTGGCACAGTGAATTCCTGCGCTGTAAAGAAAAATTATTTCGTCGCATGAATCTCGTGCACCAACCTCTACGTGCTTTTAATTCTTGTGCTGGTAGCTTAGTCTTCTGGCAACTTTGTGAGCTTTAAGAGTGATACCTACCGTTGAAACAGGCATACCATTCTGCCGCAAAGTTCGTATGAACTCCACCACTTCTTCGACGTAAGGGAATCAGCCTGTTTTGGGACCTCTAAATGACTTTGACGTCCTGCATTTTGTGTATTGCAGATCTCCATCTTCGCTCATTTGCCTCGGCAACTTCTAACATTCTACTTACGTCACAGTTATTTGATTTATCGGCATGTTGTACGACAAGTAGCTTAAAATTTGCGATGTAACCATGTCTAATATATTTGGTTCACTTTCCCTTCGCACTCACGCCACGTATTTCTACATGACCTGTCATTTTTAAGCGCTACGTATGTAAGGTACATTTCAATCACGAATTCAAAACTTCAGATAAGTGTGAAAACTGCCGAAAGTGAATTCCAGCCTTCGTTTGTTTTTTGCGTATGCCCAAAGCGCTCGATTGAAATACATCTCTGCGGCCATAGATAATCATCGGCACTGGAAAAATTATCATACCCGTCGTTGTAATATAATTTTACGTTAAGAATTGTTTATTTTAGTAATTATTGCAATGGATTCTCGTGGAATGGATCCCTATTAATCAATTAGTCACACATTCGTACATTCATAGCATAGTGCCGCGTAAACACAGTTCTAAGTTGTACTCGAATCTAAGATGAGTCGAGGTATCTTTAGCTGAAAATTAGTCAAAAAAGGTCGTCTTAGAATCGGGTAAATACGGTATATAGATTTAGGACACTGGACACAACAATATGAGGCATTAGTTGTCCATTTCAAAATTTTTTAAAGAAAATAATTATTTTCGTTTCTGAGTGATTTAGATGCAATTAACCCTTAAGAGGTCGCACACGGTCTTAAAGACCATGTTAATTCTTTTAAATGCAAAAATTTAACAGTGGTCTTCTTTGCTTGTTTCTTCTTTTCAGTACCTTATTTCTAATCCTTTTTCTACCATCCAACAAAATATTAGGACTGCTAGCAATGGAAATGCGGTGTAATTAATTTTTTAATACTGCCGGTCGTTAGTTTCTAGCTCTTACCGAGAGAAGGCATTACTGTTTTATTTCTCTTGGCATGATATCTTACTGTTAATCTGACGCAGAGGGATTGCTACTACATGATATCATATTGTTGCATAATGGTATCTATGAAAATATTACAAATTTTAAAATTGACAAAATATTAGGACTGCTTGCACTGGAAATGCAGCGTAGTTAATTTTTTAATACACAAGGTCGTTAGTTTCTAGCTACAGTAAAACCTCTCTATATCGAAATGGAAGGGACCAATTTTTTAGTCATTTTGATAAGTGGAGGTTCATTATAAAGAGGTTTTAGTAAAATGAACACATATTTCCGCCTTATGAAACTTTTTGGTAGTAAAATGTGCTGCTTTCTCTTTGATTACTATATTTGTATATTTAAATATATGCAATTATGCTTTTTCATAGTTTTAATGTTTATAATAATAAAAACAAGGGTACAAAAAATTACTTAAGCACTCTCCGCCGAAAAAAATTTGTAATTTCTGTTTGTTTCATTTTTTTTTCAAATTCTTTTGAGATGATATCTTCCATCTTATTTAATAATAGTAGATTTTCACTGCTGCAGTCCTCCATATTAAAAAAAAATCTTTCCATCACACCCAAAGCATCCTGCACCTCTTTTTTGGTTGGCTTTGGCATAAAATCCTCACCATCACTCTCTTCTTCTTCCATGTTATGGACTACTACTGGAGATTCCCCGCCAGCTTCTTCCTCCATTTCTTCGAACACCTCTCCCTCATTTGTGGCACATGTTAGCAAGACATTGTCAACGTCGTCAAATGATGACTGAACATTAATTATTTTGTTTATTTCAAGCCATTCTGTCGGTTCGTCCTCATACAAAATATCTTCCTCACTGCTGTCCCCCATAAATCCAGCCTTTTTAAAACATTTTTCAATAACTTCTGCCTTCAAACAAGTCCACAAAAGACAGAGCCTGTGCATGGCCTGAATTATGTTCCAAGAACACTTTTTCAAATCATTTTTCTCCTCAACTGTTCGCAACATGTATGACATTAGTTGCTGCCTGTAATGTCTCTTCACAATGGAAATTATTCCTTGATCAAGTGGTTGCAATTTGCTGGTGGTGTTTGGAGGAAAATATACTACTTTGACGTGTCGTTACACAATCCCTTCAACTTATGTGCTGTGCACTGATCAATGAAGAGAACTATTTTTCAGTTTCTCACTCCCATCTTTGAGTCCAGCATGGTCAACCACTCACAGAATAAAGATGCTGTCATCCAAGAGTTTTTTGAGTTTTTGTATGAGCTAGGAAGTTTTTTAATATTTTTAAAGCATCTAGGCTTTTTTATTTTCCAATCACAAGAGGCTTCAATTTCTCTGAGCCATCAAAATTAGCACAGAAAATCACTTTGAATCTTTCTTTGCTTTTTTCCTCCATGGCATGATTGGCCTCTAACTGATAAAGTTCTGTCTGGAAGCAAGTTACAAAAAAAATTCTGCCTCATCTGCATTAAAAATGTCTCGTGGTTTATACCCGGCTAAAATCATCTGCAAAGCTTTTTTCCACTCTTCTACCACTGTGTCACTTACAGAAGCTTCTTCCCCACTCATCTTCAAAGTTTTGATATTCCACCGCACTTTAAACTTTTGAAGCCACCCATTCGATGCATGAAAATTTTCAATGCCCATTTTCTCTGCTACTTCTCTTGCCTTTTGCTGTAGAATAGGTCCAGAAACAGGAATATTTCTGGCTCTACCTTCCATCAACCCATGAAATATGTGTCTGTCTAATTGTTCACTTTTCACCGCCCGCAATTTTTTATTTATGCATCCTCGATGTGCTGCATCTTCGGTTTCTTTACGTTTTTTTATTTTTTTAATAGACGGTAAACTTACACAGAAGTTAGGTGTATTTCACTGACCGATGTCTTAAACTACAAAATTGTGGCTCAAATAACTAACAATGTTGTATGTGGGGGGGACGGTAATGCACCATTGTTACGGATTGAAAGATAATAGAATGGTCGAGTTACAATTCGCGGCGACAATATCCAAAAGTAAAAGACGACTGCCTCGAGGCGCTAGCATGAAAAAAATGCGATCATTCTGGTACGGCCGTAATAATATCGAGTGTTCATAATGAATTAAACTTCAAATGAATAGTTCAAAAATGAAACAGAATAGGCCAAATTCTCCTTAAAAGATCATTTGAATGCTAAAATATAACAAATCTTCCGATACGGTACATTAGTCGCATCAGATGTTAATCTCGTACGTGGGTATGGGTCTTTCATAGCTCGGCGTTGCGTTGAACGCTAAAATATAACAAATCTTCCGAAACGGTACAATAGTCGCATCAGATGTTAATCTCGTACGTGGGTATGGGCTCTTTCATAGCTCGGCGTTGCGTTATCACGAGCAGCAGGCTTTCATAGCTCCGCGTTGCGGAAACAAACGAAAAGCGATAAGTGTTTCGATAAATCAGCCGCAAACTCACTGCAATTCTGTACATATCGCATTAGTATTTGATTATAATTGTGTTAAATCATGTCTACATACAGATAAATAAATATGCAAGTATTATGAGTCGCCACCAGAATTTTTAAAATTCCATCTGAACACTCGATGACTTGGAACACCATTATTTTAATAAGTAACTTCAATGACTCAAAATATGAACTCAGTCGCCAAATCCTGTTATTTGTTAATATTAAGTCAGTGTGGAAGAAGAATCGTATTAGCTAAACTATCTAGATTAAGATATTATTCATTCACTTGCGCTTGAACAACTCAATTGCAAATGTGTATAGTATGCGATAGCATCGGAGTTAAGTTTTCTAAGGATTGGTGAGGGTAAATGCAAATAGAATATGCAGTGGTGTCATTCGTGATTATTTAAACCTAAGAATTAAACCATTTTACCGTATAAATCAGTCTGGGAGTTGTAAAAACTATTAGGACCCCGGGTCTAAATCCAGCAGGACATTTGTCGTAAATATTGTCGTATGGATGTTTTAATAATGAATATACAAAACGCAAGCAATGCAAATCGATGAAAATAAGTCTTTGACGCATATGATTAATAACAAACACACTAAAGACTGCCCAGCTAAGCTTCACTTTTCAAGCGCTGCGGGTTTTCGCGCTCCCAACGTAGAAAAGTCGGAACGGCCGGACGTAACTTTCTGCGGCTGGCGCCGGCTGAATATTTCATTCCATGGAGGTAGTTGGCTCGCCATGGGGGTGTGTTCTCAGTACGAAGAGCAGAGGTTTTTCGAAAACATAGAGGTGCGATATAGAGAGGTTTCTCTATATAATTACATTCACATTTTGGCGGGACCACGAAGTTATTACGATAAACGGAGGTTTACGATATGAAGAGGTTCACTAGATAGAGGTTTTACTGTATTACCGAGAGATGGTGTTATTGTTTCATCTCTTGGCACGATATCGTACTGTTAATCTTTCCCAGAGAGATTGCTACTACATTATATCCTATTGTCCATAATGGTATCTATAAAAATATGAACAATTGTTAAAATTGATGTTGATTTAAACACATAGTTTGTTTCTTATTAGTTACACTTTCTCTCCTAGGTTTTCCGTAGCTCATATTTCTTATGCAAATAATAATTAGCTATAAAAATGTCACATAATTATTTTCTAACAATCAAATCATTATTTTATTTATTTTTCATCAAGTAACTACTTTATAAATCACAATTACGCTTCAAGTAATCCTTAATTTGGATAAAAAGAAAATGCATTTCTCACTTTATTATACATGGTCTTTTAGACGGTGCGCGACCTCTCCCATCCCAACATTCCATGGGACCTATTAAGGGTTATGCAAGTTTTACTAATTTAAATTTTTTAAGTGACCCACCATTGTTATGACAGATAAATTTAGTCAGTGATAATTATGTAAGTTGTTGACCACCACTTCAGTTCTTCCCAATGCTTGCATTTTTCATGTTTCATCATGTCTGGTAAGAAGCCACTTATATTCTTCGTACACAGTAAAATTGTTAGGACGTTCTTTGATAGCTTGTTTCCTTATTTGCACATTCATTTTTTCAATGTACAGTCTCAGCACATGGAAATCATTATTTTAGTATTTTATATTATGGAAATAATTATGGTGGTCATTTTGGTCACCTCTCTAGCACATTCGGAGGAGGAACAGGCCAAATTTTCACGGGTGTTCCCTCACCTAATCCCCCGACACCTCTATCATCTGTCTCCTGATCACCCAACCAATCGTAACATACTACCCCCTCCTTCTAGCTTCCCCTCTTGTCTCTGCATATTTTCTAATCTTCTCCCAGATTGATGAAATTCTCCTCTGACAAGGCCTGCTTGGTGGACGAAACACCCGATGTTAGTTTTTGACGCTGGGCATCCTTTCCCCATCCTTACTCCTTTCCCTGTGAGTGTGATGGGTCACTGACAAGGAGATTCCTCGTAAACCCTGATTGTGTGTGTGAATGTGATTCAAGAGGGTGACCGTACTTTGTGAATGTACAAACCTGAGTGCATGATTGAGGAAAAGTCCCTGAACCCTGCACGTATGTGTGCGTGTGAATGAGAATCACGAGGGTGACTGTGTATCTTATGCAAACTCAAGTGAATGAGTGGTTGAAAGTTATAATAAATTTTATTTATTTCTTTAGTTTTTTATATCCCCCACTTTTATTAGTTTTTCTTGTGTGTATGATGGGTCACTGGCTTTGGAGAAATCCTTGTAAACCCTGCTTGTGTGTGTGATTGAACTCGCGAAGGTGACTGTATTTTGTATACAAATCTGAGTGAGTGAGTGATTGTGTGAGTCACTGTTGGTTTTTATTTTCACCTTGATTCCCTTAATTTTGAGTGTGACAGTTGTTTGTAATATGTGAGTGAGTGTGCAAATGTGTCATTTTTTTGCCACTTTAGTTTCTCTGCATGCTTGATTTTTTACGTGTGATTGAGAGCTCCCTTACTTTATACATACTCCTTACTTCCCCCTCCCACCCCCTTTTTTATTCCTTTGCCCCGTAATGGTTACGGCTTTGTGAATAGTAATCTTCATTTGTTATTTATTTCAGCCGTAGATACATTCTTTTCATTGTTCATTGTTCTAATTAATGTGTATCGATCATTCTTATTTTGTCTAGGCAACATCACCATTGGTACAAGTTCCTTCTTCCACTGCTTGTGAAACAAAGACTGATACAACCAATACAAGTGGATTTACATTTTGGTCCAACAAGCAACCATTTGGAGATACTCAGAAGCCTGTTATCTTTGGCCAAGAAAGTGGTGCTCCAAAAACAACTCTTGGTCTTTCTCAGAAGCAACCTCTGTTTGGTGTGGAAAATACTGCTCCCAATCTGACATCAGACTCTTCGGGTAAAAGTGAAGGGGCCCCATCTTTGGCTGCTGCCTTCAAAGTAGAGGAAGGCTCTTGGGTGTGCAAAGATTGCTACATTAGAAACAAGAAGGATTCAGTGCAGTGTGTAGCCTGCCAGGGTATGAAGCCTGGGGCAGTTGCAGTTTCGACACCCACAGCTACCCAAACCCCAACTGCTCAAACCACTTTTAAATTTGGTATTCCTGGTGAGAGTCAATCTTTGGGTGCTGCATTCAAAGTTGAGGAGGGCTCCTGGGAGTGCAAAAGTTGTTACATAAGAAACAAGAAGGATGCAGTGCAGTGTGTAGCCTG
The DNA here is from genome assembly GCA_933228895.1 of Platycnemis pennipes. Lineage (NCBI taxonomy): Eukaryota > Metazoa > Arthropoda > Insecta > Odonata > Platycnemididae > Platycnemis > Platycnemis pennipes. The sequence goes on along the minus strand of OW121854.1, from coordinate 107,508,429 downwards.
CCAGGGTATGAAGTCTGGTGCCGTTGTGGTTTCGACACCCACAGCTACCCAAGCCCCAGCTGTTCAAACCAATTTTAAATTTGGCATTCCTAGTGAGAGTCAATCTCTGGGTGCTGCATTCAAAGTAGAGGAAGGCTCTTGGGAGTGCAAAGGTTGCTACATTAGGAATGAAAAGAATGCAGTACAGTGTGTAGCCTGCCAGGGTGTGAAGCCTGGGGCAGTTGCAGTTTCCACACCCTCCGTTACCCAAGCCCCAGCTACTCAAACCACTTTTAAATTTGGCATTCCTAGCGAGAGCCAATCTTTGACTGCTTCATTCAAAATAGAGGAAGACTCCTGGGAGTGTAAAGGTTGTTACCTAAGGAACAAGAAGGATGCAGTGCAGTGTGTAGCCTGCCAGGGTATGAAGCCTGGTGCAGTTGCGGTTTCTACAACCTCAGTTACCCAAGCTCCAGCTGCTCAAACCAGTTTTAAATTTGGCATTCCTAGCGAGAGCCAATCTTTGACTGCTGCATTCAAAATAGAGGAAGACTCCTGGGAGTGTAAAGGTTGTTACCTAAGGAACAAGAAGGATGCAGTGCAGTGTGTAGCCTGCCAGGGTATGAAGCCTGGTGCAGTTGCGGTTTCTACAACCTCAGTTACCCAAGCTCCATCTGCTCAAACCAGTTTTAAATTTGGTATTCCTAGCGAGAGTCCAGGTGCACCTAGCTTTGGCTTTAAAGCAGATGCACTTAAACCTTCTGTCACTGCTACTAAGCCTGCCGAGAGTTCACTGGCTGCATTCAAGCCAGAGGAAGGGTCATGGGAGTGTGGCAGCTGTTATGTACGCAACCAGAAGGATGTGGTCAGCTGCTGTTCCTGTGGTAATGCAAAGCCTGGAACTGTGGCTACTTCTAGTTCAGTCACCCAAAGTCCGCAACCAGCCTTCCGGTTTGGAATGCCGGATGCGACAGCCGTCACAAAGAGTTTGGGGCATGCAGGGGTTGCCCCAACTACGACATTCACATTTGGCTCCACCAGTGTGGTGTCTACTGGTGCCAAGCCTAATGAAGATATGTGGAGTGGCAAAATATTTGGAGGCTGGACTTCTGGAACAGCAAAACCATTTTCTAATCCAAGCAGTACTACAGATACTCCATTCAAGTTTACATTTGACAAACAACCAGCTGAAGGTAAGGCCACTCAAGTAAAAATTATTACTGATTATTTGCATGGAATGAATTGGTTACATGATGACTGCAGAATAAGAAATTTTAAAATTTATGCTCTATATCATTGCATATTCATTATTCACACATTGATAATAAAAGGGCCATGCTGATTTAAGTATAGTTGATGAGACGACTTGATTTCAATGTTTTTCTTATTAGCTCAGAATGATATATATTTCAATCTTTTCAGTAGCATCATTTGTGTTATAATTAATGGTGAAACGTGATTTACTGATGAAATAATTTACATGAGTGGGTCGAATTTGAATCAGCATGGATGTTATGTGATGGCATTTAGGTACCATAAATAGTTTATTTTACTATCTTTTCAATTGAATTTTAGATAATGAGTTAATTGGATAGCAACAAACAGGGTGGCGATCGTCAGGGAAAACCGGGAAAACCTGGAATTGTCAGGGAATTTTTGGAATCTGGAAAAGTCAGGGAATAGTCAGGGAATTCTCGTAACAGTCAGGGAGAACTTGGGATATGAAATTCTCGTTACTTTTCTACCATTACGTTTACCGGGCAGTCTTTCCCGCCCTATTTTACCAACTGAAACTAATGTCCGTTGCCGCAAAGATCTTTCTATTCTATGCACTACGAAGAGCATAGAATAAGCCCCGTAAATTCGTTGAACATTCAGTTGTGTATCTTAGTTATGTAGCTGTGAATCAGTCGTACAATGTATCCCTTTTGTATATCCTTAATGCGGTATTTGCCTAGTAGTGTTAAAATTCATGGTCACCGTGTATTCTGCTCATCACAAGGAATCCGAGGCTATGTTTTTCGGAAGATTTTACCTCGCGTTTTTTTTTTTAACTTCCGAGACTCAGGTCGAGAGGTACCTAGTTGTAGCACACTAGATACGTACTTGCAGTTCTAAAAATATGAGACGATGATTATTAAAACGGTAATACAAATACGATCACACGTGTAAACAAAATCTTAGGTGAGATCATCTTCGATTTCCACATCCCCCTTCGCGAGACCATAAGAAGAGTCCTTCCCTCCCCACCTGTCACGCTCAACGTAATTATTGAATGGCCCCCTTAGCGCCCCCTCGAAGCAATTTAGTCAGGTCACAATCTACTTCAAATATGACATTCCTAAATGTGACGCTGCCGTTGTTAATTGCCTCCTGTTTTCGCTCGCAGTGGCGCGATTACGTTTTGTTTGTTTATAAAAATTTTTTAACAATTTTGGTTCCCTCTTACAATCAAGGGGTTATGACCACATTAATCAAGTTGATATTCGCTTTTAAAACCCGTGCCATCCGATTTTGATCCAGTCCAAGAACTTGGCTTTGGTTTGTATTTTCGCGTAGCTTAGTGATACCTGTGCCGGAGTCCGCCAGTAAATTGGTCATTAACTTTCCCTTCGATGCCTTTTCAGTAATCTACTACTCCCCAGAACCACCACGACACGCCACCTCTTCCTTGAAAAATTAGACATGGTCAATTTGTAATTTTACCGAAGGAAACATACACGGCCGCGGAAATACGATATGGCCGTGAAAAATGTATTAAAAGTGTGTACAATTTGTGTGAGGGCTTAACTTGTGAAGGTTTAATATATTTTTTCATTAGGGCGGAGGTTCCATATATTTTTTCATTCTTATAGCTTTTAATGTATTGATTTCAGCTTTTATCATGTTCTGAGTTTTGACGAAAATTTAATTCAGCAGAAATAAAATATTCCGATAATAGGAGACCTTTTGGCGATCGGTCAGGGAAATTGGTAAAGCCATCAGGGAAAAATCAGGGAAAAGTCAGGGAATTTGAAAATTGGTTATCAGTAGCCACCCTTAACAAAGAACATAAAAAAATGAATAGAATCATGGAGGTTAAAGTATCAGCATGACCTGTAGAGCATGTTAAGAGCATAAATTCATTTGTGTACTTTTGTTATTTTAAGGCATCTGATTATCTCTAAGTTTCCATTGGTAGGTAGATTTTATTTGACCATTTTATCATCATTTTCTCTTAATCACGAAACAATATTTGTGATGGCTGAAACTCCAGTCTTAATTGTGTCATTTATCATTTGTAAGTATCATTGTAAGTTTAATACTGAACTCCATGGGATATTGTGTTAAGTTTCCTTGGAGTCCAAATCTAGTTTCACTCCAGTGCCGATGATACTCAGTGAACTTTTAATTATTTATTCATGAAAAATGAAAAGGTTACATATGGGTTATGCATTTCTGCACTAGTCAACTTCAGTTTTTCATAATTGGTTATAACATCTTCATTTTTGTACATACTGGGCAAAAACCTTTGTATTTAAAGTTTGACTGGACAGTTTCTGGGAAATTAAAAAAAATTAAGTATGGCCAATTTGCCATCTTAAACTTTGTTTTTGATTGTAGCATCTGTTCCAGAATTTACTTTTGCAAGCAACCAGAAGTATGAATTCCACTTCAAAGGAGTTGATCCAATCATATCATCACCACCATCTACCAAAGCGTTCTCATTGAAGTCTCCTGATCGTCAAATATCTCACGATGAAAGTGGTGGAAGTGATCTGTACCAAGAAGAGGATGATGGTGATCATATACACTTCCAGGTTTAGTATTTTTGTACTTATTAAGGGAACTGAATTATTCATTTTGATCACTGAAGTGCGTACTTGGAATTGGGTTACTTTTAACTCAGTACTGTTATGGGGAAGGAAGTGGTTTGTGGGTTCCAGAAGTTGTACCTGTGCATTTTTAGGTCATCTCTAGTATTTCATCTATTTTCTTTTCTTTGTTGAAGTAACATTCCGGGTTAGCGAAATTCACAGTGGTAAAGCAGTTCATTCGGTGAAATATATCATTTTGGAACTACAGTCAACCACTTTTTTTCATGAAGTATAGTAGACTCTTGTAGCATGTTTTTGTAGGGATGCAACATCCAGAATGTGGTAATGAGGAAAATATGCTAAACAGGTTAGATCTTCCCTGGTTAGTTGAAGACGTGTAAGCTACACAACCTCCAGGGGAACATAATGCGGACCGTAAGTTAATTCATTGAGTAGATAGTTGGTGTTCATTTATTGTAACAAAGTTTCATTTGCAATTATTTTGCCTACCAAGAAAATACACATGATACCTTTCATTGGTGCGCACTCAATAATTAATTTTGACGATAATGACCAAACAGCTCATTTTGAATACAGTCAAGCCCGTATTCAATGAAGTTGAGGGGGCCAAATATTTACTTTGTAATAACCGAACTTCGTTATATGTGGACCAGTTTTTCCAAGCCTGTCTTTCACAGGGAATAACCTTCACTTCGTTATAAGTTTATAACCGGAACTTCGTTATAAACAGGTTTGAAATAAGTGGGCTTAACTGTTAGCTGTTCAAAACTTTTTATTCAACTAGGTTCAGAATGCACTGGGCCACTGGGCACACACTCTAAAACAAAACAAAAGCACAACGCCTTGCGAACTCCGCCCAGTGCCGCCACCACATTATACATAATACAAAACAAAAAATCATTTCTGTTAATACCGTACACCCTAACACCTCCCCTCAGGATTCACAAAAATGACTCGGATGCACACCAACAACCAATTACATATACAGTCATTCATAATGTGGTCAGACTCCTTCCAGTTCCACAGTAGAATGGCAGGTCAACTTCAACGGCTGGGTTTGTTGATTGGTGTTCACCGGTAGACTTATAAGGAAATATGTGCTCCCTGAATCTCACATCCCTACTTATGATTACCTTCCGCTTTTCCATGTCCCAAAGACGATAGCCTTTAACTCCTTCCTCGTAACCTATCATGACACATTTTCTCGCTCTTGGGCCAAATTTTCCATCCCTTAGGGGTTCTGCAGTCCATGCCCATGCCTCACATCCAAAGGTGCGCAAGTGATCGAAATCCTGCCTCCTTAATCCTCGCCCTTCCCATACTTCCAATGGAGTCTTATAGTCCAATGTAGATGATGGGCATCTGTTAATGATGTAGCAAGCTGCTGCAATTGCCTCCCCCCAGAATGAAGTCGGTACTCCAGATTCCACAAGCATGCATCTGACAATATTTTGTAATGATTGATTAAATCGTTCTGACAAACCATTCTGCTGGGGTGTCCTAGGGACTGACTTGCGGTGAACTATACCCCGACTGGACAGGTACTGTTGAAGTGATACTCCTGTGTACTCTCCGCCTTGGTCACTCTGGAACTCCTTAATCTGTTTTCCCTTCTGTAGTTCCACTCTTGCCTGGTACTTTATGAATTCTTGAATTACATCACCTTTGTGTTTGATAGGAACTGCTGTGATGAACTTAGAATATTCATCAATAAAGGTGACAACAAACTTGAATCTCCCTAGTGATTCAGGAGAGATGGGCCCCATAACATCAGAGTGCACCCTTTGCAGCAGCTGGGTAGCCTTCCTCCCATCACCCTTGGGGAAGGCATGCCGTTTCATCTTGCCAATGATGCAAGTACTGCAATCATCCCTTTTCCAGCCTCCCGTTTCCTTAATCTCTTGCAGGATACCTACTCTTTTCATACTTTGCTCGTTGAGGTGCCCTAAACGACTGTGCCAAGTTTGAAAGGAAACTCTAGAAGCCTTTTTACCCTTATTGTTAAATTCTTCACTAATCTCCTGTACACTAATGCCTCCAACAGTCGACACACAGTAAAGTCGAGCGACTCTTACTGCTCTGAGGATTAGGGTCTCCCTAAGATAGATATTTGCTACACCGTGGAAGGTCTCTATCCTACACCCTTTCTCTTCTATTTGCCCTAGCGAAATCAGGTTATCTTGTAGTGTTGGTATATACAGAACTTCCTTAAGTTCCACATTTTTACCTCCGCATTCATCCGATATGTTCAGCATCACACTTCCCCTACCTTCAATTCTTAAAGGAGCTCTGTCGCCAACCTCTACTTCCCCTTCCATTGGTTCAAGGTGGGAAAATACAGTAAAACCTCGCTTTTACGTCCCCGCAATTTACGTTTTCCCGCCATTAACGACTTTTTCTTCATGTCCTAATAATGTCCATATACCCGCAATGTAACGTCTTCCCTTTGTTCACGCTAGCAAATTCTTGAATGGTTCGCCATTTACGTTTTACGAGACGATTTTGCCGTGATTGTCGTCCTGGTTGCATAACTAGTGGTTGGACTCAACGCTCCGTGAAAGACAAAGTAAAAACTCATGCAGTAAGTTACCACTATGAAAGAGAAATAAAATTTGCCCAGATATACCTCCATTTATCGTGACCTCGCTCATCTGTGCAATTGTAATGCCGCGAGGGATTACAGTACACGTACGTCGTTTTTCTCGCGATTGTTGTTCAGGTTGCATAACTCGCGGGATGGCTGATGCTATCGCATTGGTGATGAAAATTTTTCATTTATTTAAGAAGTGTATGCTTTTCAGCATTTGTGGTCTTGTCTTTCTTTTTGGAGGCATTAATACAGATTTTAAAAAATCCTCCAGCCAAATTTCATCCTCATATATCCTACGAACACACCCGTAAAATCATCTCATTCTTCCTTAGCTCGATTCTTAAGTAGCTTTGATAGAATATCACTATAGTCTCCAAATCTTCTTTTCTCATAATATTTACCCTAACTTACTAGCATGGTTGGATCAAGACTCCTGGCCTCAGTTCATCCTTATCTATGTCATTCTCCTCTTCTATTCCCAAGTTCCCTTGTCTATCATTAATGCCATGCAGTTATTTTCACATTTTCCTTACCCCTATGCTGAATCTCTTGTAAGTTCTATCAGCAGCTCTCCTCACTTAACAGTAATGAACAGTGTCTTGACTACTCTAGTGTCTACTACACCATCCCCCCCCTCCATCCTTTCTGAACTGCTTGCTGTTCTGCATCTTCCCTCATACACCTGTAAACTAATTGCTGATATTCTCTCCAATTTACAACTGTACAATTTTTTCACACTCTTCCTAATCTTGGCCCAACCATATGTAATCTAGTTAATATATCTCCCCATGTCCCCATGCATTTCAAATAAGAGATTTTGGCATTATTAAAGAGGTTTTGTTGGAACTATATTTCAATTTTAAACTTGTCATTCAATGAAAGCAAGAATTAGGCAGGCAAAATCAAGAAGCAAGACTCTTTCAGGCATAACTTTCATATAAAATTGCATACCCTCAAATTACACTTTCCCGCGATTTACACTTTTTTCTCTAGTTCCCCTCAAAAGTGTAAAAGAGGGGTTTTACTGTAGGTCTCTTCATGGGCACATGTGATCTGATGCACCACAGTCCAATAACCACACTCCCTGACCGTTAGGTACTTTCCTCTTCGCGCAGAGCGACACGAATTCCCTGGATACGATGGCTGTAGACGGCTTCTTCTGTTCTACTACGATTCTTTCCCCTTCATATTCCTTCTTCCTAGGGCAATTATTTGAAATATGTCCCTCCTTCCCGCAGGCATAGCACCAAAACCTTTTTGTTTCATCTCCCTTTCCATTCTTCACCTTACTTCCCTCTTTGCTCATCGATTGTATTCTCGGTTTCCCTTTCATTTTCCACGGCCACAGCAAGTAGTGTGCGTAATGATTTCTTATGGATTACTGGATTAAATGTCTCCATGTAATCAACCCCATACACTTGACTAAAACCTCATGCTACTAACCTTGCTTTATATTTTAAAATGGTACCCACCTGATTCCTTTTGATTGCAAATACCCAATTACTCTCCACGACGTTGGCCTCAGTAGGGCGTTTGACTACCTCCCATGTACACTGGCGTTGCATGTTTGCCAGCTCATCCTCCATTGCAGCCTTCCACTTCTCAGCATCTGGTCCACTCAGTGCCTCCTCCGCATCCTCCGGGATGTTGCTGTCTGGACCTCTGCAGCAGGCAATGTTGCAGCTGGGACAGGTCTTGGGATTCCTCTGTCTCTGAGATCTACGTGGTAGACCACCCTCCGCTCCTCCCTCATAGGCAGGCTCATTTTCACATGCGATGATTACCTCCCCTGGTCCCTGGATGGGTGTCACCACCTCTGGCTCTCCACCTCTAACCTCGAGCTCCTCCAAGTCATCGTCTTCTTCTTCTGCTCTCTTCTGCAAATTGTGCATTTTTGCAAAATATTCTTGAATGGGCATCTCCGGAGTTTTGGTGCAATGGGTGAGCTCCTTCAGTACATTGTGCCATTAACCAGCCCTTCACTATTGCAAAAATTGTCTAGAATCTCCCATGCCTCACTTGCGGTCGTACAGTCCGCAATATCTCCCAAAAATTCATCACCTACCGTTTTATACAGAATGGATAATGCGATGGTATTGTTTTTGGCTCGCTTCCGAACTTCACCTTGAGTGAGTGATGCGTCCACTGTGTCTTCGTAACCAACGATCACCTCCCATGCATCACGTAAAAGTAACTCCGCCTTCACTCGCAATGACCACGCGAAATGATTATTTGAGTTCAGAACTGGAACCGAATATACCGATGCCATTTCGCCGACAATACCTACGCACGTTTTCAAAATTCGTGATTCCTAATTTCGTAACCTCATTCACACGCTCGTAATACGCCCTGGGCACACACTTGTAAAACGCCCTGGGCCCATAACCTGTTAGCTGTTCAAAACTTTTTATTCAACTAGGTTCAGAATGCACTGGGCCACTGGGCACACACTCTAAAACAAAACAAAAACACAACGCCTTGCGAACTCCCCCCCTGCGGGTAGGGGGATAGAGAATACTCCCGCAGTATCCCTGCTTGTCGTAAGAGGCGACTAAAAGGGCGGGGAGAAAACCCCGAAAACAAACCCAGAGCCAACAAGGGTTGAGCCCGGACAGTCTTGTGGGTCAACTGTCTGTGTGCGGCCATACCACCTGGCCTGCGATCCACCCGCATGTTTGCCGTGTGCGGAGACCCGTAAGGAGGAGAAGGGGATCCTGGAGGGCGAGGCCCGTGATTCCCAGCCGGGTGTCGGATGCCCGGTATGGACTACGGGCTGATGCCCCTCTTCGGCCCCGGATTCTGTGTAAACGGGCGGCCGGGAGCTAGCCACTCCCGGTCAATCGGCTTCCGTGGCGTTTTGCTTAACGGTGGCGAGTGCCAGGGAGGTGGGGGTCTGCGTAGGGCGGTCGGAGATGTACGGGTTTGGTGGGCCCGTGCATTAAAGACCCAACCCGAAACAGACAACCACCTCTAGGGTGCTATATCCCCTCGGGTAGCCCTGGCGACCGCACCGGCTTGCGGTGCGGCGTCCCAAATGTGTGGCTCCATGGTGGGTGGGGAGCCCGGGGGATGAACATCTCAAAAGGATGGATGGAACTAAACCTCCACCACTTAAAAAACCCCGCCCGGACACGGGTGGGCGAGAATCGCCAGTTACAGTTTGTAAGCGCTACCTTTTGATGAAATGTCAGAAAGAAGGAGAGACCTTGACTAAGGTATCTCCCTTCCTAATTAGGAAAGTTTTGTCTGCCTCGGTCACTGGAGAACTTAGATCTGCCAAAAAATTACGAGACGGTTCATTACTGATTGAAACCTGCAGCACTGCACAGAGCGAAAAGCTTCTGAAACTGAAAATGCTCGATGACATCCCAGTCTCGGTTGAGGTGCACCGCACTCTAAACAGCAGTCGGGGGGTTATCACGCATTACGATCTACTATACGTTGATGTCGACGAGATCAGAAGAGAGATGGCTCCTCAAGGTGTGACTGATGCTCGTCGACTCACCACGAAGCGTAATGGGAAAGTGATCGACACAACATCTGTCGTCCTCACTTTCTCATTCGATAGACTCCCTGACAAGGTCTTTATAGGGTACGAATCTGTCCCGGTGCGACCATTTATACCGGCACCCATGCGCTGCTTCCAGTGCCAGCGCTTCGGCCACATCGCCACGCGATGTGAGGGCAAGGCCACCTGCCCGCGCTGCGGCCTGGACGCGCATGATGGTGCTGAGTGCACAAAAGACCCACAGTGCGTCAATTGCGAGGGCGCACACCCAGTGTACTCTCGCAAGTGCCCTAAGCAAATCGAAGAAAGGAAGGTCATGGAGCTAAAAACTGTGGAAAAAATCACGTATTTAGAGGCAAGGAAAAAGTATAGGGCCACGGTCGCACCTACATTTTCTAAATCTTTCGCCGAAGTTGCCACGAAAATGCAAGTCCCGAAGGTTAGCGTAGCTATCCAAACAGATCCCAAAGAAATAAAAAAACCAATTGCCACAGAAAAAGAATCGGCCAAGCCGGCTAAGGCCCCTAAACCGGCAAACAAGACGAGTGACACAAGTGTGGGCTCTCCCCAAAAGAACCCACCTAAAACCACCGCTGCACTGTCGCAGAATCGGTGCAAGAAAATGCCATCACCAAATCCATCTGGACTGGATATAAGCCGTCCGGAATCGATGGAGGAAGACGAAAGTCTCTCCGAGAGCGAAGGTTTCGCAAAACCTACAGGCAGACGAAACCGGATACGGCGCGGACCACCCTATTGTCAGGACTACTCGAATTTAAGTGTTTAATTTTATCTTTTACCTTTTATGATATTTACCATTCAATGGAACTGCAATGGGTTTTACCGGCACAAGGAGGAGCTAGACGTTTTAATCCGAGATTTTAACCCCGTTTGCGTTTGTCTCCAAGAGACTCATTTTAAAACTACAGACAAGGGTTCTCTAAGAGGTTTTAATGTTTTTAGACTAGATGACACTAGTGGCCTCCGTGCTCAAGGTGGAGTGGCGATAGCTACTCGGGAGGCCCTTTACACCTCCCGAGTACAGCTGGACACTCCCTTCCAGGCAGTGGCGGTAACGCTGCACACACCTGAGACGATAACGTTATGCAACGTCTACTTTCCAGAGGGGGCTCCTGTCATACGAAGGAACTTAGAAGCCCTCATACAGCAGCTGCCAAAGCCCTTCATTCTCTTAGGAGACTTTAACGCCCACGATACCCTGTGGGGAAGTCCAAGGGCCCAGTGCAATAGAAGAGGCCGCATTATATCATCCTTCGTAAATGATTTTAACCCTTTGAGCAGTACGAACGTTCATGTACGTCCTTGCGCCACCCGGCCATCCGGAGTACGACCGTACATTTACGTCTTCAATCTTTGCGCTAGAGCAGTGAAGGCGTGAATGCACGCCTTTCTTTCAGAATCATTGTAGATTGTGTTGCCATCTATCCTCGAGACTGGTGAGCCCAGTGATCACTATGATGTATCTCTAAAGAGTGCTACCACCTATTCTATATCACTAGTAACTACGTTCACCCCGAGTACCTGTTACCATATGTAGCTGCCCTAGTTCTGTTGACAGAAGTGATTGTATTTACTGTTTTTTATTGTTATTATTGTTTTCTTCTGGCGAAATATTCAGGATCTTACATTGATAATTTAGGTACAATTGTTGTTTTTATATTTGTTTGTAATTTCTACGAAATATACATTATTCATTCATCAAAAATTTCCAGCTCGTCATCAGGAAAGATGTCTAAACGTAAATAGTCAGGAGGGTTATCTCCAGATGATATTCATAATATCTTGACAAATGAAGAGTCTGATGATGAATATTCATCTGGCAGTGATTATGATATCAGTGGTGAAATAACAGATAGTTCGTCCGATGACATGAAATCTGATCCTGGGCCAGCAACAAAAGTAAAAGGTCTCGTTTGGAACTGGATAAACCACCTGTGCTGAGGAAGTGGATGCCTGTAGGAAAGTTTCTTCCGACAATTTCTCCTTTATTTGATGATTCAAAGTCAGGTATTTCAGAATGTTTTTCTCAAAAACTGGAGGTCACTGATGATGACAACGGTGGCAATAGACTGGAAATATCAATTTTCAAAGAGATTGTCGATGAAGGTTTTCTGAGCAAAATTGCGATTGAAATGAATAAATATCATACATTTATTCTTGAAAATACGGACGTAAAAGAAAATCCGAAATTACATAGGTGGAAAGAAATCACTGTAGATGATTTGTATGTTTTCCTAGCTGTTGATATGTTGATAGGGCACATAAAAAAGAACAGACTGAAAGACTACTGGCCAAAAAATTCTTTGATTGAAACACCAATCTTTGGAAAAATTATGTCATTGGATAGCTTTCAGCTGACGCTAAGACTGTTGCACTTTTTTGACAACAATACTCAAGGTGATCGGCTGTATAAAATGTGGGCAGTTGTAGACCACTTCAGACGAAAATAGCAATCCATTCTTTATCCATTTAGAAATGTGTGCATCGATGAAAGCATGGTGGCTTGGAAAGGGCACCTTCAATAGAAACAGTATATTCCATCCAAACGGCATAGATTTGGAATGTTCCTCTGGATGTTCCTCCTTTGTGACTGTGAAACAGGATTTGTCCTTGACCACATTGTTTACACAGGGAAGGAAACTGAGATTGAGTATGATAAAAGTGTTGGAATATCAGGTTCTGTGTTGAAAACATTACTTACACCCTACATAGGAAAAACCCATAATGTCTACCTTGACAATTGGTATACAAGTCCTAGTTTGTTTGAATATTTACATAGTAACAGAACAGGTGCTTGTGGTACCGTTAGAAAAAACCGTAAGGGAATGCCAGAATTTCCTAAGAACATAAAACAGGGTGAATGTGTCTCAAGACATACCACAGTCATGCTAGCTCAACAATGGCGGGTCAAAAGAGAGGTCAACATGCTAACTACAATTCATGAGGACTTGATTGTTCAAACTGGTAAAAGTGATTACAATACCGGGCAAAGCATTACCAAGCCACCAAGTGTGGTTAGGTATAATGAAAATATGGGTTTGATTGACAAAGCTGACATGCAAATAAGTTTCACAGGAACTGTAAGAAAAACTATGAAATGGTACCTATGTAAAACTTTTTTTTCATGAAATTGACATTGCGGTTTTGAACACGTACATCGTGTATCAGATGAAAACTGGAAGAAAACCACAGTTGTATGACTTCAGACTGAAGCTCATTGATCAGCTTTTGGAAGAGTTTGCGAAAGAGACGAAATCACCCAGAGGAGGCAGACCATCGCCAGTGAGAGATTGCCTTCGTCTTTCAGGGCGTCACTTCCCAAAACCAGTCCCTGCAACAGCCTCAAAAGAGAAGCCGCAATGAAAATGCTTCGTTTGTCAGCACACAACCAGAAGGGAGAGTAAAAGGAAGGATACGAGGGTTATATGCATTGAATGCAGCAAACCACTTTGTCTCCATCCATGTTTTGAGGAATACCACGAATTACGTTTGAAAATTTTTTAAACGTAATGATAAAAATACGTAAAAATTGTTTTAGTACAATCATAATATGCAAGTACATATTTGAGATTCTATATTATTTCTTTATTTCCAAATGGATGGTCAGAGTAAACAGAGTGAGACACCAAAACTTTTTTCTGAAAATGTGTAAGATAACAACGCTAATTGTTAATGACCTTGGCTAATTGTTAATTTGTAAAAGACATTCATAAAAAAAACTATTTTACTCGTTTCTACTGATAAGTAACCAAAAAACAATATTTAAGGGCAATAAAACTTTAATAGGAAAAAAATTATTTTTTGAAAAAAAAACTCACTCCCGGGGGTCTGGTAGCATGAAAAAAAACTCACTACTCAAAGGGTTAACCTATTCTTATTAAACAACGGGGAAAGAACACGGTTCAATAGCCATACCGGCGACTTTTCCGCTATTGATCTAAGCATGTGTTCTAGTAGTCTGATGACTAAACTCAAATTATCAGTTCACAATGACCTGTGTGGGAGTGATCACTTCCCCCTTTTTATTCTCAAAGAGCAGAATTTTAGCAGAGAACTTATTAGACAAGCCAACTGGATAGTCCGTAGGGCAGAATGGTCAGCTTTTAAAACACGTTTTGATTTTAACTTTGACTTGCATCTCAATGGAGCACAAAACGTTGAAAGATTGACCAAACGCATCCTGGAAGCAGCAGAGGTCAGTGTCCCCCGTTCAAAAGGAATCTCCCCTCGACCGGTGGTTCCCTGGTGGAACGAGGAGTGTGCTAATGCAATTAGGATGCGAAAGAAGGCGCTACGAATATTTAACAAATTTCCCACCGAAAGGAACCTTGCCTCCTTTCGACGATTGCGAGCGAAAGCTCGGAAGGTCGTAAAGCAGGCTAAGAAGGATTCTTGGATAGAATTCGTGTCTGGAGTCAACAATAGGACTCCCATTAAGCAGGTGTGGCAAAGAGTAAAAAGCATTTCTGGCTCCCGCGTTGAAAACTGTATTAACCACCTGACAATAGACAACAAAATAGTCACTGCTCCGGAAGACATATGCTACGCGTTCGGGCGTCTACTTGAGGAGCGCTACAGCAATAACAGCTATGACCGGGAATTCTTGAATTTTAAAAAGTGTATGGAATCGAAAATCATATGTTTTAAAGAGAAAGACGACACCGAGTCCTACAATATTCCATTTTCAATGGTGGAACTAACGTCCGCAATTACCGATTCCCGGGACACATCTCCAGGTTTAGATGATATCCACAACGCGTTCCTTCGGAACTTACCGGACACGGCGTTGCCGGATGTTTTAAGGACGCTCAATCAAGTGTGGAGTGAAGGAATTCTCCCTCGATCCTGGCGGGAATCGGTGGTGGTCCCTATCCATAAGCAAGGTAAAGAACGCGGCGACGCAGAGAACTATAGACCAATCTCTTTAACAAGTTGCCTGTGCAAAGTTATGGAGAAAATGGTTAACCGCCGTCTCATCTGGTGGTTGGAAAGAGGGCAATTTCTCTCGAATGCCCAGTGTGGATTTCGGCGTGGGAGATCAACCATTGATCATCTAGTCCGAGCGGACACTTTCATACAGGAGGCATTCCTTACACAGCAGCACGTAATTGCCGTTTTTTTCGACATAGAAAAGGCTTACGACCGAGTCTGGCGACACAAGATCCTAATGACTCTACAGAAATGGGGACTAAGGGGAAATCTACCCGTTTTCATTCGCAACTTCCTAACAGGTCGAGTGTTCAAGGTAAGAATAGGGCAGCACTTATCGCAGTTTTACACTCAGGAGAACGGAGTACCTCAAGGTTCCGTGTTGAGTGTTACGCTATTTGCTGTGGCGATTAATGACATAATGGATTGCGTCAGTACACCTGTGATGGGATCCCTCTTCGTGGATGATCTGGCGATTTTCTGCAGATCAACAAGGCTCTCTAACGCAGCAAGGCAGGCCCAACTTACGATCAATAAACTTGCTCAATGGGCCCGGAGAAATGGATTCCGCTTCTCCTCCGAGAAAACAAAGTGTGTCCACTTCCACAGGGCTAGAGGAAACCATGTCCCGGCAGGTCTACACCTTAACGGCACGGCTATTCCATACGTGGAAACCATCCGCTTTCTAGGGATGACATTTGACTATCGCCTCAATTGGAGGGAGCACATTCATATTTTAAGGAACAGATGTTTTAAGGTTTTAAACATTTTACGGTTTTTAAGTAATTCGACATGGGGCGCCGATCGCACTACAATGCTTCTACTATATCGGGCACTAGTGCGATCAAGACTTGACTACGGATGTTTCATTTATGCTTCTGGACGAGAGACATACTTGAGACCACTGTCCACAGTCCACAACATGGGAATAAGGCTCGCTACAGGTGCCTTCAGAACATCTCCAGTCCTAAGTATCTATGCGGAGGCTGGGGAACCACCTCTGGCCACTCGCCGGGATATGTTAATGCTGAACTACGTGTCCAAGATTTTATCCATGAGTAACCATCCATGTTACGATATACTCTTTAGATCGAGATTTTTAGAAACTTTTAACAGAAGACCGAGGGCCACTAAACCAATTACAGTTCGTTTTAATAATTTTATTGTAGACAATGGCTTTAGCCTGCCAACCGTTTATCCTACAGGATACTCTAAAGACCCACCATGGTCGATGCATCGACCAGCGTTTATATTCCGGCTTCTTCAATCACGTAAATCTACGACAACACCTGCTGAATACCAACAACAATTCAACTAAATTCGAGGGGAATACGCAGACTTCATAATTGTTTACACAGACGGGTCGAAATCGGATACTTCCTGTGGATGTGCAGTAGTGTCCCTGTATCACGGCGTCATCAGAGCTAAACTTAACCCTATCTGCAGCATCTATACCGCTGAACTCTTTGCAATCAAGTTAGCGCTGCAACACATTACGAGCTGTCGTTCAAAATTTCTCATCTGCTCAGACTCACTGAGCGCCCTACAATCTTTGTCTAGTTATTCATCCAAATGCCCCCTTGTTCAGGAGATACATTCTACCATTTCATCCCTTAAGAGTATAGGTGTAACAATTTCCTTTTTGTGGATCCCTGGACATGCTGGAATAACTGGAAATGAAAACGCCGACCATGCAGCCAAAGAAGCCTTGAAAAATCGGGAGATATACTCGTCGAAGGTACCGGCAGAAGACCTCAGGGCTTCATTACGGGGCTTAGCCCTCGGGAGGTGGAAGGAGCAATGGTCAAACTTGGCTGGAAACAAGCTACGAACAATAAAGCCTGGGATATCTGCGTGGCCCACCTCCGTCAGGGGGAATCGCAGAGAGGAGGTCGTAGTCACCCGGCTGAGGATTGGGCATTGCAACCTAACCCACGCATATCTCTTCTCCGAAGAGAAGATCCAGCCCTGGTGCGACGAATGTGGTGCTCCAGTCACTGTGCGACACATCCTGACGGAGTGCGTCGGATATCAAGACGAACGTGAAATGATGAATATCCACGGCCCTCTACGCAAAATACTAGGCGATGACGAGACTGTTATACAAAAAATTTTACAATTTCTAAGGCACATAGATCTTTTTAATAAAATGTAGTTAACTGAACAGTTCGAAATTTTTGAAACAATAAGATCCCACGGACTAGCTAAGTCTTCAAGTTTAAGAAGCGGTGCTAAATGACCTTAGGTGTCGATGCACCCCAAAAATTAATTCTACTACTACTACCTTGCGAACTCCGCCCAGTGCCGCCACCACAATATACATAATACAAAACAAAAAATCATTTCTGTTAATACCGTACACCCTAACATTAACTGTATACAGTCCATGCAAATTGACTCAAGTTAAAGACTCAATATTTCAAAAATGGAAGGAGTATTCATGGAGAACATATCAGTGGGTAGAAAATTTAGTCTTAGGTTTATGCAGGTAACAGACTTTTTTAATAAATAATTTTGAGGCATGTTGTTGCAGTGAGAATGAAAAATGGCACAATTTTTTAGAGTTGTGGAGGGCAGTGGCGTCACTTTGGTGGTTCTCATAACAATATGAAATACACAAATGAAAGAGAATTTTGATAGAATATGAGTTGCTTATTTTTCATGATGTCCTTTTCAAAAGTTTCAAATGATTTACTTTATTCATTTCAGTTATTCTAATCAATTTATGAAAATGGTTTTTCTCCATAAGTATGCAACATTGGAGGCATGCGACAAACACCTTCGTTTACAATTTAAAATTTCTGATGAGAATCGATGAAGGTCACAACACGTGACCATGCCACAATACTTTATTTGAATTTTATATTTTTTGAAAATGAGTTCTGAGTGAAGACAGAAACACAAAGAGTAAGCACTGAGTAGAACAAACTCGTGTTTTATTAATGATGGTAGAACAAGTGGATTTTTGTTTCCTTTTAGGAGGATATTGAGCTTTTTAATTGATTTTCTTCTTTTCACCAGAGGCTTTCCCATGGCTAATTCTAAGCACGTCTCACTTTTACTGTAACAAAGTATTGGTGCTCACATAGTTTTGATGTCCATTCGACACTTATAAAAAAAAGCACAATAAAATGCTGGGCTTTTGGATGCCCTTCTAATTCTTGGTAAACATTTTATTAACCATAATATATGTATTGAAATATTTTTGTAAGCAATAAAAATCTTTTTTAATGTAAGATTTAAATCTCTTACAACATATTCATCGACAAATCAAGGTATAGGAAGATTATTTTCTTGGGACAAATTTGGCTTGTTCCTTCTCAAAATGTCTTAAAGAGATAATCAAAATATGCTATCCAGTATTATTTGCATCCACTGTGATTCAGATCTGAAAATGAATGTGCAAATGAGGAAAACGTGCTATCAAGGAACATCCTAACTAGTGATGGACGGATCCAGGTTTTTTGTCAGATCCGGATCCGGAACCGGATCCTTGCCTGGGTTTCGGATCTTTATCTCGGTTTCGGATCCTTAGTTTCACATACTCGATTCAGATTTTCAAAACCTAGATTTTTTTTAAATATATAAATACAGCAACAATAGAATTGCCAAAAAAAGTGAATTTATTGTCGAAAAAATCAACTTCCAATCATCCTTGTGGATAATATTTACCTAGATTAAGATTTACGGATGCAATAACTATATCTTATTACTTCTAATATAAAGATCAACTTCCTTATCACATACTCATCATGCAATACATTTTTGAAACCTGTACAACTATTCTTTAGAGTGCAGTTGAAAGAAACATTGTAAATTTATTTTCATTAATAAAGGAATTATTTTCCAATTAGTAATCAAATCCTTGAATGCTTCTAATTCTATTTTAGAAACACAATATTTTAATGCGGCCAAGAGATTCCATTTATAGAATATCCGGGGATTCCATTTTCAAGACGAAAATATTATTATAGAATATTTCAAGCTGCTAAACTAGTAATTTTGCAATTCTCATTAATAATAACCTTTAAAATGAAATTTGAGAATTTTATACTCCTAAGGAGAGGTTGTGTAACTCTGATCTTGAAATGAGATTAGCCGTTTTTCATGCTACTAGAAGAAAAATTAAAAAAGTCTCGGATTTTTTCTCCATTGGCTCGGGTTTGCAAGAAAAAAGTAGAATGACATGTGGGGAGCATGTATTCTCCAAAATCAGGTAAGCCGACAATAGCAGTTCGATTCTTATCGCTGTTTAAAATTTTTCTTTCAGCCATTGAATCAAAAAATTTATCATCTATAATTTCCAACATTTCTGTGTGGATACCGACTTTTTTGTACTTCTATCGTTTAAACTAGATTTATAAATGCGTTGCTAAAAATACATGGGAAAGTTAACGTAATGATTCCACGATTTAATTCTGCAATAAAAAATTTTTCCAATCATTTCACTAACTCCAATTTTTTTTTTTACTTATAAATTGACATGAAATTTCTGTTAATCCACTCTTTTTAACTGCTTACTTGCATCACCCTAGGAATACAGCATAGCCTATATTCCTAGGCAGTGTTAAGGATCGAACTCGTGACCGGCAGTACACTAGCCTTCATTTTTAACAACTACGCTATCATAGGTTCACGGGAATCTGGCGAATGTAGGCAACCCGCGTGACATTCGGTTTTATTTTTTTTCTCGCGCATCCAGGCGTATGGGGAAAAAAATTACGACGAGTATTTTTTTATTTTGTTTTTTTGGTACGAAAAAATCTTCTTCTCATTTCGCGACCGAGTTACACACATTCTCCTTGTCAGTTTCTACCATACTTACATTCCATTCGCGGGGCTCATCGATCACCAAGCCGTGAAATTTTATAATCTCCGATCCGAATCTGAATTTTTACTGTCTTCGGATATGATTTCAGTTGCGAATGAAATGAAAGACCCGTGGATCCGACCCGACCATCCTTAATTTATCAATGGTACATTTGTAAATCTAATTTAAACAACAAAAGTATAATAAAGTGAGTATTCAGATTTAATGGTTTGAAAGTGAATATGATAGCATTTTCGATGCAATGACTGAAAGAAAAAATTTAACTGCGAAAGGGATCGAACTTCGCACAGTACACTGGCTCTCGTTGTCCGCCTGATCCCGGCGAATGTAGGCTACCCGCGTGACATCCTACGTATTTTTTTCTCGCGATACCAGGCTAATGGGGAAAAAAGTCATATTTCTTTATTTTGCTTCTAGTTGCACGGGAACATTTTCATCTAATTTCGTGACCTGAGTTACTCATCCTCTTCTTGTCAATATCTACCGCACCTACCTTCCATTCACGGGGCGCTTCGATCGCTAAGCCGCGAAAATTTAAAATCTAGGATCCGGATCCGATTTTGCTCCGTGTCTTTGGATCCGGATCCGGAACCGAAAAAATGAAAGATCCGCGGATCTTTGGATCCGACGGATCCGATCCGGCCATCACTAATCCTAACGAGAGTCCACGGTATATAGAATTATGAAAAATTCCAAAAAATTTGTTGGCAGCTACCTGAAATAGTGATGTTTTCTTCCAGCCTGTCATTCCACTCCCAGACAAAGTGCCCTTGCACACTGGCGAGGAGAATGAGGAAATCCTTTACCAGCATCGGGCCAAACTGTATCGTTGGTGTGGTGGTGAGTGGAAAGAGCGTGGCTGTGGAGATATAAAATTGTTGAAACATCAGGAAACAGGGAAAATACGGTGAGTAGTTGCAAAATCTAGAGTGCTGTCTTCTAACCAGAACATGATCAAACAAAACCATACTTGTCAAGAGTTCAATTCCCTCTGCTATTTTTTTCTTCTCATGGGGGTATATCATAAGGTTTGCTACTTCTTACCTCATCATTTAAGATGATCATGTAGGGTAGCCCTTGGTAAATGAAGGTAATCCAGGGTATGATACAAATATTCTTTCTTTTATGTTTTCCATCTGCTGTTTTGAATGTAGATTTGATTGATTGCATCAACAAAGCTGGACAAAGACTTTCTAATAAATAAAGAGTCAAAAACTTCAAAAACCACTTCAGGAAATCAAGAAAAATCTTTTCAGAAACAAAAATGAATGAAGAGTTCACAGTCACATTTTTACCAGTGAGGTTTAAATGAATCAAGATTAAACAAGCTGACAAATCAATTGTATGGATAGTTAGGAAAAAACAAAAAAGATGCCTGATAAAACACAATGCAAACTAAAAGTAGTCATTTGGAATTTTCTTTTTCATGTTAACTGTTGACGAACGTAAATAATGAAACCTTCACAACATGGCAGTTATTTGGTAGCGTCAGCTGTTTACTGATGCACCAACTTTATCAGATAATAATTACAAACACTTCTATCATGAACATTTGCATAATTGCATGTACTTATCTGCCCAGCATACCTTATCTCCTTTTCCCTGCAATGCTATTCAAGCCAAAACCTCACCCCAAGGTCACACTTACCCTAGCTCACCTTAAGTAAATATCAGTCACCATCTTATATATGTGTAAATTTTGATTGGTAATATAAGCCTTTAGTCTAATGTCTGTGGAAGAGTCGAGGAAAACTATTTATCTTGGAGATAATTACAGCTAGAGATGGGTTGATTCCAGTTTTTCTCGAACCCTAATCTTAATTTTTATCTAAAATCTAAATATTACTATTTCCTTGAATCCCAAGTACAGTAAAACCTCTATACAACAAACCCCCATACAGTGAAATTTTAAGGAAACCTCCCTATTTCGAAGTCATTGGCCCGGTCCCTGGACAGGTGACCTGAAGATGATGCTAAGCATCAAAACCATGTTCGTGAGTGAATAAATTATATTTTCTGGAAGTGCATTGTTTCCTTACTCTCATCAACTAGGGATGTGTCGATTCTCGATACCTATTCTCGATATCACCGATTCTCATGGGTTGGTATTGGTATCGAGATTCGATCGCCTAAAGTCGATACTGATACCATCGATACTACAGATGGTCAGATCGTATATTTAAAATTTTCGTGGCTTAGCGATAGAAGCGTCCCTTTGAATGGAATATAGGTGCATTACATATAGACAAGGAGAGGTGTCGTAAATATGGTCACGAAATTAGATGAAAAATTTTCTGTGCAATTAGAAGCAAAATAAAGATATATTTTTCCCCATTACCCTGGTATCGCGAGAAAAAATATGCAGAATGCCATGCGGGTAGCCTATATTTGCTGGTATCAGGTGGAAATCGAGAGCTAGTGCCCTGAAAAGGAAGTTCGATCCCCATCTCAGTTTCCTAATTTCTTTCAGTCATTGCATCAACAATTTTATCATTCAATTTATAACCATACATCTAAATACTCACTATTTTATACTTTTATTTTTAAATTAGATTTACGAATGTATCGCTCAAAAATAAGGGATGGTCAGGTTGGATCCAAAGACCCATAGGTCTTTCATTTCATTCGCTACTGAAATCAGATCCGAATGCTGTAAAGTCATATCCAGAAGAGATTTTTAAATTTTGCGGCCTAGTTATCAATACTGACGGCAGATACTGACATGAAGAGAATTTGTAACTCGGGTCACTAAGTGAGTTGAAAATTTTTTCCTTGCTTCAAGAGTGGAATAAAGAAATACATGTCTTGGCTTTTTTTTCCATAGGCCAGAATGTGCAGGAATAAAGCAGAATGTCACGTGGGTAGCCTATATTCGCCGGATTCGCTTGAACCGATGAGTTTTTTAAAATGAGAGGTAGTGTACTGCTGGTCACAAGTTCGTTCCTTAACACTGCTTAGGAATACAGTCCATACTCTATTCGTAGGGTAAGGCAAGCTGGCAGTTAAAAAAAGTAGATTATCAGAAATTTCATGTCAATATATAACTCAACAAATTTTTAAAAAAATAATAAAATTTGGCATTAGTAAAAGTGGTAGGAAAAATATTTTATTACAGAATTAAAACTGTGGAAACAATACGTTAACTTTACAATATATTTTTAAGTGATGCATTTGTAAATCTAGTTTAAGCAATAAAAGTACAAAAAAGGTAGTATCCACATGCAAGGGTTGAAAATTAAGGATGATAAAATTTGTGATTCAATGGCTGAAAGGAAAATTTTTAACAGCGATAAGAATCGAACTTCATTATCTGCAGTACACTACCCCACTCTGCTATTGTCAGCTTACTTGAGTTTAGAGAATGCAGGATCCCCGCATCTCATTCAACCTTTTTTCTTGCAAATAGTGGAGAAAAAAGCAGAGACACATTTCTTTATTTTCCTTCTAGTAGCATGAAAAAAGGCTCATCTCATTTCATGACCCAAGTTACACAACCTCTCTTTATGAGTATAAAACTCACAAATATAATTTTAACGGTTATTATTAATAAGACATTGCAAAATTACTATTTTACCTGCTTTAAATATTCTATAATATTTTTTTCGTCTTAAACATTGAATCCCCAGATATTCCATAATTGGAATCTACTACCGGATTAAAAAGTCTTTGCTTCTAAAAAAGAACTCAAGGATTTGATTTATTACAGCAACCCAAGTTAATGTAAACCTATTTGCAGTGAATTAATTTCAAGTTTCTGATTTTGTTTATTATTTAATATTCTGTTACATTATTCTTGGCATTTATATGCTCGTAAGTATTTTTTCTATAATTACATTTACACCTTTCTGGATAGAGGTTGATACAATATGGCATCACTTGGATCTTATATTTTGAAAATAATTTCAAATATTAATAAAAATGAACCTGTAATAAATGAATGATCTCTTAACTACACTCTAAAGAATAGTTGTACAGGTTTAAAATATGTATTGTTTGATGAGTATGTGATAAGGAAAGTGAACTTTATGTAAGAAGTAATAACATATAGTTATTGCATCCATATGTCTTGATTGAGGAAAATGTTATCCACACAGATGATAGGAAGTTTATTTTTCTACTACAAATTTACTTGTCTTTACGAAATACTATTGTTGTTTTTTTTCTGTATAGATTGAAAATGTAGGATTATAAAAATGAAATTCAGAATCCATTATCGGAAACTAAGGATCTGAAACCAAGACAAGGATCTGGTTCCGGATCTGAAAAAAAATACCTGGATCCGTCCATCACTAAGTCAATACCTATATGAAACATCAAAAATGAGAAACACATTTAGCACAGCAGGAAACATTTTTGGCCAGAAACAAAATTGCCTTAATCCAGAGAGACTAAAAATGTTGTTTTTTTTGCGCAAAAGCTAAAATAGGCTCAAGGGTTTGTGTCATGACCTTTTATTCTCATTTCTTTATGTTGAAAGTTTGAATTATAATTAGTTAGTTAGTTAGTTAGATCCAAGTGATGCCATATTGTATCAACCTCTATCCAGAAAGGTGTAAATGTAATTATAGAAAAAATACTTACGAGCATATAAATGCCAAGAATAGGTTAGTGTTTTTATTACTCTTATAACTATTTTTTAATCATATTAAAATTAAACTTATGATATGACAGCCATATTATTTTGAATTTTTTATGACATTTTTATCTAATACTAAACATGTTTTGTTATTAAACATGATTTTGTAAGAAAAAATATAAAACTGTATTGCCAAAAAGTTTTTATTTTCAGAATGTCTTCGTAGTGCAATATCAGAAGTTTTTTCCCAAAGTAAATAGTATATTCAAATTTTTGTTTTGTAAAATTGTATTTTTAGATTTCATGGAACATTTTAAAATAATATATAGGAAAACTAGGAAAAAATAGGTATACAATTATAGGTCAATGGTATCGGTATCGAGAATTGATTTTTAGGAATCTGAATCGATATTGAGAATCGATAAATTTTGTTATCGACTTATCTCTAATTATAACCTATCTTTGTCTTGTTCCAAGTGAATATAAATTTTCTAAATTGGTATTATCATTTGTAAAGTGCTTGACTCTTCCCATAGGGAGCCTCTAACAAACATTGGGAATTAACAAAAATTTTGCCATTTTCTGTGAACTGATTAAATGTTTCATTGATATGTGGCTCAGTTTATCTTTCTTTTTTCTTCCATGGCAATATATATTTTCACTATTTCAGGATGATTATGAGACGAGAGCAGGTGCTTAAATTATGTCTCAATCATTATGTTACTGATGAGGTGGTCTTGGCACCGAAAGGTGACCGAGCTTGGCAATGGACAGCAGTTGACTTTTCTGAGGGTGAGATGCAACCAGAAATGTTCTCACTTAGATTCAAATCATGTGATATTGCATTGGCTTTTAAGGAAGCTTTTGAGGATGCTAAGGTAAGTGAACTGAGGTCATTATTCATTTCTGATGCTGAAATAGTCTAATAAGTAAATAGGGTTAGCCATGGTCAAAGCATACTAGAATGTGTAATTAAAAAATGTTCATGGAAGTGATGGCAAGAAAGGCAGTTTAGTAAGATTAATGTTGCCCCTGCAGAAGTGTTAAAAAGTTTGGTAATAATTGAAGGATTTTGTGAGGTATTTTATAAAGAAAGATTTTGTCAGAAAACTTATTTAGGACAGGGATCATTACTGTCCCTAATTGTTTTTGCGAAAATGTTTTTTTTTACAGTATTGATCCCTTTTCATTACAGGTAAAAATCAAAGTTCACTTAAATGATTGCACCATTTGCATTATTTTTCAGGCAGCAAATAATGTATTTTGGGCAGAGGGCTTTTCTCTTGTGTCATCTAAGGATGTATGAGAGATGTATTGACAGAAAGCTAATGGGGTTATTTCATAAAGTAAGATTGGACTGATTGGATTGGATAGAGTGTCTCTTAGTTTTCTGGCGATTTGAGAGATCAATTCAGTTACGAATGCATCTTAGTTTTCCACTGATTAGAGACGTCAAGTTGTTACAATCACCAATTCAGTTATGTTCAGGCCTGTAATGGTGTGTATACACTATGGATCCCATGTGTTTTTCTGTCATAGTTGACTGCTAAACCTGATTTGCATGTGTGCACACCTACTGCAATATAAGTTAAGGTCGGGCCATTTGCCCAACACATTCGGTCCACGTTCAAGCTATTAGCGAACTAGGATCTTCATTTTTTCCCTTGTATAGTTCCAAAAAAGGGGGAGTCATCTTAAAACTGTTTTCAATGCGTGCAAATACGGTATTCGTAAATGAAGGCAATTGCAAATGTTTGAAGTAAAATCGTTATAGTTCTGATTGCACAGGATTTCTTTCTCAAAGCTTTAAAGGACATGTGTGATTGACCTTCATTGAAGAGGAATTGCTATTGACGATTAAAGCTTTTCTGTTGCTTTAAAGATTGAACTCTTAACTATTTTCTAATGTGATTGATTCTCCTTAATAAGTGAACTGTTGGTGTTTTTTTATGGTATAATTAAAACTTCTGTAAAACAGAATTGCTCGCTAGTGTGATCTTAACTGCCCTTTTCAGCTTGGTATTGACAAGCCCAAGCTAACAGAAGGGGTTTCAACGCCCCAGGCAGCCTCAGCAGGGAACACTCCCACAACTAGCCCTGCTTCAGGTGCATTTAGCTTGAGTAAGTCACCTGCAATGCAGACTTTCCGCTTCCAGCTGGATTCAGAGAACACCAGTCCTCGCTTCTCTTTGGAAGGTCTTTTTGGTGGGAAGAGTCCAAGTGTTGAAACTCCTAAGTCAAGCAAGACTCCTGGTGAGTAGGGCTCTATTAAAATTGCATTATAGTCGTACTTATACTATGTTCAGAAAAGAAACAATTATGAGCAATCATTGATATCTTAGTTATATTCTTCAGTTAAGAAATTCTTTGTATGAAATTAATATTGTAATAGTTCTTCATCAGCTTAGTTAATGATTTCTCTTTCTTAATTATCTAGAGTATTTTTGTCATTTCAGTTGCCTAGCTGTGGAGTGTACCATGTAATACCTTGATGGCTAGTTTTTTCGTTAATGAGCTCAATTTTTCTTCTCGGTATTTTCATTTAAGCAGTTTCTTTTTTCATCTTCATGTAATTGGTTTGGTTATTATTTGTTTAAAGTCATCAGTATAATGGATATTAAACCTTAATGGTTTGATGAGTTTTATTATACTTTAAGTAAATTGATGTAGCAATTATATTAATAGCATAAATTCAGTTTACGAAGGAAATGCATGAAATTATTTCATGAAAGTATATGTTTTTGCTAAAGATACTTCTGAAATTGCTGGTTTTTTCCTGTAAAATTTGCTTTACTACATTTAATTGGACCTCGGGAATATAAAGTAGTTGACTAGTTTATATGATGAATTTTTTTTTGTTGCTTGCAAATTAATTTCTTCTGGTCTCAAGGAAAATGCTTATGAGTAAATACTTTTTGGTTGCTTCTTTAGCATCTTCAGGAGACTAATGTTAAGGCTTCAAATTAATTGGAAAGTTGGGTGACTATTAGGCACAATAGAGGAAAATGTTTTCTGATATTGAATTCTCATTTTAATCATGATTACATGTTCAGTAGTGAGTTTTTAGTGATTAGGTAAAAAAATAGGTATACTTGCTGAAAAATTAATGTATAGGATCCTTAAATGGAACTATTCTGTATGTTATGAAGAGAGGTTAGCCAGTTTTATGCTTGTTTTTCTCTCCCTGTTATTAAAAATGCTTTGGTCACTCGATCTATTTTCATATTGAAACGAAAACTTCATTTTTCCACACAGAATTTAAACATCTTCGGTAATAATGAGAGGTTGATACAGCAAGATATTTTTCAGCTCGTCAGAGCTCTCATTATATATAGCTCTTTTGTAGTAATCTATACAGTATAATATGTGCTGTAATATGAAAATAGAAATTTTACTGTAGACTGAGTTTTGATGCTTGCATATCATGGTTGTCTCAGTCTGATTTGTTGATGACATGTAAGGAAAATTGGTTTAGGACATTGTAAACATCCAAAACCTATATTCCTTATGCATCCTCAGCATGTTGTCGAGTTTATGGAAAGGTGTGTTTGACAATAAAACTCCAGGGGAATATCAAGCCCAACTTCCTGGAAGGGAGGCCTTCGTTGAAAAGGCAATAATTACCATCAAAACACTTGACCTGTAGATTCCAAAATGAAATGGTGAAACTGACGTCTTAGCAATATGGATCTATGTGGGAGATCCCTGAAAGAAATTCCAATCCTTAGCATATATTCCCTAAGGTCTTCATTTTTTTCAAAGGCCTATCTCTGCTTTTCTGCTCATTTATGCTGGCCCAGGTGGAGGTGGGGTAAATCCCTTGCCTGTCTATCCCAGGGTTGCGGGTTCGAATCCCACCCGGGGAGGTTTTTCACTGCCCGGAGCATGGATGTCTGTGCATGTGTAATTGTTAATAGTTGAAGTACCCGTTATAAAGACCACATGTGTTGTTAACGGGTCAGTGATAAATAAATAAAATAAAAATTTACTGGTTTGTCAGTGTAGATTTCGGGTCATAAACATGCTTGATAAATTCTACCATACTGTAATTCATATCTTAGTTATATCATACACGTATTCCTACAAGTTTAGATAGCATTAATTGTCTCTCTTCTTGAATTATAGAAATTGAAGTGGTCTATGAAGCAACTGTATCAGAACAAGACAGACAGGCTGCATTAAAGTTGATGCTTCCACCGAATTTCTACAACTACCGAAATAAGCCTCCCTGCCCTGGGTGTCGAGGCTGTGAAGATGATGGGGGGCTGAAGAAGACTGTTACTAAGCCAGAAACTACATCTCAAGTTAGTATGGTAAAACTCCTCTTATGTGTGTATTAAGCCCTGTAAAAAGGGTAAATATAGGGGAAATGTTAATTGTAACTGTGCAAATGTAGATAATTATAATCTAAAGTTTCATGAGATGATTTTAAAAAATCTACCACAAGAGTAATTAAACTTATAGTCAGAGGAACATTTTTTTTAGCCCTTGCTAGGTTTTCTGGAAAAAAGTAATCACAGTTTTACACAACAGCAAAAGACATTATTTGAATATTCATGTCAGCCAGAATTGCATTCATGTTAATTATTTATTCTGGACCACAATTATTTCTTACTTATAATGACATAAGTTCTAACTGGTTTTAACAGTGTTGGTATAAATTGCTGTTAATTATTTTTGACAGATTACCCCAGCAAAAACAGCTGAATCTGTGG
The DNA here is from genome assembly GCA_933228895.1 of Platycnemis pennipes. Lineage (NCBI taxonomy): Eukaryota > Metazoa > Arthropoda > Insecta > Odonata > Platycnemididae > Platycnemis > Platycnemis pennipes. The sequence continues at coordinate 107,479,462 of OW121854.1, read as the reverse complement.
TCACATCTACAGCAGATAGCACAACCAAAACTGTAGGTGGGGTTGAAAAAGATAACAGTACAAATGGTACAAAGGCAGGAGGAAATGACTTTGGTCTTCCATTTTTCAAAGTAGATCCAGGCCTATCTTTTGCCTCCCTTGCTGCTTCATCTCCTACCAATTCTTTCTCTGCTGGTGAGTTACTTATGGACCATGATACTGATTTTAAAAGAGGAAGTGTTGGGTTGTATTTCTACCTCTATAACTTTCTACTTCTTTCTCTATAACTCCCCTACTCTAATTCAGTTTAAAGTTTTAACTTGTGCTAACATATTTTTTTTAGCTGTTAAATCAAGTCCTCCAACTTGGGGAAATGTAAAAACTCAAGTGTTTAGTTCCCTCCAAAGTAAGGATCCTAAGAAGTCTCATGGTGGTGAAAGTGATGGGGAGGAGGAAGGGGGAGAAACAGTTGAAACTCATGACCCACACTTTGAACCAATCATTCCATTACCTGAACTGGTGAACGTGCGGACAGGAGAAGAGGATGAAATTAAAGGTGATTATTTTTAATTATAAAATCCTAAATTTTATGCCAGATTTAGTGTGTGACTATATTTTCACATTGAGGGGTGATTGTTTTTGCTCTATTATAATAATTTTTCTGTGAATTTGAAGTAGTTACCATGTTGATATGAAATTATTTCAAATGCAATTTGTACTGATGACGAAGTGACGTGTGACCCAATGTGGAAAATAATTGATTCCTAGTCCCATTTTATTTTTTCTCTTGCTTGGAATACAAAATGTGGGTCTTACTTATAATTGATAATTTGAAATATAATTCCCACTATGTGACTTAAACATTGTAATTTAACTCATGGGTTTGACCTTTTTAATATTAAGACTCTGTAATTGGTTACTTGTGTATTCCAAACTCCAATTGGAATTTCTAGTAAAAAAATCAAAATAGGGTGACGATTAAATTAGAAATAAAGCTATTAATTTTAACAAGTATTTCATCATTATCCTTTGAGTATGTACAGTATAAGTTAGCAATAGCAAAATATTGCATATAGCAAGAATATTGCCGTAGCGAGTGATTTTATCAATTTGGTTGTTCCATGGTGAATAGCATATGGAGTTTCATTGGTTATAATGAGTGGTAATTCCTATCATTTGGCCATAGCAAGTTGATATTGTTGATAGTTGAAACCAAACCCCCAAATTTTCTCCTCCTACCATGATGTACTCCCCTACCACACACGCAATAGTACTTACATTAACTTATCCCAGAACTCTACCTCCCTTACACCACATGTTCCTCATCATGCAGCCTCAATAATGTACAACAATCTATCATATGACATTAAATCAGTTACATCTCTGCCTGTGTGTAGGATGTAGATTGTTAAATTATGGTAATATTGGTTTACTTTTGTAAAAATGGATATGTTATTTAGATGCTTTAGAAAATTTTGTGGTCTTTTCTATTGTCCTTCATCAATTTGAAAGAATTTGGTGACATTTACCTGAAGTCTTCACGTCTCACCCTTGTCAGATCTGATTAACTACTTAGGTGATTAAAATATGTTTTTGTTAATTGTAATGGCATTTAATTAAACTAAATATTTTTATCCTAACATATCAGTTCTTGGTTGTGTTTGACTGTTGGTTTCTATTTGGGTGTTAAGCTAGGCCTTGATAAGTGTTATTTTCGAATGAGATACCTGTGATCTTATGATTTCTTATTATTTTTTTCTCTCATGTTATTTTTCTTGTTCCATTCAGTTTTTGGTGAAAGGGCCAAATTGTACCGGTTTGATGCAGATACTAAAGAGTGGAAAGAAAGGGGTGTTGGGGAACTGAAAATCCTGTTTCATCCTCAGCATCATACCTACAGGTTTATTATGAGGCGGGAGCAGGTAATTTCCATTGTTTCCTTTTTTATACTATTTATGAATGCCCATTCAGCTGGAGGCTACCTCAAAATGTTTGCTGTTTTTTTTTTCTTCTTAGAATTTTGAACAAGTGAAGTTTGTTATTATTTTAATGATGCTTTAAACCATTACAAAGATGCTTAGTTTTATGATGATTTAAGATAAAGAAAGTGTTATTTTCGAGATCTTATGCAAATCAATAAGCTTATTGAAACACTTCTTTTCTCCCCAGGTTCATAAGCTGGTCTGCAATCATCTAATAACATTTGACTTTGAAATTAAGGAAATGAAAACTTCTGACAAAAGTTATGTATGGTTTGCCTCAAATTACATAGAAGGAGAGCAATCACTGGAACAGTTATGTGCTAGGTTTAAGGTATGCTATTCTAAAACTAAAGATTTGTTAAGTTCATTATTTTGATATGTAGGGCAATCATTTAAAAAAAATAATGTTAATTTACCTACAATTTGTGCACATAACACTCAAAAATATGTTGTTCTATCTGGAGTAAGTCAGTAGTGCTTAAGACATTGTTTACTATCCTTTTCCAAATCCCTTATGAGTTATATTTTCGGGGATCAGGTTGGTTTGGTGGTTGGACTTCCCATTCTGAGAGCCCAAGTTTGAAATATAGCAGTGGTGGAAAATTTTCATTGGTCTACCAGTCCGTACTTAATGCTGTGTGTAGTGCACTTCTACTCATTAGACCTGGCGTGACCTTTTAGTGGGTTGCAGTATTAACAATCCTTGGGGCAGTGTTACCTACTGTCATGCTACCTTTAGATCCGAGCGTAAAATTGAAGTGGACATGTTGGTTTGCAGTATAAAGGGTCTTTGCTATGGTTAATTTTCAATGCCCTTAACATGATTTCAGTTAACAATAATTGACTTATAACAGTATTCGGTGTTGCACGATTGAGTCTCAAAGATTTATTTCACCCACCATGACCAAATTTCCCACTTTAACACAGTTGAATATGTTCTAAATACTCTCCAACTACCTTTTGTTTGATTTATTAGGCAAGGGAATAACCAGAAGAATGATCCAACGTCATCTACCAAATACATATTGATTTGTTGACCATTAAAAATCAAACCAACCTTTGCGTTGAACACATTCATTGAGAGTGACTCCAAAATTTATATCGGATGAGGGGTAGGAACAGTAGTACCAGTAGAAGAACTCGTCATACTGTCCCAACTCTATGAAATAAATTCATTATTCTGTTAAAACCAATTTAGCATTGTTTCATTCATTTTGAGATAATGCGTAACTTAGTTTTTCCAGCTGACTAGTATTTAATTCACAACCTGGGATACGTTGCTGTCAGACATATTCACCTGAAGAGGTCCTCCACAAAAATCAGATCGTACATAAAATGCTATTGACGTGGAAAAACTAAGTTACATATTATTTCACAAATGAAGTAGTTCCACAAAGTTGAATAGTGGCGAGGACTATTGTGGTTTTCTGCATATTATTTATGCCAGGGCCTGAAACATTTCCAAAAATTTGAAGTGAGTGCAGTAGCTGTTGTAAACATTTATTATAATAATAGGGTTTTGTAATGCTGCTCATAAAAAAATATTATTATACTCCTCAGCAGTGTGCAATACGTCTGAATTCATTATACCTTGTACATATAAAGCATGAATTACACAGTTCTGTGGATCTTTTCAATATTCGGTTAATACAGCACTTTTTCAGAACATAAATGTTATATTAAATGGGGGTTACTTTTATCATACTTCCTCCTGATAGATGATAATTTTTACTATAGCTAGGCCACCCTTACTTGCATGTACAGTTGAGCGTCTTTAATCCGGCACAGTCGGGACCGAGGTGATGCCGGATTAGGGATTTTGCCGGACTATGGGTCATGCATGGCAACTGGTCTATTTCTGACGTCCGGGATGTTTTCATTGAAAGGAGTTAATTATTTGTAACAAAATATATTCGTTTGCCATTTACTGAACATTATTTTAAAAAGAGTTACTGGGAATAATCAGAAAGAAATGGTTTCTTAATACACAAAGTTATTATTTAAAATTATCGAAGTTTCGCAGTGAGTGAAAATAACGGAATCTAAGCATTGTGCATATTGCTGCACATGTAAAAGTTTCATATTGTTATTGGAAAAGGTTATAAAATTTGATATTTCCTATGCTGTGATTTGCGTAACATAATTTCCTACCTCGCTCGATTTGTTATCAGCTGATTCAACGCAATGTCAACGCGTCGGTGTCATGTGTACGGCCGCCCATCACTACGTCGCCGCGGGCGACCGGACTGGATTATTCTTTAAAGACCATCATCAATAGAAGTCTTCCTTCAACAATTTCAGGCTGATCATCTTCATCCCCACTCGGATTTATCGTTATTAATTACCATTTCAATGATTTCATCATCTATGATATGTTGTGTGGTGAGAATATCGTGGCCGCTAACTATCCTTTCGTCTAAATTTACCAATTCCATTTCCTATTATTCAGGGTTATGGACGATGTTTGCAAACACCATCATCATATTTTTATCCTCAGAAACATGAATTTTTTAAAATCCCCACTTATTTCGTCTATATCAAACCTTAAAGCAGGCCACAATTTAAACCACGCGTGTTTTAGAACGGACAGTGAAATGCTATTGCCTGCACGTGAAATTTCCCAAATCACGTCTTTTGGATTTATCACGTCTATTTCTGAAATAGTTTATCCTGCTGCATTAGCATTTGGCCAGAAATACTAACTAAGCTCTTCACTTTGACGCATATGCGTCTAATTTCGAATATTCGAAACTGCAGGCTATCTAAATTAGCACTTATGTCTTCTTTCATAGTTTTTCTCTCTTATCTACTTCTTCGTGTCACTTTAACAGTAAAATTTTGATGATTTATCTCTTTCAGCTTCTTAATGTGCTATAATGTTGAAGATCCCACGTAGTATGTTTCACTCAAACGCTTTACTGATGCAACGGCGTAGAGCTTTTTCAAACTTGCACAGCTTCTGTGATGGTTAACGATTTGTGCTAATGCCACAACTGAATGGATGAGACATGTTTTGGGTGAACCAAGAATATAACCAATAATTTTATCAAATTACGTCTAGTGGTCAATCAAAAATACGCACGCCATTGAAAGTGGCTGATCTGCAAATTAGTCGTAGTCCGTCTCGGCGATGTCTTCAAATTTATATGTTTACTTCAAGTTCTGGAATAATTCCTGTGTACACGAAGTACCAGAAATTAATATGTTTAAATTATTCTCATTCTCGAAATGGGAAAATTAACGTTGGTATCTCGATATTAATATAAGAATAATATCTCGGCAGGTTATGAAGCAATGTTCCGGTTAAAAATGTTTCGGTATTTTCCACTAAGTACTAGGTAGTTGGTTGTACCCCTACCCTTTTTCAATCCTTCGGGTACCTACCTTTGCTTTCTTTTCTTTCTTCCGGCTAGCTCGTTAGGTTCCACACACACCCTTATACAATTAAATATTCCACACTTTGTATACGTTAATTGGATATTAGGGTCAAGAAATCATACAAGGAAGCAGTTATAATTTCATGCACAACATTTCTGTATTACTATTTGTTTAACGTTAATTGGGCCCAATTTACAATTTCATATTAAATATACTTTAATCAATGATCTTGATTCAATACTTATTGTTAACACTATAGTGGGCTTTTCCTTTCAACTATTTACTCCAACGTCTACAGACTTATCGTGACCGCCGGTTCTTGTGATTTCTGTCTCCCGCCGGTGCCTGCCTTATCACGGGCTCGGGACTGCCTCGCTGACGCGTGCACCTTATCCTCCTTTTTCTTTTTCTGTTATCTCCCTCTGGGTCCTCGTTTTTCTTCCTCTCCTTTCCTCTTTCTCACTCTCACCTCCTTCTTTTCTCGCCACGTAACTACCGACTTTGTTTTCTGATTGTTGCCCTCTTACTTTTTTTTTTGTTTTAACCCATTGTTACGCCGCGCGTGATGCCAACTCCCCGTGCTTATCTAATCATTCATCATTATTTTCGCCGCGGGTGCTACCAACCCGTGGCGCTTAACCCGTCGGTTTACATGGTCATGGCAAAATTGCCGGATTATGGGTGCTCCCGGATTAGGGATTCCCGGATTAAGGGTGCTCAACTGTAATATAAATTCATATGTGGGGTTGAACATGTTAAGGTCTGTACTCAATCTGTAGGATGAGACATTACACTGTGGTTCCCTTGGTGCCTTTTATTTAGAGCAAGCCTATATAGCCTAGCAAGCCTTATATAGCCTCTAAGTGTGTCACTCTACCCTTCTTCCTTTCCCTGGAAAGATTTGTACTTCTGCCTAATTAGCTGTGCAAATGGCCTAATGCTAGGTGGTGCAAATGACCTTAGCTGTCAGTCCCCTTCCCTGAGCACCTACTACTAGTCAGTAATATTCTTACCTAGCCATTGAATTAAATAAACAAGAGTAAAAAGGGTAGTGTGTAAAAATCACATGCCTAGAAAGGTAGAAGAGAAGGTAGGGATTTTGGTTTAGCACAATCATAACTGTAAAAGTTTATACAAATTAAAGCATTTCTCAATTATTCATTATTCTTTAAAATCAAACATACAAAGAAATGCAAATAATCTCAAGAAGACCCACTTAAAAGCATAATTCATTAGGAATATAATTGCAGTTATCAATCTTTCATTACTCACAAAATCAATGAAGTACAAAGTAATACTAAAGAAAGAATACTCATGTGCAAGCACTCACTCACGCAGATATGTATACGAAATACAGTCACCCTTGTCAATCAGACGCAAGCACTAAAATGTAAATTAAGGATGACATAGTCATCCTTAATTTACATTTTAATTTACTTTTGTATTATTACAACTTGCTGGAGCAATAAAATATTATCCGTATCATTATCATCTGTTCCCACCAGCGACATGAAATGTCTCTTGAGTGAGGACCAAACCTGGGGCAATTGAGTTAGTGGCAAAACATAAAATTAACCACACTTTTATCATGGCCAGATGATCATCTAATCCACAGTTAAATTATTTAAGAAATCAAATGCATTTGTTGCTAGTACAATTATTAAAACTTTATCACAAAGTGGCAGCTCTGTGTGTAATGTGTTTCCTTATCAGAATCAAATGCCAATACTCCACGCCCTACATTGAGGATAAGGATGATGCCAATTGGCATTGCATGCAACCCATGTGCTAAAGAGGGATTTTATGTAGGAAACATTGAATTGGTCATGAAATAAGGTAAGGATGATAGGTGGGAATAGCAGGCAGGACTACCCACAAACCTATCAATGGTAGGGTATGTGAAATCTGGGTAACAAAGCGGTCAGTGCATTGCCTATTAATTTAACTGGTATTTTCAAGCTATAATATGGTAGAATAGAACTCATCATGATGATGACAGTGGTACAGATAACACCATAATAATATTCAAGTCAATGGGAAACATTATGCTAGTTATGAGTGTCATATTGAGATTGATGTGATTTGATGTTGTTGTTTTTTGCAGAATGTGGAATTAGCAAGAGAGTTTGCTGCAACAGTGCAACGCTGTGTAGCCGATCTGGTATCTTATCAATCATCTTTATCTCAGCAAAAGTCATCAGGTAAAATAGTATTTAATTTTTTTGGAGGGTATTCTTTCTTGTGATGGCTTATAAAATTTTCATGGTGGGTTTGAGTATCTCATTAAAGCCTAAATTCTTATTTTAATTCTTTTAACTATGGGAAAATCTGAACATAATATTTGAACGTGATAACATTGTAACTGAATTCATATGACTTGAACTTAAGATTGTTGATACTGATGCATCTGGAAAAAACAATGAAAATGGTCGTTAAGTTAAAAGAATTTCAAGTTACATTTTATAATGTTCACAAATGTTCAACCTATAAAGTGCAGTTGGTGAAGGTTGAGCTCTCCCAGCATAAAGCCTAAAGGCTCATGAAATTCACGCAGCAGGAAACCTTTCCCATGTGTTGCCTGGTTTCCCTGAGAAATCTGTTGACCAGAAAATTAGTTGGCAATGATTTGGCTTGGCATGTCCCCAGAGGCCTCTCCTGGTTTTAAACCTAGGACATCTGGTCAGTGGCACAACGTGCCAGCAACTGGGCTACATCATCACTTAAAAGCATATATGCCAAGCTAGATGGAATGTACCAGTAAAGATAAAATTTATATCACCATAACATAAGATTGTTGATAATGAGATACGAGATTCCAAAATGTTCCCAAATATAAAGCATCTGGTCCCAAAAAAAAGCTTATAAATTTTATCAATTTATCCATCCTTTATCCATTTGAAGCAAATAAGAACCTGAATTAATCCAAATCTTTATTTGACATAATGGAGCTCTTACATTAGTGCCAGTCCTAGCTCTGAAAGGGTTGATCTTGCTTGACATAATGATTTCTGTTGACCTTGAATTTATTTCAAATTGAGGCAAGGAGGATATAAGTTATGGTGGATTGAATTTGAACTAAAAGTCATGTGGAAAGTACTCATGTTACTTCATCCATGAGCCACTTAAGCTATACCATCAAATTTTGTGCTGAGGATTTGCATTTAGTATTTTGTACAACTGTGCTACTAATGCTGGACTCTTTACCTTTTGGGTTATGATGTATTTTTTAGTGAATTTTGTTTGCATTCAGGCACATGGGTGGTAAAGACCTGCTGTGAGATCATTAACATGTTTTTTTTGCCTTGACATAATAAATTTGGTGATTAACATCACCTTGTAAATGGTGTTTGCTGTATTGTTTGGCATTTTTGTGCTAGATATCTTTATTCAAAAGAATCTAATTTAGCAGTACTTACAATTCTAATGCATGTTATTGCTTGGTATGCAGAACCATCAGTAGAACAACCAGAGGAAGATGATGATGACTACCATGAAGAAGAGGAAGATGATGATGATTATGAGTATGAGGAGGTAGATGAGGAATCTATGACCAAAAAAGTAATTTTTGAAAAGCGTGGTAAAATAGATGAGAGGGATGGGAATGAATGGAAAAGCATTGGAGTAGGTGATATCAAGGTAAGATTGGAAATAATAATTTGTAACGTTTACCGTATTTACTCGTGTAAGCCGCGCCCTCGTGTATCCCGCGCACCCCTATTTTCAGGCAGGCTCGTGAGGAAAAAAATTATTTCTATGAAAAATTATTTTTTTGCCCTTGAGTCTGCATCATTTTGTCATAACATGAATGCACGTTCTTTGATAGAAATGCTGTGCCTAAATTATGAGTATGTCTTTCTCATTAGTAGATTAAATTACGTGTTAATATCGTCACGATCATTATCGTGTTGTGCATCCATGCACGGCCTCTTTTACTGTGCATATTTTTCTCGTAGCAACTCACGGTAATCACAGTTACATATGATCACATCATCCAGCTGTAAAAATGGCATCTGTTCAAAATAACATTCAACTGAAATAATTGCAGAAATATATACAATTTCAGCCCGTGATTATTATTTCGGAAATCTGTTGGCATATCAGCAAATAAAAGCAGAATGCCATCTGTACCTGATCTGATAGCGGTGGTCTCGTCTGCTCTCTGCACAGTAGCTGTGGACTGGGACGATTTAACAACACCGGAAAGTCTTGGGAACACGGAAAAAACTAAGCTCAATGTAATAACAATTATAATTCTTATAAAACTAAAAAAAAAACACATTCGTGGAAATAGAATCATAAATCACTAATGAATATTATTATCATAATAGTTCTCATTTTTAGTTTTCGTCACTGCTAGATTCAGATACACCATATTTCCTTCCTGCTGCTCGATTTTCTAGTTTTTCAGCATCGCATATAATACGCAGTTTTGTACTCACAGGAAACAATCACAATTTGACATCAGAAATCATTTTTAGGGTGATGATATCAAATTATTTTAAAATAGTAAATGATCGATTAGAACTCGTTTACTACTCTTTGCGCACGGAGTGGATAGCACAGATAGTAAGTAGGTATAATCTCTGAGCATACGACTGTGTAACTGTAAACTGTGTAACAAATTCTTTGTCGTGTCTTTGCAATGTAGCTTTAAAGTGTACAAGGAGCTACCTATTGAGCAAAAATTAGTTAGCAAAGCGTTATCTACAGATACGTGATACCGAAACAAACTCCGCTTGCGATTTTGAAAAGACGTAAAGATGCCGCCCCCCTTGCAGCAGCTTGCAGGATACAATATAGATTTAAATGCATATCAGTGCTACAATGTGTTGTCCTATGTATGATCTATACACGATAAATCTATTGCTTTGTCAAGTGGTGTTTCTGATCTAGCGTTTCTTCAAGTACTGTTGTACGCTCAGACTTTGTTAAACGCTGACTTTTATTGCTGATTACTTCGAAATTTCAGAATTCTTTACGATGTATGCTTTACTGCTAGACCATACTTACCAATAACGTCGATATGTTCACAAAATGTGAAACTTAGGAGAAAAAAACAACATGAATTTGAGGGAAAATGGTGCGCGGGGTACACGAAAATCTGGAGGATTTGTGTAAGCTGCGCGCCCCCATTTTTTCACTGGCAATAAAGGAAAAAAGGTGCGCGGCTTTCACGAGTAAGTACGGTATTTGATTTTTTGGGGGATACAACACAACTTGAGGGAATTTTGAATCAAAATGAATGAGTGAATTTAAGTAAATATTTTAACGGTTTGTAGTTATAAATTTCTGTACTTAGTAAATCATACAGCTGTAAAACATATTGTGGTAAGCTAAAAGCATAAATTCATTTCCAATACAAGACTATTTGTGAGTTAAATTAGGCATTTTCTATTTGAGTACAGTTCCAGGAACTGTAATAAAATTTAAGGGCTAACTCTCGATAACAAGTTATGTGTCCTAGTCAGTGAATCCTTATTCTCTTTTGTCAGGTGATATACGATCCAGATATTGGCAGTGCATTATTAACTTTTGACACTGCAGGAGAGGCAGGTGAAATTGACACTCTTATTTTGGGAGGAAGTTTAATCAAGGTAAGCCAAATTTTTTCATGCCTTGATATTTTACAATGTACTTTAAACTAGAAAACACTGGTACAGTAAACTCTCGATGGTACGAAGTTTCGATTGTCATATTTTCCCATCGATAACGTGCGCATTATCTATACAAAAATGTTCAGATGATCGAAAAAAATGAAAATTGAAAAACCCGAACATTTACATACCTATGTACACCCGTTCACAATAAAATGTTACCACTTCGGAGGCCGAATTTTTCTAAGTCCCGAGTTGAAGGAGATCTGACAACACTGTCCCTTGGCGCGGAGAGTTTAAATACCCAGAGCCCTGGCTCTAGGCTTTTATTGAGGGTACCCTTCCCTCGAAAGATTATTGCCCTTTTCGCCCTTTCTCAAGTGTACAGCCGGGGCACACCGCCTTTGGCGCGATTTCTGCCCGAATACGAGTCGCCTGAGCCGCATAGGTCCCGGCGGCCACAGATTGGGAGGAGGGGCACGAAATAAGATCCAAGCGCTGCTCACCACATTTCTAGTAGTAACATCATCGAAAACTACACTCGCTTTCTCTGCTTCCACCGAAAATACCTACATTTATGTCCATGTCACATTGGAGTTCTGTAACAAGTGGGCGATTTTCCGAGGGTGATGATTAACGTGCTGAATTGTCGTAGCGTTTCCACAGATATTATTAGGCCTTAAAATAATTCTATGCTCTGGTTGGCATTTTATATCCTGTAACCTTATTACTTCAAGAGGCCTACATTATTGTTCACTAATTCACTATTTCTCTGATTCGTCCAACGTTCCTCTCGCCAGGTGAGGAAGGTGTAAACACAGTCATAGGATTAATATTCTGTTGTTTTGTTTCAATTGATCACTGCTTCAGCTGATCATGTATTATGTCTAAATTGAATTAGATCAGCTGCTAATATAATCTTTGGTATTTTTGTAACGATTGAGTAAGATCTGCTGGAAATTTATGCTAAAACCATGAATTTATGATAATAGACAGCTATCGGCCTACGTGTGCCGAGGTTTTTGCAATGGAGAAGTTTCTACGTATTCCCAGCCTCATTACATTCCTCTCTCCAAAAGAGAGATGCGTAAAACAGCATAATAAGAAAAGGAAGAAGAGTGGCCGTTGAGAACTTTGCCGATACCCTACTCTCAGAAATAATTCCGATACGTTCGGAAATCGATCAGCATATGTTTTCACCCTCAGAAACATTCCCGTCACGTTTTATCATCACCCACAACATCGGACAGTAAGCAGGTGGTGAAAAAACAATCAAGCCAGATCACAACAGAAAAAAAAACTTAACTCATCCGAGACTTCAACCACGGATCTACAAATTTGCTGTTCTGCGTGATGTTTGATGCAATTCTCTATGCAAACTCAAAGCAATTCTCTCAAAGCAGGCTCTCCATTTCTTCACATTTCCACTTTCCGCTATTTAAGCAGTGCATTGCAGTGCAGAAAAAGGGATATAGCAGCATTGATGACAGAAGGAAAATCGTATCGGCAAGATAGGCTTTTACTCGTAAAGATGAACTATTGACAGGGAGGGACAGACATCAACGCGTTAAGTAGGGTAGCAATGAAAATACTAGCGAAAAGTTTGTATGGATCGTGGCACCATATGGCGCTTAAGCATAGGTTTCGTGTAAAGAAGATGAAAAATACTCTGGGCTTTAGAGATGTGTGTGTAGAAAAGGATTGAGAAATTACAGTGGGTCGAAAGGAGGACGAATGATGAATTACTAGAATTGGTATGAGAGGAAATAAATTTGATTTATATAAGCAGAAGGCAGAAGATGTGGATGGAGAAGGTAAAAAAGGCGAGGGTCTATTGAAAGATGTGATTGAGGGAAGAATATTGCCTAAAATTCAGTAGTTTTTGCATTCCCTTGTTACTCTCTTTTTCATTTTTGTTTTACCTATCAATACTTTTTCTACGAAATCCTTCGACAAAATATTCTCCTCGCATATCCTACGGACGAGCCCTAAATCTCCTAGGTCTCTTTGCACAGTAGCTCAGTAGTTCCAGGTATTCCTTCTAATTGCGTTGGATGTTTATCGCTTTGCAGAATTACCCGTCTATTATACACATTTCCGTTTAATAATACCTGAAAACATTATAACCTTTGAGTACAGGGCGATAATTTTTCCCTGAGCTTTGCGGCAATTATGTAGTCTCCGTCCCACATCCTTATTGCTCTACCTTTATTGACCCTCTTGATCCGCACCGTGGAAACACCAAATGATGAACACGAAGTGGGTGAGGAAGGTGGAGAAAACATATGTAAACAGAAAAAAGTACGAATTATCTGCGAATCAAACCATACAATAGCTGGGTTTTGCATCAGTGTATGCATGGCAGAGAAGGAATTGCGGACAAGCGGAGAATGGGTGGAATAGGGTTGTGTCGGCATTGGCCCACTCTCGGAAAAGGACCAAAGAATCCAGTTTAACGTCCCATACGATGGCCAGAGATCTTAACCTGAAAAACCTTTCCCGCAGTACTGAAATAGGGACTGCCAGGTCTATGAGCGGAGCCTCTGAATAGGAAAACACCTATAGTTTTCATGAATTTGCTTCACCTATTGTTTCCCCAATTATGGGCCTCCGAATTTGCTACGAGTATTTTTAAGACGTTCAACGTTTTCCTTATAATCTCCTTAATATTTATAAAGTGAGTTTGATTTGATATTTAAAATAGCATATGCTTCAATATGAATTGCCGATAAGTATTCATTCGAAGAAATAACCATACGAGTAAGTGAGAGTGCGAGAATTGTGTGTATTTTGAAAGAAATTCTAAATATTTCCGCAATAATTTTTTCTCATTTATTACCCACTTGAGCTTGAAACTTAATACTTATAATCCATAAAGACGTTCGAAATGTCTTCTCTGTTCTTATTGAAATCTGCATGTATACTCTGCAGTCTACTACTCTCTCTAGTCTCTCTCTACTGCGTAAATATTTTTGCCATTTACTAAACAAGTGAATTTTTCGAGCTCATCGCGTTATCAAATACAATTCGCCGATATACCAAATTATCACCGATCGTTAACAAATACATAAATTCTGAATAATAATAATCATCTATGTCATCAATATTATAAGATCAAATTATTTCCTGCGACGAAATAAGGCCATAAGTGAGTAACTTGGAACGTTTTGGAACTCGTTGACTAGGAAATATCGACGGTGTTAATAACAACTCTTGCTGCGAACTGAATTTAGATTTGAGTCGTCACTCTCTCAAAGGCGGTAGTCGCGGAAACCTACGCGATGCATCTTCGAGGGAGTGTCTCCGAGCAGGGTTATTGAAAAGAAGGCTGCTCTTCGGGAGGCCGCAGTCCTCCGAGACGACTAATTGTCACAGGGCACCTTTTACGGCCCCCTCCAACGCAAAAATCCCTGTGCAGGTCATTCAGGAAGGGTCTCACCCCAAGCGATGGCAAGGGGCTCTCCCCGGTCTTGCGGCTCTTTCGTGGTCGGGGTATTTAAACGTACAGAGGTGCCCTGTTGTCAAATCTCCTTCAACTCGGGACTTTGAAAAATTCGCCCTCCGAAGTGGTAACATTTTATTGTGGACGGGTGTACAATAATTTAAAGAAGAATCTCGCAAAAGTAAAATAGCCTGGAAGCATGCCTTTCTAATTGAATTCTATTTTATACAGTTCTGCTACTGGTACAGCTATTTCATCTCATAAATCCATGAGGAAAAGAAGAAACATATAATTTCTATACTTCATTTATTCTAATATGCAGTACATCTTTATTCTAATACATAGTACTTCACGTATACGTAGAGTACGTCTTATTTTATACACGTACGTATGATATGATAGAATAGGTAGATCACTTGAATCCAAGAAAATCATCACCTGAATCAAAATTAAATGAATTAAGTGCATTTATTATCTCTTCCGGCACATCACCAAGTTCACTCTCTGAATTAAACTCTTCCTCATCTTCTAGCACTGGAAAAAATGGAATTCGTTTTTATGAACCGTGGCGAAAAACTGCTTCAGCTAAAGTATTTTTGACTGCGTAGCTTTCATTGTTGCGATTGTGGTTTGTCAAAAATGAAATGCGTGAATATTAGTGTATTCTCCCCTCACATATGCCAGTATCTTCCCATCATTTTCTGCATGTAACTCCACGTATCATTTAGACCTTTCGTAATATGGAAATCGTAGCTAATGCCATTATTTATCCGGGCTACTTTTTGTTTTACCTGTTACCAGCATTCTCATAATGTCCATGGTTATCTTTTAATTAAAGCATACGTATGACGGCACATACCATCCTCACTGCTGTGCGCCTGGAATTATGGCAGTTCAAATTCTCCGTGAACCCTACCTCATCCTTTAAGGTGAGCAATCCTAGCTCAGCTCTCTGTGAAGGGGATGTCCGCACCAAACTCTTGTAGCATCGACGGGTTGAGTGAGGGTGGGTGATGCCATTAGGAAACTTGGGCGGGTATTGTTGGTGGGGGTAAGGATTATGATGACCGGAGAGTTTGGGTGTATGGTGTGTAGGGGGGAGGAGGCAAAAGGGTCCGGTTGCGGAGAGGGAAGGTCCCAATTGTGGGCGTATCTTCTAAGAGGCCTGCAAACGGGCACCAAATCCGGGAGACCCTCACCCGCCCGTACCGGGTGTCCTCACCCATGTTCGCCTCCACCCATGTGACATAGACACCTGACCATGCCCGTTCGCCCCGGATGCCTGCATACTAGGCGGGTGCCCGGATCCTAGGTGGTTGCCCGGGCTGCTCACCCTGAGGGGAGGGGTGGTAAAAGAGTGAGCAAAAAATATTGCAAACGGCAAAAGACTCTTGAGAAAGATACGTGGTGGTGACGATCTTTAGGCGTTCGCCCGCCCAGCCGGAGGGTGACCGCCTATACTCGGCAAGTTCTCCATTAGGTTCGGCAAGTTCTCCATTAGGTCACATTCGTGATACTTTGGAAAAGTCCGTCAAATGTCTTTGGGTTGAGCCTCTCTCTTTATCTCTCACACACAGGCGGGCGACCCTCGCCCTTATTTTGCACCTGTGTGAAGGCCTCTAGTATTCTTATCTCTCTTCGGGTCTTCGACCCCTCTTCTCACACTCTGACACCTCTAGACCATCCCCTTCGCTTTCCTCCCTTCTCCCCCGATATCCCACGAAGATCCTCCCGAAACCACCTGCATGCACCCCCCAGGGTTGCCCAGAAGAAGGGGAAGGAACGTCATAGATGTTCCAAAATGCAATTCACTCACCCCCTTCCCACTTCTCCCTTCAAGCTCAGCAAGACAGATAAAGATACACCTGCAACTGGGATCTTTCCTCTTCACAACCCTCCACGCACCGTAATCCTAAACTCCCCGGCCTTCAAATAATCCTTGAGGAGACGATGTGGAAAATATGCTTAATCACGCCCCATTTGTCACCAAGGTCTTAGTTGTAGAAAAGAAACAATATTACCTCCCAAGATCATTTATTCCACTGACAATAGATGGAAGACACTACAAGTTGTGAATGATTTTTTTTCTGGAAATGGGCTTAGGTCCATGCTTTTTTATAGCTATGATTGGGCGATAGAAGACAACTAAAGTGCAAGACCAGCTATAACTGCTGTTTTATTTTACACTTTAATAAATTTTGTTATCTATAGCTGACTTCTGTAACTCTGTTCTCATTTTTTAGACAAAAGATAAGAGCTGTGACTGCACTGTTGTTGATCTCTTGAGGGAGTCAGTATTCAGAAGGTTCCAGATCCAGTTCAGTTCAGAACATGCAGCTGCTGACTTTGAAAGTTCCTTCAAGCAGGTGAATATATAGTATATACACAGAGATGATACGAAGTTGATTTTTTTCTACAGTAAATTTACTTGTTTTTGTATAAATACTAGGATTAGAAAAGAAATGAAATTTAGAATCCAGTATTTGAAACTAAGGATCCGAAACCGAGACAAAGATTCAAAACCAAGGCAAGGATCCGGTTCCTGATCCAAAGAGAAACCTGGATCCTTCCATCACTAATAACATGTGTGAAACTTGTGAATAAATAAACACCAGCTATCTACAGAATGAACTAAAATATAGCATACCTTCTTCTGGTATGCTCTACCTTGCATACTACATCTTGCATACCTTGCATGCCTTGTACTTACTCCTGGAGACCTATGCTGTTCTGCACGTTTTTCTTGTTACCACATTCAGAATTTTGGGTCCCTTCATAAGCATGCCAACAATAGTCCATTTTATTGGGTGGGATATAATTTTGATGCTGCAAGAAACCTTTTTCCTTGGAGAAAATGACCTTAACTGTAGGAAAACTTAAAATGTGGAGGACATAGTAACAAAGTTTCAACATAGTAGTAACACTTGTGTAACACAAGTTATTTTGCACAATGCAGCTAGATTACCTCACAAGGATTTAACCATGGGATTTAAACAAGGTATTAACTTCACTTTTCATCTCAGATTTTTTGTCTTTGATCTTTTTTGTTTTATGCCTTTTACTCTAAATTTCTCGTTATCCCAACCGAATGTCATTCAAATATGATTTTTTAACAATCCTATGACAATATATACAGTTCACTTGATTTTCAAGTTTTTTATTGGTTTAAGTTCTGGTTTTATTGGTTAAGTTCTGGTTCAGTGCACAATAATAAGCAGCCACAGAAAATTAAACTTAACGAGGAGGATATTAAGTTTGATCAACTTACATTTATATCATCATTGAATTACGGAAATAAAACATGAATTGGTAAATGTTTTCATGTGGTTTTTATTTACCCCATAATGTTGTTTTGTTTGGTTAACACTTTTATTAAATTTTCCATGGAATTTTGATGGACTTGTCCTTCAACAGTAGTTGAGATAGTTGTCTCGTAAGAGGTTGAAAGATATCAAATTGCCTTAAAAATATTTTCATGTTTTTTTTATCTTTGCAGGGATTAAGTATGTACGGAGAACCCCAAGAAGATAAAGATGATTGTGACTAAAATAAAATGAAGTGTTAAGGGTTGTATTGTTATTAGATGTAATTAATTGCAATGAGCTGTATAATTTCAATTTGTGGAAAGCTATTTAACTGTATTTTAACTACTATCGAGGTCCATGTTGCCAGAATTACATGTCTAGCTGTGAATATTTTTGATAAATTATTTTAGTGTGTCAACCTTGTGTTTATTTGAATTCCTAGGATTTGTTTTCTGTCAGACTGTCTATTCTGTGGCTGGTATGGATGTCTGATTGTTTTTGTTCAATAAATATCTTTTTTGAGAACTGGCTCACTTCAAATTAATTATTAGTGCATTTCACTTCCTATGCATACCATGGTGGCGAGGCATGATGATTTTGACTAGTCATCGCAGATGCAAAGGGTAGGTTGGCCGATGAGGGACATGGTTTTCGAAAAACTCAGATACCAATGCTATGTTTTTGTGATAGTCTGTTAAAATACCGAGTATTTTCAAAACCTACATTGATTACTGTTCGCATATTATAAATAATTATATATTTACTAATACAGGAATTTATTTCAAAGTAAACAATTGTAAGAAGATTCTTTAGCGAGGCATTGCAAATTTCAATTCAAATACCAGCATTGATAAAACGACTTATAAATTATTATAGTTTTATTCTTATATATAGTTTCTTTTTTGTATGATAATCCCAAAAACAGAGTCCAATGTCAGCCTTTTTGCAACTATAATCCTCTTGCTTCTGTAAACCAATAAACCAACTCGACAGTTAAATGGAGTGTTAAAAAATGTGTTCGTAATATGCTGTGACATTCAATACAGTACCATTCAATTGAGTTGTTTCCATGGAAAATTATCCTTTTATTTTTCTTGCTAAAATGTTCATTGCTTACAAATATCCAGTTAGACTTCTGGAAACTGGCATAAAAATCTTAAATTTTGCTAAATGCAGAAAGGGGATCCTGGCTTCTGCTCACACTTGTATCTTTGGATTAATTTTTTTTATAAATTTCTCATTATTAGAACAATTGATGCTTGGTAAATGTTAACCATGGTCTTGATGATTCATGGTAATGTAAAAATTATGTATGCCGCAAAAAAACCTTTTGCATGTTATTTTGCTAAGACGAATCGACGGACTTCACTGTTGTCAATAGAAATAATTTATTTTGAATTGCGACATTATAAGCCACTAATATATGCACAGCCTAAAAACACCTTTCTTTATTTAGAACACACTGTGTAAACCATCATTGTACACCCTACAGGACTGTAAAGGAGTTCAAAAGTGAAACTGAGAAAAGACAGGAAGATTGGGTGCAGAGCAGATTACACTATGTTGAAGGAGGGGTGTAAGGGCAAGTTCGGCAGTGCCGAATGTGACTGACAGAAGCCGAATGAGCAACGGATATGCCAGAGATGACTTGCCTAGCTTAATGCCATAGCCGTCTTCAGTGGAGGGGGTGGGTGCGGGGTACGTATGGCATTTAGTTAGGCTAGTCATCTGAAACTGGCATATCCGTTTCTCGTCCGGCTTCTGTCGGTCACGCTCGGAAACTCTCATAGGGCAAGGCCATCTAGAGGTGAGGGGGAAGGAAGGCAGTTTGCTCTGGGCCCCCACTTAAAATTCATCCTCGGAGTAATGTGATATTGACACTGAAACAAATTCTCCAAAATGAGCGAACCTGTAGGTTGAATTTGATCTTCTTACGTCATTTCTTTGACAAAAAAAGAACAACTACCATTGTACGTATACTTTCAAATGTTTTATGACCTATAAATCTTTTATTTTTTACATTTCGGTTTATTCATTGGCGAATCAGAGATGACCGCACGCCTCGCCACCAGTGGCTGGAGACCTGGCAAGCTTGAATGCATTTATGTACTCATAAAATAAGTCCAGCATGGCAAAAATTGATGATTTTGGTTTGGTAACTATGAGGCTGATAGTTCAAGAATCATAAATCATCTCATTTTCCTAATACATTCTCATTATTGTCATTCCTCTGTATGGAACCACAGAACTTTGATATATTTCAGTAGATATATTGGTAATATTATTAAAAATGAATTTTCCCTCCAAAGTATAATTTACATATGAGCTGCATTGGTAAATCAGAGCTCTCTCCAACCTCAATTCACATTTAAGGGTTTAAACTGACCTCTTGCTTTTTGCTCTATCTGTTTACATCAACATGTAGAAGAACTCCTGACTTCCTCCAGCATCTTCTTTTCACATGCTACAATAACAGGGATATAATTGTTCATATCCTGCAGATCTCATTTTCTCCATCATCCAAACCCATATACTTTGACACTACCAATCAATCTATTCCCATCCTCTTCATACTGAAGTACATGTTTTGAAGCCATGCTGAGTCAGTGTTCATCAAATACATGTATCAACAATTAAGTCACCTCAAAATTACTGGGAAAAGCACTTTTGAATAACAGTTTAGTGTTCAAAGAAAGCATTGAAATTGTTTTCACCATCGCCATAAAGGAATGGTGGACCATCTCACAAAGGAATCCCATTCAGTATCACTAAAAACATTATTAAAATATTCCAGTTGACGGAGTGATCTGCCTTGCCAAAATATTGTTTTGGGAGTTCTCGAGTAATTATCACCTATTTTCATGTTAATAGATAAGTAGATATACAATTTATTTGTACTGGGACATTGTCCCTTAGTACAATCATTACAAAAAACAATATGATGTCGAGGTTCCAACAGATTCCAATCTTTAAAAAAAATAAAATATTCAGTGGTACCATCAATACAATAATTTACAACAATAGTTATATTAATCACAAAAATATAAAAATGGATACATAAGAATTTAAGTGATACATATAGAGAAAAAGAAACTTATTAGCCTAATGTCATTTTATGAAGTCTGTTTTTTAATTGGTCCAGAGACTGCAATTTATGTAAGTCTAGACTGTAAGTCGTCACGTTGGGAGTTTCAAAGTTTTGCTCCAGCAACTTAAAATGAATTATGGAATGTTGCAGTGTGGTGTCCTGGGGATGAGGCTCTTGTAACGATTGTTAGGGTAGATGGTGTGACTGGGAAGAAGTTTAGGGGGTATTCAGGTTGCTTGTTATAGAAAAGGGAGTAGATGATAGGAGGGAATATATGATAAATTTTATTTATTACAACACAAACATAGCAGTGATTTTACACCATACATATTACATGTTGAAAACAAGGGTCTCAAGTTGGATGGTCTCGAAGAAATAGAAATTTCAATCTGTGTAAATTCCAAATCTTGCGAGGTTTTAAATCAATTATTATATATATCCCGCTCCCCTCTTTTAAACCTCCCCTTCCCCCTGAGCTCCAATGGTTCCACCTCGGTCACTCCCCAGATGAAACCCGAACCACCCCTGGAGCAAACACACTAACTTATATCACCACCCTCACCCGACCTGTCAATCCTCGGTCACTTTCCCTTTCCCACCCTCTCTGCGACTCCATTCCTCCCCCACCCCGACTTCCACCAGACCTGACCTCTGTCACCCCTGAAAACACCCTAATGCATCACCACGCTCACCCGACCGACCAATCCGTGGTCACTTCCTCTCTACCCCCCCCCCCCCCCCCCCCCCCCGACCCCGTTCCTCCCCCCTCCACCGACTTTCACCATACATAAGGCTGATGCAGTGTTTGTATACCCACCTGATGATGCTGCGCCGCAGCAAAACCATGGTCGTGTCAAAATAAAAAAGTTTTGTGGAATTGCATCGTTAGTTTTTCTCTTCTCCATTATGGAAAAATTCCAACAAGTTACCCCGGAAACAGTTTCTTGACTTAATGCCAGCCAGCAGCTGTATATTTATGGCCTCCAAGTCACTTACCCATAGTCGGAAAATGTGTCAGGTCGTATATCAAAGAATGATAGGATAGACAAAAGTTAAGTGCAGGTTGTTAGGTAGGCGTATCTGTAGTATGCGAGGAGCAACTAGTAATCATTAGGTAATTAAGTGAGAACCTCGATTGCTTACCTTTATTTTTTTCAATTTTGGTGATAGGTGCACCCATGCAAGGTATATTAATATGATTGTTTTTGTATTAGTTAATGCATTTGGGTACATTGTCTATTTAATGTTTTAGGAGCCATGGGATTAGTAAGGATATATTAAAGCTTGTCACATGTTGTCAAAGTGCCTTACTAGTACCTAAAATGTGCTTTTAAGTGGTACCTTTTTAAGGCGCATAAAAGGTGCCTTTTAAAGGTGCCTGTGAAGTTTAGTAGCTAGATGCGCTGCAGCAGCGCCTTCGCGGCAGCTGCAGCACAGCGCTTCAGATGCACATCTGCAGCATTTTGTGTTTACTGGGACCTTAATCAAAAGACAACCTGCAGCGCATCTGCAACTTGTGGCTGCAGTGCTTCAAACACGAGCTGCGAATGCGCATTAGATGAGTTTCTTGATAATTCGCTCTATGATAGCGCTGCTGGCACGCTTCAGTTGACATGTGCTGCACTGGCAGCGCTGACATCCTTGTGAAGCGCTGCTGCAGCTATGTGTGTTTACTGGTAGGGTTGCCACCTGTCCCGTATTATACGGGACGTCCCATATTTCAGGTAAAAATTACACGTCCCGTATTATCAGTGTCCCGTAAAATACCACTAATATCTTGCTTGTTTCAAAATATTCAAAATTCGAATTGCCACGTCGAGATATATATATCAATCATTATATTCTAATCGATACAAACTCATCGATTATCGAAGTTTCAGCAGGCAGCAAGTTCGATGCTAGCACTCTCAGTGTGAGGAAAGAGAATCTCAGATCTCAGCCGGATGTTGTAAGTGAAACTTTAAAAGAAAGGAACAGGAAGTCGGAAGCGTGAAAGTGTCTTCACTCTTCTTCGAATAGTACTGTAGTCAGGTGTTGTGAACTTGCGATTGTGAAGATGAAGTTATCTGAATTAATCGAAGAACTCAGTTGTTAAAATGCCGGATTCTGATGAAAGTTCTGCTAACAAGACTACAAAAAAGAAAGTGAAACGTATAACATCATATCAATCTGGTTGGGAATCTTCATACACGTGGGTTAAACCCGTTATAGGAGACCGCTGTAAAGCTAAATGCATTGTTTGTTCATGTGAATTTTCTGTATCTCATGGAGGTGAGTAAGACCTAAAGCAGCATGCCAGAACTGAAGGTCACAAAACAAATATAACATCGCAATCTAAAACAATAACTTTAACTTCATATTTTTCTAACAAAATAAACCCACAAATTCAACAGGACAAAATTATTGCAGGAGAATTAGCTCTTGTATTCCACACAGTGAAACATAGCCTCAGTTATGCGAGTATGGATTGCTCTAATAATCTAAACACTGATATTTTTGGAGATTCCAGTATCGCTAAAGGCATTCCATGTGGGAGAACAAAGGGGGAATGTTTAGTGAGAGACATATTGGGACCAAAATGTGTTAAAGATGTGGTTTCAGAACTCATTTCTACAGGATGATTTTTTTCTGTAGCGACTGATGCCAGCAATAAAGGAAACCGTAAAATGTTTCCTCTATGTGTAAGATATTTTACACCAATAGGAGGTGTTCAAAACAAGCTGTTGGACTTTTATGAAAGTGCTGATGAAACAGCAAGTTCCATACATGAAAATATCATGAAAATAGTTAAAGAAAATTACCTAACCTTGGATAAAATATCAGCATACGCTGCAGACAACTCCAACGTGAGCTACGGGAAACACAACTCTGTTTTCAAGCATTTTCAAGATTCAAACGGAAGGATAATTAAGTCAAATTGTTCTGCTCACATTCCTCATAATACCATGAAACGTGCAAATGACAACCTTGACATAGATGTTGAAACTGTAGTAATGAAGGTGTATGGACATTTTTCACTGTCTGCTAAGCACAGAGAAGAATTGAAAGAATATTTTGAGTTTGTAGACATAGTAACATGTATATTGAGAGTTTGTAGACATAGAATAGAAAGAAATATTGTGTCACGTGACAACTCGTTGGCTTTCTTTGGCACCTGCTGTAGAAAGAGTGATCCACAGTTGGCCTGCCATCAAAAGCTACTTCAAATCGCTTCAAGATCGTCCTAAATTTTTGCTTAAATATTTTGATGCAGAGGACGAAATGAAAGATGTCATGCTTGAGATCCATCTCTTGTTCTTCAGCAATATAGCAAAAGTTTTTGTAGATTGTATCAAAGATTTAGAAAGAGACTCCATTTCTCAAATTGAAGCATATGATGCTACGTGCTTGCTAAAGAAGAAGATAGAGCAAAGAAAAGAGGACCATTTCTTTGGAATTGCTGTGAAAAACGCTATAAAAACTATACCTCCATCAGAAAAACAAGTTGGAAAGAAGCTTCTTGCGGTTCTATGATGAAGCCCTTGGATATCTTCAGAAGTCCTATGATTTCTCAGAGGACAACGTTGCAACAAAGCTACAGATGTTTAACTTGAAGAAGAAAATTAACTTTTCATCTCTTGAAGATGCAGTTGAATGCCTGCATCTAACTGAAGACATTGATATGGAGCAGCTCTATGAAGAGTTCTGTGTGGTTGCCAACATTTCTTCGGACATCCTGGAGAGTAAAGAAAATGCATCACAAAAGTGGGTGGCAGTGTTTGATGAACATAAAGAAACTGAACTAGTGGAATTAAAAAAACTTGTGTCGTTTGTTCTTAGTGTTCCTGGTTCAAATGCGTTCGTTGAGTGCATATTCTCACTAATGTCTAATAAATGGACTGATACGAGTATGTCTCTGATACTGATCAGTATCTCTGATCAAAAGTGAACTCTTGATTTCAACAAACATGAATATGTCTTGTAAATAATTTCATTCCATGATCAAGTCAGATGCAGAAGTTTTGAAGGCAGCAAAATCAAATTCCAAGTATACATGGAAAAAATGAGTTTACCCTGTTCTGTAACAAAATATTGAGAAAAGGATTAAACTTTTACACAGGTACATATGGAATGTAAAAATCCTCTTATATTATTAATTTTGTTATTTTTTAGTGTCCCTTATTTTTGTGAAATGTCCCTTAATTTTAAGAGCATGTCCCTTATTTCACTTATCAAAAGGTGGCAACCCTATAGGGTTATTTACTGGGTTAAATATATTTACTGGGCACTTTGAAATTCCATTTATGTCTGCATTTACTTTGGCGGTCGCTTGTACTAGATTTTTAGGAGAACAATGGTAATATATTTGCAGATCAGCTGCATACAGCATATATTTAAATTTTTTGTGTCCAGGAAGATCAAGAACGTAAATAATAGGGGCCCAAGAACAGACCCTTGGGGAACACCACATTCAACTGGCTTCCACTGGAAGATGTTGCCAAGTGAATCTTTAACAGCCTGGCAACATTCATCAAGATAGGAGGCATACCAGTTCAACACAGAGGAAGAAAAATTTAGTTCCTTCATTTTGCACAGAAGCTGTGAGTGGTTGTCTCTGTTAAAAGCTTTACTTTGGTCAAACAGTACAAGGATAATAGCTTCTGGTTATCAATACAAGCAAGCCCACTCATATCAAACCCATTTGTAACGAAGTGAAGGCTGTTACCCATCAAAGAGAGGCTAGGAAAAACTGGTCCACACATAATATTCGACCCCCTCAACTTCATTATAAATGGGCTTGACAGTAGCTTGTCTAATATCATTTGTGACTTTCAAGAGAGCAGTTTGGGTACTAAATTCCTTGTAGAAACCCAATTGGAAAATGTCAAATTTAATATTTATAGGTAGATATTCAGTTGTTTGATTGTGGATAATACACTCGAGGACTTGCACATAGGATAGAAATTGGGTGAAAGTAAGGGGAAGAATGAATTTTAGCCTTCTTAATCGTTCAAACTAGGGATTGTTACCAGTGTTGGGTATACAGACTGGAATAGCAAGTAACTGAAGATTTCGAGAATGACTGGGGAGTTAACTGCATGAGACTTTTTTCTGACTGCATGAGACTGAGGGAATTTCATCAGTTCCCATTGAGTTTGATTTACAAAAGGGTAATGGTTTCTTTATGTCATGGGAGTAATATATTGGAAATAGAATTTTTATCATCATATGGCCCAAGTTGGTCCCTTGGGGAGGGGGGTTCCAAAGGATTTAAAGAGGGAATGGAACAAAAGTAATCATTGAGTTCATCAAGGGATAAATTTATCGGTAGGGAATTATCTTTACTGGAAATTAATCCCAGGTGCCTTAGTTCATTCTGTACTTGGGCAGGCTTGGTGAGACAGAGAAAAGAAGAGGTAAAGTATTGTCATTGTCGTTTGGCTTGGATTACCAAAGATTTGACTTCATTCCCAATTTTAGTGAATTTTCTGTAGACCGATTCATTATGAGCCCAAATGAAGGCTTTTCTAATTGTTTCTTTCTAGCATTCATTTATGGATATCAATAGATATCCAAGGAGCAGCGGGACGTTTAGGTCTACAAACATGCCTTGGTGCATGGATATTGGTACATCTGAGAAGGTGGGTATTGATATGTTAATCTTATCGTCAATGGTTCCAGAATTTACAAAACTCCAGTTAAATGTACTCAATTCATCCAGAAAGTTTTCTAGTTGAAAATTACGAAAGTCACGATAAGAAAAGGAGGGTAAAGAAGGATGAGTGGATTTGAATTTGTAACTGATATGGATAAGATCATGGGAGTAAAGGAGAGGGACCGGTGCTTGGGATTGAGAAGTGACTTTATCGAGATCATCAACAAGGCAGAGATCAAGAAGGGTGCAACTTGTCACTGTATGATGGGTCGCAGCGAACAGTACCATATACAAGTTATTACAGTAGGCAACTGTCATGCCCATCATTTAGCATATCAGAGTTAAAGTCTCCTAAGACGATGATGTTTTTATAAGTAGGGAGGAATCTTTATACTTCCTCTTCAAAGATAGAAAGAAAACCAGCTTTTGGTGGATTGACACTCTTAGTTTAATGTTGTTAGGACTAAGCATCCTACTAGATGCAGTATTTCTTTGAATAATTTCCCAAGCAGTCTTAATAGAGAGTGCAATTTGATTGTCATGCAAAGTTTTCCTGTTCATAACTACGTCTTTCAAAGGATTTAAGTGATTGAGAATAATGCTCACGAAGACTAGGATCCAAATATTTTCATTGAAAATGAAGGTCACGTAAGGACTTGCTTATTCTGACTAAATCATTTGAGAAAAGTTTCTGTTTCTTCTTCTCTCTGGTTAGACGAACAATTTTTTATTGGGAAGGCAGCTTCAAAATATGCTAAGACATTATTTAAGAATGAGTTAAACATTTCATCAGTATCATCTGTACAAGATGTCATGCCAAGTTTCTTGCGAAAGAAAACTGCATAACTCCAAATTAGCGTCCTCATCAAAGAAGCGTTTAGTCACCCATACTGCTTTCGGAGGAGCCAGCCTAATGGGGCTTATGAGCTTAGCTTTTAGACCACAGTAGTCAGACATAAGAGATGTGTACTGAATTGCTGTAGAGTGAAGTAAATGTTCGAAAACAATACAGGCATAGCTTATTTACTCTTGACTCTCAAAAATTATTATGCCATTTGAATCATGATTTTAATCAACCCAGATATTCTTGGGGTTCGGATGCCTTGATTTCTTGCAGCTTCAGAGCAGAAATCTTATGATTTCTTCACAATATTTATATTCTGGTATCAATGTGTTCCCAAATAAATCCTAGTATAGTATTGTGAATTCAATAATTTCCTGGTAAAGGCCATTCATACTGGAGTAAAAACTTAACATTTTTGTCGTGTAATTTGGGCAGTTAGCACTTTAAGTAGTCTTAATCATAACTTCCTTACGAGAAGCAGAGATGATAACGCAGTGAAACAACATAACCTTTCTGTCTTCAATACTGGCCCCATCACTACGAGTAGCAGAATTTACAACGAACTACCTAAATTTTTAAAAGATGAGAAGGCACTAGGAAAGTTCATTTGAAGCCAATCTAAAGCATTACCTGTAGATCAATTGCTTTTATATTCTATATATTTCAGTTCATGAATTGATGTATTTTTTTGTAATATTATAGTATTACTTTAGTACTACTTGTAATTTATAGTAATACTTAATTGTGTTTTCCAAATGTGAATACTTTTTGTTATTTTCCTTCATATCTTGATGGGTCCTATACATGTAAACACGTATCTTATGTGACAATAAATTAATAATAATATCATGTCCATTTTGTCCCATTGCCATGCACTGAGCATAACATGCAGACTATGTTCTTTTCAATGAACTTCCTTAACTTATATTTCATATCTGTATCCTCAGGCAGCACCACCAGATCATTCATAAAGAGTATGGTGCATAAATATTTATGTCCCCTAATTTGACTCCCACTTTGCGATATCTTGGTCCATTTTTTGAGTGCCATGTTAAGCATTACTTCAAACAACGTTGGGGACAATTCTAGTCAAAACCCCTTGTTAGTTATGAACTGTTCCTGTATTTCACTTCTACTTCTTACAGAACTTGATCGAACCTTTTCACAGCATTACATTGCAAACGTTATTTTCTTTTACTGTCTCAATTAAGAGATTCAGGGCTGATTATAATAACCTTTAAATTTTTATAAATAACGGCCATATAGAGTTACTTTATGTGCTTGTCACTCCTTTTCTATCAGTTGTTTTACGCAAAACAAATAATTTACACTAGACCTTCATGCTCTAAATCCAACTGATTTTTCACAACTTCCTTTTTTTTCTATTCCTTAATACATATTAATAGATACAGCAGCACATATTTAACGATAAAACGGGTCATAAAAATTCGGAATAATTCAAACAGATAACAGGCTACCAAATTGAATGCTAAGGTATTTTGAAAATCTCGGGGAGTTAATGTACTTACCTCTTCAAAAGCAAAAATTCTAATTAGGAGTTATATTCTTGTATCACTAAATTGATAAGGGGTCGTAAGGTCGATTTTTCAACTAGTTTGTACCATTAACGAAAACGGGTGGATAGACAAATGCCTCTATGAAATGGGTTCTTCCCTTGACATATAGAAGTGGCACGTGTTTAACTGCACATCATTTACTGTGGTTCGGGAATTATCCAGCCCAAGCCGTAAGGTAGAATTTACAGCCACTGCGATTAACATTATATATATATGAGCAATGCGACAAGATATGATAAGTAAAATGTTTCAGGCGGAAAAAATGAAATTACCACAATAATTTGGGAAACTGAGTAGATATATTACTTCAGTGCACGCACCGGAAAAGTGCGGATAAGCTGCACGGAGCTAACAATTAATTGGGCACAGAAGTGACACGAATGGAGTGTCAACAAAACATTAAGATGAGAGAATCCCAGTAAATGATTGACTACTTCAGATCTCATTGTATCAGGAAAATTAAGATAATTGTAGTCATAATTGATTAACTCAAATCGTACAAGGCAGGAATTTATGCTGCAGGCTTGACCTTTAATGCTGGGTCTTCTGCCATAATTCACAATCGCTATTTGAATATTGGCTGCAATGAATTTTCGCTTACACATACCTGCCCTAAGCCAAAGCGAATATTCATTCTAAGTAATAAGCCAATGTTTCTTTATAATGCTGATTTTCGAAGGTTGCGACAAGCTGTACGTACCTCGAAATCAACGGCAATGTAAGGGCACCATACATTCCGTCTTAACATACTGCATGCTACTCGAAATTGAGGTTACATATGTACAAAATGTATTCAATAACGCATCCCACTTCGGTTAATCACTCAGGACTTAATCGTTCGACGCACTAATGTGTGACTAATTTAAATTAGGTAATTACCCTAGCTCAAAATCAAGAACACTATATAACACAAGAACACTATATTATACAGTGTTCTTGCTCAAAATCATCCGACTGTTGACATACCGTGAAATCATTTCAAAACTTCACATTGCCAATTAATGTAGCAACCCTGCATTACTTCACTGACTCTGAACGTCATAAAGCTAAAAATATCACAATGTTTTCATAAATTGCGAAAACTCTCTATCATAGTTCAACAACTTCATTCACCGGTGGAACCAGTGCGGGCGGTGCAGGCGTGCAGGCTCTCAAAGGAAAACAAAACAAACTTAACCGGAAGCAGGAACCCCGGAACATCGGTAGGTCCCCGTAGCGGAGGACCTCTTCCCATTGGTTGCTTGTTTTTTTTTAATTAACGATTTGGGAAAGCCACGCGTCAGTGAGATACGGTTGAAACGTAAAGACCGCAAAATGCCGCCTAAAGGAAGAAAAGGAACATCAGCCGTAACAAAGGTAGGAGTTCATTGTAAATGCTTTTTTAATGCTGATTTTCGTATTTACGGGTGAATTTGTAGATGTTGTTCCTTGTAGTTCTTGACGCTCGTTTACACACCGCCTCCCATGTGATATTTCTGAAGCATCATGGGTACAGAATATTTGGCGGAATGTTGTTGTTACAACTATTTCATATTTTTATATCTTATTTGTTGCGTACGAATGAAATACTTCGATTGAAATGATTAAATTACGACGCATTCTATAACTCTGGAAAGTTATAGCTGAATTTTAGTAGCAAACCGGCGAAATGACCTACCGCACAAAATTCAGGACGAAATGTCAAGCGTTTTAAATACACGGACATAATATCGTCTTAAATGTCGTAACAACGCTTTGGCATGCTGTCTAAGCTATCTCTTTCTTTTAATTCTAGGATGATAAGGTTGAGAAAATTGATAGTGAAGGAGAAAGTGACAAAGATATTGAAACCAAACCGTTGCCCAGCGACAAAACCTCACGCAAAGATGATGAAGCACTTAAAGGTGATGGTGGTACAGTTTCTGGAGAAAGCACCAAGGAAAGGAAAAGGGAAACGAAGAAAAAGAGTTACGCCGAGGTCTCTGACGATGAAGAGGCAGATGTTGTCCCCAAGAAAAGGGCCAGCAGGGCTGTCAAACCTAAGGCTAAGTTAGTTGATGATTCTGAAGAAGATGAAGAAGAGGAGGATGAAGAATCGGAAGATGAATACGTGCCTCCATCAGCTTCTCCTCGGGGAAGAGGGAAAGCACCACAGAAGAAGAGGAAAGGAGATGACTCGGATGATTCTGGTAGTTACGGGAAGAAAGCGAAACGGAGTCGGAAGCCGGTGAAAAAACCTAAGAAAAAGAACGATTCTGACTTCTCTGAGGAGGAAGATGATTCTGATGAAGATTGGGGTTCAAAGAAATCTGGAGGCAGGTCAAAGGGAGCATCCAGGAGTCGCAAAGCACCGGTAGTAACGCCGACACGTCGTGGCGAGAGAAATCGTGGGAAAGCGAAGGTGACCAGTTATGCGGAAGATGATGATGAAGAATCAGATGGACCAAGTGCCAAGGTCAAACCTAGAAGCAAAGCTGTGGAGAAGTCTGAAAAGACATCTCGGAAGGTAGAGGAGGAGGATGTGAAATCAGAGGGTGACGATAAGGATGAATTGGAGGACGAAGATAAAGAGGTAGAAGATAAACAAGCCAATGGAAGAAAGAACTCAGACAAAGGAAAAACGGTTGACAGTGAGAATGGTTTGAAGGAAGAAGTGGAAGAAGAGGAGGATGAAGATGATGTGGAAGAAAGTAAACAGTCGTCAGCAAAACGAAAAACAGAGAAGGTAGAAAAAGGGCCCGCCAAGAAACCGGTGGAGACTCAAGATTTTTCTTCGCTAGATTTTTCTTGTGATAAGAAGACTCCCGATGGCAAGCCATGGAACTTTAAGATTACTTCGTGGAACGTTGCGGGGCTTAGATCTATTGTCAAGGTTAGTAACATATAAGGCGTTGATTATTGATGTTATGCCTGTTAGGGAAGACTTGCAATTAGCAAAGTGCAGTGAGCTGGGAATTGACGTAATATATTCTCAAAAGAAATTACTAGTTTTGCGCACACTCATCAGCTCTATTTTAAGATTTAACCATTTGAATGGAACCATTGGAATAATAATGTTTCTATGTAGAAATGATTCGTTAACTATAGAACCTAATAGATTAACTGTATTTTTTAGAAAAATGGATTAGAATACTTCACTCGTGAAAACCCAGATGCATTTTGCCTTCAAGAAATTAAGTGTCCGGAAAAGAAAATACCAACTGAAACTAAAGTTGAAGGCTACCATTCGTATTGGAGTTCAGGTATGAGAGCATATTAATCTTATTGACATATTTGAGTTATTTGCTCAACTATGAAAGTAAGGGATGATATTTGTTTTATATTCTGGTTGAATGCAGGTGATAAAGATGGCTATGGTGGAACTGGTTTATACTCAAAGGAAAAGCCTCTGGATGTGAAGTACGGAATTGGTAAACCAGAATTTGATGAACATGGCCGGCTGATCACAGCTGAATATGAAAAATTTTTCTTGGTAAACGTATGTAAGTTAAACATGTATCGTCTTTGTTTTTGTTTCATAAAATACCTAGTACTCATAAGGTGGAGTATGAACTGAGAAGTTGAACTAAGAATGGTTGAGTGGGTAATACCTCGTCAAATTTGCTGTACTGGCTGAAGGTTATTTATAGGGAAGAGTTTCTGTATTGTAGGTGATCTAAGGTGTTAAAATCATGAGGAAGTAATGCCCTTATAGCTGTTGAGAGGGCTGGGCACCCGAACTCCTTTGTGCAGGCATCCATTGTCATTGAATAGGGGATGGTCATTATTGAAAATCATTTTCATGTGCCATATTTTTCGGTTCTGACCAGAAAACACACATGGTAGCCATGGCATCATCATGTTCTGCTCTTCTGTCAATATACATCTACATCTACATAATACCCTGCAAGTCACCACAAGGGTGTGTGGCAGGGGGTGATTGCTCACCAAACATGCACTACATATCATGCATAAAAAAGGAATAATATCAATATAGTAGTCAGAACTACACTATTTAAAAAAGATAGAAATTGCAAAGAAAACATGCAAAAACATTCTGTTAGTAGGGTTAGCTTTAAGTACTAATACCAACATGCAGCTACCTATGCTATTCATTGCTACTCTCCGATAGGACATATTTACTGTTATTCGTATCTCTAATTGTGCTAGGGAAAAAGGACATTTTGAATCGGTCAGTTCGGCAATCAATTTCTCTAACTTTATGATTATGGTCCAGTCTGCCATAGTAAGTTGGGGTTCGTAAAATATTTTTAACATCATCACTGAAAATATTGCCTTGGAATTTGTGTAAGAGATTAAGTCTAAATTTCAACCTGCGATCTGACAATGATTCCCATTTCAATTCATTTAATAGACTGGTTACGCTAATATTATTATCGTATCGTCCCTTTACAAATCTTGCCGATCTTCGCTGCACACGTTCAAGTTCATTACTTAGACCGATTTCGTAGGGATCCCATACACTGGCAGCATATTCCAAATGAGGTCTAACAAGGGAAAAGTAGCTGATTTCTCGTACATGATCGTCACATTTACCCAATACTCTTTTAATGAAACCCAGTTTGCGATTCGCTTGACCCATTATTTCACGAATGTGTTTACCCCAGGAAAGATCATTTGTCAGTCTTATTCCAAGATATTTAATGGATTCCACGTTTGTTAATTCGTTATTACTCATTTTGTAAGTGGTAGGAGGAGAGCTATTCTTTTTCCAAAAATTCATTACAAGATATTTCTTAAAGTTTAATTCTAACTGCCATGTATCACACCAAGTTTCAATTGGTTGTAGGTCAATATTTAAATATTCTTTATCGTTTGGGCATAGAATTTCCCTGTACACTACTGCGTCATCGGCAAATAGACGAAGCTTACTTTTTACCACCTTTTGGCTATCATTAATGTACAAAAGGAATAGGAGTGGACCTATCACACTACCTTGTGGGACACCCGAAGTGACTTTAATTGCCGGTGAGGAAACACCGTCCAAAACAACCCTTTGAACCCGATCATGCAGAAAATCATTAATCCATGATATAATGTTACTGTCCAACCCATAAGATTTTAATTTCAAAATTAGTTTGCTATGAGAAACCTTGTCAAAAGCCTTCTTGAAGTCGAGAAATATAGCATCCACTGGAATATTATTTTTGCCAGAAACTAAAATATCGTGGGAAAAGAGAGCAAGTTGAGTTTCACTAATATACTAGTTTCAATATACTTTCCCCTGGAACGCCAACTTTTTAACCTTGGCCTATATTATCGTAATACCAATTCGAGCTGTGTTGGTGTGAATAGTCACCAGGGTTTTAACAACTAAGTAAGTTACTACGCAGAAAAGAATATACTCTGGAAACTGAAATTTTGCATTGTCAATTTTTATTTTCTGCAATTTAACATCTATTTTGTTAAATTAATGTGCATTGTTTAAATGAGGTGAAAATTAACCTTGTTGATTGCTTGCAGTGTCTGATTTGGATATTGTACCGCTGTCATATTTGTTAGGGATATTTCTTAATGAGTATCTAGCTTTTATACCAATATAAAATAATTATACTTAGGTTTTGTGTTATAAATATTAGTTTTATATTTATTGATTGATAGCTAATAATGCTTCTCCAGATAGACTCATATGATTTGATTATTCTTTCCAGATGTCATCAATTCTAGCCGAGGGTTAGTTAATTTGGAGAAGAGAATGAAATGGGATACAGAATTTAGAGAGTATTTGAAGAAATTAGATGAAAAGAAGCCTGTAATATTATGTGGTGATTTGAACGTTGCTCATCAACCAATAGGTATATTTAATATTGTTTATTAGTATTCATATGCTTTATGCCTCATCATTTGAACGAAGTTGAGGAAGGTCATGTCTGTGTTTTCTGTTAATAGATCTGGCAAACCCAAAAACAAACACTAAAAATGCTGGGTTTACTCCAGAGGAGCGAGATGGATTTACAAAACTCCTGGAAGAAGGTTTTGTTGACTCATTCCGGCATCTCTATCCTGATAAAAAGGATTCATATACTTTCTGGACGAACATGAAAAATGCCCGTGAAAGAAATGTTGGATGGTGAGTTAAATCTATGTAACTATGTAGCTTAGGTGAAATGTGAGACTTAATTCCTAGGTTTCTCAATAATTATTGAACTAAAAGTATTGTGTTTATTATATCAATTGTTTCTGGATAGCTTTGCTAGTCCCTATCCTGTATGCCTGTTATTTTAGCTCTTGATTGTGGTTTGGGTTTTAAGATATTCCCATGGGTAAGGCTATATCAACCCTGAAAACCTAATACAGTAGAAACTTGAAATTACGAATTCAATGGGACTGGAAAAATCGACAATTAATGTCAAATATCGTAGGAACGAGTATCCTTCATCAACATCGTTAAATGGCTGCCTCCTGAAATATTTGCATTTCCGCCACACACTTGCATGATTTACAATGTTAAAATTATGTATCTACAGATGTGTATTCATGCCAACGGGGTTCATAAAGTTAAACAGCCCTAACTTGTTTCTTTTCTCTAATGAGTCGGAGGAGCAATCAAGCGTCTTTGCAAAATGTTCGTGCAGTTTGGACTAGGCCTATTAACCCTTTCGTGACGGAGCCACATGTTAGAAAATGCTACTTCCCTCACGAATGCCATAAAGTATTCTTTGCATTGCCAGGACGGAGCTTTCACTACGCTAGGATCCTCTCCGGTACCTGTTTCCCTAAGTTGGGTTGGGGCCCAGAGGGGTGTCGAACCTTTTTCTCGGGCACCGGGCCGAGATAATCTTCACCCTTTCCCGCTTGGAGACCCCTTAACAGCATGCCGTCGCGGTCAACTATTTGTTTATGCAATGGTTTTGCTAAAAAGATTGTTGCTGCAGCGTCAATATTAATTTTATCGGAAACGAATTATTTTAGTTTTACAGTGCCTTTACAGCTTTTAAACGAAATTCTACCATTAATATTAAGGTCTCTAGCAAAAAAATCGTATCAATGGTTAAGCAAATAATTTTGCCGTTTGTCACACTCGTAAATTATTTTGACCACTTTTCTACAATAAAATTATTATGAATTAAAAAAAGCCTTATTCAAGCCTTTGACATAATCAGAGCGCGAATCAAAGAAACGATACTTCAAAATCTTCAGCATGTTAATTCATGAGATGTACGGTCTACGGAATCCTTAATTTCGATTCGAAGGACTGCCAGAAATCACTGTATTCTTTAGGCGGAAACCATTGACCAACGAAAGAAAGTGAATTAGTCAGCTGTCATGATTATATTAGACTGAGTAATTGCAGGGAAAAATAAACATTGAAACTCACGAAAAATATGGCCATCAACACATATGAAAAAATAGCATTGTTGTTGAACCTAAAAACATTATAACTTCCTAACTAAATAAAAACATGAAAAAATCACTCGTAACCAACTAAATAATTAACAAAAACTTGTTCGGAGATTCTTTTACTCACGAACTACGTTAAAAATAACGGTAGAGCTCCGTTTAAAATTTGCAGTTGTAGAACTAAACATAAGGAATATACTTATAATGCTCAAATTTTAAATTAAACAATAACTTCTTAGTTTGTTATTCCATTGCACCAACAAGCTAATGACCGCGGACCCCTGCTGGGATTGGGGCGCACACTGCAAAGAAGGGTCAGGATAATCCTCTCCCGCGGACCGAGAAAGGGTACCTAAGACGTCCCTAGAAGAGGGCCTTTATAACACACACCTTTCTGGCCTGCTTGGGGCTAGCTTAGAGACTACGACTTGTTAACACGTCCTTCGTTCGTTTGCGTAGAAAAATTGACACCGTTTTAACACGTCGTTCGTTCGCTTGCGTAGAAAAATTGACGCCGTTTTAACACGTCCTTCGTAGCGAAAGGGTTAAGGTTCATTAGCACATTTTTCTATATTTCCTTATTATCTACTGACAAACTTGTTACGTAAATGTGAGTGGTGTATTTATATCTTTAAGCTATGTTTGCATTCTCTATGGAAGTGGGTGATTTGCGCGATCATTTGCAACTAGATGATGCTCCTGATACAGAATTTAGAGGAATAAATTTCTGGTAGAAGAAAATATATATGCTCTGTGTCAAGCATAATAGATTAGACTTAAAATTATGGTAAAACAGGGAAAAGATTCTCTCACGGATTCTAATATCAGTCGTGCATTTTGCACAAATAATCATATGCCCTTTAATTCCACAAAATAGCAATCGTAATTCTTCCCTGCATTCAGGTTATCTATGCGTGTTTATTACTGAGATGAAGGCTGTGAAAGAGAGCTTAAAAAAGAGTTCATCTTAATGTTTACCTGCTTTCAAAAAGTAGATTCAGGGCTTCCACTGACTCACTTATTCAAGAACCAGGTCACTTTTCTCACTATTTTGTAAAAAAGCTCACTTTTCTGGGAAATACGAGCCTATCCCAAAACAAAATCTTTTCTGCAGAAATCAGTTGCCTTTGCGCCCTTGGCCTATACTTCTGGGATCCAATGCTAGAAGATGCTCAAAATTCTGTTGTATTTACTATTTGTTATGATGAGAAAAACAAAATCTTTTCAGCAGAAATCAGTTGCCTTTGCGTCCTTGGCCTATACTTCTGGGATCCAATGCTAGAAGATGCTCAAAATTCTGTTGTATTTACTATTTGTTATGATGAGATGACTAACGAGAAACACTTAAGTAACTGCAGGTTGGCATCAGGTCTACTTGAAAAGAAAAAAAGGGCAGTTTTTTGTCACTTAGAGATTTCATTCATTGGCAGGGCCACTGCTGAAATATTGTTCCAGTTAATTTGTTCTGCTGCTGAAAATGGTTCACTCTACTATGGGGAAATGCTCATGGTCTCTCGCCACGGCCCCAATTCAAACAAAGCCATTGTTAGGCTTTTTTTTTCAGAGACTTGAATCTGATTTTGAAAGAGGACTTCTTTACATTAGTTTCTGCAACCTGCACATCCTCCGTACTTGGCTTGTAAGAGAAAGGTAGGGCGCGCGTGGAATCTCTGTTGCAAGCTGCTCGCCTATCACTACGAATGAGTCATGTGGACTTGACAATAGCGGAAAAAAGGAATGCAAGTCAGTTTCAGTTTAAGAACTTTCGGTATGTTTGGAAACATACCGTCACTATGCCTCGCTTTAAGTTTTTGGATACTTAGTTGAGGATAATTTAAACTTTATTCAAGCTAAGCAAGGATATTTTTCCTGTGTATACCCCTTTCCACCCTGACCCGCAC
Source organism: Platycnemis pennipes (assembly GCA_933228895.1). Lineage (NCBI taxonomy): Eukaryota > Metazoa > Arthropoda > Insecta > Odonata > Platycnemididae > Platycnemis > Platycnemis pennipes. Next base: position 107,441,417 of record OW121854.1, on the reverse strand, counting down.
GATCGTGTGGGTTTGGAAAAAAAAATTTTTACTCCGTCCACAAGCTGTTTCTCTGGCTCCCACCGGCTCGCAGCAATCGTGCGGGTTCCCCTCTAATGCATGGGGAAGGTTTTAGTTGAATACGCTTACAGTAGGTCATGCTGATGACTTTTTTCTGAGATCTTTTTCGTGCTCCTTTGTTGCTCTAAGGTTGAAATTTTTTTAATGTTTATAATTGTTTAATTTTTTTAGTGATTAATTTTACAATTATTTAAATGTTAATTATTATAGCTGTTCATTCGAGTGTCTAGTATGTTGTATTACTAAATATTTATTTCCGATAAAAACAGTACCCGCACGATTGTGCGGGTTCGGGCTCAATTATGACTTATGATCACGATCTTATTTTCTTCAAAGATGAACGTGTTAGGGAAAATTCCCGAGAGAAACGTTCCAACTTATTTAATGTTTTATTTGTATGGGGTCGTACACAACTACGATATCATTTTCAATGATTCTTTACCTCCTCGCCCCATCCTTGGCCTTGACAGCGTTTCATATTTTCCCCAACTCCTCATTACCTCCCTTCGAAAAGTAACCTTGTCTCGAAGGTTTATTTTGTTTCCTGTTGCTGCACGTGTACGTTTGTAGAATCCGAGCTCATTTACTACTCTGATTACTTAGTATCTCTTTTTCTCCCATTCCCAGTTACATTGAACTCAATTTGACCATCTTGGTGAACGATACCCCACACGACCTTGCTCATGTCAGAAGTTCGCGGAATTAATGACACGATTTTGACGAATAACTCGTAACTTACACCTATGGGTGTCTGGGACCCGGACAGTTACATATTTTTGTGTAACTTCTGTCTTTGTAGCCGGATCCCATACACCGTGTTGTGTATTCTCGTACTCCACGTTGTGTTACAATTTAACTCTTGGGGATTTTTGCACTTGAGCCAGCCTTAACAATGAAACAAAATAATCACCTTTGCATGGGTCCCTGGGACTAATCGGTTAGGTCAACGCTTGATTTTCAGTGAATGACTTCTCATCTTCTTCGGGTATAGTGATGGACTTTGAAGTGTTTCAGGGAAAGAATACACCTCTCCCCTTTTCGGAGCTAGGCCATGGCCCGTCTGTGGTTTTGCGTCTGAATAAAACTATCCCCACGGGGAATTTTGTCTATTTTGATCGCCTGTTTACCACTCTCCCACTATTGGAAAAATTAAACAATATAGGGATAGAAGGGACAGGTACCATAATGGCAAATCGAGTCACGGGCCAGATCAAGCTATAAGAAAAAAAAATGAATCGGGGTGTCACTGCAATATGTATGCTGAGATGATAATATTGATGTCGTTCAATGGAAGGACAATAACAAGGTGATATTAGCGTCCACCTGTAGTGGAGTCGAACCACAGCAGCATGTTCAGCGGTGGTCTAAAAAAGAAAAGAAATATGTGGATGTATCTTTCCCAGCTATTGTCCGTATACATAATAAATCAATGGGAGGAGTGGATCTATGTTACCAATGATGGAGAACTACAGAATTTGGCTTCAAATAAAAAAGTGGACCCTCAAAGTGATTCTACACTTTCTGGATTCAGGAACCGTAAACAGCTGGTTCCAGGACAAAGAAGCATGTAGAGAAAATAGGAGTCCCCAAAGGAAAACAAAGGACTTCCTGAAGTTCAGGACTGAACTTGCGGAAGATCTCATTGCTACTCCCGATAGAGCTAGGGCGGATGGAACTGATGAAGAAATTATGGCGGATGAGGTTCCTAAAGTGAAAAAATTTAAATATTACAATCCACCCAGTGTCATTCCCTGTGTAGACAAGCGTTTAGATGGTTATAGCCATTTCCAGGTGATTGATGACATCCTATCGTCGGGAATGTGCAGGTACAATCAATGTAATAGCAAGACAAAAACAATATTTGAGAAGTGTAATGTTTATATATGTCTTTTAAAACACAAAAATTGTTTAAAAGATTTCCACACAAATCCTTCTTAAATTGATTTTTATTTGGTGGATATTGAGAAAGATTTAAAAAATATGAATGCCTTTTATCACTTGTTTATAAGTTTATTTTTAGTTGTATTGGTTTCTCCAAGGAAAAATAATATTTTTTGTTAATAATTTCAATGATTTGTGATTCTTATTGGAATAAATCATGCTAAAACTAAAATTTTTAGAATATTTTTCTGTCGTAATTGCGCCTGAACCCACAGGAATGTGCGGGTGAGGATTTTTCCTGATTACACAATTACACCCTAACCCGCATGATTGTGCGGGTACCTTTCTGCGATAACTATTGATCTGAAAAATTTTTTCTCTTCCTGATGAATAAAATAAGTGTCTATGAACCAGAAAAACGCAAAAGTTTGTTAAAATTTACAAAAAAAAATTCTCGGGTGGAAAGGGATACTAGAGAAATTTTCTCTTGTGGTGTTTGGTGCGCGCGGTACCTATGGTAGCATACAACTTGGCAACCTGGATATATATACAGCTTATTTCCCCTGGCCTGTTGCGTGGAGTTCGCTTTCTGAAATAAATATATATATGCATGTTGAAAGCATATCTAATTCTCTCAATTTGTTAAGTCATTTTACTTGTGTTTAGTTTTCAAAGACGAAGAATACAGTCAAAACAAAATGTATTTCCGACTTCCGCTAGCTGAGATAGGGCATGTTTTTAAAATTTGTCGTAACGTAATTGTTAACTGATTAATCTATTTTAAACTTTGTTTAGTTATGATAAATATATGTTCCTTATCTTATGCGAAGAAAAGAGAATTGGCTTTTCTTGTTTTTCTTCATGAGGGCGTCAAAGTTGAACTTACTTCCCGGAACTTGAAAAAAAATCCGGCCTTTTTAGCCTTCTCAGTTGAAAAATTAATTATTATAATGAACTTCAAAATATATTTTTGACATTAATAAACGTATAAATAAACAAGCTTTAGTTCAATATACTTTTTTCAAAATCAAAATATCAATATTTGAAATATTGGTCTTGAGGGATGGAATTTTACAATGGATATTAGGTGCCTTGAGCTCAAGTATAGTGCTCACTACCTCCCCCCCAACCCGTCCCCCCTGGACTTTTTCCACGAAGATGTCAGTCCAAATGGGTACTATAATCAGAGGGAATACGTTATATTTCCTCTCCTACCAATTCTATTGCTTCATCATTCATCCTTCTCCACACACACATGTCGAAAGCCCTGAGTCTATTTTTATCCTATTTCCATAAAGCTTATGTTTCAGTGCCATATAGTGCCATGCTTCACATCAAACTCTTCTCTAGTCTTTTCTTTACTTCCATACTTAATGCCACTCATTAGTTCACGCCTATGAGTAAAAGCTTCTTTTGCCTATGCGATTTTCCTTCTCACCTCAGTGTCGCTACATTTTTCCACCAACGCACTGCTTAGATAGAGAAAATACCTGTAATTACTCATAAAGTATTCAATGTTCAAGATCTCAAGTAATTATGCTAAAATGAAGTTTGAATACCTCTGATATGAAGCCGTACACCATTGGCCACCAATTCAGGTTGTTGTACTGCTTGATATGCAAGTCTTAAGATGTGAGTGTCGATAGGTTTTGCTGTGTAATTTAAGGTACAAAGACAACATCCAAAATGAATGTTATTACACTGAAACTGTTGTCTTTTCACCATATATTAGATGCCAGAACTATTTACTGCTAGTCAACATTTAAATTAAAGAAAGTTTCATTAATATTGTTGATGGTTGCTGCTCGATACGACTGCTTTTACTATGTCACATATTCATCATGAATTTATGAGAGGTCACACACTGTCTCTCTTCCAAAAAATACCATTGCAAATAGGTAATGCATATTATGTAAGATTTACCGATAACTCAAACTGTGCTATCTCTATAAGCTATTTTTGCTGTCTACCTTTGAGAATACGCCGAGATCCCTGAGATTGATAAGCTAGATCTTTCATAAGAGGAAATCTATTTCATTGCAATAAAATGTATCTTTTAGAATGTTCATTCCTACATTTATTTATGCACCTAAAAATTTTGTGCTCCGTATAGGTCAACTTTTACCAATTTTTATTTAGAATTAAAGGGCTTTCAAGACTTATAATCTGATGGCCAAAAATTATGTGCTTGTTATTCTGTTAGCTGTCATGTTGGTATAAAATTTCAACAAAATTAAGCTAATGATGTTGACCCTTTTAAGAAAACTAGGTATTTTTATTTATTTTCAAATTTACAAAAGTTATTAAATTTTTGAAACCTTACTGTGCAACTGGTGACTCGACTAAAACTTGAGTGGGACTGTTACATTTGTAATGTTGTCAGCATGAAGATCTCATATACAAAATAAATTATGTACCAGTATTGCCTATCTGCATTAAACTTGGTTTTCTTGACATATTTTGCTGACAGTCAGACACATAGCCAGAAATTTGCTTCGGGTGGAGGCTTAAGTCTAGTGTAGCATAACTTGAAACAAATCAGCCTTGCTCTTTCAGTGCCAACATGTTACAAATCTCTTCCCTTAATTTTCAGCGCTTCATATTTACTTTCACAGAGCCCATTCCTATATCTTCTTACTGGTATAAAGTTCACTGCTTGCCTTGTTATGAAGCAGTTAATTTGACCGGCCCCAGAACATAAGTCCAATGCATGCATGTACAGATCAGATTGCATGTATATCTGATTTAAAAGAAGAATTATTAACCACAAACATGCATCAAAATAGTGATCACGTTTCAAGGCTCTTAACACTCGAATTATGCGCAGTGTAATCCGGATTACCATGCCCAGTTAAAATCAAAACAACCATTGGGAAAAAATTTCTGGGGAAACTGAACCCCCCCGGCTATGTGACTGTTGACAGCAGGCCTCTGACACTCCCTATTGTTACCGTGTTGTGATTTTGGCGCTCTTAGTGAGGCCGTGGAATTCGTGCGAACTAATGGCGCCACCAGTAACTCCACCCAAGTGAGCTCAGCCACATCCTTGTAATTGAGGGAGGAGAATGGATAATTAGCATTTTACATGCACAATTTTAGCTTTTTTGCTATTATAGTTTTCCATAGTGCTGCTCCATACTGCATTTCGGTGTAAGCTAGTGAACGGAAGTAGGAATCAGCTTTATTGTGGAAATGCGAGATGCCGCGAAGCTGTGTTGCTCCGAGCTGCATGGAAGGTTATGGTTCGACGAAATCGAGCTTATCCTTCTTTTATGCTCCTAAAGACCCCGATAAAATATCCAAGTGGCAACGAGCTCCATCTAGAGTAAATTTTCAGCTCAAGCCAGGCCATTTTTTTATGTGAGAAACACTTTTTGTCCATACCTAGAGCTATAGTCAAGAAAACGTTTTCTCGGGCAAAGAGAATCAGAATTGATCCAGGGAAAAACTTGTTTTGAACATGAAGGACAGCCCTCCCTCTCCATCATGAGTGAAACTGTGCTAATAACTATTTCTGTGTGTCAAAAACTGTGTAGTAATGAATTTTATGTGCCTCTGTCATTCACATGGGTCAGAAGTTTTCCTAAATTTGGACCGAAAGTGGTGATTTTTACTCAGCTAATGTCATTGATGTTGCCTGATTGGAGAGTAAGTACGGCGATTTTCAAATAAATTTTCGTGAAGGAAGACGGTGTTGTGGCTTTTGCTGTGTTCAGAAAGACTGTAGACAATGCGCGATTGAACATTCCAAGTGGGCCTGTGGAAAGCTGCTCAGATTTAGAGGAAATCATGAGGAAAGTGGATGCGGCAATAGTTTGCCTCGACAATGTGATGCGTGACATACCGATAGGGTGAAGAGCAGCGTTTACTTGATTGATAATTTTAGACAGTGGAGGCACATAAATAGCCAGATGATAATTGATAACGGTGACATGCGCAATCACTATAAGCAAGCCAGGAGGACATTTCTTCAGAAGTTTAGAAGCATTTGAGGCAGAAGCAAAAAGCCAACGGAACACGTCTCACAGGCCAATTAAGCCCCAAAAAAAGGCAATTTGTTGAGCACTGATGAATATGAGCTCTAATTTCAAACGATCGCAAATCCGTGCGAAGAGTTAGAGAGATAGGCTGCAAACGGAGGTCCATGAAACGATAAGAAGAGTGGCAGATGGTTCGTTCCTGGAAAACGTGGAAGCCTACCCAAATATAACAAAGAATCAGGTGACTGCCGTGAAAGAAATCCGACATGCAGCCAATCTAAGTAAGACTAATGGAAGAAGGTATGCTGAAGACTAGATACTGTTGTGCATGCTTTTTCACGTGCGCTCACCTGCGGGATATAAATTTGTTTACTATAGTGAAATTTTCCCACTGCCAAATGTGAGGACTGTGAGGCGCTATTTATCCTTAGAGGATACCTCGTGTGGATTTGACACGAGTTTATTTGAGCTGTTTAAGCGGCAGCGCTGTGGCAAAGTGGAATTTCAAAAACATGGAATAATATTGTAGCATGAAAGGTCAGTGCGATTAAGTTTATCACCATACGCCAATCAGCTGGAGCCATTGATCATCCGTCAGCAATTGGATTTATCCAACTGTATTATTTGTTGGCTGTTTTTGGAATTTTGAAGGCTCCTAAGTATGGTAGTTGTATCCACGTGTATGGTAGTTGTATGTGTATCCACGGACAAGAGTCCACTGGAGCCACTTGTTAAAATTAGTGATATCAAAGACACATATACCAAGGGTCCAAATTTACAGTCTTTAATCTCCAAACTGAAGGAGAGTTTAAATGGGTTTATAGAGGAGAGAGACTGGGATGCAGTGGATGCAATAGAGCATGATTACTTTCTCCCAGCTGTCACTGACAGCTTAATATGCTATGTGGAAACAATCTCAGCACGAACGTGATTGAAGAGGAAAGCGAATTCGAAAAGGATAATATGGGAGTATCAATATTAAGATCGGAATTCGATGCAGCATTAAGGGATCTTCGGATGAATAAGGTTTCTGGAGTTGATGATATCCCCATAGAACTAATAAAAATGCAGGAGAGAAGACATTAACCGATCTCTACAAAACCATCTGCGACATATACTCAACAGGAGAAATACCCAGGGACTTCGAAACATCATAATCCCTATTCCCAAAAAGAAGAGAGTGGAGAAATGTGAAAAGATTAGGACTATAAGCCTGGACGACAAATGCATCGAAGATATTGACAAGGATCATCTACAGAAGAATATAACGAAAAGCTGAGGAGTTCCTGGATGAATATTACTTTGGATTCAGGAAAAGTAAGGGTACAAGAGAAGCAATATTGGCCCTTAGACTGCTCATAGAGAAGAGAATGGAGAAGAACAAACCGAAAATTGAATTTGTGGATTTAAGGAAGGCTTCTGACTACGTAGATTGGAATTTAATGCTTGGAATTCTAAAAGGAATTGTTTCTTTATGGCAGTGAGATATGGACGATGACAGCAGCTGAGAAGAAAAGGGTGGAAATATAGCTTTCGAAATATGGTGCTACCGAAGGATGAAGATAAAATGGAGCGACCGAATGAAATATGAAAAAGTCCTAAGAAGAGTGGGAGAAAAGAGAATTCTGCTGAAAACTATAAAAAGAAGACAGGACAACCTAATCGGCCATATATTAAGATACAATGGCCTGATGAAGACAATCGTCGAAGGAAAAGTGAAAAAGAAGGATGGAAAAGGCAGGCCTTGTATGAGAGAAATAGAGCAGGTCATAAAGGACGTGAAAGAGAGGAACTACGTTAATATGAAGAGGATGGCCAATAGAAGAATCGAGTGGAGGGCTGCGTGAAACCAATCCTAGGATTGTTGACCCATTATGATGATGACTGGCTATTTGTGTAAATAAATACAAAAATTCGGTAATTGTCAAGTATGCATTTCGGCTGTCAGTTCCCCAAACCCTTTGGGAATTGGTGCTGTTGCACAGTTTTATCATTGCCGATCAGAGGGTAGATGGTTCATCCAAATGCAAATCTTTTTAAATTTATCAAGTCAGTGGACGACAAGCTTGCAATTAATATTGAATCTATCAATGCATACAAAGTGACCATTGATGATAATGTTGACTCTGGTGGTTTAATATTTCCGTGCTCAATGCACAGGGAGGAGATAATGGTATGGATTATCAATCATTATATAATGGTATGAATGCGACTGTTTGCTACATGACGAAATTGTGAGGCTGAAAAAGAGATCGCAATTTAAAAAAAATCAAAATTTTCGAAGAGCTGATATCTTAATTCTTTCTTAATATCTTAAGAAAGAATTCTTGTGTTTTAACATTCCTGTTTTAATTGTACCTCACTACAGTCCATACGGTATTGCTTGGCCTAATATCTACCACCCAAAAGGGCAGATAAAGTGGGATAGTCAAGTGCTTTAGAACTACTCTGCTAGGGGATTTAGTAATTAATTGTATTATGGTTTAACTTAGTTACTCAGCGAGTTAAGATAGCATTTACTTATTTCTAAATGACATTCAATTTCATTCGTGCAATTTACAGGTATACCAGTTCCGGGGGTGGATAGATGGTTAAATCAAAAGTGATCACTAGGCATGGGCTAGTTACTTCATTTTTTTTCATTTTAAACGTTTCTGTAATACACCTACTTTCTGTGCTCCTTTTTCTCAGGCGTCATAGTTAGTGGTTCATCATGCTGCTTGCCAAGTATCAGATGGAGTAAAGGTTCATTTATTTAGTAACGTTTGGTATTATTCTCAACTATATGACAGTGTTCCTAGTATTAGAAAAACGCAGACATCCTTTTTTACTATCATGTTATTTCGAAGAAAATATTTGCCATATCTCTAATGGTGGGCTCTACAAGATGAGTTAGATAATTAATATTGTTTTTTTATTAAAGATCTAGGCTAAATTTTATTTGCTGAAACACTTTCCATGCAGGGTTTTAAAGCAAAGGTGATTGTATCAGCTTTATTGGGTGGAGTTACTAGTGCTGCCATTAGTTTCCGCTTTCGCCACGGCCTCACTAAGCGAGCCATTTTTGACGACGAGTGTCAGGGGCCTGGTTGACAGTAGTTCCTTTGTGTCAATTATGTGCAAAATGTTTACGATGTCACAGCAGTATCATGGTTCGTTCTGTCATGTCATTGGCTAATATTATTAAATTTTATATTTGCATAATTTTTCAAACTACTTGTACTTTGACTCTAGTTTGTGGGTAATTCAATACCAGGTAGAACTTGGTGTATTAACTCTTTCTGCTTGCTTATTAGTGGTTATAAAAGTTAATGTGCTCAGCAGTCCATAATTGGTAGTTAAGTCTTGGAAGTTACAATATTATATACTTGAAAATTTTCAACCAAAAATAGATATCTTAATGCAGTCAAGCGGTAGCTTTTGACTTCATCAAGTGACAAATAAATTAATGGAATAATATTTAATGTATAAGTTTCAATTCTAGTATTCGAAGTATTAGAGTTGTAATTATTGTTCGAATGCGAGAAATTTGCTATTTGTCCCTTTCTCTAGATAGAGCTACTGAAAAATGGTGAGTTAAAAAAAATGGCAAATAAAATTATTTCAAATTTTTTAAAGAAAAGTCTCCAGGTTTGAATTCCCACGGGGAGAAAATCAGCATGCTGAGATTTGCCGACGGCTTAGCGGTCATGGCAGAAATGGAAGGAACTTTAAAAAAGACACTAGGAAATATGGAAAGTATATTGGCCAGATATCACCTAAAGATCAATAAAAAGAATACTAAGGTATGTAATAAAAGAAGCCAGGCCAAATGTTAAACTAAGGAAGCAAAAATTCAAGTTGGTGGATGAGTTTTGTTACCTGAGATGCTGAGTAACCAACGATGGACGAAGTAAAAGAGCAATTTCCGGTAGAATTGCCCAGGTGAAAATAGCATTTTACCGAAAGATGATTCTGTTGGCAGCTTCAAATACAAGCTTGGAGGTGAAGAAACATTTCATTGGAACATACATAAAATGGATTGACCGAGTGACTAATGAAGAAATCTTAAGAAGCGTGGGAGAATAGAGATGTCTACTATTGAAAACCCTAAAAAGAAGATGGGGAAACTTAATTAGCCATATCTTAAGACATGATGGCCTAATGAAGTCAATTGTTGAGGGAAAATTGAACGGGAAGAATGGAAAATTCAGGCCTCGTATGAGATATATGGAGCAAGTTTGAATGATGTAAAGGAGAGGAACTATGTCAATATGAAGAGTGGCTAATAGAAGAATCAAGTGGAGGGCTGCGTTGTAGAGCCTCGGCCCCGTATATTATTGCGGGGACTTGAACCTCCATACATATTTTAGGGTTCATGCCCTTGGTGTCAGGAGTCAAATGACATCATACGAATAGCATCTTTCGGTACACAAGGAAACAAGGATCTTTTACCTTTGTTACCGGTGTCGTAGGAGGAAGGCTGCGGAGGCAGAGGAGTGTCAGATGCGCGGCGGCGGCAAAGCTAGGTGCGGTATTTTCCTGGATGTCTGCGTCTACGCGTGGCACTGTCAACCTATCTCTTACTAGTGTAGACGCGATGACCACCGGAACCTGGAGGAGATTCGTATGCCCTTCGCTTGTATCTCGCACCGGCAGCGTAACGTCCTGCCCTTGGTACAACAGCAACAACCTACAACAACGAACCTCGAGTCCAAATGATTCCAGGTTTATATACGCATTGAGTCGCCTCCCCCTTACTGCTAAATTCGAAAGAGAATGGAAATGCCCAAATTTAGATTGGAAAGTCCCGTTTGAAATTGGACTTCCTGGGTCGTGACGTACTCCCGGCATATTCTATTTAAGAAATTTACCGGTGCTTGTTCCGCTTTTGGACATCACCTGCCACCACTCGCCTCGCACACCACATCCGAATTCCTCTACCTTCGTGAACGCAAATAACCATACATTTTGCACTCACTACAGCACCAAACCAATCCCAGTGTTGTTGACCAGTGATGATGATAAAACTTCTACATGAAGTGATTTGCGCAAAGCTTTAACAAAAGAAATAGGGTGAATCGTATGAGTGAAAATTCAAAATTGCATTCGAGCTTAAAAAATTTAACCGGAAGGCATCCTTTCAAACTTCTGTGAAAAATTTGACTCTTGGAATCATAAAAGTAAAAATGAAATTAAAATGCTGAAACTTAAACCATGCTTCCACCAATATAATTGATATTATTCTCCGAAAGAGTTCCATTAATCTTTCAATATTCTCTGGTTTATTGATGTCCTTTTTTCAGTCGTATTTTACGGTATGCTGAGAATGCTCTTTCAGTTTTGACATTATCGGAATGAATGCACATATGGCAGAAAATATGCTCTTTGGGAAGTTAAAACTGAACAGTAGCCATGAGGTCAACCATAAGAGTAGAAACAGCATCAATGACATATTTTGGTAGCTATATAACGTACAACCAACCTCCTGTGTACATATGTCACGGCAAAACTGACATAAAGTTCTCTATGAGGGCATTAAAAAGGCAATAGATCAGCATGGTCACGATAACTGGCAGTGCATCTGAGCATATTTTATTTCTCTTTCATAATGGTAACTTGACATGAGTTGTAATTTAAGTCTTTCATGGAGCGTTGCATCCTTTTAGTTATGCAACTGGGACAACAATCATCGTAAAATCATCTCATAAAACTTAAATAGTGGCCATTTTAAAAATTTTGTTCGAATAAATAAATGGTAGATGTCACATTGTGGAGATATATGACTTGAAAAAGTTGTTAATGGCGGAATACATTAATCGCAGGATGTTAAGGTGAGGTTTTAGTGTTGATAGGTGATTGTAGTAAATAGCAGTGTTACTTATAATCATGTATGCTGCTTGAATTATTTACATTCTTGGATTCAATGTTACAGCACAATGAAGCAATTTTCTCTCATTCAATATGAAATGTTCGAAGGTTTAGGTGGCCATATACTTAGGGCTTTAGTTTCAACAATGAAAATACGTACTTTGAAAGACATAGCGTGATTCATCTTTTTTCCAGTGCGTAAATAGAATTACGAAACATTTTCAAATATAGTTGATTACTACTTTCGAAACAATCACACTGTAATAATTATTGATGGAGCATTAATTATGTCAAACTATTACTCTATTGATTTAAATTGCTTAGTGTTGCTACTTTCATTCCTTAGCTTTGTAGGATTTGACCGTCAAAGAATTCTTTACTACCTGTGTATATGTATTTCCGTCCACAAATCTTCATGATATATGTTTTCTGTGGAATCTCTGGTATCATGTTGGTTATGCATATCGAAAATATTTTACCATATTTTCATCAACATTTTTCTCTTTGGTTTCAGGCGTCTTGATTACTTCGTCATCTCCAAGAAATTTCTACCTAACCTTTGTGAAAGTGTTATCCGAAGTAATGTTTATGGTAGTGACCATTGTCCCATCACTCTTTTTGTGAACGTTTAGGTTTTATTGGCCCTATTGGCAATTCTCCTTTATTTGCATCTTTACCTCATGCTTTGTCAATTTTTTATGTAGATTTTTGTTTACAAGTTTTTACCTATCTGTACGATGTATTTTATATCATGTGTTTTCGCAACCGTGGTCAATTTTTGCTCTTTAAAATTTGGACCAATTGTATCATCACATTTAGGGAGATACTGGCATATAAGTACAATGATTATGATATGCTGGTAACATGTTTAGTTATGTATGATCTTCTGTCATGATGAAACATATGTTATGCATGCATTGCATGTATGCTAACAGTAATGATTCATAATAAAATGTTTCTAAAAATTACTCTTTTATTTACAAATCGTGGTATCATTCCATTGGGATTGTTGAAATTTTGCTTCCATTAACAGGGCAGTGCAAATATTTTTCCTGAAGTATTGTTATGGTGGTAAATTACATTATCCTCTATGTTGAGATATATTTTGTAAGCGATTTATGCTTATGGATATGTATTTGGTGACAGATTCAATATTTTTATGTGATTACGTATTGGTGGGTCGGAACATGGAGATCAGTTGAGCCCCGTCTTCTATTATTTTTTCTTCCAGGTAATAGCATACATACCTACGATTTTGTCCTCTTGTGAAATGTATTCATCCACTCCAGAAGTTATGCCCCAAGACATTTTCATAACCCCTGTTAGCTCTTTCAATTCAAGACAGAACTGTCAACTTTGTCATCCCAGCTTTGAATCATTATCTAAGGTCATATCCGAGCTAATCAATCTCTTGGCGCATAGCTGATGACAAATGGTTGTTTGATAGTCTTTGTGTTGTTTGCTTTGAAATTTTGTTTTGAAGTTCAATTTCTCCCAAGATGTATTTTCTTCGCACATCATCCTACATTCATTTTTTTTTAACAAATTGGGTGAAGACAGATTTGTCTACATCTTTTTTGGCCTACTCAATGAGGGAGTAGGGGGGAGAACTTTATCCCCCCTGCCCCTGTAAAGTTTTAGTTTGCCACTCTTTGTAATATTTCATTTCTTTGAGGCTGAGTTGTCACTCATTGATTGTGTTCAATGTAAGTTTTTAGTTCACATTCATATTTTTAAATATTTACTATGCTCTTCTCACCCAATTTATTTACACTACATCTGGAAGCACGTTTTCTCATTTGTTATCATATGACAAACACTTTGCTCTTAATGTATAACTAAAAGAAGTTGGAATGGACCTTTCATACTTCATAATACACAACTTTTACCAAAGTGTGTTACTTGTGGATTATCTTGTAGATGCATTTGAGATATATTTTTTAATTTATGGGGAGGATCCTTTGAAATCGGTTGCAAATTTTTAAATCAAAACCATAAAATTACAAGAGCCATAAACTTAAACAATTCATATGACAAACCTTGTGTAAACCGCACATAAAATGCAACCGACCAGTCTATTAACTGAAGTATGGGATGTGATGGGCATTTCATGTTGAGAAATCAGCTAAGTACATAGTTACACTGACAAAGCATCAATGCATTTTTCTCATCTGGGTGAAAAGTAGGGCAGATTCATGAATCCGAACCCTGACTCGATAATGGGTGTTGTCTTCTGATTTGGTTTAGGATTATGCTTGGTAGTGTTGTGGTGTAACCTACCATTCAGAGCACCTCAAAAACTTACCTCTGGTTTTATTAATCAGGTGAAAGGCACTGGTTTTATACATACAACGAGGTGATTGATCCCACTGGCTCACCCTGGATTCTCATATGTGCTGGAGAGAGCACGTAATGAACATTGAATGCTTGGTAATCTTTTTCATCATTCTCAAACCAATCTGGAAGCAAGCTGACCGAGATCACCTACTGTGTCTGTCAACACAGACATCAACAAATAAAGGAAGAGTAGAGGGCACCAAAGACTGGCCTCTTCAGATTAGAGAAAGATTCAGATTTCAGAAAGGGCAAAAAGGCGAAAGGCCGATTGGGGAAAGCTTGCGACTTAGCTAGCTTCTTGGATCGATCTGTACAACCTGATGTTTACCATATGGGGTCAATCAGGCTGAGCTGGTAAGTGCGATTGGTAACTGAAGGTACTGAAGAACTACAACTACTGAATGCTGTTTCTTAGGAAATTTAGATGGAGACTTGGTGGTATTCAGTCATAGAATGCAGGAGGTGGAATGGAAGCAGATATATTGAGACAGGAAAATAAAGTATATAATATATATACAAAAAGACAACTGGAATGGATGGAGGTTAGAGACTACACAAATAAAATGATGAGGGAAAGAGATGATTGATTCATTGAGGCCCAGTGGGGTGAAGGCTTTCAGTAGCAAAATGCAAGATAGCTCTAAAGAATTGAGTAACAACTGTAGACGTCCGAGGGAGGGACATTGATTATTCATAGATTTCTCATGTGTTGCATAACTGGAAGAGAAAATGACTGAGAGGAGTCATTGCAGGAGTGATGGTTGTCCATCCGGATGATAAGGGAAGAGGATTTTCCTATGCAAAATGCTCGGCAGTGCGTTAAGGTGGCATGAAAATCAGAGTTGTTTGGGGAGGGCCTTGTTTTGGGGGCAGAAATGGTCCTGGGCAGGGCATTGGTGGACTTTATCATGTTGGATAGGGGTGCAGGGCATTTAAAAGTAATGATAATGCATGAGCTACTAAACTGAAAGAGATCTAAGAGTACCATCTAGAATTTGACATTTGCTGGTCATGACAAAATGTTATTCCATGATTCATAATATTTATTGATCTTTAACCAACATTCTGTGGAATTGACTCCTTCATTGAGACAGAGTAATGAAAAGTTTACTCTACACAATAACTTAGTGATAACCCCAGCCAGTAGATAATGCATCTCACCTGTGGGGAGGTAAAAATTTAACATCCAACACGTGAATTCTGCTCCCTTTCCACCTAAGGAAATATTAGCAATTGCCTTAGACTACATAAATTAACATCTACTTCATTACGCTTTGAGTCCCCCTGAGATGAAACAAGCTAAATTAATATGGACGTTGGACACTAACCGATACAGATCGGATGATGGGAAAAGGAACATTTCAACTAAATATTTTAAACGTCTTAATGAATCACCACGTATATACGTACAATATGGAACGCAAAGAGATACATGAATCACATACATAACGTTACAGGGCGAATAACATGACAGAATGTGTAACGCAGAGAGATATTTCCTTTTACACCATACTCACGGCGGGAGATATTCAAGCATTCATTTTAATAATTTCTCCCTTAGACACTCAATTCTTTTTACACTAAGTAAAGAAAGTTTTTCAGATGATATCCATGCATGTCATTTCTTCATAACTGAGATAATTATACTATGTACAAGCCATTAATCTTCACCGGCTGGAATAGCGTCCTCTAATCTTTTGATGAATTTTATTCGTAGCTCAGTAACATTATCACCTTTCAGCTGATCTTGAACGAACCAAGAACTAACTTCCATTTGGACCTATGGAGAGGAGTTTCCATTATATAAGACTGCAGTGATGCAATAAAACTGAGCACTTATATCAAGAGAAATGTCAACAGAAAACACGTTTCATCACATACCATTTCACACGCTCCTCTAATCACTCCAGTCAGAATATTTGAGTACTTGAGATTAAGGCAGTGATCAGGTAGCTCGACAAACTCAGTCAGAGGGTTGTTGTCAATAATTAGCGAAAATTCGTCGGCAGATGGACTCCAGTTGGTAATGGATGGTGTTATTCCAAGAAATGTTCTAAAACCCAACTATTCAAATCAATTTAGTAAAATAGTCAATAAAAGTCAAGTTAAGTTTGACAGTCATGACAATTACCTGAATTTTTTCGGCAGTGTCCCTGAAGTCATAACACCTCCCTGAACTTGTTCTTGCGAGGAAATCCTCAATTAGACGTATACCAATGTTGTAGCCCATTCGCTCGAGTTGTTTATTCACTTCTTCCACATTTTCATAATCTTTCATTAACTGTGACACTAGGGCTCCATAAGTCAACGTAAACAACTCTGAATTCTAAAATAAAATTTTAATACATAATTATCAATTACGAGGCGTACGAACTCTACACTATTGACCTAATTTCTACTTACGACTTTCTTTGGATCTAATCTTGTTCCTTGACGAGACATATTCTCCACAACTCCACAACACAATTTTGTTAACTTGAGGTCCCTGTGACAGACACTGTAAATAAATTATTATTTTATTCCTATGAATCCCATTCCCTCGCTAAAATCGTCCAATGGTCCAGTTGGTCCAGTTACGAGTCCAGAAGTATTTCAGTCCATCCGCACCATTTCTAAAATTATAAAATTTCGTATCGCTACACGTTTGTTTTCATGCGCATGGCGGCGGGAATTCTGTGCAGCCGATGATAAGTTGATTTCTTGGTGTGAGAAATCCTTTGTTGGTCACGCTGTCATAAAGATATTGAGCATGACAAAGGTGGAGAAGCTATCAATTTTAGGTATCCGGAGTTTTGGTGATGAAGAAGAAGACAGACAACTCATCACATTTGTATCTCCACTTACGTTGATTCTCGGTCAAAATGGGTGCGGAAAGACTGTAAGTAATTACTGTTTGGATTGGTGATAGGTATGGTCGGATGCGAGTATGAATCTTTCATTAATATTTGCAGACAATTATTGAGTCTCTCAAGTTTGCTCTATCTGGTGAGCTTCCACATGGTGGTGGTAAAAGCTTCATTCATGATCCAAAAGTGGCGAATTGTCGTGAGGTAATTATTGAATTAATTTGTCGTTCCTCGTATGTAAATGGAGTTTATATATGTAAAAAACTTTTAAATTGATATTTTCCTCTTAGGTAATGGGGCAAATTAGGTTGTTATTCACTGATACGAAGGGAAAGTCTGTGACCGTCACTCGATCAATGAAATGTTCTCAAGGAGCTTCAAGCCTATCCTATTCCACAGTTGATCAAGTGATCACCCGAACGGACGAGAATGGTTCTGTAAGTATCAAAAAGATAAGATTGCCTGTTCTCTGTCATACATATGTGTTTACTTTATTCATTTTGCTCCTGCTGAATGTAGTGACGTAAATAAGTGTGTGCAAAACACATGTTCTTTGCTCTCTTAATAACAATTTTTGCGCGTTCATCTTTCTTTCGAACCGTTTAACATTTTAATTACAAGGTTTGGGTCAATAATCTTGCATATGTTAATAAATGCAGATTTATGTATTTTAAGAGAAATGTGCCAAACCCCGGTAAAAACTCACTATGCAAGTCATGTTAGAAATATGTGCTTACACTTATGTGTGAAGTTTGAAAAAGGCGTGACAAAAAGAGTGATTTTCTGACTAGTTAAAATGAAATCACTAATATTTGGATGCATATAAATGCGGATGAAGTGTACAACGATGTCCTTAGATTCTTTGCACACTTTGTTTCACCGATGTGCTCACTTTCTGCTCATTTCTGTTATTGAGATATATATATACTTTTATCCATAATTTATTTGGTAACATTCGATTTCTCTTTTTAGCTTCTAATGCTGTTATTTTTAGGTCCCCTTTGTTGCCCCCTTAGTTACATAACAACCTCAGAAAGCAACGAATTCGCAAAATCGGCATCGCAGCACCATCTCTGGATCAAACTATATGCTACGAAATTCAACTTGATTTTAACATTACTTTATAACTTCAACACCTTTCCTTGTTAGTGAAAGTTGAATTTAACAACATAAAGTTAACAAGAAATATTTAAAGAGATGCAATTACTGTCACAATTAACAAAAGCACACCAGTAATTGTCCTTTCTATTTCACATCAGTCCTAATTTTATGGAAAAAATCTTCAGACTTTTGTTTGGCAGCAGTTTTGTCATGATATCAGCCACTTAATGTTCTGTGGAGATCTGTTGAACTTCAAGCTTGCCTTCTGTCATTTTCTCTCTATTGAAAAAGTGCTAATGGAAATTTGTTTACTCTTGCGATGAAACTCTGGATTCCTAACCAGTCTCACTGCTGCTGAAATGTCAACTTGAAAGACTGGAACACGTAAAACCCCTTGAACAGTCTGCTGAGCCAAATTGCCTCTTTAACCCCTTCGTTTGCTGCGATGATCTCTGCTTCAGTTGTCGAAGTCACTACGACAGCTTGTCGTTGGCTCATCCATGAAATCGCCCCTCCTGCATTCCTAACGAGACTCCAGAGGTTGAACGACCCATCGATGTGCATCTTCAAAATCTGCATCGCTGTAGACATACAGAAAACCCTCATCCACAATGCTTCGATAGACTATCCCCAGATCCAATGTCCCTGCTATGTATCTGAAAACTGTTTTGACTCGTACCACATCTTCTTGAGTTGGATTTTCGAGTGTCCTTGAAAGGAATCCGACACAGTAAGCCAAGTCTGGTCTTGTGCCAAGCATCAAATACATCAGAGCTCCAACCTCTGTAGGGAAACTTTGATGCCTTGTTATCTTTCCCTGATGTGGAAATTTCTGCACCTTTGAGCAGAAATTGTTGAAGTTGAAGTTGAAACCAGTCTATATTCTGAAAAAGTGAAGCATTCTAAAATTTTCTTTGCATATGCTCTCTGACTTATCTCAATGGACTTCTCTTCTCACAGAATTTCAAGGCCCAGAAAATAGCTTGCTCGCTTTGCAACGATTTTGAACTCGTGTCTTCAACTCTTCAATGAAAACTTCCATCTCATGTAGATCGGTTGCTGCCATCATCTATGTAGATCACAAGTATGAGCTTCCTACCATTCCTCTCTTGATTGTATAAACATTGATCGGCATTGCTGGCCTTGAAACCATGTTGTTTCAGAAATGCTCCAAGTCATTCCAGCATCTAGGTGCTTGATTAAGTCTGTAAGAATTCTCCTCAGCTGACAAACCTCCTGGATCCGTCTTCATATCCTTGAGGCTGCTTCATGAAAACTATTTCTTCTAACTCTCCTTAAAGAAATGCTGTTGACACATCGTTTTGTGTCACATGCATCTTCTTATTTGCTGCAATGCTGAGAATTGAGCAGATCATTCCCATCTTCGCCACAAGACTGAAGGTCTCGCTGTATTCAATTTTGTGAAGCTGACTGAACCCCTTAACAATCAATCTCCCCTTGTACTTGTCGATGCTGCCATCTGGATTTTTCTTGAGTTAAAAGACCCATTTACATGGAATTGCCTTTGCACCTGGTGGAAGCTCTGCCAAAATCCAGGTTTGATTCTCTTTCAGTGAAGCAATTTCATGATCCATGGCTTTCTTCCACTCAACTGAATCCTCGCTTCTCAACGCATCGTCAAAGGTCTCAGTATCCTCCGTCACAAGATTCAAAAACTCCTCCACTCTCATGGCCTACTCTTCAAGATGTTTTGGTCTCTTCAAGGTTGATCAATTTCTCAGAATTCTTCCAGATGAGTGCTTGGAGTTTTCTTCCTCATCTTTATCTGACCCACCTTCACCAAGTGATTTTACATCACTAATTGATGATTCTTTTTTGATGTTGATTTATGGCTCTTCTTCCTTCTCCTTTTCGTCAAATTCGTCTCTATGCCCGATAATTTTCAATGGTAGCTTATCTTCATCTTCACATTCTTTAATTCTCTCTTGGAATTGAACATCCCTTGACAGGATAACTCTGTGGTTAGTTGGAACGTAAACTCTGTATCGCTCATCTCCGTCATATCCTACTAGGAATCCTTTCACTGCCTTCTTGTCCATCTTCTTCCTCGTTTCTGATGGAATGTAAACGTAGCAGGAAGATCCAATTATGTGCTGATGTTTGATTCTCGATTTCTTTCCCATCCACAGTTCATAAGGACTGACTCCATCTTCTGACGATACTCCTGTTATGTTGAGAATGTAAATGGCTGTTGTCAATAGCTCTGCCCATATTGCATCCAGAAATTCAACTTCACTGTTCGAGTACTTGAAGGTCCTTGCCATCTTGACAATTGTTTGATTCTCGCGCTCACTGCCGCCATTCTGCTGAGGGGTGTATGGCACTGTCAGTCTCTGTGTGATTCCGCTCTCTGCTAGAATGCGCTTAATCTCTTCACAGTCAAATTCTCCTCCATTGTTACTGAGTAACTCTTTAATGTTATGCCCAAGTGTCCTTGCATGTTTTAACACAATTTTGACATCTGACTTTTGTTCAATTATGAAGCAATAACAAAACTTTGTGTGGCTATCCTTGAACGCAACTAGAAATCGTTTTTTGCTTCACAAAATTGGCCTACAACATCAGTGGAAAAAAGTTCTCCAGGTCTTGTTGCCTTTCTCCTAGTGCCAAACGGTACGGGATGTGACTTGCCAGAAGTGCGGGACTCACAAAATTCTCTCGACATATTCACAGTGATACCCAACTCTCTCTTAAGCATATCTCTCACATGTCACTTGTCTTGGTGTCCCTATCTCTCTCGATACAACTGCAGTGTTGAATTTTCTGCTTCAACAATGTTGACCCTTTCTTTTTCTCGGGAACAGCTGGCTCAATGGCTGCCTTTCTGCCTTTCTCGTGACTTCTGCACAATACTATGTTTCCATTGACTTCCGGCCAGCACTTATTTGTCGAGGAATGAAATTTGCTATTTTCATTCCTATCTTGGGCAGCTAAAACAGAAAATAGGTTTCTTGAAATATTTGGAACGTACCAAGTGTCTGTCAGAGTCATTTTCAAGGTCTTTTTTTCAGTGAATGATAAAATTTCAACGGTTCCTTTCCTGATGGCCTTGAGAGCTTCTTTTCTGGCGGCCTTGATAATGCAGGATCTTGGAAACTCCTGGAACTCGACAAACAGATCCGGACAATTTGTGACATGCTTCGATGCTCTGTTGTCAATCCATCATCCTGATGAGACCATCTCGACTTCAAAATATCTTCACTGATTGCACCCAGGGTTGCATTGGTGTGCACAGCGTTGCTCTGCTCTCCATCAGCAATCCACTTCTAGCATGAAATTACCCTATGCCCTTTCTTCTTGCAGTAATTACAGGTGTCATTCTCTTTTGACCTCTTCGGACCTTGATTTTCCGTTCATCACGAATAATGCTACTCCAGTGTCTCCCTCTGCACTAGCACTATTTATAAAATTTTGCTCGTACATGCATAACTAGGCGATTAGCTCTTCAAAAGTCTTCTCTTCATCTTTCGATAATAACATCCAGCTGGATCTGAAATTCTCGAATTCACCCGGTAGAATTTGCAAGAATTTACTAACTAAAATCAGGTCTGGCAGCCCATTTCCAATCTTGGCTTTCAAGCTGTTATTGAGTTTGAACCACAAATTTCTCAACTTCGCGGCATGAGTCGAAACATCCTCTCCATTAATCTAGCAAAATGCAAAAAACCCAGTGCATATTTTAAAGAACTGGACTTTGAATGACACCTCAAAATTCAATTTCATTGCTTCCCACACCTCTCGCGCTGACTCTTTCCATGATTTTCTCATAAATTGCATCAGTCACGGAACTCAAAATTATGGACTTAGCATAACTATTTGCCTTACGGTATAGATTGCTGACATTCTTGTGCTATTTGATTGCCACCTCTGTAGCATCAGGTGACAGAGGCTCGGGTTTCACCAATTTTCCATCAATTGCATCGAGGGCTCCTTCATGGTAATCCGACAAGTCCTGCAATTCCTGCTTCCAAATTCGCCAGTCCGCCTCTCCAGCCAGGGGTTTGATGTGTTAGCGCCATATCCATTCTTCAAGAACGCTGAGATGACGAGGCTCCACAGCAAACTTTACCTCAATGTAATTCGCATGATCTCGCATGCAACTTTCTATTTACTTAAAGGCAACTCGCGTGAGCTGGGCGGCCTGGGCCCGTAACCTATTGAGTTATATATGCTTTTCTCCATAATTTATATGGTAACTTTCAATGTCTCTTTAGCTTCTAATGCTTTTTTTTTTAGCTCCCCTTTGTTGCCCCCTTAGTTACATAACCACAAAAAACAGAAAAAAAAAGAAATTAGAAAATTGGCATCACAGTGCCATCTGTGGATCAAAAATGCTACAAAATCCACTTCATTTTAACATTAGGTACTTTATAACTTCAATATTTGTTTGTACCTACCATCATGTCCACAAATTTCCATCTCGATGCATTGCCTTATTGTCATTTACATAATGCAGTCATCATGTATGATGTTAAGAACATCAAAAGTTAACATTTAATGGCTTACGTCACCAACTAAAAATGTGTAAAAAGTTCCCAAAATCTAAATTCTGAACAAATTTTCACTCACTCTTCTGTATAATACTATACATTGTCCACAAATTTCCATCACGATGCATTGCCTTATTGTCATTTACATAATGCAGTTGTCATGTATGATGTTAAGAACATCAAAAGTTAACATTTTATGGTTTACGTCACCAACTAAAAATGTGTAAAAAGTTCCCAAAATATAAATTCTGAACATTTTTCTCTCATTTTTCTGTATACTACTATACATTTTTATGTGGGAAACTCTGCATGAAGTGTGTATATGACATATGTATATTGTGATTCATGGTCGTCACAGAGAATATTTAAATGGTGAGATTGGATTGATATGTTAACTAGAGTACTTTCTTCTCATCTTCAAGCTTAGAATAAAGGTAGTTGTTTCAGGCTTGATTTGGTGGAATATCATAGCAAAAGAAAAGATTGTGTTTTACACCGAAACCGATCAAGTAAAAATCTTTATTCTTGTTGAAAATTGCCAGCCTTTTTCTTTCTTTTGTTCAAGCTTAGGTTAGAATCCTGATGGTAGTAATTTTTTTTAGTGGCAAGGTATACCTGTGCCCTTGATAGAGTTTGTAGTTGTCAGTGGAGTTCCTCTCAAGGTGGCCCTAAGGTACTTAGACCGATTGGTCCTTTATACCTTTCTGGTGAATCACTCATTGCATTATTAAAGACATATCCCCCATGGGGATTTCTCTAACTTGCCCTGGCTCCATGAATGGTGTGTGAAAGAATCTATTGGGAGTCCTCATCACAGCAGGACACTCATGTAGAATGTGGAATGTAGTGTCATCCACTTCTTCACACCACCTGCATCTGGGTGAATCTGTGATTTTCACATGTAGGTGCCTCCATAGAGCTTACAGGAGGGGGTGCCCTCTATGCTTCCTAACAGCCGGATGTGAAGCCAAGAGGGCGTGTTAGATTTGAGCATTTAGCCATATTCCTCTTCCCAGCTACATCACTGTTCATATGGTGTTTTGACCAATTCTTGCAAATTACTCTTAAAATAATGACTTAGGGATTTTTGGTGATTAGTGTGATGTAAAGAAATAATATAGATATATTGAATTAGAGTCATTACATAATGTAGAAGCCTATTTTTCAATGTATGATGATGAGGTGTTCTGTCAAACGTAATTGACACAACATTACTTGCAAAACAACAACTGTTTATTTGATAGTTGCATATATTTTAGCTTTCTGAATCTTATTCATGCAATTAAAGATAGATCCGAGAATTTGCTAGGCATGATTGTTTCTGCTATGAATGGGTGAATGTGATACGTTACCATTCATTTAACTAAGAACAGATAATTACTCTTATTAGTTTTTTTACTATTGAAGGTATCTCTAAATGGACATTTAATTCTCCCACACCCCTACATTTCACACGATGAACCTCTTTAGTCCCTCATATCTACTACCTCACATCAAGCTATCTGTTCTTCTCCTCCCTCTTCCCCACTTACCTGACATTCATCCCTCAATCATGATCTTCAAAACACCATCTCCCTTAACCCCTCCTGCGTGTGCGACGTTGCAGTTGAATCTGCTAAATTCCATGCCTCTAGCGTGACTTTAATTGGAGCTATTTAAATTGCTCAGGATGCTTTAGTCTGGGCAGTGTTGACCATTGGTGCAGACATTAGCCTAATTATTTTTAACATAATAGTCGCTCTTCAAAAAAATTTTAAAAAATTAGTCAATACAAAAATATTTTCACTTTATTATTATAAATGGATACTTACATTTTTCTGGGTCATTTATTTTTTCTTGCACTCCATATCCAGCATTTAGTAGTGGACCTGAGTGTGATATTTCTCGAAACGGGTCTAAGCAGAGTGTGATATTTAGTGACAAGGCCCCTGGGCAGTTTTTAACCTGTATCTTGTATCTTTCCATTTTTCGTACATACCACACTTTCTTCTTCAAACCTTCAATGATTCTCTTTTTGGGTTTTCTTCAATAAAATGCAGGACTGTCAAGCGTGTACATTCCGTATCCGTTTCTGAGGGCCACCCTTTGCATTTCTCTATGTTCTGTCCATCATATTTGACTATGATTTTATTGACTAAAGCCCAGTTCACGCGGTGCGTTTTTCCCAGATGGAATCCTTGCGTGGAGTGCTGATGGGTGCCATGCGTGCTCGCTTGCTGGAAATACTGACTGCCGCAGGCTGCCCTGATGGCTAGCTTGCTTGATTTTGAGGTTAAGTCTGGTGCTTTTTTCCTTGCGTGTTTTGCTGATGGCTATTGTTGCCGGCCCATCATTGTTCAGCTTTACATCACATGATCAAAATAAAGGTTCTGCCTGGTGCTGCTTTAGCATCTCATGGTCGATATTGTGTTTAAAAATGAGTGCAAATCTATGGACTAGCGATCAAGTTGTGGTGCTTATCGAAGCATATATTGACGGAACTTGTTTATATGCAGTTCGTAATTGGAGCTATCACAATAAACATCTTCGTGCTGAGGCTCTAAGAAGAGCAAGGAGGCTAGCTCGCTACGTGTCAACCGACAACCATCAGTGAAGCCAGCTTAAGCGCCCACCTTCGTCGCCCGCTGAGTAACATACACGAAATCCAGCAAGCTAGCACTCAAGGAAAAACACACCGTGTGAACTGGGCATAAGTCGACTCTGAATGAGAAATGATCTTTTTTGTTACCAGCCTTGCAATATAGAATGTAAGTGAATATTTTCTTGTACCACACTTTTTTCCTTTTCCTTTCTAGCAAGAATGATTGTAAAAGTTGGTCTTTCAAGTCTAAGCCTCCCATGTATTTGTTATAATCTATTACACACGCAGGTTTGTTCACACATTCTAACCCACCCTTCCAACTAACGGGATTCCTTTGGTCTGAATGTTTAGTAGTTAGCATTGTCACATCGTGCTTATCCTTCCACTTCAATGCAACTAATTTCCCATACTTTGCGGTTAACCACTTCTCCTTTCTTGAGCTTCCTTTTAAAATTTGCTGGTATACCTTTGCGTGTGATTTTCACTGTTCCTACAGCATCTGTTGCCCTCTGAACTTATTTCAAAAAAAGGTCAGGACTAGAGATGGGCAACTCGGTAAATTACCGTGGTAATTACCACGGTATTTTTCGTAAATTACCAACACCCTTGAAAATTACCGTAATAAACGGTAATTTTCAGAAAAGTTCTTTTTCAGAAAAGTTCTTTTTCAGAAAATTTCTTCCTCACGAAGAAACCATTGGAATGGATGATATTATAAATTAAGTAGCTATAACGATTTTATTTACATAGTTTACATTGTGTCCATGATTAATTCAGAGTAAAATAATAAATGCACATTGCGAAGAGGTATGTCTTTGGAAAGAAAATTTCTCATAGTGTGACAAAAGAGAGGCAAGAGACGTGTTGCTGCCAACTTCGTTTTAATTTTTTTAACGAGTTATTTTTTTATATCAACCCTGAAAATGGAGGAGGGGAGGGGGGAGCGATTAGTGAAACAAGTTGAAGGTTATTTTGTTGAGTTAGCTAGGGGTATTGGAAGGGGAGGTTTCACGAGTAACGTGAAAGTTTGACAACGTTTGTACATTTGTAATGATACGTTTGTAGCCCTGATTCACTCTGTCACCCCTGTGACCTTAGACCCCTGAGTAACCCTTGAATGTCAAGTGATGACAAGAGGGATCTGAAGAGCTTACCATAGAACTTGGCACCTTTTCAAACCTATGATTTGACAGGTTTGTAGTGGCGATTCACCTTTTGTAACCCCTGTGACCTTGATGTGCCCTTTCAGGGGTCATGGTTGCATTTTCGAACTCCAAAGTTCTTCCATTGTGTTTTTTGTGCCCAAAAGCCAAATAAATGAAAGTTTTGCGTAATAATTCTCTTTTGTATTTCGAATAATTTAACATTGAAATATGAAAAAGTAAGGCAAAATTTGGATTTTTGGTTGGACTGTATTTCTGGGGTCAAAAGGTCATATATATAAAATTTTGCTTAGACTCAACAAAACTTACAACCTTTTTCTACCCAGGCACCAAATTTCATCTCTGTGGCATGAAAGAAAGTGTCTAAAATTACAGGTCAAAAATAACACACTATCAATGGGAGACACAATAAATTGTGGAAAAACTGACCAGGAAATGGGTTCACACCTGTCCTGCATAATGGTGAATGCTTCTCACAGAGTACTATTAAATGAGTAAATAACATAATAACACGAGTAAAATGTACATAGTATAAATGTACAACAATTTGGCTAAATGACAATTTCATTCGGTTGATATGTTTCTAAAATTAGTCAGGGTGAAATTAAAAGGTGCGTATGCGTTCAAGAGTTGGGATCATAACAGGATGTAACTTAACTTTTAAAAACAGGCATTTAAATTCCTGCTCATGTTTCTGCTGGCTGTAATTATTGGGAATATTAATTAAATAGTGGATTCAAGAGTTCCCTTTCAGCCAGCAGGACCCACTTTGAGGTGGGAGCTAAAGTCCCCCTTCATCTAGTAAAGGTTGATGTGGTAAAGCAAAGCAGAATCTGGTCGGTAAGTGTTGAGTTATCATCTTGAAAGAAAGTTTCAGGTCCTTGGAAACTTTGCTGAAAATGGAGGAATGATGGTAGGTTAGGTTTTTAATTCAGCGGAGGCGACTGACAGCTGAGGTCATTTGTGCCAATTAGGATAGGTGGGTAATGGTAGGAGTTTTCAGGGGACGGAGGAAAGGTGGAGAGAAACCCGGCATCGGCATTAGCCTACTCTTAACTAAAGGCACCAAGGGGACCACGGCTTAACGTCCCATCCGACGGACTGAGTACTGAACTTGAAATGCCCTCCACTAGGCACTCAGATGGGGACCGGTTTTCCACGGAAAAATCCACCACTGCCGGGAATCAAACCCAGGCCTTTGGGATGGGAGGGGAGTACTCTAGCCACCACACCAACCTTATCCCCCTTGGAGGAATGATTGATTTTTTTGACAGGTACTCATGTTGTCATTTATTAAAATAATATTTTAATAAATGACAACATTGTTGTATATGTGTAGCATTATTATTGATGAACTGTTTACTGTTGTAGGCTTGAACCGGCAAAGATGAAAAGTTAACTGATACTTTCCAGTCAAATACTAATGCTGAAAAGCTGGGAATGCCACTACGTCGAAAGTTCGAACCTAGTATTTCAATGGATGACTTATCCATTGTCATCTGGGAAAATGTCATGAAATTAATAGAGATCCAGCATATACAAGAACTCCAACTATCAGGTTCCTCCTGGATTGTCAGAGGGTGGAATTTGAATTTCATTCGAGCTGAAATGATGAGACTTCGCACTCGGGCAATGAATAATTGTGAGGATTGGATTTTAAAGAGGAAGAAGTAGTTTGAGTGAAGATGGGTTGGGGGAAGAGACTATTCCTCTAAGTCTACCATGAACATAATTCCATTCCTTTTCATTGCTTCCCTTGCATTTTATTCTTTTGTCACAGCCTTCAAAATTTTACAACCTTATAATTGCTATACTTACTGGCATTGGATTCATTTTTTGTTCATTTTAATGTTTGTTTGCTTGTCTTTTTTTGTATGTTTTTAAGTTCTTCGTTATTAATTATTTTTTTCTTTCCTTAGGCAGTAAGCTTAGACAGTCGTTGTGCTGATATTGATGCAGAAATCAGTCAGTCTTTGGGAGTGTCAAAAGCAGTGATGACTAATGTACTATTTTGCCCTCAAAATGAGTCCAACTGGTATGTATCAATAATATTTTGTGTTTAATAATCTGTACCATGAAGTAGTTTACTTTCCTTAGCTTTTCTCGAGGTTTTTACTGTCCAAGTAACTGCAGGCCAATTATTCTCTTTCTCTACATTAATTGCTAAATGTTTACTCTTATTTCTTCAAAACTTGAAAGCATGGTATCACCACTACTCATCAATTTTGATTGCTTTGACACACATCTACCCTCTCATTGCATTGGGTAACATCTTACTGCTGACTTAATTATTTTTCTTTTAATAAACTCTTTTATATCTTTCATTATTTACTGTACATACATACATGTTAGAATGTATCAACCAAGGTCCTCTTTTGACATTGTTCCCATTCACTTTTCTCTGAATGACTGTCTTCATTTATAGGGCGCCAAAATCTTGAATTGAGTGATTCTATAGTCGCCTAATCACCAAACCAGAGAACTTGTGCCTCCGGTGAAATTCCTGAATTACTTACTTAAAGCTATTCTGAATCACTGGTTTCAAAATTTATATAATTAATCATGAAAATAAGAATTTGTAGGTAGTTACTGAAACAAAAACTATAATTTTAGTCAAATAATTGAATTGAAGACAATGAACTAACAAATAGATTACTCAAGCATGGGCTATTGTCGAGACCTCATGACTCATTCACAGCGATAGGCAAGCTGCTTACAGCAGAAGATTCCACACGTGGCCTACCTTTCTCTTTGAGGCATGCTCTGAGCAGTTGAGCGTGCTTTTGTAGCCGAAAATAAATATATATTGATATCAAATAACCAATGAATTCTACTGAGATTTCATAAGTGGATTCATATTAATGACTCGAGAGCAAAAGAAAGGTCCAAACGGTGATTTTCGTAACGGAAAGCGCGTGGGAAGGAAAATAACGCAGTCTGACAAATTCATCAATGACAAAAAAATTGATGAACATAATAGTATGAAACTTCGTATGACTATTAACAAAGCCCTTAGCTACAATATGTGAAAAGGAAAGTTTGATATCTCGATCTGTGTTGTTCTTACGATGCCCCAATTCGATGGATCCATCCGGTACACAAAAAAAATCGGTAAAAATCCGTTCTCAAACACATACTTCAGTAATAAAAATTGTAAAAATATTTTAATACCATCAGTAAGTGTGTAAATTAATCAAGCTCTAATTTGATATACTTTAATTTAAAATCGCATTAATCATCTTGGAGATATTGGTCTTCAAACTCGCGGGTGAAGGAAATTTTGTAACGGATGGTAGGCATCCTTTTAAGGGCATGTCGGTTGATATAGGTATTCTATAAAACTAATAAGTTGTACTATTTCATTTTTTTATTTCCTATTTAGGAATATTAATTATGTCATTAATTGCCAAGTGCCTAGTCTAAATTTTTTGTTCAAATATATTTTCTTAGAAATCGAAAACTTTAATCCACAGGACTCAATACAAAATTCATATACCTCCTCGCATTCATCTGCAAATGAAAATTCATTGTTCAAACAATATTAACTTGTGTTAATGGATATCGGAATAAACCTGTTCGGATTACGGGTGTTCATGCATCACGCAAACTGGGGTGATTGACACAGGTCCTTTTTACTATTCTAAGTTTTTATCATGTTTAGGCAGAAATCCATCAATTTTGAAGAGATTGTGTCAATAATTGGAAGAGGAAGAAAATTATATGTTAAAAAACTATGTATGTCATTAACGGCCAATCATAAATTTGAGGCGCGAGCTTATCAAATATTTACTGCACAAACAAGGCATTTTGTATGAAATTCACTGTACTGCTGGACTAACCCTCCGGGCATACACAACATCACTGAGAAAGTGTTTAGCTCTGAAAAGAATATTTCTGGGTGTTTTGGAGGATTTTCCCTGTAGTGGCAGATGAAAGAATCTATTTCAAGCAGAGAATTGTTAAATTCCACCGTCATGGTTGAAGTCATGTGGAATTTTTCCTATTTCAACTGCCTCCCATATCAATCTCGGGTAGTAGCGAAGTTATTTTGCTGGGTACCGAAACCCAACAATGGTTACCCACTGATTACGTGCATGGACAAAGGAAAGTAGGCGGTCTCTCTCTCTCTCTCTCTCTTACAGCCTTCTTTATCCAGGGATATCCCATTAGAATTTCATCTGTGTTTGGATTTTACCCCTATGCTACTGCAGTGTACTTGTATTTAATTATTGACATCTCACTTTCTGACCCCCTTCCAGACTCATTTTGCTCATCTCCTCATGTAAGCCATGGAATTTGGTCACCAATCATCTTCACTACAGACCTTTCAGCGGATTTTAGTGTAATGATTAAGTTTAGATTTATATAATTATTATGTATTATGTATTATATTTTTCAGGCCACTTGATGAAGGGAAGAAGGTCAAAGAGAAGTTTGATGCTATATTTGATGCAACACGGTATAACAAATGCCTTGAAAACATCAGGAAACTCCTAAAAGACAAGACAGGTGGTAAGCGTGAACCATGTACTCTCTATCTCTATATCTTCTAAGTTTTAGCACTTTCCATTTTTTTGCCAATATTATTTATTGGTTTTCAACTTATTTATGATTTTTTAAATTTTTTTAATCAGCACCATAACTTTTAAACTTTATGTTGATTAACTTATTTTAGAGATAGTCGATACCAAAAGTTATTCTCGATACCGATACCATCAACATATATACATTTTTTACCTAGTTTTCTTATACATTATTTTTAAATGTTACATGAAATCTAAAATACAATTTTACAAAACAAAGTTAGAATATACTATTTACTTAGGGAAAAAATTCTGATATTCCACTATGAGGACATTATGAAAATAAAGAATGTTTGATAACACTAAAGTTTTATATTTTTTTGCATGAGCATGTTTAATAACAAATGCCATGTATTATTTAAATAATGTTTGGTATCAGATAAAAAATGTTGTAACAGATTCAAAATAATATGACTGTCATGTCATAAGTTGATTTTTAATATGTTTAATAATTAGTTATAAGAGTAATAAAAACACTGACCTATATTATATTTAAAACTTTAAACATTAAGAAATAAGAATAAAAGGTCATGACAGAAATCCTTGATACTACTTAAGGTTTTTGTTAAAAAAAACCAACATATTTAGCCTCTCTGGGTGGAGGCAATTTTGTTTCTGGCCATAATTGTTTCCTGCTGTGCCAAATATGTTTCTCATTTTTGACAAGAAACTCCCATGTTTCGTATTCTTATAGGATTTTTAATCTATGAAAAAAACGGCAACAATTGTATTTCCAAAAAACAAGTGAATTTATAGTAGAAAAAATCAACTTCCCATCATCTGTGTGGATAATATTTTCCTGGTTCAAGATTTACGGATGCAATAGCTATATGTTATTACTTCTAATATAAAGTTCACTTTCCTTATCACATACTCATCAAACAATGCATTTTTTAAACATTTACAACGATTCTTTAAAGTGTAGTTAAAAGAAACATAAGTTAATTTTCATTAGTATTTGAATTATTTTCCCAAATATAAGATCCTAGTGATGCCATACTGTATCACCCTCTATCCAGAAAGGTATACATGTAATTGTTGAAAAAAATACTTCCAAGTGTATCACATGCCAAGAAAAATAAAATATAGAACATTAGATAATAAACAAAATCAGAAACCTAAAATTAATTCAGTGCACAATAGGTTTACATTAACTTGGCTTGGTGTTGTAAATCAAATCCTTGAATGCTTCAAAATACTTTTGTTAGAAACACAAAAAAAAGTTAATACAGTCCAAGTATGCCATTTATTGAATTTCTGGGGATTCCATTTTTAATATGAAAAAAAAGATTATAAAATATTCCAAGCTGCTAAACTAGTAGTTTTGTAATGTCTTAATAATAATAACCCTTAAAATGGAATTTGTGAGTTTTATACTCATTAGTAGAGGTTGTGTAACTCGGATGATGAAATGAGATGAGCCTTTTTTCATTCTACTAGAAGGAAAATAAATAAATATGTCTCGGCTTTTTTCTCCATTGGCCGGGGATCCCAAGAAAAAAGTAGAATGACATGCGGGGAGCCTGTATTCTCTGAACTGGGGTAGGCCAACAATAGTAGAGTGGGGTAGTGTACTGCAGGAAATGAAGTTCAATTTTTATCAATGTTTAAAAGTTTTCTTTCAGCTATTGAAAAAAAAAATCATCCTTAATTTCCAACCAGTGTGTGCGATACTGACTTTTTTGTACCTTTATTGCTTAAACTACATTTACAAATGCATCCCTCAAAAATACATGGTAAAGTTAACGAAGTGTTTCCATGATTTTAATTCTGTAATAAAATATTTTTCCAATCACTTTCGCTAACGCCAAATTTTATAATTTTTCTTTATTTTGTTGACATATATAATGACATGAAATTTCTGATTGCTTTTTTAACTGCTTGCTTGCCTTACTCTAGGAATACAGCATGACGGTATTATTAGGCAGTGTTAAGGATCGAACGTGCGAATGACAGACCACTAGCTCACATTTTTAAAACTTCGGTTCATGCGAGTCTGGCAAATGTAGGCGACCCACGTGATATTTTGGTTTATTTTCTTCCCTCGCATTCGGGCCTATGGAGAAAAAAGTGAAGACAGTTATTCCTTTATTTTGCTCTAGTAGCACGGAAAATATTTCCATCACATTTCGTGACCTGAGTTACAAATCCTCTCCTAGTCATAATCTACTGTACACATTCCATTCACAGGGTGCATGGTAGCGAAATTTAAAAAATCTCCAATCCAGATCTGAATTTATACTGTCTTCGAATATGATTTCAATAGCGAATGAAATGAAAGGTCTGTGGATCTTTGGATTAGACCCAACCATCCCTAGTTTTTGAGTGATAAGTTGTAAATATAATTTAAACAATAAAAGTAATAAAAAGTGACTATTCAGATGTAAGACTTTTAAATTGAATGATAAAATTTTCGATGCAGTAGGTAACTGAAAGAAAATATTAAACTGAGATAGGGATTGAACTTCCTTTAGTACAGTAGCTCTTGATGTCGGCCTGATCCACACAAATGTAGGCTACCCACATGACATTCTACGTATTTTTTTTCTCGTGATGGGTAATGGGTAAAAAAAGTCATATTCTTTATCTTGCTTCTAGTTGCACGGGAAAATTTTCATCTAATTTCGTGATATGAATTACACAAACTCTTCTTGTCAATATCTACCACACCTAGTACCGCAGGGGGGTGCTTTGATTGCTAAGCCGCGAAAATTTAAAATCTACCATCCGGATCTGATTTTACTCTGTGTCTTTGGATCTGAATCCGGATCCAAGTAAAATGAGAAATCCACGGATCCTTGGACCCGACGGATCCGGTCCGACCTTCCATAGTATTGATGGTATTGGTATCGACTTTAGGTGATCGAATCTCGATACCAATACCAATCCTCAAGAATCGGTGGTATCGAGAATTGACACATCCCTATTTACTGCATATT
The DNA here is from genome assembly GCA_933228895.1 of Platycnemis pennipes. Classification (NCBI taxonomy): domain Eukaryota; kingdom Metazoa; phylum Arthropoda; class Insecta; order Odonata; family Platycnemididae; genus Platycnemis; species Platycnemis pennipes. The sequence continues at coordinate 107,407,585 of OW121854.1, read as the reverse complement.
TTTAATTCATTATTTGCTTTAATTTGTTTTTTTTTTTTTAAGAGATGATAGTTGTTCTTATTCTGTGGAAATAATTTAGTTCTAAGGAATTTAAGGTGACTTTCAAGGCATAAAATTATATTACGAGCTAATATATAATTATGACATATGCTGATAACACTTAAAGATGGTGAGCACATATTTAAGTTCACCATTTTAGTAGGATTTGAAATCGCAGTTTATCTGTACTGATTGTTCGTCAACCTAGCAGCTCTTTCCTCACCTAACTGGCTAGTTCGTTTATCCTCTCAGGAATCTCTGTTGTGTTAATTGTTTTTGTGACAGCAGTTTCACCCCTCATTTAGAAAAATAGCAACCAAAATGTCAATTTGTCCTGAAAACATCCCCTTGTGTGAGGCTGGGTGGAAAGTCTTCTGGATGAAACTCACAAAAACAACCAGGGCCGGTTCTAGACATTTTTCTAGTGTAAGTGAACAACATTCCGCCCCCTCCCCCCCTTTCAAAAAAAAACCTGAGAGGTAGTAGGGATTCTCTCTACATTTTAAAATAAATGGAAATACCTTAGGAATAAGGCTCAAGACTAAATATCAGCGTGAACTTATAACGTGCTTGCTCTTACATATTGAATGTGATATTTTTAGAGCTTAAAAACCAATTATATATAAAAATTCAGAGTAAAAAATGTAAATAAATCAATAAATACAACACAAGTCAACTTTCAAGAAATACAACCATTTATTTACTAGACAAATGAAAACAAACTTAACAAGTTTATACTTAGAACACTAAAAAGAGATTTTTCTAGCTTTCATTTTGGCAAATTCGTTTAGAATGTAATCAGTGTCCATTTGGTTCAGTAAATCATGCTCAATGGCCATTGTTGCCAGTCCACTCAAACGTTCTTGACAAATGGTTGATCTAAGATAAGTCTTAATCAGTTTCAACTTAGAAAAACTTCTTTCACCACTTGCCACTGAAACAGGGAGCGTCATAAGGATTCTTAGGGAAACAAAAATATTAGGAAATGTATCCATATAATCATTTTTTGTTATGTACGACAAGGCATTACTTGGAGAACTTCCAGGTAACAGCATTGGTGCAAAAATGTCTAGCTCGTCGAGCAGTTCAACTCCGTTTATGTCATATTCTTCTCCATCACTCAAAACATTTTGAAGTTATATGCAGGCATCTTTAAAATTCTTCTTGCCCCATGTCTGAAGGTTTTCAATATCGTAAAGAAAACTAAAACTCTTGCTGTGGTTCTCCATGAGTTCAAACCTCTCTTTAAGCGAGTTGATTGCTGTATCAAGTATCATTCATACAAAGCATCATATATTTCCTCAATGTGATATCTAAGGGGCACTAAGGCTTCAATCATACTCTCCCACCGAGTATTGCTGAGGGGTTTCACTGTTAGAGTGGATATGTGTTTCATCAAAATACTCCACCTGTGAGTTGAACTAGAGAAAAAGTTGAAGAGTTCTTGAATTGTACTAAAACAATCAACTGCAATAGGGCAAGAGAGAACAGCATCGTTAACCACTAGATTCATAGAGTCTTTCTACATGGCACAAAATGCCCTAGAATTCAAATCAAGTATTCCTTTCTGGACTCCAACATGTTGGAGCCATTATCATACCCCTGGCCCCTCATTTTTTTTAACGGGATGTTCCGTGTAGATAACTCACTGAGTAAAACTTTTGTGAGACCTTTCCTGATGAATCTTTGATAGGTAGAAAGCCTAAAAAATGTTCTTTTATTGACACTTCCTCATTTTTTACACATCTAATGAATCTCACCACCATTGTCATTTGTTCTGTATGGCTTATATCTGGTGTACAGTCCAGTATTATAGCATAATATTTTGCTTCTTTTAAGTCACTTACAATTCGGTCTTGGATCTTAGTGGACAAGAGATAAATAAACTTGTTTTGTATTTGTTTGCTCAAGTAGTGAACCATTGTCTCTTCAGAAGTAACTCTTCTGACATGTTCTGCCATGACAACATCAAATTTGGAAATATACTCTACAAGTTTCAAAAAGTTGCCATTGTTACGCTCAAAAAGAGACTTTTGTTCCTCGAAAAGCCAACCCCTGAGTTCCTAAAAATTGGACAATACGGGGTAAACGTTTCTAAACCTGGTTCCAATGTTCTGTTTCAGCTCGAATAGTTCTTGCATTTTCTTTTTCGATCGTTCTATCCAAACGTAATCGCATGGATAGTTCACGCCAAGATTGACAATGTTGTAAGTGGGTTGAAGATTTGTCATGATTGGTCAAAATCATTGTTAAATTTTGCCAGTCAGATATCCTTGGTCTCCGGCAAGAGATGAATTAACATTGCCAAAGGCTTTGCAGGCAAAGCAAAATACTGTGTTTTTTTGTACTGAGTACATCGACCAATTTCTATGGACTTGTTCCTTATTGCAAAGTTTTCTTGTGAAATGAAGGGAAGAGAATTTCCTACCCTTAGCATCAATGGGAAAATCGAAGTCAGTAACTTGCACAGATCCACGCTCAACAAGAAGTTTTCGTATCTCATCTGTGATTTTGGGCGACCACTCTCCACAGTCCATCCATAGTAGTGGAGACCAGCGAGCATCTGATCGTATAATACAAATTAAGCTCTAGATTTTTTATCGTCACATATGTAAAAAAATGTTAAAATAAAAGTAAGAGAAGAAAATTGTATGCAAGTAGGAAAGAAAGACCAAATATTAAACTAACTTGAAGAATTGAAAACGAGCCGTTCAGTTGCAGAAACTCCTTGTGATAAATTTGTGTAAGAGAAAGGGCATTAACCAAATGTGCAATTTTATTGTAAATGGCCGTCTTTAAATTTTTTTATACTTAAATCAGTAAACTGACCCTTCTGATTAAGAATAGAACTTTTTTAGTTTAGATTAGTGGGGCAACTTGACTAAGTAAATATGTAGATCCCAAGATAAACAATTAATAGAAATTTGTTAAACCAGGACAAAGGACAGAAAAAAGAATGGAAGATAGAAATAGGAAGGGTGCAGGTACCCATAACAACTACCTCTTTTAAATTTACCCATATAGGGATTTGATTGATAGGAAATTCTTATTGTACCACTACTGAAAGATAATAAGTTGTCATACAATTGACTTCATAAGGATTGTGAATTCAAAAATTGTATTTCTAGAATTTCAACATTAGGCTGGGACCTCACAAAATGGAAAAAAGTGTCTGCTGTATATGTCATTGGTGTGCATTTCGGAACTGTAATTTTACAAAACCCTGAGATTAAAACACCCTTGATTGCCTATAAATATCTTAGGTACAATTTATTGTGATTTAAATTAAATTAACTTACAGTTTCATTTGTATGTTGGCTTGTTGATGGTGTAGTTACAGCTGCCAATCATGGCAAGTCATCTTTTCCGATATTGGTAATTACAGCTGTATCATCCTCATCCAATTTTGTTGAGAAAGTTGAGGCTGAAAGAAACTTCTGTAGTTCTTTTGATTGTATTTGGTCTTCCTTTTCATGCTGCAATTTCCTTTTGTGACTGAATGACCCAGAGTGTTTTTTACTACCACAACTGGCACTACCACCAGGCATAACTTTCATTCAAAAAACAAAGTTACAGAAAAGACACAAGAAACTGCATCATTCTTCACTGATGTACTACTTTGTAAAATGGTGTTTCCTTTTGTTAGCACCAAATGGTAGAATGTCACTGTTACGAATGAGTCAGTAGGTGACGGAGCGACGGACGAGTCCAAGTAAATAGCGGAGGGGTGTCCGACCGGCAACTGGACGAGTCCAAGTAGGTGATGGAGGGGCGTCCGACGGACGAGACCATTTGGGAATAACAATAACCCAAGTAGTGGGGGTATGAGAATCCACTTTATGATATATCCTTACTTGTACAATAATTTGGTGGAGTAAATCAACCCTCAACCTTTAATCTCCTTGTTTGATTAGTACTGAACATTGGACTGAGCGCTTAGGCACCCCCTTTTGCTTGGCGCCCTACGCGGCTGCGTACTTTGCTTACCGCTTAAACCGGCCCTGAAAACAACCAAGGAGATGGAGACTCTTGAGAGTAATATGAACCATCAGTTATATGTCTCTGAAGACTTGGGAGTAATTATAACCGAACACTGTTGGTTTTGATTTCTGTGGTGTTGTCAATGCATACATTACAGACTGGACTACCAGCAAGTATTTACCTGGTTGTATGACACAGTTGAGTCTGTTCTTTTACAATTGGCCATAAAGTAATAATTTTTAATGTAACTGCTTGATTCACCCACACACTATAGTATGTATATTTTGATAAAAGTGATGATTTAAAAAAAATTCTGCATGTCTGTCAATAACTTACTATCAATTATTTTTATTACTTTATACTCCAGACTTAAAGGTGTTGAACGTGGAAGTGATGCGTGTTGGTGACAACAAAAGGGAAGCGGAGACTAGGAAGCAAAATCTTGCTTCTGAACAGCAGCGTTTGGCAACTTCCCGTGATGAAATTAATTTGTTTCAGAATCAATTAGGGCCCATTTCAGAGCGACTAAATCAAGTTGTGTCATTGAGAAATAAAATTCATAAGCAGCATACCAATTTAGGTAAGTACTTCTGTTCCTATATGTAGAGTTTTTTTTTAATTTTTCTACAGATCAGATGCATTTTCAGCTCTGTGTCACTTTGTATGAAATTTGAGTTGTAGTAGTGTTTTGGTTATGTGTTTTGTAGACTTGAGCCAATACCAATAGCGAGTATCGGCAAAAATTAAAGTTCTGCCATCAAATCAAGTTTGTTCTGCTCAACGCATATGATGTTCAGCGTTTCCACCTACATTCCAAGTTCGTTTTCCAAAAATATAAAATTCAAATACCGTGGCATGATCAAGTATTATGACGTTAATGAATTCGCATTAGAAATTTTAAAATGAAGACGAAGGTGTTTGTGGCGTGCCTCCAATGTTGCATACTTGCGGAGAAAACCTGGTTTCATAAATTGACTAGAATAACTTGAATTAATATAAATAGATATTTGAAACTTAAAGGACATCATGGCAAAAGTACAATTCATATTCTATCAATATTTCCTTTCATTCGTACATTTCATATTGTAATGACAATCTCCAAAGTGACGCTGGCCTCTGCGACTCCAAAAAATGTGCCATTTTGCATCTTCACTGCAAAAACACTCACTCACCCAGGTTTGTATACAAAATACAGTCACCTTTGTGAGTTCAATCACACACACGAGCAGTGTTTACGAGGATTTCTCCAATGCCAGTGACCCATCATACACGCAAGAAAAAATAATAAGTGGGGGATAGTAAATAATTAAAGTAAATAAATAAAATTGATATAACTTTCAAGCACTCCTTCACGTGGGTTTGTGTATGATACACAGTCACCCTTGTGATTCTCATTCACACATATGCATACATTCAGGGTTCAGGGACTTTTTCCACAATCACGCACTCGGGTTTGTGCATTCACAGAGTACAGTCACCCTCATGGATCACATTCACACACAATCTGGGTTTGTAAGGAAAATCCTTCGCCAGTGACCCACCACACACACAAGGAAAGGAGTAAGGATGGAGAAAGGATGCCCAACGTCAAAAACTGACACCGTGTGTTTCACCCGCCAAGCAGGCATCGTCAGTTGAGAATGTAAATCCAGGAGAGGAATAGGAAATACTCAAGAGTCAAGAGAGGAAGATAGAAGGAGGGGGTAGTAGTTATGATTGGTTGGGTGATCAGGAGACAGATAATAAAGGTGTGTGGGGATTAGGTGAGGAAAGGGGGGGACACTTGGTTACTTTGTGCACAAAGAGAAATTAAGCAGGAGTAAATTGGCCCTTAGTCACTATTAATGGTGTTGCTGCAACTCTTCTGTATATGAATACTTTCGTATGCGTCTAATAAATGGTCTGGGACGTGTTTCAACAGTTTTACATTGTCAACAGTGATGAAATGTGCTTCAGAATGCATATGTTGGGCTACTGATGATTGCTGGAAATGGCCTAACCTAAAGCAGGCTGCATGCTCTTTGAATCTAATGTTGAGGTTCCTGTGGGTTTTTTAGGGGGTAAGGAGTAAGTGACTCCAGGGTGGGACGAGGGCAGAACATGCCCATGAACCACCAAGACTGTCATGCGTGGTGAAGAGCCACATCCTCCTTGAGGTGCCCCAGGTTTTACTAAACATGACAGATCTAGACCTGGTGGTCAATAAACAGTTCCCATCACCACGTTGCATCTCTGTGCTATGGGTGACTGCATCTGTGGGGTGGAGGGTAAGAAGTCGTAAACAGAGAGACTCTGGATACTGGGCGACCTCCGGTTTTATTTAGCCTTACCCATGCATGTGGGGCTATGCATGGGCGGAGACCTTATTTCCCTGGCTACTCTTGGGACCAAACTTGGAATCCTTAAACAAAACATTGGAGGGCGCTGAGAGGTGCACTCTTCACATGGTCTCTCGTAGTCTGTCTTCTTCCTTGGGGGATGCGATACTGTTGGAGAACCTCGATGGGGATCCCAGTCGTAATGCACCCTCTACTACCTTAACCTTGCGTGTGGGGGTTCTTTCTGGGAGACCCACACAACCCAGTTGCCCCTCATACCCTTCGTGGGGAGAGGAGGACGACATCCTTTTCTTCCTCTCTGGGCCCACCTTTAAGGAGGCACCAAGCCTGGGCTCCCACATGGGGGTAGAGTCTGACTCAGGAGCCCCTGTGGGTGGGGGCCTAAGAGAAGGCTCCATATCCTCTCAAAGAGAAGGAGACAAGGGAGGAAAAAGATGTGGGCGGGGCCAAACCATGGCTGGAATAGCCAGCTTCAGGCCAACGTACAACACACTAAGGCTGCCTCAGGGGTCCTGCAAAGGATACTCTCTGAAGGTATGGTCAAAATAGCTCTGATTCAGGAGCCCTGGGCTTTCCAGAGAAGAGTCAGGGGCCTGAGCATGACGGGAAAAAATATATTACTGTACCACTGTTGGTAGGCCTAGATCTTGTATCTATGTGAATGGGATAAGTGCTTTGCATCTATCAGAATTTACCACTAGGGATCAGACTGCAGTTCTGCTGACCCTGGGGGAAGGTGAGAACAGGAGGAGGGTGGTCATCTGCTCCTCCTACCTGCCATACGATGCACCGGCTCATCCACCATCGAATGAGATGGAGAGGCTGGTGAGTCACTGTAAGACCAACAAGTGGGATATTCTGATAGGTTGTGATGCTAACTCGCACCACATTGTGTGGGGGAGTGGAAGCACCAACGGTAGGGGAGGCCCTGTGGGAATATCTTATGTCTACAGAGTTACATATACTCAACAAAGGATCACTACCTACCTTCGCAGATAGTGTTAGGCAGGAGGTGATAGATATCACACTGTGCACCAGCTCTCTGCTGCACAGGATTGATGGGTGGAGAGTGTCAGGGGAGATAACTTTGTCCGACCACAGACTCATACTCTTCACTCTTTTAGAATCCAATCTCAGGGAAATAACATACAGGAACTCCAGGAATACCAACTGGGGACTATATCGAGAAAGGCTGGGAGCTGCCCTAGAGGGGGCACCTCAGTGCAAGTTTAGAAATGTGGATGAGGTAGATGCTGCTGTTGAATATCTACAGAGAAGCATCATCACATCCTACAAAAACAGCTGCCCCCTAAAGACCAGGAAGGAAGGGATAAAATTACCCTAACTAAGTGTACTTTCGTATCAAATTCCTTTCAGTGGTCAAATTCAAATGTTGTCTAGGTGTTAAGTCATTTTAAGGTGAAGATTATAAGTTTCCAGTTCAATTTTGGCTCTTTTGGAAAAGAGATAGTGAATTTATTTTAGATTTTAGAAGTCTTTTTGAGCATAGAATCATAGCATGAAAATTGATTCTTGGCAAAAGTGGCAGAGGAATTGAATTTTGGAATGATTCCATATCTAAGGCAGTTTTTCAGAAATTGTATGTCCAAGGATATCTTGTATAATTTGGTCTCGAGACTGTGATATCTGTTATGTCAGTTGACTTGGTGGCCATCAGAGTGTGACGGTTGTTTGTAACATTGTGAGTGGGTGCGCGAATGTGTCATTTACTACCATTTTAATTTCTTTTTATGCTTGATTTTGTACATGTGATTGAGTACTCCCTTGCTTAGTATATACTCCTTCCTTCCCCCACTCCCCTTTTTTTATTCCTCTGCCCCCTTAAGAGTACGGCTTTGGGGATATTTTTCTTCATTTGATATTACTATGTTACTCATGTTAAAATGTTTTGCCCTCTCTTGTCATACGAGGTCTTATTCTGAGTCTCACTGGCCAAATTCATCTATGATTTTCTATTTCAGTGAATGCATGGTTTATTAAATTTTATTTTAGTATTAACTGGCAAGATTCTGCATTGACTCCAATTTCCTGATTGGGGTTAAAAGTTTAGGCTTTTTAGAGTATAGGAGTGAAATATATACACTTAGACTTTGAGGTGACAACTTCTTCCAGTAAGCACTGATTTATGCTACAAGTATATTCTCTAATTGCTCTAATGGAAGGATAATAAGTAATAATAAGACTGAGGTAAATGTTATTTAAATGGAATCACTTGAAAATGGGAGCCTGAGCTATTTATGTATATCTAATATTCTTTGAATCTTAGAAATAAAATACTGCATACTTTTCCTGTGTACAACTATTTTATCATTTACTTATTGCCCATTTTATTTTTTAATCAGAGACAAAAAACATCCAACTGGCAGGAATACAGAAGCAGATGAAAGAACTTCGTGAAAACATAAAAGCCATTTACCCTGGATCAACAGAAGAACTCCGTCAAACCATATATTCCTTTAAAAGTGAGCTGAGAGATAAAGAGCGGTTTCTTAAAAATGTAAGACTTCTAGTTATTAATTGGGTATCTGTTTTTTACCACATTGGTTGGTTTTGTTTGCCAGCATTGAAATTGTATGCAACCTTCCTTTACTCATCCTCTATCTTTGTTGGATGTTGTTGTGTCATTACCCACTGTGGGTAGAGGAGTTGTGAATACTCCGGCAGATCCCTGCTTGTCGTAAGATGTGACGAAAAGGATAGGGAGAAAACCTCAAAAACAAACTCCCAGTATAGCTAGGATAGCATCTGAACAGATCTGTGAATCTGCTGTCTGTGAGACCTTGCCATCTGGTCATAGATTTACCCTTGTGTTGGCTATGCGTTGCGACCTGTAAGAAGGAGAAGGAGATCATGGTGGGTTAGTTCTCCAGCTCCCAGCTGGGTTTCAGATGCACGGTATGGTGCGATGTTCAACATCCTTCTTTGGCTTTGAATTCCCTGTGAATGGGCAGCTGGGAGCTAGTAACTCCTGGTCAGTTGGTCTCCATATTGTTTTTACATTTTGGTGGCAAGTAGCGGAGTGATGGGGGAGGTATAAAGGGCAGCCAAAGCTGCTTCGGTTTGGAGGGACCTATTACAGGGTGGTGATCATCAGGGAAAACCTGGAAATATCAGGGAATTTTGGAAATCTGGAAAAATCAGGGAATAGTCAGGGAATTCTCGCAACAGTCAGGGAGAAACTGGGATAGGAAATTCTGTTATTTTTTTACCATTACGTTTATGAGGCAGTCTTTCCCACCTTTTATTTCACCAAAACATTTCACCAACTAAAACTAATGTCCGTCGCCGAAGTGTATAGAAAAAGCCCCGTCAATTCGTTGAACATTCAGATGTGAATCTTAGTTATTTAGTTGTGAATCAGTGTTACAATGTAACCCTTTTGTATATCCTTAATGTGATATTTGCCTAGTAGTGTTAAAATTCATGATCACCGTGTATTCTGCTCATCACAAGGAATCTGAGGTTATGTTTTTCGGAAGATTTTACCTCGCGTTTTTTTTAACTTCCGAGACTCTGGTCATTGTAGCACACTAGCTTGTAGTAAATAAGTGCTTGCAGTTCTAAAGATACGAGATGATGATTATTAAAACGGTAATACAAGTACGATCACACGTGTAAACAAAATCTTACGTGAGATCGTCTTCAATTTCCATACCTCCCTTCGTGAGACCATAAGAAGAGTTCTCCTCCCCTCCCCCACCTTTCACACTCGACGCAATTATTGAATGGCCCCCTTAGCTCCCTCTCGAAGCAATTTAGTCAATTCACAAACCACTTCAAATATGATATTCCTAAATATGATGCTGCCATTGCTAATTGCCTCCAGTTTTCGCTCACAGTGGCGCGATTACGTTTTGTTTGTTAATGCAAATATTTTTACATTTTTCGTTCCCTCTTACAATCAGTGGGTTATGACCACGTTAATCAAATTGTTATTTGCTTCTAAAACTAGTGCCATCCGATTTTGATCCAGTCCAAGAACTTGGCTTTGGTTTGTATTTTTCATATACCTTTGTAATACCTGTGCCGTAGTCCGCCAGTAAATTGGCCATTAACTTTCCCTTCGATGCCTTTTCAGTAATCTTCAACTTCTCAGAACTACCATGACACGCCACCTCTTCCTTGAAGAATAAGACATTGTCAATTTGTAATTTTATCGAAGGAAACATACACAGCCACGGCAATATGATACACGACCGTGAAAAATTTATTAAAAGTGTGCACAATTTGCGTGAATTTAGCAGAAATAAAATATTCTGAAAAAAGGTGATTTTTGGCGATCAGTCAGGGAAATTGGTAAAGCCATCAGCAGGCTTGCCACTGGGTCACTAAAGTCACTAAAAGTCAATTTTTGTTAGCTGGATCACTATTTTGTCACTATTTCCGAAAAAAGGTAACTAAAGTCACTTTTTTGAAAGGAAATAATGAAAAACCCTCAAAATGTGGTATTTTTGTCGCTATACTGGCTTTTCGTTGATGTACGACGAAACGACAAACAACGTGCCCTGGAAGGAACTGCAGACTGCTGTGAGGTATTGGTCAAACAGCTCGGACTGTGTCACCGTTGAGCACCTACAAACATGTTTTATTGGCTTTGCTATGGCTAACGACATTTACGAAAAGCTAAACTATGCAATGGAGAATTCATCTCTTCCTATGAGTAATTTGCTCTGTTAGGAAGCGACGGTCCAAATGTCAACAAGAGTGTTCAAACTAAAATGAATGCTGCCATGCTTCTTGCTAGGAAAACTCCCCTTATCAATATCCGCTCCTGCCACATTCATATAGTCCGCAATGTCTTTCAGAAGGGCCTGGAAGTTTTGGGGGGAGATACCTCTGACTTGTTAGTTTATATTAATACATTTTTTGGCGATTATCCAAGTCAATGGGAAGAGTTTTTAATAATAATTTTAATAACTTTTGTTATGTACGGCAGTTGTTAAGTGACATCATAAATGTTTGCAGTAGTTTCTTGCTCTACTTACTGAAGAAATGCGTTATAAATAACTTCCTATTATAGAACAGGGAAATAATTGGCCATCGAGCAAATGATGTTTCTACATGATGGTGTGTGGTGAACTGCCATGGCTCTGCGGTTTTTTCGGCAGGTTAAGAACAAATTAAATAGTTGTTCGTTACTTGCAGAGTTTTTTTAAAAAGTTAATTTCATTCTTTCTATGACATTGCTCAAACAACTGCTTAATTAACTGTATACAGACAAATTATGGATTATTACATTTTGAAACTACTATTTCATTTTTTAGGGTAACAGTTTACAATAAATACAACATTTCCTCCCAAGGTTAAAACATTGAAAATACAGTCATGTTCCTGCATTAAAATTTAATGCATGAGATTAATTAAATCACTATTTTCATAAATTATATTTGTAGTTTTAATGAATGAAAAAATGAAAGTAAATAGTGTGTGATTCATTGAAATGGAGCGTAGCTTAATTATTACAAGTTTTAGTTTTGGTAGGGACTAATTTCATTTGTACAATTCATTAGCTCCAGGAGAAATCTAAGGAGGTGGAAAGAGAAGAGAAGAAAGCGCGAGATGAAGTTGGCTCAGAGCAGATGAAGTTTGGACAGCTGCAGGAAGAAGAAAAACAATATAAGAGATTTTCTAAAGATAGGGTAATGAAGCTTAAGTCTCTAGCAAGAGAACTAACCATTCACAGTGGTAAGTCTAATTTCTTCATTTGTTATTCTAGTGAGGTATATCCACATTTAATCTAGTGTAATAATAGTCTTTTATTTGTCATATTGAATAAAAAAGTGTGTTTTTAAGCAAGTAATTGCTATGTAAACAGCCAAAAGACTGCAAATTGTAGGAAAAATATATACAAAAATTTACTTCTCACCAAAACTTGTTGCTTTGGTACAACATTTTCCTGAAAATTTGAGAAGACACTTTAACAGGCGCTTTAACCAACTAAGCCATGCCGCCTCAGTTGGTGGTATAGAGTGATTTATTGCAGCAACATACAGTACTATGCGCTACATTCTCAGCAAATTTTATGAATAGCAAGAATGTAACCCTTTAGCAATCTTGTCCATATTACTTCCAAGTTTTGTAGTATTACTCCACATATGATATTGTGGAGGTTTCATCCCTCAGCATAATTTTAGAGCTCATATGTTTCTTTTACTTATTGATAGGGACATGACATTTTCGCGAAACGTTTTTTGCGACAGGATTCACGAAATAGGCGACTTTAAGTTTTAATCACGAAATTAACCGTGTCTTCTTTGAAACGCGATTTTTTTTAATTTTAAATTTTCGCGGCTTAGCGATCGAAGTGCCCCGTGAATGGAATGTAGGTGCGGTAGATATTGACAAGAAGAGGATGTGTAACTAAGGTCACGTAATTAGATGAAAACGTTCCCGTGCAACTACAAGCAAAATAAAGAAATATGACTTTTTTCCCCCCATTTCCCCGGTATCGCGGGAAAAAAATACGTAGGATGTCACGCGGGTGGCTTACATTCGCCGGGATCAGACGTACAACGACAGCTAGTGTACTGTGCGAAGTTCGATCCGTATCGCAGTTTAATTTTTCTTTCAGTCACTGCATCGAAAATGTTATGATATTCAATTTCAAACTATTACATCTAATTCTCACTTTATTAGACTTTGTTGTTTAAATTAGATTCACAAATGTACCACTCATAAATTAAGGATGGTCGGGTCGGATCCAAAGATCCACGGGTCTTTCATTTCATTCGCTACTGAAATCATATCCAGAGACAGTAAAAATTCAGATCCGGATCGGAGATTTTATCATCTCGCGGCCTCGTGATCGATGCGCCCCGCGAATGGAATGTACGTATGGTAGTTACCAACAAGGAGAGATTAAGTAACTCGGGTCACGAAATGAGAAGATGAATTTTTTCCGTGTCACAAACGAGGAAAACAAAATAAAAAATACTCGTCTTGACCTTTTTCTCCATAGGCCCGGATGTGCGAGAAAAAAATTAAGCCGGATGTCATGCGGGTCGCCTACATTCGCCATATTCCCGTGAACCTATGAGAGCGTAGTTGTTAAAAATGAGGGCTAGTGTACTGCCAGTTGCGAGTTCGAACCTTAACACTACCTAAAAATACAGCCGTGCTGTATTCCTAGGGTAATGCCAGTAGGCAGTTAAAAAAAGTAGATTATCAGAAATTTCATGCCAAATTATAAGTGAAAAAAATAATTAAATTTGACGAAAGGAAATGATTGGAAAGAATTTATATTACAGAATTAAATCGTGGAATCATTACGTTAACTTTACAGTGTATTTTTGAGTGACACATTTGTAAATCGAGTTGAAGCAATAGAAGTACAAAAAAGTCAGTATCCACACACAAAGGTTGGAAATGAAGGATGATAAAGTTTTTCATTCAATGGTTGAAAGAAAAATTTTAAACAGCGTAAGAATCGAACTTCATTACCTGCAGTCCACTACTCCACTCTGTTATTGTTATTACCATTATCTCATTAATTTGCTTTTAATTTAATTTTGCCTACTGTGTTTTTTATGTTGCGTAGGGTAACAATAAAACTCTGTATTGGATCTCAAATGTATGTACTATTAACTGTTTGTTCACATTGGTATGAAGTCTTTATTAATAATATTAAAAAAAAACCCTTCCTTTAAGACTCCTTTTTCCCAACATTAAACATAGCTTTCACCTTTTTAAATGATTTTATTTACCGTATTTGTCATTTTTAAACACCGCTTTTGATGCATTTTATTTACCATTTTTCGGTGTCCCTACTTATTGAACACAAAAACATTTCTCCCTTGGAATGGTCTGTATTCCAAACCCAAATTCATCTTATGCTGTGTCTTCCATCTTTACCTACTACTGCTATTACATTCCGATTGCTCAGTCCTTGTGTGTTGTACATTACCCACAGTTTTTTTTTATCATCATGGGGCCTTAGTATCATTGTTGATGTTACATTCTTGGGAAATTTTATGAGTAGCAAGAATGTAACCCTTGTTACAGAATAACCAAGTCACTGAATGCTATTTATCACTAGTGTTTAAAATAGACTGAAGTGATATAACTTGATTTGTTTGCTACTTATGCATGGTCGATGATGTTTCAACGCCTGCCACTTACCCTAGAGATGGCTTATAGGGTACTTGGTAAATATAGATTTAAGGTGGCTGGAGCGGTAATCGTGAGTCCTTGAGTTCACATTGTATTAATTTTTCAAGTACATACATGGAAAAATAATAGGACCACATTTAATGTAATTACAACTAATTATATAGAACCGCACATGTCATTATGGGAATTGCACAAGAATTTATTTTGTATTTTTGCATTAAGTAAAACATTTTATGACATAGCAAAACAAAGAATATCATGGTTAGAACCATGGTAGAATGCATTAAGGCAGTCCATCACATCAATACTCGGACGGCAAAGAAGATTCTTCATCGAACCAGCCTGGCGTTCCTGAGAGAAAGAATCCAGTTTACCCACTTTGTGCTCCACCATTGCACTGCCGATCTCTCTTTGGTGCATTGCTCTCTCCTGCATCATGAAGCCAGAGGGTTGGGATCTGATCGATCGCATCACCTTTGCATCGGCTATGAAGGAGTCTCAATACACCACTAGTAGACAAAAGAAGAGGTTTGGCATTCTTCACTTAAAACAGCACCCAAGACCTCCAGAGGAGGACTCCAAAATCATCTATAACTTGGCAGGCATCCCACTTAATGACTCAGGCACATCTTTGTTGACAAAGGGACTCAATTTTGCCATTCCACCCAGCCGTGTTCCTAAGGAAGAGTTAGTGACGGGTGTGGAGAACGCTCTTAGAAGACTACCACACGAGGAAGCAGATTCCCTGCGACATAAAGTAGTGGACATCATCGCCAAGGCACGTCCACCGAAGGCCAATATCTCCTTGGCTGAAAGAAAAGCGCTGCAGGATTTAAAATCCAACGCCGATATTTGGATTTTACCCACAGATAAGGGCAACGCCACAGTTATAATCTCAACAATAGAATACAAGAAAGGGTTGTGGCGTTACTTGAAGATCCTACTTACGCAAAAACAAAGAAAGATCTGACTGCTAAGATTGAACGGGAAGTAAGAGAGCTCATCAAACGTTCCAGCGTCCCACCCGAAGAGCAACGTAGAATACTCCCGTCTTCATCCAGGCCGCCGCGACTATACGGATTACCTAAAGTTCACAAAGAAGGCATACCTCAATGCCCTATCGTGAGCTGCATTGGATCCCCCACCTACACCCTGGCCTGCCATATGGCCTATCATATACAGTCCCTCATAGGACAGACGGGATCCTGCGTAAAAAATTCCGAGGACTTTATCCACAGAATCGGAGAGCTGAAGGTCACGGAGAACGACATCTTAGTGTCTTTCGATGTCGTTCCTCTATTTACCAAGGTACCAATAAAGGACTCTGTTGACGTTTTAAGGAAATTAATCAACTTCGGACTTCTGGCTGACTTCCCAAAAATGGTTGACTTCTGCCTCCGAAATAACTTCTTCCTTTGGAACAGAGATTTTTACCAACAGAAGGATGGAGCAACTATGGATAGTCAACTCTCACCCATTATAGCCAACCTATACACGTAACACTTCGAAGAAGATGCCGTGGCATCTTGCAGCCTCAGACCGTTCATTTGGATCTGCTAAGTTTATGACACCTTCGTCAGCTGGCCACACGGGGAGGAGAAACTCAAAATCTTCAAAGACGATGCTAAACTTCATGCATCCTTCCATTCAATTTACCATGGAGGTGGAAGAAAATGGATCCCTGCCTTTTTTGGACGTCTTGGTGCAGAGAGGTGCCAACGGTTCTCTTCGGCACATGGTGTAGTGGAAGAAAACGCACACCGACCGGTACATGAACGGAGCCTCCAATCACCATCCCAAACAAAAAGCTGCTCTGATCAAAACGTTGGTGCACAGGGCCAGAGTAGTTGGGGAAGAATCCTCATTAAAAACTGAAGTGGACCACTCATGGTGGCACCACTCGGATAGAATGGCTACTCAGAGTCATTTGTCAGGAGAAACACCAAAAAAAAGGCAAGAGTTTCCAACGAAGATCGTCCCAAAGCGACGGTGCACGCCACCATCCCTTATGAGGCTGGCATTTCTGAACGCATTTCCCGAATACTTCAGAAAGCAGACATCGAGATACGGTTTAGCACGCTAACCAAAATCAAAGATGTGTTCTACCATCACCTAAGGACCAGCTATACCCTTTACTGATGGAGGGAGTTTATGAGATCCCCTGTTCATGCGGAAGAACATACATCAGGAAAACAGGGTGCTCAGTGGCATGCAGGCTCAAAGAACACTAGAGTGCGATCCTTCATGGGAGCACTAAGGATTTTGCAATCGCCGAACACAGAGCCTCTGGAGGTCCAGGCATCAAGCATAATATTTTATTGGACAAGACACGGGTAATAGAGAAAGAACCACGCTATTTCCCAAGATTAATACGGGAAGCAGTCGAAATAGAAAAACGGCCGAACAACTTCAACCGTGACGATGGCATTAAACTCTGCGCCGCATGAAAGAGGATTCTTCGTCCGTCACCCAAGGGAGAGCCCTCTTGACACCGAGGGTCCAAGATGAGTCACCACCTTATGAGGCAAGTGGGGAAAGAGGGGATGTGAGAGACAATGCCAAATAAGGCTAAGGGAGGGGGGCATGTCTTCCCAATAAATAGCCAAGATACTACTTCTTCGTAGGTATTTCACCCTGATGATGCGGCCTGTGATGGACGCTAAAAGCTCAGATGACAAAGCTCCACACACGGCGGCTCCCGAAAGAGACAACTGGATATTCTCCACGCTGCGAGAACCTACAAGCAAAAAAAAGAAAATACAGTAAAACCTTCCGTTATCGAAATTCAAGGGGCCCAAATTTTCCAGTGCTCTTTAACGGGGTGGGTGTTCGTTAATCGGAGGGCGTGGCGGGTTGCATACCTCCATTTTTCCAGGGGCTTTTCTAGTCTTATCCAAAAAGCAGGAGTAATCGAACAAAAATACCTTGTCTTTTATATCGTATTCGCTATGTGACGCCATAAATGTATGCTGTAGTTTCTTTTGCTACTTACTGAAGAATTATATTGTAAGTAACTACCTATTATAGAAGAGGAAAATAATTGGCCGTCGGGACAATGATGGTTTTACATGACGGTTCACGGCGAACTGCCTGGCTCCGCGGTTTTTTCGGTAGGTGATGTACAAATTGAATAGTTTTTCGTTTTGCTTGCTGCGTTCTTTTAAAAGTAAATTTCATTCTTTCTAAACATCTCTTACGTTAAACACAGCTGCCTGACGAACTGCATACGAACTTTATGGATTATTTAATACTATGCATTGCGAAACTACTATTTCATTTTTTCATGGTCAATGACAATGCAAAAGAAATCCAAAGCTTGCGGGCAAAATTGTATTTTGATTGGGGAAATAGAAATAGTGGTTTCTAAGGTTTTCTGTGAGTCCCCAACCACGCAATGTCTCTCTAATGAAATTTAAAATGTTCTGTGCAGTATGACTAACTTCCAGGAATGGAGTAACTTCTAAACATCTGTGATATAATTTCAGAGAATTTCCAGATTCTTTAAAGAAGTGACAAGTTAGAGCCATGTAGTCATTCGTACTGATTGAAGTCCACATATCTGCAGTCACTGCGACGTATTGGACTTTGGCCAGGTCTTCCCTTACCATTGTCGCGACAGCACTGTACATTTCCGTTAGGTACTTGTTACCAAGGATTTTTCTGGAGGGCATCACGTATCGTGGTTCGAGGTGGTGCATAAGGTTCTTAAAGCCCACATTTTCAACAATACTAAATGGTTGAAGGTCTAAGCAGATCATCTCTACGATCAATCTATTGACCTTCACAGATTGTGGATCATTTGACTTGAATTTCCTTGTTCTATCACAAAATTCTCCCAGTGTCGGTTGACGCAGCTTATCACCCAACTGTATACATTTTGGATATGCTTTGGGAGATGGGTTTTCCCAAGAAAATGGAAAATTCGAAGATTCACTACACTGAAACTCAATGGATGATGAAAGAGAATTGCTAGCCGTAGGGCTCACGGGTGGATCAACGGTGACACTCAAGGGTGACGTCGGAGGTTGAGAACTTTGTTGGGGGATAGCACTGTTTAAATTGAACTTGATATTGTGTTGCACAGAAATGTGTTTGTTGATTTTGGTCGTTGATTTACTCTTTCCTCCACGTGAAATAAGTTTGTTGCAAATATTTCATTTCACGTAATTTTCATTGCCAACGTCAATAGCAAAGTATTTCCATACTTGGGAAGACATAACAATAAAATTAACAGGTTAATTGCCACCAGTATAAATAAATCCACTAAATATCTCCACAAAATTCGGTGAGGACATATTTCACCATGCCTTCGTGCACTGTGGAATAGGAACACAGACAATAAAAGACAAAAGAAAAGAAACACTGGAAAAATGGCTTCCGTTGAAGTTTGCAGGACGATCCACTAGAGAGCGTGAGTGCGTGCTCACGCTCACCCGGGAAATTTGAAATCACGTACTGTTTTGGTTGGTTTTTATTTCTTCAGAATCGACTTTGAAGGCTTCGATTCTTCGATTCCGCTAAGAATCGGTGGAATCAAGAATCCGGAATCGGAATCGACCCATCCTTAATTCTTATCTCCATTGCCATAATATTAATCACTGCTCTTGAAGTAGATATTTTTAAGCAAAATGTTACGTTGCAATAACCGCGGTATATGCAGAATTTTTAACCTTCCTTATGTTCAGTAGCATAGGTTCCACAGAGAAAAAAATCATTCGCCTTGACTCGAATGATTCTGATGAACTTGACTCGGGACTCGAACCCCCTGATATAGTAAGCACCTAAGTACTTCTCAAAATTCGGCCTTAACCGCTTGGACGGTGGCGCAATGCGCACTGCATCGACTGCTTCCTGACATATGTCAAACAGTTCGAGTACACTTGTTCCTTTGAGGCTTCTAAAATTCTGGAGGGAAAACTTTCAGCGGGACCCTAATTGATTAAAGCGCCTGATGGAAATCAGGTTATCCAGGCTAGAGTCCTGGTCAAGGCGAATTATTTTTTTCTCTATGGTACTTTTACTATTTCAGCGGGCAACGCCATTAAGGTTCTTGTGGTCAGTTCGCAGTCCTTCGATTTGTTCCTTGTGCTAACATCATACTTCCTTGAAACTTTGAGCTTACAAGTATGTCTTGAAATGGCGTTTTCTTCCGTAGCAGTCCGGTGAATTAGATTCAGGAGAGTCAAAAAATTCGAACAAGTTACTTGCAAAAATCTTTTGATATTAGAATTTGTATTACTGTACACAAAAATTATTGAAGGATGAGTCAATGGTTGCCTGCTTTAAACTATTCCTTCTCTCATGAAGAACAGCATTCTCCACTTCCCGGAATGGTCTAATAGCATCCTTGTCACATTCTGCTGCAGTTAGCAAGAATTTCTTAGTCGTGTCGAGTGCTGGAATGACTCCTCGGGACTTGTGTTTCACAAACTCCCTCTCCGGATCTTCACTGTCCTCTTTGCTCTCCATTCTCTTTTTCACTCGCCTCACTTTCCGCAGAGCACGGCACTACACCTTCATCGATATTAACAACGTCATCAAATGAAACGTCTTGAATACTTAGCTTGCCCATCAGTTCCTCCCAATCACCATAGCCTTGGCTTGCATTCACTTCACAATTAGATTCTGTTTCATTGAACCCTGCCTGCCGAAGTAATGTCATATTGTAGCGAGCGGAATGATATCCCAACTAAGATAAAGACGCTACATAGCCTGGAGAATGTTCCATCTGAGAAGAGTTGGGTTGCTGGTACTCTACATCCTTCCAAGTTAATACTGCACCAATTGTCGTCAGCACACCCTCTTTACGTGGGATATGACTCCCTGGTCTGCTGTAGCCGAATTGTGCCGTTAGGCGGGAAGAAAACCACCGTCACATTTCTTACATTTATAGCCTCCGATTTATGGTCTGTGCAGCGATCAACAAACAACATAATTTTCTTTTTTGACCTCTCAATTGAGCTTCAACTCCAACAGGAGTGAAATTCCTGAAATATTCCCGAAATATCTCAGCGGTCATCCAAGAATTTCTGTTCCTAGGGGCATGGTAAGTGTCGTACATTTTTTAAACAACTAGTTTTGTTGGATTTTCGAATTACAAGCGGAGGTTATTTCACTGAACCATCGCTGTTGGCATAAAATAGCATAATAAATCTCTATCATAGAAAAATCATGTCACATAAGCATTAAAAATGTCTTTCGGTTCGTATTGCCTGATAACCTTTGGAAACTTTTGCCTCTAATTTTTCTCAAAATCGGGATCTACTGATGCCTCAACCCCAGAGTGTTTTGTGGTGGCCAAGTTTCGCCTTCTTTCTTCTACTGTAAGTTCAATGAATCACAATTAATGCATGCAGAGACGCCAGAAACATAATTTTCCTCCTCGACACTATCATGTACAATAGCCAATTTAGGCGAGCTTTTAAGTCACCTTTATGAACTCGTAAGTTGTCAATTGATGCAGAGCATATGATATTTAGCTCAACATATGCATGTCAGGCTTCTTTGCAGCATATCCATTTGCCGTACGTCTACCTAAAAATACTGCGCATTACAATTTTTCGATTGCTTACGTTCCGTGTGCAGCAAACGCTTGCGATACGTCCAACCTCCTCCGGCAATGCTAATCCAGTCTTTGTGACAACGCTATTTGCAGCAAACCTATAAAAAAGCAACAGTATAACACGGCAAAGATGAAAGGAAACAATAATGACATGCGTAGTGGTTCAAGACTTATTCGCTTATGTCACGAAAATTTGCGAAAAACGATCGTGTTGATACTTAAAATTCCACAAAAGATACGCACCCGATTATTAATGAAAATTTAGGAAAACAGCAAACACGGATTTCAGGAGTGAATGACAGCTCACATACATACTTCTGAAAAAAAATGTCGTTCGACGAAAAAAATTCGTCCTAAAGAGGTCAACAAGTGCTCACAGGTCTGGCTCTTCACCTCGTTGTCGGGAGGATCTCATTGTATGGGAGTTCGTTGTAAGGGAGTCAAAATGCATGCTTTTTAATGGCAGCTTAATGGGACCAACTCCATTTGCTCGTTAATCGGAGGTGCTCGTTGTAAGGGAGTTCGCTACGGGAGGTTTAACTGTATTACAATTTTTTCTTATGCAGGCATGTGAAAAATTGATAAAAATCTACATTACTTATCTTATTTTCCCCCATGATAGCACTTTTTTTTGGATGAATTAATTGCATTGTTTCTGGATAGACTGTTTATCTAAAGTGCATAAAAAACTTTTTGCCATTCCAATTTCAAAAAGAAAAGTTTACTTTCTCCTATTAGCAACTGGCAGTTAATTCTAATTTTTTACAATAAGGCATTATACTACGTAGGTTGATGTTAAACCAACGGCTTGTGTGAGAGTTTTATTTAGTTCTGTAGTCATCATCATCTTCAATCAACAATCCTGATATTAGTTTGCCACAGCTCTCCACTCAATTCTCCTATCAACTAAAGTCTTCACATTTACATATTTCTTCTCTTTCACATATAATTATATTTTGCTACTTTATTGTACAGTTTGTTGTTGGATAATGCATAAATAACTGCATCTAATCGCATTAATCCACAATTCCCCTCCTCTCCCCCCCTCTCCAGCTAAAGAAACTATCCTTTACAGATTTGAACTTCTTTTATTGTTTAAGTCCTTTGGAATAATACAAAAATATTTGTAGTCTTTTTTTGCTTTGTCCTGTTCCATTCACTCACTTAATATCTTTTTAAGTGCTCATTAATGCAGTGATGCCTCTCGACTTTTTAATGCTTTTATTTCCTTTGATGTGTTATAATTTTAGGGTTATTTTGTGTTTTATAAATTTCCTTATGTTTCTTTGTTGTTAGGATTGTCACGTGATGAACCCAGTCAGAATGAAGTAATGAATTTGATGGAGGATGTGGAAAGAGAATTGAAAAATCTTGAAGATGAGCTTGAGAGGTGTCGCAGTCAATGTAAAGTGGAAGAAGCAAAACTTCAAAGCCAAGTGAACGATGCAAGGTGTGTACAACTTAAATAATTTCAATAGCAAAGGCTGCTGTGAGGTGTGTACAACTTAAATTATTTCAATAGCAAAGGCTGCTGTGAGGAAGGTCTTTTCACATTGAAGAAAATGTTGGCTGTTCTCTATTCCATGATTTGGTTATATCATTACTATAAAAAGATCATCCGTGAGTTATGATTTTGTTTGTATCTCGGGTATAACTATCTGAGTTAGGGAATTCAGATTGTTGTTATAACCACACCTGTTTCTTTACCTCCAAGTTTTAATTCCTATTTCACAGTTATGTTTTTTTTTCTATATTGTAGGGACAAAAAGGTGAAAACTGAACAAGAAATAAGAATGAAAGAAAAGCAGTTGAATGAGAACAAAATAGAAGTCACAAAGTTGAAATCTGATCTTGCTGAGGTATAACTACTTGTTACTCTTGTGCTTCTTGTAATTATACTTAACTATAACATCATGTGATTCACTGTATTTGGTTGAAGGCGGAACCACTTATGTATTCAATTTGTTTAATGAAATTATTTTTGGTAAAACTGTAAATCTACATTTCATATTTCATCCAAAATTTTCATGTTCTAATCATTTACCACCAGGTACAATCATCTGCTGGACGCTTAACTAAGCTTGAAGAGGAATTTAAAAGTGCTGAGGATGAACTGAAAGATGAAGAGTCTTCTTTTGATGTAGAAACAGAAAAGTTAGCCATAATTGACCTTAAAAGAAGGAGAGAGAGGTATACATGCGTAGAAAATTTATTAATCGTTAAAATTTTTTATTGGTTTTGTTTTTTTCTGTATTTTTCAACTGATTGAGCTGGTAATGTATGATTTTCAGGCTGCAGAGTAGGCTAGATGATGTCAATAAAGAGGTACAAAGTCTTCAGCGTCAGAGTGGTGTGCAGGCAGAATTGGAGGTTTACAAACAATCCCAGTCCACCAAAGAAGCAGAAATTAAAAGACTGTAAGTAATTAAATGTAATGAATAATAAGGGCAATAGAGAATTTGTTTGATAGAATAGATTGGATGAAGTTTACGTAATATACTGATGAAGACAGGAATTGATTGGAAGGACATACACCCTATTAAACCTATGCCTAGAGATCCGTGAAATTCGCGAGACGCGATATTGCGAAATACCGCGAAATCGGAAAATAAAACGAAATTTCGCCTTTTTCGCGAATTTTACGTGAATTAGCGAAAAAATCACATGTATAGAGTCATAATCAATTAAAGTCTAAGCCTTCATTGTTTAACGCTGATGACGTTCATTCGCTCTATCTCAATACGATTCAAAGGTCAATTGGTTTGTTTTGTCTCGCGCATATCACACTCGCGTAATATCGCGCACTGTAGTGATGTCTCCGCCGGAATTTGCCGTTAAATTAATCACCGCCTCTCTCTTCGATTCACATTTATCAATCCTGAAATTCTCGGAAATATCTAGAATGATGCGCTTTCTCTCCTGAAGAATTAGATATTCTGAATCAATAATGTGCTGAACACGGCCGGGAAGAGCGGAAATATAAGCTCACGCGCCCGGCACGCGTCAATGCCGAGCAGTAATTCCGGTGACTCACCGCGACGCAGTAGACAGCGTAATTGGATAACTTGTTGCAGGAAAACCTTTAGTGTGGGCCTAATGTAACAATTTTGTAGACTTAAACACGACTGCTGGCCGGGAACGGAAGCGCTAGCAGTTGAGGCAAGGGGGGAAGTAACAGAAAAGATAGGAGGAGAGGGGGTGCTACTTATAAGCGGTTGATCGTCGGATATTCGGCGCTCCACTGAGCTTCAATGCAAAAAAAAAATCATTTCGACACACCCCCAGTTCAAGTTATAGTTCAAGTTCAAATAATAAAACGCCTAGAAATGCGCAAAAATTGTAACATTATAATAACACCGCCAAGATTTTCTATAACACCGAAATCACATAGTTTTAAAACGAATTTTAGCAAAAAATAAAACCACTTTCACGGACCTCTACCTATGCCTCAACCAGACGGTGAGGGTATGGGTAGCTGATGGGGAGTTAGTTTGTACAGTTTATCCAGGTATTGAGGCATTATTTTTTTTGATTATTAACTTTTCAGTACACAATTGAAGGAAATTGTTAAAGATACATGGGAATGGATGAAGTACAGTAGCAGTTCACCATAATGAGAGTATCACCGCATTAATTGCTTTTTTTTTGTAATTATTGGTCATGGTGAAAAACATAGAAATATTCATTGGCTGTTAACAATGGTCATTTCTGTCATTCGGCCATGATCAGTCGACTTTTCTATGATTGTTCTCTTGATAGCTTGATTTAAGGAACTCAACACCCCATGAAAAATGAAGTTACTACTTATCCTGCAAGTTGTCACTATGAAAGAGGAATAAAATTTGCTCAGATGCCCTACCAGTTAATGTCACTTCTCATATCTTACATTGTAATGCCTAGAGAGATTACATTTTGTTGATTTTGCCACAAATTGCCCTCCCGTTTGCATAATTAGTGGACCAGCTGATGATATTGCATTGGTGATGAAATATCAGTATTTGTCTATGAAGCTGATGATTTTCAGCATTTACCAATGGGTTGTTGCAGATACTCATTGGTTCATAATTACCTAAACTAATGACTGTGATGCATGACTGTAGAGGTGCATAAAATACTTATTGGTTATTACTAATATGCTTTATAATGCTGTATTGCTTTTGCTGCTTTAATCAGCACTCATTATTGTGGACTTCTTCTGTATATGCAGTACTTGTGTAAGTAATCTCATTGAGGAAGTTAGGTAGATACTGTTAAGCTATAAAAAATCAATAGGTAAAATGAAGATTTTGAATTCCAATGTCTGGATGTTCATTGGTTTTGTCTATTAATGTAAGCAATGTGAATAATGTCTCATTGTTTGGCTAGACCAACTATTAACAATGCAAACCTGATTCAGGCGAGGTGTGGTGGAAATGTTCCATATTAAAGGAAAGATAATGCAATTTTCCACAAGCAACTTACTTGTGGAAAATTGCATTATCTTTCCTTTAATATTAACAATGCATTTTTGAATAATGTTTTAATAAATTAAAATTGGCTCATGTACACGTGGCATGAAGAAACTGAAGAAAACTCAAACTTTATTCCTCTATAGCCTTGTATTGACTGCAAAACAAATGAAATAAATTCGTTGGATTAATATTGGTTGAAATTCTAGGCAATGTTTATTTATGGTGGAAATAATTGTATATAACATTCTGTTAGTAACTAAATATTCATTCAAATTTCTTATTATTTATTTATTAATAAAGTTTTAAATTTAATATAAAATACTCTGTTCCTCTCTTTATAGACAGAGAAAACACTCTGATACCCTGCAGCATCTCCTGACGAAAGTCCCTGAGCGAGGATTTAAGAATGCTGTTGAAGGTTGCTTGGAAAAATTGGTCAGTAATACAGTAATGCACGGCATTAGAATAATGGATTTTCTATCATGTGATAATAGTATAAGTGCATTATTTGGGTAATCTCGGCGCTGAGCTTAAAGCCACTGAGTGCGTCCACCAGGTTGCAGATGGTTGGTCGACCTCTAGGTATAGAGGTTAGCTGCGAGATAAGCGAGTTAACTTGTCTAATAAGCTGTCGTGGACAAAAAGTGTTGGCACTCCGAGGTGGTATTGGTCTATCATTGGGTAAGATAGCCCTTTAAATGATACAGAAACCTGTGAAGATGCCATGACTTGGCGACAGGAGGCCACCAACAATTATGCTTCCTAGCACCAGGAGGAGAGGGCAGAAGCTCTTCTTAACATGAGCGAAGGTGGAGACCATGGTGGTCAGTACAGCGACACTCATTTCACTACTGGCATGGTAACATTTACTTTAATGGCTGTAGTACTGTGACGTGGAAGGCAGGGGGAAACCTCCACATTACTATCCCGAGGAGTCACAGCTATTCTACTCCTTTCTTTCTTATCATGACGTGATGGAACCCTCTTGAGTAAAATATTCCGGAGGTAAAGTAGTCCCCCATTTGGATCTCCGGGCAGGGACTGACATTTCTTTGACATGCCATTTCTCACTGCTTCTGTGACTCTGTTCATGTTATGCTCCGTGTAGCTAAAGAAAACCCTTTGAGAATGATTTTTGTCCATTTTTGTTCTGAATTCAAACTAAATAAGAAGGGTATTAAACGAATGAAAAGGTTTTCTGAGGTAGTCCACTACTGGAATTGGTCTTCCAGAGAAGGACACACCAGGGTCCATTTCTGGAATTCAAGTTAAACTAGGCTGCCAGTAGTGGACACTAAAGGCCTGCACATGATCGCAAAATACGGGCGAGGGTCGCCTGCATGTGTGTGAGAGATAGAGAGAGAGGCACAACCCGAAGGCATTTGACCGACTTTTCCGAAGTGTCACGAATGTGGCCTAATGGAGAACGTGCTGAGAAGAGGCGGTCACCCGTTGGCTGAGCAGGCGCCCACCTCCAGGCCGGGTGACCGCCCTAAGATCGTCACCGCCGCATATCTTTCTCAAGGGTCTTTGCCGTTTGCAACATTTTTTGCTCATTCTTTTACCACCCCTGCCCTCCCCTCAGTTTGGGAGAGCAACCCGGGCACCCGCCTAGGCCTCGGACACCCACCTAGGATACGGGCACCCGGGGAAAGCAGGCACGGTCAGGCATCTATGTCACACGGGTGGAGGTGAACACGGGTCGCCAGGATTTCGCACCCGTTTGCAGGCCTCTAGTGGACACCCCCTATTAAGTGCTTCAAATTCACTTCCTTGGAAATGTGAATACAAAATATGGAAATTGAATTCATATTTTATGTAGAGGTTATATTTTAAATAAAAATAAACAACAAACTGAATGGATAACATCAGATTAAAATAACTACCTACCTAAACATGTAAGACAGCAAACATGCCCTTTTTGCAGTAACGGCCATGTTTAATATTTTTTGTCACGTTTGCCAACTTAACTTAATCAAATTCTATCATTTTACCAACCGCATGTATCGCAGCATGTTTTGGCACAAAATTCAAACCAAAACCAGTCGAAAAACTGATTTTGTGAGCATTTTTGTCTGCCTGTGCCCATTACTGGCTTGGTGCCCATTACCGGGCAGTTTACCCTATGACATATCAGTACTATTTCTATGATAGAAAGTGATACAGTTGAGCAACCTTAATCCTGGAATCCCTAATCCAGGAACACCCATAATCCAGCAATTTTGCCATGACCAACTACCCAGAAAATGCCGAAACATTTTTTACCGGAAAATTGCTTCGTAACATGCCGAGATACTATCCCATTCTTAACGTTAATTTTCCCATTCCGATGATCACAATAATTTAAACATACTTATTTCTCATACTTCATGTACACTGGAATTATTCTGCAATTGGAAGTAAACATATTTGAAGACATCGCCGAGACTACGACTAATTTACAGATCGGCCACTTTCAGTGGCGTGCGCATTTTTGATTGACCACTAGACGTAATTTGATAAAATTATTTGTTATCTGCTTATGTTTCTCCCAAATCATGTCTCATCTATACGGTTGTGGCTACAGCAGAGGAGTGAGGCATCAGTACAAAATGTTAACGATCGCAGAAAAAGTGAAAGTCGTGGAAAAGCTTGACGCTATTGCAGCAGTAAAGCATTTGTCTGAAACATACTGTGTGGGATCTTCAACAATATAGCACATTAAGAAGCTGAAAGAGAAAATCCTCAAAATTTTACTGTTTAAGTGACATGAAGAAATGGATGACAGAGAGAAAAATTATGAAAGAAGATTTAAGTGCTGATGTAGATTGCATGGTTTCAATTGCGTCGAAGTGAAGGTTTTTACAGTATTTCTGGCCAAATGCTAATGGAGCAGGATAAACTATTACAGAAACAGACATGATCAATCTAAAAGTCGTGATGTGGGAAATTTTGAGTGCATGGAGTAGTATTTCTCAGTCAGTTCTAAAACTCGCGTGGTTTAAATTGTGGCCTGCTTTAAGGTTTGATGTAGATGAAATAAGTGGGGATTTAAAAACATTTTATGTTTCTGAGGATAAAAATATGATTATGGAGTTTGCAAATAGCATCCATAAACCTGAATTAAAGGAAATGGGGTTGGTAAATTTAGAGGAAAGGATAGTTAGTGGCCACGATACTCTCACCACACAGCATTTCACAGATGACAGAAATCATTGAAATGGTAATTAATAACAATTGATCCGAGTGGGGATGAAGATGATGAGCCTGAAATCTAAACCTAAAGGAAGACTACTATTGATAGTTGTCTTTAAACAAACATCTAGTCGATCGCCCGCAATGTAGTGATGGGCGGCCGTGTAGACGACACCCACGCGTTGACATCGCACTGAGTCAGCTGATAACAAACCAAGCATGGTAGGAAGTATGTTGTGCGAAGCAATGCATAAGAAATATCAAATTCTGTATACCCTTTTCCAATAATAATAATATTATACTTTTAAATGTGCAACAATATGATGCACACGATGCTTAGATTCCGTTATTTTCACTCACTGCGTAACTTCGATACTCTTTTAAGTAATAACTTTGTGAATTAAGAAACCATTTCTTTCTGATTATTCTCAGTGACATTTTTTAAAAATATGGTTCAGTAAATGGCAGATGAATATATTTTGTTATGAATAATTTACTCCTTTCAATGAAAACATCTGGATGTCATAAATAGACAAGTTGCCATGCATGACCCATAGTCCGGCAAGATCCCTAATCCGGTATCACTTCGGTCCCGACTGTGCCGGATTAAAGATGCTCAGCTGTACAGGCAATTGCGCATCCTCTGTCCAATGTGATTCATGTTTTCACTTGGGGTATTAGGGTAGTTTTCTAATATTTTTATTTTCTTGATCAATAGTTTGTAATCCCTGGAGTACATATTTGAAGATGTTTGTTTTTTAAATGATGTCAAGTGTTTTTCTAATTAGTTAAAAAGTGAAGAATTTCAATGGGGTGGAATAAGACTGCAAACTATTGCAAGCTGGTCAATTCTACATGTGATGTCAGAGTATACTTTCCCTACTGCTATGTGGTGCTGCAGATGCCACTACGCACAGGATGCACCTTGTGTTGTATACAGGTATCCGAGGAACATTTAGTCACATTTACTCATTTGATACCGGAGTTAATATTATAGGGTTCATATCGGTCATGGAGGTCATGGAAATTAGATTCTGGTCAGGGAAAAACTCCAGAGGTGCAGCAAAAAGATGAAAATTGTGGTTGAATGCACAGAGCGTTGCTGCACTCAAGCGGCAAGGTGCATATTTTGTTGCTGTCAGCTTGCCATCCTGGCTGGGCGGCGTGGGGTAGCACCGATTTGACGGCTCGCTCGGGCTTGGGATCTGGTTGTTTGTTCTGCTTGTCTGTTGTTTTGTTTTTGAATTTTGACTGGAGTGTTACTTTCCTGGAATAAATAAATTTCATTTCACAATATACCTTGCTGCGTTTTTCCATGAAATCCCTATATATGACTGCTTTGCTATTGATATAAAGTCAGGAAAATTTCAAAAATTGGCACTGGAAATCAGGGAAAAGTCAAGGAAATTGAAAATGGAAAGTTTGTATGAACCCTGTAATAGTTTGAATACCAGAGTACAGAGTGCTTATCTCGCGCTCAAGGCATTCCGATTTGCTGACACCATATTGGCATCAATGTTTCGCGGGTTGCGGTTTTTACAGGCGCTAGGATTACCAAGGTTAGGCTACCAGCCGTGTCGCCGACCGTATTTCAAACGATAAAGAATATTTAAATATTGACCTACAAGCAATTGAAACTTGGTGTGATACATGGCAGTTAGAATTAAACTTTAAGAAATGTCTTGTAATGAATTTTTGGAAAAAGAATAGCTCTCCTCCTACCACTTACAAAATAAGTAATAATTGGGGATGTGCGAGTACTCGAAAATTCGAGTCGAGTCGAGTAGTTGGTACTCGACTCGAGCACTCGAGTATTTTTACAAAAGTCGAGTCGAGTCGAGTAGTTTTTGTCAACGGAGCCGCCAAGGCCAATAGGTTCAGAAATCTGCTGACAGGAAGCGCTATCATCAAAATCGAGTAAATCTCTACTTACACGATAGATAACACGTATGAACATGTACTTACGTACGTTCATTTACATTTGCGTGAATGGTTTCATGTACGTTTACGTGAATGGATTCATGAACGTTTGCGTGAATGAATAGATGAATCGGTGGTTACACGGTCCATGAAACCGCATATGTACCGTATTCCTCCGAATATAGCCCCTTTTTGGCCGAAATATTCGCGGTTAAAGTCTGGGGGGGGACTATATTCGAGCTCAAAGCACCTGATGTCCGTTGTAAAATTCCATCCCCTGAGTTTGAAGGTTTATATCACAAAAATGAGTAGTTAAATTTTAAAATAAAGTATATCGAACTAAATCTTGTTCATTTATACGTTTAATAATGTCAAAAATATATTTTTAGTTGGTTATATTAATTAATTTTTCGACCGAGACAGATAAAAACGCCGGATATTATTCAAGTTCCGGGAAGCAAGTTTGATGCCCACTTCAAGATACACATGAAAAGCCACTTCTCTTTTCTTCGCATAAGATATGGAACATATATTTATCTTAGAACAAAGTTTAAAATAGATTACTCAGTTACCAATTACGTTACGAATAATATTTAAAAATGCGTTATCTCAGCTAGCGGAAGTCGGGAATTTAGTTCGTTTTGATGGTATTCTTCGTGTTTGAAAAGTAACCACGTGTAAAATGACTTAACAAATTGGGAGAATTAGATATGCTTCTAACGTGTATATATTTATTTTGGAAAGCGAGCTCCACGCGATAGGACTTTTGGCCTGGAGAGATAAGCTGCTCGAGGTTGCAAAGTTATACGCTACCGTAGGTACCGCGCGCACCAAACACCACGCAAGAAAATTTCTCTAGTATGCACAGGAAAAATATCCTTGCCTATGCTTGAATAAAAGTTTATAAGTTGCAGTAATCACCAAAATAAAATCAGCGATAAGAGAGATAGCTTTTGTCCCCACATTTCTCGGCTTCTCGACGAAAGAAACAAATTGCATTTTAAATTATCTTCAACTCCGTCTCCAAAATCTTTGCGCGAGGAGGCATAATAACGGTATGCTTCCAAAGATACCGTCAGTTCTTAAACTGACACTGACTTGCATTCTTAAAGGCGATACTTTTTTCCGCTATTGTCGAGTCCTCATGACTCATTCACAGCGATAGGCGATCTGCTTGCAGCAGAAGATTCCACGCGCGCGCTACCTTTCTCTTTCAGGCATGCTCTGGACATTTGAGCGTGCTTTTATAGCCGAAAATAAATATATATCGATATCAAATAATCAACGAATTCTACTGAGATTTCATAAGTGGATTCATATTAATGACTCGAGAGCAAGAGAAAGGTCCAAACGGTGATTTCCGGAACGGAAAGCGTGCGGGACGGAAAATAACGCAGTCGGACAAATTCATCAATAACCAAAATATTGATGAACGTAATAGTATGAAACTTCGTATAACTATTAACAAAGCCCTTAGCTACAATATGTGAAAAGGAAGTTTGATATCTCGATCTGTGTTGTTCTTACGATGCCCGAATTCGTAGGATCCATCCGGTATAAAAAAAATCGCTAAAAATCCATTCTTAAACACGTACTTCAGAAAAAAATTGTAAAAATATTTTAATACTACCAGTAAACGTAGAAATAAACAAGCTTTAATTTGATATACTTTAATTTAAAATCGCTTTAGCCATCTTGGAGATATTGGTCTTCAAACTCACGGGTGAAGGAAATTTTGTAACGGATGGTAGGCATCCTATTATATGGGCATTACGGATGATATAGGTATCGTATAAAACTTATAAGTTTTACTATTCCATTTTTTATTTCCTATTTAGGATTATTAATCACATCATTAATTTCAAGTTCCTATAGGACTAAGATATAAGACTTAAGATATGACTATAGTCATATCTTAAGATAGATAATTATAAATATCTATAGCTAATTATTATATATTAATAATATATATATATATTATATAAATATTATAGATAATTTTTGTTCAAATATATTTCCTTAGAAATCAAAAACTTTAATCCACAGGACTCTATACAAAATTCATATACCTGCTCACATTCATCCATGAATGAAAATTCATTGTTCAAACATTATTAACTTGCATTAATGGATATTGGAAATAACCCGTGCTGATATTGGGTGCGGTCATGCATCGTGCAAATGGGGGTGATTAACACAGCTCATTTTTATGATTCTAAGTTCTATCATGTTTAGGCAGAAATCATCGATTTTGAAGAGATGGTGCCAATAATTGGAAGAGGAAGAAAAGTATATGTTAAAAAACTAACTATGTAATTAACGGCCAATCATAAATTTGAGGCGCGAGCTTATCAAATATTTACTGCACAAACAAGGCATTTTGTATGAAATTCACTCTACTGTTGGACTAACCTCGGCATACACGACATCACCGAGAAAGCGTTTAGCTCTGAAAAGAAATGCATAGGAATGCGAAATACAAGGAATGCTCTTCTAATTAGGCTTATGTATTCCTTAAGAAAAAATATTTTGCTTCCTGGCTTACTTTCATTACAAGTTAGTAGGGCATGTCACTCATATAGGCCTCATATTATGCCTAAGTACACTCTAAGTACCATACTGCAAGCTAATTTTCACGTTTTTGGGTAATCCTAGGAATGAAGGTAATTTTCTTATTTCGAAAGCTACCGGAAAATTTCCATTATAGCTTTTGGCCTGCGCTACGTGCCATATTAATTTGACTGTTTATAACTATGAATTAGGTAGGTAGACCTGCCATTTGATAGTCGGATTGCTGACTAACTTTAATTGCGATGACTTAAGTAATAACTGGGTCTCTTCACTCATGTACAATAATGTACAAACTCGACTCGACTCGACTCGATACTCGACTCGAGGTCAAAAAGTGCTACTCGCACATCCCTAGTAATAATGAATGAACAAACGTGGAATCCATTAAATATCTTGGAATAAGACTGACAAATGATCTTTCCTGGGGTAAACACATTCGTGAAATAATGGGTCAAGCGAATCGCAAACTGGGTTTCATTAAAAGAGTATTGGGTAAATGTGATGATCATGTACGAGAAATCAGCTACTTTTCCCTTGTTAGACCTCATTTGGAATATGCTGCCAGTGTATGGGATCCCTACGAAATCGGTCTAAGTAATGAACTTGAACGTGTGCAGCGAAGATCGGCAAGATTTGTAAAGGGACGATACGATAATTATATTAGCGTAACCAGTCTATTAAATGAATTGAAATGGGAATCATTGTCAGATCGCAGGTTGAAATTTAGACTTAATCTCTTCCACAAATTCCAAGGCAATATTTTCAGTGATGATGTTAAAAATATTTTACGAACCCCAACTTACTATGTCAGACTGGACCGTAATCATAAAGTTAGAGAAATTGATTGCCGAACTGACCGATTCAAAATGTCCTTTTTCCCTAGCACAATAAGAGATACGAATAATGGTAAATATGTCCTATCGGAGAGTAGCAATGAATAGCATTGGTAGCTGCATGTTGGTATGAGTACTTAAAGCTAACCCTACTAACAGAATGTTTTTGCATGTTTGCTTTGCAATTTCTATCTTTTTTAAATAGTGTAGTTCTGACTACTATATTAAAACTATATCTTTTTTATGCATGATATGTAGTGCATGTTTGGTGAGCAATCACCCCCTGCCACACACCCTTGTGGTGGCTTGCAGGGTATTATGTAGATGTAGATGTATTCTTGGCCATAGTCAAAATAAATATGCATGTTTTCGCAGCTATTTCTCCGACAGAAAGTAGGAATGGCAGAGACCTGTGGTATCCTGAAGGCATGCAACCCGCTTGGCATTGAAGCCAATATGGCGGAAACAAATCGGAACGCTTCGCCTGTATGGCGGGGATAGGAGATAAGCACTCTGTACTCTGGTGTTTGAATATTCCTCATGTAGATTGCCTAAAACTTCTGAATGTGAAAGTATGTCTCCTGACTATTTCAACATGTTGCCTGCACCTGCTGTCCTGGTCAGTAATAGGGTTTTTCGTATGCTGGTAGAGAAGTGACCTATCTCAAAAACACTGTGTTGTCAGTATGAATTTTTTTAACTCGACTTCTATGCTTTGCACCATTGATAGGGTCCTTGTTTGTTGACGATCTAGCAATTTTTTGCCGATCGTCCAAGCTGGTCAGTGCTTCAAGGCAAATACAGATGACCTTGAACAAACTCCACACCTGGGCCTCGAATAATGGATTTTGCTTTTCGGCTGAAAAGACAAAATGCATGCATTTCTACCGCTTGAGAGGACTACACCTACCGCCGCCATTGCATTTGGGGAACACGTACCTAACCTACGTCCCAGAAATAAAGTTCCTCGGCATGCTTTTAGACTACCAGTTGAATTGGTGAGAGCACATAAGATCTTTAAAGGACAGATGTATGAAGACTTTAAATATTTTAAGGATTTTATCAAATACGACGTGGGGAGCCGACCGCTCAACCCTAACTTTACTGTACCGCGCCCTAGTACGGTCAAAATTGGACTATGGTTCCATAGTATATTCTTCTTCCCGGGAGTCATATTTACGACCATTGTCAACGGTGCATAATGCTGGGCTACGGATGGCAATTGGTGCCTTCCGTACCTCTCCAGTACTGAGTATTTATGCAGAGTCGGGCGAGCCTCCGCTGAATGTCAGGAGAAATATACTCATGTGCAACTATGTTGCCAAGGTTTTAGCCTCAAAGGATCATCCTTGTTTTAATATCGTTTTTAACCCCCGTTTTATTGATATTTTTAATAGAAGAACACGGTCCACAAGACCACTAAGTGTGTGATTTAAATCTTTTAACGAGGACTACGGTATTTCGCTCCCTGAATTAAACCAAGTCGAGCATTTCAGAATACCTCCGTGGCAAGTAAATCAGCCAGTCTGTAACTTCAGCTTACCGAGATACTACAAGTCTTCCACCATTGTTGCCGAGTACCAGCGCTCTTTCCAAGAGATTATTAATGCACGCCCCGACTTCACCGCCGTATACACGGACGGTTCGAAGACGGAGGAGGCATGTGCGTGCGCGGTGACCTCAGCCCACCACGGAGTCATTAGGGCAAGGTTGAATCCCATGTGTAGTATATACACAGCGGAACTCCTTGCTAATAGGATGGCTCTGTGCGGGATTAAGGGGCGTAATGCGTCCTTTCTAGTCTGCAGTGACTCCATGAGTGCACTGCAGGGCATTTCCCGCTTTTTCCCAATGCATCCTATTATTCAGGATATTCAGTGTAGCCTAATGTCCCTCGAGAAGAAAGGAATCCATATCGAGTTCTTATGGGTCCCCGGACATACGGGGATAGCAGGGAATGAGGCAGCGGACTTCGCCGCTAAAGAGGCGTTGCGAGAGGCCAACACTGCCGTGGCACAAGTACCTGTGGAGGATCTGAGGGCTGCTTTGAGGAATGTATGTCTTCAGCAGTGGAGGGAAACTTGGAATCAACAAACCACAAACAAGTTACATGAAGTTAAGGCCGACATAGCAATGTGGCCCACTTCAGTTGGGAGGACCCGGAGGGAGGAAGTTGTCATCACACGATTGAGGATAGGGCACAGTGCCCTGACCCACTCTTACCTCTTTACGGAGGAGAAGATCCAACCCCGTTGTGATCGGTGCGACTCCCCCCTCACTGTGAGACACCTCCTGATGGAGTGTTATGTCTATCGTGCCGCGAGAGAAAGATTGAACGTTGTGGGCAATCTAGGACAAATCCTAGGAAATGACTCCAAAATGATCGACCGTTTACTTTCCTTCTTGAAAGATACCTCTATATTTAAAAAAATTTAACTTTAACATTTTAGCATAACTATATTGTTACATTCTCACTTTTTAATGAGCATATGTACTCGTTCATAAAATATTTTGACAAGGTGCAAAATGACCTAAGCCGTCGACGCACCTTAAAAACCAAAACTACTACTTCTATGCTTTGAAATGTTAGGTTACTTCATGTATGTTTTGTGATACCATTGTGTTTACATTTTTTAGTCCCTTGACATTTATATTGTTTTGATAGTGCATTCACAATATCCATTACAATATTAGTGACAAAGGTGAAACGAGATTATCATTATTATGTATTAAGATTTTCAACTTTTTGCCTTTTGAATAATATTTGAAGAATGTTGTACTTTTCAGGGTAGCAGCATAGCAGACATGAATTATCAAATAAGAGAAAAAGAGAAAGAGTTGACTAGCCTGGATACTAACAGGAAGCATTTGAAGGAGCAGTTGCGCAAGAGAGAGGATCTTTTGAGGGGTGAGAATTTTTTAAAATTTTGTAGGTTAGCATGTTCTTGTAAATGTTATCAACAGTCTAAACAATGCAATCTGGTTTCAATTATTACTTTTGAGGACATTATGCATATCCTGATTCAAAAATGATAGAGGAACACAGCGCACAGTAAATCCCTGTATCTGCAGTAGATACATTCATATACTTTCTGCAGTTAACTGAAACAGTAGGTATTTGTGAATGCTTACTGAATTTAATGAATAATAGTTGAATTTTCTTAAAAACAGCCAGATTACCTTCCCATTACCCTTCTTTTAGAACATATTTGTTTGTTGTTCAAGTTGTTCACAGTCCTTTGTTGTTTTGTGGATGTATGCTGCATACTGCTGCAGAGTTGTGATATATACTCTCTGTCTCCTTGCCTCTCCATCCTTCCCACAAAAGGGTTGGAAAAAAAGTCCTGTTTTTCCTGAGTCAAGGGGAAGGGGGGGGTGAGAATTGTACATAATTTGTAATTGAAATCTCTTCTTCCAAGGCCTGTTGTCTCTAACAGTACTGGTTCTTAAAGAGCAGTTCAAGCTGCAGCTTCATGAAAGCTGCAGGCTGCGCCTTCTTGTCAACTAGTGTAATTGAGTTCCAGTGACCCAAATCCCATGTGGTCAAGGAAAACAGTTACTCTTGAACATTAGTCACATTTTGACTTTCCTCATAATCTCTCCACTGATACTGAACAGAAATCTTATGTGGAGGGCACTGCTGGCCAAATATTCCCATTTAAATGAGTTTTTTTTGTATAATTTTACTTACCAGATGTAACTTTTTTGGGAGGGTGTATTAATTAATTTAAAGAATAGCAATATTGATACTTCTTTTAACACGTTCCCCGCCATTTTGGTCATAATGACCGAAACAGGCCCCATGCCTTCATGCCACTTCGGTCACTATGACTGAAACTTCAGTCATTCATCCACCTATCATCGCAGGCCATCACGATTGCGGCAACGTCGCACATAAGGCTTGACTGACACGGCGTAGGGCATCAAGTGCGCCTAAAAACTTTTTGATTTTTATATATATTTTTAAATACGTGATTTTAAAGTTTATATTTTTTTAAATGATTTTATCCATTGTTAAATAATACGCATATGCTATATTTAAACTTAGGACTGAAAAAAATGTTGTTATTAAACATTTTACTCATGAAGTAATACTTTTAATAATAACACGGTATTTTATTTGTAAAAGTTAACATAATTTTTAGAAAAGTTAAAAAGAATTATTTTTTATGTGAGAAGTGTTAAAACATGTTAGACATATAAATGGCTCTTGAGGACATCCTGAACAATAAGTTGCTACTTTTTTCACTTTTCATCTTTCCCTTGCTTCTTCCCTTCTCTCACTGCCTTATCAAACCACCCCTTGCAGTGTTTCCGTACTTCCATGGCTCTTCCTTCTTTTTCTCAAGCTCATGGCGGGATCTTTGTCTTTCCACACTGTGTGTCTCTTCCTCCTCTTTGTTTTCATCCTTTGCCGAAGTCAATTTTTAAATCACTTATAGATCAGAATTCAATTAAGCCTATATTATTTCCAAAACATTTCTCTCGCAATTTATGGGCATTTAACATGTTTATGATAAATGTTACTCCACTGCCAACTTTTCGGTACCACTTCACTGTTTTTCTTAGTGGTGAAGAGTAAACTGCCATTCGGTCAGTCAGATGATTTTGCCATATTGTAGTTGAAGAACACTTTCGGTTTTGAAACCTTATCACCATCTTATTGAGTACTTTCAACTATTTCATTAAAATGCTTGGTGGAAAGCTATATTACATTTTGCTTGTCTTTCCAATTTAGGACTGTTATTCCCATGTGATTCTCCTTGGCTACAATGTCGTCCTCTTTCATAAGAAGTTTCTGAGTAATGTTTTTTGGAGTGTGCCTGTAGTTTTTTCACAGTGTTCCAACCAAATGAATTTATTCATCTAACAATTTGCTTTCTAGTTCAATGCTAGTGTACAAGTTGCCGGTAGATACAGTGTGTCCAAAACCACCCGTCCACCCCCTAAAAGTTGCCAGGAAAGATTATTTTTCATAAACTCTTGGCCCATTCATAAGTAAATGGAGTATGCTCTGTCGATTGGTCATAAAATCAACTTCTGATTTACCCCAGAAGTGGGCTATTCAGGCCAGAAGTTCATTTTTGCAAACAGAACATGCAGATGTATTTCATAGATTCGGATTCTACGCGGAAAAATACGAAAATTAACTTTTGCTCAAAATATTTTTTGATAAAATGTGATTTTTGACCTCTAAATTTGCCGAAACTGGTACTTGGTACTGAATTCACGCATTTGCACGTTGTGACCTTGAAATCTGATTCTGCGTTGGAAATCATGTGATTGGTTCAATAAATGATAAAAAGCTGGGAGGACTTCCTACCGGAAGTGGACCATCTAGACAGGAAGTAGACTTTTTACCTCGAATATGAAAGTTGTGAGCTTGAAATCGGTATGCATATTGTCTTAACATATCATTGTCTTCATAATAGGTAAACTGTATCTCAGATCAGATGGATGCTACCCTGACCGATTTTCACACTCACGAAAAGTTTTTTCTTGACTTTCTAAACGAGTACGAAATGATGGAATTGTGCAACCGTATCACAATAAAGGCCGAAAAATTAAACGGTTTATAAGAGATCAAAAGTCAGCAGATATTTTAGCTGCAGCGATTTTAAATCCGCATGATGCTCTAAGGAGGACAGAAATTTATTCTGGCATTAGTCTGGGGTCCATTTACAATATTTTGAAAGGGAATAAGTTTCATCCCTACAGAATGGAATTACTCCAAGATCTCAATAATAATGACATAGCTCAGAATCTTGATTTTTGCAATTGGTGCCATATTCAACCAGCAGATTTTCACAGAAAAATCTTATGGTTGGACGAATGCACATTTAAAAGTAATGGGTTGGTAAATACTTGGAATTGCCGCCACTGGGCACTGAAGAATTCTCATTGGCTAAGGACAGTGGATAGCCAACATATTTGGAAAATTAATGTATGGTGTGGCATTATTGACGACAAAATCAGAGATCCAGTTTTTTCTAAACAATCTAGATAGTAATCGCTACTTTCAATTCCTGGAGACAGAATTGCCAACTTTATTAGAAGATATGCCTCTTGATATGCACCTGAATATGTGGTTCCAGCAAGATGGATGTGCAGCACATACAGCATGCATATCTCGAGCCACTTTAAACTGATTATTTACAAACAGGTGCCTAGGGAAATATGGTGCAGTCAATTGGCCACCTAGATCTCCAGCTCCTAGCTTCTGCTCCTACCGGAAGTGCAGTAATCACCCCAATTGATGCTGAATAGGAAAACTTGCCCATCTGTCAAGAGTAAAAGGCAACGATAACCAATTGAAAACAAGTGAATAATCCAATTTAAAACAACTTCATAAAAAGAACAACCAAAACCCATTTCCACCTAACAGTGAGTGAAAACACCGCCACTAGTGTCAGCTATGGGATGACCGAAAAAAATGACTGACATGGCGACAATATATACAGCAATATATTGCAAACCAAACAAAGCGGAACCCCACTTGGTATAAATTAAATGAAAAAGGTCCAAATACTCCACTAAAGTACCATATCTGCTAGCAGTAAAGTAACACACATTGAAACTTCAAGGATCCTTCGTTCAACGACGTATTTTTTAACAGCTTCCTAACATTACAGGTAACTTCGGAAAACAAGTATTCTACGGTTGAGGAAATCTGTAAAGACAATAAAATGTGGATGCTACAGAGAGAAAAACGGGTTTCTTAGCAGACATATTTCCATTGCCTTGAATTTCAAAGAGTGCACTTACCAGTATGATACAGCCTCAGTACACAAGTACCTAGCGGATGAACCGGAAACAAATTATTCTTTAGAATATAAGAATGCATAAGAAAACTGTATATTATGTAACTAGAGTGTATAAAAAAACATGATAAATTTCAACTACACTCCAATTAGATTCGGTACATGTTTACGTAAGTTTATTGCATTTCCATGCATGGGCACGATTTCTAACAAAAGAAAAAGTCCGATGCGTGCGCAGCCAACTTGGCCACATAAGAGGAATTTCTACCAGATGATATTGTTTTAGCGCAGTAATGGACTGATAATGACGAAAAAATGATGCTGATGTACCAGCAATTCCATATTTTATAAATATATAAATGGGTCTCATGGTGAACTATTGAAAACATATTATGTTACATTTATTTTGTTTGGTAATTTTTGGTTTCGAATTTGGTCGACCGTGTCTGTCGTTAGGACTTTTTTATCGTGTCTACATTGCGTCTATTCTTGGTCTACAGCAAACTTCAATCAGTGAAGTTATCTGAAGATATTAAATAGATCGAATTTAGACATCTACAATTTTTAGTGTGCTCTCAGGGAACTTGATGGCATGTGTATTGGACCCCTGTGAGTTATGCAACCGGCACACACATCATCAACATAACCCGAGAAGGCCTAACCTGTTCAGCAAGATTTCCTCATTACCATGTTCAGCATTTCGGGTCCCTACAAAAACGTTCTAACGAGAGTCCACTGTATTTGGGTAACTGCTGGTTTAGAGTTTCCTGAGCAAATGTTTTCAGAAACTAGTGCTATTATGGTCCAGATAGAAGAACCCTCTTAACTGCTGAGCATGTTCATCAGCCACACCAATAATATATCAATGAGCAATACATTCAAATATGAGCTACTGAGCATGTTCAGCAGCTCTTATTTCTTGAAAAGAATTTTCAGTATTTACAAATGCAAGAGGGCTTAGTGTATAAAAACCAATTCCAGTGATAATTGTAAGAGTAGCGAAATAAAAGTTGTCACAATGTCATTTTTTCAATAATTAGGTACTCTATAGCACTTTTGATTACTGGGTTGACTTCACGAGTAGGAAAGCACTTATCAAATATATCAAATTTTTTTAGAAAAATAAGTAAGGTATCGACAAATAATACTATCGTATTAGCCACTGGTGTCGAGGTATCGGTTTGGTATTGGAAAAAGTGGTATCGGTACAAGTCTAGCCAATGTTCATATGGGTTTACTGCTTTGAGTACTATAATAATCATTGGATAGCTATTGACAATAGATTTTTTAAATCTGAAAGAAGATGGATGTGAAACATGAAATGCATTTTAATTTCCTTTGTCATGCATGGAATTGGATTTTTCCTTTGTGGTATTGTGAAGATTTTCATGGGACAAGTTTGCTAGTTTTTGAAATGGGCGAATTACTGTAATTATCAGAATATGAGAAGCCACAGTGAGAGATGGATGCCACTGTGCTATAGAGTCATCACCATAGTGTTACTGTCATGCTTCTGAAGTTCTCTCCACATTATTAGTTTGGAATTTTCAAACTAAAGTAAAACCAAATCCTTGTGTAGAGCCTTCTGAGAATTATATGATTCATTATGATGCTAGGAGCTGAGCTCTCTCTTCAGCCTACTGTACTGCAGCCTTTCTGGAAAATTGCACAGAACTGACTGTGAGATAAATAAAACAATGATCGCTAACATCTGAGGTTTTCAGCATATAGCATATACATGTGTGCCTGATTGTAATGGTATCAAAACTTTTAATTTAGGATTGATTATTTTGAAAAAATCAAGTTAATATATTAGGAACATATTAATGTTAAAAATTGAAATTCCACTAAGTATCCAGACAAGAAGGAATATTTATGATTTTTTCAAAAAATTTGATTTAAGATCTCTTAATATATGCCTGTTCATAGATAATTGAATTATATTTTTTTGTGAAAAATCAATAAAAGAGACTTGCCTGATATTGCCTTTTGGCTTATTTTGAGAATTTGAAATGATTTTTATGGCCCTTAACGTAAGTGACACCCTAATCACTTATGTGATGATGTATGTATGTGCTCATTACTTTTGAAATAATATGTTGGATGTTCTGTTAAAATATTCTACTCTGTCTATAACCATGCAGATGACCAAAGCAATAACTACCTGTGTCTTATTTCCTTTTTTTAATGTAGAGAATGAAGAGAAATTGTATGAACTGTGTGGTGGTGAAGAGTATGAGGAAAAGTTAACAAGTCTCAGGAGGCAGGTTGAAGAATTACAGGTAAATATTTGTTTTTTTTTAATGCACAGTTTGATGTAAAATACTGTGTATTTTTTATTGGCTCAAAGCATTATGGCTATGGTTAAGCAATGCTACCAGATTGCAATACTGAAAGTTTTAAGTTACCCATAAAAAGCTGTATACTTCAGGTTTTTCAATTTTTAATACATATCATACTTGTTACCACAGCTAATTTTTTATTCACTAATTCACTTTTGTTTGCTAATTGGTATGATACAAAGGACTGAAAAAATGGGTCTAATGAAGAGCCCTCCTATACCAACAAAAGTGTTAAGTATTAATTCATATAATTGCTCAATAATGGCAGCAACACACAGAAAGGAATATTGAGTTATTGAAAGTCAATAAACCAAGAGCGTTACTCCTTTGGCACCGCATTCATCACATTACATCAAGCAGTTACAAGTATAGGTAACAAATAATAATTTGCTAACTTCAATAATCTCGTAAATTATAAAATTAACTCACAAAAATGTTCAACATTGATAACTATACAGTGAAAGAAAATATGAAAACAAATTTAGGGGAGAC
Source organism: Platycnemis pennipes (assembly GCA_933228895.1). Classification (NCBI taxonomy): domain Eukaryota; kingdom Metazoa; phylum Arthropoda; class Insecta; order Odonata; family Platycnemididae; genus Platycnemis; species Platycnemis pennipes. The sequence continues at coordinate 107,363,990 of OW121854.1, read as the reverse complement.
AATTGAGTAGCTTGCCATTTTTCCCTTCCGACACTTGTGTTTTGCATTTTTGTGCCATGGTGTCTATCTTGGAAATGCTCTCAACTCACAGACATGCGAGTGTGCTCTCGACCATACAGGAAATAAATGAAGATCAAATGCGTATTCGTAACTGCTAATCCTGCGGTATTTCCACCAATATTAAGATGGTGATTTATAACATGCATTTGATACGTAGCCCTATTATATTAATTGCATTTCTAACAAATTGCAAACTATGGCAGAGGTTGGCCACTTTTGGTGTTTGTTTGCCGGTGACGGAAACTTTCGCAATGGCCAATACCCACAGGGTCTTGTAAAAACTGTAGTTTTTTACATGGCAATCATAGGGTCAATTGACAGTGCCCCTGCAATCTCTCGTAATTGTGGGGGTCTCGCAATAGGCCATACTCGTACTATTGCGGTTCCACTGTATGTGGCTTTTTCTTATCGTAATTATGTAGTGTAGTGTGTCTGAATGCTCATCTTTATGTGCACGGGTATGTTGAAAAAATTTGTTATTTTGCTCATTTGCTTCATTACAATGCATATTATGAATTCTCCTGCATTCACTGTTAAGTCTAATTTTGTATCTGTAAGTGAACTAGAATAGGACAAAATAGTTAAATGTCATTAATAAATTAGTAATTCATGGCATATTTTAATTACATGTTCAAAATTGTAATGGTGGTTCTGATCACTGCTCAATGAAGTTAATATATTTTTTGCATTTATTATTTCTAAATAATATATGAAATTCCCTCACGTATTGCAATGTGAAATAAACCCAAACACCCTTCAAACAATTAGCTGCCACTCTTTGCACAAAACAGGCCATACACATATTCACTTTTGAGCCACTTATTAATTTAAAAACAAAACACAACACAACAAAAATATCTCTTCCCCCACTGATGATGATACACACAAACAATCCAAACACCCTTCAAATGATGCACTTTTACATTCACGTGTCACTTTACTTCCACTCACCACCATGTCTTTCGCACAACTCCCCTTCTCTCTCCTCTCTCATCGTTTAATTGATTACCCATGCCTCTCACGGTTGGCCCTGACGTCACCTAGAAATGGATGTTTTCCTAAATTCTTACTTATTGCATTGTTGGTTTGTTGCTTTCCCGTGTCCGTGACCATATTAGGAAAACAATGGATAAAATGGCGGCTCAAATGTTATGTTACTGGAGGTAATGAAATTTTTTCCCTCTATTTCTTTTCATGTTTCAAAGTGGGTGACTTGTGATAGTGTAGTGAAGAAATGAATCCGATCTCCCTTTATACTACTATGTATCTGCATAGATATTGATTGTAGTTGAGGAGTTTTGAAATATTTGCAATTGCACTAGCTGCACTCTATAGTATATCTTTACTTGAGTCTGTCAATTTTCAACCCTCCCACTTCTGCTCTCTTCTTTACCCTGTGCTGGTGACAACCATAACCATATATTTGTATCATGCCAACATTTGGCATAATTATCTATTTATAACAAAAGAAGTCCAAGTAGCAGGTGTGGAAGTTTTGCCTAAAATTTAAGAATGCTTATGTATTATAATGGTAATAAGTATATTTGTATTTATATCAGCATTTTATCAACAGGTTATATTCTCCTAGATTATTACCTATTTAGTATATTTATAGTTATGAACTATCTTTTACATGAATTATTTGCTTGCATTGATATAGTAAAACATTTTGACTGAACTTCTTGTTTCTCACTTTTACTTTATAGGACATCAAAGGAACTCTAACATCATCCGAATATTTGTTCAGGCGCTACATCAAAAAGCTGGATGAGCCAAAACCTTGCTGCCCTCTTTGCCACCGAGACTTTGCATCTGATACAGAGGCCCAGAGCTTGGTTTCTGACGTGAGTAAATGCAAGTTGATACTTAAGCATGCTAATAACTTTTTACTGTTGGTACACAGTTGAAACCACTACAAATCATATTTCAGTAAGTACAGTGATTACATTGTCAACAAAGTTTGCAAGATTGACAATTTCGTGTGACATCAAGTAGGCCAAAACTGTGTATAAGCATGGGAAATACTCTGCTATTGTGAAAAGTAGTGCTGAAACCATGGACCATGGATATCTTAGGGTTGTGGTATGAAAACCAGTTGAAAAGGGTACCCTGTTATTGGTTTGCTAGTTTTCTTTGATTTGAAAGCAATCATTTTTTCAACTGATTATCCACATGGTTGACAAAATATTTATTTTGACGCAATTCAATAGAATTTTCTGCTTCTTCATTTTGTCTCTATTTTACGTACTAATGTGCAGCACATTCAAACAACTTCATCGTTAAATTATTTTTTAGTTATTATTGATTCTGATGATTTTTGGATCCATTTTTTTCAGCTTCATGAGCTTCATTGTAACTTATTTCTAATGACTTGTACTATAATTTAGTCTGAATACAGTATAAAACAGGGTGTTTCTTTTCTTGTTTTTCTATCAGTTAATGCCCCAATCATTTAAGCTTTTCAGTGGCTATTATGTTCTGGTAAGATACCTTGTGAAATGTTGTCATTAGATAAGCTGTTATTAGCAAAATGTTTTCATTGTTCTTAACTTCCTTGAAGCTTAATATTTTGATGCATTTCTATTCTTACTCTTACTTTGATTGCAGCTCAATAGAAATGTACGTGAATTACCGTTGAAGTTGAGAGAAAACAAAGCTAAACTAGATAGTTTTGAGGAAAAGTACAACAACCTTTTAGAACTGAAGCCTGTCCACAAAAGTATTTCAGAAATGAAAGAAAATGAAATTCCTGATCTAAGGTAAGAAATAAGTATCTTTATCATGCATTCCTCATACAATGAAGGTAAAATTTGTTCCTTTTATGCGTACAGTAAATCTTTGTGCGCTCGTACTCTACAATGTGAATCTCATGAAAACATGAATCTGAAACATGGTCTGATATAAATATGACCTTGTATGGGTTTTATTAATTTAATTTGAATTTTGGTGTATGTGAATTTCAAACTATTTTTTCTGTCAGCTGTGATATAATTTTGGTATGTAAATATAAAAAAGACTTCAATAAAAATATGTTGTAATTTTGGTAATATATTTTTCTTGGTCCTAGAAAGGGAATACGTACAGTATAAGCCCGTTATAGTGAGTACGGCATATAGCGAGAATCTCACAATAACGAGTGATTGGCAATGTACCATCGAAAGGCCCACGATTAACATGTAAAAGAAAACGGATATAGCAAGGCCAAGAAGCTCCTGCCACGGTACTCGCTTGGTATTACGAGCGATATTTCTTGAGGGTGATGCACTGCAAAGTACAAATTAACACATGGTATTTATCTTTAGTAGCATTATTTGTCAACTGCAACTTAGAATACAATATTTGTGCCATCTTTACATTATTTAAAGTCCAATAAAGTCCACGCACTGACGATTTATGGCTGGCCCTGGTGTACCTTGCATGCACTCGCACTTTTTAGTTGTTCTTTTGTTAAGCCAAGTTCACTTAGGAGGCATGGGAATGTGGGTGAGTGACCTTTTATTGACGTTTACCGGGCCAGTGGTGCTTCCACCGACGACTTTAGCAAATTTAGTGAAGTGGAAGGGTCTGTGCTTTTGGCAACTTCCAGTAGACTGAAGCAGACGATGCTTGAATGATTTTTCAGCCGGGAATAGAAATTGAAAGTATTGTGCTGTTAATGTTAAGCATGTGTATGTGTGATACTAAAGGTCCAATGTTTGTTTTGTTATGCTTTTTATCATCGCGACGAAGTCATCAAAGTTTTCCATTGCCAAAGAATTATTGATATCCTTATAATTTTATTATTCATCCCAGTTTCGATTATTTTTACTGTTAGCAGAATAATAGGAATACTTATGTTTTCTGGTATATTTGCTAATTGTGCATATTTTTCAATGTTTTCATAAATATTGCCAGGGCTTATGTTATGCGAATAATTAAAATTTATCCCATTCAACGAGTTTTTATTTTATTTTATGATTCCTGACTTCATGGATACATACTATGTTGAGTGAATGCATCAATAATTCTCTGCAATAATATTTCACGGGAGTTACCTCCGTTCGCTCTATATCCTCCAGATGGCACCACTAGTACGACACATGATGTGTATCGCAACCGAAAGAGGCATTTGCTTGTGTAAATAAATACTCGATGCAATTAATTTTCGACAGATAACTGAATGTGAATTTTAAGAATGGCTAGGAAGAGGTAATTATGCAAGAAATAGTTTCGACAGCCGAAAAATGCTGTATTTCTGCGAATTTATTACGGCAACTTTCTTAATCAATGGACATACTGGATAACTCTCGAATACTTCAGCAAAGTGTAAATTATTGATTTGGAAGAATTCATATGCAAAATAAACGATGAGTATGCAATTGTGCACGAAAACGGCCCTACTGTTTCTAATAGAATGGTAACGAAAGAAAAACAGAAAGTAAGAACAACTTTAAAAATTGATAAACTTAATACATCACCTTCGGATATAATGAGCGCTCACTATAGTGAGTGATTTCCCAGCCATTGAGAGCACTCGTTATAACGAGGTTCCACTGTATTAAAAGATTTGTTTCCATTGGATGTGTGTGTGCTTTAAACCAATAGCAAAGTTACTTTTAATTTTTTGCAGCAAAGTTGAACGGTTAACAAAAAATGTTTTTAGCATGAACTTTTATCCCATACCCTTGGGATTTGTGTCAATGAGTACATACTGCATTTTGTGTCTAGCCTTTTCTGGTATGAGCCAATGTATATTATATCATGCCAAGGCTCTATTGTTGCTATTGGCTGGTAATGATTCCTATTTCGGTGATAAGTTAAATTTATTCATATGTATACTGGTGTAAAGGTTGGTATGGTGTTGGTGGTATTTCCTCTATTGCGAATAAATTTTAACATTTCCTGTAAGTCCTATGGGAAGTTGCTGAAGTGAAAGAGTGTGGCTTTCTGTGAAGTAAATCAATGATTTTTTTCTGCCAATAGGAGGAAGGTTACTGCCCTAGAAAGTCAAATAAGAGATATTAAAATGGAAATTGAAAGCTTACAAACTGAACTTAGGGTACCTCAGATGGATGAAGAAATCGCTAAGTCAACTATGAATGATATGGTACTGTTGGATCAAATGATTGGAGAGCTACAGCAAATCAATAGAGATGTCGATCGTATCACTGCCAGTTTGCCTCCAGGTGGTAAGACTTGATTTTGTTTTATATGATAAGGAAGATTTTCTCAATTTCTGAACTAATTGGTCGTGGTGCTATTAAGGGATGGAGGGATTCTAGCAATTGCTCAATCCCAGGTAAAAAAAAGTCAATTCTGAGCTAGATTTGGGAAACCAGATTTGGTAGGATCCAGAATGGCTGAACAAACCAGATCGAGTCAGATGTGGATCTGATCCAAACCTCATCATTTTGGTATCCAGATCTGATCAGATTTAGATCAAGGCCGATTTTATTCCATATAAATTATCTTTCTTTTTTGGACTATGAAGTTTAGTTATGATGCTAAAGTTTCTGCTGGGATGCATTTATAATCTTATTGCGTTCAAGATTTAACTTGCTGTAAAGAAGGGGTCACATAATGATGCATTCTAAATCAGGGTTTGTTTTTATTTATTCACAAACATTGTATTTAAGAAATGCCATGCTATAGTCCTCAGCATTAATCTAATTTGGATTAAATATGGGGTGTCTTTAAAGTCACAAATTTAGTTTTTCTTAATCATCCATGTAAATTATGTTGGATAGTTTTGGTCTAATGGATATTTTTTTATCGCTGTGATTTTGTTTGGTATTTCAGAATCAACTCGTACAATGAAATCAGCCCAAGCTGATCAACATAGTATTCAGTTAGAGCTTCAGGATATAATGAAAGAATCTGAGATGAAGCAATCAGACATAAATTCTCATTCTGAGAAAATCAGTGGATTGCGTGAAAAGCGTAATCATATAATGTCAGAAAAATTAAAGGTATGGTGCTATTCATTAATGACTCTGTGAGTATGATGATGTATACTGTAGACTATACTATTTAGAATAATGATTGGATTGTCACTTCAATAATTACTTAGATATTCCTCGTGTGTATGATTAGAAGTTTTGGTATTGATAAGTAGAATAAGTTTTATGCTCATTAAAAAATGAGTAGATGTCAGCAGATTAGATGTGTTTGAGCACCAAGTTATTATTTAGAGAAAGTGGTTTTTTCATAGATAAAGGTGGGTCATTCCATGTCAAATCGACCAGGTGATTGCCCATAGAGTCACCAAATTTGAATGTACGACTCGAATATACCAAATTGACCAAATTTGGTATAACGGCTCCATTTTATAAGAAAATGAAAATCTCAAAGTAATTTTGCAAAAAATGCAAACGTTTCTGAAATTTTGCAATGTTGCAAAATTATTTTGCAAAAGTTACTGCACATTTTACGGTATATCTCAGAGACTATTTGAGCTATAGTCGTGCTTAAGGGCGAATATTAAAGACCTTGAATTGGAAATATATAATAAGGGATTATATTGTGAAATATAAACAATTTTATAATGTTTATACAATTTTAAAATTTCAAATCGATTTTTGACAATGTACATACACCTTTGATTTGGCTAATTTTGTTATATGCTGTAGACACAACCCTCCTCTACAAATTAAAAATGTTTGCTGGAGGTAATATTTCATTTAAGAAAGAAAAATATTTTTGAGTGAAGGCGTGACGCACGCCGGTCGACGTTGTGGTACTCTGGTGTACCATCTAAATAGCTGTCTGTTTATTTGTTAAAATAGAGTCCAGTTGAATTGACTATGTTGATATTTAATATTCTTCAATTCGTATTTTCAGATACAATCAGGCCTTCAATCTAGTAACAGTCTCAGAGAGAAGATGAAGGAAAAAGAAGAGCTGAAAGAAGTGCTTGAAGCGGAAATTTCCTTGAAGAGGAGTGAATTATTTGATGCTGACATTGCACTCAAAGAGATACAATCTGAGAAAGAAAGAGCTACTAGCAATCTTCATAATAAAGTTGATGAAAGTAGAGAAAAGGTATCAAATAGGAATTTTACTAGTATTCTCATAAATCATAGTAAATCACCACCATCACTTGCCTTGTAAACTTGTAAACAAAGTTACTAATAATATTCAGAAAGCAATGGACAGTAGGACATTTGGTCACCATGATTCCAATGCACATACGGCAGTGCTTACACTTCAACTTCATGATTTCTCACGAATTCTCTTTACATATCTCACTTCTCTATTCCACCTAATTATGGAAATATAGTTTCCCTAAATACAATAGCGAGACAACTTAAATAGGTGAAATAATATTGAGTAATTTGGTAAATATATTAATTTGATACTCCATAGTGATATCTGAAACAATGAAAATTTTCATTGCTCAAGGTGATCGTTAACCTGAGAAAATGATGTGCAAGTCCTGCTTTGCATTTCAAAAAAATTTGTCCAAAACAACTATTAAAATGGGGGGGACTATATTTGGAGGAATACGGAATTTCAATGATGACTCATGCATGTAACCCCAATTTGTATGAATTGTACTTATTTTATGTTATTATTATAGTATAGTACATATTCTGATGAATATTTTTTTAGTTGTTCCTTTATTATTAATGATGACTTGTTTACAACTGTCTTTTGTAACTGTGTGATAGCAAAACCAGATATGTATATACATATGTGTTTTCTATTGCTCTTATGGGGAAACCCAGAGCATAATAATTAATCATTCATTCATTCCATTCTGTTTAAAATGTTTTATGCGTAGATGGTAACCTCTTATAAAGGTGTATTCTGCTATTGGTCCCAGTGATATTGTTTTAAAATAATGATTATGCCTATCATTATATACTGGGGGTAAATGTCCACGGATATCAGAAATCTTGAGGCCATGGGACTTCATGTTTGTTAAGAAGGGGGTACTGTATAAGGGTTATTAACCCTTTCACTGCCAGCACCTTTTAGGTAGACTGTGCAAAACTGCCATGTACATTTCCAAAAAAATCATAAGATTATGAATTTTAGATATATTTGAAGCACTGAATTTTAATATATGAATTATGCATTTGTCTCAGTGTTGACAATGTATATTTTGGTTTTTATGAGGATGAAAATTTCATTCTTCCTGTCTTTGATTGAAAGAAATATAATATTACAAATATGTAACGTAAGTTGGCCAATATATTGGCCCTGGCCAGTTTCTAATGGCCATAGAGGGCAGACACATCAGCCCACTGGCAGTAAAAGGTTTAAAGTGAGGGAGTGCCAAATCTCTTAATCATTTTTCTATAGTCATTGAGCTATCTGTTACTTTGCACTGTGAATATTTTTATATTAATAACTGTTACACCTCCCTCTTTGGCGTTGAGTATCTTAAACTTGGCATCACATTGTTGGAAATACATAGAAGTGTAGTATGTGGAATTCTACTTGGGCCATATTTCATGCCTCAATGTATTTTACCTAAAATTACTCTCACGTGTTAAATGAATAGTATATTTTTCCATTAGATACTTGTAAGCATGAGTAATTGATTATCACAGGTTATGCAAAATGAGTGACAGTGTAGCTGTGCTGTGGTTGATTGAAATTTTTATTGTTTTAGGTGGAACATGTGAAAAGAAGCTTCAAAGAATTGGAGTCTTTAAATAAAGTGATTTTGAAAATGGAAAGAGATGGTGTGGAACAAAATGTTGCCGCATCTCGTTCAAGACTAGAGCGTCTGGGAAAAAATGCTGAGGCAGCATTTACTAAACGGCAGGAGATGCTGCTGAAGATTGATGACTTACGCATGGAATTATCCACCCAGCAGGTATAACACAAATGACCAACAATATTTTAGGGTTATCATTAACCAAAGTATTATGAAATCTGATATTTTTATAAGTAAGCCGAAGTAAATTGCTATGGTGTGAAGGAAATGTTGCATAGTGGTAGTTTTTTAATTCCATATTAAATATATGGATTTGATGGATTCATGAGACCATGAGTGATGCTAGCATTTTCATGTTATATTCATTTGTAGTTACCTTGCTACTATGTGCCTTAAAACTAGAAAATAATATATTTCCATGATTTTATGAAACAGCAGATAATATTTGATTATTCTAGATATCCTCACTGTCGGAAATATTTGCTGCTGTGAAAATAATCCCACAAATTTGATATATAATTCTCTGATAACTAAGGAAGTCTATGCATAAACCAATGAACTGCTAGCAAGGCATCATGTTTTGTAGGATATTGTGTTGTTTACCCTGGTTGTAAGATTCAAAATCTGATGTGAATAATTGCAAAAGGTGTGCCAGGGGGTACTTATAGCTATGGAAAACATGATAAAATTTGAAATAGAATTTTTTATATGATTAGGGGAAACCAGAAAATAAAATTTGCTTTTGGGATCAGGAATCCTGGGTAGTTTGGTGGTCTGCTCATTGGTCTGACAAGCCAAAGGTCTGTGGTTTGATTCCTTGTACAGAGTATCTTTTTCATTAGGCAATCTTCACTTGTTCTCAAGTTTTGATTATGTAGGTATATCTTAAGTGGCCGTGAGAATGTAGTGGGAAGGGCATTTAGGGCAGGCTAATCTTAGCATTTATTTAAATCCACTGTTCATTATCAAGCGGCTGATATTTTCCATGTTCTACTGGTGCACTATCCATGAGAACTTCAATTATTTTTCTTGAATGTGTGAAATAATGACATTTCTCCTAGATTTATCCTGAGTTCATCTTCATCATGGAATAGTGCCAGGGTTAGAATCATCATTAATGCTGGTCATGTGATTTTTTTCAATAATCCTTATCCAACAGTTTAGTTTTATGAAGAAATTGCTCCTTGTTACCTTTTTCATATTCTTTTATAGGTTTTAATGTAGTGATGACATTAGTTAGCGGATAATGCTTTTAACAATTATAGTTCTCTTTTAGGCTGTTATTCCTTTATATTATAATTATGAGGAGCATCATGTGGAAAATCAACTGGAAAATTCTGAATGCTTTACTTTTTTATTGGCACAGGTCAAAGAGCGTGAATTAACTGACAATCTGCTACTTAAAGAATTGCAGTCACAAGAAGATACCCTTGACACTGAAGTGAGCAAACTGAAACTTGAATTTGGTGATGTTCAGTTTGAAACAATAGAAGCAGAAAAGAGGAATTTGGTAATGGAAGAAGATAAAATCACCAAAAAGGTAACAATTCACCATATCTATAACCTTTTATCAGCATCTTTGATCCAGGCTCTCATCAGAAGTTGACATCTGTTGGTAAATGCATTTTAAGCTGCATTACTCCCTCTACTAATGTCATTAATATTATTCCAAACTTTGTTTAAAACTAAATAAATATTTTCGTGCTTCACTTTGTGGAACACTAACATATTGAAAAAGAAATTAAGGCTTGAAATAGTGTTATCCACACAATTGAATTCACACAACCGTCATGACTATTATCCATTGAAACCTTGGCCAGTGGTGGTAATAAACTGTAAACTTTTTCAAGTTTTTCTGTCTATTTCAAATTGTTTAAATGTTTCTCTTTCGACAAAACTGCTTCACTTGTCCCTGTAAATGCCTATGCATTTTTATTCTGCTTGCATCTTACTTAGATAGATAGATTATTTTTCGGTGGAGTTCCTCCAAGGTGGCCCTGAGGCACGTAGACCTATTGACCCATTGTTCCAACCACCCTTCTAAAGAAATCACCCATAAAGGCCAGCAGGTCCCCTATTGGGATATCCCTTACCTCCCTGGGTTCCAAAAATGGAGATCCCAGGTACCTAGGCATCTAGGTGAATCTACAATTCCCAGGAGGGGCAGGTGCCTCATCACCTGGTAGTGCCCCGTGAGGAGTCCCACTACCGTTCGTAATTGACCCCTGTTTAGTGACAGGAGTCTTTTGGCAAGCCCAGGCCTAGGTTCTCCTATGTGTAGTTTGGCCTGTCTAAGACTTGGTGTAGTTCGCCAGATCTCAGAATGCGGGGCTAAGCCCCACATTCTAATTTCTGCTATCCCTATTGACGTAGCAATAGGTATGATTGGCTCTGGCCCAATTGGATCTCGGCTGGAACCGGCCCTTGCCAGCTCATCAGCCATCTCATTTCCGGATATGCCTGCTTGACCAGGCACCCAGAAAAGTTCCACCTTGCCGCATCTGCCTATATCATTGAGTGCCTCACGACACTCCTGCAGCAGCTGTGATTTGCACCATGGTGATGTCAGCGCCTTTAAAGCTGCCTGACTATCTGTGCATATGTGTATCGGTCTGTTAAACATCCCAATCTCCTTAATAGCATACGCGCAGGTCAGAAGTGCATATACTTCTGCCTGGAACACCATAGCATATTTTCCCAAAGGGATTGAGAGCTTCCTTGGTGTGCTACAATTGTAGACCCTGCTCCCGCTCTGCCTTCTTTCCTAGAGCCATCTGTATACCATACCTCGGCCCCAGAATGAAGTTCTTTCCCCTTTCCTCTAGCCCATTGTTCCCTATCCGGGAAGTGGGTTTTGAAGTAGGGGGGTGTTTGGTTGAACCTGGCTATCATTCCATCACTGCCCATCCATTTTCCTTCTATTGGTAAACAATACAAGCTTAGTTTTCTCCGGATTTACAGTCAGCCCTGTTTCTCCACACCAACCCATTGCCTTATCCAGGGCTTTCTGCATGAGTCCAGAGACAGTATCAAGGTACTTTCCAGTGATGAGTATAGCCACATCATCTGAGTACCCTTGAGTGTATGCACCATTCCTATTCAATTTTAAAATAAGACTGTCCACTACCATATTCCAGAGGAGTGGAGATAACACTCCTCCCTGAGGGCAGCCTCGAGTCACAGCTACCTTCATTGAACTGTCTCTCAAGACTACTTTGACAGTTCTTTGTTCCAACATGTATCTAATCCAGCTCACAATGTGAGCATGGATACCATGTCTTCCTGCAGCAATGCAGATTTGATCAAAGGACGTGTTATTAAATGCTCCCTCGACATCAAGAAATGCCCCCAGTCCGTACATTCCGTGTTCCAGCACTCCCTCAATCCTGCTAACAAGATTGTGGAGTGCTGTCTCCACGGATTTTCCCTTCTGGTAGGCATGTTGGTACAGGTGCAGGGGGTGATCCCTTAATGGCCCATCCCTTATGTACCTGTCCACTATATTTTCTAGTGTCTTCAGTAGAAAAGACATCAGACTGATTCCTCGAAAGGAGTCTGCTCTTGTGTAGTCCATCTTACCTGGTTTAGGTATGAAAACCACCTTGGTGACCCTCCAGGCTTTTGGAACATATCCATAAGCCAAGCAGGAGCGAAATATTCGTACCATTGGAAGGAGGAGCAGACCCTACCCTTCCTGAAGGAGTGCAGGAAATACCCCATCCTCCACAGCAGCCTTAAAGGGGCTAAGACTCATGATTGCCCATTTTGTAACTGTGTACGTCACGATGCTGGAGGAAAGTCTCCATTCCATCCGAGCCGGATGGATGGGATTCCTCCCATGATGCATCTTCCTCAACTCCCTGGAGCCTGGAAAGTGGGTCTCCAGCATTAGTTTTAGTGCTTCCTTGTCGGAAGATGTGAAGTGTCCCGAGGGAAGCAGCAGAGAACCCACCCCCGCTTCCGAGTCTTTCGATAGGATCTTATGAAGTCTTGCCATCTGTGGAACAGTCTCTACGCTCTCACAGAAGCTCCTCCATGAGTCCCTTTTACAGCGCTTGATTGCTGCTTTGTACCTTCGTTGGGCAACCTTAAAGTTTTCCCAATCCCGAGGCATTCTTGTCCTCTTTGCTTTATTAAAGAGTTTCCTCTCTACGGAGACCGTTTAATTCTGCTCCCCACCAGGGTAATTTACACCCTTCCTTCCTGGTCCTTAGGGGGCAGCTGTCTTCATAGGATGTGATGATGCTTCTCTGTAGGTAATCAACAGCAGAATCTACCTCATCCACATTTCTAAACTTGCACTGAGGTGCCCCCTCTAGGGCAGCTCCCAGCCTTTCTCGATATAGTCCCCAGTTGGTAGTCCTGGGGTTTCTATATGTTATTTCCCTGTGATTGGATTCTAAAAGAGTGAAGAGTATGTGTCAGTGGTCCGACAAAGTTATCTCCCCTGACACTCTCCACCCATCTGTGCAGCAGAGAACTGGTGCACAGTGTAATATCTATCACCTCCTGCCTAAAGGTACGTTTTCCAAGGAGCGACTGTGGCGATCATCACTCAGCGATTATCGCTCAGCGTTCATCGCTCCGCGATCATCACTGGTAATCCGCTGCCTAGGCATTTTCCTACAAGCGACTGCGATTATGTTCAACTCGTAAGTTCTCGTAAGTAGTAGACTGTGGGTATGCGTGAACAGTGTATAGCATGAGAGTGAAAAATAAGTATTCTTGCTTTTTTATTGACTGAGGAAGAAGACAACGTTGGCGTTGCAGAGCGAATCTTTCTTTCTAAGAAAAAAGCTGGCTATCGGATATATAAAACAAGAAGTGAAGAGGGATACTCTCCCACATTGATCGAATATCATTTTCGGGAAGATAGCGAGAAGTTTTGCGATTTTTTTCGTTTGAACCCCTCCAAGTTTAATTTCATTTTAAGTTTAATAGAGAACAACGTAAGGAATACATATTGCAACAAACATCTCTACCCAATCAGGCCAGATGAAAAACTCGCACTTACTTTGAGGTACGTTAGAAATGAATGCATGCTATGCATTATTGAAAATAAATATGTGTGCTTCAAATAATTTGGATACAGGAAATGAAAGATTGAAGTTAACATAAAAACAAAAAATATTGAATGACAGAAACTACAAGAATTCACTTCCACTTTTTCATAAATGTTATATGCACTGGTATTACTGGTGAGGTTAGTAAAGAACTGCCAATGAGTGGAGGTAATTCACTTGCCGATATGGAGGGTGTGAAAAAGAATGGAATATGCAGCTGACGTTCCTCCAGCCTTCTCATTTCATTCTCAAAATTAGAAACTAATGGTAAAGCTAACAACTTTATCTAAGTAATAGAATGTGAACTGAGTTTCTTAACTGTTTTGGCTATACTACAAGGCTTTGGCTATATCGTATTAAAAAATAAGTCCTCATCATCCTCTTCTTCAACATGTAAAGTTTCTAATATACGTTTGCGTTCTTTGTCCCTTTTTTCAAGGAGTAATAAAAATTTATTCTTAGCATTGTTTTTGTAAACTCACAATCGGTTCTGCACCTCTCATCACCCCTTCTTCAGAATTTATTGAGGGAGCAACTTCCGAACTAACACATATTTGTTCGCTCAGCTCAGTATGCTCACTATCAGGTAGGGATTCACCTTCTTCCCTTTCGAATGTAATTCCTGCATCAGCTGAGTCCTTTAAATTTGTCGTGGTTTGCCTGGGGTCCTCGGTGAATTTTAGAAATGACAGCTTTTCTTTTAGCTGCCATTTTTTCTTTTCTTATCGAGAGCAGCCTCTGAGGCGGTCGGTGACCTCTCTCTCTTTCTCTGTCATTGGTGTCCTACATGTTTTTTCAGTCCACAATGGGAAAAGGAAAACATTTTATCAGGTATTACTTTTAGAAAAATTGTTTCATTTTTTCTGTGTTATTAATTACTATAAAAACGGAAATGTAAAAATGTTATACTTTTCGCAGATTTTTGGCAACTGGAGAGTCCTATCATTCCCTATGGTTTCAATTCCGAATTTCTACTGGTGAAATAAGCAAGATTGTTATTTCTACCTTGAGTACTCTGAGAAAAAAACTAATGCCGATATATTTGCCCTCTCTATCTTCTGAAGAAATAATAAGTAAAACAAACCAGGTCTACCAACGATGGAGTTTTCCAAATTGTGCGGGAATGGGTTCGTTCACCATATTTTTTTTATTGCCGAATCTGATAGAGTTTGTAAAATAAAAGGACCCGTATTTTTCCGTTTTCTGATCCGACAATTATTTCCCGAGTTATAAGCGGCGAAAAACTGATGTTCTTAACCCTTTCGGAAAAGTGGGTGTGGTGCAACCTCTGACGTTTATCTACTTCGTCCAATCACAAATGAGCCCGCGAAGCTACTTCGCCTTATCGCAAAGGGGGGGACACAGCTGACTCGGCCAATGGGAGCGATTTCGACAGCATCTGTGCGAGCAGACCTTCCGAGAACCCCCCTCCACTCCCTTCCCCCTCCCCTGAAAGCAGTCAAGGACGGGAGGAAATTGACGTCAATGTTATCACAGCAGTTTTTTCGGTGGGCGTCACCTTTTGCTTATTTTAATTTTTGATTTATGAGTGAATGGTTGTGGTTAGAAGATTAATTTTTTCACTAAAATTCGTCTTTCGTTTCCATCTAACGATTTCGTGTAGAAAATAGCAATTTCGGTTCCGAGTAAACGCCCCCATTATAGATTATAGATAGATAAATTATAGAAATATAGATACATTCGAATCGTCCTTCCCAGCAAGACCGGCTCTCTTTTAATTATTATCTCTTTTAATAATTTAATTACAAGGGTTTTTTTTCATCGTCCTGCTCGCTGTGGTTGATGCCAACTATAAATTCATGTATATTGATGTTGGCTCCTACGGAAAGGAAGAAGATGGTGAAATTTTTGATAAATCAGAAACGGGAAAAAAATAGCAAGTGCAATTTTTTTCCCGTTTCTGATTTATCAAAATTCCCGTTTCCCTGCTTCCTTCTCCACGCAAGCTACCAAATTCTTACACAGGGCTCCCTTGTGTATTGGTTGGTTAGTTAGTTAGTTTTTCAGGGGAGGCAACCAACAGCTGAGGTCATTTGCACCATAAGGGATAGGTGGATGATTGGTAGTCACCAGATAGGTAATGGTAGGAGTTTCCAGGGAATGGAGGAAGGGTGGAGAGAAACCCGGCGTCGGCATTAGCCTACTCTTAACGAAAGGCGCCAAGGGGACCACGGCTTAATGTCCCATCCGACGGATGAAGTACTGAACCTGAAATGCCCTCCACTAGGCACTCAAGTGAGTACCAGTTTGCCACTGAAAACTCCGCCACTGCCGGGAATCGAACCCGGGCCTTCGGGATGGGTGGCCAGTACTCTAGCCACCACATCAACCATATCCCCGTTATTGGTTGGTGATGACCAGGTAGAACTAAAGGAACACCAGTGTACCTATTCATTCACAAATTATAAAAGGTGGGAAATAATCACATTTATTACATACTTAAAAGATTAAAAAGACACCCCATTTATCAATCGAAAATTCGATAATATGGTGACGGAATAGTCATAATTCATTAAATTCTAAAGTTCTGGATATTCTTTACGGTCTAAGAACCACTAAGAACTTACAGACTAGAAAAAAAAATAATCACTAAAAGAAAACTATGAATTGTGATTGAATTCACCTGGTCTTCTTACGTATTCAGCGAAATCCTTCCAAATATTTTCTTTCAAACGCATGTCCAGATATATATTCCTCTATATAGAGGATGATGCAAAACTTATTGTGCTGGATGTTACCTCACTTCTTCTGTCAGATTTTCATCCTTTTCCGAAGAAAAATTGAGCTTTGTTGAACCGAACGCTGTGATTGCACTGGATTCCCTGGCGAATAATCGTTAGTGACTGCGATTTTGACACCTCTCTGGGCAGCCTCCTATAATCGCTAAGCGACCGACGCCAGCGACTCCGGCAGTAGTCGCTTGTTGGAAAATGTTTGCATTGTAATACATTACAAGTAGGCTATCGCGATGATCGCTGAGCGATCATCGCTACAGTCGCTCCTTGGAAAACGTACCTTAATGCTGTTTGCAAAGGTAGGTTGTGATCCTTTATTGAGTATACATAACTACATAGACATAAGATACTCCAACAGTGCCTCTCCCCTACTGTTGGTGCTTCCACTCCCCCACACAATGTGGTGCGAGTTAGCATCACAACTGATCAGAAGATCTCACTTGTTGGTCTAACATTGCCTCACCAGCCTCTCCATCTCATTTGATGGTGAAGGAGACGGTGCATCGTATGGCAGGTAGGAGGAGCAGATGACCACCCTCTTCCTGTTCTCACCTTCCCCCAGGGTCAGCAGAACTGCTATCTGATCCCTAGTGGTAAATTCCGATAGATGCAAAGCACTTATCCCATTCACATAGATACAAGATCTAGGCCTATCAACAGTGGTACAGTAATATATTTTCCCCCCTGTCATGCTCAGGCCCCTGACTCTTCCCTGGAAAGCCCAGAGCTCCTGGATCAGAGCTATTTTGACCATACCTTCAGAGAGTATCCTTTGCAGAACCCCTGAGGCAGCCTTACTGTGTTGTAGGTTGGCCTGAAGCACGGCTATGCCAGCCATGGTTCAGCCCCGCCCACATCTTCTTCCTCCCTTGTCTCCTTCTCTTTGAGGGGGTATGGAGCCTTCCCTTAGGCCACTACACTCAGGGGCTCTCGAGTCAGACTCAGTAGTATAGAAATCCCACTCCGAGCGCAGTTGATTTTTAAACTATTACTCCTAAACCAAGCATCATACAACCCAAGTGAGACATGATTAACGATACCCACTTGACATCAACTTTGAATAGTATAGCCACATTCCATGCATCCCTTTGACAGAAGTCTCTTTTCTTTCAGCATAGCTACCATCCTAAAAGAAAAGGTATTATTAACTCTAATTTCATTTAATAGTTTTGGCTTACATGGTGTCAAATGATAAGATGGTGTTAGTCTCAAAAATACAGTGGAATCCCGGTATAACGAGTGCTCATAATCCCTCAGAAATCACTCGCTAAATCGAGTGCTCGTTATATCCGATGGTGTTGAAAAAACCCACCTAATTCTCATAGTCGTTCGTATTTACAGTTTTTCTTTTGTTTCCGTGGTATTTGACGAAGGTAAACAGCAAAAAAAGTCATTTCAGGCACAATCTGGTAGAATATCAACATATTTCATGAAAGAAACAGGACATTTTCCATTATATAAAACATTAATTCCCCAAGTTTCGGTGTTTTTCTTCCAGTTCTTCTATTTTTTGATCGCCGAAGAAAGCTGTAAAGACAGCGTAACTAGTCTGAATTAAAATATTAGGTATACTGTGGAAGTTTTTGGATAATTTTGCGAATATGTCTTGACGATAATATCAGCTTTGTCGAGTTTTCGCATGTTAACCAGTATGTCCATCAGTGGGGAAAATTGGCCTGAAGGTCCACTGAAATACGGCATGTTTCGGGGGTCGAAGATATTTTTCAAGCTTAAGCGAAGGCCAACTTACGGCTGTCTTTTTCCGACACGATTAACTGGAGCAATATCACGATAATTCATCGGGCGCGAACACACTATGTTTGAACGAGCACAATATCACGATCTTTTATCGCGATATTTTTTGTGATAATATATAGTGATATTTTATCGGGGCGCGATATCGTGATATTTTATCGGGGCGCAATATCATGATATTTTATCGTGATATTTATCATGGTCACGATATTTATCGTGATGTTTATCGTGATAGTTGTCGCGATACCTATTTATAGCGATATTTATCATCTTATCGTGCCCCGACATCTTATCGTGCCCCGACATTTATCGTGCCCCGACATGTTATCGTGCCCCGACATGTTATCGTTCCCCGATATCTTATTGTGCCCTGATATCTTATCGTGCCCCGATAACATATCGGGGCACGATAAGACGATGTTTATCGTCACGCTGAGTTATCGTTATGGCCACCTTATGATATGCTAAAATTATCATATCCCGATATTGAATTATCAATATCGCCCATGCTTAGACCTAACTCCCTCTCCTACTCTCATCTTGCTCGTCGTCTGCCCACTCCCACTGATGACTGGGCCTAACAAAAGAAGAACGTAAAATGGGAGCGCGCAGAGCGTACTGAAGGTCGTAAATCGTTAATGTTTGGACATAACTGGCTTTAGGTGTTGTAGACATGGCACACATCTTGTATTTTTAGTTTAATTCGCAGATAATACAAAACAGAATAGTTCATTTTTGCTAGGCGGTGCATCGCCCTCGAGAGATATCTGTCGTAATACCGAGCGTATACCGTGAAAGGAACTTTTTGGCCTTGCTATATCCGCTTTATTTTACATGTAAAACATAGGCCTTTTGGCGGTACAAATACAATCACTCGCTATAACGCGATTCTCGCAATAAGCCGTACTCACTATACCGGGCTTCTACTGTAGTCATCAATAGTGAAAAAAAGTCATATTTTGGACTTACTATAGTCTCCTTTGACAGGGAATCCTCCCACTGCTCCCCATTAACAAGCCGGACCTCTTTTATCAGATTTTGCCTTGCAAGATCATGGTCTGTGGGCTCCTGAACACCTGAACCTCCTGAAGCACCTTTAAGACGAGGATCGAGGAGTGTTGCTAATGTATGTTCTACACTTTCTTCTACATATGTATTTGCAGTGCTTGGTCAAGGAAAAGTGCAAGTCTTATTTTACACTTTGCATGAGGTAAGGGTTTTCAATTCCTCCAAAGTGCTATTTATGATTGGCAGGACCTCAGAAATCGTGACTGATTTTGTGCTGACTGCCAGCATTGAATGCTCAAAAATTTCTAATATATCTACAACAGAATCAAGCAAATTCCATTGGTCACTGGTTAGCTTGATCGGTAAATATATCTCTGTGCCCACTAAAAGAATAGCGTGTCATTTTTCCTTTAAACGAGCCATCATATGCAAAGTCAAATTCCACCGTGTTGGTTCATCTTGCACAAGGCATTGTGGCTTAACATTGAGGGTATGTTGGGCACGTTTTAGAATTTTGGTGGCCTGGGTTGAATGCTTAAAGTGTCCTACAATCCTACGATAATTACTAGCGAGGTTAGATACCTCCTTATCACTCAAAAGCCCATCACGAATCACCAACTGCAGCATGTGCGCCAAGCATGGAAAATGGAAGTATCTTGAAGTTTCAAGGGCAGCAAATATATTCCTCGCATTGTCCCTGACAATCGAGAAGATCTTTTCAGAAATTCCCCAATTCTCGACTGTTTCATCATTGAATATCCTAATCTTTTCTCCCAAATGTCTCAGCTCCAAAAACGGTGCTACTTCAAGGCATACATGTTTATTCTCAAATTCTGGAGTCACAAAATGAGCTGTTATGCTCATATAGTCATCATTGGATGTGAAAGACCTGAAGTCTGTTGTGAGGGACACATATTCGGTAGCCACTATTGAATTCTTCACTTTAGTGTACGTTTCTTGGTACATTTCTGGTATAATTTTTGTTGATATGTGCTTCCTAGAAGTCATCACATTTTGTGGCTGTAGATGAGCTACAAGAGCTAGGAAACCACGATTCTCAACAATTTGAAACAGCTAGCTGTCAATACAAATCATTTCTGCGATGAGCTTCATAATTACCTGTTGTCTTTTGTCCCCAGGTTTAAATTTTTCCTTTCTCTCTAAGAAACTTGCTAATGTTGGCTGATCATGTGCGACAGATACTTTCCTTCTTTTAAAGGGAGTTGATGAGCTTGGCAACGAAGAAGGCAATGACCTTGTCAGTCACAAAGACTGAGCGTCTGATACTGCCTCGGACTCCATTTCCAGTTAAAGTTTCCAGTAATTTTTCATGATCTCTCCTTAATGCATTTTCATGTGGGTTTTCATGCCAGTAGTTGAATGGGATACTTCTCCTTGAGTTATTTTAGCATTGCAAAACTCGCACACAGCGTAATTTTCATTACTTTCGCAAATGCTGTAATAGTTCCAGACTTTGCTTGCCATTTTAAATAAGTCAGTGTTTACAAAAATCTCTTCGAGCGGTCCGCCTGTTCTTTTCAAAGCTCTTGCCTCCTATCCGACTCTAGTGACCACACTGATGCCCCTCCAGAAGAACTAGTCAACCTCTCGTCTCTTGAGCTAAGTCCCTCGGAAATTTCAGTTCTCAACTGCGGGCTATCCTTTTCACCCACTACTCGGATTAATCCTGCCTCCCTCCTCACAGACGTACTACATTTCTGCCGTAATCTTCGTTGGAAGGTCCTCTGGAGTACCCAAACTCGCCACCAGACGTCAGACCAAGTACACAATGCTCTCCTCAAATTCCACTCCCCCCCTCTCTCCGCAAACCCAAACCTCTCCCTCCCAATCACCCAGTAGAAATCTTCATAACCCATCTTCTTTCAAAAGTTTCCAATGTTTCTTTCCTCCGTTCCCGAAACCCAGAGCCTAACCTCACTCCCTCTGAGGCTTTGGCCATTAATAACCTCTGTAAAAATCAAGATATCGTTATCACAGCGTTAGACTAAAGTTCCACTTTCGTAGTACTCAACACCTGTGATTACACTGCTGAGTGCAGTAGACTCCTTTCTGATTCTTCTTCTAATACCCCTCTCCCCGGCGATCCTAACCCCAAATTTCACACAGAACTGACGTCTCTCTTAAAAACCAAAGGGCCAATTGAAGGACTCAGTCAATCTGACATCTCTCTTCTCTCTCCCCCCACATTACATCTCCCTCCTTATACACTCTTCCCAAAATTCACAAAGAAAATATTCCTGGCCGCCCTATCGTCTCTTCCCGCAACTCTCCTACTGAACGCATTTCTGCCTTCGTAGATTTTTACCTCCAACCTTTTGTCCATTCCCTTCCTTCTTACATTAAAGACCTGATTTCCTTTTGAAACTAAATTCCGTTTCCCTCCCTCCCAATCAACCCATCATCATGGCCACCATAGACGTCACTTCGCTCTACACATCCATACCGCATTCTGAGGGTCTTGCTGCTCTGTGCCACTATCTCTCCCAGCATCCCACACCACAAATGCCTAGCACTGAATTTCTTCTGGATCTCTGCCGCTTCATCCTCTCACATAATGCCATTGCCAAGTGGTCTTTCTGATCTAGTGTTTCTTCAAGTACCGTTGTATGCTCAGACTTTGTTAAACGTGGATTTTTATTACTGATTACTTTGAAATTTCAGAATTGTTTACAATATACAATTTACTACTAGACCATACTCACTAATTAACGTCGATATGTTCACAAAATGTGAGACTTAGGAGAAAAAAACAACAGGAATTTGAGGAAAAATGGTGCGCGGCTTACACGAAAATCTGGAGGATTCATGTAAGCCGTGCATCCCCATTTTTTTCACTTGCATTTTGGGAAAAAAGTTGTCAGCTTACGAGTAAAGTACGATGGCTTACGAGTAAACAACGAGTAAATACAGTACATGCTCATGCAATGGAGGTTTATTTTTACTGCCATATTTTACAGATGTCAATGGCTGAAGGAAGGAAACTGGAGCTGGAGAAAAACATTCATCAATTGGAGAGAGAATTGGCCCAAGGCATATACAAAAATGCTGATAAAGAATTTTGTGATAAATATTTTGAACTATCAGTGACAAAAAAAGCCATTGAGGATCTTAAGCAGTTCAGTGTTGCATTGGACTGGGCTATTATGCATTTCCACAAGGATAGGATGCAGTCCATTAATGCCATCATCCGGGAGCTTTGGACTTCTGTCTACAGGGGAAATGATGTTGATTACATTGAAATTCGGACTGATGAAGGCGGAGAAGGAACAACTAGTGAGTATAAAAAAAGAAAAATTCCTGGAATCTCTTTCTGATAGACAGGAAATGTTAAGTAGAAAGTTGTGCTGGAACCCGTCCTAAAATATGTATTTACTTGGTAGTTAAACATCCCATCTTAATTTTATAGTTTTGGTGCTTATTTATCCGATGAAGTAAAACCTCTTGTAAACAGAAAGTCAGCCAACCCGTCTGAATTAAGGACATTACGTTTCTTATCTGTAGTTATGAGCTTTATAACAAGCTTGGATGACTTCTGAGTTATCTGTCTTTGTCTGTGTCTTCAGAGTATTCTGGTCTCACTGGAAAGTAATGCAATTCTTTATGTGATATTCATTTTTGCTTTTACTGGATAAAGTGATAATTCGATGATGTGAGTGATTTTTTTGGGCACCATCAAGTCTTGTTCTATTGAGGTTACTCTGTAATTGAATTTCCATGAGCTGTGTTTTATGTCTACATTATTTAAATACAGGTAACCTTGATTGAAGAAAATGTCAAGCATGAAGGGCTGCCAACTCTTCATTTATAGAAAAGTATTTCCTCTTGGAAATGAGAAGTTGATATCAGCACTCTTGTCTATGGCAGAAGATTAAAATCTTAACCTAATGGTGCTGTCGTTAAGACAAGATTTTAGTTCTTCAGAAATATATTCAATACATCTTAACAGTCTCAATATTTTTTAACTTTTCCAGATATCCAGATATCAAGCTTAAAAGCTGTTTTGATTTATATTGCTTACAGTGTGTTGACTTTTATGATAATGTTGTTACATGAATTTATGACCTACATAATATTTATACTGAATGTTTTCTTAATTATTTGGATATATAATTCATTCTGAATACACCTTAAAGGCATTACGTTATCTATTGCTCAGAAGCAGTGTGATACTTTTGTAATTGCACATATTCTTGTCATATACTCGGTGTTATCACAATTATGTAATGATTTATTATTGTATATGTTAAATGCTAAATTCCTTGTCCTTATTTTGTGTGTGGAATTGGGCATTGGACTGCACATTACATATTGAAGACCCTCAAAATATTTACGGAGAAATCAAAGTCAAATGACACTGATATCTAGTTATTTATGAGTACATATGATATGTTAATTTTCATGTTTTCTGATCTACTATGGGAAAGATTTTGCTCAAACATAAATTTGCTGCTTTGTCTTGCTCTGTTCCGAGTCATTATTTCACTCTTCATTTGCTTGTCACATTTAAAGGTAATGGTTAGGCTCCTATTTCAAAGTGTCAAAAGCCAATTTAATGATTAGAGATGTATGGTATGTGTTTTAGGATTTAATGTAGGGTTTTATGTGCTTGGTGGAAAGATTTTTGTTATCAGGCAGTCCTTTAGCAGCCCTTGTTGAATTTTTTGTAGTATTGACATGCAGTATGTGGAATAGATATGAATTAGAAAATTATGCTATTATGAACCTGTAGATCAAGGGGCTTGTACAATTCACAGGTTAAGGGCTCTTTTCATATCATTCTTTGTGTATAGGCAGTTGAACATAAAAATATGATGGAAATTGCCAGAAGATAAATGGTTTCCTGATGAATCGAACCACAGACCTTTGGCTTGCCATGCCAATGTATAGACCACCACACTACCTAGGATTTCAGTCCCAAAGGCATTTTTTTTGGAGGATCTATAGGAGCTAGGTCTCATTCATATTAATTACGATATTTCAAGGATGGCACAAGTGAGGTGGAATTGTGCTTCAAGGAAGCCAAGCAAGCCAAATGTCCATGGTTTGATTCCCGTTGCAGGAAACCTTATTCCTCTGGCAATTTTCTTCATGTTTGCTGTGCATAATGGCAACAAAAATCACCTAAAAATATAAGATCATAAATTTGAGCTTGAGAAACTATTCTTGTGATCTGATGAAATGTTACTCCTCAAACCTGGGAAAGAGGATGTGCATACACGGGGTGCATTTGAGGGTTGGATGCCATATTTGGTGTTTTGCTGCTTACTTGACTACTACAGTAGACTGTCGGTAATACGAAGCATGAAAATACAAAGTTTTGATTATATGAAGCAAAACTGTTTGTCCCAATGAAAAGTCTGTAGCAATAACATGGCAATATTCGAAAATATGAAATTTTGAAAATACGAATTTTTCGAATTTGCGAACTACGGGCCCAGTTCCACAGAAGAAATGGAATTCATTTTTACGAACCTCACCAAAAAACTGCTTCAGCATAACTATTTTTCATGGCATAGACACCTAACAAATCAGTGTTGAGGATTGTGGTGCATCAAAATGGAAATGCGTGAATAGTAGTGCATTCACCTCCCACATATGCCAATCTCTCCCCTTTCTTTTCAGCATGCAACTCCGCTTATCATTTAGACCTTGTCATAGTTAGAATCATAGTTAAACCAAAATTTACCCTATAGCATGGTTATTTATTGTCTTAACTGTTAATAGCATTTTCGTAATGTGCACTGTTCTTTTTTGATTAAAACTTACACATGATGGCACGTACCATGCTCGCTGCCATGAGCGTGGAATTATGGCAGTTCATTCTCCGTGAACCCTACCTCGTCCTTTAGTGTGAGCAATTCTAGAGCTCAGCTCTCTGTGAAGGGGCTTTCCACACCCAAATCTTGTAGCATGGATGGGGTGAGTAAGGGTGAGTGATACCGTTAGGAAATTTAGGCGAGTTTGGTTTGGGTAAGGATTATGACGGCCGGAGAGTTTGGGGTTACGGTGTGTGGGGGAATAGGGTCCGGTTGTGGAGAGGGAAGGTCCCAGTTTCGGGTGTATCTTTATCTGTCCTGCCAAGCTTGAAGGGGGGGAGGAGAGTAGTGGGGGAGGGTGGATGCATGGCATCATGGAACGTCTGTGAACCTCCTTCCTCTTCTTCTAGGTGCACATGCCGGTGGCTGATTGGAACCGCTTCGGGTGGTGAGTGGGATGGGGAAGGTCAGGGATGTGGCATCCTTTGTTTTCGGGAGGGTCTTCAGCCACTCCTCTCGCACTTTGACACTTGTAGACCATCCCCTTCCCTCCTCCGCCCCCATTCCCTCGAAGATCCACCCGTAAGCAAAGGACGCTGCATATCTGACCGTCCCCATTCCACTCTGCACCCGAAGCAGGTCCAATCAACCACCTGCATGCACCCCCTCCGGTTGCCCAGAAGAAGAGGAAGGAACGTCACCAACGTTTCACGATGCCATTCCCCCACCCTCTCCCCACTCCCCCCCTTCAAGCTCGGTAAGACAGATAAAGAGATACACCCGCAACTGTGATCTTCCCTCCCCACAAGCGGACCCATTTATCCCCATGAACCATAAACCCAAATTCCCCGGTTGTCATATAATCCTTGAGGAGATGATGCAGAAGATATGCCAAATCACACCCCATTTGTCACCAAGATCATAGTAGTAGAAAAGAAACAATATTACCTCCCAAAATCATTTATTCCACTGATGATACGGATGACGCCACAAATAATAACCTGTGAATGATTTTTTCTGGGAACGGGCTTAGTACCGTGCTTATAGTTTGGATTGGGCGATAGAGGACAACTAAAGTGCGGTTGGGCCAGCTGCCATCATAACAATGTAGACGTTTGAAGCAAATGTCTATTCTAAGTGCCCATACTAGTTTCCCATCTCTACTGACTGCAGATTCTGAAAATAAAATTCGTATTGCAAAATGTTCAACTTTTGTTTTATTTACGTTTTCGATATTGGAATGAAACTTTGCCAACTCTATAATCGCTGAATTAAAAGCATTGTCATGGGAAATACAAGTAGGTACTTATTCTATGATGTTTAAGACATGCATCTTTTAAAGACGCTTTCACAAATGACCAAAAACATATGCAATGTTGCCGAACACGACAAAAGTTAGGGAAAACAAAGATAAAATTTTTTTCACAACTCTATAAAAATGCTCAAAATACAAAGTTTGAAATTATGAAGTGCCAATTTTCTGGTCCCATTGAATTCATATTACTGAGAGTCTACTGTATATATTAATTGTATCTTAAAATGGGGTCATCATGCACAGGACAGTATTTTTTGTGAAACTAGTGCATGCTGAACTGGAAGAGGGCAGGCAGAGGGAAGAGACAGAGGAAGTGGAAGAGAAAGATATTTACTCATTTGTTTTACTTATTCCAAATTATTACATTTCAAATATTGTTATGCGTCATAACTCTGTGAAAATTATATGTTGATATCATTGTTTATGCTATTGGCTAATGTCAAACATTCCCTTGCAGTAACTGAAAATCGGAGATCATACAAGTATAGAGTGGTTATGGTTAAAAATGGTGCTGAAGTGGACATGAGAGACCGATGCAGTGCAGGGCAAAAGGTAGGTTCACATGTATCTTCTTTTTTAGTTAGATTTGTGAAATTTCTTATTTTACTTTAGTTAGTGCTGAAAAATGAGAAATTCCCTTGTATTTATAGTTGATACTACATATTATTATATGTTACAGTATGTAACTTCCACCTCTGAGTCTCCAGCTAGCATCAGGTTCATTGCCATCATAATGGCCGGAGGCTCGAGAGGGGTTGCGTCTACAAATAGACAGTCCACCACCATCGAATACGTGGCTACCCTGCATTAGGGTCATGCGCACGAAGCTTGAATTCATTATTACATATTAATATTGTTTAATTAATGAGGTTTCGAGGCACTCTTAATTCCACCCTTGACTAGGGCAATTAAATTTTCTGCGTAAAAAGCGTGTTATAAATGTGCAGTAAATGCACATTAAAAATGTGCAATTAATGTGCATTAACAAACAATGCGGTTGTGCGTGCACACAATGTGCATTTTGCGTGCTTTGGGGCTGCTTGGGACAGAACTTGATGTTAACCGTTTCACGAATTCGTAAACACATTCATAACTACCATTATACTAAACTCGAGGTTTTTTAGTTTAGATTACCATTGAAGACATATTCAAGAGGTCTTCCTGACGTCTTCGAAGATGTCTTCAAGACCTCTAGTACATTAATCCTGACCTTTCTTGAGATGTGGATTTAAACCTCAATTAATCCAAAATAATTTGCTAAAAACCTGTCATTATTGAAATACATAATACATCCAAGCACGCGATAAACGGTTTTCGCTGTATTTTACTGAAGACGATTTCAAGAGGCCTTGAAGATGTTTTCTAGAACTCTAGAAAATTTAATCATGGCTCTCCTCAAGACTATGCTTTCATCCTCACTATGTCCAAAATGGTTGCCAAATATCACTTATGAGATGGAGTATGCACCTAAGAATGCAAAAAAATCTTCTCATACAGATTTTTAGTCAAAAGTTTTGGTGGTCAATGTTTGGTCAAGACCAAATTTTGACCATTGACCAAATGAAAACCATTCTGACATCTTGAAGACGTTTTCTCGACGTCAGTGTTCTACTTGGGGTATGTATATATATGTATGTTCTGATTATGTACCATTGGTTTTAAAATTTTGCATGTAAATCTGATGGTGGTTAAAATGATAAGAAAGAAGGGATAAAATAACCCTCTTTGTATCATGTAACTGTGCAAGCCCATGCCATCCTGACTGCCACTGATTTATTTATTTATTGTGTTTAACGTTCACTCATAATTATAGGGTGAACAATCCTAAGATATATGTACAAAAATAAAGAATATCTAGTTGCAGCTACAAAAATGATAACAATCAAGTAATAATTCCTGAACATACCAAATAAACTGGTCACAGCCATAATAAAAATAACCAACTTCCTTAGTCACTCCACAAACAAATTTTTTACTTCTTTTAAAAAGTTGTCTCTCCTGACATATAAGTCCAGTTCATCACAATACTTATTATAAGTAACACATATCCTTTGCATTGGTGAATTTGCAAAATAATTAGTATTCACCTTTGATATGCAAAAGGTCCTTTTTAACCTACTATGTATTAACATTAGGAACTGTGATATTTCTTTCTTTCAATAACTCATTAGATGGTCCCTTATTGATGACATCATGAAGAAATAGTAGATCTTTAACCTTGTCCATTCGGGTGTCGAGTGATACTTGACACAGTGTAGCTTGCTACCAACTCGCGTGTCGAGTTTCACTCGACCTACGACATCCAGGGGCATTTAAAATCAAATTCTGAGTAAACTACTGGTATAGAGGGTGAAAAAATACGAGTACAATGGGTTAATACTCAGGGTTTATAGGAACCTGGAAATCCTGGAAAACCTGGAAAAGTCAGGGAAAATGAAAATGGTCATGGAAATCCTGGAAAAGTCAGGGAATTTAACGTGTGGTCAGGGGAAAATCACCAAATGTTTAAATTTATCACCTGAAAATGCCAAGAGATCGAAAACTGCGCATAGGAGCGGAGGGAAGGAGGGGACGGCTGGCCTCTGGCCGGCTTTGCTGTGGAGGAGGCAGCCCAGTAGGGCCCTATTCTGGTTCTTTCTGGCTATGGCCTCCATGATTTGGTGAATAGATTGGCGAAAGGTGTGCGCTTTCATATTTTCATTTGCTAGTGATTTCGCCAGGAATGCTTTGCTTTGTCCCTCTGGCGAGGAAAAAGTTATTCTCAGTCAAATTTGAAGTCACTTATTTGTAGAAGGATGTGAGGAAGAAAAAATCAAGATTGATTCAAAGAGCTACTTTAACATGACATCAGGATTAGCCAGGTTAGCCCTCTTTGCATATATTTTTCTGCAATTAAAACCCTTTCTGAAGGCATATCTTGAATATGTTAATAATTTATTATGTATTATATGTTAATAATAATTTATGTACTGTTATTGGCCACTATAAATTGGCATCATCGCTGTATGTGGTTTTCTTTCTTTAAAAAATAAAAATAATAAATAAATATCAGTGTAAGGAATGATAATTTTTATTTTGTTGACTTAAAGTTGTTGATCTCTTATTACTGAAAGTTCATATGATTAATATGATATAATATGATAATAAACCTACAATTTATTATAATTTTAGACTTCTTTGCTTCCTCACTACCAGTTTATCTCTATAAATGACCGAAATCTTGGAGTTTTCAGGCGCTCAAAAGTCAGGGAAAATCACTAATAATGGTCTGGAAATCCTGGAAAAGTCAGGGAAAATGAAAATGAAAACTCCTATAAACCCTGATACTTCTTCTATTTAGTAAGGTCTGAAAATTGAACTCTTTTAACAATTCACTATGACAAACATAATTGTCCAAAAGCGGATGTATAGGTTAATGATGAGATATGAAATATAAATATCTTGAAAATCTCTTCTGCATGTGCTTAACAATAACAATATATTTATTTACATATGATGGGTCATGTTGTCTGGTGGTAAAACTGATGGTGACCTATGCCAGTTCGAATGTATTTGTGTCAGCGTATGTCTGTACAGGAATGAATATTTTACCATCGAATGGTGTTGAATGTGTTGTGATGATGCACTTTGATTGAAAGTTATTTCATGCAACGTTATTGTTTTTTTTCAGATGCTGGCATGTCTTATTATTCGCATTGCTCTTGCTGAGACATTCAGTTCCAAATGTGGTGTTTTTGCACTCGATGAGCCAACAGCAAATCTGGACTTTGATAACAGCATCAGTCTAAGTGAAGCTCTTGCTGAGTAAGTTTTTTGAATGAAAAATCTGTCAAGTAATTTGAAAATTGTAATTTAGTTTTACTGAGGTAAGTTGTATTCCAACAGAATTGTCAAGAGGAGATTCTCTCAGAAAAATTTCCAGCTGATAGTAATTACTCATGACGAGAAGTTTGTTGAATCCTTGGTTAAGGAGGGCAGTCTAGATAGATATTACAAAGTCAGCCGTAACTCACAGTAAGTATTGGAGTAATATTAAAGCAATAGAATTTTCTTTTTCAATTTTGACTAATTACCATGTGTGTTTGGAATTACTGGTATTTAGAAATTTTAGAAATCAACAATTGGTTATGTTACAAATTGTAGTAATATTTCCTGCTTTTCAGGGGAAAATCTGTGATTAAGATGCTGAGGACTGATTAAAGAATTTTGTAAGTTTTTTGAAGATTGTGATAGTACTTTTCTGTACATGTATTTTGAAATTATATTGATAGTTCTGTCATATGTTTTAAATAACATATTTTCCTTTGTACTGTTTAAGACTGGTTTCATTTAATAAATAATTTGCTTTATATAAAGTGATTATTAATGTTGCCTGTGCTGGAACAAAGCTTTAAGGAGCAGGCAGTGTACAAAGTTATTTACTTTGCGTAAATTTCTATTTTCCTAGGGTATAGGTCCTATAAGTTTTATTTGTTGGGGTATTTTGTACAAAACTGTACTAATCATTCTACACTGAAGAGGCCTCCAGCAGCGGAGGGGAAACCTAGGTGAACAACCACGACATTGTGGGGCAACCCAAAAAAACCACATCACTTAGACATGGACTGCAAAAGTTTTAATCAATTGGGTAGTTTCCTATTATTTTTTTATTGTCTCGATCAAAAGTTTATAACCTCTGGAGTACGTGTTTGAAGCCGTTCGATTTTTAAATGACGTTAAGTATTTTTCCTCATTAATTAAAAAGTGAAAAAAATCAATGGTGCAAAAATGCAACGGCAAACTATTGCATGCCGGTTAATCCTTCGTGTGACGTCAAACTATTTCCTCTTCATGCCACCAGTTGGTGCTGCGGATGCTTCCAAGTAGATGCTGCACTCCATTAAAGCTTATTAACTAGTATCGGAGGTGTATTTATTCCGTTAATTTATTATAATTAACTTTTATTTATTTATTTAATATTATTTATGCAGTTGATTCATTTAAAAACAGTTAGTATTCCTACTACAAGCATACCCCGTAGTTCGCCCATCGCCACGCGACCTTCACGCCATGCTTCGCCGTAGCAGAAGACACCACGAGCAGGATAACCTTGGAGCCTATAAAACGACTATTAATACAATGTTTAACAGAGAAGACTTTTCGAACGTTGATAGTTTTCACAGGCTATTACTAATACATATTCACGAGAGCTGAGGGGCCCTGAAATACAGTGGTAAGTTCAGGAGATGAATTTTCCTATGCCTCGCAACGTAAACTACCTACCTGTTCGTCAGCAAGAAGGCAGCGCACCCCGCCATTTCAGATAGCCTTAAAAT
Organism: Platycnemis pennipes; assembly: GCA_933228895.1. NCBI lineage: Eukaryota > Metazoa > Arthropoda > Insecta > Odonata > Platycnemididae > Platycnemis > Platycnemis pennipes. The sequence goes on along the minus strand of OW121854.1, from coordinate 107,332,294 downwards.
TAACATTTAATTCTCTAGTAAACTGGGATTTCTCAGTACATACTTTTTGCGTAAATTAAATACATTTATGGCACGGCACAAATCGCAATTACTGAAGTTGTTTTCTTTGATGAAGGAAACTACCTATTGACAAAACTGTACTATTTTGTGCTATTACAGTGGATGCTTTTATGGTCATCGCATAGTTCACATGTTGGTCAAAATTACAGTTACCTAGTAATGATGTTAATTCAATGATGAGTATCATTACTAATAATTACTAATTTAGTGATCGAATTTGGTTCTGGGAGCTGAGAGTAATGGGAGGGTGGAAAATAGGCAACAGTGGGGAAAAAAATTGCATTAGTGTCCTGTTCTTATCAGTCTCATAGTCATTCAATTGAGATCCTACTCTGTGATGCCAATAGTACATCATTATACTAGGAATGCTATGAAAGCTTACTCCCGACTATGTACATGTGCATACTAGATCATGTGAAGGGTCGATCAAAGTAGATTTGAGGGTAAGTGGAGGAGAAAGTACTCAAATAACTTCCTAAGTCTTGGAATCCTGCCAGCTCTTTTTTCCTATGGATGCAACAGGGGTCTTGTTGAGACATTGTTGGTGAGTTGGTTTTAAGTTTTAGCTGCTTTCAGTTTCCCACCTAATAGTAGAGGTGCCACCTCTTATGTAAAGTTAATGCTTACCATGACCAGCATGTGCATTTTTGGCGTTAAGTTTGAAAATTTAGGTGGTGTTAGTGAAATGACACTGTTGTGAGCTCTCTCTGAGATAAGGCCTAGCTGGTCTCCTATTTGACATTTTCATGTGCCCTTTTCCTTTTAGAAGACAGTTGGGAAATGGGGAGCCATATCATCCATCATGAGGGTTTTCATGAGTGAGAAATTACCTTGCCAACTAGCAAAGATTTTTATGCCTGTAGTCTTGGGTAGAGTTTCCTGATTGAATTTAGAAACTAAGGTGATGATTTGTTGTTATCCAGGGGAGGTGAGCAACAACTTAGGCCATTTGAATGATAGGGATATGCATTTGGGATGTGGTTTATGGCACGGAAACATGGGCTTTTGGGAATTGATGAAAGGCTTTTAGGCTTAGATGAAAGTAGACTTATGGAATTTGAGATACAGATAGGTATGTAGAAGGATGGGGAAAGTTAGGCGGGTCGAAACGAGGACTAGCAGTGATGTACTGGAGTTGGTAGGATAGGATAGAAATTTGATTCAGGAAAATTAGGAGAAGGCTGAAGGTTGGACGAAGAAGATGATAAAGGGCAAGAGTGTTTTGGAGGACATGATTGAGGGAAGAATTTTGGGTAGGTGGGGTGGAGGTAGGAGGAGAACAGGTAGTTTGGATAGAATAGTGGGAGGGGCTGAAGAGTGACAGTGTGTGAAATGTAGGCGTCATGGAAAGAATTTAATCACTTTCTTTGAAGAATTTAATGTCCATTTAGATTATCTTCACCTGTAGAAAACAAATAATATTAATGGGAATTAGGGAGTGGAGGAAAGCTGTAGAGAAACCTGGAATTGACCTGCTCTTAATGAAAGGTCCAGAGCATGAAAGGTGCCGAGTGGTCCAATGTCTCATCTGATGGACAGGGTATTGAAGTTGAAGTACTCTCCACACCACACTCACGTAGGGACCAGTGCAGCACTGAAAAATCTGCTTTTGCCAGGGTTCGAACTCAGACCCTTGGGGTGGAATGTTAGTCTTCTAGCCAACATACTAGCCTAATTCCTGCTAATTTGGTGCTATTATTCATATTCCATCTATGAATTGGCGAAGAGACTTTTTTTCGTCACGATCACTAGTTGTGGCGGGAATTAATGTCTCTTTATCATTACCTACTTTCTGTTTTGATGTTGTGGAAATTATACAGGTACTGAGAACAAATTGGTAATGAAATAAATTTCGCCCCTGTATTTATGTGACCCACAATGCAGCGTGTGGCTCGAGGGCATCTCCTTGAAGGGAAGTTTGGCCTTCCAATTGAAAAATGACCTCACCCCTGGGCTAGTTTATGCCCTGTGACACTCGTATTTTCACTGTAGGTTGATGAGGAAATTGGATATCTGATCAAATACCAAGAATTGAATTGAATTAATGAATGCTTACAACACAGATGACTTAACAATCAGCGCTGTATTTTGTAATACACGAGACGCGATTGCAATGCTATACCGAGGGAGTTCATAGCGTAAGTACGAGCTTAGGATACATGCAACAGTTTTGGGATGGAGTCACATATCTAAGAGGCGTATTTGTCCCTTTTTCTACCTTCATACAAAACCAAATTCGATAATTGAGTTACAGTTTTAAAATGGGAAGATACCGCTTCTTACAAATCGTTAATTTACAGTTGCATAATGTATTATTGTCATAAAAATTTAAAAAGTTAAAATTTTTGAATTTTCCTTTTTCGCGGGAGAATTGTTGTTTGCCTATATACAAGGATACATTTAAGGAATACGCCTTATTGGCACTGCTTCGACCCCTTTTTCTCCCGTCTAAAACTACAATCATCGATAAATTTAGTTCACATTTAACTCATGTTTTTTTACAGATATGTTCCGACGTGTGTTATGCTTCATTCAAAAATAAAGTTTTTACAAATGACCCAATTTCATCCAATATAGCAGCAAAGTAACTGAAATTAAATTTTAATATTGCATTGAATTTTCATTTTAATGCGCAGGCTGCACACGGACCTACTAGTTTTTAGAATTTAGGTAATATTCTACAACTTCTATCCGCGTTTCCCAAATCTATTGTATTTTTAATAACTGACACTGCGCCACTAGATGGCTCCGGTGTAGCTGGTGGGAGGCGGATATCGTCGACTAGGCGCGAACGTTTGAAATGCCGCCTCAGTCAGATTTTCTAGACCGGTTTACCCTCTTTACCCACATTCTTCTACCCCTTGCCTCCCTTTCGTAGAGACCGACGAGTGTTCTCTCGGGGTGAGATCTCACGCACTAGGGTTTCCCAGATGGATGGAGTTAGGCTTGTGCGATGAGTCGATTAATCGAAGTCATCGTCGATGACTTCAGTCAACGCGGTGCGATGACTGAAATCGATGACGATGAATGTCATCGACCATCGACTGCGATGAGAATCATCGATATCGATGAGAATCATCGATGTCGATGCGAATCATTGATGTCGAAGAGTCGTGATCTGCTACTGACACGAGAAACGCTACCACTGCTGACGGCCCCTTCCTGGCGGAGCTCCACAAGTACGAGGAGGTCCTAGCTTTATCCAAATCTTCGGACGTCCTACATTTGGTATAGGGACAGGAAGTATGTGTAGAGCCACCTTCAGAAGTACGCGAGGAAATACCTCTGTATTTCTGCCACTTCAACGTCATCAGAGCGGTTCCTCAGCCATGCAGGGAACGTTGTGTTGGACGACCAACTTGTACTCACCGATGAAAATATGAGAATTGTATTATACCCCAACAAAGAGTTGTTGCTTAATTTGTAACTCGGTGCTTGTTTCGCTCTTTAATAAATAGGCCTTGTCCTTATTCAATTAAGTTTGACCCAACTCCATCTTCACTTAATAGCCACAAACTGCCAACCGAGACATCTGCATCGATCATTGATAGTCATCGATCATCGTAATTCATCGATCATCGTAATTCATCGATCATCGTAATTCATCGATCATCGTAATTCATCGATCATCGTAATTCAACGAACATCGTAATTCATCGATCATCGACAGTCATCGATCATCGTGTACACTCTATTCGATGATCGATGACCAAAATCGGTCATCGCACAAGCCTAGATGGAGTCATTTTGGAGGAATAGGGGGTCGGGTTGATGAGTAGAGTAGACGGCTAGAGTACTGGCCTCTCTTCTGAAGGGCCACGAAAATTGGAATGCTATTTACGCATAACTTATGAGAGTATATGAGTATTTTTATTTAAAATTTACTCATTGTTACTTTAGGAGGGTTTCTCCAGTGCCCAAGTGATTAAGAAAGACAGTTAAAACCGACTTCCGTCAAATCCATGGCGAGTAATGAAGCGTCTTAGAGAATGTGCAATTTTCTGAAATTTTCCTACCCTGCAAATCAGCTCATGCCATCAATGCAGTGAAACGCGCGACGTAGACTTTTCATGCTTTAAGAGTTGCAATAAAATCTAATGACATCAAGATAAAATCTTCCTCGGAGACGGGGCTCAACACATTTCCTTAATGAGCAAGTAATGGAGTGTGGAACTCTACTTGGCCGAATCACTTTGTTTTACAAGTTTCCTTATTTTGAACACTTCATAGGTTTCAAGGTGAATAGGGAGAAGTAACATCATATCTGCGTGTAAGAATATTTCTATAAATGTATTCTAGGCAAATTCATTTCTTCCAGACTCCCACGATGTTTCACGTCGGCCAAGTCAATAAACATGGAGGGAGAATTGAACCTTTCTGTATCGGCGCAACGCCATGAAAACATTCTCAATATTATTTCAATAAATTTTCGTGTGAGCCTTCAGTCATGTGCAGAGGTAATAACATTTTTTTTAGTTTAACTATTATGACTCAGAGGTGTTTTTTGGTTTTTGTAACAGTCAGTTTAACGTGGAATGAATACTTTCATAATGGGGGCGTTTACTCGGAACCGAAATCGCAATTTTGTACACGAAATTGTTAGATGGAAACGAAAAAAGAAATTTAGTGAAAAATTAATCTTCTAACCATAACCATTCACTCATAAATCAAAAATTAAAATAACCAAAGGTGACGCCCATCGAAAATGCTGCTGTGATAACATTGACGTCACTTTCCTCCCGTCCTTGACTGCTCGTATGGGAAGGGGAGGGAGTGGAGGGGGATTCTCGGAAGGTCTGCTCGCACAGATGCTGTCGTAACTGCTCCGATTGGCAGAGTCAGCTGTGTCCCCCCCCTTTGCGATAAGGCGAAGTAGCTTCGCGGGCTCAGTTGTGATTGGACGAAGTCGTTATACGTTAGAGGTTGCACCACACCCACTTTTCCGAAAGGGTTAAAAACATTAGTTTTTTGACGTCTATAACTCGAGAAATAATTGACGGATCAAAAAACGGAAAAATATGGTCTTTTTATTTTACAAACTCTATCATATTCGGCAATAAAAAAATATGGTAAACGACCCCATTATACTTGGAAGGCTCCACCTCCATGTCTCCTCTCTTGGCTCACTCCACCATCAATTAACTTATGTTTAGCAATGTTTTTCTTTTTGCGGTATGTCGGCATTTTTTCCCATTTAATTCTAATACGCCTATCGTCTCCGTGCAGCTTTGTGTCATATTTAAAAGTGCGTTCAGAATTCATAGTGAAATTCTTAAAAACAGCAACATTATAAAACATCGGTATATTTTATGGACGTATTCATGATAGCGAAAAGAATACTATATTTCTCAATGAGAAGTTGATTCTTTAGATGTTATTCCATTTCTTTAGGTTCAGGCCCATAATCTGATATTGACAACGTGAAATAATTTGTTGAATTTCAAGTTCATGCAACTTCTGGTTGTAAAAAATCCAGCGTTTCATAAAAGCGTCGCAAATATGGTGGCGTTTTTGGGATATTTTTATATTTCGCAAAAGATGTTACATGTGTAATAGAAAAAAGCTTTGGAGCAATGCTTTATTTGGTGCGATATTATTCAGGGAAATCTATAAATGCGATGGATATCTTTAGACAGTGAAAACGAAGGATACAAACTTATTTCTCTGGCCGCATACAATACTGAATATTGTACCCACTTTTTCGTTAACAACGATATAGCATGACTTAAATTACGGGACTGTATTTTTTCTTCCTCGTGGAGGTTGGAAAGTCTCAGAATTTTGGTGTGTTTTCCATGCAATGAATGATTCGATGATAGGATGTTAAGAGGGTTTACTAGTGGGATTCTACGAGTCTGAGGGTGATACTGTTTCCGTTGGTGTGGGATGATGCACCACCGTGGTGTTCTTCAAGGCCAGTTCCGTATCCACCGTTGACCCTAGAACCAAAGTGGTGTCTACTGACGCCGTAAGCGACAACTCCGCGCCCGATAGCAATGTTGTTTCGTTTGGCGCAGGAGGTGAAGCTACTGTAGCGAGCGTCTCCGTGGCCAGTGGCGTATCCTCCGTGGTGATAGACTGGTGCGTAGTGGTGCGGGTGCACCGCCTTGCCCTGCCGGTGGACGACGGCGTTGAATCCGTTGTGCTTGTCGGCGGTGTACTCGACGACCCTGAGTATTCCGTCGGCTTCGTGGAGGCTGTAGGCACCCTTGACCACGTCTCCGTCCCTCGCCTCCCACTGGTTCTTATTATCACCAGTCTTGTGGGCGCTCACACCGTAGTCGAAATTGTACTTTGGATTCACCTGAAATGGTTGAATAGAATTGATGAAAATAAATAATTTCTTTGGACTTTTTTGTTATTGTACTTCGGGCATCCATGTAATAATAAGAGGTAATTAGTGGAAAACGTCAAATCATGCGAGATGAGAATGTGGAGAAAACTGGGAGCGGATTCGGTGATTAAAAGTGATGCTAGATGTTAAATTATGGTATTCAGGTAGGGTTCAGTTTGATAGACTGGGACGATATCTGGGAGGGACGAATGAACTGGAATATATGACATTAACGACGTGCGTGCCAAGCGCATTTGTGATCTCAAGCTTGTCTCAGCTGGTGGGACTATTTCGATGGAGAGTTTGTAGTGGGTTGCGCGTTACTTACGTGATGATCCAAGCGTCCATTGTCTCCGTAGAGTTCTTCGGGGAAGGCGAAGGTTGTTGCTGCGAGGCCAAGGACGAGAAGAACCTGTGGAGAATAGAGTTTACAGTTATTGATGGACATATATATCGAATGCATGGGAAATTGCTTCTTTGGGTTGATGGTCCTATCCTTGAAAAAAATGTCTATTGAATTGCTCAAATGTTTTTGCATTTATTCATTCTTTTTATTTTCTATTTCTAATAGAGCCGATTATTTTATATTTTCCTCGGAGTGCTCCTTACTTGTGAGAAATTTGGCGTAATAGATGCGCACTAACATTTTCTTAAGCAGAATAATCTTTATTACGTTTGAAGATAAAGAATCACAGGTAAGAAGTGTTTTTGCAGTTTCTTGTTATTGCTAAGTTTCGCGCGAGAGCCGTGAGGGTGAACACGTAAATACATGAAAAAATATGGAATACACACTCATTTCTATACCGGTAGCTTATCTTACCCCGATTTTGAAACCTATAATTGGCAGAATGACCCGCGTAGAATTATTTCCTCTCCGTTGGGGCATTTTAAAACGGAGAAGAGCATACTCAATTGGCAATAACGGGAAACGTCATAGAAGGGTGCTATTTGGGATTTGAGGCATGATACTGAGAACTGTTGATGTGTGGGAAATGGCTACATGTACATACATCTGTGCTTCACTGCTCATGCATGTACAGTGCTATTATTATTCCAATGAGACACGAAATCATATTGGTGTAATAAAGAATCCAACACCTACGTATATTTCCACATAAATTTATTTGGCACAACTAGTTTCGACGCATCGGTGTGTTCATCTACAAGTCAAAATTTCTGTGTCGCTGGTATATATACCCTAAGGAAGCGGGGGGGAGGGGAATGCATTGATATTTTGAGTGCACATAGGTATAGTTTCGTCCGAGTCAAGAGACTATTTCACGTTAGTTTTTGGTTAGAAGTTGGCTGTAGCCGGTTATTGTCTGTATTTTGGTTCATGTTTATATAATATAATAATATTTATACCTTTTTTGAAGTGTTTGATGATGGCCGAGGGTATAACAAAAAAGAATGAAGTAATAGAGTGGAGACCATACCTGAGCGATCATGGCGGTGATATCACTGATGCGGTTGATAGTTAAAGGTGTAGGCGGGTGCAGCGATTGATATCCAAGCCTTGTGGGAGGCGCCTTATATACCGAGGTGTCTTCATTGGTGGCCTTCTCCTCAGCACGCGATTTCAACAGCATAGAGTGGGGAAAAATGTTGAAATGAGATGAGAAAGGGATCAATCAGTAACGTGGTTGATTTAATGTGTTTGAGGCAGTTGATCGGAGAGTATGAGGTTTTTGCTGTTCGGTGAAAGAGCTAAGGGTTGTTTTCTGATCCATAGAGAATTCTGATGAATTTACAGTAGGTGGGAAGTAGAATTGTTCTTTCCTAATTGGAAGTAGAATTCCAGCGGCGAGTACACTGTGAATATGAGCGGATGAGAATATCTGTACCGAGTAGATCATCGTAATTATAGGAAAATGAACATTTGAGGAGTACAAGGAGTGGAATGTTGCGATAAGAATATGTAACTAGACAAGAGTTTTGGAAATTGAAAAGAGGAATTGAGGAGATCCATCGTTGTTTATTAACTTTTCAAGTATACATTGGCTACCTGTAGTACTTCATTTTTTCCTTTTTGTTATCTCTGTTCGTTCCTGGTTCTCGTTTCCCATATCCTCCTTTACTTGGCCCATGAACTAATCCCTTGGTCTTCCATGGTAGACTTTCCTCCGGATTTTTCACAGTGATATTCCCGACACATCTATTGCGTGTCATAATGTGTCAATTCCTCCTGATTTTCTCTGGCCAAGTTCCATGTATGTGTATCTATCTTCCCTGATATTTTTTATACTTTTTTATATGTTATCTGGCTGTTTAATATTCAGAATCCTTCGCTGACTCCAGGGCCTTGATCATGGATCTTCATAAGGCGTGCGCTAGCGTTATCGTAATTTTTTTTATTTAACTTATGTCCGAGAGAACGTGATCTCCATTCTTCATTTTTCGCGCAGCACTACAAATTGCTTATCACAATCAGTGGAGCGAATTTTATAGATGGTTATTGTTAACCCTGGGCTTTTTTAAAGCGTTATCGATACAGATTGCGATAACGCGAAAGATACAATCGTGATTCCACAGCAGTAATACTCTAATACTTTTCCAGTGACTCACGTCTCTGATCCATAGAGTTCCATGCTCCTCATAAAGTTGTCCTGAGTATTCCTAGTTGTGTCCTCCTCCAGCTATCCATCAATATTCGATGTTAGACATCCATTCCCTCGCCTCGAAGGCTCTTGATTATTTCTCCATTGAATTGTGTGTTTCAGGCGTTTTAATATTCCTTAAATCTTTTACTGCTTTAAATTTTGTCATCCGTAAAAGTTCTGAAATAACGATCCTTCTGTTACATATATTCTATGAATTCCAACAGTGATTGTGAAGTAAGAGTATGTAGGTACCAGTAAAAATCGCTGGCCTCATTCGGTGTATTAATTCGTTCCTTTTGAGGAATGCCTATCTATGATATGGTAGAGAGTATCTGCAATTTTGTTTCAGCTCATGCTTGCGATGAATATCCAGAACTCCCGCTGTTACAGTAATTGTAGCACCGACCGAATAGTCTGCTCAAATTGTCGGAGTATTATCATATTTGTTTCCGAGGAAAATTTGAGGGTGGGAGGAGATATAGGAGATAAGAGGAATATATTTGTTGGTAAGAGAGAATGGGTTAATGTAGGTGTACGGATTATTGACGCCGTAAAATAAAGAGGTTGATTATTACCATAGAATTCGGAAACAGAAAATATGGGGTTAATTTATCAATCTGAATTTAAATGCTTTCTCTATCAGAAACTTAAAGCACGTGTAGGCAAAACAAAAATGCAGGGGCTACACATAAGACGAGAATTGAATTTTCTATATGTCCAATTATGTATAATATATAAATGTGAGGAACGTGGTAGGTATATATCTGATGTAGGAGGAATTTGCATTGGAAATAGATTATTCCTAGCCAAATGTATGGGTATTAAAATAATATTTATTTAATAACATTAGATAATGATATATAAGAACTGAATGAGTTGGTATATTCATGGAACTCCGGGGGTGGACGTATTTGCAATTCATTGAAATTATTATTATTAAATTTATTGAAAATAATATTTATTTAATAACATTAGATAATGATATATAAGAACTGAATGAGTTGGTGTATTCAGGAACTCCGGGGGTGGACGTATTTGCAATTCATTGAAAACAGTCATGGCTCTTCAACAGGCACTGTCAAGGCGACGATATACCTTTATTTTTGGTCTCGTGGAGAGAGTACTGTAGGAGATATTAGACGTGGAGGGGAAATGATATGCCAACGATAGATTGGTCAAAATCGGAAGATGAGGGTGCGGTTTCGCGAATAGAGGGTATTTACTGTGACACGAAAAAATTAAGAAGTTTTAACTATTATTTTCCAGTTTGGTGGTAAGAGATAGGAAAATAATTCAGGAATTTCACGTAAAAAGAAATTCCAAGGAACGTCATCCAGGATTTGGAAAATCATTAATGCAGTGCCTATTCGTAAGTAGGGGACGGAGTGGATACTTGGGTATTAAGTAACTACGTAGGAAGTAAATGAAAGTAAAAGTAAATGGGGACCACTTTACAATGAGAACAACACTAGTTCAAGTTGGTTTAGGAAATCTTGTTAAAATTCTTCATTCTGAATTTTTATAATATTTTAACAGAAAAGTGAAATTCTAAGCTATTTTTTTTTGAAACAATGACTGATTTCTTCGACAGCCATGTGAATGGATGAAATGATGAAAAGAAATATAGGTAACAAACTGTTATATTTTTTTCCATTCTTTGAGGATGAAGTGCTGCGTAATTAAGCGTACTACATGCTATGACATGGAATGGTGAAAACAAATGCCGTATAATTATTATTGATTTGAATGTCATTAAAGGTGAACTTAATTTGCTTGGGTTGATTACCCTAAGGGTGGCAGAGCGAAGAAAATTCTTTTCGGTCTGCTTATCACGTTTGCCTGATTACCACTTGCAAATGGTTAAATCATTAAATCGAACGTTATGGTACTTAGAAAGCAATTGTATTTTAAAGGTTTGGGCTTCTAACGTATTTGCCTTCGTTTATGAAATAATACTGTGTAATGATTGTCCAAAATCTCATTTTGAGATACCTATTTCCGGAGATAGGTGAGCCTGACTCCTCCATACGCAAATGTACAATCATTCTACAATCGTACAATCAATCAACTGGACGATGAATCATATTAAAAAGACATCGTACTAAATCCTTCATGGTAATATTGTATTCATTGTATTGAAACAAATCCTTTTCAACGAAAATATACTCGTATTGATAGCATACATATATGTAATAATTAATATCCTTTGTAATAATGATTTTAAAATATCACCTTTGTAATACATAATGAGAGAATCACGAATTTTCATAATAATTTCTAACTTTTTTGATTGAATTACATTGTAGAGTATTATATTGCTTCGGCAGGAATGAGTTATTGATAATATCGATAGTGTCTTATTATTAATAGTTATTAATATTGATAGTGTCTTATTATATTCAATTGGTGAGTAAATAAAGAAATATATTATTTTCATTTTTCGTAGTATTTAAATGCCGAAAAGACGATCATATAATGGAAGGCAAACCGCGGCTACAAAAGAATACAGGCATGGGCGTAGCCACGGTGGGGCAGGGGGGGGGGGCGCTTGCCCCCTCCCCCTGGATCATTAGTCAAATGAAAAATTACAGATCAACTAGCTGAAGGTGCCCGTTGACATTCAACGAGAGGGAGAAATATAATAAATACAAATTGTATTAAGAAATCTTAACATTTTTCATGAAGGGGCAAAAACAAACTTGTGTTATGGAACGGTTATGGAACGCTAACTTATTTTTGCCCCCCCCCCTGGAGAACATCCTGGCTACGCCACTGGATACAGGCATTGAAAAATAACATATAATAAAATGAATTTGAGTATATGAAGGATCCAAAGTCACAGCTACATCACGAAGCCAGAGGAGTCGAAGCGCAGGAAGAATATCTGGAAATATCCGAATATCAATGGCTGCATGAGAGGTGCAATCTGAATCTATTGTCATACTCGATTACGGCAAAGGCTTCTACGATCACATACTATTAAAGCTTGAACTGTAACTATCTACTCAGTCTTTAAAAAGACTAAGTAGTTTTATTATGTCCTTCAGGGTTTGAAGAATGAATGGTGACCAACACAGTTGGCAAGCGAACCGCAAAATAATGACTTTTATTACTTTTATTTTTACTCACTTATCTACTATGAAAATGAGATTTATATAGAAGCGATGAGCATAGAGAGTCTGGATTGCAAAGTTTCAAAGTGGAATGGTAAATTGAATGGTTGACGTTGTTTCTCAGGTAAGGTGTGGTTAACTCCCATACAATCGCCCCATGCACCCAGGCCGTAGAATGGATCATGTACATAATTTATATCCTAGTTAAACTTCTGAGTTTCAAAATTTTCTTCACCAAGTCAATTCGGGTATCTGAGAGCAGGGAAGCGGTTTTGTGTTTATGACCTCTGATTATGTGATTAGTGTAATATTGTTATTAACGCTGATTGATTGGCAATGTTACGTATTATCAGGACTGTACTGATGCACCCGTAGCTAATGACATAGTGGTTGTAATAGTGGTATTTGCACTGGGAAAAAAGCATATAACAGGTGGAGCAAGGGATAATGGATAAAATCGTTTACAGATACACATCGGGACAATATTACATTAAAATACCCTTTTATTTTCTTCCACGGAGAGGGATCTCTTTATTTTAAAATTGATGGATCCGAATATGGGAATGGAAACAAATAACAAAATTACGGCTTTGAAGTTGTATTTCAATTAGGAAGGAACTAGGAACTTCATTATTTTATTTAGCATGGATCATATAAGAAGTTTTGGGATTGAAGAGAAAAGGAATAACAAGAACGCGTAATGTAAATAGTAGTAACTCTGCTACAAAACAAGGAATAAAATAATGCATGAAGCGAATACGCTAGGGAATGTGGATGAAGAACCTCCGCGAATATTTACAAAACACCTTGCTCATGGAAAGTTTACAGCTGCGTACAGGGTGGTAAGGAATCACTTCAAGGAACGAAGCACAAGATGTAATGCGATTAGAGACAATAAAGAGGATATTGAATGAAAAAAAGAAGATTATGGGAGTCGGTGGAAAAAATACTCGCACAATTTATGGGATGGAAGCAATTCAAAGCGAAGATTATTAGAGAGGAGATTGAAGTCTAGAAGGATTAAATAGAAGATTAAAATTTAAGATCATAATTTGACGCAGCATTACGGAACCTGCACCTAAATAAGTCTTCTCGAATTGAAGAAAATTACATCCAGCTCATTAAATGATTAAATAAAGACTTAAATATGACTGTAAAATGTTATTTGCAACGTTTTCAACAGGAGAGAAACTCAGGGATTCGAAAAGAACATCATCATCCGAATTTGCCGAAAGTAGTCTTTTTAGGATTACAAACGACAAATCTTATCTCGAAGAACTTTGCTAGGATCATCTGCAGAAGATTTGATCGAAAACCTGAAAATTTCCTGGAGGGAGTATGACGAATATGATTCAGAAAAGCAAGGTTACAAGAGAAGCAATGTTTGCCCTTAGGTTTTTTCGTAGAGAAGACAGTAAAAAAGAACAAACCGAGATTCGTTGCGCTTGTGGATTTAGAAAAGTCTTTTAACGACGTGGATTAGAATTCAATATTTGAAATTGTAAAAGGATGGAGTGTTCATAGTGATCGAAGCAATAGCATCAGTTTATCTAAAAACCAGGTGGCTGTGATTAAATCTGGACCCAGGCGTGAAGAAACAAAAGTGTGGAGAGTGGCACAAGGCTGTGCACTGTCTCTCATGTTTAAATGTGTACGTCGAGAAAGTCCTCAAAGAAATAATGGAATAGGGATGAATAACAACGGGGAAAATAAGCATACTTTGCCTTTCTGCTAATGACAAAGTATAGTGGCAGACATATGAATAGATTTTCAGGACTTGTGATTATGGAAAAGACATTCGCTAGTTATTTATTGGCGATCAATGAAAAGAAAACAAAGCTTATAGTATGCGGTGAATGAGAAGAAGTGAATACGTTTGGTAAACTCGGGAAGCAACACCTAGAGATTTAAACGACTATTGCTATCTGGGTATCCGAACTATATCGATTGGCAAAGGATAGGTCAGTATAATTTAGATCTGTGTGCCTCGGTTTGCGATGGACCCCAAGCCTTTCATCATCTTTCCGGTCCACGAGGATGATAAGAAAAGGATGCGGCTGTCTGTCTTTATTGTAAATTTCATACTAGGATGTTCAAGTGATCCAAAAATAGTCACCATGGGGCCAAATAATAAGCAGTTCGTCCACGCAATGGAAGAAGTACTTCAGACGTAGATACTCCGGGGAGAGCCAATGTATTCCATGCAGTAATTAGCAATGTCTAGAGAAAGAGGGACGCCCTTTGCTACCCTTTCTCCTTTCTCAAAGATATCGCCTTCGTATTTAGAACAATATTTATTTGTGAGCAAGCGTTAGTTAAGGCTTTTTGACCGACCTTATCGTAAGGCGGAGGAAGGGGTGGAAAGCTAAAATGAGAAATATAGATACGTTTTTGCATGAGTAGGTACCGATAATTCGGTTTGTACTGACGAAAGGGTATTGTAATTGTTTTTAATATAGTAGCTCAAAGACAGTTGATTATTGTGACAAGAAAGAAATGGTTCCGAAAGAAAAAAGAGGGACTTAATATATTCAGAAAGAAAAAAGAGGAACTTAATATATTCCGAAAAGGGAGTACAAATTAGTCACATGGAATTAAATATCAATATTTTTAGTGCATATCTTTATTGCATGAATAATATTTTACAAGTTATTGCGTGATGAATATTTTAAAACATTGTTTGTACCCAATGACAACAATATCAGACTACTCTAAATACTGAAGAATTTAATACTGCCTGAAAAACATGTATCTGTAAAAAATCCTTGAATTTCTTGTGGTACGAATTATTGCCTCGAAGAGACTTAAATACTGATAGTTACTCATCTAAAAAAATGAGTTTAGTAGTTGCGGTGTCCTAAGTGAGTTAGGGTGGCACTATTACCGTTGACTTAAGACAATGCATTGCCTTAATGCCCTCCGAAGTGAAATTCATTCTTCTCCATGTTCACTGTAGTCTCCAGCACCAAAATTGTGTCCACCGAGGTTGTAAGAAATGTCTCCATGGCTGAAGGCGATTTTGTTAACGTCGACGTAAGATGTGGCGCCACCATAGTGACGGGCGGCGTATCCACCGTGGTGTTTGACCGGTGCGTAGTGGTGCTGGTGCACCGCCTTGCCGTGTCGGTGGACGACGGCGTTGAATCCGTTGTGCTTGTCGGCGGTGTACTCGACGACCCTGAGTGTTCCGTCGGCTTCTTGGAGGCTGTAGGCACCCTGGACCACGTCTCCGTCCCTGGACTCCCACTGGTTCTTATTATCACCAGTCTTGTGGTCGCTCACGCCGTAGTCAAAATTGTACTTTGGATACGTCTGAAATGATTGAATAGAATTGATGAAAATCATTAACTTCATAGACCTCTTTTTGTCGGTATTCTTTATGTAGGCTGTGTTTGTTAGCGAGCAGTGAAATTAGTGGTTGGTGAGAAATATCACGGTGTTTTTGGTCATAATATATTTTGAGATGGTAAGTGGACGTATTGCGTGTAATAATTTAAGACAGGATACGTTAGGCCGTGCCAAGAAGATATGTTAAAAAGTTGTTTTTGGTAATTTCAGTTGGCGAGCGTTATTATATGAGAAAGTTGTTGTGTTTGTTCTACTTACGTAATGATCCAAATGGTCATTGCCTCCGTGGAGTTCCCCAGGGAAGGCGAAGGTGGATGCTGCGACACCAACGACGAGTAGAACCTATCAGGAGAAAAGAGGCATAATATAATCTTTTGATCTGGGAAATAATAACGTTTTGGTTCTCGACTCTGTGTTGGAAGGAACACATGTACCATTCGTGGTTGCTTCGTTTATAACACAATCATTTCCGTTCTCCGCTCTATAATTATAAAATACTTAATAGAAGTAGAGCTTTGGATTGAGATAATTTGAGATTTCACAAAATACATAAAGATATATTTGCAAAAGATAAAATATAATATGGTTATTATTTTCATCCCCAAAAACGCCAGATTCTGACAATGTGTATATTTACCTATTTAGTTAGAAGTTCATTGGCTTTTAATGAAGAATGAAAAAAACCAAAGCATTTTAGTGGGTAAATTTGTACAGGGATAAGACGAAGCATGTGAGTAGTTTTACGTTATAATTTAAATCGACTCACTCTTAGGTTATCGTTCTCATTTCAATGCCATTGCATAGGACAGCAAGCACGCTAGGGACGGGAAGTATATGTGACATAAACATCTGATAAGTTGTAGAGCTATATTCGTCCAGGCCAATTATCATTCGAAATCAAAGTGAATATGAGTCTTTGGTGAAACATTTATGCGATTCTCGTCAACCTTAATTTTGCCTCATAGCTTGGTTATTAAATCCGCGTTGTGCAGAATTACAAGTAGAAAGTTCAGTACGGTTCCATGAGATGTAACGAGACGTTTGCTACAAGAGAAGACGCTTTGTTCCATAGGGGATTTTTGTATCGCAACGCAGTGATCATGCCTTGAGTAATGAGTGCTGAATGAACATAAGGACACGTTTCTCTGCATTTAAATGGAGGTTTTTGTTTGGGGTTGTACGTGATATCATTAGAAACGCAGTTTAAGGACTGATGTGCACCTTACCTGTGAGATCATGGTGGTAAAAATGCTGCTACTGGTAGATTATGAATGCGGACGAGTGATATCAAATCTCGTGAGAGCAACCTTATATACCCAGGCGTGTTAATTTGTGGCTTTCTGCCCTCCATATGGTTTCATCAGATATTAGCGACGGAAGAAGTTGGGCGATGAAGTAATGAGTCATGGATTGTGGAAGTAAAGACTCCTCAGGAATGTGAAGTGCTTTGTGCATTTGAGAGGTTATTAAGTAAGCGTCAGTTATTTGGTGAAAGAGGAAATGAGGTGTGTTGCTTAGTCATGGTTCGACAAATCTGATGCTTTTTATTTATGATATGTTGTAGACGTCATCGACAAAAGTTTGCTAGAAGATAATGTCGGAGGGCGCGGCATCGTAAGTATAGATGGTATAATGCAGAGGAGTATGAAATTGTGTAGTTGAGGTGAGTATTTTTTGGCTGGTGAAAAAAAGAGGACAACCCAAAGAGATATCTTTTTGCACTGCGTTTATGGGTGGCTTCTCTGTGGAAGAATAATCCAAATGATAGTGTATCAATAGCAGAGGTCTTGTATCAGAGCTCCTTCTAATTTAAGATATTTGTCATAAGAAAAACCCAACGCCATGCACTGGGCGGGAACCGAACCCGCGACCGTTGAGTTGCACGTTACCGTTCTAGCTGTTTCGCCCGGCAAGGGATTTTTAAAAAACTTCTCAATTTCCGTGCAATGACTTTTTGGGAGGGTCTTCTTGGCCGCCAAGTGAAATACGCAGTTGTGATCTGACGCTAGTTTATTCGTGGGTCAAACATATACATGAATTGTAGGTACGTGGTGAATTGCATTACTCACAGGTGGCAAGACGACCTGTTGGGAAATGAACGGGTAATATGCGCCGTGATGTTATTCAACCTCCTGTTATTTTAGATATTATGAAGTTGAATGACCATTACGTCGGTGCGATCGTTTCACATAAGAGTACCTCATCTCTGACTTGTAAAACTGCTGTCTTGGTTGATCTAGGTACCAAATCAAATTCAAACAATCGTCTTTTTTGTCAACTAAGTAATAATATCGTATATTTTAAAAATATTATGGGCATTTTATCTACGCTTTGCTTCATTGGGATTAGTGGGAACATCTTTAAAACTGTGTTCCTTAAAATATAAAGCCTATTTGGAGAGCTGTTGGCGCAGAACGCTGAAGATCGAATAGACTAACAAAATAAAAATGCAAGAAATATATGGAAACGAAGACTGCTCTATGCAGATCATAGAATGGGCCAGTAGAAAATATTGGAGTGGAAAGTACCAGAGGTATAATGAATGCTTCTAAAAAGTAATGTATGATAACGTTTAATCAAATCGACTCGGAAAAGGTGTGAGAGATAAGTACTCTGAGCAATCAGAGAAGCAATTAGGTTAGAAATAATACTACGGTTTAACAGAGCCAGCATGTAGAAGTGATGACTTGGCGACTTTAGTTTAATACTCTTAAGATTGAAAAGTGTGATGCATCCTTTGAGACATGAGACATCTTTATAAATGATGATCATTAATACTGTTAAGTAAGACAGAAATATAAAAAAATATTTAATATAGGTAAAATCCGAGAGTCAATAGGTAAGAAAATTTTCCTTCCCCAAAGAGTGATACGGAATTTTCCTTTCAGAATTATTGTTGACTTATTTTTTTGTATGAGATTTTTGTTGTTTTTAATTTGTATAACGAGTCACTTTAAGCTTTATAAAAGGTGTGATATAACTAGCGGTTGAGACACCTTGAAATGTATGCTTACTACCATCAATAATTATCACTTTCACTACGATGCCTATCCAGTCCCTATTTTAATTTTGCACATTCAGTATATACTAGGTACTTAGTCATCTTTACTTTCTCAACTGTTTACATCCAGCTGCAAACGGCTGCTGGTGACAAAATGTATCATAGGGGTGCGCAGTGTAACTTCCAATGTGAAGTACGGATTATGAACTTTTTTGGCTCTCGTGATGAGTTCACATTGACTTGATGACTTGAATATGACTTGACATTGCACTTAAGTGGGGACCAGTATTTATTTGAAAAGTCTGCTGCTTCTGAGTTAAACTTGGGCCCCCGAGATGGGAGGCCAGTACTACAGCCACCTGGCCCCCTTATTGAAATTGTCTCGCTTATTTATTCACAACATCGCTCCCCTTTCACTAGTTTACCTTTCTACGCTATGCACGAGAAGTGGCGTCAAATGTGCCGTTAATTTTTCCACCAGCTTAAGTTCTTCATCATAGATTATTGGACCAAGTGCTTTAAAAGTGTCCATTTCATTTTCTTACATTTTACTCGATTCCAAAGCAAAATTCTTGCTTTTGTTATTTCTCCGTGGCCGCAAATCATGCACATCCATACATATTCATTTTACATTCTTTCTGAGCCTATGTTATCCTTGAAGTCCCATCTTTTGATTCAGTGACTAGCATAAGTTATTCTATTTTTCATAGTCTCTCTCTCTCTCGCTCCTCGTACTACGCTTTGCTTACCATTATATTTTACCTACAAATTTTCTTCAATTGTGTCGTAAAAAACATGGCCGGGAATTTTGGTATCAAGTCATATCTCCACAAAAAACGTTTGTCCGAGCCGGTTTCAAAACTACAAACCTTTGAATTCCCAAGATGATAACCCGAAATGGCTTGATTATCTCTAAACCGTGCTTCCACATGATTACCTGTTGAAGCAAATGAATGCACCAAATTTTAGGTGTATAATATCACTGCATTTCTGAATTAAACATAGGTATCTGAATAACAGAAAAATCAACGACAGGCAATTTTTTAATCGTTTCTCAGCAACGAAAGTACGTTAAAAGTATTCACATTGACGATTAGGCTGATTATTTTTGGAAGGCATGAAAAAATGTGGTGTCCTCGATTCTGTGCTGCCGTAACGTACGACATGATAATAGGTGATTTAAGTTTTCGTAATAGTGTGGTTATGTACAGTTCTATGATCTCTTATTCACCATTTTTACATGGTGAAAAGCATTTTCACCTTCATAAAGCATGTGAAAGAGGTATAAGTGGAACGCGAGGTTTGCGTAACTGAGCTTTACGAAATAGGCATTACACCAGTCATTATTCTAGGTATTATGCACCCGAAGAGCGACGAAATCGTGTGTGTAATTATTTTTATCCATATGTATTAGACTATTAGGGATACAGTAAGGTATAGGTTAAATGATGAAACATAATATGAGCGGCAATGCAGGTATTTATTGTACAAATGACAATTTTGCTCTCAGGTCATAAAATAGCCAATTGGAAAATTATAGAAATCCTATCAACAGTCCCGTAAGTTACCTCCGAATTTTCTACGAACATAATTTCAAGAGCCCAAAGGGGCACCAGGCATAAGTTTCGGATCTCTGCGGAAAAAAACGCTTGGCATAGTAATTTTAGATACAAGGATAGGTATTGTCACTACGATGGGGATTCCATTCAGGCTAAGATGATTTAGTAGTGGTGGTATCCGCCGTGGCTCAGGGCGACACTGTTGCCATTGGCGTAGGATGAAGCACCGCCGTAGTGTCCTCCGAAATGACCTCCATGCACCCCGTAGCCCCCAGCACCATGAATGTGTCCACCGATGCCGTAAGAGACGACTCCGTGGCCAATAGCGACGTTGTTCCCGTTAGCGTAGGAGGTAGTGCCACCGTATCCTCCGTGGTGATAGACGGGTGCGTAGTGGTGCGGGTGCATTGCCTTGCCGTGTCGGTGGACGACGGCGTTGAATCCGTTGTGCTTGTCGGCGGTGTACTCGACAACGCGGACTGTGCCGTCGGCTTCGTGGAGGCTGTATGCTCCCTTGACCACGTCTCCGTCCCTCGTCTCCCACTGGTTCTTATTATCACCGGTCTTGTGGTCGCTCACGCCGTAGTCGAAATGGTACTTGGGGTATGCCTGTAATAAGTAAATGATAATTAGTCGAAAACAATTCAGAACGTGGAATATTCAATGTTGTTTGAGGTTGAAGAAACGAGGAAGCGAATAAACTGGGTGAAACTAAAGGAGGAATTGAGGAATCAAAATTTTGGGTGTTGGCATGTTTTAAGTTGGGAGAAGTGATTCGATCAACAAGTGAGATTTTGGAATATTTCATCTTTATGTGAATTTGGTTGGTTAGTTTTTAACTAGCGCATAAAGTAACGGTGAAAACAACATCCAAACAGAATGAGTCATGTGTTGCCTACCATGCTGTTACTGATCATTGTTGTGAATGCCTTGGTCAGTGGATGATATTAGAAGGATGCTTTGCGCTTACTTACATAATGATCCAAATGGTCAACGCCTCCATAGAGTCCCCCTGGAAAAGCCAAGGCATGTGCTGCGAGGCCAACGACTAGTAGAATCTGAAAGAAGTAAAGAGGTTGACTCTGAGATTATTTGTTGTCGGATAAGTTAAATTGGGGAACATGATGTTTGGAGATTCATCAGATCAGATCTAATCAGAAAAAAATTTAGGTGTACGGGATATCTATTGGTACTTCTTTTGTTTTACGAAACCTTAAGTGTAACTACTACCAGGGGCGCAACAACGGAGGGTTGGGTAGGGGGGCATCCCCCCCCCCCCCCCCAAGCACGATTGTAAGGGGGGGGGAGGATAGCCCCCTCGCAGATACCAGAGGTTGTGGCTCACATTTTAGTGGACACTGCCCGATTTGTAAAATTATTTGCGCCTTATTCCTTAGCGACTCCGCTCTGATTTTGAACGCTGCGAAAAATTGGTGCTGTCTATATATTAGTTATTATTCATTGCTGTAGTATTACAGTGTTTTTTAACGGTTTGAGCGAAATTTATTTCTTCCCCGCTTCTACAGATTTTTCAAGGAATTTGGCCCCCCCTCCCTCCACGATTCGGGGTGTTGTTGCACCGTAGACTACTGCGGATGTACCAAGCAGAACGAATCAGCTGATTGGAAGCGTACTAACAATTTTTGCCACTACTCAGCGGGGTAACAATTGGAACGAGGGAATCATGTACCTACTTAGTAAGATTCAATTTACACCCCCGAGTTTATGTGGAGTTCGTTTAATACATTTCATTACATAAAATTTCTCATTTACGACAAAGAAATGTTTGATGGTTAAATCGTCGTACATTTAATAGTAAAAACATATTGGTAATAACATATTTTGTGAATAGTAAAAATAGGCGAGCAATGTTTTTATTTTGGTGATGTTGCACTCACTGCCTTTGACACTAAATTTATGTCCTTATACGGGTTTTAATATGTGATATCTTAAAAACTCAGGACTCAATTATAGGAAATTGAGCGAGTGATATAAATTGATGACCACATGGATCAGAAGGGAAGTCCCAATTAGGAGTTTCCATTTAGCCACTAGTCTACTAATTTGACAAGGAATTGCAATATGAAAAATATCATGGGGAACGGACACGAATGATTCAATCCTTGAGTAATGGAAGGTTATTGAATTGTTATATATGAATTGAGTAGTATTCGTATCGAATGAGATGCTGGCGTACTAATTCAAAGCACATTCATTAAATATAATGTAAGATTCTGTGTTTAATTTGATAGTTGATTGCACTATTTAGTAGAAATAATGGATTAATATGATTGCGAGCTTCATAATAATGTTCTTTTCCCTCTCAGTTAAATCCGTTCACTCAGTGACAAGCTGCATAGTTACTATTATAGAATGAGAATTTGAGACTACCTGTGAGATCATAGTGGTGAGATGTTGGACTCGGCTGGCGCTGGATGGTGAATCTTGTGAGTTGTAACGAAACATTTCGACAACACACTTATATACCCAGGAGTCTTCCCTATTGGCCCTCTCCCCGCCTCCCGATTTCGACAGAAAAGGCGTTGGGAGCAGTGATATGAAGAAATATAGAGTGGTGAGATTTCTGCGAAAGGCATAACTCTGGAACGGGAAGGGTGCTTGGGGAAATAAGTACTTTTGAAGTAGTGTGTAAGAGTGAGATTTTTGATAATTTTGGGGAAGGGTGAGGGTGCTATAGACTTGGGGTTGCAAGAGAACCTCTTATAAAACCAATTTATCACCCGGTAATGAAGGCTGATAAGTTCTCCAAGGAAAGGTTTTCAGGATGTAATTGTCAGGACAGTTAAAGATAATTCGTAAGAGGAATTAGGATTAGAAAATTGAGACTTGTATTTTAACTCAGAATAAATCGAGTGGAGGATATTAAGAAAATTCTACGTGACACAAAATTATGTATATATCCGATACCGATCTGCTTGAGCACTTATCACACATCCATTTTTACGGAATAATCTACATCTACGCTATACTCTGCGATTCACCGCGGGAGTGTGTGACAGGGGTTAAACATGCAATAAAGAGCTACAATGCTGCTGTTTCATGTAAGCATGTTAGATATAAATGCGCACGGCGCATGCGCATTACGCAGCTACATGTCCAGTATTTATGTACATAGTAATTAGGCCATTGCTGGGTTTAAAAGCATATCTCTAAATATATCAATCTGCATTTCCATAGAATGGATTGGTTATGTTAAAATATTGCGCACTACAGGCTTATAATATTTCACCTTTTATCCCTTTGCTATGCTTTCTATTATGCTATCCTATGGCACGCGGGAAAAATGACATTTTAAATCGGTACGACTATATCTCTCTAATCTTATTTATGATCAAATCTAACATAATATGCAAGGGTTCTTCACATATATCTAAAATCATCAGTTGTCCTTTGAGTTTTACATTTCTGATGGACATGTAATCGGTATTTTAGCCTACGATCTGATAATGATTCCCAGCATAATTCTTCTATTATTGTGATAGGTTATCGTAACACCTTTTAACAATCCTAGCTGCTCTACGCTGCACACTGTCTAGTTCCGTGATGAAACCGAGGCCATGGCTGCATATTGCAAGTGGGTATTGAGGCATGCTAGTGCTTATCTAAGTAATGGTGCGTGTACACCTCCTGGCCTTGTTGGTGGATGACGACCTTAAATCCGTTGCGCGTGTCAGCGGTGTACTCGACGACTCCGAGTATTCCGTCGGCTTCGTGGAGGTTGTAGACACCCTTGACTACATCGCTGTCTATGGTCACCCATTTATTTTTACTGCCTCCAGTCTTGTATTCGATCAAGCCGTCAAATTTGTACTTTGGTAATACATGGAATTATGGCGATCTACGGCCTTGGATATCCAATGTTATTTTGAATTTCGGCATACTATTTGCCATTTATATTTATTATGCTGCAAAAATTAAATTTATTCAGGTGTTCGTCCCCAAGTTATTACAAATCTTTTCTATATTTATAAGTCTTAATATTATTGCCAGTTACAGCCATAATAACTGTTGTAATTGTGAAGTTCGTTGTAAATTGTAAAGGACTCATAATGACTGGTACCTAATAAGTTTTCCATTAGTAGAGTCAAAGTTTGGCGTTGCAATACACTCAAATTTCGATATCTTGTTGAAATACTTGTTTTGAGGTTTAGATTTAAAGTTCGATTTTATGTAGGTAGCATGGGACAAAAGGATCATCAAAAATTATTATTGAGTTTAATTTTTTTGGTCGCTGCAAAGAATTTTCAGTCCTAAAAATAAATTCACTCAGTGAATATGGTATCATTTTGTATGTAAAATACTAATGCAAGGGTATTTTTGTCAAAGGCATATAGACGTGGAATCGGGTACCATAAACCATGTCAGAACTATATTTAAACGGTACAACATTCAAATGAAGCTGTAGAATTTGATGTGTATTCCTTCTTTATAGTTTAAATAAGAGTATAAAGAATATGTTGATGAATGAGCACGATATGGGTTTTGTTTTTAAGGAAGACTTCAGAAACCTCTGAGTTTATATCATTTTCCAGATAGCTATCTAAATCATAATTTTATGGTGTAGTTATGCAGTATTCATGACAGGTAATGCATTGTAATTATGATGGGTTACCATTTTTGTTTCTATAGAGAAATTGATGAACAATTTATTCGGTAGTTCAACATGTCATACCATTTGCGTTCCCCCTCCACGCAGAGTCAGTGCACGAAAGTAATTATTGGAACAAATTCTACATGATGTGAAGATGTATTTATATTACATTTCAATATCGATTATGATCAAGATACTTTAACTTTCCGACTCTTAGGTGAGCATCGAAAATTAGAAGAACTAGTCAATTTAATGGTTATTAATAAATACTGTAATAAACGCACATTGCAGAAAAGATGTAAAATACCTTCTAAAATTGGAGATCGCATTTATGCTCCAGGTAATACTTTGTAGTGAAATTTCAAACGTCTAGCAATGCTAAAAAAAACATAGATGGAGAATAAAACACATAAAGGAATTTTCATAACCTCACCATTGAAATTAAAAGGCAGTTAAACCCTATTCACAACGTGTTGCTAAAATGCACATTGAAGTTAAAATGCATTTACCTCCGTACTGATTACGTACAAATAACGGGTAACATATTTTCAGATAAATGTTAGAATTGTGCTGAATAATATTTCCCAAATAATTTTTTTATTTAATTTTCATTATTCTGAATTTGTAAAAAAATTCTGCCTAAATGCGGTTTTTACCAACCTCTTAATATGTGAAAACTAGAAATACTAGTTTATATCGTTGTATGTTCAATCAAAAATTATAACTATTTTTAAAGTAGGCCTAATTATTATAAACTTCTACTGTCTTAGAATAGGGAATGGTAGGGAATATCAGCAATGAATACTTCACTGTTACCGTAAATTAGTTTTGAACTTATGATATGCGACAGGATGTGATATTTCTGTTCTCTGCTCTCTTTCCAAGATCTATGTAATAATCATGAACTTTTCCTTGCATAAGATGTTTCTAGTTGTGTGTTTAATAAACCGAACCACATGCTGTTGTAATATGTTTCAAAATATGCTGATTTATATTTTTTAGAAACAGCAGGGAATGTTTTCACTTTTACAACCTATGACAATATTTTTTTAAATAAACGATACATTTGATCGAAGGTTGCTGACCATACAGTGAAATAAAATGCCTCTAATATGCTGAAAATGTTTTATAACATAATTGAAATTGGCCAGGATTGGTTTGGAGAAGGCCAGTTTTCATAGGGAAAAGACTGGAGAAGAAGGTTGGAATGAGTAATTCTATAGCATTGGCGCTAGTATTAGTATAAGGCGAAAAATTATGAAATTTGTGTTATGTCTGCTATATTAGTATGTATCTGAATAGTTGAAGTATTAATTAGGCCAATTATTCTTAGAGATATTTTTCTCATTAATTCGTTTTGGTGAACCACATTTTTAATTATTCATAACTAAATTCTTGTTTGCTTAATAAAATAACAGTTTCAAGAGAAATGATGCATGAAACCATGTAGACGCAAGAAACATTTCCTATACAACAGCATGTAATTTTGGGGTCGTTATGTATTTTTTCTTCAGAAATTCCAATTGTATTTTTTTAAGAATATATGGTGTCAATTTTGGCCAACCTTATTTTTGTCGAGTATAAGAGAAAGGAGTAAGGAATGCGTAAATAGTAAATTTATAAACTTTTATTCGTAAATTTAATAAAAACAATAAATTAATATCTTATTCCATGTGAAGGTCTTGCTGCACAACTATTTTCCAATGGAATACAAAAAGAAATGGAATATTTTAGTAGTGGTGTCCCCCGTGGTGAGCAGAAGCGTAGAGGTTTCCGTTGGCGTGCGAGGAGGCTCCTCCGTGGTGACCTCCGTAGCCTCCGGCGCCACCGCCGTACCCTCCGTGGTGCGCGGCCACGGCGTAGTGGTGAGGGTGCACTGCCTTGCCCTTGCGGTGCACGACGGCGTTGAATCCGTTGTGCTTGTCGGCGGTGTACTCGACAACGCGGACTGTGCCGTCGGCTTCGTGGAGGCTGTATGCTCCCTTGACCACGTCTCCGTCCCTCGTCTCCCACTGGTTCTTATTGTCACCGGTCTTGTGGTCGCTCACGCCGTAGTCGAAGTTGTACTTCGGGTGGGCCTGGAAGATTTAAAATGACATAAATATTCTGGCACTCGCGATATTTTTGCTGATTATAAATGAACTCTGGCCTTCATGTGATTATGATGGATACTTTAACGATATACAAATTGTTTTTTTTTGCGAATATAGGTTCGTAACGGATCTTTCGTTTTTTTGACACAGTCCGGACTTATAAGTAACGGTAATCTATTTGAATAAGATACATCCAATAATACATGTCCGAGTGTATTTAATGGAATCATTCATTTTAATGAAATGTAATGATGCATTGTTGCAATGCACTACATTATTGTAATTCAAGGTTTTTATACTTGGATTTATTAGGTGACTTGTTGAAAGTGGTCTGATTTAATCAGTGCATTTTTATTTCCAATTTTAATTGAGTAACTTCCATCATTAAGATCTCTTTTTGTGCTAACTTGATTCGGATAAAATTACGTTAGTAAACCAACGGAACTTATTTGAGTGATTTGTGTAGAAAATGTAACTCGCGATATCTTACAAACTCTTTCTGGTATTTTTGCATCTGCTCCTAAAGCTTGGATTACTTAATAAAATGTGGCCTAACACAGCAATTTTTGTAATCCATTTTAATTTAAAGACTATAAATGAAACGTTATTATGCTGATGTAATAAGGATTTTATAAAGTCATATTAATGTTCTCTCAAATGCTCATTTTGACTGTTACGGATTTGATTCTAAAAGAAATTTGAGCTTTCGGAGAATAAAAACTTCTTCTAATTTCCATGCTTTCAAACTCCCATCACTTTTAGTGATTCGAGCACTCATTTTGACATGCGAGGCTAGTGAGCGTACCTTCCTGTGTACCATCATCAACAGTGATCTGTTCCATGTTTTTTTCAGCTTTTTTCTTCAAATGATTTAGAGACACTATTGTAGTTGAATACTCACGTAGTAATCAACGTGATGGTATTCTCCTCCATCGTGTCCTGGTGTAGCGGCGGAAATAGCCACGAAGGCAATAAAAACTGCAGCCTGGAATGAATATAAGTAGGTATATGTCAAATGTGTGAAAAATATCTGTGATAGAAACTAGGGCTTCGTATACACTACAAAGTTTATTCTAGGAGTAGGTGAAGCATTTGTTTTCCGTAAGACAACATTTGAGTAACCTGCAAAATTTTCAAATAATATGTCAACTCGACCCCTAGAAGACTAAAGAATATATTTATGATATATGTGTAAATTACCAGGCAATTTTTACAGATATGATGATCCTATCCTTGATAATAAAATGAAAATATTTATTTTACTTTCGACGATATCAGGGAATAATTTGAAGAACGCTGTTTAGGAAATCTAAGAACCAGCAAATCTGATTGATCGGAGATCTGAATTCACTGAAATCGATTATTCTGCAAAACTTTTATGCATAGAATTTTTTCTTCTTTTGTTTTTTATAATATGACGCTTGTTATATTAATTTGTTTGAGACCCCAAATGACATTTTCAAAATGTAGTACTCTGTGCTGGATTTCATTGATCAATCCGAATATGCACAGCGTATCGCAAAAAGTGTATTATTCCCAGGTCATGTATTCAGTGTCACGTTTGTGTAAATTGAAGTATTATTTGGCTATAAGCTTCTTGAATACGCAACCATATTCTTGATATGGAAACTGAAGCCAAAATTGATACTTAATTAGTCTTTGATAATTGCTTCAAAACAGGTTTAAATATGATTTGACCCTTCGGGAGGGGGGTTTCATTCTTATGGTTCAAATATTTTGTTAAAATTTGAAATTGAGCTTTTTTCATAGATTAATGTAAATATGAAAAATGTATCGAAAATCAAAATATTTAAAGTAAAGCGCCGTGTGCTTTTGCATTGCGTTCTTAGAAAACAACTAAACAAGTAAATAAAATGTCATTGATGAGCAGAATCTTATGAACCTCACATTCAGATCTATATCCTTGGTAGATTTTTAAAACAGCTGTTTTATTTTAGTTCTAAAGTAACTTGGATTGAAATATTCACGTTATTATGTCGAATTATATGAGATATAGACTACGTGGTGAAAGATAATCTACCTGTAGGGCTAATTGTTCTCACTTATCACTCGTCACACTGAAATGTAAAGTACTTCTCCATTGAATTTGAACGTCAATAACTGGCGTTAGAGATCATAGTGTTTATAGTTTAAAACACATCCCAGTTCAGAGGAAATGATTTTGGATTCTGCGTAGATTTTGCTGCAGGGTACAATTTGTCTGACACGGTAGCACTCACCTGTGCGATATGCATTTTGGTGACTTCGATGTGTTGTCCTGATGAAATTGAGAGGAGTGTGATCTGTCTGCTGTCAAAACGTCTTATTTATACCAGAAGTCACTCGATGGCGGCCGTTGTGTTGGTGGAGTGGGGGCTGAAAGTGATATTGGTATCGGGGGTGGTGGAGGCATAATAGCGGTAGGGGTGGCCATAGTGTGATGGGCGGTATTGGGTGACTGGCACTCGCCCACCATTCCAACTGTGGGCGTGTCCCACCATGTGGTCTTACGCCGGATTTCAGGCGGATGTAAGAAAGGAAGGGAAATTAGGAGCTATAACAGACCGAATCGAAAGCGATATTTCGAGAGGAATGCGTTAAGTAATCGGGAGAAATAACTTGTGGGAAGGCTATGTTATTTCATGGTGCACCGAACATCACTTTTACTAATATGAGGTAATGTGGTATTGGGAAGCTGAATGGAACTGAATTCCCTAAAAAATGCATGTCATGTATTTAAGTTATGACTTTTAATCTTTTTTAAAATAAGCGTTTTCCAAATGGCTCTGAATATTCGGGTTTAGTTGATTAGTTTCGCGTATTGTCCATATCATTTTTCTCAATACAATTTAACAGTTAGTGTGCGACCTTAAAAATAATACCTTTAAAGATAAGTAATTTTAGTAAAACATTGTATTGACATGCAACATTAAACCATCAAATAATTTTTAAAGATGATATATAATTGATTTTCTTCTTTATCCAGCTATTGATCAATAGGGCTGCAGAGAATGTTGAAGAAAATGCGTTAATATTTAATCCCTGCCACATATCTCGTACTGCGATGTACATCCTTATTAACTGTATCCGAGAGAACATATAAACATTTCAATACCTCACCAGAGAAATCCGCGTAATATATTCAGTCAATTCGATGGCTATTGTTGAGGCTTTGAATTCGGCTTTCGGTTTTAAAGGGTTGTGGTCATTACCGTACTTAACCAAATATAAATTCATCGTGATGCATGAAAAAATATTTCCAATGTGTTTTTCTTCATCCAATATCTTATAAAATCTTTTTTTATTCATTATTTAATTTTCGTAGACAAGTTTTTCCTTATATAATTGATGATAAAATATTAATTATATCTATCGAACAATTATATGACAAATAAATTTCTTTTGAGTGCTTTGTGCAAAATTTTTTCTGTGCTTTGAAAAATTAAGTAACCACCAATTTTCATCCTCACCATTGAGCGCTAAAATGAGTTTAAGAAGGTAAACATTCAATTGGTAATATAAGTATTTATTCCGAGTATCTTTACCGAAAATGGTAGGGGAAATACATGACGTCTCATAAACTTATTGCATGGTGAAGTGGAATTTTGAGGTTTTTTTTGCTACAAACTTTAGGTTTATTCCCGCTGCAAGAGTAAAATCGCTTTAGGCGCTATTTAATTTCCTCAGATTATTATCTCCAATATATATGTTCAAGATACAATATCTGCTGCTTTAACCAAACCTCAGCTAATTTATAAAAGATAAAAGTATACTGTCAGAAGGGTCCCCGACAGCTTGGGAGAGTTGCCCCACGAAAGAATGAATGAGATACTAACGAAAACTATTATACCTAGTCCAACAATTCCATATTTTACCCATATACACATCACATTGCGGAACAGTAGAATAAGTATTAATAATCTAATTGTGTCTGCATCTGTCGAAGAATTTGCAAAAGTGAATTTGGTTTATACACATCAGAGATTGCATATTAGCAGGGATGGGTCGGTTCGGTTCTTCGGTTCTCGGTTCCACCGGTTCTTGAGCTTAGAACCGGAACCGAAGCCAAAAATAATCGGTACCGAAAAAATTGGCGCGAAAACCAGTTTGAAACCTACTCATACTCCGAAAGTGGAGGCTTCACATTAAAATCTGGTGAAATAGTGTACTTAGATGCTTCAAAGTCGCGAATTATTCTAATTCAGTCGTTAACATGACTATACACACAAATATAATGAAGTATTGTTTTTCAAGCAGTATGTCTCTGAAAATGATTATCGATTACCTTAT
This sequence comes from Platycnemis pennipes, assembly GCA_933228895.1. Lineage (NCBI taxonomy): Eukaryota > Metazoa > Arthropoda > Insecta > Odonata > Platycnemididae > Platycnemis > Platycnemis pennipes. The sequence goes on along the minus strand of OW121854.1, from coordinate 107,301,284 downwards.
CTTACCATTGAGCAATGCAAAGTAAGTGGTAAATTAAGAACTGGAACCGAGAATGGGAACCGAGAACCGAAGTTAAGAACCGAACCAGAACCGGAACCAAAAATAAGTGGAAACGACCCATCCCTACATATTAGTATTTATAATGTGTCTTTTTTAAGGGAGAGCCAAACGGGGCATATTATTAGTATCGTATTCGTTGAAGATTAGGACCAAGCATTGAGGAATTCATGTAACTTTGAAAGTGACATAGATTTAATTCTCTTCGTCCCCTCAAAAATTACCATCTGGTGTATTTGCTGCTATAATAGCGATGCTTCCGCGTCCATCGTCGTCGATAGCTGTTTAACGACTTCTTCATTCTGCTTCGCCTTTCTTTTGACCGCTGCTATCTCTCTCCTGGTTTCAACGGTCTCCACCTTCGTCTCCTCCCTCAATATTTCAACCTCCCTTCGGATTATGCCGTGCTCTTCCTCAATATACACCCTATATACCGCGAAATCTGCGTTCCATTCCACTCTCGCAGTACCTACGATTAATTCCGTGGTGTTTATCATCTCCTCTCGCTGGATTACTAGTTCCCACTTTATTATTCCGAATAGCTTTGCCATTTCCTCCACTCTCCTCCTCATTTCCTCCTCATCCCTCTACCTCTCTTGTCTCCTCATCTCTTCATCCCTCTTCTTCTGTTAAATTTGCATCAATACCAATCACCGGTACCCTTCTCTCGGAAATTCGAATTCACGGGTATCTACATCAATGTTTTCGCCCTTAATCCTGAACACAATCTTTTCTTTAATTTTTCTTTGCTACCAGAGGCGTTCAGCCCCATGCGTTTTGACTCCTGTATTTGTACTTTTTTCACCTCCACAATTCTTTTAGTTACTGACACCGTATTTCTATCTACTATCTAGTGCTAGTGACGCTCTCCTAATGTCAAGGTGGTCGTGGAACCTTTTTTGATATGGCCCTGGAAGAGATCAGGAAGAAAAGCTGGAGGAGATGAAAACGAACGGAGAGGTTTTAAAAATGGTGGTGGAGGTATTTTTAGGAGAAAAGGCTATTTTTATATTCTATGGCGGGGGCGATTAAAATAATTCCAATGTGAAAAGATTTAAAGCGGAAACCATTCATAAATATTAGCGCAAGTATGTGAAGAACACGCAAAGATGGGACGTAGATTCAAGTTCCACCAATTTTTAGAGGGTAGCGCCCTAATTTACATTTTGGGCAACTAAATACATCAGGTTAAATTGGTTTTGGGGTTTAAGGTAAAACAAAGTACTTCCGTTATTCATCTTGACAGCCAAAGCTCTTCACTTTACAAATTGTCGCTGTCGAACGGAGGATTAGATTAATTACATCGTTTAATCTTTTCAACCCACTTCCTTTTTTTTTTAAACATGTTTGATTTATTGACCAATTGTTCACAGGACTCGTGGACTCATTTTAGGAGGGATGAATATAGAGATACTGAAGTGATTTTTGTTTATTTATTTCCATTCTCCCTTAGATTGTTCATATTATTTGAATTATTAAACCATTTTCTAAATTTTTGGAGGAGTGAAGCTTGGAGACATATTCCCCTAGTTGGGCCTGATATCCCATTTGAAACGGAAAAAAATCTAAAGAGTGCAAGTGTCTTTACATTATATCAAGACTTAGTTTGTATTTCATCATTTAATTTTTTTCAGGAATTTCTATCCCTCACTTGCACATATCAAATGTTTGAAAATGTTTAAAAAGCTGTTTCCACCGAGTTACCAATTGCGTACATGGAATATACTATCAGTAACAATTTCCGGTTGATTTGGGGGAGTAAAGATCGGAGAAGTGTTTTCCGAGCAGGATGAGATACTCAATTTGGGATCGAATAGCTAAGATTCACCTCTTGTATGTGGCGGCCTCAGTACTAAATAAAAGCAAATACCCTTAAGGCTTTTTCTTTCGTATAATTTTTAAATTCTTTCATGCATGATTTCTCTTTACTTTTAATGGTAAAGTTAATGGAGACCTCTCTTTACCAATAATGAGGGGGAACATGTGTGAATAGCTAAGTGCTGACTGACGGATAGATGATAGTATTCATTCATGCAGTTTTAAAAGAATCTTTATTTTCGATAAAATTGATATCGAGGAGAAAAGCCCTCGAGTTCATTCGTAAACTTGCTGAACATACTCAATCGTTGCGGCTGACTTATCAGAACTAGAATTTTACCATGTCATTTATATTTTCTCGCTATCTTGCAAACCGATGTCAAGGCAATTGGCAGGAGTGTTAGGAAACTATGAAAAAGAACCAATGTTGAATCAGTTAGTCTGATTGTTTTCCTTAAAAACGCAACATGTAAAACCCAAGGGGAAAAAATCGGGAATAAGTTCAAGCCTTATTTCCTTGAGAAATAATTATATTATTTTCTGCTATGAGTCGCTATAATAATGTTATCAGTGGTGACCGATGGCAAGGCTGGCGTGCGACGCTCCTCCGAAGTGGCCGGTTCCGGCGTGCAGGAAGCCGTGGTGGTGGTTTACGTGGGGGTGTGTGGCATGTCCGACCTTCTTGACGACAGCGTTGAATCCGCTGTGGTCATCGGCGACGTAGTCCACCTGCCGGATGGTCCCGTCCGCTTCGTACAGGCTGTAGGAGCCCTTGACGACGTCACCGTCCCTCGACTCCCACTGGTTCTTCACGTCCCCCGTGTGACCATCGGCCACTCCGTAATTGTACTGGTACTTGGGGTGAGCCTATAGATTATAGGAGAGAATACAAGGAACATTAGTACCTACATCACGAGTGGGAGTCCCTTTCACTCGCTAGTCTAGAACTTTTTTTAGATGGAGAAGGACAGGGATAAATTATGACCTGTGGAAAAAGATCATCATTGGGAAGAAAGGCTGATTCGAATGAATGAGAGCAGAAAAAAGATTATTGCTTTCATTTAAATCTACTTCCATTGGTGGACCGGCAAGAATTTTCCCCGTTTCATTAAATTATTTGATATTCAGCATGTTATTAATTCATGGATATGTCTGTTAAGTGTTGAAACTCTTGTATATTTTATCGTATATTACTATGAAAGTCCTTTAAATCTTAAATGGCACCTGGAAAACAACAATGTTTGTGAAATTGAATTTACAGTTGAGAAATGACTTCCTTATATGTAGTATCAATCACCAGCGTAATTTCATTTAAGTATTGATGTTTCTATGGGAAGCTAAATTTAATAGAGCCTGCAATAAATTTCTCAGGGGAAATTCAAGACATTTAAACGTAATTTCATTTTCGAGTAGTAATTGATTAAGATGGAATGATTCCTGTCAATCTAATTCGCATGTCTTTCTGTGTATTAATCACCATTAGCGCAAATTGGCTCGTATTCTTACATCATACATACTAAGACGGGCAGGGTTCTGGAAACAGAGACTGTTTTCCCGCAGCTTATTCTTTGTCTCTGTCCTCATGCTATCTACCTACCTATCTACCATCTAACTACCTACTTATAACATTGCGTTGCGTAACACATTGCTTGAATTACTGAGAATTCCGCTTACTTACGCATACTTACATAGTAATCAAAATCATGGTGCCCTCCTAAATCTATTCCTCCATGACGTACACCAGGGAATGCAAAAGTAGTTGCGGTGATTGCTGCAAGGCAAATAAGCACCTGGGAAAAATGAAAAATTATAAGTTTAGTACATTTGTTTTTCGGAGTAAAAATTTGTTTAAAATTTAAAATGCCATAAATCCTCGTAAAATTTAATTCAAGGATAACTTTCATTTTAACTGCCCGAGAGAATATGAAATATTTTTATTTGGATTCGTATTTTATGCTTAATCTGATAGACATCTTGATCCAGCATAGTAAAATAGAATGTTTATGGTATAACCATTTAGTACACAGTGCTCTCAAATGTTGAATACTAAAATGACGTAGCTCTTATATGTGCCTTACTGTCACAAGCTGAAATTCAGTAGAAGTACATAGGTATCGTAAAATCTATATATGGTAATGTTAGGCTAAAGATTTGTGAGTAAAGCATTTCAATAAAGTAATATGGAGTGCTTTTACTGATTAATGAAAGTTTTGAGTCAATACCCACAATGATAATTACGGTACCTTATGATTTTCATGATGGATGAGTAATAATAGCAAATAAGGTTACCTGATGGACCATTTTAGTTTCTTCTGATTGACAATGTTCTCAGTAGGAAGGCAGGTGTGTGATTGATGGCATATGATAAATTCTCGCTCTTTTTATATGGAATGATGAAAGGCACCGGTATTCATACATCGTGATACATAGAAGTTATGGGAAATAGTAGCAACTGAGATAATCAAAATTAAAGAAAGTTTTCGATGAGGTAAGCGAAATCGTTGAAAAGTTTTATTTATGTGAAATATGACAAGATGAATTCAATGAGTAATGGAATGAGGTGGCGTCATTGATATGCTTTCGTTTCTTTCACCACCACTAACTTTGGAATATTATACAAATTGGAGATTTCATGTGTTGGAAAATTAGTTTTTTTTAATTTTAAGGTGAGGTTATCTTCTGCAAAAATTTTAGGGGCTCTATGTAATATTCATTCCTTTTACTTGTCTAGCATTTTAGTGTGCCTGTTTTTCTTCTATAATTCAATTGTAATTAAGTTTAAGTAATATTATAAATTGCTAATTGTGGAGCGAAAGTTATCGCATTATTATAACATAAAGTCGTGAGTCGAGAATGGCATTTAACGACAAGGATTGTAAACTACCCCGCAGAAAATACTAGATAAATGGCAAATATTTATAATTTTAATGGCCAATGCGTTTTTTATTTTTTAGATCCATCGTAAACAATTGTCTGATTATCAAACTTCTTTGATGTCAGTTCCTTTGTTAATTGACCTACTATTACACTATAGCACATAATGACTTTTAAAATGCCCTTATTGAAAGCTCTGGAATAGTAGTGATATATTCTTATTGTAAGAATTGATTACGTTACCTGTATAATTTTTAGTTACAGGACTATATTTTCAGATAAATGGTTGAGTTACGCAAAATAATTTTTCACTTTAATTTCGTTATGCTGTAACTGTAAAAAACATTCTGCCTAACGACAATCAGGTATTTGCCAACCTCTTAATATTTATAAAAAGAGAAATTCCAGATTATATCTTTGTTTATCCAATCGATAATTTTATCTCCTTTTAAAGTAGGTCTAATGAATAAATACATATAACCACTGTCTTGGAATATCAGCTACGAGTACTTTACTGTTCTCGTAGTTTAGTTTTGAAATTGTTATCTGCGACAGAATGGTACCGAAACACAAGCTGTTGGAAAGCTGCTGATATGAACCTCCCATACTCATTCTTTCTTGCGGTGGCTCAAAGAAAAAAGCGATAGATGCAAATGAATATGTATATGAATGAATATACAGGCATAAAAATATTTTTTTATCGTTAACCTTATTCTGAAAGTTTTTTTAAATGCAATTTTCATTCCCAGCCCATCCAGAATTAAATACTTTATTTGTGAGTCTTGAAGTAAATGAAACTATTTACTTGTTTTGATTTTTCAAGTTTATTTCAGAAATTATCGAAAGTAAATTTTCAAACTGTTAATTTTGAGGGTAAATGGCATTCTTCAGTTAGTGACTTTAAGGGTTTGACTTAAGGTATTAAATGAATAACTATTTTGTTTCACTTATTGCCTACATGTTGAAGAACGTAGGGAATACAAAATGTTGGAAATAAAAAATACAAAAATATTAACAATATTTTCAAATATGTTTTCAACAGTTGGAAAATGCAGTCACTTTCTTCAAAAAGTCTTTTGATTATCGTTATCCACAACTGATCCATTAAAACCAGAATCGTGGGCATTGAAAAAGTAGTAAAAGTAGCTTCATAAACAGAGGTTCTTATTCATCTCAGCGTATTCACGGAGGTCCCAGAAGTTTTATTATTAAGTATGTTAATTTTATAATGCAACTAATTCATAAGAATATACGATATAATATTTTATATCATTCGGTGGGGAACTTCATTATCTGTCATGCTATAAATTTCTCCCCATTACATCTTTCAAGGATTCACTTATTATGAAGCAGTAGAAATGGAGTCATGCACTTCCATCAACGTACATTACCCCAACATATCCGTTCATAATGTTGCCTGTTATGGCCACCAATTGTTCGCAGGAAGAGAGATATTTTAAATATATCAGTCCAATTTAACTTTCTTGGTCGAGAATAGCAGAATCATTGCCGTTCTTATTATATATTTTTAACGTCATTGGTAAAAATATCAGCATCAAATTTACTTGAAAGATAGTTTAAACTTTAACCTACGCTCTGATATTGATTCCCACCCGAGTTCTTTTGATGAACTAGTGATCATTCGTATGACCCTTCACTAACCTCGCCAATCTTCATTGTGTACTCTCTAATTCCATAACTATATTTGACTCATATGGATTCCATAACACCATTTCCATGAGTAATAAAGTTCAATCAATAGCGCATGTTGATGGTCTTCATCCTCCACCCCACACCCTGTGGTGGCTTGCAGGGTATTGCGTTAATGTCGTTGTGCATGAATCCCAATGGACGAAATGCCCTGTTATTTCACGGACATACACCTATCATGGCATGATTTCTGTGAAGGTAATTCCTAGGTATTTAATTGATTCTACATTAGACCATACGCTTTGGATAACGACATATGCTTATGGGGTGAAACTACCCTTTTTATGAGCTAAATACCACGCGTTATTCAAATTTAACTCAAGCTGCCAAGTTGCAAACAAATTATCAATTTTTTCTAGGTCCCTCGCTAGCACCTGAGTATCACATTAGCTACGAGTTTCCCTATAAACTACTGAGTCATTTGGAAATGGATGGAGCTTTCCCTCAACTATGAAATTTAAGTAATTTATGCAAAGAAAGAGTAAAATAGGCGTTCCTTAAGTGACATTTGATGCTACTTTTATTCTAAGGGACCTAACACCATCTAAAGCCACCCTATGCACGCGATCATTTTAAAAATATCAATCCCAACTTATAATACCATTATCTATCCTAGAGAATTATAGATTTGTAAATGACTCCAGTTGAGGTACATAATCGAATGATTAAGATGAATTATCGAATGAATGAATTTTCAGATGCAAAAATCATGCGTTTTCTTGAACGTTATCTTCATCCGAAAATAGAATACCATGCACAAAAAGACCGAATTTTGCCATCCTGACCCCATGCTGGTTTTTCATCAACAATTCCTGAATATGGTGGTGTCGTATCACTTAAAATCATATCCACTTAAATTTAACAAGAAATTGGGATTAATGATCTTTATCTGTAATTTTATGGCAGGTTACTGCTGCCACTTTGAAAAATCGCATTTGCGTTAGCTATTTTCAGTCTTTAGGTAATATTTACCCAAAGACGTTGGATTTATTATTAGATTTTTGAAAGCAGCAATAAGGACCAGCCATGTGCATTTACAGACCATTTTCTTTATTTTGGTATAGCGATCGTTGGCTGCCATTTACGTTATGATGAATTCTTTCTTTCTTGCATTTACGGAGCATTTTCTAATGAGTACTTTCGGATTTTAGTCTCTGACGTATGGTTGTGTCATAGTCAGTGGACTGGACTCTCGCAGTTTTCTGGTTGATATGAAATTTGTAGCGCCATAGTCCATGCACGCTCCTGGAATCTCTAGAATATTTGGAGTTTTTCTAAAGAATTAGATACTCTGTGGCTTATGGGATGTAGAGTTTTAGCGGTTACTGTTGTAGCTGTTTAATAAACAACTGACCGAAGCACCGTTGACTTTATAACAAATTGGGTAGGATATATTATTTGCAAAATTATAAAATCCTACTGCTAATCATGAAAACTACATTGATTGCAGTGATTATAATATCTTTATTCTTTGAAAAAATTAGCTACGTTCTATTTATATGTCATGTATACACTATACGTGTATACATGTTATTCTATTGCTCAGAATGTGTAGTTAAAGATTTATTATTTCAATTGTCCTTTTAAATATTTTCTCACAAATTCCTTTTGATTTACCTTATTTGTAATTTTACACAAGTAATTTCTTTTTTGTTTAATAAAATAACAGTCTCTTGAGAAATGGTGATTCAAAGCCAGTGGACTAGTGAAACATTTCCTAACACACGGCCTGAATAAAATAAGTCGAGGAACTGAAAGCTGAACAACAGAAATGCAATCAGAACACAAACACTGCTCTTCATTTAATGATAACTTTATCACTTTTTCCACTTAAATTTTGTTGTGGTTGGGTATTTTTTCATCAGAATTCCAATTTTAATTTTTTTTAACATGCATTCAATTTTTGCGTACTTCTTTTTTCGAGTATAAGAGATGGGTTTCAGAAATGCGTAAATAATGTACCTATAAACTTTTATTCGTAAAATTCATAGAAACAATAAATAAATATGCTTTTGCATATTAAGGGCCTGTAATACATAACTATTTTTCAATGGAATGCATAAAGCAATGGACGATGGAATATTTTAGTAGTGGTGTCCCCCATGGTGAGCATAAGCGTAGAGGTTTCCGTTGGCATGCGAGGAGGCTCCTCCTTGGTGACCTCCGTAGCCTCCAGCGCCACCGGCGAACCCTCCGTGGTGCGCGGCCACGGCGTAGTGATGCGGGTGACCCGCCTCGCCCTTGCGGTGCACGACGGCGTTGAATCCGTTGTGCTTGTCGGCGGTGTATTCGACAACGCGGATGGTGCCGTCGGCTTCGTGGAGGCTGTATGCTCCCTTGACCACGTCTCCGTCCCTCGTCTCCCACTGGTTCTTATTGTCACCGGTCTTGTGGTCACTCACGCCGTAGTCTAAGTTGTACTTGGGGTGGGCCTGGAAGGTTTAAAATGACATAAACATTCTGGTAATCGTGATCTTTTTGCTGATTTTTAATGAATTCTTGACCACACACGATTATGATGCATATATTTGAACGATATTGCAAATTGAGTGTTTCATCTAGTAACGCTTCGTGCACAAATTTAACAGTTTTGTGTCAGATGCTACACTTTAGAAGTAACGGTCACCCATTTGATGCACAACGTTGTTATGATTCTAGATTTTTATCTTTCCATTTATTAGGTGACTTGCTGAAAATGGACTCCTTTTTTAATCATTAAGATGTGACTATTAAGACTTGATCATTAAGACTTAGTGGTATGTTGATTCGGATACAATTAGGATAGTAAAACAGTGGGGTTTAATTGATTAGTATATTTAACATGTGTACTAGCGATATTATGCAAGCTTTTTTTCTGGGATTTTTTAATTTGTGGCTAAATTTAAGCGTGCTTCACTTCATATAGGCCCAACATTTATATATTCTGTAATCCGCATTGATTCAAGGTCTATAACAGAAACATGATGATGTAATAAGGATTTTATATACATTCATATTATTGTTATCTCAAAAGGTTATTTTGACTCTTGCGGCTGTGTTTTTAAAAGAAATTTTAGTTTTCAATGTTTAAGAACTACGAATTTCTAAACTCTGAAACTCCCTGCACTTAGATTCAAGTTCTCATTTTTTCATGCGAGGCTAGTGATCTATCGTCCTCTATACCATCATCAATTGTGACATGTTCAATGTTTTTATTCAAGTTTTTTTTTCTGATAATTCATTAGACACACGATCGCATTATCAGGTTACTCACGTAGTAATCAACGTGATGGCCTTCTCCACCATGTTGACTAGGTACAGCGGAGGATATAGCCACTAAGGAGAGAAGAACGGCAACCTGGAATGAAATTGAGTAGGTATATGAAAAAATGAATGGAAAATGAGCCCAATAAAAGCTTGGCCTTTATATATATATATATATATATATATATATATATATATATATATTTATATGTAGAAGAGAGAGAAGAGATGTCCTAATAAATGCTAGCAACAAGGTGTTGAGGGTGGGGGTGAAGGAAAGGATAATCAGTGGACACTTACCAGTAGATGACCCATGGAGAGCCTGGTGTCCACTGCGCTTTGGAGCTTTCGGGTCACGAACCCTTCTTCAGCTGGAGGAGATCACTACTGGGGTGTCACACTGGAGTCAAGGGTTTCGGTTGGTGTGTGAAAAGGGGATTGGCTAGGGTAAAAAGGAGGGAGGGGGAAGAGGGTGGACTAGGAAGGGGAAATGGAGAGGGAAATTGGACGGGTGGAGAAAGCTAGCGAATGTTGATGCCGGGAGAAGTGGTTGATTTTAATATGGAAATATAGGCGAGCTCCCAGTGACGGAGCTCTAACGTAGATGTTTCAGGTGGGAATGCTCTGATTACCTTCACTCTGAAGCAGTCATTGAAGGGAAGGTTATGAGAATTGGCGTGCTCGGCTACTGGCAACCTTAAATGTCGGGTGACACTGCTCCTATGGTTATTGATTCGCATATTAAAAGAGGTGGTCGTCAGTCCTATATAGAAGGCCTGGCAGTGATTACAGGAAATTTCATAAATTACATTACTCGAAGAGCAGGTTCCTCGAGAATGTATTTGGTATGTGACGTTTGTAACCGGGCTGATAAAGGAGTGGGAATGGGAGTTAATGGGGCATGTGAGGCATCTGGGTTTGTTACAGGGATGTGAGCCAATCGGTTGGAGATCGGAGGCACAAACTGATGATGGTAGTTGTATCTCGCGAATCCAAAGGCTGTTTTGGAGATTGGTAGGACGACGAAAGGAAAGCACGGGAGGTCTCGGGATAAGTGAGGAAGTTAAGGGGGAAGATAAAAGAATACATTGGGCTGACTTAAAGATAGTTTTTAATGCAAAATCTAGGCCCGGATGAAACGTGGTGGCGAAGATGGTAAGATTGTTTGGTGATATTTCTTCTGGCTCTGCTGTTGAGCGTGGCCCGTTGCGGGGAGCGCACGCCTTGGCCAGCTGCTCTCGGACTATTGAGGGTGGGTAACCACGGTTGAGGAAGGCTGATTCCAGGTCTTTTAGATAATTGAGGAAGAAATAGGTTTCAGAACAGATACGGCGACCTCGACGTGCCAAAGAGTATGGTAGGGAGCGCTTGCAGTGTTCGGGATGGCAGCTATCCCAGTGTAAGTACTGCTGCAAGTTCGTAGGTTTCACGTGGACCGATGTGCTTATTGTCCTATCATGTAAGTGGATGTCTACATCTAAGAATGTAATGAGCGAGGTGGAAGAGTGGGTGGTGAATTTTAGGCTAGGGTGCGAATTTATTTGTTGAATGAAATTGTTTAGGGTGTCAGTGCCATGCGTCCAAATCATGAAGATGTCGTCTATGTAGCGGAGCCAGATTAAGGGTTTAAGGGGAGACGAGGATAGAAGTGTTTCCTCCCATTTACCTAGAAAACAAGACGCGTAGGAAGGTGCCATCCTCGTTCCCATGGCCGTACCCCTGACCTGAAGAAAATGGCGTCCTCCAAAGGTGAAGTTGTTTTTTGTGAGCACCATTTTCATCAGATCAAGGAGGAATTCGGTGGAGGGACGTGATTCTGTGGGTCTGCTGATTAAAAATTCTTTTGCGGCTGCCAGGCCTTCTTTATGGAGTATGTTGGTGTACAAGGAGCACACATCTATTGTGACCAGGATGGAGCCGGGAGGAAGAGGTGAGTGGAGGAGTTTTAGTTTTTCAAGAAAATGATTTGTGTCACGCACGAAGGACGGCAAGTTGCGGACGAATGGCTGGAGATGGAAGTCAATTAGGGCAAAGATTCTTTCGGTGGGGGAGTTGTAACTAGAGACTATCGGGCGACCAGGGGTGCCAGGCTTGTGTATTTTGGGGAGTAAGTAGAAGGTGGGGGTGCGGGGGTTCGGGGGAATAAGGAGGGAGATCTCACTTTTTGAGAGACCTTCCTTAGGGCCCTCAGAGCGTAGCTTCCGCGCAACTACAGTGAGATACTCGGGGGTTGGATCTGAGGGAAGAGATTTGTAGGAAGAGATGTCGCTCAGTTGGCGATTCGCTTCCTCCTCGTATTTCTGCCGGTCCATTACGACTGTTGTGGAGCCCTTGTCGGCAGGAAGGATGATTATTTTTTGGTTCTTTCTAAGGGAGATAAGGGCATGTAGTTCGTCCCGCGAAATATTCTTAGAGGTCGGGAGGGAATTGGAAAATTCTTGGGACGCTAACTGAGAGGAAATATAATTTAGGTATAATTCAATAGGGTGATTAGCGGGAAGAGTGGGCGGGCAGAAAGACGATGGTTCCTTAAATTTTGAAAGAGGATTTTGCGGTGGAAAATTTCCCTCCTCGTTGGCATTGAGTGCGGCGATGGAGCAGTTAGCGAAGTAATAATTTAGTCTTATGTTCCGCGCGAAGGCATGAAAGTCAGAAAGGAGGCGGAAGTGGTCGAACCTAGGGGTGGGGCAGAAGGAGAGACCCTTGGACAGAAGGGACGATTCTGAGAGGGTGAGTGAGTGGGAGGATAAATTGACGACGGCCTCAACTATCTTTAAGTCAGCCCAATGTATTCTTTTATCTTCCCCCTTAACTTCCTCACTTATCCCGAGACCTCCCGTGCTTTCCTTTCGTCGTCCTACCAATCTCCAAAACAGCCTTTGGATTCGCGAGATACAACTACCATCATCAGTTTGTGCCTCCGATCTCCAACCGATTGGCTCACATCCCTGTAACAAACCCAGATGCCTCACATGCCCCATTAACTCCCATTCCCACTCCTTTATCAGCCCGGTTACAAACGTCACATACCAAATACATTCTCGAGGAACCTGCTCTTCGAGTAATGTAATTTATGAAATTTCCTGTAATCACTGCCAGGCCTTCTATATAGGACTGACGACCACCTCTTTTAATATGCGAATCAATAACCATAGGAGCAGTGTCACCCGACATTTAAGGTTGCCAGTAGCCGAGCACGCCAATTCTCATAACCTTCCCTTCAATGACTGCTTCAGAGTGAAGGTAATCAGAGCATTCCCACCTGAAACATCTACGTTAGAGCTCCGTCACTGGGAGCTCGCCTATATTTCCATATTAAAATCAACCACTTCTCCCGGCATCAACATTCGCTAGCTTTCTCCACCCGTCCAATTTCCCTCTCCATTTCCCCTTCCTAGTCCACCCTCTTCCCCCTCCCTCCTTTTTACCCTAGCCAATCCCCTTTTCACACACCAACCGAAACCCTTGACTCCAGTGTGACACCCCAGTAGTGATCTCCTCCAGCTGAAGAAGGGTTCGTGACCCGAAAGCTCCAAAGCGCAGTGGACACCAGGCTCTCCATTAGTGGCATTTTCGGAAAGTACTTCCACTATGGCGAGGGAAAAACAATTGTCAAAAGTTTGATTATGGTGGGCAGTATGTTTCGGGATAGGTTCGTGGAAGGGAGGAATTTTGGTGGAATGCCGGTGGTTGTTCATCCTGATAGCTAGTGGTGTAGTGCACTCTCCAATGTAGAAGGAGGGGCAGAAATTGCAGGAGAGGCGGTAAACTTCATTGGTGGAGGTGCAGGAGGGAGTAGAGGAGGATTTGTTAAGGACTGATGAGGAGGCTGAGCGGAGTAGAAAGCAACATTTGCATCTCGGGCGTTTGCAAGGTGAAGAGAGATTGGAAGGAAGGGGAGCATGTAGAAGAGTGGGTCGGGTGGATCTAAGAATATTGCTGAGATTGGGTGCTTTTTTGTAAGTAACGGAAGGGCAGGCGGGAAGGAGATTTGATGTAGTATGGTTGGTATTTATGATGGGGTAAAGATCTCTCAGGATGCTTTTTATTTTGTGTGAGCCGGGAAAAAATTTGGTGATGTAATTCAATCGGCCGGGAGGGTTATTTTTGATGCGGGGTGTGTAATTGGCGGTAGGGGATAGAATTTTCTTTCTGAGGAGAGGCTCTGGGTACCCACGTTTCTGGAGGGCGTGGTGGAGGTTATCAATGGCTTGGTGTAGGGAGGGGGCATTGTTGCAAAGACGGTGAGCCCGGACGGAGAGAGAGTATGGAATGGATTGTTTGGTGTGTGGCGGGTGACAACTAGTGTAATGCAAATATTGTTCGTGGTTGGTAGGCTTTTTGTGGGTAGAGGTGATGAATTTGTTGTCTTCAAGGAGAATGTTGATATCAAGGAAGGTGGCGGATGAATCAGAGATGGAGGAGGTGAACGTGATAGAGGAAGAAGAGTTGAGAGAAGAGATAAAAGAGGTGAGAGAGTCGCGTCCGTGGGGCCACAGGAGGAAAATATCATCAATGTATCGGGCCCACAGGAGGGGTTTGAGCACTTGGGAGTTTAGGAATGAAGTTTCTAGATGGCCCATATAAATGTTGGCGTAAGATGGTGCCATGCGGGTCCCCATAGGGACCCCTCGGATCTGCAGATAATTGTTATTATTAAATGAGAAGGCATTTTTGGTAAGGACAAGTTCTGCTAGGCGAGTGATGAAACTGGTAGATGGAGAGTGGGGTGTTGGACGTAGTGAGAGGAAGTAGTGGAGAGATTCTAGGCCTTCATGGTGGGGAATGGAAGTATAGAGTGATACCACATCTATCGTAGCCATGAGAATATTGGTGTCTTTGGGAATGGGGGTGGAATTAAGAATGTCAAGAAAGTGGTAGGAGTCTTTGATGAAGGAAGGGAGGGAGGTGACTATTGGTTGAAGGTAGTGATCGAGTAGAGCAGAGATTCTTTCAGTGGGGGCATTGCGGCTGGATACGATAGGGCGACCAGGGTTGTTTGGTTTGTGAATCTTCTCCTCACCGTCTTTGCAACAATGCCCCCTCCCTACACCAAGCCATTGATAACCTCCACCACGCCCTCCAGAAACGTGGGTACCCAGAGCCTCTCCTCAGAAAGAAAATTCTATCCCCTACCGCCAATTACACACCCCGCATCAAAAATAACCCTCCCGGCCGATTGAATTACATCACCAAATTTTTTCCCGGCTCACACAAAATAAAAAGCATCCTGAGAGATCTTTACCCCATCATAAATACCAACCATACTACATCAAATCTCCTTCCCGCCTGCCCTTCCGTTACTTACAAAAAAGCACCCAATCTCAGCAATATTCTTAGATCCACCCGACCCACTCTTCTACATGCTCCCCTTCCTTCCAATTTCTCTTCACCTTGCAAACGCCCGAGATGCAAATGTTGCTTTCTACTCCGCTCAGTCTCCTCATCATTCCTTACCAAATCCTACTCTACTCCCTCCTGCACCTCCACCAATGTAGTTTACCGCCTCTCCTGCAATCTCTGCCCCTCCTTCTACATTGGAGAGTGCACTACACCACTAGCTATCAGGATGAACAACCACCGGCATTCCACCAAAATTCCTCCCTTCCACGAACCTATCCCGAAACATACTGCCCACCATAATCAAACTTTTGACAATTGTTTTTCCCTCGCCATAGTGGAAGTACTTTCCGAAAATGCCACTAGCATTGAGGTGAGGTCTCGTGAATTGGCGCGTATCTGGCTCGAAAGATCGTATCAAAAGCCAGGCTTGAACATCTCCCACTAGAGGCCACCACTTCCTTACCTCCTCCACTGTCTCCCGCCCCACTCCTGTACCCACTCTCACCACCCCCCCCCACTCTTTCACTCACGAAGAGGACTCAGCCAGCAGTCATCGGCAGTCAACCTTCTTCCGTTGAAAAAGGCGGCATGACCGCGGAAACGTCCAAACTTTTGTGAGTGTCTCTTTTGCGTGTTTTTTATGTTTTCGTCGTCTGTTTTATTTTGTATTTATCATGACTGCGTAGTGCGCTTTTCTGGCGATTATATATATATATATATATATATATATATATAATTTTCCACGATTGTGGCTTCTCCCAAGACTTGTGTATATATATATATATATATATATATATAACTTTTTTTACATCGAATCTTGATCGGGTCCTTTCCTCTTTTCTTTTTTATACTATGACGCTTGTTATAGGACATTACTTGATGTCTCATAATAAAATTTTCGAACATTATCATTCCGTGCTGGATTTGATTGATGAATCCCAATATGCATACAGCGTATGGAAAAAAAATTGAATAATTTCCAAATGATACTTACACCTACCTTGATGTCCCGTTTAAGATATTTGAAATAATATTTGGCTAATGATTTCTTTTAAACACAAATGTTTTATCGTAACATGAACACTCAAACTCAATATTGTTTCATAATTAGGGTTTGATGATTGCTTAAAAACAGGTTTTTTCATAAATATTACTAACTTCTAATTCCAGGTTGTAAAATATCATATAGCCCCTCGGGATGAGTGTACCTTTACAATAGTTCAAATGTTTTTGTTAAAAGTTTAGAGCATTTTACCTAGATTAATATAAATTTGAGCAATTTATCTAAATCAAAATATTTAAAGAAAAAAAACATGTGATTTGCTGTGATTTCTAAAAAACGGCTATAAAGTAAGCAAAACGCGATAATGATAAACAGAATGTTATTAAAATCATGTTTGAATCACGTTTTAGTAGATTTTTGAAATTATGTTTTCTTTCTTACATTAAATAACTTGGCTAGAAATATTCACGTTAGCATGTTGAATGAGATATGATATATAGACTACGCGGCAAAAGATAAATACACAGGCCCGAAGGACTAGTCGTTCTGGTATAATACTCCCCTTACTGAATAGTAAGGTACCTACTTCTCTGCTGAATAATCTTAGTGATCCGAGGGAAAATTACGTATAATATCTCTTACTGGGGAGAAAAATATTCTGTAGCCTACGTAGTTATTACTACAGGGTGAAATTTATCTGACATGGTAGCACCTACCTGTGCGATTTGCATTTTGGTGACGGTGTTATGTTGTCCTGACGAATTTCAGAGGATTGTGATCTGTCTGCTGTCAAATCGTCTTATTTATACTAGAAGTCTTTCGATGGCGGCCGTAGTATTGGTGGTGGTGGGGGCTGAAAGTGATATTCGTATCGGAGGGGGTGGAGGAAAAATAGCGGTAGGGGTGGCCATGGTGCGACAGGCGGTATTCGGTGACTGGCACTCGCCCACCATTCCAAGCTGTGGGTGCGTCACGATGGATTTCAGTCGGATGCATTAAAAAGGGAGGGAAATTAGGAGCTATAACTGATGGCATCGAAAGCGATATTTCGTGAGGAATGCGTTAAGTAACCGGGAGAAAACACTTGAGGGTATACTTGGTAATTTCATGGCGCACTGAACAATAAAACTTCTCTTTTACGTATGTGAGGTGATTTGATATTAGGAAATTCGATAAAAATTAATTCCTTGGAAACTTGCACGCCATGTATGTAATTTTTAACGTTAAGTCGTTTTAAACGTTTGAAAAGAATTAAAAAATAATACCTATAGTAAGTAAATTATTTATTAAAATATGATATTCACGTGGAACATTTAACTTTCAAATAGTTTTCTGAATTTGTTTGATAATTGTTTTTCCTTTCTCCAGCTGTCGGTAATGGCGGCGTTTGAGGAATTTGGAGAAAATGCGTGCAATTTCAAACGCTGTTACTCCTCTAGTCCCGCAAGCTACATCTTTAATCGCTGACTTCAAGAATATGCTAACATTTTAATACCTCACACGGGAAATTCGCATGAAAGGTTCCATTAACCCGATAGCCATTGCTGAATTTTTAATTTGGAATACATTTTTAGAGGGTTACCTTCATTATCGTACGTATCCGAACAGGAATTGGTGTCTTTGGGTACAACATCATTATTTTCAAGTATGTTGTTTTTCTCACATATTAATAAATAAAGAGTTTTTATTGAATAGTTATTAGGGAAGTATTAGTAATGACTATCGTAACGATAAATTTAACGGTTGATTTATTTTAAGTGTTTTGAGCAAGAAAGAAACCTTCAAGTTCAATCCTCACCATTGAGCGACAATATGATTTTGATAATGTAAATATTGATGCATGTATTCATGCTGTGTATATTTATCCTAAAAGGCAGGTGGAATATTTGACGCCCAATAATCTTATTGAATGGTGGAGTTACCTTGTGAAGTTTTTTATCTAAGACCTTTCGGTTCATTCACACGACAAGATCAAAAATGCCTGGAATGGGTAATGTCCGTCTTAAGTCTTAAGACCAGATCCTGAAAAAATAACTGATGAATGTTTCACGAGTCATATGGAAAAAAAATTATCACAGTTTAGCACGCAATCGCTATACTGTGTACATACTGTATACTGAACAAAAGATTATCTAAAACTTTTATTGTATTATGTTCCGTAGCCTAAGGATTTCAGCAAGTTGTGAGAAATAGTCGGGGCAATCTATTTAAAAAACAACATTAAATATCAGCACTCAATTGGGCGGACTGTTGAAATCCAACAGTCATCATCATCATTGGTCAACAATCCTAGGATTGGTTTGACGCAGCTTTCCACTCGATTCTTCTATCGGCCAACCTTTTCGTTGTGACGTAATTCTTCTCTTTTACGTTCTTAACAACCTGTTCCATGTATCTCATAGGGGGCCTGCCTTTTCCAATCTTCCCGTTCACTTTTCCCTCGACGATAGTCTTCATGAAACCATCGTGTCTCAAGATATGGCCGATTAAGTTTTCCCTTCTTCTTTTTAGAGTTGTCAGCAGACTTCTCTTTTCTCCTGCTCTTCTTAGCACTTCCTCGTTACTTACTCGGTCGATCCATTTAATCTTCAGCATTCTTCTGTAGCACCACATTTCAAATGCTTCTTCCCTCTTCTTCTCCCAGTAACTGTTTAAATTCTACAGTTTATTCGCAACAGGATGAAAACATGATTTATTTCCATATTATTATTTATTCTTTTGCAATATCTCCACCATATTTGTTCTTGATTCAATATGTTCTGTATTAGCCAAACATCAGCTAATTTACAAATGAAAAAATTATGCTGTCGGAAGTGCCCCCAACTCCTTGGGAGAGTTGACCCGGGTAAGTATGAATGAGATACTATCGAAAAGTATTATATTTATTTCCTGATTTAATATTTTTCCCGTTTAATCTATCGTTTGCTGACTTTGTGAAATAACTGTAATGCTCAAATTATGTCAAAATTTGATTTCTGTATTGGGCTGCGGCGAGTAATGTGGCATGCAGAATATTGAGGTCAGTGAGGATGACTTGAAATCGGTAAAGTAATTTAAAAGCACAATATTGGGTTAACACCATCTTTTAATAATTTCAAATTTTATATATAAAATTGAATATTAAAATAATATAGACAAAGCATTGCGGAACTGAGCCTACTTAGAATGTGACTTAGATTTCCCTCATTTAGAGTAAATGACTCGCAAAACGTTTTTCGATACGGGGCGTGGTTCTTTGTTTAACAATACTGTATTATAAATTTTATGTTAATTGTATATTATCTTCTATACAAATGTATTATAAAAACAATATCAGCCTTTACTTTGTGGAATTTTTCCATAATCTAAAATGATAACTTTAATTTTTACTTTTCCAAAAAACGTGTCATTATCAAGAGACTGGAAAGACAGCATTGGTGAGGGCTCAATTAGTGCACTGGAGTGGGGAATTTATGTGGTTTAGGAAGGAGAAGCAATCTGAGGGAACGCAGTGGTGTAAAACAGGTTGGAGGATAAGGCGATCAAAATTAACAAATCATTCAAAATGGAAAGGAAGTGGATCAATATGGTAAGGAAGACCTCTTTGGAGTGGGGAGTCTATACAAGATTTGGTTCAAGTATTGGGTTGTGACGAATAATGGGTTAAGAAAGAAATTGAGGTCGGCGGGGAAGATTTGAAATCGGTGAAGTCATTTAAAAGCATAATATCGGGTGAACACCGACGTTTATAATTTCAAATTTTTTCAAGTTATGAATTTTAAGAAAAGCTCTGAGATGATAGTGATATTTTAATGTTGTAGGAATTGATTATATTGCCTGTACACTTTTCAATGACAGGAACATATTTTCATATAAATGTTTGAATTGTGCTGAATAATATTTCCCAAATAATTTGTTCATTTAATTTTCATTATTCTGTATTTTTAAAAACAATTCTGCCTAAATACGGTTTTTGCCGACCTCTTAATATGTGAAAAATAGAAATTCTAGTTTACATCGTTGTATGTTCAATCAAAAATTAAAACTATTTTTAAAGTAAGTAGTCCAAATTATTAAAAATGCCCAGTCTTAGAATAAGGAATATCAGCAATGAATACTTCACTGTTCTCGTAAATTAGTTTTGAACTTGTTATTTGCGACAGGATGTGGTATTTATTTTCTCTACTCTCTTTCCATGACCTATGTAATAATCATGAACTTTTTCTTGCATAAGATGTTTCTAGTTGTATGTTTAATAAACCGATACACATGCTGTTGTAATGTTTCAAAATCTGCTGATTTATTTTGTAGAAACAGAAGGGAATGTTTTCACTTATACAACCTATGATAATATTTTTTTAACAAACGATATATTTGATTGAAGGCTATTGATCATACAATTAATAAAAATGACTCTAATTTTCTCAAAATATTTTATAACATGATTAAAATTGGCCCGGATTGGTTTGGGGGAGGTCAGTTTTCATTGGGAAAAGACTGGAGGTGTCAAATGTGTGAAAATATCTGTGATAGAAACTAGGCCTTCATATACACTACAAAGATTAATCTGGGAGTGGGTAAGCAATTATTTTCCGTAAGACCACAATTGAATAAAATATCCAAATAAGGTGTCAACTCGACGCCAAGAAGACTAAAGAATATTTTTTTCGATATATGTAAAAATTAAAATGCAAGTTTTACAGATATGATGATCCTATTCTTGATAGTAAAATAAAAATATTCCTTTTACTTTCGACGATATCAGGGAATTAATCGAGAAATGCTAATTGTTTAGAAAATCTAACCACCAGCAAATTTCATAACGTGAAAATAATACTTGTCGTTTGTTTAGGAAAAACCACATAAACTAATATATTAGTGAATGAATTCAGTAGTAGTAGTCAGTATAGTTGCTCAAAACCTATTTTTTACATAAATAAACAGGAGATCTGAATTCACTGAAATCGATTATTCTACACAACATTTATGCATAGAATTTTTTTTCTTTTTTTACTATGACGCTTGTTATATTAATTTGTTTAAGATCTCATAATGACTTTTTCAAAATTTAGTACTCTGTACTGGATTACATTGATAAATCCGAATATGCGTACAGCGTATCGCAAAAAGTGAATTATTTATATATCCCAAGTGATGTGTCCAGTGTCACGTTTGTGTTATTTGAAGTATTATATGGCTAAAAGCTTCTTGAATACGCATTCATATTTCTTGAAATGGAAACAAATGCCGAAATTGTTTTTTAATTAGTCTTTGATAATTGCTTCAAAACAGGTTTAAATATCATTTGACCCTTCGGGACGGGTGTTATTTCATTATGATTCAAATTTTTTGTTAAAACTGAAAGATTGAGCTTTTTTGTATGTACTAATATACATTTGAAAAATGTATCTAAAAATATTTCTTATAATGAAGTATGTTATCGACCACTATATTTTTATGTAGAAATGGATAATTTTTCAGGAGTAGTTTGGTCGTTAAGAGAAACACCAATTTACCAACGTTTTAAAATAAGCCACAATAAAGAGGCAATTGCCTCTTTATTGTGGCTTCATCAGGGCTAATTGATGCAAAAAGTAAGTTTTTACGTTTTCATTAATGTTTTACAGACAAGGATCAGAATTTAAAGAGATGAAGAAAAAAATTATTACAGAGCAATATTGTACATACCTTACAAGCGTAGAATTAAGGAAGCAAATTCATCATAACTTACATCAGGATGTACCATGTATCTTCTTAGCAGTGAGGCATGGACGATGACAGCAGCAGAGAAAAAAAGGGTGGAAACATTCGAAATGTGGTACTACGAAAGAATGATGAAGTTTAAATTGATTGACCGTTTGGGTACAAGGAAATACTCTGAAAAGTAGGGAAAAAGAGAAGTGTTTTGAAAACCCTAAGAAGAAGTCTAGACACTTGATCGGCCACATAGTGAGAAATTAGGGCCTGAAAAAGACAATCATCGTCGAAGGAAAAGTCCACGGGAAGAACGACAAAGGATGGCCTTGTATGAGATGTAAGGCACAAGTGATGAAGGATATGATAGAGGAGAAATACGTAAAAATGAAGAGATTAGTGGAGTGGTGAACTCAGTGGAGAGCTGCGTCAAACTAATCTGAGGATTGTTGACTGATGATGATGACGCTAATCTAAGGGTTTTACAATCTCTTTCTGAGGGTCTTTACCCTCTCGTGTACTAAACATTGACAGAAGTGCCAGATATTGGCACTTCTGTCTTGGCTGTAAATAGCAAGCAATGGCATGCAACTGCGACTGAATGGAGTCTCCAGTGGTTATTATTGTATTTTTTAGCATATTAAAAAGCGTTGATTTTTGCCTTTCGAGCGAATGTAAGCTATCTAGATTGGAAACTGGGGCCTATAACACGGGAATACTACATTACTTTTATGATTAAAACAATGAATTTGCACCAAGTACTATTTCATTTAACTATATACATAAGAATAGTTACTGAACTGAGAATTGACAGCTATGAATCGTTCACCACCCTGTGCATGTGACACGTGGCATCTGTTTAGGTATGTGAAAACCTTTTGGGGAGGATTTGAGAAGGGATTGTCACCATCCTATTGAATATACGTTCCTTGATCTCTTATGTCTTACGCTAATACCATTGAACACAATATTGTGATCTAAAGTTTGTTGTTTGTCATATTTTCTACAAACTTTTATATTTTATTAATCGCTTCTTGTAAGATTAATTAATTAAAGATAGCCGAAATAAATTGAAAATTAGCGCTTCATTGGCATTTTATCCCGAAAATCAACGCTAAAATCCTCCCAAGAGCATATATTCAGCGCAGGTTTCAGATCGGTGAACAGATCCGGGGAGTTGAGCCATTTACGGCGCTATGAATAGGTGAGAAAATTGGTACAGGTTGATATTATTCCAAGAATGGAGACAAGGGTGAAGGGCAACTCGGGGTTGGCATCAGCTAACCCTTAGCAAAAGGCGGTGACAGCTTGGGGATTTCGGGGGTTTAAAGTTAAAGGCACGGTCATGCATGCATTGATGCAATTTATCGAACAAATATTGAGAAAGGGAGGAAATAAGGAGGAGTTTTGATCGCTTCTGTCCACTCTCCCTCGTGTCTGCTTCCCTCTCCTCGGCCAAGGTGCGTCTCGGCGTCCAAGAGGCAGGAAGTGATGGCCGCTTGTAGGGAGGTTAAATCTTAAGGAGAGAGGGAATTGACAGATAGAAAATGATAAATCGCACATTTCGTGGGATTCTATCAGAAAATAGCTTCTCTGGTCATTGGGATGTATTACTTTTACTTATACCACTTCTTGTGAAGAAGCCTTTAAATGGAATACCACAAAGTTACGAATGAGTTAGTTCATAGCTTCTCTTCATGGTGGGATAGATTCATGTTACCTATCTTCAAAACAAGTTCTGGGATATATTAAGTCATATTCGAGGGTCGCCATCAGATGGTGGAATTTTGCACTCATTGCATGTCAAATCTGAGAGTGGTCATCTAATGGAGGAATTTTGATTTATTATGAAATGCAAGGGATCGCCCCAAAATCCGAATTCCACTCTGAAGGTTACTCATAGCCCAGAGGACATTGAGAAGACACTGTAACCTTTAGCCGTCATTACTCGACAAAATAATGACACTAATAAACTAGGGATGTGCGAGTAGCACTTTTTGACCTCGAGTCGAGTATCGAGTCGAGTTGTAAAGTACTCGCGAGTATCGAGTCGAGTCGAGTTGAGTTTGTACGTTATTGTACATGAATGAAGAGACCCAGTTCTAACTTAACTCATCGCAATTAATGTTAGCCAGCAATCTGACTACCAAATGGCAGGTCTACCTACCTAATGCATAGTTATAAACAGTCAAATTAATATGGCATGTAGCGCAGGCCAAAAGACACAATGGAAATTTTCCGGTAGCTCCTGAAATAAGAAAATAACCTTCATTCCTAGGATTACTCAAAATGTGTAAATTAGCTTGCAGTACGGTAGCTAGAGTGTACTTAGGCATAATATGAGGCCTATATGAGTGACATGCCCTATTAACTTGAAAGTAAGCCAGAGCGCAAAATATTTTTTCTTAAAGAATACAAAAGCCTAGAAAGAAGACCATTCCGCATATTTCGTATTCCTATGCATTTCTTTTCAGAGCTAAACGCTTTCTCAGTGATGTCGTGTATGCCGGGGTTAGTCCAACAGTACAGTGAATTTCATACAATATGCCTTATTTGTGCAGTAAATATTTGATAAGCTCGCGCCTCAAATTTATGATTGGCCGTTAATTACATAGTTAGTTTTTTAACATATACTTTTCTTTCTCTTCCAATTAATGGCACCATCTCTTCAAAATTGGTGATTTCTGCCTAAACATGATAGAACTTAGAATCATAAAAATGATGTGTCAATCACCCCCATTTGCACGATGCATGAACACCCAATATAAGCACGGGTTATTTCTAATATCCATTATTGCAAGTTAATAATGATTGAACAATGAATTTTCATTCACGGATGAATGTGAGCAGGTATATGAATTTTGTATAGAGTCCTGTGGATTAAAGTTTTCGATTTCTAAGGAAATATAATTGAACAAAAATTTACTATAGATAATTATCTATCTTAAGATATGACTAGGAACTTGAAATCAATGATGTAATTAATAATCCTAAATAGTAAATAAAAAATGGAATAGTAAAACTTGTAAGTTTTATACGATACCTATATCATCCGTAATGTCCTTATAATAGGATGCCTACCATCCGTTACAAAATTTCCTTCACCTATGAGTTTGAAGACCAATATCTCCAAGATGGCAAAAGCGATTCTAAAATAAAGTCTATCAAATTAAAGCTTGTTTATTTATACGTTTACCGGTACTATTAAAATATTTTTAAAATTTTGTTACTGAAATACGTGATTAAGAACGGATTTTTAGCGATTTTTTTTAAATACCGGATGGATCCTTCGAATTCGGGCATCGTAAGAACAACACAGATCGAGATATCAAACTTCCTTTTCACATATTGTAGCTAAGGGCTTTGTTAATAGTTATACGAAATTTCATACTATTACATTCATCAATATTTTTGTTATTGATGAATTTGTCAGACTGTGTTATTTTCCGTCCCGCACGCTTTCCGTTCCGGAAATCACCGTTTGGACCTTTCTCTTGCTCTCGAGTCATTAATATGAATCCACTTATGAAATCTCAGTAGAATTGATTGTTTGATATCGATATATATTTATTTTCAGCTATAAAAGCACGCTCAAATGTCCAGAGCACGCCTGGAAATGTAGCGCGCGCGTGGAATCATCTGCTGCAAGCAGATCGCCTATCGCTGTGAATGAGTCATGAGGACTCGACAACAGCGGAAAAAGGTATCACCTTTAAGAATGCAAGTCAGTGTCAGTTTAAGAACTGACGGTATCTTTGGAAGCATACCGTCATTATGCCTCCTCGCGCAAAGATTTTGGAGACGGAGTTGAAGATAATTTAAAATGCAATTTGTTTCTTTCGTCGAGAAGCCGAGAAATGTGGGCACAAAAGCTATCTTTCTTATCGCTGATTTTATTTTGGTGAATACTGCAACTTATAAACTTTTATTCAAGCATAGGCAAGGATATTTTCCTGTGCATACTAGAGAAATTTTCTCGCGTGGTGTTTGGTGCGCGCGGTACCTACGGTAGCTTACAACTTGACAACCTCGAGCAGCTTATCTCTTCAGGCCAAAAGTCCTGTCACGTGGAGCTCGCTTTCCGAAATAAATATATACACGTTGAAAGCATATCTCCCAATTCTCCCAATTTGTTAAGTCATTTTACACGTTCTTAGTTTTCAAACACGAAGAATACCATCAAAACGAACTAAATTTCCGACTTCCGAATGCTGAGATAGCGCATTTTTAAATATTATTCGTTACATAATTAGTAACTGAGTAATCTATTTTAAACTTTGTTTAGTATAAGATAAATATATGTACCATATCTTATGCGAAAAAAGAGAAGTGGCTTTGCATGTGTATCTTCAAGTGGGCGTCAAACTTGCTTCCCGGAACTTGAATAATATCCGGCTATTTTATCTGTCTCAGTCGAAAAATTAATTAATATAAGCAACTAAAGATACGTATTTGACATTATTAAACGTACAAATGAACAAGATTTAGTTCGATATACTTTATTTAAAATTGAACTACTCCTTTTTATGATGTAAACCTTCAAACTCAGGGGATGGAATTTTGCAACGGACATTAGGTTCTTTGAGCTCGAATATAGTCCCCCACCTCAGACTTTTTCCGCTAATATTTCGTACAATAAGGGGGGGGGGGGCTAGCTATATTCCGAGGAATACGGTACATATGCGGTTTCATGGACCGTGTTACCACCGATTCATCCATTCGTTCACGCAAACGTACATAAATCCGTTCACGTAAACGTACATGAAACCATACACGCAAATGTAAATGAACGTACGTAAGTAGGTACATGTTCGAACGTGTTATCTACCGTGTAACCAGAGATTTACTCGATTTTGATGATAGCGCTTCCTGTCGGCAGATTTCTGAACCTATTGGCCTTGGCGGCTTCGTCGACAAAAACTACTCGACTCGACTCGACTTTCGTAAAAATACTCGAGTGCTCGAGTCGAGTACCAACTACTCGACTCGACTCGAATTTTCGAGTACTCGCACATCTCTATAATAAACTAATTTGGTAACTTCCATTATATAAGAATTGGTCATGCGTATCCTTTGAAGTCAGCAGGAGAAAATTTGACGTCTAACTTTCTCAAGCGATTTTAGCGCTTTAATCTAATCTCTGGAGTGAAATCAAGGTGGTTCTATGCGCTTTTTATCATTTTTTCTCTATGGAAACAATTTTCGTCTACCGCAAACAGTTATCTTCAGAAATACACTAATTAGGCTTCACCTACTTTCCGAGAAAAATGAAATATTAAACCTTTCTCCTCTACTTCCTATTTATCTCATTTTATACCAATGTTTTAACTTTCTGTATTATTCAGGGTGTGTTTGTAATATGTATCTTTAACGTCAGCAGAAATTGGTAGATACTTCAAATTTATAGAGTGAATTTACCCATACTTCATCTTCTGATTGTGAAGTGATTTCCGAACTAATTTTTTAAACGTTTTGGACACCCCGTTAAACATATCACAACAGCTAGTCACTTAAGGTGCTACTTTCCAGCTCAGAAAGAAGACCTACCTCATCACACTCACTCACTCAGTGATTCAACACGAAGGTTAGTTTTGATCGGTGAGGGTAGAGCTCACCCCGTACTAAGCCAATGGTGTGTGAAATTCACATATTCAGGGTAGGGGGGCCAGTTCCTTTCCCTGGGCCACCTGCGATTTCCTACGAAGTTCTGACACATAAAATTGAATCGCGAGGATTTTAGACGGGGGTGTCCAGAAAGGCTCTTGCCCGGGATTTTAACCCGGGACACCCCGGTGAATAACTCAGTGCTCTACCCACTAGGTCACCACGACTCCAACTACCTCATATGGGTCTTATTTTCTAGCTGCAATGTAAATAAATTCACTCTGTAAAATTCCACAGATTTATTAAAACTGACATAGGTTTCGACTTACACAGTCATTATCAAGGTGACAATTGTGCATCACGAGCCCTTTATATGCAGAATTGAGTGTGGGAGGAGGGGCGGAAGGTCGCAGGGGAGAGGGAGGGAGTCTACGTGTGGGAAGTGTATGCTTGGTCTAAGGTGGGAGTGGGGAATCGGGGACATTTGAGCGAGCTTTGTAAGGAATTGTAGTACGGTAGGGGGCAAATGTAAGGTTAGGAGAGGAGATGGGGTAGGGAGCATATCATTCAGCACACATACATTAGATTTTTTGGAATACAAAAAATTTCGAAGTTTTCCATATACTCCAACTTGTGGCCATTGCACTGCGAATGAAGGACTTTTGGGATGAAAGACTTTATACAATCCCGCACGTTGACTCCCTCACTCTCCTCTGCCACCTTCCGCCCCCCACTCAATTCTGTATATAAAGGGCTCGTGATGTACAATTGTCACCTTGATAATGACTGTGTAAGTCGAAATCAATGTCAGTTTTAATAAATCTGTGGAATTTTACAAAGTTTATTTATTTACATCATCAATATGTATCTAAATCTTGAATTCTGTGGTTGTATTCTACAATTCCTATCACCATTGTTTAGTCTCCATCTGCAGAATAACATTAGCAAACTTCCTTCTATTAATTCTCCAAAGTATTAATCACTGGGAAAGAGTAAACAATCCACAACCAGAAATAACACCAGAAGGACCCGAGAACCAATTTTCAAAAGAGTTTGATAATTGACAAAACTGAAACCCGAAATTCCTCGGAAGAGATTATTTCATGCAGAATTCAATGCAAATGCAAATGGTGGTAATAGTAGTTTTGGTACCTTTTCATCAGTGACCATCGGAGGTATGCTGATTGGATTAAAAAAACTGTGATTCAGTCTACGCTTGAGCAAAATGAAATGGGCTTTCACATCGGTGATCAAAAACTTTTTTAATGATGGACGGCATTCTAAAAGCGACAATGAAAACCGGTTCCTCTCCCATAACCCATTTGGGAAGTAGCGTGGTCCTGGAGCACTCTGCTGGAGATTAAACGTTTCCCCTTTCACAAAACGTTTCTCCTTAAAGCTTCCCGTTTTAAGTCAATGTATATTCATCGTCATTATTGGTCAGCAATCCTATAATGGTTTGACTTAGTTCTCCATTCTATTCTCTCGTTTACTAACCATTTTATACTCTAACAAGCTGACCCGGCCACGCGTTGCTGTGGCTCAATCTGGTTAAATGGAAAGCGCACGTTTATAGTATGTTTAATTTCACAATTCTTATGGGTATACAATATATCTCAGCTGATCGATTGTTTTGCAGCTGGACACGCATATTTGTATATAATTTTAACGTCTTTACATGTCGTCACAAAGTAGAATATTTCAGGCAAGCATTTATTTCATCCGCTAGTGTCAATCGAGGAATTACAGGTAATGTTTGCCTGAAATGTCGTGCAAGCAATATTAATGCGTTCTCAAATGGTCTCAGGATTCCACGAAAATCTTGCAATGATCGATCCAGAGCCTCGAGCGATGCTTTGTGCACCATTGTGCATTCATCCCAAGCAATAAGTTGGCATTTCTGAAATATTTGTCCCATGCCGGATGATTTGAATATGTTGCACGTGAGTGTTTCAATAAATTGCAAGTTCAATGGGATGCACATCCCGTCTCCAGTGTCGATATTGTATTCTCGATATTTTACAAACCTTCATGGATTGAACAAAACAACTAACCAAAGCTTCATGGAAATTGGATGAATGTTGTGGTAATGCATGAAGTTATCAATATTGTATCGATACAGTATCGATATTGTAATGATACTTAATAAAACTTTGATAAAAAACACCTAAATAATTTCACCTCAATTTTGTATCAACAATGTATCGATGTATCCATATTTTATCGATATTATATCGATACAGTATCGACATTGAATTATCGATTTTGTAGAAACCTTCGCGGAGCGTACTCAATAACTTTCCAAAGTTTCATGGAGATCCGATGAATGGTGTAGTAATGCATAAAGGACAAACACATTATATACATTCGATACAGTATCGATATTGCAACGATACATTCCTTTTAAAAAACCAAATAATTTCACTTCAATTTTGTATCAATAATGTATCGATTTATGGATACTTTAGCGATATTATATCGATAAAGTATCGATATTGAAATATCGATTCCGTAGTCCTCTTTTCGGGAATGTACTCAACAACTTCCCAAAGTTTCATGGCAATCCGACGAATGGTGTAGTAATGCATAAAGGACATACACACACACACACACACACATACATTCATTTTTATATATATAGACAAGCTGACCCGGCCACGCGTTGCTGTGGCTCAATCTGGTTAAATGGAAAGTGCATGTTTATAGTATGTTTAATTTCACAATTCTTATGGGTATACAATATATCTCAGCTGATCGATTGTTTTGCAGCTGGACACGCATATTTGTATATAATTTTAACGTCTTTACATGTCGTCACAAAGTAGAATATTTCAGGCAAGCATTTATTTCATCCGCTAGTGTCAATCGAGGAATTACAGGTAATGTTTGCCTGAAATGTCGTGCAAGCAATATTAATGCGTTCTCAAATGGTCTCAGGATTCCACGAAAATCTTGCAATGATCGATCCAGAGCCTCGAGCGATGCTTTGTGCACCATTGTGCATTCATCCCAAGCAATAAGTTGGCATTTCTGAAATATTTGTCCCATGCCGGATGATTTGAATATGTTGCACGTGAGTGTTTCAATAAATTGCAAGTTCAATGGGATGCACATCCCGTCTCCAGTGTCGATATTGTATTCTCGATATTTTACAAACCTTCATGGATTGAACAAAACAACTAACCAAAGCTTCATGGAAATTGGATGAATGTTGTGGTAATGCATGAAGTTATCAATATTGTATCGATACAGTATCGATATTGTAATGATACTTTATAAAACTTTGATAAAAAACACCTAAATAATTTCACCTCAATTTTGTATCAACAATGTATCGATGTATCCATATTTTATCGATATTATATCGATACAGTATCGACATTGAATTATCGATTTTGTAGAAACCTTCGCGGAGCGTACTCAACAACTTTCCATAGTTTCATGGCGATCCGATGAATGGTGTACTAATGCATAAAGGACAAACACATTATATACATTCGATACAGTATCGATATTGCAACGATACATTCCTTTTAAAAAACTAAATAATTTCACCTCAATTTTGTATCAATAATGTATCAATTTATCGATACTTTAGCGATATTATATCGATAAAGTATCGATATTGAAATATCGATTTCGTAGTCCTCTTTTCGGGAATGTACTCAACAACTTTCCAAAGTTTCATGGCGATCCGATGAATGGTGTAGTAATGCATAAAGGACACACACACACACACACTTGAGACTTCGTCGAGAGCGGACGTCCTTTGCTGAGCTCCTCGCCGTTGCTGGTCTGTGTGGTTTCTTGGGAGGTTTTCTTCGCCGATTCCAGCGGTGAGATCTCTCCATATTGTTACTTTGTGACACCTACCTTCCTATTCCTTAACCCTATTTTTACTATTATTTAACCTCTTATTTTTGCTATTATTCCTTATTTTCTCGAATAGTTGAATACTGTTTCACTTGATTGCACGCACGTGCCCCCCCCCTCCTCCCCTGAGTGACTCCTCCCACCCCAGGCCGTCGCCGAGTCACCGGCGATGGCCTTGAGGGCGGGTGCGGGGGGACTCTCCCCTCCCCTCCGCCCTCCAACCCCCTCCCCTCCTTCCCGTGAAAATGCGGGACTCCGTAATACTCAAATATCTCGTACGTTATCTTTCGAACGTTTGAATAGAGCGGATTCCAGTGAATTTGCTTTCGACTCAACCGAAAAACCAACTATCCTAAGGAGAGTAGCAGGCAATCTACAATTGACGCCTGCCGTTCAACAGTCTCGTGATTCAACTAATGACCGTCCAAGCGCAGAACGCGCTCCACGTCGTGCAACTAGTTATTCTTCTGTTGCCAACAGCAATGCCAACATGCCAACGACTTCCAATTATCCTGCCGACCCAAATCCTCTGCTTTCATCCAACCATTCCAGGCGTCCGCAATCGAGTTATACGCTGCCGCCACGGAAAATCACACCGCTGACCAATACTCCCTCGAAAAAGACAGGAATCTTTTTTCAGTGTATCGCTAACAGCAATTTACATGATTATGTATATGCAGTTGGCGATTTAATTGGCGGTGGAGCAAGTATTACTCATGCGTCAAAAATCTCACAGGATCGAGTCGCTATATACTTTAAAAATGAAGAAGAATTAAACAAATTCATTGACGAGTTCGGTGGAATTACACTACAAGATCGCTTTATTGAGGCACGAACAATGGTGGCCAGGGTGGAAAAACTAGTAATTTCGAATGTTCCACCAGAAGTACCAGATGCGGAACTAATTGACATCGCTCAGCAAGCGGTAACTGTTTGCGGTGAAATGAAGCAATACAAAATAGGAGCGAAGAGAGATGGATATGATCACATCCTCTCATTCAGAAGAGCGGTACCAGTCTTGAAAAGACAGAACACTGTACTACCAGACTCAGTCCTTTTGGACATTAATGGTTCATTTCATAGAATTTATCTGACCTTCGAAGAACCTAAATGCTACAAGTGCAAGGAGGAAGGGCATGTAGCAAGATTTTGTCCGCAAATACAAAGTAAAGAGGTTCAATTTAAAAATACTGTTGATGAAAGTCCCGTCGATGTTGTTTCTAACGCCGCTGAGAATAACACTACCTCTGGGCCAAGTAAGGACGTGAATGAATTAACACCTCAAGCTTTACCCCTCGACGCTTCGGCAGAAACTGAATCTAGCGATCAACCAGGAGCGGAAAGAGCTCCCGAGGAGGGCGAAGAGCCCTCTTCACTATCCGCCCATGCTGATGACTCAACCTCAAGTCACGTGGAGCCTCAAATGACTGAAGTCGATCCCAGTCCATCGAACTGTGTTTCGACCCCCCCTCCACTTTCTTCTGCCCCTTTATCTAATACTGCTTGCTCGCAGCCTGCTGCCGTCAACCCTGAACCTTCCCCTCCCGCCCCTACATTCCTACCCCTCGTCGCTGAATTATCAAGAAGTGTTTCCAGCACGCAACTCTCGCTGGACTCACTGTGTGACTCGGACACCGACATCCTAACTGACGACGCTAGCATAAACACTCGAAAACCTAAGCGCCGGCCTTCAACTGAGGATTTGTCAGTGAAAAAGAAGATGTCTAAGGATGAAAGAGGTGGAAAATCTAGTACGCACCGACTAGACCATGCGGATAAAGAACGCATTAATGTTGTCATGTCAACTGACACAAGTGCAGGCCCCTTGACGGCTGAAAGCGTGATTACGTTTTTAGAAGACACGCACAATCGTAATGTAAACACGCAACTAATGCTTGCGAAATGCGTAACTAGAGATTTTGATGAATTATGCGAAACATTAGAAAGAATTAGGCCACACGTCACAGAGAGACTTAAAATGCGAATTGCTCGCATAATCAACCACCTCTCAAATGTTAACGTGTGATCTTGCCTTAAACCAATATTGCTGAACTTCAGAACCGCCACCTCGTACATAAATATCCAATTTTATATATACATATCGATAATATTATCTATTGAAATATACGCTAAACTCAAGAATATGTCAAGAATATCCATTCTTACCTTGAATGTACGGTCAATAAGAAGCCAAGGAAAATGGGCTCAAATGATCGCCTTCATGAATGAGCGTAAGCCAGACATAGCCTTAATGCAAGAAACAAATGTGGATTCATTGCCATGTCTTGGACTACCAGGATACAAAGTATTTTTAAATCCACCTCGAACTCCTTGCACGGGGACGGCTGTTGCCGTGAAGGCTTCACTGATTGATTTTGTAACATCAGACAGTATAATTTTTCCGGGGCATGCCCAAGAAGTGGTGTTTTCCTTCAATAATGAACCCCTTCGTATAATATGTTTTTATGGACCAATTGACACAGAAACAGCGCTGGATGTCACAGATGCGGTTAAAAATCACTTAACTGCTCTCTCTCTGCAACAGTCACCAGCTAATATGACTTTAATCTTAGCTGGCGATTTCAACACAACCATTAATCCAAGTGTAGATAGATCCGGCAGGGTTGAAAGAAACGTACGCTTTGCAGCTGAATTAAGGCAACTTATTGACCACACCAGATTAGCTGATGTCTGGACAGAGATGAGAACTGACAGCTCAGGCCATACGTTCTTTTCTCCAAGGTCTTCCTCAAGATTAGACAGGATATATTCTTCATGCCATTCAATAAGAAATATCTACAGTGTAAATCTGATTGACTCATTCTCAGACCATAAAGCAGTCACCATGTGCATTAAGCTTAGCGGAAGGCCAATCACACCTCCATATTGGCGTTTTCCTAACTTTCTTTTATCAAACGAAAGTTTCGTAGAAAACATGAAAATAGTATTAAAATATCTGACTGTAGAATCTATGTCGAGTCTGAACATCTGCTCAGAATGGGAGCAAATAAAAAGAGCCATAAGAGACTATGTCGTCCTTTATCAAAAATCACGTAGGAATGAATATCCTTCTGCTGCAAGAAACAGATACCAACTCCAGGGGGAAAAGATAATGGCCACAATGGGATGGAACTCCCTAATTGAAAATGATGCTCCTTCAGCTAATCATCTGGCAAGATGGGCCACATGGTGCAGACCAAAACCCCTCATGGAGTTAAGGATGAATGGCCGTAACATTTCAGAGCTTGGAGAGTTATGTCATGTAACTCGCAAATATTTTGCTGACCAACACGAATGCAGAGATCAAACAATCCCTTTCTCTAGCGAAATACTGGACACCTTATCAGCCCTAAGTGAAAGTGACAAGGACTCCTTAAATGAAGGTTTTCACGAGGAAGATTTTACTGAAGCTCTGAAGAGTCTAAATAAACGAAAGGCACCTGGTTTTGATGGCCTCACGGTAGAATTTTATCTAGTCTTTTGGACTGAATTAGCTCCGTTGTTTACGTTGATGGTCAAGGAATCCTTTGTGAAAGGGCACCTACCAAGGAGCACTGCCACATCCGTCATTTCATTAATGAAAAAATCAGGAGATCCTCTAGAACTTAAAAACTGGAGACCACTATCACTGACTAATGTGGATTACAAAATTATAGCCAAAGCACTAGCATCTAGACTGTCAGCAGTTGTTAATTCGATAATCTCTCCTGAACAGAGCTACTGTGTGCCTGGAAGATCCATTTTTGACACCATATCGCTAATCAGGGATATAATGTGGTGGTGTAATGACTCCAACAAGCCGC
Source organism: Platycnemis pennipes (assembly GCA_933228895.1). Lineage (NCBI taxonomy): Eukaryota > Metazoa > Arthropoda > Insecta > Odonata > Platycnemididae > Platycnemis > Platycnemis pennipes. Next base: position 107,266,283 of record OW121854.1, on the reverse strand, counting down.
TAGCTATTTTGTCGCTGGATCAAGCCAAAGCATTCGATATGGTAAATCATCGATACCTTTTCCATGTAATGGAAAAAATGTCCCTTGGAAATGACTTCATAGGATGTATAAAAACCATGTACAATAATGCCTCGTGCATGGTGCGAGTACAGAATACACTTACGGCCCCGTTTTTCTTTCAAAAAGGGATTCGCCAAGGTTGTCCTTTGTCTGGAATGTTGTATGCCATCTCTATCGAGCCTTTCATCAGACTTACTTTGAACACACTCACCGGACTAGCACTGCCTGGGGCTTATGAAAGGAGAATTGTATTGGCCGCTTACGCCGATGACGTAAACATTTTCATCACAAATGAAGAGGATTTTGACTTGGTCATCCCAACCTTTCAAAAATACGCAGAAGTCTCGGGAGCAGAACTGAACACTGTTAAGAGTAAAGGCCTCTGGGTAGGTGCTTGGAGAAATAAAATCGAACAACCTGTGACCTTAAACTGGAATTCTCAAGGGATGAGATTCCTGGGGGTGTGGATGTCCAACAACCCTCAAGAAGGAGACAGACTCATTAGTGACGAGTTAAATCAAAAATTAGAAAGTGCCTTACAGATGTGGAAGCCAAGAGCAGCACCTTTGTCTTTAAGAGGAAGAGCTCTTGCCATTAATAAGTTCATTGCACCAAGGTTATGGCACATCCTACAATGTCACTCACCGACACTGCAATTCCTCCGACGGCTTCAATCCAAAATAGTCGATTTCATCTGGCTGAATAGGAGGCACTGGGTCAAGAGTGCTATTTTATCTGCCCCTTTATCTGAGGGGGGAATTGGCCTGATAGATATTGAAGATAAAGTGCTGGCATTCAGAATGATCTTCATACAGAGGCTAATGAAGGATTCTCCATCAGATCCGTGGAAAATCATGGCGGCACATAGGTTATCCAGGTACCGAGGTATGGGGCAATCCTTCGGCCTTTTCTTCTATAGTACGCCTTATCACAAGTGTGAAAATTGTGGACTCTTCTATGATAATTTGATGAAGATTTGGTCGATTCTGAGTCCAACGCCAGAGGATACACCAAGTGGTGAGGTTTGTCGCCCCTACCCCACTGGATGGCCACCACCTTTGCCCATCGCACAGTTCTACTTTTGGAGTAAGAGGAAACTAACCGAAACCAAACTTCCGCTGCCAAAGGCTTCGGTGTACAAGGAAATCAGATACCTTCGCAATGGACATCAATGGCCATTGGAAGGGCGATATGGCGACGAAGAGATAAACTGGCTGACTATTAGAGCGTGGCCTACTTTCGGGATGGATGCAGACATCTCATGGCGTCTGGTGCTCGGGAGATGGGCTGATGCACGTTTTCTACGAGCAGTTGGTACACTTGAAAGTGCAGATTGTCCATGGTGCCCAGGTACTGAAGCGGATGCATGGCACCTTGTTTTCACTTGTTGCAAGGTGAAAGACATATGGAAAAACCTCCGAAGTCCGTTAAAGGTTTTAACCGGAGGAAATAATGTGTTTTTATATCAACTCTATGGAGGTTTTCCCTTTGATAAAAGGGACAATCAGGGGAATAAGCTTGCTAACTACATAATTACACTTGCAAAAAGTGTAATATACAGGAGAATCACATTGTATTTTAAAGGCAAAATCAATTATGTAGACTATTGGGAGAATTTCTTAAAAGTTTTAAAAAAGAGACTGCACCGTGAAATGAAATACAATCAATTTAAAGGATCGCTTGACTCCTTTTATGCTTTTTGGGGCTATAAAAATGTCATATGTTCACCATAACAGTACTTAAGATAAAATACACCCCCAAATATTTACGCCGACAAACTACGGGCCCCTTTGATAAATCAATGCCTTCATTTATGTTGCGGTATTTTAAAACGTCTCAACCTGACCTATTTATTTATTTATTTATTTATTTATTTATTTATTCACTCATTTACTTTATTTATTCCTGTCTCTCCTTAAACCACCCTAATCGTCCTATTTTATCCAATACCATTGCTATGGACTTTTACCCTCCATTTCCACACTTTATCCTGTTGAAATCAAGGCTCAATGTTATTTTAATATCTCACCCAGGACTGTGTACATCAACCGTACTGCATCTTTTTCATAATGCTAAGGCTAACGGACACGGTGAAGGACATTACGTGCCCATGGTCGGAAACCCAAAGACAAAGGATCAGGCAATGATGATCGTCGCGGAGTGGTCTCTTTCTTCTTCAATCAACAACGTGCTTATTATGGAGGAGCCAGGGAGAGAAGATTGCAAGCAGGGGTCCCAACCCCCTGGGCGCATACTATCCCTGGCCAGACCGCTTTAAAAAAAAACCTTTGATCAAAATGTGAAAACTTAATCACTTTGTAAAACGTATTTGATTTTACCGATCAATAAATAATAATAATAATAATAATAATAATAATAATAATAATAATAATAAAAACACACACACACACACACACTTGAGACTTCGTCGAGAGCGGACGTCCTTTGCTGAGCTCCTCGCCGTTGCTGGTCTGTGTGGTTTCTTGGGAGGTTTTCTTCGCCGATTCCAGCGGTGAGATCTCTCCATATTGTTACTTTGTGACACCTACCTTCCTATTCCTTAACCCTATTTTTACTATTATTTAACCTCTTATTTTTGCTATTATTCCTTATTTTCTCGAATAGTTGAATACTGTTTCACTTGATTGCACGCACGTGCCCCCCCCCTCCTCCCCTGAGTGACTCCTCCCACCCCAGGCCGTCGCCGAGTCACCGGCGATGGCCTTGAGGGCGGGTGCGGGGGGACTCTCCCCTCCCCTCCGCCCTCCAACCCCCTCCCCTCCTTCCCGTGAAAATGCGGGACTCCGTAATACTCAAATATCTCGTACGTTATCTTTCGAACGTTTGAATAGAGCGGATTCCAGTGAATTTGCTTTCGACTCAACCGAAAAACCAACTATCCTAAGGAGAGTAGCAGGCAATCTACAATTGACGCCTGCCGTTCAACAGTCTCGTGATTCAACTAATGACCGTCCAAGCGCAGAACGCGCTCCACGTCGTGCAACTAGTTATTCTTCTGTTGCCAACAGCAATGCCAACATGCCAACGACTTCCAATTATCCTGCCGACCCAAATCCTCTGCTTTCATCCAACCATTCCAGGCGTCCGCAATCGAGTTATACGCTGCCGCCACGGAAAATCACACCGCTGACCAATACTCCCTCGAAAAAGACAGGAATCTTTTTTCAGTGTATCGCTAACAGCAATTTACATGATTATGTATATGCAGTTGGCGATTTAATTGGCGGTGGAGCAAGTATTACTCATGCGTCAAAAATCTCACAGGATCGAGTCGCTATATACTTTAAAAATGAAGAAGAATTAAACAAATTCATTGACGAGTTCGGTGGAATTACACTACAAGATCGCTTTATTGAGGCACGAACAATGGTGGCCAGGGTGGAAAAACTAGTAATTTCGAATGTTCCACCAGAAGTACCAGATGCGGAACTAATTGACATCGCTCAGCAAGCGGTAACTGTTTGCGGTGAAATGAAGCAATACAAAATAGGAGCGAAGAGAGATGGATATGATCACATCCTCTCATTCAGAAGAGCGGTACCAGTCTTGAAAAGACAGAACACTGTACTACCAGACTCAGTCCTTTTGGACATTAATGGTTCATTTCATAGAATTTATCTGACCTTCGAAGAACCTAAATGCTACAAGTGCAAGGAGGAAGGGCATGTAGCAAGATTTTGTCCGCAAATACAAAGTAAAGAGGTTCAATTTAAAAATACTGTTGATGAAAGTCCCGTCGATGTTGTTTCTAACGCCGCTGAGAATAACACTACCTCTGGGCCAAGTAAGGACGTGAATGAATTAACACCTCAAGCTTTACCCCTCGACGCTTCGGCAGAAACTGAATCTAGCGATCAACCAGGAGCGGAAAGAGCTCCCGAGGAGGGCGAAGAGCCCTCTTCACTATCCGCCCATGCTGATGACTCAACCTCAAGTCACGTGGAGCCTCAAATGACTGAAGTCGATCCCAGTCCATCGAACTGTGTTTCGACCCCCCCTCCACTTTCTTCTGCCCCTTTATCTAATACTGCTTGCTCGCAGCCTGCTGCCGTCAACCCTGAACCTTCCCCTCCCGCCCCTACATTCCTACCCCTCGTCGCTGAATTATCAAGAAGTGTTTCCAGCACGCAACTCTCGCTGGACTCACTGTGTGACTCGGACACCGACATCCTAACTGACGACGCTAGCATAAACACTCGAAAACCTAAGCGCCGGCCTTCAACTGAGGATTTGTCAGTGAAAAAGAAGATGTCTAAGGATGAAAGAGGTGGAAAATCTAGTACGCACCGACTAGACCATGCGGATAAAGAACGCATTAATGTTGTCATGTCAACTGACACAAGTGCAGGCCCCTTGACGGCTGAAAGCGTGATTACGTTTTTAGAAGACACGCACAATCGTAATGTAAACACGCAACTAATGCTTGCGAAATGCGTAACTAGAGATTTTGATGAATTATGCGAAACATTAGAAAGAATTAGGCCACACGTCACAGAGAGACTTAAAATGCGAATTGCTCGCATAATCAACCACCTCTCAAATGTTAACGTGTGATCTTGCCTTAAACCAATATTGCTGAACTTCAGAACCGCCACCTCGTACATAAATATCCAATTTTATATATACATATCGATAATATTATCTATTGAAATATACGCTAAACTCAAGAATATGTCAAGAATATCCATTCTTACCTTGAATGTACGGTCAATAAGAAGCCAAGGAAAATGGGCTCAAATGATCGCCTTCATGAATGAGCGTAAGCCAGACATAGCCTTAATGCAAGAAACAAATGTGGATTCATTGCCATGTCTTGGACTACCAGGATACAAAGTATTTTTAAATCCACCTCGAACTCCTTGCACGGGGACGGCTGTTGCCGTGAAGGCTTCACTGATTGATTTTGTAACATCAGACAGTATAATTTTTCCGGGGCATGCCCAAGAAGTGGTGTTTTCCTTCAATAATGAACCCCTTCGTATAATATGTTTTTATGGACCAATTGACACAGAAACAGCGCTGGATGTCACAGATGCGGTTAAAAATCACTTAACTGCTCTCTCTCTGCAACAGTCACCAGCTAATATGACTTTAATCTTAGCTGGCGATTTCAACACAACCATTAATCCAAGTGTAGATAGATCCGGCAGGGTTGAAAGAAACGTACGCTTTGCAGCTGAATTAAGGCAACTTATTGACCACACCAGATTAGCTGATGTCTGGACAGAGATGAGAACTGACAGCTCAGGCCATACGTTCTTTTCTCCAAGGTCTTCCTCAAGATTAGACAGGATATATTCTTCATGCCATTCAATAAGAAATATCTACAGTGTAAATCTGATTGACTCATTCTCAGACCATAAAGCAGTCACCATGTGCATTAAGCTTAGCGGAAGGCCAATCACACCTCCATATTGGCGTTTTCCTAACTTTCTTTTATCAAACGAAAGTTTCGTAGAAAACATGAAAATAGTATTAAAATATCTGACTGTAGAATCTATGTCGAGTCTGAACATCTGCTCAGAATGGGAGCAAATAAAAAGAGCCATAAGAGACTATGTCGTCCTTTATCAAAAATCACGTAGGAATGAATATCCTTCTGCTGCAAGAAACAGATACCAACTCCAGGGGGAAAAGATAATGGCCACAATGGGATGGAACTCCCTAATTGAAAATGATGCTCCTTCAGCTAATCATCTGGCAAGATGGGCCACATGGTGCAGACCAAAACCCCTCATGGAGTTAAGGATGAATGGCCGTAACATTTCAGAGCTTGGAGAGTTATGTCATGTAACTCGCAAATATTTTGCTGACCAACACGAATGCAGAGATCAAACAATCCCTTTCTCTAGCGAAATACTGGACACCTTATCAGCCCTAAGTGAAAGTGACAAGGACTCCTTAAATGAAGGTTTTCACGAGGAAGATTTTACTGAAGCTCTGAAGAGTCTAAATAAACGAAAGGCACCTGGTTTTGATGGCCTCACGGTAGAATTTTATCTAGTCTTTTGGACTGAATTAGCTCCGTTGTTTACGTTGATGGTCAAGGAATCCTTTGTGAAAGGGCACCTACCAAGGAGCACTGCCACATCCGTCATTTCATTAATGAAAAAATCAGGAGATCCTCTAGAACTTAAAAACTGGAGACCACTATCACTGACTAATGTGGATTACAAAATTATAGCCAAAGCACTAGCATCTAGACTGTCAGCAGTTGTTAATTCGATAATCTCTCCTGAACAGAGCTACTGTGTGCCTGGAAGATCCATTTTTGACACCATATCGCTAATCAGGGATATAATGTGGTGGTGTAATGACTCCAACAAGCCGCTAGCTATTTTGTCGCTGGATCAAGCCAAAGCATTCGATATGGTAAATCATCGATACCTTTTCCATGTAATGGAAAAAATGTCCCTTGGAAATGACTTCATAGGATGTATAAAAACCATGTACAATAATGCCTCGTGCATGGTGCGAGTACAGAATACACTTACGGCCCCGTTTTTCTTTCAAAAAGGGATTCGCCAAGGTTGTCCTTTGTCTGGAATGTTGTATGCCATCTCTATCGAGCCTTTCATCAGACTTACTTTGAACACACTCACCGGACTAGCACTGCCTGGGGCTTATGAAAGGAGAATTGTATTGGCCGCTTACGCCGATGACGTAAACATTTTCATCACAAATGAAGAGGATTTTGACTTGGTCATCCCAACCTTTCAAAAATACGCAGAAGTCTCGGGAGCAGAACTGAACACTGTTAAGAGTAAAGGCCTCTGGGTAGGTGCTTGGAGAAATAAAATCGAACAACCTGTGACCTTAAACTGGAATTCTCAAGGGATGAGATTCCTGGGGGTGTGGATGTCCAACAACCCTCAAGAAGGAGACAGACTCATTAGTGACGAGTTAAATCAAAAATTAGAAAGTGCCTTACAGATGTGGAAGCCAAGAGCAGCACCTTTGTCTTTAAGAGGAAGAGCTCTTGCCATTAATAAGTTCATTGCACCAAGGTTATGGCACATCCTACAATGTCACTCACCGACACTGCAATTCCTCCGACGGCTTCAATCCAAAATAGTCGATTTCATCTGGCTGAATAGGAGGCACTGGGTCAAGAGTGCTATTTTATCTGCCCCTTTATCTGAGGGGGGAATTGGCCTGATAGATATTGAAGATAAAGTGCTGGCATTCAGAATGATCTTCATACAGAGGCTAATGAAGGATTCTCCATCAGATCCGTGGAAAATCATGGCGGCACATAGGTTATCCAGGTACCGAGGTATGGGGCAATCCTTCGGCCTTTTCTTCTATAGTACGCCTTATCACATGTGTGAAAATTGTGGACTCTTCTATGATAATTTGATGAAGATTTGGTCGATTCTGAGTCCAACGCCAGAGGATACACCAAGTGGTGAGGTTTGTCGCCCCTACCCCACTGGATGGCCACCACCTTTGCCCATCGCACAGTTCTACTTTTGGAGTAAGAGGAAACTAACCGAAACCAAACTTCCGCTGCCAAAGGCTTCGGTGTACAAGGAAATCAGATACCTTCGCAATGGACATCAATGGCCATTGGAAGGGCGATATGGCGACGAAGAGATAAACTGGCTGACTATTAGAGCGTGGCCTACTTTCGGGATGGATGCAGACATCTCATGGCGTCTGGTGCTCGGGAGATGGGCTGATGCACGTTTTCTACGAGCAGTTGGTACACTTGAAAGTGCAGATTGTCCATGGTGCCCAGGTACTGAAGCGGATGCATGGCACCTTGTTTTCACTTGTTGCAAGGTGAAAGACATATGGAAAAACCTCCGAAGTCCGTTAAAGGTTTTAACCGGAGGAAATAATGTGTTTTTATATCAACTCTATGGAGGTTTTCCCTTTGATAAAAGGGACAATCAGGGGAATAAGCTTGCTAACTACATAATTACACTTGCAAAAAGTGTAATATACAGGAGAATCACATTGTATTTTAAAGGCAAAATCAATTATGTAGACTATTGGGAGAATTTCTTAAAAGTTTTAAAAAAGAGACTGCACCGTGAAATGAAATACAATCAATTTAAAGGATCGCTTGACTCCTTTTATGCTTTTTGGGGCTATAAAAATGTCATATGTTCACCATAACAGTACTTAAGATAAAATACACCCCCAAATATTTACGCCGACAAACTACGGGCCCCTTTGATAAATCAATGCCTTCATTTATGTTGCGGTATTTTAAAACGTCTCAACCTGACCTATTTATTTATTTATTTATTTATTTATTTATTTATTCACTCATTTACTTTATTTATTCCTGTCTCTCCTTAAACCACCCTAATCGTCCTATTTTATCCAATACCATTGCTATGGACTTTTACCCTCCATTTCCACACTTTATCCTGTTGAAATCAAGGCTCAATGTTATTTTAATATCTCACCCAGGACTGTGTACATCAACCGTACTGCATCTTTTTCATAATGCTAAGGCTAACGGACACGGTGAAGGACATTACGTGCCCATGGTCGGAAACCCAAAGACAAAGGATCAGGCAATGATGATCGTCGCGGAGTGGTCTCTTTCTTCTTCAATCAACAACGTGCTTATTATGGAGGAGCCAGGGAGAGAAGATTGCAAGCAGGGGTCCCAACCCCCTGGGCGCATACTATCCCTGGCCAGACCGCTTTAAAAAAAAACCTTTGATCAAAATGTGAAAACTTAATCACTTTGTAAAACGTATTTGATTTTACCGATCAATAAATAATAATAATAATAATAATAATAATAATAAAAAAAAAACACACACACACATACATTCATTTTTATATATATAGATAGATGATGATTTTATTTCACATCCTTCTCTACAAGCTCCATATATTTCATCCAAGCATTTCCTTTTCCATTTTATTCAATCACTTTTGCCTGAACAAGTTTCTTCATCAGTCCATTATGTCTCTAAATATGGCCGATTAAATTATTCAGTTTTATTTTTCACTTTTTCAGCATACCTCTCTTTAATCTCATTCTTCTTAAGACTTCTTCATTAGTTTCTCGGTTGATTCATATGATCTTCATCATTCTTCCGTAGCATCAAATTTTAATTACTTCCAGCATCATTGATGCTATTATTGTCTTTGCATTACAATCATAAATGATAGTTCTTCATTTGTATGTTCTAATGAAATATTTTTTTGCTAATATCCGCAGCTTTACATCAACTGTAAGTATATAACTTGTGTATAATGCCTTTTATCCAGCTAGGTAGTTATTCTTCCTGCTTCGTCCATTGCTACCTACTCGGCTTCCCATTTAACAATGCAGTTTCACATCATCAAGCTTTTTGTTTTCCAACGTTAGTCTGAACCTTTCATCTCTTACTGCATTCCATTATTTTATTTCTTTTTTTGAATCGCATTAAGCTCATTTTGGCCATTGTTCCTTAGCTATTCTATGGCTATTCTTCTTGAAGTCCGTGAGTATCTCTCCTAATAGATACATGCCCTCAACTATGAAGATAATAAAAGATTAAAATTCGACTAAATTTAAATTCAAATTTCACGAGCAAGTATCGAGCAACATTTTTTTCTTGAGATTCGAGGTGAAATGCATTGGAAAGTTATACTAGTGTACAAATAACGTAGTATTACACTGGCCAGCTATAATGTTATTATGTTACTCTCCAAACCCTAGTGTTTAGGTACTATTTTACACGAAATATACGTATTTAGTAAGATAATTTAGTTCCGTTTATCATCGCTCAATAGAAAACAAGTTCGTTTGAACTATGGCTCTATATTTTAACGTTTCTCAACAAGTGCAGAACGTCACACAAAAGACAATGAGGGATTTTCTTATGTATAATGACTGAAAACCTAATACGATCTTTCGGTTATCAGCGAAGCAAGGGCTGAAAATCACTGAAGTAGTCTTACAAGTAGGGTTTAACTTTTAACATTTGGAATAATGAATGATGTTATTCCCCATATTATTAATATAAATTAATTATGAACTCATTTCAATTACCATAGTATTATTTCATTGCATAATAATGCTCAGATACTTGTCTATGATTTTGACGCATTTTTCAATAACGAAACAAATGGGACTAATTTCAGGCTTAAAATGTTTCTTACTGCTCAATTTTCCCATAGACATCAGAATAACAAAGCGCAAATAAGCTTCCCACAATTACTCGTCGGCCTCGGCGGTGGTGGGGTAAATTTCTCACCAGTCAATCCCAGGGTTGCGGGTTCCAATCCCACCTGGGAAGGATTCTCTCTCCCCGGAACATGGATGATTGTGCATGAGTCTATTATTGGAACAAAAGCCCATTTTAAAAGACCATAAATGCTATTTTTGCGACCATAAAACAATTAATATCCCAAGGGAATAAAAGAGATAAATTTTTTCCTAGTTTCAAAACCATTGTTGGAGATTGGTGGCAACAAGTAATAATTTCGCAATGAAATCTCTGAATTTCTAAGTTTAAGACGCATATAATATCTCCCAGTCACAAGATTCCTAAAAAAAATCTTTATCTCACACACTCGCTCCCTTAGCACCAATAACTGTTTGTAGGCCTAAATTACTAAAATCGTTTTCTTTTTAAGCCATTAAAAAAAAGTTCAGAATTACATAGATTTCGCAGTTGAAAGGGCCATTTTCGCATCTGATACTCATGCCAATCTTCACTGAATGAGATGGATAGCCCTAAGAAAGAGAAATAAAAGACCTCAGATTAGCATTTTGGTGTTCATCCCTCAATTTTCCGAAGATGCGGCCTCAAAACAAAGCGTTCATTGGCTAATTTACAGCCGGGTCGCAGGTGGAGATGGTAAAGGAGAAATAAATTGCGGCACCGGGGAACACGGACGTGCGAAGAGAAGGGTAAGGTGGGCGCGCTGAATAAGTGGGCGAGTTCTGATCAGAAATCCACGTGTGTGACCAAAAGAGGTAGGGGAGATCAAACCGGAATGAAAACTTGATTCCTTAATTCAGAACATTCTTCCAAAGTCAAGTTCATTGTGCTTCGGAAGAGATTATAGAGAAGGAAGGGGGTGGGAATGAGAAAATTTGAAAACTTATCAATCTAGGTTCAAATTTCATCGGACGTCAAAAACAACTACCGTAAAATTGCACATAGTTGTTCTACTTTGTCACTACTTGTACTTACTACACGGATGTCGATTTACTGTTGGAATAAAGATATACGGATGATACTATGCTATTAAGTTTGGAAGGGTAACAACTGCTTTCAGGCAACATCCACGAAAAAATACAATTTGTGATATTTCATCAATATAAACAATCACACTTAAAAAAGTCAGTGAATCGCGTCCTACTTACATCATCAAGGACATTAAATTGTATGAGGAGCTTGTGAATTATTTATACAAGCTAATATGGCCTTCACTCCATAATCATATCTTTGACGCACCTGCCGAGTTTTTGAAAACATGTTAGAAAAGAGAGTTAAGTGATGTTTTGCTTTCGGAATTATTCACTGTAATAAAGACCAGAAGTGGAAAACACAAAAGTAATGGCAGGGACATATCTCCTTCTGCCTGTTCCATTAAGTTACCGTGATAAAAACAGTTGAGTGACTTTACCCACGGGTACAAAGCTAACATACTGGGGAGTTGGGATGCATTATCGCACTACTAGAGTGAGGTAATGAGAGGGTCAGCGACCCTGTCCCCTTTTCACTCTGTTCTTTTTGAGTGAATGTTTTTTTAAACGTCCTCCAGGACCACGCTACTTCCCAAATGGGTATTGGGAGAGGAACCGGTTATCATCATCGATTTTAAACCGCAGTCAGTCATTAAAAAAATTTTGATCACCAATGTGAAAGCTCATTCCATTTTGCTCAAGCGATAGACTGAATCACAGTTACTTCAAGCCAATCAGCATACCTCCGATTGTCACTGTTGAAAAGGTACTAAAACTACCAGAACCACCATTTGCGATTGCATTAAATTCTGCATGAAATAATCTCTTCCGAGGAATTTCATGTTTTAGGTTTGTGAATTATCAAACTATTTTGGACTTGGTTCTCCGGTAATTCTGGTGTTGTTTCATGTTGTGGATTGTTTAATCCTTCCCAGTGATTAATACTGTGAAAAATAAATAGAAGGATGTTTGCTAATGTTATTCCGCAGATGGAGACTAAACAAGGTGATACGACTTGTAGAATACAACCACAGAATTAAAGATTTAGATACCAATCAGAGATAATTATAGCTAGTAAATGTAGAGGAACGTATCGAAAAAGAAGAGATTCCTACATTTCATTGATCTTTTTGCAAACGCCGAACGGAATATTATTAGACAAGAATACAACACTTTATCCTCCAGGATTCATGTTTGGTATGGTCTCTCTCTCATTCCAATTTTCATGTTCCCACGAAAATTCATTGCGATGCTGGCTAGGAAAATACCACTTTTTACCATTTTTATTTTCTCCTCTCTAGATTTACTAGCTATAATTATCTCTGATTGGTATCTAAATCTTTAATTTTGTGGTTGTATTCTACAAGTCGTATCGCCTTGCTTAGTCTCCATGTGTGGATTAGGACTTTATACAATCCCGCACGTTTACTCCCTCCCTCTCCTCTGCCACCTTCCGCCCCCCACTCAATTCTGTATATAAAGGGCTCGTGATGTACAATTGTCACCTTGATAATGACTGTGTAAGTCGAAACCTAGGTCGGTTTTAATAAATCTGTGGAATTTTACAGAGTGAAATTATTTACATTGCAGCTAGAAAATTGCACCCATATGAGGTAGTTGGAGTCGTGGTGACCTAGTGGGTAGAGCACTGAGCTATTGACCGGAGGGTCCCGGGTTAAAATCCCGGGCAAGAGCCCGTCTGGACACCCCCATCTAAAATCCTCGCAATTCAATTTTATGTGTCAGAACTTCGTAGGAAATCGCAGTTGGCCCAGGGAAAGGAACTGGCCCCCCTACCCTGAAATTGTGAATTTCACACACCATTCGCTTAGTACGGGGTGAGCTGTACCCTCACCTGTCAAAACCAACCTTCGTGTTGAATCACTGAGTGAGTGAGTGTGATGAGGTAGGTCTTCTTTCTGAGCTGGAAAGTAGCAGCTGAAGTGACTAGCTGTTGTGATATGTTTAACGGGGTGTCCAAAACGTTTAAAGAATTAGTTTGGAAATCACTTCACAATCAGAAGATGAAGTACGGGTAAATTCACTCTATAAATTTAAAGTCACTACCAATTTCTGCTGACGTTAAAAATACATATTACAAACACACCCTGAATAATACAGAAAGTTAAAACATTGGTATAAAATGAGATAAATAGGAAGTAGAGGAGAAAGGTTTAATATTTCATTTTTCTCGGAACGTTAGTGAAGCCTAATTGGTGTATTTGTGAAGATAACTGTTTGCGGAAGACGAAAATTGTTTCCATAGAGAAAAAATGATAAAAAGCGCATAGAACCACCTTGATTTCACTCCAGAGATTAGATTAAATCTCTAAAACCGCTTGAAAAAGTTAGACGTCGAATTTTCTCTTGCTGACTTCAACATATACGCAAGTTCAATTCTTACGTGATAAGAGTTACCAAAGTAGTTAATTAGTGTCATTATTTTGTCGAGTAATGACGGCTAAAGGTTACAGTGTCTTCTCAATGTCCTCTGGGCTATGAGTAACCTTCAGAGTGGAATTCGGATTTTGGGGCGATCCTTTGCATTTCATTATAAATCAAAATTCCTCCATTAGATGACCACTCTCAGATTTGACATGCAATGAGTGCAAAATTCCACCATCTGATGGCGACCCTCGAATATGACTTAATATATCCCAGAACTTGTTTTGAAGATAGGTAACATGAATCTATCCCACCATGAAGAGAAGCTATGAACTAAATCATTCGTAACTTTGTGGTATTCCATTTAAAGGCTTCTTCACAAGAAGTGGTATAAGTAAAAGTAATACATCCCAATGACCAGAGAAGCTATTTTCTGATAGAATCCCACGAAATGTGCGATTTATCATTTTCTATCTGTCAATTCCCTCTCTCCTTAAGATTTAACCTCCCTACAAGCGGCCATCACTTCCTGCCTCTTGGACGCCGAGACGCACCTTGGCCGAGGAGAGGGAAGCAGACACGAGGGAGAGTGGAAAGAAGCGATCAAAACTCCTCCTTATTTCCTCCCTTTCTCAATATTTGTTCGATAAATTGCATCAATGCATGCATGACCGTGCCTTTAACTTTAAACCCCCGAAATCCCCAAGCTGTCACCGCCTTTTGCTAAGGGTTAGCTGATGCCAACCCCGAGTTGCCCTTCACCCTTGTCTCCATTCTTGGAATAATATCAACCTGTACCAATTTTCTCACCTATTCATAGCGCCGTAAATGGCTCAACTCCCCGGATCTGTTCACCGATCTGAAACCTGCGCTGAATATATGCTCTTGGGAGGATTTTAGCGTTGATTTTCGGGATAAAATGCCAATGAAGCGCTAATTTTCAATTTATTTCGGCTATCTTTAATTAATTAATCTTACAAGAAGCGATTAATAAAATATAAAAGTTTGTAGAAAATATGACAAACAACAAACTTTAGATCACAATGTTGTGTTCAATGGTATTAGCGTAAGACATAAGAGATCAAGGAACGTATATTCAATAGGATGGTGACAATCCCTTCTCAAATCCTCCCCAAAAGGTTTTCACATACCTAAACAGATGCCACGTGTCACATGCACAGGGTGGTGAACGATTCATAGCTGTCAATTCTCAGTTCAGTAACTATTCTTATGTATATAGTTAAATGAAATAGTACTTGGTGCAAATTCATTGTTTTAATCATAAAAGTAATGTAGTATTCCCGTGTTATAGGCCCCAGTTTCCAATCTAGATAGCTTACATTCGCTCGAAAGGCAAAAATCAACGCTTTTTAATATGCTAAAAAATACAATAATAACCACTGGAGACTCCATTCAGTCGCAGTTGCATGCCATTGCTTGCTATTTACAGCCAAGACAGAAGTGCCAATATCTGGCACTTCTGTCAATGTTTAGTACACGAGAGGGTAAAGACCCTCAGAAAGAGATTGTAAAACCCTTAGATTAGCGTCATCATCATCAGTCAACAATCCTCAGATTAGTTTGACGCAGCTCTCCACTGAGTTCACCACTCCACTAATCTCTTCATTTTTACGTATTTCTCCTCTATCATATCCTTCATCACTTGTGCCTTACATCTCATACAAGGCCATCCTTTGTCGTTCTTCCCGTGGACTTTTCCTTCGACGATGATTGTCTTTTTCAGGCCCTAATTTCTCACTATGTGGCCGATCAAGTGTCTAGACTTCTTCTTAGGGTTTTCAAAACACTTCTCTTTTTCCCTACTTTTCAGAGTATTTCCTTGTACCCAAACGGTCAATCAATTTAAACTTCATCATTCTTTCGTAGTACCACATTTCGAATGTTTCCACCCTTTTTTTCTCTGCTGCTGTCATCGTCCATGCCTCACTGCTAAGAAGATACATGGTACATCCTGATGTAAGTTATGATGAATTTGCTTCCTTAATTCTACGCTTGTAAGGTATGTACAATATTGCTCTGTAATAATTTTTTTCTTCATCTCTTTAAATTCTGATCCTTGTCTGTAAAACATTAATGAAAACGTAAAAACTTACTTTTTGCATCAATTAGCCCTGATGAAGCCACAATAAAGAGGCAATTGCCTCTTTATTGTGGCTTATTTTAAAACGTTGGTAAATTGGTGTTTCTCTTAACGACCAAACTACTCCTGAAAAATTATCCATTTCTACATAAAAATATAGTGGTCGATAACATACTTCATTATAAGAAATATTTTTAGATACATTTTTCAAATGTATATTAGTACATACAAAAAAGCTCAATCTTTCAGTTTTAACAAAAAATTTGAATCATAATGAAATAACACCCGTCCCGAAGGGTCAAATGATATTTAAACCTGTTTTGAAGCAATTATCAAAGACTAATTAAAAAACAATTTCGGCATTTGTTTCCATTTCAAGAAATATGAATGCGTATTCAAGAAGCTTTTAGCCATATAATACTTCAAATAACACAAACGTGACACTGGACACATCACTTGGGATATATAAATAATTCACTTTTTGCGATACGCTGTACGCATATTCGGATTTATCAATGTAATCCAGTACAGAGTACTAAATTTTGAAAAAGTCATTATGAGATCTTAAACAAATTAATATAACAAGCGTCATAGTAAAAAAAGAAAAAAAATTCTATGCATAAATGTTGTGTAGAATAATCGATTTCAGTGAATTCAGATCTCCTGTTTATTTATGTAAAAAATAGGTTTTGAGCAACTATACTGACTACTACTACTGAATTCATTCACTAATATATTAGTTTATATGGTTTTTCCTAAACAAACGACAAGTATTATTTTCACGTTATGAAATTTGCTGGTGGTTAGATTTTCTAAACAATTAGCATTTCTCGATTAATTCCCTGATATCGTCGAAAGTAAAAGGAATATTTTTATTTTACTATCAAGAATAGGATCATCATATCTGTAAAACTTGCATTTTAATTTTTACATATATCGAAAAAAATATTCTTTAGTCTTCTTGGCGTCGAGTTGACACCTTATTTGGATATTTTATTCAATTGTGGTCTTACGGAAAATAATTGCTTACCCACTCCCAGATTAATCTTTGTAGTGTATATGAAGGCCTAGTTTCTATCACAGATATTTTCACACATTTGACACCTCCAGTCTTTTCCCAATGAAAACTGACCTCCCCCAAACCAATCCGGGCCAATTTTAATCATGTTATAAAATATTTTGAGAAAATTAGAGTCATTTTTATTAATTGTATGATCAATAGCCTTCAATCAAATATATCGTTTGTTAAAAAAAATATTATCATAGGTTGTATAAGTGAAAACATTCCCTTCTGTTTCTACAAAATAAATCAGCAGATTTTGAAACATTACAACAGCATGTGTATCGGTTTATTAAACATACAACTAGAAACATCTTATGCAAGAAAAAGTTCATGATTATTACATAGGTCATGGAAAGAGAGTAGAGAAAATAAATACCACATCCTGTCGCAAATAACAAGTTCAAAACTAATTTACGAGAACAGTGAAGTATTCATTGCTGATATTCCTTATTCTAAGACTGGGCATTTTTAATAATTTGGACTACTTACTTTAAAAATAGTTTTAATTTTTGATTGAACATACAACGATGTAAACTAGAATTTCTATTTTTCACATATTAAGAGGTCGGCAAAAACCGTATTTAGGCAGAATTGTTTTTAAAAATACAGAATAATGAAAATTAAATGAACAAATTATTTGGGAAATATTATTCAGCACAATTCATTTGGTAAAACTGAGAGAATTTAAATGAAGGTTGCATTATTACGTATTCGTAGGAAGTTCGTTGACGCTATTGCAGTGAAGTTAGGGAATTAAAACATAAAAAGGCTACAGAAAAAACAGCATATTTTCCTCTGTTCTTAAGGTATTTCGCGGTAAACATTTTGAACTTTCTTATTCCTTCAACTGATTTCATATTTACTTTAATGTTACTCTAAATTGTGTAAATAACCATAAGCTTTACTGTGTTTTGATTCTTATGGTCTCGATATAAACCTGGAAACTTAGATAGTACATATAAACCTGGTGACTTAGAAACAATACACAAGTTAGGTAATGCGTATTCATCAAAAATATTAAAATTTCCTAAAAAACAATGTGTAAATTAGATTTTTTCTCCCGCTGATTTTTCACGGCTATCTCGTCTATTAGGCAATGATGATTACGTCTCAATCATATGCACGTAGCAATGAATTTGAGTTGATAGAGCTATTGTCATTAACTCTTCGAACTACGCTTCCTACATTACGCCTTCCTAATCGCTAAATACATTTTCCTGGAGCCGAATCCAGCAAAATACGATGACTTTATCAATATATTCCTAACGTTGTCGGTAAAAAAATTTGTTTCAAATTTACATAAATGATTGTCTAAATTTCAACCCAGGCTCTGGTAATGATTCCCATCCGAGGCCATTTAATAATTTAGTGAAACTAACACATTTATCCTATCGACCTTTAGTATCATCACCAAATTTCTTTGAGATTGGTGAGGCTTGTGAATTCTTCACTTATTCCATTGCTAAAACCTCCATCATAGGAATTAATTTGCTTGAGTCATGCGGAGTACTACAAAAGAATGTATTCCCTCCAAGCAATGCTATAATATCTTCATTGATACTGCTTCTAGTGGAAAGACCTACATCCATTACCCATTTTGATATAAAATGCACTAAATTTCTTACATAATGTGCATTAAAACAATAGATTCAGCTCATTATTTAGCACTAATTAGGTAATAAGTCTTATGTGAAAGAAAACCTGTTTTTTCAACCTGAATCGTTCGAAAGTCAATTTTTTGAAACCTGGCCATAGATACTGTGTATACTTAATAATTCAATTATCAACGCAATATTTTTTTATTTTGCGGCATCCATACTCTTTATTAACTGTCGGATAATGTGAAGTCATCTCATTGTTCTATTGGTAAAAATTTCCAAAAACCTGTTAGCTTATAAACACGGGATGGAAAAGCTTCTGGCTATTCTGCTCGTCACTCCGACTTATGAAAAAGTTCTCGTGGGAGATACCGTTTTTATCGAATATTTGAGGGCATGTTGATCTTCTCGCGGCTGAGCTTAAAGCCACCGAGTGCGTCCACCGGGTTGCGGATGGTGGGTCGATCTCTAGATATAGAGGTTAGCTGCGAGATAAGCGAGTTTACTCGTCGAATAAGCAGTCGTGGACAAAAAGCGACGGCATTCCGAGGGGGTATTGGTCTATCCCTGGGTAAGATAGGCCTCTAAATAATACAGAACCTGTGAAGATGCCGACGGGAGGCCGCCAATAATTACGCTTCTCATCACCCGGAGGAGAGGGCAGCAGCTCTTCTTCACATGAGTGAAGGTGGAGACCACAGTGGTCGGTACAGCGACACTCATTTCACTACAGGCGTGGTAACATTTACTTTAACGGCTGTAGTACTGCGATGTGGAAGGCAAGGGGAAACCACCACATTAATATCCCGAGGAGTCGCAGCTACTCCACTCTTTCCTTTATTATCAAGACGTGATGGCACCCTCTCGAGTAAAATATTCCGGAGGTAAAATAGTCCCCCATTCGGATCTCCGGGGGGGGACTACCCGAGAGAGTACATCAGTCAAATGTGATACACTTTTTAGGGTAAGAACATGGAACGTGAGATCGCTTCGGACCTGTGGAAGACTGGAGAACCTGAAGGTAGAAATGCGAAGAATGGACCTCGACGCATTAGGAATCAGCGAAATGAGGTGGCCCGAAGAAGGAGACTTTTGGAGTGGAAGCTACAGGATTATACATACAGGATCATTAAATGGTAATGCTGGAGTAGGGATCATGTTCAGAAAGAGCGCCGGAATGCGTGTGAAGAGCTTCCTGCAGTACAATGAAAGGATAATAATGGTGAAGATCGAGACCAAACCTGTAGATACCGTGGTGGTGCAGGTTTACATGCCTACGACTGACTATGAAGATGAAGAAGTGGAAGACGTCTACGAAGATATCACGGAAGTTATAAAACAGGTAAGAGGAGAAGAAAACCTAATTATTTTAGGGGACTGGAACGCTATCGTCGGCGAAGGTCAAGATGGAAGAATAACTGGAAAATACGGATTGGGAAACCGAAACGAAAGAGGAGAAAGGCTGCTGGAGTTCTGCACTCAACATAAGTTAGTGGTTGCCAACACATTGTTTAAAAATCACAACCGCAGAAGATACACATGGAAAATGCCAGGAGACAGAAGAAGATGCCAAATAGACTACATTTTAGTGAAGCAGAGATTTAGAAACCAAGTGAAGGACTGCAAAAGCTACCCTGGAGCAGACATCGACAGTGACCATAATTTAGTGATGATGAAATGCCATCTAAAATTCAAGAAATTGAAGAAAACAAAGAATAATATATGGCAAGTAGAAAAAACTAAAGGAGGCTCAACATCAGCTGGCATTTCAAAAAGCAGTGGGAAACAACATAGGAGAGAACGTGAATGAGAAATCAGTTGAAGAGCGTTTGGAAAACATTAAATGTGGACTACAGGAAGCCGCAAAAGAAGTTCTTGGAAGAAGAAAAGTTTCCAAGAAGAAGCCATGGATCACGGAGGAAGTCTTAGAATTGATTGAAGAAAGAAGAAAGTAAAAGAATGCGAAAACTGAAGAAGGGCAGCTCTGCTACAAAAGAATAAGGAACGAAATAAGTCGCAAAGCAAGGAAAGCTAGAGAGCTGTGGTTGAAAAATCTTTGCGAAGATGTACAAAGCAACCTTGCACTTGGAAAGGTGGAAGCGGCCTACAGCAAAGTGAGGAACCACTTCAAGGAACGGAGCCACTTCTTTGTTCAGCAAGAGGCAATGCCATAAGGGACAAGAATGGAGGAATTTTGATTGAAAACGAGGACAATGTGAAGAGGTAGAAAGAATATCTGGAAGAGCTATACAATGGAAAAAATCTCAGCACAAGAGCTATTGAAGAGGAAAGCGAAGTGGAAATAGATGATATGGGGGCATCAATATTAAGATCGGAATTCGACGCTGCAGTAAGGGATCTTCGGATGAATAAGGCCTCAGGTATTGATGATGTCCCTGCAGAACTAATTAAAAATGCAGGAGAGAAGACATTAATTCATCTCTACAAAACCATCTGCGACATGTATTCAACAGGGGAAATTCCAAGGGACTTCGAGAAAAACATCATCATTCCTATTCCCAAGAAGAAGAGAGCGGAGAAATGCGAAAATTTTAGGACTATAAGCCTGACGACACATGCATCGAAGATACTGACCAGGATCATCTACAGAAGAATAGAACGAAAAGCAGAGGAGTTCCTGGATGAAGATCAATTCGGATTCAGGAAAAGTAAGGGTACAAGGGAAGCAATATTGGCCCTTAGGCTACTCATAGAGAAGAGAATGGAGAAGAACAAACCGACGTTCATTGCATTTGTGGATTTAGAGAAGGCCTTTGACAACGTGGATTGGGATTCAATGCTTGGAATTCTGAAGGGAATTGGAGTGTCCTACAATGACCGAAGAATTATACACAGTCTGTACAAAAACCAAGTTGCTGTGATTAAATCTGGACCCAGCTGTGAAGAGGCAAGAATAAGGAAAGGAGTGAGACAAGGCTGCGCACTGTCTCCCGTAATTTTTAATGTTTACATCGAGAGAGCCATAAATGAAGTCAAGGAGAAGTGTTCTGGAGTGAAAATCCACGGAGAAACAATCAGTATGCTACGATTTGCTGATGACATAGCTCTCATAGCAGAGACAGAGAAGGAGCTGAACAAGATGCTAACGACCCTGGAAAGGACTATGGCGAGATATCAGCTGGAGATCAATAAGAAGAAGACTAAGATATTGGTGTGCAGCAAAAGAGAAGAGGCGAAAACCAACGTTAAACTAGGAAAACAGAAACTGGAAGAGGTGAAAGAGTTCTGTTACCTGGGAAGCAGAGTAACCAACGATGGACGAAGAGTCCATCGTTGAGACGAAGAGATGGGAGAAAGAAATAGTGAGTAGAATAGCCCAGGCAAAGCGGGCATTCTTTCAGAAGAAGAATCTACTTACAGCAGGAAATACAAGCATAGAAGTAAGGAAACAGTTCATCAGAACATACATCTGGAGCATTTTTCTTTACGGCAGTGAATCATGGACGATGACAGCAGCGGAGAAGAAAAGGGTAGAAGCATTTGAAATGTGGTGTTACAGAAGAATGCTGAAGATTAACTGGATCGACCGAGTAAGTAACGAGGAAGTGCTAAGAAGAGTAGGAGAAAAGAGAAGTCTGCTGACAACTCTAAAAAGAAGAAGGGAAAACTTAATCGGTCATATCTTGAGACACGATGGCCTGATGAAGACTATCGTCGAGGGAAAAGTGAACGGGAAGATTGGAAAAGGCAGGCCTCGTATGAGATACATGGAACAGGTCGTGAAGAATGTAAAAGAGAAGAATTACGTCACAATGAAAAGGTTGGCCGATAGAAGAAACGAGTGGAAAGCTGCGTCAAACCAATCCTAGGATTGTTGACCAATGATAATGATGATGTTGATCTTTTTGAACGGATATGACGGATTAAATTGAAAACAAGTTTTATAATTTTTTTAATCAAAGAAATTAACTATACCGAATGGACATATGGAATAAATTAAACAAGGATGAAGAAATTGAGAGATTCAAAATCTTCCATGTTTCTTGATCCTTAAATGTAGTATAATTTAAATTTTTTTAAATTTGCAGGTTTGCTTGTTTTGTGCATAGGTAATAATTTCGGAGGGAAATTTATTTTTGTACACTACACGCCATAATTACACTTCACATCATCGGGCAAATTGAAAGACCAGGCCCATACCAATACCCCTCAATGAAATTCGATACTATCATCTGCTATATCACAATATGCAATGAGAATATATAAGATATAATACCAATTTTTAAATCAATCCCACACAATAGGTTAGTTCCCATATTTTTTTATTGTCCTCCCTCTGGAGTGCATATTTTAATCCGCTCGATTTAAAAATGGCTTACATAATTTTTATCGTTATTAAATAATTGAAAAAAAAGTCCAACGGCGCGAATACGCGGTGAAAAACTATTGCATGCCGGTAACTTATGCATGTTTCGAGACACTCTGCAACTGGATGGTGCTGCGGACAATTCCAAGCAGACTACATACCGTTAAAGCTTATTAACTATTACCAGAGGTATTATTCAGTTAATTTATTATGATTAACTTTTATTTATTCATTAAAAATTATTTATGAAATTGATTCATTTAAAACAGTTGGTAACAATAAGTCATTTCACTAGGCGCACCGTGAAGTTGGCCCATAGCCGCGCGAACCTCACGCCATGCTTCGCAGTAGCAGAGGATTCCACGAGCAGTATGCCCTGGAGTCCATAAAAGGCTATTAAACTCCGTTTAACGGAGGAGACTTTTTGAACTGTAGCACTTTTCATTGGCTATTATGAATATACATATTCGTTATAGCCGAGGGGAGCTGCAATATAATTGTGAGTTCAGAAGAGGAATATTTCCTTTGCCTCGCAACGTAAAATATATATGCTTCTTAAGCACGTGCTGAGGTCATATCTGTTGTTTTTCCAAATGCTTCCTAGAATATTAAAATTGTCCCTCTCATAATAACACGATAAACAATCAGACAAATTACTTTACGTAAATATGAAGGAACGTCATACATATGTGCATACATTAATATTAATAATGGTAATGATATTGAAGTGGTGTGATGGATAGATAATTGGTATCCCGTGCCAAGGGTACGGATTTTAATCCCAGCTGTGGCAGATATTATTCAGTAGTATACCTTCACTGATTGAGTGCTGAATGAAGAGCATTTCATGATCAAGTCCGTCATAAATGGGACGTGAACGTGGTTCCTTCCCAAGAACCCCTATTCTGGCTACAAAATCTCCCATAGGTTAGTGTGCCAATAGTACCCATCTCCAGTGCATCTAATCTCCTTGGCTGTAATTATCTTAGAAAATAATTCTTTGTCCTATGCTTTTCGTAATTATAATACTTACTAACATTTTACAATAATAACTACTTGTAGTAATAACACTGAAACCAACTTTACATGAGCTACTGAAAGGCTTAGTTATTCGAAATCAACCATGAAAGGATAATAGGAAAAAAGCTGTTGAAATAAAAAAGAGCAACCGTAAAGATTAAACTACAATATGTATCTACGTTTTTCCTTCTCTTATTCTCCTCAAAGGTCACTGAATTTTACCATGTTGGACAAATATTAATTTAATCGACGTAAGTTTAATATAATCGGCAAAATTAGTGCTGCTTGTGAACAAACATTAGTTACCCCACCATAAACCCTAGAGACACCTAATATCTTGCTGGTATAATAACTAGGGCACGCATATTTTTACCCGTCTCAGTTCTATGCTTAAAAATATGTGAGATGGGATAAAATATGTCGATACAACCATCACAAATAAACGTACACTATCCGCTAAAAGTAACGTCAAAAAAAGAAAATTATATACCCCATTTAGGTGGTTCTATGCCCGAAACATGCTTAACTATTGATATCTTTATACCCACCTCTTTGAGATGTGAAGTTCTGGCGGATATTAACGTGCTAAATTGAGGACGGGTGTCTTTTATACCTGATCCCTATCGGTCCC
Source organism: Platycnemis pennipes (assembly GCA_933228895.1). Lineage (NCBI taxonomy): Eukaryota > Metazoa > Arthropoda > Insecta > Odonata > Platycnemididae > Platycnemis > Platycnemis pennipes. Next base: position 107,241,925 of record OW121854.1, on the reverse strand, counting down.
CACTTCCCTCCTATTTTTTCTCCCACCTCTGCTTCTTACGTCAGTGCAATAGCTGCTCTTCCAACTTTGTCTAAGGTATCAATTAATAGGCCAAATCTGCAGAATATTTTTTATGAGCGCCGGCCCTTTTAACTGCTGAAAGTATGCATCCAGCTCCTGTTGTGCATATGTGTAAAGGACCATCATTGATTATGGACCTTGGGTAGGTAAATTTGTCAAAGGATACAATCGTAAAATCTCGAGATATTTATATCGATTGCCAATATATGCCGTTTGGAAGGCTTTTCCATCCCTTTCTGAGGGCTTGCATTCTCAAGTAATAAATATTGACAAGGATACCAGAGATGGTCTTTGGCTGTAAATAGCTCATGCAACTGCATGGTGTCTCCAGCAATTCTAATATTATATTTTTTACTTGTTGAACAAAGCGTTGGTATTTGCCTTTAGAGCTTTTGAAAAGTGGGGCCAGATGGCTAAGATTGTCCATTATTTAGCTATCCACCTATTTTATTCTTATATGATCTTAGACCTCTGACTACGTGAAAACTTTTTTGCATGTGTTCTCTGTCAGTAATTTACTAAGAGAGTTAACTTTCAGTTCAAATGATACCATTTGGGCTAGGTATTCGATATGTTCCTAAAGCGATGTGATTTTTTACACCACAGCAGTATTAATGCACTTTATTTGATCTCCCATTTTCTGTACGTTAACTATTGTCCGAACTATTATATTGTGTTCAAAACTTCTTTAAAGATTAATATGCAAAGATAGCCGAACCACTTACAAAATTAGCCCTACATTGGCGTATTAACCCAAAAGTCACCACTTAGAACCCTCCCAAAAGTGTACTTTCAGCGTCGATCTGTGGCACTTGATAGCTCCGAGGAGGTCAGTTACAACTTGAGTGTTTTTCACCGCTACGAAGAGGTGAGTAATTTGGTCAATGTTGATATTTTCACCAATTGGGGGCAGGGGTGGAGGGCGACATGGTGTGAGCATTAACTTACCGTAAACGAAAGGTGGCAGCACCTAGGAGCGGGGGGATTAAAAGTGTACGTACCGACATTCAATTGTGGTCTTAAGCTGGACGAATGAATATAGATAGTTTGACGAATAAATATAATAATAGAGAATGAGAGGAGGTGAGGTAGAGTTATAGATTCTCCCCACTCCTCCGTCTTCCCCCTGCCCTGCGGTCTTTTATTTAAGTGCCGAAGAGGCAGGAAGTGATGGCCTCTTGTGAGGAGGTTGAATTTCAAATGAAGAGAGAATTAGCTGGGAGGAAATAGGAATATGATAGCAAGATGATAGTGGTGCAAGATAAAAGCCATATTTAATAGTATAAAATATAAACATAGAATTATGCTATGATCGAGCTATCCGTGCAACGGGAGGATCAACGCCTTCTTCCCATCTGTTTTGCGAGGAGACTTGTGTCTCAGAGGGACTTTCATCCTCCTCCATACTTCCCGGCTGTCCGGACTTGGACACACCGGATGGACCGGATGGTAGTGTCTTTTTGCGCGAGTTATTGGCGTTCGCGGAATTATTTTTAATGGGAGTCTTCTTGGGAGAACCCGCAGAACTGTTAGTTACTTTACGAGCCGGTGTCAACTTTTTGGCCGGCTTTGCCAATTTTATTGCCGCTATTTTAATTAATTTTTCACTATTTTCCGTTTGCATAGCTATTGTTTCTATAGGGACTGGTGTTACGGCAACTGAGGCAAAGGAGCGGAAAAGACGGGAGTAGTCAATGGCCTATAATTTTTCCTCGCCTCGAAATGCGTTATTTTTTCCAGGGTCTTTATTTCCATAACTTTCCTTTCTTCCAGCATATTCGGACATTTGCGAGAGTACACCGGGTGTGCACCCTTGCAGTTGACACAGTGTGTACCTTGCATACAGTCTTCTCCCTACGCGCATCCAAGCCGCAGCGTGGGCAGGTGGCTTCGCCCTCACATCGCGTGGCGATGTGGCCGAAGCACTAGCACTGGAAGCAGCGATTGGGAGCTGGAATATAAGGCCTCACCGGTACTGACTCGTAACTAATGAATACCTTATCGGGGAACTTTTCACATGCAAAGGTCAAAACCACGGACGTAGTATTAATTACTACGCCGTTGCGCCTTGTAGTAAGTCGACGGACATCGCTTACACCTTGAGAAGCCATCTCTCTCTTAATTTCGTCGACTTCCACATGGAGGAGGTCAAAGTGACTAATTACTCCCCGACAGGTATTCAATGTACGGTGAACCTCTTCTTTCACTGGAAAGTCATGAAATCTATCCGTAGCTGTCAGTTTCTCGCTCTATGCTATGTTTGCCGTTTCAATTAGTAGGGTGCCATCCTTTAGCTTTTTTGCTGACTTAATGCCACCAGGTACCAATGAGGAGGTCTACGTCTCATAATGAGGAAGCGCTTACTTCCGTTTATATATATTTCTCCCCCACCCATGTCTGGGAGGAAACTTTTAATTGGTGGAAGGATATTATCCGCCATACCAATTCTATATTTCGTCCACCGAGCTCCCCACCCACTTAGGAGCCACACATTTGGGACGCCGCATCGCAAACCGGTGCGGTCGCCAGGGCTACCCGAGGGATATAGCACTCAATAGGTGGTCGTCTGTTTCGGGTTGGATCTTCGATGCACGGTTCCATCAAACCCGTATATCTCCGACCGCTCTACGCAGACCCCCGCCTCCCTGGCACTCGCCACCGTTAAGCATAGGTGCGCGCACACTGGCGCGACGCGACGGCAGCGACAGGACTAACGGTAATTTGATCCACCCAGCGACAAAGTACCTCCGGTCCGTCGCTCCCTGGCGCACACACCGACGCGACAGCCCTATGGGAATTCCTTAGTGGGAAAGAAACGCAAATTTGGAACAAAACAATCGAACTCGCAGGGCGCGGGGCACCAGCCTTTCTTAGCTCCTTTTCAGGAAGTCCAGCTGGTACAGGGTAAGGAATTGAGTTCACATGCTGGAAAAAATCCACATTCTGGTCTCTAGGATCATTGTCCGAAAATAAGTAAGAATGCTCAAAACATTCTATGAATTGTAACTCAGATGAATGGTCATCGACCACGGCTTTCAACATCCAAAATGTTGGATTCTTTGCGATCAAGCTCACAAGGTATGAGACCCTAAAGAGCGTAGATATCACAGATATGTTTGATGTACATTGCTTCTGCAGCTTCTCAAAAAAAATATTTTGTTTCAAGAAAATTGCCCAGGCGGTGATTTGCTTCAGTATTCCCAAATTAGAACGTCGCACAGTGGTCGATTTTCGAGTATTAGAGGGACAAAATTATTTTTTCAATGTAATCGATCGAATAGCCTTATTTTATTGGAAATTTCTGGAATTATAAACCTAAAAAGCAATAAAACATGAAAATATAGCATTAAAAAAGGGTTCTGTGCATTGTTACCCAAGTTTCGTAGTTTGTGATATCTTCTAATAATTGGAGTAATAAAAGTTTCTGCATTGTTTTCAAATAAAACGAAATTATTTGCATTAAAATACACATTAAACAAATATGAATACAGGTGTTCCATTCAATATTTGTACCATTACCATGTTTTATTTCAAATTATTTTGTGCATAAAATATTTTACTCAGTTTTATCACATTATATTCATTCACTCTCCGTATCCGTTGAGTCATTTCCTACATGTTCCGGAGTTTTTAATAAACTTATGACGGCACTAGGCAGTTGACTATACTTTTTATTTGGTAATTTCCTGAGGGCCGAAATTAATGGGTCGGAACTAGTTAATAATAGGTTCATTAAGTCTTGATTAGTGTCCCCTCTTGACATTTTTCGGGTGTGATGCTCCCGGAAGGCTCTACATTCCTTGTGTCTTGCCTCTTGCACATCCTCTGATAATTGGCCAATTGGTAAAACCATGCTTTCAATCACGTCTGCTCCATGGATCAAAATTTTATGGACACTAGTGGGCATGTAAAACCACTGATAAAGGCTAACATATAGCAGAGCAGTGTCATGGGCATACTCTCTAAATGCTTCTACGTTGAGGCCATATCCACTTGATATGGCTTGCAAAATAACGGAGAACCGTTCAATCAACTTCTCATCAACTCCAGTAATTTCCGCAGCTTTCCTTGGGTTGTCAAAGAATCGGCGAGAGGTGTTTCCATCGTTGGTAGTTCCACATCCTTGTTTTACTACATCGACTAGGAGGCCCATTTCCGATCTAAACCTATCTATTACTTCTGTTTTCCTTAACTGATAAGCATCTTTTACTGTCTGGCTTCCACGGACTTGCCATTTCTGAATTTTTAGCCTGTAAGATATATGCAAGACACACTCGAAAAATCGAATACGAGCATGCAGCGTAGATAAGCCAAAGTTAAATGCTGCAGTATTTACAGGTCGTTTTTTAATAATTTCAAAATTGTTCATTTCTTTTGGAGAAGCACCACAAATGTAGCACACTTGAGATGATAAATTATTCATCAAAGAGTTGCAGACTTTTCCATCTACCATTGTATTTAACAGCAAATGCTTAATAACAATGACTTTATTTCCTATGGTTAATTTAGTAGGCGTCAAATTAGCTATTTGCTTCTCAATGTCGTAGATTTCTTCTCTAATTTTCTCAGGAGTTTCCTTCACAAATTGAAGTCGAATTGGTCTGCAAAATCTTGTGGAGGACGTCCTTGGATTTTGCCACATAATTACTTTTTGATTTGTTTCTTTTTGCTCAAGTTGAAGCTGTAAAGGAACTATTGACGTCAAAAGAACATCGGAATCTGAAGAATGCTGATTTTCGGAAAATCTTTGCTTATAAAGGGAGTGCCCTGAACTGCCGTCGCATCCCCATTTATGACTCATTTGAAAGGATACTTTGTCATATCCGCGGCAAGACTGAGTAAATACGGCGTTTAGTACTTTCATCAGACGCATTGCTGTATGGTCTAATAAATTTTGTAATTTAACCTCCGCTAACGTTTCTGATACAGTGATCGATTCCTGTATAGGGTAGCACTCGATTTTTGCCTTTAAAACTGAGCAGTAGGAAGGATAAATATCAAAATTTCTTTCTTTAGCTCCCTTCTGCATAGCAATATATTGATGTTTAGTTAATTTCAATTCTACCATTAATGCTAAAGCTTCCTCAGGGGAATAGGGTTTCGAGGTGGAAGAATTAAATGGGTTTTCACATACTTTTTTAATTATTTTCACTGAACTAGGGCTTTTCGTTGTAGCACTTTTTATGATTTGTGCTACATTTCTTTTGCCAGTTGAAGTAAAGCTAGATTGCGCAGCTAAAGCAAGTTCTTCAGGGCTTCGAGATTGTACAAGAGTTTCAATCTTTCTTCTCTTAGATTTTGAGCTGCAAGAAGAGAACAATTTCTTTGGGCGGCCTACCTTATCCCCTAAGCTTATTTCGAGAGGCAATGGTGACTGTTGTTGTGCACTTAAGTTCACATCAAGCCACTTTGAGTACTTTACCAGGAACTTTGCCGAACTCCTGCCACATGCCTTCCAGCGTAGTAGGAAATTATTCGAAAAATGTTTGATTCGCTCCTTCAGTAAGTAATTCTCTTCTATATCACAATTGTCAGATACTATCTTTTTAAATGCAAAATTGATTAACTGCGCTGTTGTCTGCGGTGATGTTGATTTTCCAGTGAGATTATTTTCTCTCATAAATTCAAATAAGTCTCGGCGCCGAATTGTGCGCACAGCTCCTGAAAACAAGGGTAACGTTATTTGGTGGGAGTGGGCAGAATCATTGCTATTATCATTGAACAACTTACTAACGGTTACGTTTGTAATATCAGGAAGTGTAGCGTGCTATCTCGAGAAGACTTGTTAGTGGGCCGAATTCTAACAGCATATTACACAACATAAGATCCTAGTTACACTCACGTAGCACGGTATTGTACCATACATTTCATTGGGAACTTTAACAACATTACTATTAAGTATTTACCTGAAACATCGCCTTCCATAATGACCGAAGAGTCAACCAAAAATCACGCGTCACAGAAAATTATATGAAGACACCTTCAAGGTTACTTTACCTTCAAGTTTGTTGATATTTTATTTACATTAGTAATTTCGTTGCTTGGTTTATTTCATTGTTGAACAATTATGTTTCATTTCTTAAATTCAAGTAAATTTTACTTGGTTTGGAGATGCCTGTCCTTCAATCATAACTTATTTTGCTTTAGGAATTATGAAATATTTCCTTGAATAACCCATTTGATAAATTTTGTTCTAATTGGCGTAAACTCCTGACTGTTAATATAAATAAATAATGTATAATTAATGTATATATATATACATACATACATAAAATAACAACGTTTTATATGCCAGAACTACTCTCGAATTAGAAATCTCTTCGCAAGATGGCGTGCACGGCTCCTGGAAAATAAAAATAACTTCTTTCGGCGCAAGTAGGCGCAAATACCGCTAATACTGGTTCATAGATAACTGTTGAAGGATTGAAGTGCACCACATTTTTACGTGAAACCTCGTGAAACTTTTTTTGTACGTCAACTCTAAAAATCAATTTGCAAAAATTAATAATTATTTGTAATGAATTGTTCAGCGATACTTACAACACCCAACCTTGCAAATTTTCTCGAATATTAATTTATGATTACCCACCAGAAACAACCCTCTCTATTTAGTGTAAAGGTTTTCAAAATATCACTCAAATTCGAACCGATATACCCTCCGAAATTGATGGGTGCGCTGTGACCACGGAGTGTGACTAGAGGCTCCGAAATTAAATCTTCCACTTCAATGTATCGCTACCGTTGAAAAAACTAACATTTTCGGTGTAATTTCTTTTCCATAGCACTTTTTGGTTCATTGGCTACGTACTAAACACAATTACACATTAATACAAGGAACTTGCATTTTATACTTTTGTCCCGCTAAATCAGTGAAATCGACCACTGTGCGTCGTAATAAAAAAACGATCCTAATTACTTACGCGCAGCAAAAGAGCACAAACACTCTCTTCTAATGTTAAGGTGCCGTAAAACGAACTTTGGCGTTAAAAAATGTTTTAGTTCTTCAACGTATGGGTTACCATATTCATGGTTTTAAGATATTTAACTTAATAAAAGGACAATACTGTGCTCTATCACAAGGTTCTCCTGGTGCAGACAGCGAGAAGGTAAATTGGTTGTTTTTCTGAGGAAGGAATTTTGGTGAATTGACGAGACATTGCGATAGTGATAAAATACTTCAACATTAATTGCAATTCAGGACAGTGAAGGTTGTTCAAAGATGCCGGAAAATTTAGTTTAAAAGGTGCTTTATTACACGATAGTAACTTCCATCCATCGAATCAATTAGCACATTCTGTGTCAAGGAAAGATATATAGAAAACCTTATTTTTTTCTGCTGGAAAGCGTGCGATACAAGACTCATGAATGTTCTGTGCTTGGGGATTTCTAAGGGATTGAAATATTGTTCCAACAAGCCGGCCAAACCAAATTTACTTCTTTTTGTGTGAATATGGCTACAGAGAATGGACATTACTTTGGATTGGTAGTCACTGGCTAGTCAAGGTTAATTCGTTTCTGGCGAAAAACCATTCTTTCACGTGCATTGGATTAGCCCTCGAAAATACTGTTTCCACCCTTAAACATCAAACTCGGCTAAAGGAAGCAATTCATGACAGCTTTAGCAGGCACAGTAAATGCTTTCGGTATCTTGCTATTTACTTCCCATCAGTCATGTCATGCCATGATTTATCGTGGGGAAGACACATTAGGGAAATATGCGGCCGAGCGAAGAGAAAGCTAGGATTTATAAAAAGAGTACTTGGGAAATGTGATGAGAAGACAAAAGAGCGATGCTATTTTTCACTAGTTAGGCCCCACCTTGAGTATGCAGCCAGTGTATGGGATCCGAATGAATTAGGTTTGATCAGAGAACTAGACAGTGTGCAGAGTAGAGCAGCTAGGTTCGTCAAAAGGTGTTACGATAGGTTGAGTAGCGTTTCAGAATTAATACAAGAATTAGGGTAAGAGTTATTATCGGAGCGTTAGGGTAAGGTACATATTAAATGTATTAGAGAAATTTCAATCGGATAGCTTTACTGAAGATGCTAGGCGTATATAAAAAACACCAGCGTATTATGCTAGATTTGACCAGATAAATAAGATTAGAGAGATAGATTGTCGTACAGATAGATTCCAAATGGCATTTTTCCCCCGTACTACAAGAGAACAGAATAGGCAGCATTGGAAAGGGATAGGTAGGGGAAATATTTTAGAGTATTCTGTAGTGTATGATGCATGTATTAATCCCTTAAATACTATAGATACTAACAATCAAGTTGCATGATACAATATAGTTGCTTGTTTGCATGTTAGTAGTGTATGCTTGGTGAACTTCGCCCCCTGCCACACACCCTCGCGGTGGCTTGCAGAGTATCGTGTAGATGTAGATGTCGGAAAAATTTAAGTTGGGTAAGGTCTACAAACGCGTAGGTAAATGAACGGGGGACAACATACTCAAGAAAACCCTGAGTGGGCACAAATTACATGGACTGCACTCATAAATGTGGTACAAAACCTTTTCGTGAACAAGAAGGCTACACATTACATCACTTTACTTCAGAGGATGTTGAATCCTATGAACTGCTTGGTGACAGCATGAGCGTCAAAGCTAACTTCCTACATGATAACCTATATTACTTTCCTGACAATCTTGGTAATTTTGGATGTTGAAAGGAGGCTGTACGAACGAACAACGAAGTCAGTCCAAGAAGAGCAAGTTCCAAGGAGAGCGCAGTGGTAAATGCTGGCTAGTTTGCTCTTAAATATGTATTTATGTTTATGTATTCATTGCACATCTATTCCGTCCCTACAGGGAACATTTTCAGTGTTAATGACCTTAATCCTCGACGCACCCGTAATCCCCAACATTTTCAGTTGTTAAAAACGTCATACAGCAATGTGATTAAAAGATTATATATTTTTAATTTTCACATTTTCGTGATTTGTGGAAAAACCGGCTGTGATATAGAATTTTGGATGTCAATTTCGGAATCTGTGGAAAAAAATCCATTTCGATACGAGTCTCCATTTAGAGCAACAAAAACATGCACATTAGCGTAATCAAGGCTATTTATCATTTCAGCGAGCAGCTATAGAAATTAACAGTATTATTTTATCACTAACATGTTATTCTCCAAAATGAAAAATTAACGTATGGCGAGTTAACCAAGCGATAATTTGAGTGTATTTGTAATTTTCGTCACACGTAGTAAATTTATATCCATCACTTAATAGTGTAACACCCGTAGTTTACGATAAACACGCTTTTACACACGTATATGGATGAGAATTCTTCTAGCCAGCGCCCAAATATCCCTACCCGTCGCGCGCGACGAGCGGAAAAATCCTGCATGCAGCGACAGGCCGCCCCGTTGCGCGGCTGTCGCTGCGGCGGTGGACTGCCGCCGCGACAATGTCGCCCCAGTGTGTGCGCTCCCATTGCTCACAGCGGTTCACGCTGTCGCGCGGCAAAATAGAAAGTCCCGTTACTCTGTCGCTGCCGTCGCGTCGCGCCAGTGTGTGCGCGCCTTAACGCATCGGAAGCCGATTGACCGGTAGAGGCTAGCTCCCGGCCACCCGTTTACACAGAATCTGGGGCCAAAGAGGGGTATAGACCCAAGTCCATCCCAGGCATCCGACACCCTGCTGGGAACCACGGACCTCACCCTCCAGGATCCCCTTCTCCTCCTTACGGGTCACCGCACATGGCAAACATGCGGGTGGATCGTTAACCGGATGGTATGGTCACTCACAGGTAGCAGACCCACTCACTACCGGAACGATACCCTATCTGAACTGTGGGTTTGTTTTCGGGGTTTTCTCCCCGCCCTTTTAGTCGCCTCTTACAACATGCAGGGATACTGCGGGAGTATTCTCGATCCCCTACCTACAGGGGGGGGTTGAATTAGAACAAAACTCGGTAATTTGCCTCGCAACTTTTATTGATCCTGTCGATTTCAACACATTCGTGTCGTTACCAAGGGATTAAAGGGACTTAATGAAGAGCTTATAAAGGGACAGTCCCTTGATGATGATACGAATATGTTGAAGATGGTTGGGTCATTAAAAGTTGTGCGGAAAATTACAAAGTTTTGTTCTTATTCTCCATTATGGAAAAATTCCACGACGTAAAGGCGGAGGCTATTTCTATGAGATTTAAAAGTGATTATTAGATACTTCACAAATATATGTTGAAGATAATTGAAGATAAATGCAGATATTTTGTGGGCGTTAAGTTATTATTTTGTGTTATGTGGGTACAATAACAAGCCGTTTAGTTACAAAAAGTACGAAGTAAAAACGGGTGAATTACAAATCGGTTTTCGCTGAATTACAAGGCAAATTATTAATTTATTTATTGCTGTCAAGAGTAGAGAAATTTACAAATCTAATAGTTCTGAGCGAAATCTGTTTTAGAAAACTGAGATAATAACGACTTTGGTGGCATGCATGTGAAATATTGTCGATATAGGCCTAAGGCTATGCCCTTAGTATGTCTGAATACGTCAAAAAACGTATTCAGACATACTAAATATAGTAATAGAGGCAAATTTTTTTAAGTTGAAATCCAGCTTAATTCCATCTTCCCCAGCGTGTGCTCGTTCATTTATGTGTACCTATCCTTTTCCTGTTGACATACATAGCATGTCACATATAGATAGATATATCTGTGCTTTCATGCTACTTTACGAGAATGTATTAATTATTATTACCGAGCAATAAAGTCATGCATTGAAAACCTGTGTCTTCAATTGAGATCCCTGTCTATTAACCTAATTACGTGCTGCGGGCTCTTCAGTAGCGTGCCGAGGGTGTTGTGAGTGCCGAGTCTTTCTCTGTTTCCACCTAAATCACGCGTCTTTTCTCTCTCCGTAATTTGCTAGGAGAGTGGTATTTCCAATGGTATCATTGGAACTTTCAGTTCCAATGATACCATTTGGGCTAGGTATTCGATATGTTCCTAAAGCGATGTGATTTTTTACACCACAGCAGTATTAATGCACTTTATTTGATCTCCCATTTTCTGTACGTTAACTATTGTCCGAACTATTATATTGTGTTCAAAACTTCTTTAAAGATTAATATGCAAAGATAGCCGAACCACTTACAAAATTAGCCCTACATTGGCGTATTAACCCAAAAGTCACCACTTAGAACCCTCCCAAAAGTGTACTTTCAGCGTCGATCTGTGGCACTTGATAGCTCCGAGGAGGTCAGTTACAACTTGAGTGTTTTTCACCGCTACGAAGAGGTGAGTAATTTGGTCAATGTTGATATTTTCACCAATTGGGGGCAGGGGTGGAGGGCGACATGGTGTGAGCATTAACTTACCGTAAACGAAAGGTGGCAGCACCTAGGAGCGGGGGGATTAAAAGTGTACGTACCGACATTCAATTGTGGTCTTAAGCTGGACGAATGAATATAGATAGTTTGACGAATAAATATAATAATAGAGAATGAGAGGAGGTGAGGTAGAGTTATAGATTCTCCCCACTCCTCCGTCTTCCCCCTGCCCTGCGGTCTTTTATTTAAGTGCCGAAGAGGCAGGAAGTGATGGCCTCTTGTGAGGAGGTTGAATTTCAAATGAAGAGAGAATTAGCTGGGAGATAATGGAAGATGATAGGTGGCGCATTTCTTGAGGTTCTATCAAAAGTGGTTTCCCTTCCAAGCGGAATATATTAATTTAGCGTTACTTCAAAACAAGTTTTTCGACGTCCATACGACGTGATATTTGAAGGTTCAGCCTGGGGTATTACATTCTGAAATGGCTTCTTTTGTTTTTATAAAGCCCTATTATCACAGGTTTTTAAGAAGTTTTTAACATTTTGCAATCACGTCGTATTTGATAGCACACAAACATTTTTTTTCTAATTTTATAAATTTTATAACAATTTTGCTCTTGACGGATACTTGGTTGATAAAAAATACTTGGTTGATTTCACAATTTATTTTCACTCTACCGGTTTCAACCTTCACAAGGAGAGAGCACTCTGTCCTTACTCCTGAGGATGACCATTAAAGGGTCAAATCGGCAGAGTCAAAATAAATTGTGGAATCAACCAAGGATTTTCTCTTTACCATGCCTCAATTCCACCAGTTAAATTTTCTTACCACCGGTTTTACTGCTGAGTTGCCTGGCAAAGCCAAACTGATGCGTATAAATTAGTTTTTAACGCAAACGGTAATACATTACTTCCCATCATACTTCAATTTTGAATTAATCCAGGTAAAAACAAACTAAATATCAGTCTCTAATTACCGTTATTTATACGATCGCACTTACAAAGATAAATTGTCACCTATATTGATAGCTTTTAATCGGATGTTTTCCAAGTTTTTTCTTATTTTAACCTAATTCAAAAACCATTTTATAAATGAGTGTAAAAAATGTCTTTTTTGGCCAATAAAAGTAATTGTTTTACTACCATCTCCTGTAATCCGCCCTGCGATTTCTTTGCATGTGTTCATCCCGAGAACTAGGCTGAAATCCGGCCACTTATGTTATCAAATTTGCATTTCTATTGCTTAAAACTACAAAAAACGACATGATGGCAAACATTGTGGACATTATTATGATATTAAAAAAATATCTCTCTTAAGCTACTGCGTTCAACAAAGGTCGTAAAATAGTATGGGAAGAAGTGGGGTAAGCACGTAAAGTGTTTGGAAAATTACTTCAAAGCGGCATCAGGCTTTATTGAGGTACATACAAGGGACTTTTCATACTGCTTTGGCGATACTCGATTTCGTAGTTTATCTAGTGCATTGGATAAGTAGCTGAAAAATAGCTGTTGAGAATAGATACAAGCTCTGAAATTTCTGTACCTGCTACATTTACAGCTACTTTAAAAAAATGGTAGCACACTAAATGTAGGTACAGCTGATGACAAAAAGTAGCTTCTACATTTCTGCGCTACTATCTATCCTTGATAATGGATATAATTATTGTGGGGTATGAACTGCAATCAGTAATTCCATTTTTATCTGTTGAAGAAAACTACCTTATACCTCTGCAATAAGTATAGGTGGGTTCAAAGTTTATGTATACCAACAACGTAAAATATTAAACATGTTTTTCTAAACACTCACACAATATAACAGCGTTTTTCCATTAACTGCGGAATGTCAGCATATGTGCTATTAATTAGAAAAAAATCCAAAAGACCCGAATTTCCCGACGTCATGTAAATCAAAATTCTATGTGTAATCCATAGGGAATTTGAGTTGGTCCAAATATACTATCATTCGTGTGCCGTAATTTAAAAAATCAAGGTCCTCTTCCATGCTTCAAAATTTCATATTCCTACTTTAGTGAATAGATCTTGCTCTTTAACAGCTTTGTAGTACTCGATAAAATTAAATTAAAATAAAGTATAACTTTCAGGAACAGCAATAAAAGAGATACAAGACAATAATGCTTTAGCGTCAAAGCCCGTTGCATGTATTTCTACTTACTGACAGTTTTTAATGATTTATTCGCATAAGTGACGGCCGTACTGACTACAGTAAAATTTGAAAGTTTACCAAGGATTTATTAATTGCGGAATGCAAGTAGTAAATAAATTCAATCATTCCCAATTTATTTTTATGAGCGTACTCCTCCAAATCATTTACTTGAGGGTCGAGTTCATAAATGTCTTTGGTCGTAATGATTACGGTTTTTAATAATTTGAAATAATTTTAACAAATTACGCTTTTTAAATACGCATTTAAGGATAAAAAATCTTTTATTCGTAACTTTTCCAGAAAATACAATTATATTTGGCCTCATTAAATGTCACCTTCATAGATTCATCCGTTGTACAATTTTGGATAAACAGCACACGTGAAAAAATTGAAAATTACGTTTTTCCTTAAACATAGTTATGCATCACAATGTATTTTAACTTATGCCATTTTTCGATTGGCATAAGTCTTAAAATATAAAACATTATAATGTTTTGATTGAAGGCTCTTGATGAAGAGCTTTAGAACGCCGCGGGCCTCTTTATAGCACCTAAGCTCTTTACTGATTTAATAATATTAATCCCATTCAGATATCAAGATATGATATTTTATGAGTGTAATCATGCAGGTAATTGCTGCTTATAAACTGAAAATTAAAGCACTTGCAGGGCAACAGTAATAAGCGGAGAAGTTACATATGTTATGATTCTAAATTACCTCACAAATATCTTCATGCACCTTCTTAGTACTGCTTGTCCAAGTAAGATTGCCCGTATTGGATCACCCTGACATAAACGTTGCTGCACTCAGCAATAAGAACTATGTATTATCCTTTCAGGCATATTATTGGCAGATCCAAGGCATATTTTCACTAAATGAATGCCAGCAATAAGTAAAGAATAATGTGCGCGCGGGGCCGTGTGCCCCAGGTTATGGTGAATAAAAAGTCGAGGGCACCTTCGAAAGCGACTCCGTTTATTTCCCGCTTGATTGCTGGCGAGGCACGCGACACATGTCCGCGTCCACACGCTCCCGGAGTTTGATGGGCCCGGATGGGAAAGGGTTACTGAACCCTCGAATAGCGGTACCGCCAAAGGGTATGTGGGAATCCCTACGGTTGGTGACCGCGGGAGAAAGGGACCAGCCGACACTGCCGAGACACCCAAATCCGGGGAAAACCAGAAAAGGGGCGCCACTCGCCCCTGGAACCGACGGGGGGCGTGGACAAGGACTCAACAAATAATGATATGAAAGCGCATGGAGCAGGGCAACTCATTGAAACGAGCGACAAGAATGAGGACTAAATATTCTTAGATTTAGTGTATTTTTCGCGCTTTTTCCATGCAAAAACAATCGCTAAAAGAGCCTCCATAAAATCTAAATGTGCAGGCAATGGTGCAAAACATATCTTAGAATTCCAGGTTCACCATTGGTGGAGATGAGGAATTTGTATGGAAAACCAATCCTAGAAATAGCAGAGAAGTTATATACTATCTCTTATATTAAAACTTCCAAAAACATTCCAGTGTTTGCATAATCTTCTTAGAAGCTTTAGGCTTTCCAAAGAATAAGAAAGAAGTGGTAACACTAGAAGCTCCGGAGCGATCATTTGACGGTTTTTGAATTTCGAATGGCCACCGTTTTCCTTACAATGGATAAAATTATTGGTATTTCGTGACTTTTAATGAATTTTAGTCTAACGTTCACCCGCCAAAAATAATTATTTTTGGCCTCTTAGTTTATACAAAGACATTAATTCATCTCTACAAAACCATCTGCGACATGTATTCAACAGGGGAAATTCCAAGGGACTTCGAGAAAAACATCATCATTCCTATTCCCAAGAAGAAGAGAGCGGAGAAATGCGAAAATTTTAGGACTATAAGCCTGACGACACATGCATCGAAGATACTGACCAGGATCATCTACAGAAGAATAGAACGAAAAGCAGAGGAGTTCCTGGATGAAGATCAATTCGGATTCAGGAAAAGTAAGGGTACAAGGGAAGCAATATTGGCCCTTAGGCTACTTATAGAGAAGAGAATGGAGAAGAACAAACCGACGTTCATTGCATTTGTGGATTTAGAGAAGGCCTTTGACAACGTGGATTGGGATTCAATGCTTGGAATTCTGAAGGGAATTGGAGTTTCCTACAATGACCGAAGAATTATACACAGTCTGTACAAAAACCAAGTTGCTGTGATTAAATCTGGACCCAGCTGTGAAGAGGCAAGAATAAGGAAAGGAGTGAGACAAGGCTGCGCACTGTCTCCCATAATTTTTAATGTTTACATCGAGAGAGCCACAAATGAAGTCAAGGAGAAGTGTTCTGGAGTGAAAATCCACGGAGAAACAATCAGTATGCTACGATTCGCTGATGACATAGCTCTCATAGCAGAGACAGAGAAGGAGCTGAATAAGATGCTAACAACCATGGAAAGGACTATGGTCAGATATCAGCTGAAGATCAATAAGAAGAAGACTAAGATATTGGTGTGCAGCAAAAGAGAAGAGGCGAAAACCATCGTTAAACTAGGAAAACAGAAACTGGAAGAGGTGAAAGAGTTCTGTTACCTGGGAAGCAGAGTAACCAACGATGGACGAAGCAAGAAAGAAATAGTGAGTAGAATAGCCCAGGCAAAGAGGGCATTCTTTCAAAAGAAGAATCTACTTACAGCAGGAAATACAAGCATAGAAGTAAGGAAACAGTTCATCAGAACATATATCTGGAGCATTTTTCTTAACGGCAGTGAATCATGGACGATGACAGTAGCGGAGAAGAAAAGGGTAGAAGCATTTGAAATGTGGTGTTACAGAAGAATGCTGAAGATTAAATGGATCGACCGAGTAAGTAACGAAGAAGTGTTAAGAAGAGCAGGAGAAAAGAGAAGTCTGCTGACAACTCTAAAAAGAAGAAGGGAAAATTTAATCGGCCATATCTTGAGACACGACGGCCTGATGAAGACTATCATCGAGGGAAAAGTGAACGGGAAGATTGGAAAAGGCAGGCCTCGTATGAGATATATGGAACAAGTTCTAAAGAGTGTAAAAAAAGAAGAATTACGTCACAATGAAAAGGTTGGCCGATAGAAGAATCGAGTGGAAAGCTGCGTCAAACCAATCCTAGGATTTTTGACCAATGATGATGAGTTTATACAATATTTGTATGCATGCCTAAAAGCTCCAGATTAATCGTTTTGACCAGTTGCATAAATTTCCGCCATGACGTGAGCGAATTGAATTTACATCTGTTTTCTTGTGTGATTCCTGAGTTGTTTCTTTTTTTATTCATTATTGTGCAATAATATTACTGGAATATTTCATAGACTTTCTCAGAATTGTCTCAAGAGATACATCAAAGCCTTTGAGATACACATACACAGTTCTGCTTTACCCAAGGGATGCGACATATGCTGTTTTACACCACCCTCAGCGTCTCTTTTTTAACCCATCATGGTCAGTCGATCTCTGACCGCACTTTGCAGAGCTCTGACTGTACTTTGGGTAGGAGCAGTTCTCCGATTCTTCTTGCCTTAGAGACATGTTCCGACGACGCGGTCTTACTTCGGAAAATCTTCAATATATTTTGTAATAAGATCTGGGACCATCACCAAAAGCCAAACGCAGCGCATCTAAAGATTACTTATCTAGAGCATGACATTTATTTATCGATGAACATATCAACTGGCATATCAAAATATGTACTGAAGTGGGAGCAGTGCGCTTGGGTGAGGGAAATTGGGCAATAACTGTTGAAGAAATTGAAGGTATTTTTACACTTATGTATGCACGCGGAGCATATGGTTGTGGTTCATTAGATTATTATATGCCATATTCTAGTGATTGGGGTCCAACATTTTTCCCTCAGACGATGCCACGAATCAATTCGCAAACCTATGCAGTACCTAAGTTTTGATGTTCCGAGGACCTGATCCCACCGTCTCATTGCAGATAAAATTGCATTCATGTCCGCAATTTGGCATAGTTGTGTGGGACAATGCATAACCCGCTATAGTCCTAGTGAGTCCTTGGATGAGCAGTTTTTTCCCACTAATGTTAGATGTAGATTCACTTAGTGGATGGCAAATAAAGCAGGCAAATTTGGAATCAAGTTTTTCGTGCTAGAAGATGTAAATTTCCAATATTTCTGCAATGGGTTTCTGTATCTTGGGAAAGATGAGTTTCGCGCGCCCAACGAAAATTCCCCGAAAATGTAGCTTTACGCTTGTAACGTGCGTATCTAGATTCAGAACGAAATGTCACGACCGATAATTTTTTCACGTCACTGAATCTGACCAAAAAACTGAAAGAAAATACTATTAGAATTGTGCCAATGAATATAACCAGACGTGAAGTCCCTGGAGAAGTTCGGACGTCAAAGGCTAAGCTGTACGATACCACAGTCCAAAATCATGAAGACATTGCAGTAACAGTATACCAAGGTACAAAAACAAAACGTACTCGTTCTTAGTACCATGTATCCCTGCATTAAAATAGATACTACAGAAAATATATTATCAGAGTGTCAGTTTCTACAACTTCACAAAATAGGGAGTAGATCCACTAGACCAAATGGCAAGGAAATACATTACGCGCACTAGATCTCGCCGATGGTCTGAGCATATTTTGTACAGTAACCTAGGTTTAGCTGCGATTGCGCAAAACATTTCATTTCAGGTACAAAAATTAGAACAAGACGTCAGTATTAGGTACTAATATGCTGGGAAACAAAACTATGGAAAAATGTTCAAGATATCAAAAATATACGTGCGAAAATGTACAGCAGGAAGTGAATCACTTATTACATATGCTCTGTTTCATGAATAATATTGTCTAGCGTCGTAGAACTGGTATTCCATTGTATATGCGTAATTGAATGCTGTAACTTACATTATAAACAATTCCTGATAGTTTATACTGTATATATAATTGCTTAACCTAATATTTATGCGCTAAACTACCACTATCTACACCATATATTGCGCAATTAGCTACATATCATAGCGCTCCAAACTTTGTGTTAAAGCGAAAAAAATTAATTATTTATTGATTTTATTTATTACTTTTAAAAATGTTAATACTATTTGATATTAAGACGATATCACGTCAAAATTGAATGTATGCGTACATTAACAAACCACGAAAACCAGAGAAAACACCTAGCGGACAAAATGACCACAGCTGGTGCTTTTAGGTATGGGGAAAATACGCAATTTATAGAGCTAAAGATGACATTAGATTTCAAGTCAAAATTTGAATTATAGTGTACCCTTGGTACTGGTCTTTGTTGAACTCTGACATGCAAAGGGAGGAAGTAAAAACGTATTTTTTTCGCCAAAAACGTAGCGTATGATAAACCTGAATGAAACAATTAAAATATGTATTCGTTCATCCTTTCAGTAATGAACATACACTTCTAATTACCCGGGTACAACCAATTAAAAATTAAATATAAAACTTCCTCACATTCTTCAATGCTTATCTTGAGGACTGAAAGTTAACACTGAGGCGTAGAACAACCTTAAAAAATTGTTTAAGCAAAACTTCTTTCCTATTTTGCCACTGAACCATGATAGGGATATTTCCTCAACGTTTCACGTTTTTATCACCTGTAGTTTGGTCTATACGTTGATCTACATCTACATCTACACGATACCCTATGCACGGAAGAACACCTGTAGTCTTTGTTGTCCTATGCTCATCTGTCATACTCTCCCAATTTAGAATCTGTGTCAAAGGTTAGCAATAAGAGTGCCAAACGGTAGCTCGTCCGCTCGGTTTTTTAAAAATCCTTTCTTCAATCACCACTCACTTTCACAGCAATAATTGGCATATTAAGAAGCAGTTAAATCATCTTCATCTCTTTTATGTCGTTTTCAAACTTGCATAACATACGAGTATCATTATAAATTCTTTTTGTGTTATGCCAATGTTCAGCAATCATATTTTAAATTGCTCAATAGTTGATCACTTAAATTCGGAACTATTTACTTTTAATATTCGTTTGAAAAAAAACATGATTTCAAATGCACTTTCATTTTGTTGAATCCTCCTTTTTTGTTCTTCATCAAATCCTGTAATATATGTATCCTGTTTATGTTAATGTTAATATATAGTGCATGTTTGGTGAGAGTTCACTCCCTGCCACACACCTTTATGGTGGCTTGCAGGGTATTATGTAGATGTAGATGTAGAAATTATTGGAGTATTTGCGCCACCCCTTCCGTCACAGAAAACTGGTTTTTATATAGATATAACTTTTTTGCATGCGTGGTAGTAACTCAAATAATTTATACCATATATTTTAACATAAGTTGATTAAAATTTTGTTAAATCTTGGTTCCTCTCATTGCTTACAATTATGCATGTTTGTTCAAATGATGCAGCAATATTTTTATTGAATAAATTAGACTTTTTCCTAAAATTATAGGAATTTCTTACTTTACATTAACATTGAGTAACACTATTGACATTTTTAATCATACTTCAGCTTGAAGAATTACAAACCTGTATAGTTTTTAAAGCGTGTTAATTGTTTGATAGCTTGGCGCAGTTGGGGCTTTGTTGGATGCCCTGGGCCAACTTGTCATTTTTTCTCTCTTGTCATGGCGTTGCATGCTGGGAATTTTGACATGACTTACAAGGCCTAAGGATTCAGGAATAAATATTTGGAAATCCATAGTGACAGAGAAAAAATAACTATTTGCATTCCGCTCGTAAATTTATTGACGGTACCACTTGTTTCAGCGCTCCTGCGCCATCGTCAGGTACAAAATAATTTTTGCCATGAGTCATACGGACTTATATAGTATGTACGCAAAAAGGATGAGAGACGCGGTGCATTGGAGCTGATGAGTGGATGGGGTGGAGTGAGCCGGGGAGGGGAGAGTGGGGAGGGCGGGGGGATTTTCGGTGGGATATAGGTAATGGGTTTCCGAAGGGAGGGGCCTTCCGGCAAGAGGGGTCTTGGCCATGCTTGTTGGTCTCTTATAGAGAGGGACACCAGGAGGGGGGAAACTCCAGTCCAAATTTCAAACATCTATCTGATAATCATTCCCATTTATTTAAGCCTATTTCGTAAGGATCCCATATAGAAAATAGGATATTCGAGCACTGTAGGCCTTTTTTAGGATTCAGAGTAGTGCAATGAGTAGGTCAAATAGTGGGCCATTACATAAATTACCATTCACCAGGATAGCAGGGAATAATGAGTTGATCAGACAACACACTATAGGTTTAGCGGGACGGAAGAAAGCAGAGAAAAAGGAAAAATATATAAATCAAAAGAACACCCATGCATTTCCCAACCGTAACTCTTCCAATAATTTAGAAAACAGAAACCCCACAAATACAATAAGCAGCCATATTAAAATAGAGGAATTTCCAGTAGTGGTAGTTAATTGTCGTAGTTTAAGAAGCCAGAAACCCGAATTCCGACACCTTATAGAGAGTACTAATTCTGCCATAATTATAGGAACGGAAAGTTGGTTAACAAGCGATATTGCTGATAGTGAAATTTTTCCCGTCAATTTCAGGGTATACAGGAAAGATCAAGAGGGTCGGCCGGGAGGGGGTGTATATATCGCAGTTAAGAACACAATAGTCAGCAAAATAGAAGTGATTCCAGATAACATAATAGAAAATGTAAAAAATTCTATCGAGCATTTTAAAATGTGTAAAGCAGCTGCAAAAACAGCCCTTAGAAAATCGTTTAGTGAATTCAAGAGAAAAGTACTCGGTAAACAGCAACTAGAGGGAAATCTGAAAGTATTTTGGTCGTAGGTTATGGAAATAAAAGGAACTAAAAGTCAACGGTTATTTCATTGAAAAATGATAGGGGCGAAATAGCAACTTCCAGTTTAGATAAGGATAATTTTTTGAATTATTTTCTTCAGAGCGTTTTTAGTCAATCTAAGCGTAGCTTGCACAAAGCCATACAATACATATATTAGCAACCAATGCCCCCGAACGATCGATCTCGTAGCGGAATCGTATCCTTACTAAAACACATTAGCTCGAACAAGTCCTCCGGTCCTGATGAAATTCCAGCTCGTGCGAATAAATGATTAGCTCTCGTACAGGTGTTACGATAGGTTGAGTAGTTTTTCAGAATTAATACAAGAATGAGGGTGGTAATCATTATCAGAGCGTCGGTTAGAGTACAGATTAAATCTATTAAAGAAATAAAAATCGGATAAATTTACTGAGCATGTTAGGCATACATTGAAAGCACCAGCGTATTATGCTAGGTTCGACCAGATAATTGAGATTAGAGAAATATGTCGTACTGATAGATTCAAAATGTTATTTTCCCCCGTACTATAAGAGAACAGAATAGGCAACATTGCAAAGGGATAGGTAGGGGAAATATTTTATAGTAGTCTGTAGTGCCTGATGCATGTATTAACAACCAATCCCTTAATTACTATGCAGAAACTATTAGTTGCCCCATTAGTTGCTCCATTAGTTGCCCCAGACCCTATAGTAGCAATTTTTCATGTCTATAGTGCATGCTTGGTGATCTTCACCCCCTGCCACACTTTTGTGGTGGCTTGCAGGGTAATATGTAGATGTAGATGAACCCCTGCGCATTATGCTAGGTTTCATCACATTAACAAGATTAAGGACATGTATTGTCGTACCGAAAGATTTATATACTGATTAGACTGACGGATGATATTTATGACTCAGAAACATCTCCCAGTTCTTTTAAAATATATATAAAATACAGAAAAAACCGGAAAGGTGGTGGTGTTTTCGTTGCAGTCAAGAACTCATTCATTAGGAAAGCAGAAATATTTCCCGACAACCCGTTGGAATGTGTTTGTTGTTAATTAACATTCATTAAATCAAAATCAGCATCTGTCCGCGCATTCTATAGGCCCCCTAATACTGAAGTTTTTCACTATTAGAACTGGGAAGGCAGATAACTGCTATCATGTCCTGTAACACCGAACGTAATATAATAATAGGTGGAGATTTTAATGATCCCTCCATAAACTGGATCACTCACTGCTTTAAAGCTGGAGACAGGGACAAGGACATCTGTGAGACTCTATTAGATGTGTTCTCCAACAACTCTCTGCAACAATTAGTTACAATACCTAACAGAGTGGATAAAATTCTTGATTTACTGGCTTCTACCACTATACCTTACTACACAAGGATCTTCTGGTTTCTGCCATCTAACACTTACTACACATGGAATAATGAACTTATGAACGTTGAGTCCAATATATGCATATTGGAATAAGACTTCATATAATATTTAATGAGGTAAACACAAACGTGAAATAATGGTTCAAGGTAATCGTAACCTGCGATTCATCAATAGAGTAGTGGGTAAATGTGAGGATCAAGAACGAGAAATCAGCTACTTTTCCCTTGTTAGGCTTAACTAGGAATACACCGCCAGTAGGTACATGGCATCCTTGTGAAATAGGCTGAAATGGACGGGAATCATTATCAGATTGAGGGTTGAAATTTGAACTCATTCTCTTAACTAAACTCCAAGACAATATTTTGACTGATGAAGTTAAAAATATTTTGCGACTTTTAACTTACCATATAGAACATATCCAATAGTATAAGTATAAATAGAAAAGTAATTTGCATATTATTATAAAGACTTTAAGTTAACCTCACTAACAGTATGTTTTTACATGCTTGCTTTGCTATTTTTTAACCTTTTTTAAATAGTGAAGTAAACACTGAATATAATTGCTAATACTTTTTTGCATGATATGTAATGCGTGTTTGGTGTGATTTCACCCCCTGCTACACACCTCTAAGGTGGCTTGCACGGTGTTATGGGCATAAAGCTTCCCTGGCTCCCTCCATGTCGCACACTACGCCTGATTTTTGGAATTCGGGAAAAGAATTTATTAGTAGACTCTAGAACATATGACAATCTGCTTTTTTTATGTTGCAGTAAGATACTTCATTTTTTTAAAATGTACATCTGCATCTACATCTACACGATACCCTGGAAGCCACCGCAAGGGTGTGGCAGGGGGTGAAGATCACCAAGCATGCACTATGTCATGCAAACATGCTACTATAGGGTTTCAGGCAACTAGATTGTTAGTATCTACATAGTAATTAAGGTATTGGTTGTTAATACATGCATCATGCACTCCAAACTACTATAAAATATTTCCCCTACCTATCCCTTTCCTATGCTGCCTATTCTGTTCTCTTTTAGTAAGGTGGAAAAATGCCACTTTGAATCTATCAGTACGACAATCAATCTCTCTAATCTTATTTATCTGGTCGACCCTAGCATAATACGCTGGTGTTTTTAATGTATGCCTAACATATTCAGTACAGCTATCAGATTTAAATTTCTCTAATAGATTTAATCTGTACGTTAACCGTCGCTCTGATAATGATTACCACCCTAATTCTTGCATTAATTCTGAAACACTACACAAACTATCGTAACACCTTTTGACGAACATAGCTGCTCTACGCTGCACATTGTCTAGTTTCTGATCAAACCTAATTCATTAGGATTCCATACACTGGCTGCATACTCAAGGTGGGGCCTAACTAATTAAAAGTAACATCAATCTTTTGTCTTCTCATCACATTTCCCAAGTACTCTTTTTATAAATCCTAACTTCCTCAACGCTCGGCTGCAAATTTTCCGGATGTGTCTTCCCCGCGATTAATGCTTAGTGATTGCTGCATCTAAATATCTTATGGCTTCAACGTTTTCGATCTTCGTGTCACTAATTTCATAGGTACGCTCTATCGAATAATTCCTCCTCCAAAAATTGATAGCTACACACTTTTTAAGGTTAAGCTCTAGCTGCCATTTGTCGCACCACTCTCGATGCTTGCACTTGTCACTTGTCTAACTGGTAAGCGAAACGTAACTATGATTCGCACGGCTTGTCCAACCATCTGTTGTTAGTGCAATAGAGGCAACTCCCATCTTGAGGTGTAAATCGATACTTTCTTTCATTCTTTGTTTCGCCTTGGTGAAAAGGGATGGAACAATTCTCCGAGAAAATGTGGTTCTATCAGGAAGATCATATCTTGGCTCGACAACCTTAAAAAAAGATATCAATTTAAATTTTAAAAGTAATTTTAAAAGTATTATCATTACATTAAACTCATATTTTCATTATTTTGTAATGTAATTTATTCATATTGTTGGAAAAGTAAATGCATAGTAATTTTATTACATTTTGGCTGAAGTAATAACGAATATACCTAAGTAATGTAATTTCACTACTTTTAAAAAGTAACACCCAGGTATGCTATAGACATAGGGCATAGCAGGTTTTTAATGATATACTTCATCCAAAGAAAAGCTACGTTGTGAATATGCCCTAAAGACTTACCTTAAGAAGTTGTTGGAAGCCTTTATCACTAACAATTGAATATGGCTGGAAGTCCACCGCCATCATCATTGCAATACTCTCTGTTATCGTAACTGCTCTAGTGCTCTTTGGGTCTAGTTTGTCTTTATTAGAAAGAAACTGATGTAAAGTCGTTTGTGTTTTTGGTTTAGCCTTCACAGCATCTAAACTTTTTTTTTTATCATTGTATTTTGCATATATACGTAAGTGGTGAGTTGCTAAGTGGCGTATGAGGCCAGTTGTTGTAGAAGATGTACCTGTTGGCACTTTTTTGTTGCAAGCCTTGCATACCCCTCCACCCTCACACTTAAGAAAATGTTTCCAAACAATGCTTGGTTTCCTTGATGGTGACGTTTCTATTTCTGGTGAGAATAGCTGTGTAGAAGACGTTGCTAGGCCTAAGTCTACACCGGAAGTTCCAGGCAAAGGTTCAACATCGTCCACATTCTGCTCCATTACCAACTCCTCGTGACTGGTCATACTCATTTCACAGTCCTTGGAACCTTCAAACCCTATCAGACAGATATTCTTTTTTATTCCTATTATTCTAAATAATCTAGTCTATGGCATAGTTTACTGTCTATTTAACTTTCAAACCCAACAGAATGTCATTAACAGAAATGTTTAAATTAATTTAATTAAAATCTTAAATGTATAAAGTAGAAACTATTTAGGCCTGTTGTAGGACCTCAAAAAAAGAATTGCCTACACAGATAATTAAGTCTACCCAGCTGGGTAGGCTTAATCTGCAGATTATTTCTCCATGCTAGGCTAGACAGCTTCAAAAGTAAAAAATAGGCCCTACTTAAAATTGAAACAATTCTTAGCATAGGGGCCTAGTCCTAAATGTTAAACGAAATATGATGCTTGTTTTTACATTGATTTCGAGTTTAATCACATTCTTTTTTTAAAACGTTTAATAAATAATAACGTCTTACCTTATAACTCTTCAGTCTTCAAACCTGCAAAAATATTCCAATAGTCGCGACAAATTTCCACACTAATCTATTGAATCCCGACGTTCCGGCCGATGCGTCTCAACGGCGCAACTTCAAGAGATCTACGCGGTCGGCGACATGTCTAATACAGTAAAACCTCGTCTCACCATGTCCCCCCAAATGATTACATTGACTATTTTCATTGTAGACTATTTTCATTGCAAGTGGAAGGTTACTCTTTAGCAGATTTTATCCCGACGCGTCGCAACGGCGCTACTTCAGGCGCTCATACCAAAAGTGCCATCGGGATCACCAAACGCGATCGGCGACATCTAGAATATGTAATTTGAAAGAAAGACAACCGCAAGTATATAAACACATACATTGTGTCATAACAAAATTAAGAACCCAGCAAATCGAATTGGACATTATATCTTTTGAACTCGAGCTGACAATCAGTGGAGTCGAGAATACACAGATTACTCCCGCGGTAGTAGATACGTTCCTACCACGGCGCTAAAACCGAGGTACACAATTAATGTCTACAGCTTTACACAATACAATTTTAGTACAATTTCTTGTACAAATGCTTGTATGAGAAAATTGTACCGTGTAAAGCGGCAAATTGTGTGAACGCTTGTGCGAATGCCTGAATGACTGTACGGAAAATAGAACCTGCTCAAAACCATTCAGACAAACATACAATTTCGTTCGGTTTATACAAGCGTTTGTACAAGAAATTGTATCGTGTAAAGCGGCCACATTTTTGTGGTGAATGTGCTGTTTCACCTCTACCTTCGGCATAATTCATATATGTGAATTATGTACTCTTTGATTTTAGGGGAAACGATGTCTACCAATAGGAAATTGATTTATATAATTAAAGAAAAGTTGGGCATAATTGGCAGAGTGAAACGTGGTGATATAAAATCA
This sequence comes from Platycnemis pennipes, assembly GCA_933228895.1. Taxonomy (NCBI): domain Eukaryota; kingdom Metazoa; phylum Arthropoda; class Insecta; order Odonata; family Platycnemididae; genus Platycnemis; species Platycnemis pennipes. The sequence goes on along the minus strand of OW121854.1, from coordinate 107,215,179 downwards.
AGTTTATTCCGGGAGTTTGGTGAGACGCCTCAAATAGAAAATATCGGTTAAACTCGAATATGTGGGGCCGAGATCAGGTAGTCGAAGGGTGGGTGGGTCTGAACCTCGCGAGGGTCTTAATCCGCGACCCTTTTCCCAGCTCAGAGACCCAAAGCCGGCCGCTCTTCTCGACCCACACAGCGGGAGGCTCCCTCGCCAAAACCAACCGTGCTCACTACAATTTTAACTTTAACAACTACGTCATATAACAACAAATTAATATTTTCATCGTACTCCCGATAAAAGTACGAGTAAGTGCATCTTTTAATCGTGGTCCTACGATGAAAATTAACAATTTTGCGAACTTTGCTAAAAACGTGGTCATCAACAGCGGGAAATTTGGCAACAACGCAGCGATCCCCCCTCCAATTTTCCGCGTCTTTTAAGCGGAGTAAGCTTGCAGAGGTTTTTACCGGGTGTAGCTTTCACAATGAACGTTGTTGACATCAGTGAGTGTTGGGATTCATAGTATTAATCTAGTTTTAAAAGACACTGTGCTGTGAATGTGCTCAGAAAAGAAATAAACTGTCTATTTGCGTCAGCCTGTGTCACTTTCTAATTCAGATAGAACAAGAGCCACAAAGGTGTGTAAAAGACTGCACTATAAATCGATTGAATTCACATCAGAAGTGGAGGCTCAACTATTGAAACACCAAGCAATAAACTATTGCAGATTCATGGAGAAGTTCAGGTGAGAATCGCGCACAAATCCTTACAAAAACTTAAGTAATTTTCTACATCTACATCTACATCTATACGATAACCTGCAAGCCACAGCAAGGGTGTGTGGCAGGGGGTGAAGATCACCAGGCATGCACTACTAACATGCAAACTAGCAACTATATTGTCTCATGCAACTTGATTGTTAGTGTCTACTGTATTTAAGGGGTAAGACATGAATCATGCACTACAGAATACTCTAGAATATTTCCCCTACCTATCTATTTTCTATGCTGCCTATTCTGTTCTCTTATAGTACGGGGGAAAAATGCCATTTTGAATCTATCGGTACGACAATCTAGCTCTCTAATCTTATTTATCTGGTCGAATCTAGCATAAGACGCTGGTTTTTTTACAATGTGCCTAACATCTTCAGTATAGCTATCCGATTGAAATTTCTCTAATAGATTTTATCTATACTTTAACCTACGCTCTGTTAATGATTCCCACCCTAATTCTTTTATTAATTCTGAAACGCTACTCAACCTATCGAGACACCTTTTAACGAACCTAGCTGCTCTACACTGCACACTGTCTAGTTCTCTGATCAAACCTAATTCATTCGGATCCCATACACTGGCTGCATACTCAAGGTGGGGCCTAACTAGTGAAAAGTAACATCGCTCTTTTGTCTTCCCATCACATTTCCCAAGTACTCTTTTTATAAATCCTAGCTTTCTTTTCTCTCAGCCGCATATTTCCCGGATGTCTTCCCCACGATAAATCTTTAGTGATTGTTACTCCTTAATATCTTATTGTTTCAACGTTTTTGATCTTCGTGTTACTAATTATATAGGTACGCTCTATCGAATTATTCCTCCTCCAAAAATTGATACCTACACACTTTTTAAGGTTAAGTTCTAACTGCCATTTATCGCACCACTCTTGAATTGCATCTAAATCCTTGCTAAGCGATTTCCTGTCTTCTTCTTTAGATATCCACATCTACATAATACCCTGCAAGCCACCACAATGGTGTGTGGCAGGGGGTGATTTCTCACCACACATGCACTACATATCATGCATAAAAAAGGAATAGTATTAATATACTAGTCAGAACTACACTGTTTAAAAATGATAGAAATTGCAAAACAAACATGCAAAAACATTCTGTTAGTAGGGTTAGCTTTAAGTACTCATACCAACATGCAGCTACCAATGCTATTCATTGCTACTCTCTGATAAAACATATTTACCGTTATTCGTATCTCTAAATGTGCGAGGGAAAAAGGACATTTTGAATCGGTCAGTTCGGCAATCAATTTCTCTAATTTTATGATTATGGTCCAGTCTGCCATAGTAAGTTGGGGTTCGTAAAATATTTTTAACATCATCACTGATATACCCCTATACAACTACCGCATCGTCTGCAAAAAGTCTAAGCTTACTACTAACTACGGTACCCAAATCGTTTATATATAACAGAAATAGAAGCGGACCTACTACGCTACCCTGGGGAACTCCCGATGTGACTTTGATTGTGTCCCACATGATACTATCTATGACAACCCTCTGCTCTCGCCCACTTAAGAATTCTTTTACCCAACATACAACGTCTTTCTTTATACCAAAACTCTCTAACTTCAAGATTAATTTTGAGGAACTTTATCGAATGCCTTTTTAAAATCTAACAATATCGCATCAACTTCAGTATTGTTTTCGCCGTAGACCAAAAGATCGTGTACGAATAAAGCTAATTGTGTCGCGCAAGATCAACCTTTCCGGAACCCATGTTGGCTGTTTATGAGTAATTCCTGACTATCCAAATGCCCCATGATCGAACTGATTACAATGTGATCAAATATCTTACAAGAGATTGACGTGAGTGAAATGGGTCTGTAGTTAGTAGTTTCCTCCCCGTCGCCGCTTTTAAAAATTGGTGTAATATTAGCTACTTTCCAAACCTTGGATTCCGTGTGGTTCGGCTGTGGTTCCACTGCGTTGTGTGACGATGAGTTGAATACGCTTTGAAAGAAGGTATTTAAAGTATTGGCTTTTTCTACACTGCTGGTGACTCTAATTCCTTCATCGTTTTTAAGTGTGTGCACTATGGACCTATTTCCCTGAAGCTCTCTCACACTACCTTCTATTTATCCATGGATTGATTGAAGTACGGGCCGTTTATCTTGGAAATTTCCGCGCGGGTACAAAATAGTTATTTTGAAAAAAATATCAATTTGTACTGTAAAGAATACTTGCTCAAACTCATTTAAAGGAAAATATACTTGAAGTGAATGGCGATATTCCCCCGCTCCCAGAAAAAAATAGAAAATGTTTTTCTCCTTTGAAAACTAACAATTCTACTACAGCAGTGTGTAGCTTTATAGAAAATAGCTTTGCTGTTGTCCCTATATTCGTGCGAATGCGGATACAACTCTGTTTAAGGAATTCCCTTCGTATTTGCAGAAGGTAAATACATTTTTTAAATGCCAGTGTTCTATCTAAATCGTTAGTTTTATTCTTTAAATTCCGGAGTAATTCATTATTGTTGAAACCCGTACATTGAGAACATATGCACGCCACTGTTGTTTATTATTGGGTCATGTAGGACAAAGTGTTCTGATACAGTAACACAAAAATAGGCATGCCATTGGAATACAGACATCCAAAGGCTTTTGGAATACAGTTTTACGAATCATTTTCTTACTTCCGCCAAAATCCAAAATTTCAAAATATTATGTTCATCTACATCTACACGATACCCTGCAAGCCACCGCGAGGGTGTGTGGCAGGGGGATTGTGGCAGGTTTAAGATACGTTTTCATGTGGGCGTTTTTGCGTTGACGCACACTGCGCCACCAATCAGAAGCGAGCACGCCAACGCAGCCTGCGTTGCCGTCGGAGTTGGTCAACTTTCATCTTTCTGCGTTGACGCAGCTGCGTCAGAGCGAGAAACAACGCATTCTACCTGTCATTTGTTCGTCACGTGATTCTTTCGCTGGATTATCACGTATACCACGGTTTACCACCGTCGTATGTTTTGGTGCGTTGCTGCTGGCGCTGCCGGTGACATGAAAACAGGGTATTCTCCTGACGCACAACGCAGCGTCAACGCAACGCAAAAACTGCCACATGAAAACGTAGCTTTAATACTTCTGCGGTAGGTATTGGCTACTGCGCACAGTGGTCGGAAATCGAAAATACCTGGCCAAAATTCAAAAAGTGATTTTTTCAAGCCAGGAAGCTGAAACTTTGCATTAATATTCTCAAAAGACCTGGGCATGCGATGATGCAAAGCATTTTCCTTAGTACACAAGTTGTGTACTAAGGAGGCCACCAACCCACAGCTGGTGTCGCACGGCTGCAATTCCCCCGCCCCCTGCACTGAGGTTGGGCGTTTCGCGAAGGGGCCGTTTTATGACACCGCGGATCCCTTTACGCTTTTATTTGTGGATATTTTTGGGAAAACGTTCCTAATCTCCAACGAAATGCACCAGAGCGTTCAGTTTCATTTTGGTAGTGGTACGAAGCATTAGATTTTGAAACTTCAGCTCGGATTTCACTCGTGTTGGTGTCAGAATTGGATCTCCCGAAATTATCACTACAACTCGTAATGGTGAGGATACATTGCTAACCACTTCAAGATTCCTCCCTTTTTCAAGGTATGTGTACTCTATTAGGACAAGCTAATGTCTTTTTAAGTATTTTATTTTTAATAACCTTTTTGGCGTTTTTTTTAATCTTTAATTTTTGAGGACTCATGTGAAGTTAAACTTCAAAGTCTCCTAGATCATACAGCATTGCGTATCTTGGAATGCAATTCCAGAGATTCAACAACCGCGCATAATATAAATTGTACATTAATATGTAAATATGGTTTTGACGGAAACCTAGGCCATTCCTGCTATAAGCAAAGATGGCATCAAGAATCGATGTCGGATGAATTCTTGTTCATCAGCTCCCTGGTGCCACTGCGTTTAGTGAACGACGAGACAGGTAACAATGACAAAGAATAATAGATGTTTTCCGCAATCTCTTGTAAAAACATTTAATTATTACTCATAAAATGTTTTCTGATGTTTAAAGACATTTCCTTATACTTTAGGTGCAATTATTTGGATGAACCCTAGGCCATCGTCAACAAGATTCTGCCGCCCCATTCGCCTTCAATGGATCAAAGAGACGAAAGAAGTGGCGAAGGCAGAGGAAATGTATATAAAGAGGCAATGTGATATTTTAAATGCATTCAAATGGAAAAACTACTCCATTAATTTTTCTCTGCTTCTCACCATGATAAACGGAAAGGTAAAACGTTTAAAATTGTCAAAAAACGTCATAATTTAATTTTTATGTGTTAACTAAAAGAAAACGTCCAAATTAGGTATGCAACGTATTGACGGAGAGTGGCAGCATGAAATGCTATATTTGTGGGGCAAAAATTTCAAGTATGAATAAATTTAATGAATTGGCCCAAAAATCAGTTAATAAGGGCACTAACAATTTTGGCATATCTACACTGCATTGTCATATAAGATTTTTTGAGTGTCTGTTGCATGTATCTTATCGGATGGATTTCAAACTCTGGCAAATAGGTAAAAAAGTGAACGAAATATTACTTTCTCATTCAAAAATATTTTATTGCGAAACTCACCCTCAGAACCTTCCAATAGGCACGTGGAGAATACAAAAAAATGCTTAAAGACAGGAAGATTCACCTGCAAAAGTCATTCAAAGAGAAGATGGGGCTAAATGTGGATGTACCTAGACCCGGGTATGGTACAACGAATGACGGAAATACTGCCAGACGATTCTTCTATAATCCCTCACTATCTTCAGAAATAACAGGTGTGAAAGACATCTAATTTTCTGAATTCTTCATTAGCACCTTCTGATGCTACATTGGAATTTCATTGCTTTAGTTACCTTTGATTTCTTCTAACAAATTTCTAATTTCATTACAGGAATCGACATAAACTTGATTAACGGATTCTCTGTAATATTACAGGCAATATCAAGTGGCCTGATTTGCATTATCGAGTGAAAAAGAAAAATACCTGATTTGTTCAGAGTGTGATGGCAGTGAATATTCGGATAGTGAATAGTAGAAATACAAGCAAAAACTGAATTTTGTAGTGCATATTTTGTTACATTTTAAGAAAAAGGATATATACATAATCATGATGAAATAGGGTATTGCAAATTATTTCTCTTCACAGCATTTCTCCCTGGCACTGAATAAAAAATGACACTGACATTTAACATAACAAAAATAATTAAGCATCGGGATCGTAACCCCCCAGAATCCCCGACAACGTTCCGCGGTGTCATAAAACGGACCCTTCGCCGAACGCCCACCTCAGTGCAGGGGGCGGGGGAATTGCAGCCGTGCGACACCAGCTGTGGGTTGGTGGCCTCGAAGAGACAATAATCCTGTGTGGTATGCATGCTGTCTCCGTTAAAAGTGTACGTATTCGTCGGTAGGCGATGTCAAGTTGGTAAGAAGAGAAACTCCCGCGGTGCACCCGAAGAAAGAAGTTTTTCAGTACCTCCTATATAGACCTTTACGCCATGTGTTAAAATGCGTAATTTTTTCCGCGATTGCTGCAAAATATAATGCATGGAGAATCTTGTCAATGTTTGTATCTCGAAAATCTCCAAAGCGGAGTGGATGCGGCTACAATCCAGTCCACACACTTGCCGCGCCACGTTACTCCAGGCTGCAGGCGGGTTCAACCAACTCGACCGCGCGATCGAAAAACTGATGTGAAATTCGGCGTCGCAAACGGTCGCAGCATCACTCATCGGATTCGCACTGTGGAAGCTTTGTAGAGTTTCCCCATATAAGATACTTCGTGATGCTCGGTGATGCAATTAACTATTTCTCTACCTATATGAAAAAAATGACCAAAAATTAAGGTCTGCCATTTTGTTTAATATCTTTGGTAAATAATTACATAAATGTAAGCAGACTACATGAGAACAAAGTCGAAAAACTGTTTCATCTAATTAAATGACTTTTTATTCCAATTCTTTACACATAATGCTTAGGTAAGGGCTTGATTTTGAAGATTTCGTGAGAAAATCGAGTGTAGACAATTTTTGCGAAATTTGTGCAACTTTGACCTCATGCTAATTGTTAAGTGTTGTGTACTAAGGAAAATGCTTTGCATCATCGCATGCCCAGGTCTTTTGAGAATATTAATGCAAAGTTTCAGCTTCCTGGCTTGAAAAAATCACTTTTTGAATTTTGGCCAGGTATTTTCGATTTCCGACCACTGTGCTGCGGCTCAAATTTCAATTTAATTTTTTTTCTCCTGTGATCTTTTCTTGGTATAATTTGTATACTTGGGATATTGTATACTCCTCTACAGTGACTGACCTGGGTGTAATTATTAAACAAACTCTGTCATGGACGGAACAAGTATCCCTGGTCTCCCGCAAGGTTTTTAAGACTCTCCATCAAATCAAGCAAAACAAAAATGAGCTATCTACCCAAATTAGACATAACCTAGTTACCTCACTAATATTACCGATACTTGATTACTGCTGGGTATAGCACCATCCGGGAAGTCCAAAACTTAAAACTTCAAAGAACTTGAATGCATGTATTCGCTTCATTAATTTGATCCCAAAATTTTATCACATATCACATGCACGCAAGCTATCAAATTATCTGACCGTGTACAAGCGAAGAAATTACTCCTTAGGATGCTTCCTATTAAAAATAATCAAGTTCAGAAAGCCTGAATGGGTTAACGGAGTTCTTTTTATTCACCACAGACGTCCGACAAAGAACTCTGCGCACCCTCCCGGACATACTTTACTTTCCCAGCCACCGAAATACTATACTCCATAACTCATTCTCGGTTGAAACTGTAAGACTATGGACTTCCTTCCCTCACCATATTCGTCAAGCATCGTCAAATTCCGGTCAAAATAATTTTAATATCTCTACTCATGCTCAAATTGATAACTCTGATCTATATCTACATCTACATAATACCCTGAAAGCCAAAATAAAGGTGTGTGGTCTCTCACCAAACATGCACTACATATCATGCATAAAATATGTAATTAAAAATTAAAATAGCAAAGCATACATGCAAAAACATGCTATTACTTGGGTTAGCTTTAAGTCCTTACACCAACATGCAGCTACCAATGTTATCCATTGCTACACTCGTACTGGATACATTTACCGTTATTCATTCCCCTAATAGTACGAGGAAAAAAGGACATTTTGAATCTGTCAGTTCGGCAATCAATTTCTCTAATTTTGTGATTATGGTCCAGTCTACCATAGTAAGTTGGGGTCCGCAAAATATTTTTAACATCATCACTGAAAATATTGTCTTGGAATTTATTTAAGAGATTAAGTCTAAATTTCAACCTGCGATCTGACAATGTTTCCTAATTTAATTCATTCAATAGACTGGTTACGCTAATAAGGTTATCATACCTGATATTGTTACATGTGTTATATTTCTTGTCATATTTCGTTGACTGATATGAAATGTCATTTTAGAGAAAGGCTATGTTCATTTAATCCCACTATCTATTTTTGTTTTTCTTTTTGGTGATATCATTTATTTTATATCAAGGCCAAATCAATGGATTAACAAATGCACTGTTATTTAGTAATTGTTTCACTTTTTTGTAATACTAGTGGGAACTTCGGTAAGAAAAACCACCGATCACCTAATGGTTTCGGCTTGATACTGGCATACGGAGAGTTAAAGGAAAACCTAAGTTCAGCAGTAACATTAAAAATATTTTGATGCATGTGATGAAGGACTAGGTGCACGTCTTATGCGAAAAAAAGCCCAGTTGTATTTATAAGGCTGTTCCTATCACCAGACGCTCATAAATCATGTAAAATTACTTAAGGTTTTGTAAGGATTTGTGCGCGATTCTCACCTGAACTTCTCCATGAATCTGCAATAGTTTATTGCTTGGTGTTTCAATAGTTGAGCCTCCACTTCTGATGTGAATGCAATCGATTTATAGTGCAGTCTTTTACACACCTTTGTGGCTCTTGTTCTATCTGAATTAGAAAGTGACACAGGCTGACGCAAATAGACAGTTTATTTCTTTTCTGAGCACATTCACAGCACAGTGTCTTTTAAAACTAGATTAATACTATGAATCCCAACACTCACTGATGTCAACAACGTTCATTGTGAAAGCTACACCCGGTAAAAACCTCTGCAAGCTTACTCCGCTTAAAAGACGCGGAAAATTGGAGGGGGGATCGCTGCGTTGTTGCCAAATTTCCCGCTGTTGATGACCACGTTTTTAGCAAAATTCGCAAAATTGTTAATTTTCATCGTAGGACCACGATTAAAAGATGCACTTACTCGTACTTTTATCGGGAGTACGATGAAAATATTAATTGTTGTTATATGACGTAGTTGTTAAAGTTAAAATTGTAGTGAGCACGGTTGGTTTTGGCGAGGGAGCCTCCCGCTGTGTGGGTCGAGAAGAGCGGCCGGCTTTGGGTCTCTGAGCTGGGAAAAGGGTCGCGGATTAAGACCCTCGCGAGGTTCAGACCCACCCACCCTTCGACTACCTGATCTCGGCCCCACATATTTGAGTTTAACCAAAATATCTATATAGATAGCATCGTTACGTTATAATTTCTTGTACAATCGCTTGCATGGTTGTCTGAGCGCGAGAATGAATGCGAAATTGTAGGTATCGTGTAACCAGTCCAAATTGTACGATTGTATGAACGACTGCACAGAAAATAGAACCTGTTCTAATTTCGTTCAGACAATCATACAATTTTTGACGTTTTATAGAAATCTGGTGGTAGGCAAGGAAAACTACGCTTCTAGTTGTGTTTATATTTTTGCCTTCGCGATTCAGTGTGTTTACGTGCGACTGCTGTGATTTTATTAGTTATAATAATGCTGTAACTATCAAGATTTAGGCCTTTTGTGTGATTTATTTTATCATGACCTCTGCTGCGTTTGGATTTCACTCTGTTGTTTGACTCCTCCAACGTCTGCATGACTCCTTCGGAATAAATATATTTACCGCTTGCCCCAACTCTCCTGTTATACCACTCCGTACGTGAACGTTGTACCTACTTTTTTGCATCGCCGTTAAAGGGTTTTTAACGTAATATATCATTCCATAAAAGCTAATCTATGAATAAGTATACACCTCCAGGTATTTCTCTTTCAGATTGAAGCAGATGCTTTCGCGGACGAGGGGAATAATTCCATCAATCGTGCAGTGGGGAATTCTCGTTGAATATACCCACACAGCACAAAGGGAATAATACGCACATTATGTTCAAATATTATGCACCAAATATACCATGGCAGTGGTATAATGTGTGCATAAAATGTACATGAACTGTCTATAAAAATGGGCTAATGTCCGCATAACGACCACTTTTATGTGCATAATATGCAGAATCTAGACGGTGACTGAAATAGTACGTTTCATAATACTTCAACATTTTGTGCATATTATTTAATATTATATATCGCGTGCATAGTACTGTAATCGCGTATTATTTAATCTATTGCGCATTTTATTAGGTCCATTATATATCTAGTTAGACCATGGATCCATGTCAAACAATTTACAGAAAACTAAGGACATACTTCTTTGCAGAATAGGCACTGAAAAAGTTGAACTGGCACGATATCGGATCGGATAAGGCAGATCACGTAATTTGATCACGTTGATTTAATACGGCATGATTTGGCACACGTTAACTATACACAGACTTATACCGTGCAAAATTTGTGCACGTCTGCCGTTTCTTGATATCACATAGAGAATTCACAATTTCAATAACACATTTATACGAGTTAAGACGATTACAAACAAAAACGTCTGTTTCTTAATAAAATTAATGACATTTATTGACACTATTTCCATTTTCAATCATTGCATTCACTAGACATTGTAACACATAATATTCCAATACATAAGGCATGACCTCAAGAACAGCCAGTGCGACAATCACCAATATCAAACTACATTGCATGTGAACACCGTTTTGGCGGCATAAGTGTTTGAAGTTCGATACACTTAAGCTCACATCTACCAAATGTTTTATCTGGGTGCACAAAAACCTGCTGTCTTTTAAAAAAACAACGCTCTTCTAAAAATTGAAACTATATTTTTCCAACAGTTGGTTCGTTCAAATATCATCGAAAGTCACTGCACGCAAAACTTTTCACGTTTATCAAATAGTTGAATGATGATCTGAATTATCGCTGGATCATTCCTAATGTCCGAATTTGTTAAAGACTGTATGTGCCTGAAACATGATAAATAGAGTCAATTGGCAACAATTAAAAAAATCAACATGGAAGGCAATGTAAACAATGACGAATTCGTAAATAATCTTCAACGCAATCACTGGTCATAACAATCATTTAGGTAGGTACTCACCGTAACTTAACTGTCCATTAGAATTAAAATTAAGCTTCTACGATCACAAATTGCCAGAACACGTAAATATTGGAGGAGCTAGTTCTTTCTCACGTTACCGGCTTATCAACATGACTGCCATTTTGATTTTCGAGATGGTCCAAGTCGATCTTGTTTGCAAGACATCGATTTGCAGTGCGTTGCAGTGCGCGCATATTATTCAAATTAATGCTAATAATCGACGGAATATTATTTACTATTTATACCAATCCATTTATGCATATTTTATACGGTATAAATTTTCTGTGTGCTGTGTGGGTACCTCTCGTTGACCAGTAGGTTATTACAGTTGATAAAAGTCGTAAGGTCAGCGATAACCTGGAACTATGGTTTTATTTCATTAAGTAACTCTCACTATAACTGCTAATTTAAAATTTAATCAGATGGAGAGGTCCAAAAGAAGTAGGGGTCAAAATTAATGTTCAAACAATGTCTCACTTAAACAAAATTAATCTCACGTAGGTCTACTGATAGCCGAATACGTCGTTTTTGTGATCTACCAAAAGATTTCCCCTCGGAAAATTACCTCAGACAATTGAAAAGAAAGCTTGAGATTAATATTGTGTTTCCAAGTAGGCGTTACATAACCCCTGATTTAAAACATAAAATTTTGCGCTTTTTAGAAAATAAAAGCAATCTTGTACTGCGTACCATGAAATTGCATGAAAAATTATACGAAATATTTCACTATGTAATCACTCTATTCAGATTCTTGAACAGAAGATTGTACAAAAATTTAGTCAAGAAATGAGAGAAAACTTTCAGACACTAAATTATACAGGAAACTGTATCGTGTAACCAGGCCTTGAACACTTGCGATAGGTACATTAAGTCTTATGTGACCTATCAACTCCCGCGGCAAAAGAAAATATAGGAATATTTTAGTAACCCCCGTTAAAGTACGGTGTGCATTTAAGCCATAAAATATTTTAAATTGTATTCTGCAAACAAATTAGTTACAAAATTTAGTTTTATAGGTTTTCTTTACTGTTTCTCACGAAGTTTCCGTTAATAACGCGGGTGTAAACTCCGTCCCCCTTGACCCGCGATATAACAGGATTTTTCTGTATCTTGTTTTAACTTATTGGGTGTATGCTAGTGCTGGAAGTAGCCTACGTTCATACGTGCCTATTTTATACGTCATTGTAGGCACTATACCTCCGATCACGAAATGGAACAGGGACTCGTTTAGGCCGTATGCCGAGGCCTTCAACTTCTCGAGTCTTGGACTAGGACTGATAGATTTCTAGACATTTTGTGGCATGACATCATGAAATTATCATGAAAAAGTAAGGGAATAAATATTAATTTACTACGTCGCATCATAACGCATGGCCCCGTAAAATTACGTCCACCACGACGGAGATCTCGAGCGAGTCTCGAGGCAAGCTCGAGACTCGTTTATCGAGCGTAATGAGATCGAAATCGAGCGAGATTCGAGCAGTACTTTTATCTCGCTCGAATCTCGAAAAGTCGAGACTCGCACAGCCCTACTATCTATATTGAACTATCATACTACTGTACTTCTATGATAATTAACACTGTTTTTGTTATTTTAATGTGAAAAATAGATAAGAGTGCTTATTTAACTGAAAGCTGACAGCTATGGTTAATTATACTCCAACGTCCTCTTTATGTGATATTTGCCATCTGTATATGAAAAAACTTTGGGGATGTTTCCTCTGTCTGTAATTTACTCGGAGATCTAACTTTTGGTTCCATTGTCACCAATGGTACTATTGAAGATATGTTTCATTAACGATTTCTTATTTCTTACGTTACGGTTGTTTAATGTAATTTATGTGATCTATCATTTGACGTACGTTAACTCTTCTCCAAACTATAAAATTGTGTTTGAAACTTCTTGAATGATTAAATCTTTAAACGTAGCCAGATCACATCAAAATTACTGAAGTGGCCCAAATTACCACTGGCCCAAAATTCACTACTTGAAACACAAAGAGTTATATCGATCGAGTCTACAATTTCTCCTGTCATAAATCATGGAGTAAAACGTCACCTTTTTAAGATCCCAGATTACGTCGGGATGACTGGGAGTGAGAAGACGCTATATCTACATCTTAACGTGCACCCTATAACACCATAAGAAGTCCTTTCATAATCGATTATCTGGTGCTCATGTCCTTCAAGATCGTCCCAGGCGAAAGTATTCACTATCATGGGAGTCAAATTGAGGTATGTAAATTCCACTCTTAACGTTTTCTTGGAACCTATCTTTTACACGAATTGACGCACTAAATGCGGCTAGTAGGCATTTAAATATCACCACACGTGGATTTTTGCATGTTCCCGATAATGTATTGATATTTAACACATTCACTGTGGGGCTGATTAAAGCCCTACCCCTCACTGCGCGGCGTAAGCAAAATTGAATATTAAATTGAATGAAATTGAATTAAAATTGATATTTAAACAAAAATGTGTTTTTTATTAATTTACAAAGATTTGGAAAAAAACACCAAATCACAAAATATATTGTAAATGTTGCTGGACCTTGTAATGGTAACTTTACGTTCAACCTCTTGAAATTGGCGTAACTGTAACGGCCAAACCAATTTAGGCCAATATTAACAAGTGCATTCATTATTAGTGAATAATGCTCCTTGTTTTACCCTTCATACGGACTTATTTACTCTCTTCTGCACAATAGATACTAATTTATCAAAAAGACATTGATTGCAGTGTGTGATTTCAAAATAATCTTCCATTCGTCTCCACAGTCATCTGCGTTCTTCTGTTTAAGCTGTCGTGTTCATATTGGATGTTGGAAAGAATAAATTACAGTCATATTTAATGTTAATCTATCGCTCATTTATACTTTTAAATACCTATCTAAACTACACACCACTTTCCTGCAGGTTTTCTTATCGATTATAATGGATAATTGTCGTAGCTTAGCCTCTTCAAGTATCGCAGATCGTATTTAAGAACATTTTATTTACTTTACTTTTTTGTAAACAGCCTAAGTTTTATTCCATTTCAATGCATGCCTCCATATACCATTGAAAATAATATTCCATCCATAGTGGTAAGTTCAAAATGATTTATCAGACTAATCTTCTCTGCATTATTACACATTTATGATTTAAATCTGATCAAGATGATGAAGAAGTTTATTTTACGGTATAACGCCAATCACAGCAATCTTACTCAATACAGGGTGGCGATCGTCAGGGAAAACCGGGAAAACCTGGAATTGTCAGGGAATTTTGGAAATCTGGAAAAGTCAGGGAATAGTCAGGGAATTCTCGTAACAGTCAGGGAGAACTATAGCAAGGAGTTCCAAAGAGAAAAAATCATTCGCCTTGACCGGGACCGGGACTTGATTCGCGCAACCTGTGCCGGACTCCGCCAGTAAATTCGCCATTAACTTTCCCTTCGATGCCTTTTCAGTAACCTTAAACTTTCCAGAGCTACCACGACGCGCTACCTCTTCCTTGAAGAATTAGACATTGTCAATTTGTAATTTTACCGAAGGAAACATACACGGCCACGGAAATACGATACGCGGCTGTGTACCCGTGGCCGCGAAAAATGTATTATAAGTGTGTTTAATTTATGTTAGGGTTTAACTGGTGAAGGTTTAATGTATTATTTCATTCTTATAGCTTTTAATGTATTGATTTCAGCTTTTAACATTTTCTGAGTTTTGACGAAAATTTAATTCATCAGAAATAAAATATTCCGATAATAGCAGACCTTTTGGCGATCGGTCAGGGAAATTGGTAATACCATCAGGGAAAAGTCAGGGAATAGTCAGGGAATTTGAAAATTGGATATCAGTAGCCACCCTGTCAATATCTTTTTCACTTGACTTTCTACTAAAACTGTTATGAATAGATTATTAAAACTAACTCATTTGAAAGCAGCAACAATAGCTTGGTGTTGCAAATTCATTGGCATATTTAAAAAAATTGCTTAATTACTCTATTTTCCTTTCAGGAAAAATTATTAAAAATTTCAAGCATGCATACATACTGTATTGAATAAAACTCCGTAATATTTTAAGGAAATATATTTAAGTATAAAAATGTTTATAAATAGCCAAACTAATTATGCATACAAAACATATTATAGAACATATACACGCCATGAAACGTAAGCAAAAAAGGCACAAATAAAACTGTATAACTGTGAATTATTAACGAAATATTTCGATAGCTAAAAAGCGAACTACAAATAAATCGAATATTTTAAAAAGTGTTAAAGAGTATAATATTTTGATCGCTTTTCGGTATAACTGGTCACATTTTACATTTAGTATCATTACTAGTGATCAAAAAAATTCCCTGACATGAAAGCCTTACCCCTTGACTTTCAGTCCATATTGGTCTTGGCTGGACGATATTTGTTTAACAATAAATTATCAATAATCCATAGTTTGACAAAATATTTCCACGTAATATATCGGTAATCACTTTCACATTTTTGATTCCTTGAATGAATGCATATGTATTTGTTGTAATAAATACATTTGCAATCATTCGAGGAAGGGAAAATGTGAAAGAGTTTATCGATATATTACGTGGAAATCATACATCAATATTCAATTACATCAATATTCTTTTACAAAAATATTTAATTTGTATTTCGTCCCGATGGCCAAGATGGAAATAATTTATCACGCCTGAACAAACCACCTATTAACACTCCCCCCCTCTCCCCTTCATAGAATATATATCTTATGTGTAGCATCTATGCAGAAAGTTGTAGGAGAGAGTTGTCCGGGGAAATCCAGCAGCAGCCGCAGCAGCCAAAGCGGTTTTGAGCGAAGTACCAGTTACCCCGTCCTTAGCCAATAGAAGCAAATATTCTGAAAAGGAAAAACAATATTGGCAAATCACGGAAACGAAGAGTGCTAAATGAAAATTAGTATCCACTTCCATATCCGAATATCTATATATGCTAATAATATATATTGCAACATTGACCCTGAAAGTAGGAAAGACTTTACTTGCCTTTTTTTCCTAATCCCGCAGTTTCACAGGCGATTAAAACCAGATATGTTGGAGTGGAATCAACTCCTTTGATGTAGAAGTTAAGTGTCTTTATAGAAACTGAAAATAAAAACGGTCACAACCAATAGTGATATTGATATACATGATAAAAAGTTACAAATGCAGAATACGCAATGAGAGTTGTATTCTTCCCATATTACTTTAGATAGATAGATTGTAATAGTGGTGGAGTTCCTCACAACGGAGGCCCTGAGGCACCTAGACCCATATTACTTTACTTTAAATGCTCTTCAAAGTACCAAATACCAGGGTCTTCTGCTATGCAGTCTCAATTTCTGACCAGTAAAAATTCGTTCTAATAAAACTTGATGCATTTTTGAGGAACGGACACATCAACTTACAATAACTTGAATTATTCAAACTTTACTGATATATAATGACTGTTTGTACGAAAATTGTTCCTCACCAACACTTGGTACGTCGATGACGCACCATAACCTCCAAATGCAAATGTCTCCCCATTATCCGCTGCGTTACTCTTTGAGACCAAAGTACTCATTTAAATAATATATATTGGCCTAAATTTGGCCTAACAATTCCAGCATATATCATTTTCCGCTTTGGGCATATTTTGGTTTAAGGGCACTCTAACAGAATGGGTGCATTGTGTGTACCATCCAAACCAACTTCATACCAAACCCTGAAGACGAACGCAACACTGTGTTCGTCACATATCTTTCAAGTCTCCGGTGAAGGGGTCCAAAATTAACTACCACGGTTATCAGACTGGTACCTTGTCTTCTGGAATATGTGGTTATTATTATTATTTTGTTCAATATCGTATGATAGATATCAAGATAGAGTATATCAACGATCAAGATAGATAGAGCAATGTTTACTCAATGACCTTATAAATAAATACAAACATTTTGTTTGTCGTTATAGAGTAGGTTCTATAGATTTAATCTTAAAGACATTACGAGTGTTTGATTTAAAATGCCACATGAGCTTGCATTCCACCATTTAACTTACAACGTACTTACTTGTTAGTTTATGACATTTCCCAATAATTTTTTATCGTCGCCATAACGAAGTAGACTGTTTCATCACCATTGGATGCTAAGTTTGCAAAGCTGCCCAATGTAATCGGTATCGACATTTATACTGTAAAAGAAGACTTAAACATGCTTACTGCGAATATGGGTTTAGTCAAATTAGAGATAATGCCACAAAAACTATCCTTGGGAAGCTATTTATCAAACACTTTTTAATCCAGTGCATTGCCACTGCAATTGTAAATTACGATTACCAATAAATTCCTTTCAGGTATTTTATAGACATTTTCTGAGAAATAACAAGACTATGTTTTTTGAACGCCAAATTCACTCAAAAACTAATAATCGTAAAGAAATTGTTTCGATTAATTTTGTAACATCTACAATTCTTGAATCCATGCTTCATTTAACTCGCTCTATGAGCAGAGCTGAAATTTCATTATTTTTAATTTTAAACCGGTATGATGTAATCAACACTTGATAACATACTAAGTACTGATAACTGCTGCTGAATCAAAACTCCTGGAATGGAATAAACCAATCTTAATGCTATTCTATATCACGTTATAGATATTTACTACGTATAACGAGGAGGAGGAAAGAGATTTTCCCCGTCATAGAGGTGAATTATTACGGCGACGAGCACGATTTACAGGCTGAGCGAGAGGTAAGCTACCTTCGTTTGATGTAACATATGTTGTGTAGTGTTCCTTATATATTAACCAATTATTCGCTGAAACAATACCATAAAACATACGCATTTCGTGATGGAAATTTATTGATAATAATTCACATTGAGTTCCATACCTATACATTCTACATTACTCAGTGGTCTATATTTTCCAATCTCAAAGAAAAGGAGGTGATATAACGTACGTGATAGAGGGATTGCCAGAGTATTAAATATTATATATGGCAACAGAATTAGTTGTGGAACGCCTTACAACCTCCTGTTAATAGCGTAACATTAGCAAAATTTCATTTAAAACGTATTTATGAAAGTGATAATTTTCGCTTACCGTTAATGATTTTCCTTTTGGATTAAGATGGGGAAGTACCGGCGAAAAACGGAACAGACATGGACAGAGGAGGATATGAGAATGGCGCTGAAAGCTTTCAGAGAGGGAAGAAGCATGAGGCATTCTGCCGAACTTTTCCATGTTCCCCGTTCTTGCCTCTATCGTAGGATAGTAGCGGATACGGAAAAATTGAAGACAAGAGGGGGGCAAAATGTCTTCTCAGTGGAAGAATAGGAAGCATTAATTAGAAGAATTCTTAGGTTATGTGAAATTGGATTCGGATTGACAAGAGATGATGTCATGAAGGTGGCATATGAATTGTCCATTGAAAACAACATAAAAAACAATTTCTGTGCGTTAAAAAACGAGTAGGCAAGGATTCCTTCTTGAATTTTATATCTAGACATCCTTTAAGTCTTCGAAAACCCGAAGGTTTGTCAGTGGTACGATCTGAGGGTTTAAAAAAGGAAGATGTAGACGATTTTTTTTCAAAGTTAACTATTTCGATGGCTGAGGCTGGAGTTATGGCTGGCCCCACCTTATATACAACGTTGACGAAACGGGATGTGTATTAAATAATCGCCAAACCCAAAAGATTGTTGTTGTAAGAACAGGATCTAAGGTAGTCATAAAACAGACGTCAGTGGAAAAGGGGGAATTGGTGACAGAGTTGTTGCGTGCTGCAATGCAAGTGGACATTACATACCACCTTTTGTAATTTTTAAGGGGAAAAAGTTCCATAAGGAATGGGAGGATGGATTTCCGTTGGGATCTAAAATTTTTATGTCCGATTCAGGGTGGATAAATGAGGATCTTTTTTTGGAGTGGCTAAAGCACTTTCAACCAAACAGGATTCCTGGCCGATGCAATTTAGTCCTCGATGGCCACGCATCACACAAGACTCTTCCTGTTCTACTGTTCTGAGAAAGGAATGAGATCACTCTCTTATCACTGCCCAGCCACACTACACAAAGGTTGCAACCTCTGGACAGGTCTTTTTATAAACCATTAAAGACATACTACGATATTGAAACAAATGCGTACATGACAATTTGTAAGAGGGATAGAAAGATAACTAAATTTAATTTTGGTCGGCTTTTTCGAAATGCATGGAGCAAAGCCGCAACAATCGGCAACGCTGAAAATGGATTCCGATCAACAGGAATATTCCCTCTGAATCCGGGTATCCTGACGGAGTTAGATCTTCATCCTTCTAATCTCGGAAGCTCACACGCCCCAGAAGATGCATCAACTCCTTTTTCGACAAATCCATCTTCCGATCAAAAATTTACTGCCAGTCCCTATGAAGAAAGTCAATCCTCGACATAAACATCTGAGGAATCGTCAAATACTTTGGGTAGGTCTTTCCATAATTTGCTAACTACACCAGAAAAAAGAATGAAAGTCAATGTGAAAAGGTCAAGAAAGCAAATTGCTCAAATACTTACTTCTCCAGCTGTAATAGAGGAAACAAGGCAACGACTGAAGAAACAAAATATTAGGAACGCGAAAGGAACTTGCAGAAACTTATATGAATCATCTTCACATAGGGACGGCAATATTGAGAATGGGGAAAGCTCAGCTGATGATACGCTTTGTGGCTTCTGCTCCAAGTCTTATAATTGTGCGAATTCGTCAATGTTTAGAGACTGGATTAAGTGCATGAAGTGTAATTGTCGGTACCATGAGCTGTGTGTAGGTGCTAAGGGGCGAGATAAATTTACTTGTGGTAAATGTGCTTAAATGTTTTGGTAAATATGTTCTATTTTGTTCTATATGTTCAGATTTGGTGATGTATGTCTATTTGTAAAGTTATGTTTGACTCTAAGAAGGTGTCGTCGAAATATCTCCAGACTGCACTACATTGTTAAAAGCAATTATGCAAAATTTCAAAATTTTATGGAATAAAACTTAAGAAAACTAAAATTTATAACCTTATTTTACTGGTCCGATTTAGCCTCTAATCTGGTCCGATTCGCCCTCCAAGTCGTCGGGCGAATAGGACCATGCAGTCTCTTGAAGAAATTGCTCCAGGACCGTTCTATTCAGAGCAACCACGCTGAAAATTGCTTTTTAAACTGGAAAAACATCAAGTCCTTTGCTGATAATGCTTTCAGAATGTAACTGTTTACACAAACGAGGAAATCGACGATTTTCCTTTTTGTGGCCCGATTCACCCCCCTTTACCCTATATCACTTGTGTCCATTACCATGGAAGAACAATATTTTGAATTGATCCATCTTTAATGTTGCATTTAAGATCATAGCTGCTATAGTTTTATAACATCTGGAGTGCTATTTTTAAGCCGATCGATTTTTAAATGACGATTAGTATATTCCTCATTAATTAATTAAAAGAAAACAAAATTTAACGGCGCGGAAACGCGACGGCAAATTATTGCCTTCCGGTAAATTATGCGTGTGATGAGACACTCTTTCCTCTACCCTCCACTACGCCGTGCTGCGGACGCTTACAAGTAGGCGGTGCACTCCGTTACAGTTTATTAACTAGTAGACGAGGAGTAATAATTTTAGTTAATTTGCCATCATAAACATTTACGTAATTAACTAAAATTATTTATTCAAATGATTGATTGTTATTGAAACACATTTATTTGAGCTAAGGGGCTCTGAAATAAAATCGTAAGTTCAGAAGACGAATATTTTCGATACCCTGCAACGTAAATTACACATCTGTTACGTCAGCAACATGGCAGACATCCCGCCATTTCTGAGCTTTTCAAATGAACTGAAGTTAAAATTTCATTCTCTAGTAAACTTGGATTTCTCAATCCAATTTTTGTGTGTAAAATGATAATATTTATGGAGGGGCAAGAATCACCATTAATGAATTCTGTCTTCTTAGATGAAGGAAACTTCACTTTTGCTTAGCTAAGATCTCCATCAGAGAAAAATACCATGAAAAATTCTGTTGAATACAATTCTAATGTCACTTGTTTGAAATAGTATTCATAATAGTTATGAATATGCTATAATTATTAATTACATATGCAGTCAAAATGTCTTCCCTACCAAGAAAATATTAAATCACCAAATGTAATTTCTTTACTTGGTAAATTAATTTGAAACAAATTCTAAAACCTAACAACTTTTATCTACACCACACAAACGCCAAAGACGACAAAATAGCAAGTTGAATAATAAAGAAACTAAGTATCAAATTAAACTTTTATATTTATAATTTATCAAAGCCTTCTAAATACTAAACTCCCTCTTGATAATTCGCGTATGTTTGTGGGCTAGAGGAAACTCAACAGATGCTGATATAAATGCTTGAAGTTAGTGTTTCATTGAATGTTACCTAAAAAACTACATTGGTTACTATAAAATCTGTATGTCTAGGTTTCAACACATACATCTAGCACATATTCATCCCTCTCCTTGGTGAGTTGCAATTCAAGCACTTTGCTGGTATAGCCAATTTTTGTAACAGGAGCATAATATAAAAGTAGTTGCATGTTATAATAACTATTACCTTCATAAAATGGCTCAATAAATCATGTATATTAAGCACTAGAATTTACACACAGGAATATGCATACTATTTATGTATAATTATTATATTCAAATTATCCAGCTAGCATAATATATTTTAGCTGGATAATGATACTCACTCCCATTATTAACAGAGAAGGTTAAATAGGAGGAACTTAGGGCAGAAGTTGTGGCTGACGTCCCTCCAACTGTAATTGTTCCAGTGCTAGACAATCCAAAGCCAGTTCTGTAAAATAAGGAAATTAGAAAAAATATATATTTATTTATTTTATTTTTTCTTTTATACACATCTTCTCTGGAATTTGATATAAACAAAAAATTATTAATATTGGGTTTTAAAATTGAAGTAAACAAAAGTACGAAAATGTTAATTGAAGTCTTTAGCGAGAACGTTCGCTCAAAATTAAACAACAACTAACCCGTTCTCGCAGTCTTTATCGAGTTCCATAAAGCCTTCGATACAATCGATATCCACATATTATTGAACAAGTTGGTACGGGCTGGTATAAGTGGACCACCGAGGAACTGGATAGAATCCTACCATGAACATGGATATAATGCACGTTCGTGAATCCTACCTTTCTGATAGAAATTTAACTGTAAGAATTCCTGATCATTTCAATGGAATAACAGCAATCCATTCTGTTCCTTACATATGTTAATGACATTGTTTAACACATTAGAAACTGCAAGATTTTTATGTATGCAGACGACATTGCTTTACTATCAACAAGAGATGTTTTGAAGTGGCCCAACAGCAATTAAATGTCGATTTGAATTCCTTGCAACAGTGGTGTCATGATAACAAAATTATTATTAACTATAACAAGACTTACTCTATTTAGTTTTTGAATGTGATGAAAAGAAAACAAACCTTAATCCTAATACTCATACCCACCTTTGTTTACACTCCAACCAGGGAATACTATTAAACTACTATTGAATTGATGTCGGATTTCAAGTCATGCATGGTATTCGTAGGTGTGTCCTGCATGATTGGGATTTGGTAGTTTTTTTTCCTTCTTTCCCCTTAATTACTTTTAAAGGTGTGGTGTTTGTTTTGTGTTGTTCATTTTTGTTTTTTGTGTCATTGTTCCTGGTTCGGATGCACCCCCTGCCACACACCCTCGATGTGGCTTGCAGGGTATGTCGTAGATATAGGTAATTACGTGCACATACTTTTCATGTTCCAGAATCACCCGATTTAAACACCTAAAATACTTAGGAATAATATTATATTAATGATTTTGTTTTAGTAATCATGTCAATTATATATGTAACAAACTACTGTCAGCGCCAAAATCTTGTAGACTCGAGTTTAAACCATAATAACTCCGAAACCATTCATCGAGTTTTCAGGTTATCTACATAATAAATTATATAATTTTGTTGTTGACTGAATATATTGTTAGAATAGTTATAAAAAAATTTAGACCTGTTTCTAACGTTAGAGTAAAAAAAGGGTCCATTTTTTTAGCGCTACGGCACCATGCGCCAATTTGACGTCTAATAACTTCCAAGCAATGCGTTTGGATAAAACAAATTTTTGACACAAGGTGAATTATATCTTTATTATTACGTTTACGAAGTTTCAAGGTTTTAACTTTATTTCTTATTGGTATGGTATTCCATTTATAACATCACTTATTCTCGGCAACTAAGCATCATGGCGCCACGACACTAAAACTGCCATCTCCCTCTTTAAATTTCCAGAACGAATCAGATATTAACATTTAGCAGAAGTTGGCACCTTATTTTATATCGAATTTCATGTTTCCTGAAAAACGCGCGAGTCAGAACAGAACTCTCACCCAACAACGCTGCGCTTTTTCTGCGCTGCGTTTTTTCAGAAAATTATCTAAATTATTATATAAATAACGTGAAAATCCGATGAACGGTTTCGGAGTTATTTAGGTTTAAACTCGAGTCTACAAGATTTTGGCGCGGACAGTAAAGGTGAATTTTGTTTCGAATGTCAAATCGTAAGTATTCCTTGCCTTATGAACGGAAAAAATTAATGTAACAAAGTTTAGCTGAGGCTGTAATACGGTATGGTCTGACGGTTTGGGGTAGTACAAACTCCACCTTGTTAAAGAAGGTTACTGCCTTAAAAAATAAAATTATAGCGCATTTGAAGAGCAAGGAGAAAAATGTGGGATAGGTAAGTAAAATTTAAGTTTGTTACCATTAAGAGAATTATATAAATATGCGTTAATCTGTAACAACTTATTTGAAAGTAAATCAATAAAACATCGTGTGATTAATACTGACATGCATCTTCGACGAATAAAAAGGTTGTTTACCTAAGTATTTTAGCCTCCATGGCAAGAGGTCTTTGGCTCATGTAGACCCTAGGTTGTTAAATGAATTAAATATACCAATGCATGATATTAAATGTATATCTGCACTGAATACTACTTTGATAAATAAATAGATCATTGATTAAAAAAACGTTAATTGGGTATTTTTGAAGTGTTTAACTTTTGAATGAAGCTACTGATGCGGCAGGAAGCTAGAGTGAATTTAAAAGTGGATCGAGAATTTTCCTTGATCAGTGCAAGTGTGTAAGCGGAAGACAAATCGGTCTATGCAAAAGATTCTCACGCAAGTACCAAAGGCGATCACAGAATTTCTCTGATATGTAGTTGACAGGGAAAATTGATATTGCTAAGGAGTTAATTTACTCATATTGCCCTTTTTTGGGCCATGAATTTGTTAAATTCGGGTAATGATTATTGTATTTCTACAACTCATTCTTTATTTCCAAAATATCTAAGCTAACTTTTTTCTCTGCATCTCTAATATTGCATTCCCTCCTAATTCCAGATTTTGCACTACATTCCTTTCTAATAGCGTTTCAATTTCCGCTGTGGAATAAAAATTTGACCCCTTTATTTGGAGCACAAACTAATAAGCCTGTGAAATCACCTTTGTCTGCGACGTGACATGGTGATATGTCCTTAACATTGCAAATGAAAAGGGTAACTTCGTTCTTCGATAGAAATTTATTACAAAACGACCTAAGTTTGGACAAATTGTGATGATAGCATATCACCCGATGATGACGTGCTCCACCCAAACTTAGGTCGTCCTAAAATGAATTTATGTGGAAGAATAAAGTCACTCTTTTCATTTAATTGGTCTATGCAATAGGTTTGTAATACATAGATAATGCGAAACTTCTTTGGTGCACTTAAATTACATCTTATGTGCTTGATTTCTCAGCACATAGTACTTTTAAGATCTAATTGTATGTTGTTTAAATTCTTTTGCGATAGGCATTTTGCCACTGTACGAGGGAAAATATGCATCTGCTATATCCGCTGATAATGTATCCAGCTCTTACATTCAGTAATTCCATCTGTAAATCTAAAGGCAACTTGTGAATTCAAACTCATTATTTTCTCCTCATCTCTCGCAATTCTGAGCTCACCTTACTTTCAAGTAATCTAGAACTAGGTTCATAAACTGCATTCTTTGTCTTTCTGCATTCTGCCTTTCGTTCTCTTTACGGATATCAAAGCATTCAATCATATTTCATAAGTACTCTTATTATAAAACTGGCACATTATTTGCGTTAAAAAAGTTCACATTTTTTAAGTTTCATAGTACTTCCATTTCCAACAAACCTATTTAAAAATAGTCATAATAAATTTGAAGGCATGCATCTATACTTATATACTTCCTTTGTCAGCATAAACATGAAGCTAAAATATACTTACAATTTATGAGTCCCAGTAATGGAGAGAGAATAGGATGAGCTCGACGCTAGTTGAGCTACTGTGTAGGAGACGCAAATCCAACCATGTCGATCAAGAGAGGGCGAATGAGCAATTTCTCTCCAAGTGCCAACCAGCTAAAAATAGAGTGAAAGAAATGTATAAAAGCAGTGAATATTCAAAGATATAAAAGTTGAAATGGTTTGGACAAAAATACTTTAATGTTAAAAATTGGAGTACACATTATTTGTTTAGAACATTATTTTCTGCAAAGATGAAATTAAAATGCTGAATTTTTATTTTTTTACTAATATTATCCAAGCATGATTGCAAGAAATACTAATGCCTTTAATGCATGTTTGTAATACCGCTCAATTATTTCTTTGGATGGTGGATAAAAAGAGGAACTGGTGATGTGTGTCCTGGATGATATTCATAGAAATCTCTCCTTAGTATATGGTATATATAAACGTTTTCGCATTTACCTTGTTAATGCTTGGTGTGAAATAATCCCCTCCCCCCACACAAACATACTCGAAAAAGCGTCGTTATGAATAGCTGCATATAGATTTAATCATTTTCAAAAGTGAAGGAATGGTTGACTCAAATAATAGCAAAACATTGAAAAACAAAATGCACATTTACGAGGATTTTCAGCCGCACGCGTTGAGGACTACAACTAGAACTTAGAGGCCAGCATTATGCTCAATAGAAGAAAGGGCTAGCTTTTATGTTTCAACTTTATGGATAGAAAGTTGGATAGGAACTATGAAGACTATTTAAATTAAAAGCTAAAAACTATTCTCGTCGCATACGGAAATGTGGTTCAGAAGAAATAGATTAAGGGGCGAAAGGCGCATTTGAGAGTTTTGCAACTATTGTGGCTCTTGGAGACGGGAATCCAACTAGGAATGCAGAGCACGATAATATAGCAAAATTCATTTCAGCGGAATACTCCGCTAAGGTATTCATGGCTAGTTCGCAGTTCTTTTATCAGTGCAAAATTAGGTCATTATAATGATATCTCTGAAGGTATTGGCCTAGCATTAGTGAGTGGGATACCCTAGAAGGACGTGAGGACAAAATAAGTCAGGTCTGTAATTTAGAGAGTTTGAGTTTGACAACATGCATGTTTACAAGGGAGAAGCAGTATTTAAACGGCCTCTCTGATAAGCCGAGCATTGTAATGCCATTTCTTCTCCATGCGTGAAATTCAATCAAAGGAAAATGCAAAATTTATTCAAGAGCCAAAACCACCGTGGCCAAATCCTCTCCTCTCCTATGCAACCTCACTATCACAAATAAGTTCCCTCTCCCTAATGCAAACATGGCAGAATTTGGAGAGGAAACGTTTTTCGTCAATTGTTTGACGCCAATTACCCGAAAGCGTTCCTTTTTACGAAATATTTCTCTTTAGAGATTTTAGCCGTGAAAAGAAGATTAAAAATGCCGTTTTAACAGAAATCGGCCATTATTGGCAAATTCGTAAAAAACTTGTCATAAAGGTTATTGTTGAGAGGAGCCTATATATGCCATCTGAGTAAAGCGACAACATATACCATGGCTCATCGCACTGAAAAACAAAAAAACAATTCTGACCATTTTTGGCTTAAATAGTAGTAATTTAAGTGTCATGCTAATGCAGAATCAATTGTAATACCTCCATTTTGCGTGTATAACGGAGAATTATGTGCACAGAGTAGTGAATAAGCTGCAATTGTGATGCTATTGAACTCTCGAATAAGCCTTACTATATTGTACTGCATAAGGCTTTTTCTAACCGTTAATTCATTTGCCATAAAAATCCAATAATTATGGAATTCTATATGGCTTTAAAAATTCTCATGCTAAAACTGAGTGCTAACGAAACCTTCAACTGCAGATTCTAAAAATAATTCATTAGCATAAGACTTGCTTGAAATGGAGAAATACTCTCTCCAGATTATTTCAAACTCAGTATTTCCCGATCCTGGTAACTCATACCTCAAAAACTGGAGATTCAGGGTTCGAATCCCATCCAAAGAGAATTTTCTCTTTCCGGAGCAGGAATACTTGTGTATTTTAGGCCACTTGGGCCTTTAGGTTTTTGTCAGGGTGTGACTTTATAGTCCTTAATTCGCTGGACAATTAAAGCCAAGTTTTTTATCTTTGATTATGAAAGGCTATTAGATTCAAAGTTTGTTAGATGCAAAAATGTTTTCTTCATTAGTACCAACTAAAAATATGAAATTAAATGCAGATAAAAACCATGATCAAAGCCTGGAGAGGCTTCACTAGTTAACTGTACATGAAATCACAAATTGGTGCGTTTGGAAAACAAATCATCTGACTTCTATTTCATATTTTTCCATAAGGGCCAAAATATAATTTGGACCCTATGTACTGTTCTCCAATAAAACATTACGGATCATTCTTCAGATTTGGCATAAACTCAAAATAAAAAACTACCAAGGTAAATTAGTTGTACCTCACGCCATGATTGGTCTTTCTCACGCCTCTTTTGTATTCTCACGCCTCTATAAAAGTTGTCATTTCAGCATTAAGTAACAATAAAGATACTGAATTCCATATTCATTAACACTCGCCTACAGAATTGCTTCACAGTTATTTAACCTTGCAAAACTGAGCCCTCCCTTTAATTTCTAATCATTGTGATCATTCTGGGATAAAAAAAATATTCCACTACCTGATAGAATATTGCATATATTATTCCATTTCTGTGGTGGAAATGCACAATGTGGCTATTATCCATTATAATCATATTTCAAGATCAAATTTAACAATTCCCGCTATTTCAACACCTATAAAAAAGAAACCCTTTTTGAGCATCCACTCCTTGTTTGGGAATTAGTTATTGGATAATTATTTCTGTCTAATCGAGTTCACCTGCACGTTAACTGAACTTTTAAGACTAATAAAAAATCTGCCACACGAATGGGTCAAACACATAACGATTAGTAGTATTTTACGTTGTGTTACAATTAAGCCAATACTCATGTATAATCAAAATATAGAGGAAAAATTCAGCAGAGTAAATTTATTACCCAATAAATTATTTGGTGAAATTATTATATCAAAATATTTTCATTTCATATTCGAAAACTTCACAGGTAATTTCATAATTATATTCGCTTGAAATAAGTAGTGACTTCTATTATTATGTACTCACGTTGTTAAATGTCAAAGTAGTAGATGTGATGGATGTTTGAGGTGGGCACGATCCCAATGAATATACCTGACCATTTGATCCATTTATGACAATGAGCACCAGGATAGTAGAATACAGCAAGTAAGGAACCTTCATATTGGCAGTTGATACCATAATCCTTCGGAGAAAGATTAGTTTAAATTATAATTTCATACGGAAAAATAATAAAAAAAAATATTACTCAAACTCAAGTACTTGGATATTGTGACCTGAGGAAACATTTAAAATTAATTTACAAACAGCATAATACTTGAATAAATCTGTGATGATGTATACCGACAGTAATTGGAGGGATAAAAGTGCCAAATATAAGGGTAAATGATGAACAGAACAGAACTGATAATTCATCATTATCCTCGGTCATCAATCCATAGATTGGTTAAACGCAGCCGTCCACATGATTCTCCCACCGGACAACCTCTTCACATTTACGAAATTCTTGTCTTTTACATCCTCCATTACTTGTTCCATGTCTATCACACGACGGCTCCATTTTCCATTCTTCCCGTCTCCTTTTACCTCGACGATTGCCCTCACCAGGCCATCGTATCATATTGACAATTACGTACTGTATTTTGCTTCTCTTGTAAAAGTATCAAATGTATTTCCCAAATTTATAATAATTTCTACCGAAGAAAACATAATTATTAACAATGAGCAATAAGGAATATTGAAGACTTAATTATATAAGAACTTACACATTACTAGCTGATTACTACCCTATTTTTGACCCGGCTTAAATGACGGAAGAGGCAAAGATTTTCCCTAGACTAACAGTTCCCAATATTGTGAAGAGCATATCGAGTCTAGTACTCCGCTAGTCGGCTGAGACTTAATGAACTCCTTGGAGCCTTTCATTAAAAATAGTCTAATGTCAACGTCATGTTTCACTTTACTCTTATTCCGTTCCTTGGAAAAATTTCTGCACATCTATCCTAAGGAATGAACAATATCCTATTTCCTATTACAAATAAAAATTATCACAAGAATTTGAAGTATACTTTTAACTCATCATTATTTAAACTTTTATCCTCGTATTTATTTAGAAATAAATTATGAAGTCTAATTTAGAAAAAGCAGCAGAATCAATAATATTTATTAATAAGTAAAGAGAATAATACTCCTCTGTCCTACACTACATTTTCCATCAGTCCTAAGAATGGTTCTACATAGCTCCTTTCCAGATTTACCATTATGATAACTTTTTATGCTGAACTATATCCTTTCATCCTCAGCCCTTATCCTATTGCTTTTCAAAATCAATATTATTCATTAAGAAGAAACAATGAAAGCTGTTTTTGCATAGCGCTCTAATATTTTATTGATGTAAATATTTATTAATTTCGGTATGCATCTATATTATTGCAAGCCAATAATTTTGTTTAAACAGTGCGTCATAGAAGAGTGACATAAACGGCATTGTACTTTTCGCGAGGATATAGGAAGGTACTGAAGGGATTGTAGGCTATTCGTGAAGCAAGATCAGCCATATTTTTGGCACAAAGATACGTGCAGACTGCTAGCGCTACTTACGAATATAGATGGCTTGTCTTCGTATTCAATTAGGAGTATTTAAAAGAATATTTCAGTGGTGTTCAAATTGTGAATATTTTTTTTCATTTCTTTACGCGTTTGTGCATTTGAACCGACGTGGGACATGAAGAGAAGAGAGGAACGCTTTCGAAATCGTCATCAACCGAAATAGCTTGAGATTTGAGACAGTTTAACATTAACCAGGGAATGAAATTCAAATAGCAATGTAACGTAATGTCTCATTACGTATCCGTGGGTTGTTTCCTATTGCCACTGCAATAATGCTAAAAAGTTCGTGCAAAAGAGATGCCGTAAACTTTATTCTATCGGCTATTTCATCCAGAAAAATCTCATTGGCTTACTTTTTGCTACTCCCAGACAAAATAGGTTTGCATTTGGTAAAATATAAAAGTACCAATTTAAAAGACGTTTCTGCAGGGTTCAAAATGTAAATATTTTATTGGATTTATGCCCTATTTCGAAGTGGACCGTTTTCAAAATTGTTGTCTTTTGGGACACAAGAAAGTGATAAGAAACTTAAATAAAGTCTAGTCATAAATACGAGTAGCTTCTGAAAGGAATTGGAGTGTCCTACAAAGCCAACGAATTTCCCACGATTTTTATAGAATCCAAGTAGCTGTGATTAAATCTGCACCCAACTGTGAAGAAGTAAGAATGAGGAAAGGTGTGTGACAAGTCTGTACACTATCTTCTGCAATTTTTAATGTTTGCATCGAGAGAGCCATCAATGAAATCAAAGAGTAGTCTTCTGGAGTGAATATCCACGGAGAACAAATTAGGATGCTACGATTCGCTGATGATATAGCACTCTTTGCGGAGACAGAGAAGGATCTGAATAAGACTCAAATACTCATGGAAAGGACAATGGCCAGTTATCAGATGAAGATCAATAAGAAATAGACAAATACATAGTGTGCAGCAAGACAGAACAGACCAAAACCAACGCTAAACTAGGAAAACAAAAAATGGAGGAGGTGAAAGAGTTCTGTTTCCTGGGAAGCCAAGTGACCAACGATGGACAAAACAATAAAGAAATAGTAAGTAGAATAGCCAGGCAAAGAGGGTAGGCATTCTATCAAAAATAGAATGTTCTTACATCTGGAAATACAATTGCAGAATTGAGGAAACAATTCATCAGGACGTACGTCTGGAGAATGTTTCTTTACGGCAGTGAGGCATGGACGATGACAGCAGCGGAGAAGAAAAGGCTGGAAGCATTCAAATTATGGTGCTACCGAAGAATGATGGAGATAAAATTGATCGACTGAGTGATAAATGAAGAAGTCCTTAGAAGAGTTGGAGAAAAGAGAAGTCTGCTGAAAACTATAAAACGAAGACGGGACAACCTAATTGGCCATATCTTGAGACACGATGACCTGGTGTAGACAATAGATGAGGGAAAAGTGAACGATAAGAAGGAGAATAAAAGGTGTCGTATGAGATGCATGGAACAGGTCGTGAAGGGTTTGAAAGAGAGGAATTACGTTCATATGAAGAGGTTGGCCGATAAAAGAGTTGAGTAGAGGGCCACGTCAAACCAATCCTAGGATTGTTGTCCAATGATGATGAGCAAGAAGATTGTAAAAATAGTTATATAGTTATACGTCAAATATACAGTAAAATGTGTGTGACTATACGCAACAGAGCGAAAAGCTCAAGGTTTATATAGGCTACATCTTTACTAGGTTATAAGAATAGAATTTACTCTAATTGGAATAAAACGAATATATAACAAATTGATAGGCTTGACTTGTGGAACCACATATTGATAACGTAAATTATTTCACTTTGTAAAATTTCACAGATTTATTAAAACCAACCTAGTTTCGATACAGTCAATATCAAGTACCTTGATAATGACTGTGTAAGTCGAAACCTAGAATATAATCTAAAACGAAGACGGGGCAACCTAATCGGCCATATCTTGAGACACGATGGCCTAGTGTAGACAATAGTTGACGGAAAAGTTAAAGGGAAGTACGAGAAAGGAAGGTGTCGTATGAGATACATGGAACAGCATTAATACTTCCTCACTATAAAATAATCGGCGGTATCTCACGAAAGAATTTTGGCCAATCTAACTTATGAGGGGAACTAGTGGTTACGGTAAAATTGATTCCAAAACTGAAGCCACAGATCTCTAAATTTTTTGTTGTTAATCTAATAAATACTCAACGTATTTCTGAAGACCCCTATTGAATACTACATATTGAAATGACTCTAATTGTTCGGCATTCTCACTCATAAAACCAAAAACTTTATGGCCTAGCCAACTAAGGATGAAAAAGTACTCATTTTGCAGCGAAAGACTAAGTTGTGATTCACTTCTTTCTCGGCGGAAGACCTGCGAAAAACTAGGGTCTGAGGGTGTGGGGTCTCATTATATAATCTTTGCTTGCGTGCAAATAATTTTTTCAGCCCAAAAAACCTTTTGTGCCAACCCATCAATTACTTATTTCTTGGATACTTCGCCGACATCAGTCCTTGGCCAGCTGCGTGAAAGACCTACGACGTTCCTCTGAAGGTTGATTGGCCTCCATCTAATGTGGGAATCCTCGGAATACCCAATAAACATGTAGTTCCTATGAAATTACAAATCTATTGGACATTCAATCGAGTTGTTTCTCCATTCGAGAAGAATTTTTATCTTCTGTTTACCCGCCTTCTTTCTTTACTCAATTAACATCTCAAGTCTCATTTTTTAACATACCCCTTTCCTAATTACTCACTCCGATATCTAAGATAATTTGGTCATTTCGAGTAAGTTAATAATTAATTAAAATCTGGAAATTTTTCAGGATCGAGGCTATACATGAAGTAAATTCCGGCGTCGTCATTAGCCTATTCCTAATAATATATTCCAAGGGACAAGGGGCTTATAACAGACTAAATAATGTACATTAAGGATTATCCTCTCATTAGTAAATTACAGAAAGCGGTGTGATGATGAATAAGCTGCCGTAATTATAACCCGTGTCCGAGCTTCCAATTTATTTTTTAAGTAATATTTCTTCCGATAAAATGGCGAAATGGACATTCAAGCGCTTCAGAAAGCTACTCAATCCCCGAATTACGATCACATTCTTCTTCCTCCTCATGTGGGAAACTTGAGGATAATTTTCGGCACTTTAGCATGCATCACCACCATTTACTAGGGCTGGGCGGTGCACGAAATACTAAACCGGTTCTTGGTTACCAAAAAAACTGTTTTTGAAGGCAGTGCACGGGTTCAGTAGATCAAACCGGTGTTTTCTCCTGAACCGCCGGTTTGTGTTTAAACGGAGTCTCATACCGGACCGTTTTACATTAGTTTATTTTCCGCTGAACTTATTTTCCTTGTGAACTGAGTTTTTTTTCATTCAAAAATTTTCAGCCTAAATGTTTTTTTAACCTGTTTTTTAAGACATGTTTTGTCATTACCTCGCTTTAACGCGGGCACGCTTTCGTAAACTGAACCGCAAAAAGTGAGAATGTTTGCGTGAGCCAAAGGTATTTATGCGAGGCCTGCGCTTACATATAAATTACCTTTTGTAATAGTAACGGTGATGAAACTCACATTATTGTTAGAGAAAGACATTGCAAAATTTCCCCAGATATTACTTAGCACCACGCTTTTTGTTGTTAAAACAACATTATCAACGCCTTGATCAGCCATGATGATAATGCTGTTGTAACAACAAAACGCGCCATACTAAGTTACTAACTCATGCCTGGTGAATTAAAAGCTCTCTAGAGCCTGAGCGACTAATGCCTGCATACGGACGGAATCTCTCCAATTAAGATCTGATTTAAGTGATTCCAAGGAGTTGATATGTGTAGAGAGGCTGATTTATTTCGTCTTGGCTCATAGTTATCTACCTTTCTTAGTCAGAATTTCCTTTATCTTTCATATTAGCAAACATTATGGGTTGAGGGTTTGACTATGACGCCTTTTATGAAACATTGTAAAAAATTGGCAGCCCGCAAAAAAAGGCCAAACAAAGGTTGGCCTTTACCTGATGGCCTTCAGCAAGACAATTGGCCTTAGTGGGTGATTTCCTTATAAGGGTGGTTAACACATTGGGCCAATAGGTCTAAGTGCCTCAGGGCCACCTTGGAGGAACTTCACTACAAAACAATCTAATCTAATTTAAATGAGCTTCTGCGGGGTCCAAAAGGTGAATAATTTATGCATTCATACCGTATTTCGAAGTAAACTGCTTTCAAAATTGTCTTTTAAGACGCAAAAACGTGATAAGAAAATTTATTTTAGTGTAATCTATAAGAAGAGAAGCAAGATGAAAAGAGTTTAAAATAGTTATGCGTCAAATGTGCTGTAGAAGGGGTGAACCGAGCGACAATTACCTGGTTTAAGTAGGCTAAATCTCTACCAGGTTTAAAGAATAGAATTTACTCTAATTGGAATAAAATGCATTAATACGTAACCATAGGAAGTTCATTGACGCCACTGTCAGCAAGTTGGAGAATGGAGACGAAAATACCACACATAAAAGACCAGAGAAAAATATTTTGCGAAAAGGTGCGTCGTACCATTCTCAAAAACCCGAATCTGGACTCATTGTCAACAATAGCAGACATTCGAATGTACTTTCTCTAATAAAATTCTTTGTTTCTTCTAGCCTGAAAATTTCAAAATAATATTCTAATTTTGTAAAATCCCAAGTATTAATACGTAACCATAAGATGGGAGAAATGATTCACTTTGAACTTATTCCAGAATTTATTTTGACCCAACCGGTTTCGACGATAGCACGTCATCATCAGGGGTACAATCTCCCTGTACCCCTGATGATGATGTGCTAACGTCGAAACCGGTTGGGTCAAAAAAAATTCGTTGAATAAGTACAAAGTGAATTATTTCTCCCATCATGCCGTCATTCCACAAATTAGAGCCTGCAACCGTTTCAGCTGTAACCATAGGAAGTTTATTGACGCCACTGCCATGAAGTTGTAGAATGGAGACGAACATAACTTGCATAAAAGGCCAGGGAAAAATTAATTGCGAAGAGGGGGGTCGTACCATTCCCAAAAACCCGAATCTGGACTCATTGTGAACAATAGCAGACATTCGTATGTACCTCCCCTACTAACCTACTTTGTTTCTTCTTGCTAAATTACATTTATGGTTCCGATGAAGTTAAAAAAAAAAGAAAACTAAGGTATTGGCATGCAGTAGGAGAAAAGAAGCCAGGAACTAATGAAAAAAAACGGAAAAAAAACTAGGAGGTGCAAGAGTAGTGTTACCGATACCGGTGTTATCCGATAAACCAGGGATGGAGGAAGTAAAAGAGAACGTACCAATTGAATCGCCCAAGCAAAAAGGGCATTTTACCAAAAGAAGATTCTGCTTACAGTCACAAATATAAGCGTGGAAGTGAGGACATATTTCATCATAACATATATTTGGAGCATGCTACTATATGGCAGCAAAGGATGAACGAGAACTGCAGCAGAGAAGTCCAAGCTGGGAGCATTTGAAATGTGGTGCTACCGAAGAATAATGACGATAAAATGGATAGACCGAATTACAAACAAAGAAAGAAAGAAGTCTTAGGAAGAGTGAGAGAAACGAAATTTCTACTGAAAACCCTAAAAAGAAGAGGGACAACTTATCGGTCACTTCTTCAGACGCGATGGCGTGATAAAGACATCGTTGAGGGAAAAATGAGCGGTAATAATGGAAAAGGCAGACTTCGTATGAGTTATATAGAACAGTTCCTGAAGTAAGTATATTAAAGAGAGGAGTTACCTCAACATGAAGAGGTTGGAAAATAGAAAATATAAAGTACTTTGGAGGGCTGCGTCAAGCCAATCCTATGATAGTTGACCGATGATGATTTTGATGATGATTCCGATGCTCACTTGGAGCAATAGCTAAATCCATAACACAAGTTTGTTTTCGCCCCTTCTTGAAAAATTTTTAAATTTCTTAATGAAATTCGTATTTATTATATTTCTCCCTCCCGTTGAATTTCAAGAGGCACCTTCAGCTAGTTTCATTAAAAATTAGAAAGAGTCACTTATTCTAACCGTTTTATTCTACTATACTTTCAACAAGTTCTAAAACTGGAAAATACATATTTTTAACAGGGACTTTTAAGTTCATGCATGATGTGCCTGACGTAAGGTTATTTGGATAGTTTTGAGTTCTGTGTGGTGCAATATGACCCTAGCAGTTGACGCATCCGAAAAACCCTAATACTACTACCACTGAAGTCGAATGTAGGTATGTTTGTAGGAATATACATTTGCATATAACTCGAGAACCAAAGAGATATTTATCGCCATTGCTGTTCGATTGTACACCTGAATGTCATGTGTATTTTCTAGTATTAGTCTGAATTTTGTGATTATTTACTTGTTTCATTTCCTCTCTTTCTGAATCCCTGATAACAAAACGCTAATATCAATAAGTAGGTATTTTTATTTGACTGCTGGAATTTGAAAATTACATCAACTTCATTACGTCTACTAATTTCAGCCATATTATTCCACAATGGACGATTGGTAACCGAAAAGTAAAACGAATGAAACTTAGACGCCAGAATAAAAAAGAAGCGAATTTTTAGTCAAATTCACCTGCGTAAAATAATCAATTTAAGACCCTATAATCCCTTCATTAAAATAAAAACTACTCTATTATTTCCTACTTTTTTCACTCCCGTTGAGAATCCACGGGCACCATCCGCTAGTTTATTATATAAATGAACTGCAAGTCTTTAATAGCATACAAAAATTACTAGTCCATGCATTTAATTATAATTTTTATCAGAAATGATGGCTCAGGCTCTAACATATGCACACGACTTAATATTACTATGATGAGTTTTATAAAAAGTTAGTGATGATTATTTTGTAAAACAAACTTTTAAATCTACAATACAATCTAATTTTTAGATATTTATTTTTTAGATATTTTTTTCATGCGCTTAGATATATTTTTAAATTTTGTAATGTTTACAAATAATGCTCTACCCTCATCTCTCTCCTGGCGTTGTGTAAACCTGATAGTAACTATTTGTCTCAGGTGTATACGAAAAAACGCGTGCGTCTCATGCAGATGTCCGAGAAAAAGATAAAATATCCTAGAATAACATTGCTCGCGAAGAATCGTGAAAATACCTTTTTCTCATTGAGGATGAAGTGATGCCCTTCCGCAAACGTCCATAGAACTTATTGCATAAAGACAGACATTTTGTGTGGAAATTCAATACGCTCATTGATTCTATTTTGACAAAATGTTAAAAATAACCACTTGCATGCTCTATCGACAAGCATTCACATATTTTAGACGTGGAGTCTCCAACCAGTTCAGTCCAGTAAGCTACCTTTATCCGTCTTAGTGAAAGCTAATAAGGTTTTATGCTTCCCATGTGTCAAAGATAATGGGAAAATTGTATTTGACTAGAATGATGTAAATTGCATAAAAAACGTCCATCGCTTTGGGAACCGGACTCCTTCTACTGCTGCCAACACTCAGGCAGACTTATCTTTGCAACACTACTAAACACTATGAGAATGTTTTAGAGTAGCACACACTGAGTATCACTTACAAATTAGTAACTAGAGTGAAAAAACGTACTTACTGAATAAGTAATGAACCCTGAATGGCAAACTTCTTTTCCAAACGAAGGTTTATGAAGAACTGCGGCTCAAAAGATCCAGTATCCCCTTTTATACGATCAGTGGGCATTTAAATCATGTTTTTTCTCGAGAAAAATAAAAATCTTTCCAGCACTGAATTTCAAATGACCCCCTCCCTTGGCCATGTCAAACTTTGTGTGGGATGAGGGCCGGATTTCCGGTGGTTCCTTAGGGTTGAAGGACCTTTTACCTTGCGGAGCTCTTCAAAGATACCACGAGGCTATTCACTCCTAAACTGAGGATGGAATTAGGGTTTAATGTGGCCCTTTCATTTGAAGTACATTAAAACGTGAAACTGATACCATTAAATATCCTGCTCTCTCTTTGCAATTCATTTTCTGATATTCTGCTGCCCTCAGGAAAAAAGAGATTTCTCACCTCTCTACCTAACCTCATTATTGAGTTCCATTTTAGTATATTGTGCTTATGTTCTCAAATATGCTCAAAATGTTTTACACTACATAATCGGGGATTTCATACTCGACCTTTGCCCGTTGGGCGTAACTAATTGTAAGACGTGTTAAAAACAATGTGTTTGGAACCTCTACGAATTCCTCTGTACATGAATCCACTGTATCGGCGCTACGACATCATCCACATGTGCTACAAATGCATATATTATCCGTGAGAATCCTTCTTTAAAGAGTTAAAAGAGGTACAGTATAATTTTCAATATCCGCGAAGGCCGTTTTACACGATACAATTATTTGTACAGTTTCATGTACAAATGCTTGTATAAACTAAACGAAATTGTATATTTGTCTGAATGGAAATTGAAGAGGTTCTATTTCCCGTTCAGTCATTCGGACAATCGCACAAGTGTTCGCACAAAATGCCACTTTACACGGTACATTTTCCTCATACAAGAGTTTGTATGAAATTGTACAAAATTTGCATCGTGTAAAGCGGACTTAAGACAGGTAATGCATTTGAGGAATAAGCTTGAAAAGAAATTAGTTTTATACATTCCACCCTAAAATAATACATTGATATACTTAGGCAAATTTATTCACGAGGACCTCTTTGCAAATGTTAATAAAAGTATTGAACTATCTATGTTGGCATCATAATTATTAGCTCGTAATTATAAACTCAAGTTTGGAAACTTTCAAATAGAATAGGCGCTGTTCTAGGGACCGCAAACAGAAAGCCCGGTCCCGCTGCACGGAGCCGGGCCGCGACTTGCGATCGAAAACCGGAGTTTATTCTCGGCGTCGCAAATTTTTCAAATGTTTTTACGGAATAACCTAGAACTATCTTTAATTTATAACCTAATGAAGTATACCAGAGACCATTTTCCGAATAAGGATCATATTGTCTACTTTATGTAAAATTTGCGTATTGGCACTCAAATAATGGCAAAAATGTCTGAAACTTATGCATTGTATAGACAAAGTACCCTGTTCACAATTGGTAATATTTATTATTTCATAAAAATCGTTCAATTACTCTTATATCTGGTCAACTTTTAAGATTTTCGAAGAAAAATGAGAGCGGACGCTTTTTTCAAAATTATGTTGTGTTAGAACCTCTGTATATAAACCGCCTTTGTAAAACAAATTGAAGGATCGCGAACTAGCCGCGAGGACCTTAACGGCGTTACCCGCTGAAAATGCACAATAGCAGAAATTCCACAGAGAAAAAATCATTCGCCTTGACCGGGATCCCGGTCAAGGCGAATGATTTTTTCTCTGTGGAATTTCTGCTACCGCCTTTGTAAAAGATATGTCTAATCTTCGTCCAATATCTAATCTCTGTGCTATTTCTAAATCTCTTGAGAGACATGTGTATAACGAAAGAGTGTTACACCTTTCCCGAAGGAATTTTTTTCACGAATACCAGTCGGGTTTCCGAAAAGGGTACAGCACCCAGACGGCACTCATTAAAATACTGATGATATTAGGTCATCTTTTGATAAAAAAAAGGTCACATTAATGGTATTTTTTGACTTTTCCAAGGCGTTTGATTCGGTGAATCATGGAACTCTGCTTTTCCAGTTAGGCAAAATGAGTTTCTCGCACTCAGCTATGTTATGGTTTAAATTATACCTCTCTCAAAGTATGCAAGCAGTTAACGGCCCCAATGGAAAGCAGTCCTCCTTTTTTTCAGTTCCATGTGGCATTACACAGGGTTCGATTTTTCGCCCTCTGCTGTTTATAATATTTATTAGATAACTACCTAACGCAATCACAAATTGTAGGTACCACTTCTATGCTGATGATTTGCAAATTTACTCCAGCTGTCATCCTCATGAAATACATTATGCAATAGAAGTAGTTAATCAAGACATACAGTCCATATGTAATTCGAGCTCTGAAACCTTTCTCACGCCAAATGCAAAAAAAAGCTAAAGCCATCATTATTGGAAGCTCACAATACATCAATTCAATGGGAATTAATGTGTTACCAAAAATCTATGTTAACGGTGTTGACATTGAATATTCAAATACAGTAACAAGTCTTGGTTTAACTTTAAGTCGTACACTAACCTGGCATGAACATATTAAAACAACTTCCAATGAAGTGCATAAAATATTATATATGATTAAGCAACTCAAGGATCAAATTGTTAAATACCCTAATAATGCGTCATATTGATTACTGTTCACTCGCCTATACCAATGTTTTTATGGAGCTAAATCAACAACTTCAGAGGTTACAAAACTGTGGAATAGGATTGATATTCATTATTCCTTATGATAAACAGGTTACACCATATTACGACACGCTCAGGTGGTTGAAGATAGAAAAGAGACGAGAGTATGAAATAAATCTGTTAATGTACAAGTTAATTAAAACTGAGTGTCCAAGTTCTTTTTTGAAAAAAAATATCTTTAATTCTAACACGCTTAAACGACTGACACGCAATGCTGAGTTACTATTAATATCAAATTTCCGCAAAAATGTGTTTTTTAATTCTTTTCATGTAACATCTTGTAGGTTATGGAATTCATTGCCTGATGGGATAAGGTATTCCAAAAACATTTATATGTTTAAAAATCGTTTATACTCACCTCTTATGCAATGCAAATAAAATAATTTATGTATGTATAAGCATTATAAGTAATTTTATATGCATTATAAGTTTTTCCTGGTTCTATTATATTTGTCGGTACTATACTATTTGTTGTTAAATTGGTTGTATTATAATATTATAGTTCAATCATTGACATCTTGTATTGATTAATACATAGACAGATACTCATTTCTAATATTAGCATTACCCTGTTGATGTTGTAATGAGACTATGCAAATGTTTTTATGTACATGTATCAAGGGACAATAATGTCCTGGAACAAATAAATATACCTAACTATCTATATAAGTAACGGATAATGCCTATAAAAAATGACTTACCATTCCATAATTACCAATCATTTTTTTGTATATGTGCCAAGTTTCAAGACGTTATCTCAAAAAAAGCAGTTTTGGACTTTTTCCGTCTAATCTCGATTTAAGCCCACTGTGCGGCCTGCCGGTTCTGAAAAAAACCGAACCGCTGAATGGGTGCCCCAGAAAACCGCTCAGCCCTACCATTTAATCTCTAATTTTTAGTCGTTGGATTGAAAAATGTACGTCCTTTTATGTAATCATTTCATATTTATGTCAGTGGTCAACATCCACTTATTCACCTAATTCAAACCCGATAATGAAATATCAATGGAATCAATAAGTCAACATGTATAGGATTTCATACCAACTGCCCTTCAAGGAAGTGACAACGGAGGTTAGAATAAATTATTACAGTAATAAAGATGACTTAGCGAACTTAAACTA
This sequence comes from Platycnemis pennipes, assembly GCA_933228895.1. Lineage (NCBI taxonomy): Eukaryota > Metazoa > Arthropoda > Insecta > Odonata > Platycnemididae > Platycnemis > Platycnemis pennipes. The sequence goes on along the minus strand of OW121854.1, from coordinate 107,173,554 downwards.
GGGCATTGTAACACCATATAAAACAGAGAACAGCAGAGCCAAAGATAAAATGTAGGGCGTCTTAATATATTCAGCCCATAGGGGCATTATAAACAAAAGCTAAAGGTTTTAGTAATTTATGCTATAGCAACAAACAAACGCAATGTAACTTTCCTAGTAATCGAGTTGGAATGCTCATGTTAAAATACCCGTCAATTCGTAGGGATTAGGATTAATTTGGGAAAACAAAGTGGCTTTAGTGTCCTTCCATGAAATACGCAGCTCTTTAGATAAGGAGGAGGCCAAGAAAACCTGTGCTACAAAACATCAACAAGATTTGGAGTCAAGCCTTCTGTTACCTTTGGAGAAATTTGAGAAAGCACGAAATAATTCATTCCCTTTTCAAATAATAATGATGATGATTCAAATATTAATTAGAAAATAAATAAAAGCGTTTGGAACACGTAATTTCATTCTGGAGTCAATACAATATTCAACATTTGTTTTATTATATACAAAAAAGATAAAGTTCATCGTTGATTTTTGTCAAAAACGGGATACAAATTATTCGAGAGGGAGAAAAGGGGTGGTGGTAAAAGTGGAAAATTAGCGTTGTGGTACATATTTAGAGATGGGCCCTTTTAGGATAGGAGGGAGTTTGGATGTGCGAATCTCTTTCCTATCTGTAGGGACGTGGTAAGGCAAGTATGTAGTATGTACTGGCATATGTACCTAACATATGCTAGTAGTCGCAAAATGACTGTATGCAAACGATGAAATGGAAAATTGCGAAATTATCCACCACGACACATACAGCATTGATCTCTTTTAAATTAAATGTGACTAAATCGACAGATATTTTGTTCCGAGTGATCAAAATAGTTTTCTGTCACCAATACCTGCTCCTCTATTGCCTCTCTTTGAAAAAGCTGTATATCTTCTGCTTGGCCGTGGAATCTTCTAGTGTACCGCGATTATCAGACCACTCTGTTCACGATGACTTTCCCAAAAGTGTGATCCTCAGCCAGGGAGCGATCCTTGGTAAAAAAAAGGCCTTATACATAAAAATATTAAAAGTACGCCATCCTATTACTTGTAAATATTTGTATGGATATAACGGAAATGAAATGGGTCATTATGCGTGTATTTTGCTCTCGCTCTCATGCATACGTAGTTTTGTATGGGTAACACAATCATGACAGGAAAACCGTAAAATTTAAATAACGGGTTTCCTGGACAGCAAAGGTTAGGGATCGTTGATTCAAAGTTCCTCACTGCCAAAGGGTAAAAATTTTACAAGTGATCTAGGCAAGTAGTGGCGAAGACATTATAAAAATACATGAGTCATCTTATTTCATAACCGAAACACCTTTACTCTTGAATCAGTGGCGAGAATGAAATTAAATATGACTATATGGCTCTCAAAGGCCAAGGTTCTTCCGGGGCATTCTACTCCCTACTTTGAGGGGATTTTCAGCGTAGTACTGCAATCCGTCTGTCGGATGGGGCGCAAAACAGTGAACGCCTGAGAGATTTATCTCTATAATCTGTCAAGACTTATGCCGGATTATTCTTCACTCTTCCTTCTTTCGTTAAGATTTACCTTTGCTCACGTACATACATACGTTAAATATGAGAATAACCTAATTGTTAGTGAACTGCCTTAATAGGCCTGAAGTTATTTTTATTCTCCCAATAGCCGCAGGTTTTGGGAAGTAACTAGCAAGGTCAGTCAGGTGTTGAGTTGGAATATAACAAGTATCCGGAGCTGGAATAGCCTGAGGAATTCGAGATCATTGAAGGGTAAAGTATAATAGGGTGGCGGAAAATTTTCCTTTGCTCTCAGGCAACCAAATTGTGTTCCTTGGGAATAAAATGCGAGACTTAAGATGATATGCGAAAGCCTATTAACATAAAATGTTTGGCGAACCGTTACAACTAACTCCACAAATTGCCACTTCACACCTGAAGGTCAAACGTGGTCATTAGTGATGTTTTCATTAGTGATGATAGCTGTTTGGTATCGAGGAAGAACGGTCAAGTTATTGGCTTCGATAAAATCGTCTCATTTCTCGATACATGCCTCTTTAGCAAAAAACCACTACTGAATTTCCCTTGCCAGCTTTAGAGACAGTTAGATTGTTGTTAGATATGATATCTCTTAAGGATGAAACCGATAAGAGTTCTTTCCGAGTGGAATAGCCAATGGAAGATTTTACGGACTTACTTAATTTTAATATTTCTCTGGAAATGGCTTCCTTGGCGCCGGAGTTGTCCTTGTGGAGGGCTAGATGAAAGTCCACTGCAAGATTTTTCAAGTCCTTAATTGTAACTGATAAGTGGGGGCCATATTTGAGATCTTTTTGGAGAAGGTTACATTCTTCTGGCTGGAAGCTGTAGTTAGACAGATTGATGAACATTTCACTGAACGAGATGGAGGTGGATGGTCTTTAAATATCTGGTTTTAGGACTGAAGGTATCATTTTCATTTTTTTGGTCAGAACGGACCTTTTTTGAAGGCAATTTCACTCGCTCTTTGGCGTACACAATCATCGAAAACAGTCCATTCTAACCAATGTAGGCATCTGGTAAACTCAATGGTTAGCATATATAGGTAGTGTGAGATTGCATTCCCTTTTACGAACCACTCGTGCAGTTCCCTCTTGATCTATATACGTTTGGCGGCTTCAATGGCGAACTTCGCTACCGACGACTTGGAGCTGCAGTTGATATTTACATATTTCGGCGTGACCCCACAAGAGAGGCATTGGCTGTTAAAGTAGATGTTTAGAGACGCAATCTGGTGCTTGATGGTTAAATTCCGGTAGATGCTATCCTTCTTTGCGTTGCTGGCAAACTTGATGAAGTTGACGGTGTCTGGCTTGACTACGTAGAATTCCTTCAGGATGAGGGTAAGGATAAAATGCACTTCCACAAAATATATAATTTATTCACTCACGACCATGGTGACCATCACGACACTTGCAAGGCGACCACCCCGAACTGGTAGAGCTCTTCGAACTGGCATATTTGTCGCCAGGATTAGCAATAGGCCTTCCCAAGCCATGGCTTTGGACCAGGCACACGAGCAGATGAATGCTCTCATAAGGGAGATGGAGGTAAAGGGAAAATACCGGGAGGTGATGAAAGTAGAAACAGGGTTGTAGGTTGGGTTACTTACCTACCCCTTACGAAAGACACATTGTAGGTCCTGGGGTATGGCTATTGGAGGCTGCATTGAATCATCATAAGGCGCTTGTCAGGCAACCCAACTTGCGGACTAGTGCACTCAGCAGTCGGTGACATTAGTAATATTTTTTCTCTGCTCGACAGGTTTGGTTGGATTGACTGTGGACACGGACGCCTTACGGAACTGGCCTATTGCTGGCCCTGAGGTAGCATCTATGATTCAAAATTTCCAGAGAGAAATTCTTAACATCCATAGCTCCGAGATGTTCGAAATTCATCATTCTGATACTGCTGCCAGGCACAAAAGTTTCTTGCGGGATGTGAGATCTTTCGTGACAACCTGTGAGGATAGAAGAAACCCTTTTATCGAGGAGTCAATGGATTTGTACAGCATAGATACAAAGCAGGTGTCTTCCTCGGAGGTAGTGACAAGTGTGTGAAATATTAGGACCCTCCTTAGCACATTTCCAAAACCATCCGAAAACAAGGCAAAGGCCAAAATGAGTGGTATAAAAAACGATTGCAGTCTATTCAGTAAATTATATATTTTGACATGTGAGCACAGATCTGGAGATCTCGAGGCATTTTTCGCGCAAGAGAATCAATGCAGCTCTCCTTCACTTTCAGTCATGGGAATGATGCGAACTTGCACTGAATCAGACCTTCTGAAGTGCCTCACGAACATCTGCGACAGATCAACAGCGCCGAGTGCTCCGGCGGTTTCTGTGAAAGTTCTGGATGGTGCTGCAGTGATCAATATGATCCCTGGCCAGAGTAAAACGTTCAGAGAATACGCTGACACAGTATTCTTGCCATTCTTGAGAAGAGAACTGTCAGATGTCCAGAGGCTTGATCTTGTGTGGGATAGGTATGACAAAGACAGTTTAAAGAATGCCACTAGAGAGAAGCGTGGCACTGGTCTTAGGACTGGAGTCAGCCTTGACACTAAATTACCGAAGGGTTTGGCTAATTTCCTTCGCGAAGGCAAAAGCAAAGAAGAGCTGTTTCACTTGCTGGCCATATGTTCAAATTCCATGGATATTGTCAGTGAAATGGAGTTGTATACCACAGATTGGTTGCATGTTTTGAGCAGCACATCCCACGACCTAGCAGGCTGTTTGGCACCGTGTAATCATGACGAGGCCGACTCAAGGATGATGATACATGTATCTGATGCTGTGGCACTCAGTCATTCAAGAATCATGACTCGCACGGTAGATGCTGACGTCGTCGCACTGGCCGTTGCGTGCGTTTCTGGGCTGCGTGATTTGGAGGAGCTATGGGTTTACATAGGCACAGGAAAGCACTATCAATACATATAATGCCACGATATCGCAGCATCACTAGGTAAGCCAGCGGAATCGCATACTTAAGAACTGCTTTTCGACTGCCACGTGGAAATTGTCTAATCATTTACTTTTTTCCGCTTTGTATAGTTCCAGAAAGGGCGGCAGTTTTGCCCTTGTTTCATTCCTTTTCAGATTGCGACCCTGTGTCGGCATTCAGTAGGAGACGAAAAAAGACATTTGATGCTTGGATGTATTATCCTCAGGCGACAGATGGTATCAAGGGAGCTGCTCAGGAACGAATGGACGAGGCGGTATCAATCCTGTAGAAATTTGTAGTGACGATGTACGACAGGTATGTAACATGTAAATTCCTCTGTCGACAGAACGGGAGCCTAGGCTTTAATTACTTATTCTTATGTGATTACAGATCAAGCCAGTGTACCACTGTCAACGACTGCAGGAGATACCTTTTTACCAAAAAAGACTGGCAGTTGGAAAATATACCACCCACTTCTGATGCCTTGCGTGCTATGTATCAGGGAGTAAACGTGTGGGGTCAGTCTCTCAAACTGGAACAAGTTCTGCCTAGTCCATCAGAGTGGGGCTAGAAGAAGGAAGGAGGACTATGGATACCGGTTGGACCACCTTGACAGTTGCAAGCGAGGTTTGCAAGGGAGCTTGTTCGCTGCAGGTGTAAAACAGCTTGTGGATCACGATGCAATTGTATGAAGCGCAAACTGAAGTGTACAGAACCATGTATTTGCAATGGAGAGTTCAACTCTCATGATCCACAAAATTAGAGGACGCGCATGAGAAAGCATACGCTGATCTGTAATATTTTACTTCTGTAATAAATAAAATGGTATACAACACGTGCAGTTGTTGACTGAAAATGTTCTTTTACTAGTTCTATAGGTATTTCAACCGAAAGCATCCCGAAAAGGGAATCATAATTGAAAAAAAACATATTTTAAGCGGAAATGTGCCTTCCCTGGGGAAACCAGCAATACACGGGCCCTGCACGGTTGCCGGCAGTGGCTACACATCTTAAATGGTCCTATATGGTCCCAGGAATACGTGTGCCTTGCGGAATTATTTAATCACAAAATGCAAGGTACCTCTCACTAACTCCCCCACTAAAACCAATCCTATGATTGTTGACCGTTGATGATGATTATGGTGATGATGAATAGGTATCATTAGGACTTGACCAAAAGTTTTGAAATATTTCAGTTCTAGTATCACGTATTAACAACAGAAAGATGAAAACATTTTATTAATTGGGTATTCATTCTACTGCATTGCAAGTGCAGCAAATCTGTCTATATCTCTATTTCTTATGAATAATATAACCAAGACTTGGTTCTTTCCCCCAGGTGAAAATAGAATTTTCGGATTCCATAGGATCCCAAGATACATTCTAGATGGATGATACTCGTGGAGAACACGATACTCTTGTTGACATACTTTCCTGGAGATGTAACCTTACACATAGGCCAAGGATTAAGTTCAACTTTTCGGAGATTTCGAGCGGAATGAATGAGGTTATATCATAGAACATGAGTGTGCAGCGTAGAGCAGCTACGTTTGTTATAAAATGTTACGATAGGATTAGAATTGTGTCAAAATTAATAGGTAAGTCCGGTTGAGAATCATTATCAGATTATACGTTTAAATATCAATTAAATCTCCTGCAGAAATTTTTTATGGATAGGTTGACTAACGAGGTGAGATACATATTAAGAAGCCCTCCGTATTATGCTTGATTCGACCAGATAAATAAAATTAGAGAGATATATTGTTTTGCCTATGGATTTCACACACTATTTTTCCCATATACCCCCTACCATACACCGTCGTGGATGTTACCAAGGTATTACCTAGATGTGTATGTTGAAGAAGAGATTTTTATTCGCACTACTCATGGATCAAGGATTTTTGCAGTCGGTAAAACTAAGGTTATTACTATTAATATTGGAATCCTCAAATAAATGCAAACGCAAAGAGAAAGACGAAAATAACTCAACAAGAATAATGCTAAGGTGTAATGAACTGTCATAAAAAAGTCCGTCAAATAAACAGTGATAAGTGTGAACGCAAACGAACACCCATATAGTTTTAAAAGGTTTGATTTGTACAGGCTAATAGAAATACAAGTAGCTCTTAACGGTATATATATATTTAATTACAAAAAATACCAATTATGTCAACGAAGGCAGGCGATACTTGTTGGAACTTAGTTGCACTGAACATGTTAAGAAAAATAACTGTGCAACTCCACAGTTTTACTTAATTTTACCTATTGATTTCAACCCATAGACAGCCTACGCATTTACATACGGTCATTTGACATTAATGGAAAAGTCAATGTCAAACGTCTATGCGCCAAATCCAAGGTAGCACCTGAGAAAAGGATTTCCATTCCGAGACTGTGGTTGTGCGGAGCCCTTCTACTTTCACGCCTGTACAAGAAGGTGATAAATGAATTAAAGGTAGAGATTTCTGAATGTTTTTTATGGACTGACTCCCGAGTAGTGTTGCATTGGATCGCAAAAAGCCGGACAAAATGGAAGGCATTCGTAGAATATCGGGTCTCTGAAATTCACGAAAATACATCAATGGATGCAAATGGAAGAGCATCTCATTTGGTGAGAACCCAGCAGACTTAATTTCTAGGGGAAATACTGGACATGCCCTCATTCATTGTAACTTGTGGTGGCATGGGCCGGCATGGACGGTGGAGTCACCTCTAAAGTGGCCATCCAAACAAAAGGTAATTGCTGAGAAGATTCATCACGAAGAGAGAAAGATAAACACTGTTTGTCTATCAGTAACTCGGGAGGATATCACACTTCGATTCTCTAGTTTACATAGACTGCAAAGAGTATTATCTTACATGTTGATATTTATCTTCAACGTACGTTGTGAACGGTCACAACGGAGACGTGGATCACTCACAACTCTGGAGCTGCAAGAAGCACTAACCGTATGCATCAAGTTAGTGCAACAATTGGAGTATGCAAGCAAAATAATCTCTTGGCAAAATCAGCAGCCTCAAGCATGAGCAAACTGAAGTTATTGCATCCATTTCTTTGTCAAAATGAAATTCTCATAATAGGAGGAAGGCTGCTAGCGTCCCAACTTCAATTTGACCAGAAACATCAAGTTATTCTACCTTCTAAACATCATTTCACGAAATTGAATATTGAGGAAGAACACATAATACTGTTGCACGCTGGTTGTCAATCAGTATATTCATCCCTGCGACAAAGGTACTGGATCATCAATGGCAAGAATACTATAAAACAAATCATTCATCATTGCTTGACATGCTATACGTTGAAGGCAGAGGCAGCAAAAAAACTAATGGGGCAACTTCCACAATGTTAAACATGGTACATGAAACAGACTTTGTACTTTCCACACAGCTTTGTATGTTCTCCGATCGAATCAACGACTAAGCGTCATTTTCAAGGGGGCCAACTGACAAAACATTTCAACACAAGGCATATACGTTACCCTGAGGAGTGGGGGAAGGACTCAAACCGAGGGGGAGGCAGAGTTTAGGATGGGAACGAGGGGGGTGGTTGTTTGGGTGAGGGAGGGAGGGAGGTTGGTTCCGTCAAGGACAGCAGTGTGGGTACAATTTGTGGTGAGGGTATTGTGGCGGGCATTAGGGTAGGGGGACAAGTCGGATTTTAAAACCGTTAAAAACATCTGCGAGGATTGAAAATTTTGTCAAATCGTTTAAAATACACACATTAGGTGAAATGGAGTGTCTTACAATTTCTACAATTTCTACAATTTCTAAAAATTTAATTTTCAACTTTTATCATATGTATACAAATTTTTATGCTAAAATCACTTTTATGACAAGTCTCGAGGAGATGATTGGCAAAATATTCCGGAGGACAAGTATCGAGTGTGTTTTTACTCTCCGACATCCATAATGAAAGTGATTTTTAACTCAAAAGACCCAGTGGATGTGTTAGACAAAAGTGGGTGTATGCGCTACATTGCGGTGAGTGCAATGGAGTGTATGTGGGGCAAATGGGTAGGAAATTTAAAACCCGAGTCAAGGAGAAAAAATTAAGTGTGAACCATAGTGATTGCAAATAATATTTTTCGAATCATCTCCTCGAGACTGGTCATAAAATTTATTTTGAAATTTTGCAGCCGTTTGGAATTCGTTTAAAATAGCTTACATTTTGAGAAAAAGGTAGGTATACCGGGCACAAAAGGCACAATCGCATAAGAATCGAAGTATTCTGCACGCTGCGAGTCGATGACGAGTATAGGAACCCAATGTGTTCCGGGGCTGTTGGATGGGTCGAAATTAATTATTTACGTGCCTGGTTTTATTCAGTATTTTGGTAGAGAATCGGAGGCTAAGACCTCCTGAAAAGAGTCACTGGTAAGTGGATTACGTCCGAGGACGCACTCAATCTCATGAGTTGGCATGTTTTTCCTCTCAAGCGCTCGTATCTTATGACAAATGTATAGTAATCTCCCTATTTATAGTTATCAAAAGCTCCGAATCATGTTCTGCATAAACGAGAACGGTTACTGCATTATGTGGTGAATTTTTAAATTTTCCCTGCAGACGTAAATTTCCCATCCGAGAGGGGTAAATATGGATCTCGTGTCCCGAAGCGTCGCGCGTCAGATTCCATGCCAGGACGAAATAACCATGTTCAAACATTTTCTTAGTTGCTTCGTTTCCTCCATCGCCATAATGGAGTATCAATGCTAGATACAATTGGCGGAATGCACGTGTGCAAAACCTTTTGGAACTAGTATCAAAATCAGGTTCGTATCCACCAGAAGGATATTCTTGGTCATCAACGAAGACAGCATTCGTACAAGCTATAATGATGAAAATTAAATGGATGTTTATTCCTTTTACCATGAAATGATGATACCAAGATGAATCACTATCCGTCATAACGACAATGAGTGATATTGGAATCGTACCTAATATTAAGTTATCATTGTTGAAAATGCTGCTATTTGCAGGAATTGTAAAGGTTTTTGTTTCTACTCGCTTGTTAGGCATCACTGTCGGTGCTCCTTTGGTCAAAAGTTTTGCTTGAGCCAACAAAAGGTAGCGATCAAGTTCGTAATGCGTCGCATACAGTGTCTCTTCTTCCATTTTCAAAATGGCTTCATCCTCTTCTTCCACTAGAAATAATTCTGGCTTTGCGAATGATAACTCTATATCAACGTTGACATTATTGATCAACAGTCTCGGCTGATTCAGTACATCCGCGTATAACTTCCCTTCTAGTTCTATCAAGGAACTATCATTCAACCACTTTTGCCTTTTCAGAAAACCTACGCTGGGGTTTTAAAATTTATCTAAATCCATTCCTTCATCAAGTGTCCGTTCATCACAAATCATATGTGTGCTAGCGGAAATATCACCATAGTTAAACAACTTTTCCAGGTAACTTCGGTAACCATAATGTTCCGAGGTTGTCACCCTTTTCCCGTTTAAGATCACGTTACAGTTTTGAAACATAGAATGCAAGATGTTGTTCACGACTCCCGGTTGTTTCTCGTTGCCACTCCCATAAGCCGCCCCTCCAGTCTTCAGTGACCTTAATTTAACATTGAGACAAATATCGTTTAGATCGAGGTATTGATCACCATTACCCTTGACCAAAATTTCAATTCATAGTACGTTTTGGTTGCAGTGACTGGTTTGTATGCTACAGTCCTGAATGCTACTTTGGATGTGTTAGATGTGTTTGAACAGATCTAAACACGAAGAAATAACCTGCTCCATTGTCCACTCTTTGTTATTGTTCACTCTACCAACACTCGAGAAAGACTGTCGCAATTGTCTCACAATGTCACTTATTTATGCAAACATATCTTCCCACCGCCACCACTTTGCAGCTTCTTTCTCTTTTTGATTGGTGTTTCCTTCTTCTTCTTCAGTGGTCCTTTCCTCTTGAGATTTCTTTTGTTTCCTGCGTTTGAATTTTTCTGCATCCTCGTCCTTTATTCGTTTTATTAGCAGGAGGAGACGGAACATCCATCATATTCGCTGCTTTGTGTGGTCTCTTTGCTGTGGGCAGGCCTGCTTCCGCCATTCTTTCTAATTTACTACAGCTATCCGCATTAAGTTACGTCCCACCTCGCTTGAATTTTGATTGCAATCTGTCTTGTGGTTTTCAAAAGATTCCATCGAATAACAAGGTTTAAAACATCGTTTGCAAACGTTCACGCTATGATGCGCCCCGCTCATCAGACTTCGAACTAATTTGTTGAAATTCTTAATCCAACAATAGTGACTCTTTCCGGCGGTCGCCAGGAATAGTAAATCGCTATGATCCTCCAGGCCTTGTTCCACTACCTTCAAGGTATACAAATTTGATTTTTGCGCAGAGTACAGGTTTAATGCTACCAGAAAACGTCACATCATCGCTCAGTTCTTCACATTCACTTACGCAATAAGTTTTCAATCTGTTTCGGATTGCAGACTCTAGTTCCACTATGGGGTGGACCACTGCACCCAGCTGATTCAACAAATGTCGGCGATGAACGTTCTACGATTCATGACAGGATCATTGTCGATAATAGGTATGGCACACATCACACAAAGTTTTCTCGGTTCCACTCATCGCGAACAATCAATGATAATATGATATTGGGCGGGGTCAACCGCCAACGGCCTTTCCCGTGAACAGCTTTTCCTGCCAATTCATAATGACGTCACCACCCACTACCTTTTTTGACTAAAACCCGCTTGTTACGCTCATTAATCAAATATCTTTCGGTCTCATATATTATATTGTGACGGATTGGCCGTCTTATCTTTGTTTTTCCCCGGTCGCGCCTCCCGCGTCGGTCATTTGCGTCCCAAGCCGGGTCCCCGTTGCGTAAGCGAGATGAACGCCTGCCTTTTTCTGCGTGGATATCTGGTAAAATGTTCCTTTGTATTGTGCATTGGATTCTTTAAGAGTGAGAATCACGCCACTTTTGTGTCTACCCAGGTCATTGGGCAGTGTAAGCCGTGAAACTATTGGTTATTTTTGAATTGAAGTCAGGTGAGAAGGGGTGATGAGCGTTACAGGGAGGACGCCGACTGTGGAGTCGGGAGGAATATGAGAGTTCAGTTGGTGATTGGGAGTCGAGCACAGAAGCTCAGGGTGTGCTGGTGAAGCCAGGCGAGAGTGTGGACGGAGAGAGAGAGAGGCGATAATTGGAGACGGAGATCACCACGACTTCCGCGAGGAATTGACAAAGTCGTTCCCTAGCGGTTTTTCCTGCGTTCTGCCCCAGAAGAGGAACGAGACGCAGCGGACCTCGATCCCGGCACCCCAAAGTGGAGGTACGGTTTCGGGTAGATAAGGGCGACAGACCGCAAAAGGTAGCGGGCCGCCGCATCCCCGGAACCAAAGGTTGGACGAGTTCCTTTCAGTCGGAAGGTGCATTTTCACAACAGGAGTTGTTGAATTCCGTTCTCCACGCCACCATACCGAAAATTCAACGGTGCAGTCTCTCCGCGCTGGATTTCGCCGTCAAGCTCCACACCATCTCATATATAAGTATCGCCACACCCGTATTTCCCCAATCCTAAGTGGTTTCAACCCTCTTATTCACGCTTCCCCACTGTGAAACCCGTGTGCGCCAGAATAAGTGGTGTACGAGATATCAAAACAGAGTTAAAGTCCCTTCAGGTCAAGAGAAGAGTCAAACTGATCCCAAGAGTGGACAATCATAGTCCTACGGGACCATATTTCTGTATCACTCACTCCCGTCCTCATCATTAGTATTCATAAAAGGACGAGGAGCTTGTAATTCTCTTCATTTAGTAGTTTATTTTATTTTTCCTGTTTGGTCATTTATTTGGTCAGTGTTACAGGGTGATTATATTATTGTTGTTAATTTCGTCCCATTTATGTCTCGCCATTCGTTCACCTTTTCATCCCTCATTAGTTAGTAAGACATGGGTTATTTAGCTGTAGAGTGTTCATTTTCATGCTCATTTCAATGAATAAATGTTGCTTGTGTTAATAGTAGAAAAGGCAGAGGTTCATTCTTACGCTTCGCGAAATTTCTCCCGCGCTTGCGTCATACGGTGCTCCCTGTTTTACCGTCCGCCCTGGCTTAAAGTCCCCCCAACCCTCGAACATTTTGGATCGTCCTTGCTTTGCCGGCTGAGCTGGTTCGACGCTGCGGTTTTGAGGTGGCGCCCTTCTCAAACACGCGACAAAGGTCGCGATATCCGTTTTTTTTTCTCAAAACCATTTCCCACCCGGGAAAGTCCGAAGTAGACGAGGTGTCGAGGCAAAGGTAAGGGTTCCATTACTCGAAGGCGTAAGGACTGCGGCGAGTCAACGGGCAAAGGAGAATCAAGCCCGTTCCGTCACAATATATAAACTTATCTTCCATAGGAATTATCAATTCAGCAATTAAAATATAAGGGATTGGCAATTAGTTAATTTTTTCACACGCCTTTGTAAAGTTCTGATTCATCACCTCGTTTAAAACAACCTGTTTGCAGAGTAATTTCAAATGTTTGACCATTGCTCGACAAATAAATTTCTCTAAGTATTCACACCGTTTCCCAGTTGCGAGAACAGAAACACGCATTTCCTACCACCTTTTCTATTTTTTTCCCTACACATTTGCTTTCCCACTCAACTTTAATTAAGAACTGAAACACACTCTCTTTTCCAACCGAAATATGCACATTTAAGAATTGTAAAAACATACCATCATTTTCAATCGTAAAAAAAGATCACAATGCCATTTTAAAACACTTCACAAACATAACATAATCACTATTTTCTCGCGACACATACCATTTCCCACAAAACTTTAATTAACAACTGAATTACACCTTCTACATAGTTAAATAACCACATTTGGAATCGTCAAAAACATGGGCTCACTCTCAACACTATATGAAACGACCACCACGCTTTTTGCCTAGCACAACGCGTCAGAACAGGCCTGGTCACAGGATTTTCGGTCCCCTGGGCAACTGAGTGGTCCAGGCCCCATAAATCCCGGCAAACCCCCTCGCTGTATTTAGACCAGAACTGCGAACTTTCAGGTTATTTTATAACCAAGACCTGATTATTAGCTTTTTCTGCAGAAGAAACTTGCACACTGTCATACATTACCTTTTGATCTACTATAAATGGTCATTTTTTTAAATTAAATACATGTCAGTGGAATGGAATGGGGAAACAATTTCAAAATGAAAACTTTTTGACGGTGTAACACACTTTACACTTTCATTTTACAGTAATCAAAACTAGGACTTACTTGAACCTGAAAATTTTATAAAAAGCCATATGTGCCCATAATCTGAAAGTGGTCTAAGTCAAATATTTCTTGTTTCTAGACATTTAATGATTTGCATTTGAATAAATTAAAAAATATTTTTACATTATGCATTATTTTAATTTAAAATTTTATTAGTCTTCAATAATGGAAAGTTATTATGAATATGAAATTTTGTGTGAATTCCATTCGAAAATGTTGTTTTTAGAGTTGGAATGGACTTAGACATTTTCAAAATTAACTGAATGTCCCATAAATGAATTAAAGCAATAAAAATGTATGAGTTTTATTATAAACAATAATTTTAGTGAAATAGTTCATGAACAACAATTAATTATTTTTAAAAGGAAACCATTTTATCATTATGAGTTTTGTAAAATTCATGAAATGTTCCTGAAAAAATGGAGGGACGTATGGTAGTAAACACATAATATCTTTGTTTTTCTTCCGTAACTGGTCTAGTGGTAGTGTATAATGGAAGTAATTTAATATTTCCGTATATTTTTGGTCTTCCTCTTTTAGGTGAAAGATCCAAAACTTGGAATTTAGAATCATCTAAAGAAGTTTTAAAGAAAATCTTATAAGGTTCATTTTTCAAGAATCTCATCCATTGAATTTGTAGTATATCGTTACAGTATTATTATTTGAATACTGACCAATTGTCATCCACGTCAATGCTACTTTAATGTTACGATTTTGGCCTAAACAAGCATCACTGTAAGCTATTACGTGTTTTTGAGTATTTACATCTTCCATATGCATTAAAATGCATGATGCTACTTCCTGTGCACCTTTTGAAGCTGTTGTTTTATCCCATACATACATCTTGACATTGTCATAATGGAATTTATGGAAATCCAAGTTGTATATGTACATATTTCGCTTATAATAAGCTAACGAAAGAGAAAGTTTTGGCTACGGGAGTGCTTTTTGCAAATCAAAAGAGAATCCATAATATTCCCTGGGATTTTCTTTTGCTTATTTTTGGTCTTTTGCAAGAGTGTTCCTAGCTCGTTCGGCATTTTGCAAATGTAAATCATGACTTTGTCTAAGATGTAACTTCTCTCCCTCATTACCACATGCTTCGATTTTTCCCTTCAATAAATATCATATTTTACCCGTGTCTTTTCGAGGAGCATGGAAATTTAAATTAAATTCAGTATTAAATACTTTCCTGTAGATCCACTCCTTCACAAGTGTTTGGTTATTTTCCTCACATTTCTCCACATATAGGCTAGCCATTTTACGAATATCTAAATCAGGACTCAAATATTTTCGACCAGGAGTGCGATGAGCCCTGGTGTAGTGGCTCTCACATGCTGGGAAACTTAAAATATGTTCTCGTACAGCTTTTATCTTAAATTCCACTGTTTTTCGTGAAGATACAGGCATCTTCCCACAACGATCAATCCCAGGTGTTTCAGCATTCAGAGCATGAGTTAATCGCCCTACAGAATTTTTAAATGTATCTAAAAAAACTTCCTGCAAACCGACACTTCTAAATTATAATTTCATGACAGAAAATATTCGTAGCTGCATTTTTTCAAATGTCTTTCAAATGTTCTGGGCCGCCTTTGTTTTATTAATCGTTGATGAACTGTAATACATAGATATAGATTCTGGGTTACAAAATCTTTTCGTTTCCAGAAATTATTAAAATAGGATTTTCTTTCATTATATTGTACGCGGTTTAAACATTTTCTTGAGCAAAAGCAATCCTTATTTTAAAAACGTTTAGCACTCATAAGTTTTGATTTTTTGTCGTGTATTTTTCGCCATTATTTCTCTTAATTTTTCTGATATTTTGCGCGTAACTACCTTCATTTCTTGTACTCTTGCTTTTCTTGCTTTGCACCATTTCTGTTGTTTTACCGTGCACCATTTCTGGGGTTTCTAAATTTGCAGTGAAGTCTTGGTATGATGCATCTGAAGATGATAATTCTCTTATACTTTTCCAATAATTTGAAGTATTACGTGGTCGTAAAATATCTGCAAACCACATCATATCCGAGTAATAATTAACATATTCACATAATGAGTACATTATCATTAACTTACCTCAACCGGTATCTGTTAGCATTGTGGTAAAATATATAAATTATTTTTCCGCCAATAATTAGTTCGAAAGAGCCCACTGACTTAATTCAATTTCAAAAATAAACTAAATGAATTCCATATATTGTTAGGTAGACCGGAAAGTATTGTCGTTTCTGTTATTGTTTGATTTTCAATTGACGTCTTATTGTGTAGTTAAAAAAAGCGCCAAAGACGGCCACGTGGCATTTTAAGGTCATGTTTACATAATTTCTTTATTTTTTTTATTTAGACCACTTTCATAATTAACATTAAGTGAATTCCATATAATGTCTAAATTACAACCATTATCTAATGGTTCATTTTTGACAATATCGTAAAAATTACATTGAATTAATTTAGTTTAAAATAATGTTGTAAGAAATAACTGATTAACTGATTTTTTTAAATTTTGACTTAGAACACTTTCATAATTATGAGCTCATATATAAAAAGTACTTTTCCTTTTTTTTAAAAAATTAGCATATCCACAACTACTCCCATCCTTTCGGAGATACGGAGATAATTATATCTCCACCAAATTAAAATGAATGGAAGGTATTCACAACTACTAAGCTTGGCTTTCAATTAAACTCTGTCAATAAAACATAAAATAAGGGAATGGGTAAAAATAATGTTAATGTTAATAAAGTTAAGGGTTTTGACGAACAGAATATATTTTGTTGTGCCTCAATATTAAGCTATTTTCGATAATTTGTTTCCTTCCTGTGACCACAATTCAAGTAAAGTTGAAACGAAAGTTTTCCTAGAAGAATATAGTCTAATGTGACGTATAAATCAGGGATATGAATATTGTATCGCAGGAAAAATGAAAAATTTTAGTAGATTTTCTCGATGAACAACCGAAATCTCCGCGGTGTCCAAAATGTACCTTTCTGCATGAACCTCCTAGCAGGGTCAAAGGCTAGGACTGCTGGGGCAAAGGGGCAAAAAAACGGAAAGAAGTCCTTAATAGTGTCCCTCTGGAACGTAAAATAATGTTTCATGTGAAAAATACAGGAATTTTAAGGCTTTGAGGGTGTGACTGACAACTTTAGTATAGGTCTCACAAAAATGGGACAACAATAATCGATTAGAGGCATTTTCAGCTCGAATTGGGATTCACTCACCCCGAATGCATTACGCATATGATTTTGGAAGTTTAGGGCATGGGACAACAATTGATGTACAGCCAGATATTTAAGATAATCACTGGTAATATATCATTATAAAAACAAAAGAAATATGTTCTACAATCCTCAGTATTAGTTTAAATATAAGCACTCAGTATGTTTGAAGTGTTTCTGATCAATTTAACCGCTCCAAAGTCACATTTAACCGCGTTTTTTTTCTACATTCTGACACTAACAACTTATTGCTGCAACTAATTAACTCGCTTAAGTTTCCTCAAAATACTGCTTTCAAGTCCACTTAAAATAATTGGGGAAAAATTACTACTCGTTTGCCACCGGGTGTTGTGCATATTTCATTTTCTTGCGGCTCCTTTCCACCGACATTTTTTTCATTCAGATTAGCTCTTCCTGTCTTCAGGAAAATTCTTTCATTCATTGCATCCTAATTTATGACAAATGCTTTGTTTCCATCCCACAACGATCTGCATTTAACTCTTTGTCCTCTTTTTCTCTCAATTTACTTTTCTCATTCTTATCCACACCTCCAAGTTTTCAGATAGTTACTACTTCAGCCTCAGACCTTTAGATCCAAATGAGATTTCAATATATAACAATTTTTATACCCATTTCCTTCGAGGATCTAGAGAAGAGTTTGTTAATGCCAGCTAGGTGAACGTAATCTTTCTTTCGGCTAGGTTAACTGATAGGTTGCACTTCTCCTTGCGTCAAAACCAAAGCAGCGTCAAATCAAAGGCTCCTTAAACTCTATTTTCAATTTCTCTTCTATAAAAGATAGGCATGATAGGCAATGTGCAACCCGTCTAATCTGCTTGTCTTGACTTGCACCCTCTCCTCTATTTTCTCGATCCCCTCATTTAATATGGCATTTTTTTCTAATTGCACGTAGCACTTACCATAGTGAGAACATGCAAATTGAATCCCTTCCTCTCAGATTCACGTTTTAATTTCTAAGCGTAGTAATTATTTTTCTACACGGCACTCAGTTAAACTCCTCTATGTAAACGCAACAAGCAATTAAGTATTATTTTTACTCAATATTCCAATGCAAACGCTTCATTTGAGCACTTTTGTATCTTGATTGACTCTAATTCTCAATACAAGGAGAGCCTTGCGTAAAACTATAAGACGAGGTAAAAGGAAAACATTCCTGTGAGTAAACCACAAATTATTCCTGATCTGAAATAAAAATAACGCTGCAAACACGTTATTTGTATAATGTTAACCTGAAACATACCATGGTGAGCTAGTAAATAATTGCTTCGTTAAGGGCACGGATGAGTAGGTAAGGAGGTAGATAAGGTAAAATCAGGTATCCGAGTGCCATTTCGGTTTTTCTGTGTGGAATAAGATAATAATGGGTTTACCAAGGGTAGTTGGATAAGAAGGGAGCTAATAGGTATGGAAGAGGAACTGAGGAGATAAACAAATAGGACGGGAAAAGGATCCGTTTTGGAGACGAAATCCCGTCTAGAATTTCTCCTGTCATAAATTATGGAGTAAAACTTCATCTTTTAAGGATCCCATAGTTCGTCGGGATGTCTGGGAGTGGGAAGACAATCCTTGCAGTTGATAACGCCGTAGAAAATCCTTTCACTGTCTTATAGCTTGTACTCCTCTCCTTCAAGCTCGTCACATACGAAAATATTCACTATCATGCGAGTCAAAGTGAGGTAAGTAAATTCCACTCCCAACCGTTTTTGGAACTTATCTTTTGCATGAATTGACACTCTCAATGCGGCTGTGGGCATTTAAACTTCACTACACGTGGATTTTGCATGTTCCCGATAATGTATTGACATTTAACCACTTATTTGTTTTTTATTAATTTACAAATATTATTTATTTGGAAAAAAACACAATATCACATAATATATTGGAAATATTGTTGGACCTTGTAATGGTAGGTTCAAAGTGGTAATGTTTCTTATTCTAGCATTCGTACGAAATTAATTACTCTCTTCAGCACAATCATGATTTTTTGAAAAGACATTCATTGCAGTGTGTGATTTCAAAATAATCTTCCATTCGTCTCCATAGTCATCTGCCCTCCTCTGTTGCCTTCGAATTGGATGTTAGAAATAAGAAATACAGTCATATTTAATGTTAATCTATCACTGATTTACATTTTTAAATACCTATCTAAACTACACACAACTTTCCTGCAGGTGTTCTCATCGATTATAATCGATATTTGTCGTAGCTTAGCTTCTTCAAGTATCGCTGATCGTATTTAATAACATTTTATTCACTTTACCTTTCGTAAACAGACTATGTTGTATTCCATTTCAATGAATGGTTCAATATAACATTGAAAATATTATTTCATTCATAGTGCTAGGTTGAAAATGATTTATCTCATTTATCTCACTAATCTTTTATGCATTACTGTATATTTATTTTTTAAATCTGATCAAGATGATGAATATGTTTCTTTTACAGAATAAGGCCAATCACAGCATTCATGCTCAACATCTTATAATAAGTAAAAAAACCTTGAATTTCTGATAAGAGGTTAATGCATACATTATTAAAAGTAACTTGCAGCAGCAATAGCGTGGTGTCGCACATTCATTGACACATTTAAAAAAATGTTAAATTACTTTATTTTCCTTTCAGGAAAAATTATTTAAAATTTCAAGCAAGCATGCATGCCTACTGTATTGAATATAATTCCGTATTTTTTTTAAGGAAATATATTTAAGTAAACATTCTTAAATAACCAAATAAAATTATGCATACAAATCATATTATAGTACATATGCACACCAAAAAACGCAAGCAAAAATCGCATAAATAAAACTGTAAAACTGTGAAATATAAGGGAAATATTTTCATAGTTAAAAATCGAGCTAGAAATAAATCTAATATTTTAACAAGTGTTGAAGAGTAGGAACTTTTGATCGCTTTCCAGTATAATTTGGCACATTTTACCTCTAGTAGCATTATTAATGATCGAAAAAATTCCCTGACATGAAAGCCTTACCCCTTGACTTTCAGTCCATATTGGTCTTGGTTGGACGATATTTGTATAAAAATAAATCATCAATAATCCTTAGTTTGTCCCAAGATTTCCACGTAATATATAGATAAACTTTTTCATATTTTCCCTTCCTTGAATGAATAAAATGTATTTATATATATCAACATTCTTTTACACAAATATTTAATTTGTATTTCGTCCGCAACGAGAGGATGGAAATAACTTATCACGCTTATTCACAACACCGAATTGGTGGTGTGAATAGGCGTGATAAGTTATTTCCCCCCCTCTCCTCTTCATAGAAGATATATCCTACGCGTAGCAACTCTGCTGAAAGTTGTAGGAGAGAGCTGTCCGCGGAAATCCAGCATTAGCCGCGGCATTCAAAGCGTTTATGATCGCAGTACCAGTTACCCCGTCCTTAGCCAATACGAGCAAATATTCTGAAAAGGAAAAAAAATATTGGCAAAACATGGAAACGAAAAGTGCAAAATGAAAAGTGGTATCCACTTCAATATCCGAATATCAATATATGCTAATAATATATATTACAATTCTCACTACTGCAACAAAGACCATGAAAGTCGGAAAGAGTTTACTTGCCTTTTTTTCCTTTTCCCACATTTTCACAGGCGTACAAAACCAGAATTTCCGGCATTTTATCATTATTTGCTAAGATGTAGAAGTTAAGTGTCTTTATAGAAACTGAAAATAAAAACGGTTACAACCAATGATAACAGTGATAATGATACACATGATAAAAAGTTAACAATGCAGAAGATACAATGGGAGTTACATTCGTCCCATATTACTTTACTATACCTGGTATCCAAAGTACCAAATACCAGGGTCTTCTGCTAAGCATTCTCAATTTTAGACCAGTAAAAATGCGCTGTAATAAAACTGCCACTTTCATGTATTTTCGAGGAATGGACACATCAACTCACATTAACTTGAATTATTGCAACTTTGTTCCTGCCTATGATATCATTATGAGTACAAACATCGTTCTTCACCAACAACTCGTGACGTCGATGACGCGCCATGTCCTTTCATATGCAAATGTCTCACCTATCTCCGCTGCGTTACACTTTAAGATCAATGTTCTCCTTTAAATAATATACATTGTTTGGCATTATAAATTCGGCCTAACAATCCCAGCATACATCATTTTCCTCTTTGGGTATATTTTGGTTTTAAGGCACTCCAACAAAATGGGTGCATTTTACCATCCAAACCAACTTATTACCAAACCATAAAGATGAACACAACACTGTGTTCGTCACATATCTTTCACCTCTCCGGTGAAGGGGCCAAAAATCAACTACCAATGTTATCAGACTGGTATTATGGCATATTATTACGGCATCAACATTTTTTTCATCAGACTGGCGTCTTGTCTTCTGGAATACCGCGGTTATTGAGGCATTGAAATTTTCGTTCAATATCGTATGATAAAATAATAAAACCCATGACAGTTCGTCTATTCACAGATTCTTGGATTGTACATCCACAAAGAGATATCAATAGTAATGTTTACTCAATGACCAGTATTAGAATATTTTCTTCGTCGTTATAGAGTACGTTCTATAGATTTAATATTAAAGACATTACGATTGTTTGATTTAAAATTCCACATGAGCTTGCATTCCACCATTTAACTTATTTTATGACATTTCTCAATGATTTTTTATCGTCGCTTTAACGAAGTAAACTGTTTCATCACTATTCAATGCTAAGTTTGCAAGGCTGCTTGTTTTAATCGGTATCGACATTTATACTGTAAAAGAAGACTTAAACATGCTCACTGCGAATATTGATTTAGTCAAATTAGAGATAATACCACAAAATCTATTCTTGGGACTCCATATATTAAACACTCTTTAATCCAGTGCATTGCCACTGAAATTGTGTATTACAATTACCAATAAATTGTCATCAGGTATTTTATGACATTTTCTGGGAAAGAAGGGAACGATGTGCGATTTGAACGCCATATTTACTCAAAACGGAATAATCGTAAAGAAATTGTTTCGAATTTATCTTGCACTATGTGCAGAGCGGACCCTTCATTATTGTTAATTTGAAACCCGTATGATGTAATCAACAGTTGGTAACTCACCAAGTACTGATAACTGCTGCTGAATCAAAACTCCTGTTAAACATTTCATTACCGAGCTGACATTTCTCAATGATTTTTTATCGTCGCTTTAACGAAGTAAACTGTTTCATCACTATTCAATGCTAAGTTTGCAAGGCTGCTTGATTTTATCGGTATCGACATTTACACTGTAAAAGAAGACGTAAACATGCTCACTGCGAATATGGGTTTAGTCAAATTAGAGATAATACCACAAAATCTATTCTTGGGACGCTATATTTTAAACACTCTTTAATCCAGTGCATTGCCACTGCAATTGTAAATAACAATTAACAATAAATTGTCATCAGGTATTTTATGAAATTTTCTGGGAAAGAAGGAAACGATGTGTGATTTGAACGCCAGATTTACTCAAAACGAAATATTCGTAAAGAAATTGTTTCGAATTTAACATGCTCTATGTGCAGAGTTGACCTTTCATTATTGTCAATTTTAAACTCGTATGATGTAATCAACAGTTGGTAACTCACCAAGTACTGATAACTGCTGTTGAATCAAAACTCAAACTGTGAAATATTTCATTACATTGCTTCATTCACGACTGAACGGATTACCCACTTTCTTTTCTAAGTTGTATTAAAAGCAGGCAAACCTTGTGATTGCAAACCTATTATTAATAGTGGCGTTACCATTCTCACTGTCATTTTAATTATACTAATTCAATTGGCTCATATGAATGAGGCATTAAATTTTAGCATCTTATTACACTCACATGAATCAATGTATGTACTATCATTTGCAAAAGTATCTATACACGCTCCAATTTACCTTTGAATTGAATGGTGTCGACTTGGAAAACAGTTTTGGGTTGGCATACAGCTTCGGCTTTAGCTGGAATAGATTTATGTCACTGGGGGCCGACGAGTAGGTAAGGCGGCTAATCCAACAGGGCTAGCGAAACGAGTCAAATAAACTCAAGGGACAGAAGCCCCAGCCGAAGGAATGTACTGCCGAATAAACTCT
Organism: Platycnemis pennipes; assembly: GCA_933228895.1. Lineage (NCBI taxonomy): Eukaryota > Metazoa > Arthropoda > Insecta > Odonata > Platycnemididae > Platycnemis > Platycnemis pennipes. The sequence goes on along the minus strand of OW121854.1, from coordinate 107,150,463 downwards.
AGTCCACAATCTTCTTGGGCCGATCTTTGGTTGGTAGGACGATCGCAAGACTTAACTTTCGGTCTCCGTCTCGAGGGTTTTTCTCATACAAGAAGGGAACGAAACAAAAAGAATGCCTTTTCGTACAAGAGGCCCGCATAGTGTCTCGGTGAACGGTCGTGTTTTCGAGGAGCTCCCGCACACCGCCGTCGGAGGAGGGGTGATGCGCCCCCAACCAGTGACTTAGTGCGGTGTGCCGCTACCTTCATAGGGTACTGCTATTGTTACTGTCAGTTTCTGCGCTTACCGGTGATTTCTGTGACTTTACCTGTGGCATTGTGCACAACGCCTTCCGAGAGGCTATCTTTTAATCGCCCCCGCGCAGGCCGTCTCGGGCGCCTGTTACAGTGCTGTGTCCCTAGTGACAGTGTATATAGCTCTACCACTTGTTGAGATGACGCGCGTCATACCTGACATGAGAACCCGATCGTTGTACATAGAAACGAACCATGGAGTGAAATGCGTGACACCGTACGAGGCACACGTCTTTTGCCAAAACACGTTGGGCCTACGATACGATGACCTCAGTAGTTTAATTTATGGTAACAAACGTGCTCAAGTTTATGTGAAAATTTTGAATGACGACACTTTCAACCGGGCAATGGCGAAGCCCAGCATGCCGTTCCCCTCCGCGGAAAACCCACGCACCACTCTAACCCTGGGAAGAGCTCTTGGGGGGTCCCCGGTGAATGTTCGGGTCCAGTGTCTCCCAGAGGAGGTACCGGACATGGCAATCCTCGACACCATGAGGAACTATGGCCGTACATTGAATCTGACGCACAGTAGGTGGCACGGCGATCGGCTGATGCCCATAAAAACTGGAACAAGAGTAGTGAAAATGGTGATCGAACGACACAATCCTTCGTATATACAGATAATGGATCAGACAGCACTTGTGGTCTACCACGGGCAGAAAAGAACCTGTGCCCGTTGCGGGATGACGGGACATGAAGGGAAGAAATGTCCCAGGAACAACCAACCGCGGGGTTACGCCGACGCAGCCCAGCCGATTCCTGAGTCAACAGAGGACGAGGATGAACGGGAACGGCGAGCACGCGCTATCGCCGAGCTCCAGGCTCCCCCTTCCCCGACGCCACCAGCATCAACGGCTCCCCCTGACCCTGTCACCGTCCCAAACGGCGTAACACCTAAGGAAATTCTGATTGCGGTCGGGCCTCCGGAAGCGCCAAAATTTACAACACCGCACCACGTGCCGAGCCCTCAGCTTAGGGCTAGGCGGTTCTCCGGTGCACCGGTTCAGCGGTTCGGTTTTTGCAGAACTGGAGGGCCGGTTCAGATTTAGTAAAAAAACCGGTGCACCGGAGAATCGGTTTTGTACCGGTGCCCCGGAGAATCGGCTCTGAACCGGTGCACCGGGGAAGCGATTCTGAACCGTCGCACCGGGGAAGCGGGACTGAATTGTCGCTCCGGGGAAGCGGTTCTGAACCGGTGCACCGGGGAAGCGATTCTGAACCGTCGCCACGGGGAAGCGGTCCTGAACCGTTGAACCGGGGAAGCGGTTCTGAACCGGTGCACTGGGAAGCGGTTCTGTAATACCGATCGTTCGCTGCTCAGCTTTCACGCCACCGCCTCCCTCCCCGTCTCTGCTCGCAGCCGGGTTGGCTTTCGTCCACGCCTGTGAACTTTCCTATCCCCTCTGTGTTATGATTTGTCTCCCTATCGCCTCACAAATAATCGACCGCTAGAGTGCAGAGCGAGAACTCGCCCATCCAAAGCATCGTCACATAAGTAATGCAAAGGGATTTTTCGTATTTTTATGTAATTTTGTTTTGTCGACGATTAAAACAAATAAGTTCGTTCAGGTGAACAACCAAACATTTCATTATCATTCAAGTTAGTGCAGTAGCATTTTTTATTAAACCAATGCTGTTGTTTTGAGGAGACTTTGTGGAGGATGAAGCATTGTTTCATGTTCCTATCTACCCCTGCCACACGTACTAAGAAGCGCCAAATGCAAACAAAATTTGAACATATTGATGTTGATTATTAATGTACAATAATGTAATGAAGTCATTCTCAGTTGGTGGAGGCTCCATGATGCAACCTTCTCCTACTGGCAGGGCTTGCCAGGAAATATCTTCCTATACCAGCAATATCAGCAGAATCCGAAAAAAATTTCAGTTTGGGAGGACATGTTATAAATAAATTTCGAACGTGTTTACTAGGCGAAAACGCCGAAGAACTAATTTTCATTTTCATGAACCAGCACCATGTGCTAGCCGATTTCTAGATTAAAATTAGTAGTAATTGAAAATTGTAACTTAGCATCAGAACTTGTATTAAAATGTAAATTTTAACAATCAATTTGTTCTCAACCTTCCAGTAATTGATAAAATACAGCTCCATGTCCAGTCATTAATAGATTAGCATTTTATTTTTTTGAAGAAGTCACTGGGATGTTTACCGAAACAAAAACCAGACATGTAGGAACTTCGTTTGGAACTTTAAAAATGTGAACATAAATATAAGCCCAGGCCTAACCTAAAAACCATTGGCTCCCCAAACATGCTCTATTACTGTTCAGTTTAGATGAGAATGCCTGCGTTTTAACCCCTCAAGAGTATGCGACGCAGTATATGAGTCTACTCAATTCCATGCCTTCGGGGTAACTTTAATCGAAGGTATTTTAAACGCTCAGGGTGCTTTAATGGGAAAGGAATTGAAGACTTAGTGTAGACTTTGACGTAAATGTTTTAGCGGATCGATGGCTCTCGCGACTTCCAGTTTTGGGTTTTCTTGTTGACTTATCAATCTCTTGCATTCAATTTCGGTATTCGGGGGTTGTCCTTTGAGCTTTTCCAATACCCACCATTCCGATCACTTCGTTTCAGCAACCTCAGTTGAAGTAAAACCGTCACGGAAAATTAACTCGAAATATTTCAGAACACTGAACTGGTATTATTTATATACCAACTAAATCAAACGTGAAATTCAAAGGATGATAAGCATTATCGATATCTTCCCAATTATTTTCTTGCATTATAAATTAACTAAGAAATGTTTCCTTTTCCTGCCTGGAGCAGGAAACCAGAGGGTATCCAATAATCCTTGGAATTATTATCTGAACTGACTTCACTCGTCTCTACCAGAGCGCCTTCCATTTGCTTTTCGGACAACTCACGTGAGCTAGAAGTCATGGCCAATTAAAGAGGGAATCAGTGAAGAGACGATCCCGAGGCGGAAAAAAATTAAGCCACCAAAGAAAACACAAGGCGTCAGAGTCAGACCTTCGCCTCGTAATCGTTGCCATGATGAAAGAGAAAGGAAATGTCGACTAAGAAAGGCAGATAACTATGAATCACAGACGAAAGGAAACAGCCTCTCCACACATCTCAGCTCTCTGGAAGCACGTAAATCAGATCACATTAAGTGGAAAGATTTCGTCCGTACGTAGACACCAGTCGCTCTGCCTCTAGAGAGCTTTTAATTCACCAAGGATGTGTTATTAATTTAGCACGACGCGTTTTGTTGCTACAATAGCAATATCATCGAGACTGATCAAGCCAATTGCTAATGTTTTTAACAACGAAACGCGTCGTGCTAAATAAATAAATATTAGAGGAAATTTTGCAATGTCGTCATTCAAAAATAATGTGAATTTCATCGCCATTCATGCGGCAGGTTTGAATTCGGCAGATCAACAAATTTAGGTGAATTTTTTAACACTTCAGAAAACCAATTTCTGTGTACGCCCAGGCCTCGTACAAAAACCATTGGCTCTCGCTAACATTCTCACATTTTACTGTTCAGTTAGGAAAGCATACCCGCGTTATTAAGAAGTATCTTCTTTAAGAAAAAAAAACTTCAATAAACTGGTTAAATAAAAATTTGGCCAAAAAAATATTTTGGATGAGAAAAAACGCGGTTCACTAAAAAAATTACAGTTCAGTAGAAAACACCGGTTCATTAAAAAATGAATTCATAATTACTTGTCATACCAAGACTTTCACAGATAATTATCAAAAACGTCTGCTTAATTTGCAACTCATAATATTTCATTATCACTCAAATCGTGTTCCCTATTGCTGATAGTGCATAAAAAATGCTACATCATGTTGAAACTCCACAATATCACTCCGGATATTCTCGTCATCTAATTTAACTAATGTTCTACGGTTCACAGTAAATATCATTTACCAAAACTACGCTCAACGTATTGGCACATATACACTCTGCGAACTCTGCGACTCATAACTCTGCGAATCACTGTTGAACACCTTTACGTCACATTCTTTACAACAGCTAGTAACAGAACCGACCAGGGGAAACAACATTCTAGACTTATTAGCAACAAATATACCCGAGAGAGTTCTAAATACAGTTACAGACACAGGAATTAGTGATCATAAAATAGTGCATGCGAAATTTATTGTATGCGTTGAAAGACATTATAAACCAAGGAGGAGGGTATACTTATTTGGCAAGGCAAATTACGACGGTATGAAAGAGGAATTAAGGGAAGCATTTAATGTATTTAGCGAACAAAGCAAAGGATTAAATACAGAGGATTCGTGGAGAGAATTTCTTGAGTTCACCCGTAACACAGTTCATAAATACAACCAAGTAAATTCATCAGTGATAATACAGAGCCAAGGTGGTATAACGCGGAGGTTAGGAAATCACTAAAGCGACAAAGGGTATGCCACGCTAAGATGAAAAATGCAGGACGGGGTCTATCGGTAGAAGAAAAAAATGAGCTAGTTCAAAACTATACCTAAAAAATCGAGAGCATTAGCAAGGAAATCATGTCGGCAAGCGTTATCACATTTCAAGAGCAAGACGTCAGGAGAATATTTAGATAGCAATCCTAAAGCGTTTTGGTCATATGTGAGAGAGCTTCAGGGAAATAAGCCCACAGTGCACACACTTAAAAATGATAAAGGAATCAGAGTCACCAGCACTGTAGAAAAAGCCAATACTTTAAACACCTTCTTCCAAAGTGTATTCAACTCATCGTCACAAAACGAAGTGGAACCACCGCCGAACACTTTCAGTGAGCAAATGCCCGAAATAAACATTTCATGTCGCGGAATAGAGCAGCAGTTAAAAAGCATAAGTAAAAACAAATCACCAGCTCCCGATAAAATTCCTTCCAGAGTGTATAAAACATTAGCTTCTGAAATAGCCCCCTATCTAGAAATAATATTCAATAAAACACCAAAGAACCACACAGTACCCAAGGATTGGAAAGTAGCTGACATTACACCTATATTTAAAAGCGGTGATAGGGAAGAACCTAGTAACTACAGACCCATTTCACTCACGTCAATCTCTTGTAAGATATTTGAGCACATAGTAGTCAGTTCGATCATGGGGCATTTGGATAATCAGGGATTACTCATAAACAGCCAGCATGGGTTCCGGAAAGGTAGATCTTGCGAGACACAATTAGTTTTATTCGTACACGATATTTTAGTCCACGGCGAAAGCAGTACTGAAGTTGATGCGATATTTTTAGATTTTAAAAAGGCTTTCGATAAAGTTCCTCATGACAAATTAATCTTGAAGTTAGAGAGTTTTGGTATAAATAAAGATGTTGTATGCTGGGTAAAAGAATTCAGAGCGAGGTGGGCGAGAGCAGAGGGTTGTTATAGATGGTATCATGTCGGAAACAATCGAAGTCACATCGGGAGTTCCCCAGGGTAGCGTAGTAGGTCCGCTTCTATTTCTTTTATACATAAACGATTTGGGTACCGTAGTTAGTAGTAACCTTAGACTTTTTGCAGACGATGCGGTGGTGTACAGGGGTATATCAAACAAAGAGGATACGAAATCACTTAGCAAGGATTTAGATGCAATTCAAGAGTGGTGCGACAAATGGCAGTTAGAACTCAACCTTAAAAAGTGTGTAGCTATCAATTTTTGGAGGAGGAATAATTCGATAGAGCGATCCTATAGAATTAATAACACGAAGATCGAAAACGTTGAAACCGTAAGATATTTAGGTGTAACAATCACTAAAGATTTATCGTGGGGAAGACACATAAGGGAAATATGCGGCCGAGCGAAGAGAAAGCTAGGATTTATAAAAAGAGTACTTGGGAAATGTGATGAAAAGACAAAAGAGCGATGCTACTTTTCACTAGTTAGGCCCCACCTTCGAGTATGCAAGCCAGTGTATGGGATCCTAATGAATTAGATTTGTTGAGAGAACTAGACAGTGTGCAGCGTAGAGCAGCTAGGTTCGTCAAAAGGTGTTACGATAGGTTGAGTAGTGTATCAGAATTAATAAAAGAATTAGGGCGGGAATCATTATCAGAGCGTAGGTTAAAGTACAGATTAAATCTATTGGAGAAATTTCAATCGGATAGCTTTACTGAAGATGTTAGGCACATATTAAAAACACCAGCGTATTATGCTAGATTCGACCAGATAAATAAGATTAGAGAGATAGATTGTCGTACAGATAGATTCAAAATGGCATTTTTCCCCCGTACTATAAGAGAACAGAATAGGCAGCATAGGAAAGGGATAGGTAGGGGAAATATTATAGAGATTCGTAGTGCATGATGCATGTATTAACCCCTCAAATACTATAGATACTAACAATCTAGTTGCATGAGACCCTTTAGTTGCTTGCTTGCATGTTAATAGTGCATGCTTGGTGATCTTCACCCCCTGCCACACACCCTCGCGGTGGCTTGCAGGGTATCGTGTAGATGTAGATGTAGATACATATACATCTTCGCATTAAATAATTTCCAGTATTTCTCCAGGAAAACACAGCGGCACACAAATAAAGGCACAATCCTATAGCTAATGACATCAAGGCGAGTGAATGAAAATATTATCTTTTGAGTTGGCAAAATTTACTGAATAAAGAAAAACGAGACAGCATGTGTTGCATAAGTAGACAAAAGTCATCTTCCTTTCACTTGGACGTAAACAACCACAGTCATAATTTAAAACACTCTCAAACAACACAGTAATCCCTAACGAGGGCAAATCGTAATGCTTATTGCTAATTAGACATTATCTGCCTTAAACGTAGACGAAATAATTATTTAAACACAATCACATTGGACACCACTATGCAATGAAATAAAAAGATGACACTTGGGGTGGGAAATTTCACTTAATGTAGAATAACAAAGCACTACACTGTTTATCGTTTCACTTCGACGTAAACAATCACACACAATACATGAGAAATCCACCTAACTTCAATTCATATAGATTGCAAATTTTAATTTAAGGCAATAGGTGAAACAACGAAATAATTGCCGACAACAATATTCTCTGACATCTGTATAGATATCATAAACAGACATGCAATCCATCACAGTTCATAAAAAACATTGTTAATCACTGAATTGCCACTATGAGTGGTCACAACACATGCTATATCGTCGCTATGTAATATTAGGGTGGTCCATATCCGCAAAGTGGGTAAAAATGTGAGGGGTGGAATGATCAAAAGTTTCGGTTTTACATACCGATCTCAAATCCAAAACCAGAAGTCCGTGCGATAATTTTTATTGGTCGCGCAGGGCGCGGGAAATTTGAAATATTGAATTTTCCCAAAATGGCACCTTTTTGCACTTCAGAGCTCTGTTAATGACCGTACAAAAAAATTTATTGAACGAAAGTGACATCGTTTGAAGTCAGTTGTCACCCGGAACCATTCTGGACCACGCAATCGCACTTTCAGAAAATCCGGTTGTCTACCTTCCAGGAATAGTATTTTTTTCGTATTTTTAAGGGTTAATCGCTTGTAATCTGGGTGTTTAGGAATGAAAGGCACATTTTAAGAAAAATGTATTGGGAGGAGCGGTGATTAGTGATCCTAATGTTTAGTGGAGTATAGGATTAACCAATGTACAATGCTGGGCAATGTTTACATTGTAACCGGTAGACCACATTGCTGGAGGTGCAGGTGGAGGGGGGAGGTGGTGGAAGCAAGGCAGTGGGAGGAGGTCATGTGAAAATCGGACAGGTTTTGCATCTTGGACCGTGGCATGGTGAGGGCTTGTTTTTGGGGGCGGAAATGGTCCTGGTGAGGGAATTAGTGGATTTTAGTATGTTGGACAGGTTGGCGGGGCGTTTGAAAGTGAGGGAGGGTGGGGTAGGAAATATACTGACGGTGCATTTATTGCTCAGAAAGATGGAGTGAAGGTTCTTAAGTATAGGCTTGAGGGCCTGGACGCCTGGAAAAAAGGTGGTACATAGTGACAGGCTGTGGGTAGCCTTTGTAGAGGGACATTTTGGGGTGGGGGAGTGCTTGATGATTTTATTGTGAAGAAGGTTTTCCGGATGAAGTTTGGTGAAGAATTTGTTTAGGGATTCGGGATTATTACAGATGCGGTGGTCACGAATGGAAAGGGAAAAGGGGAGGGAGCGTTTGGTGTGTGAGGGATGGCAGCTGCTCTAATGAAGATATTGCGGCCTGTTGGTGGGTTTTATATGGACTGAGGTGTGGAATTTGTTATTTTCAAGCATAATATCGACATCCAGGAAGGTGATATGGGAGTTAGAAGTGGAAGATGTAAAAGAGAGGCAGGAGAAGATGCAAAACAGAAGCAATGCAAATCGATACAAATAAGTCTTTGTCACATACGGTGAGTAACAAACACACTGACGACTGCCCAGCTAAGCTTCACATTTCAAGCACTGCGGGTTTTCGCGCTCCCAGCGCTAAAAGTCTTGCCAGACAGAACTTTATGCGTCTGACGCCGGCCAGCGTATGATGTCATCAATCTCAGCGAGGCAATTAGGCCAACGCCAACGCATCGCCGAGCTATTAAAGGGCCCATACAACCAGATGGTGCACTCCGTCACAGTTTATTATCTAGTAAATGAGGTGTAATAATCCAGTTAATGTGCCATTCCACTTCTAACATTTACCTAATTATCTCAAATTATTAATTTAATTGATTGACTGTTATTAATACACATCTATTAGAGCTGAGGGGCTCTGAAATACAATCGTAAGATCAGGGGGCCTATTCTGTAAAGTCGAAAGAGTTTCGGCTCATATGGAAAGTCGTGGGTCACCGGGACGAACGATTCGCGAACATCGTTCACCGCCGAAATGACGCATAACAGTTGACTGTTTATCCAGCGTTATGTCTATCCAGCGCGCCATTTTTACAATGGAGGGAACAAGCTGAGGTAATTAACAATAGTTAATCAACATGACTTACTGTTGATGATCGTAATCAATCTATTCGCAATAAAATGTAACAATATATGCTGGTATGGAATAGAGGCTGACTTATTAAGATAGTGAAACTTCTGAAAATTGAAAGTGATTGCACCTTTCGAATTAAATCACGAATTTTTTTGGTTTTATCAATTGATTGCGTCGACAGCTTCTGTAATGATATTGTTTTCTCGAGTGAATAATTACATCTTCGTGCATATATTTCTGGGAGGACTTCCATACAATGTCAGAATTTGTCGGTAGAACACAACCACACAAAGAAAGGTACTCATACAAAGCAATTGCCAGCATAATGAGATTTGCTCAAACAATGTAATTTCCAACATGATACCACCTCTCTCTATAATATAGATTGCCCCTGCAGCAGCATTAAAATATTACGTAGAAGTTTTACACGAATAAAAAACTTATACTTATGTCTAGTCTATTAATCAATATTAAACAAAGCATTGCATGGCGACAATTGAAAACAAAACAAATAGTTTTATATACCTTTTACTGTATAAGCGGCAAGGAAACGGACACATGAAAGATTTAATCATTAGCTAGAATTAGATACATTCTCACCTTGTATCCCGCGGGATAAATATGAAATATCAATGCCCACCGCAATAGCAGCGCCTGCTCGCTAGAAAATATTTGGCGACGGATTATGAACGACATGATCCGACTCCGTCACTTTGAGCCGGGGCGACCCGTAACCACCGAGAGAGAAGGCCTGCGCAAAGCATGAGGTTTACGGAGTGACGTCATTATGAGTGGTGCTACAATATTCCATAGAGGGTCTATGGAATTGCTAGAGCCGATTGTTGTTGACTGTTGATTGAAACTGGTGAACACAAGATTGCATTTGGAACGCTGGTTTTTGCAGGCTTTGTGCGCGCTAGATAAGTTGTTTTTCGCTGTATTGGTGAATATTTAGTGGTGTTGTGTCATGCCTACCTCCTGTTGTGTTCCACGGTGCCGCGGAAATTACAGGAACGGGCCTAAAGTGTCCGTTTTTAACATTCCAACGGAAGATGACCTCCTAGCAAAATGGATACGTGCCATCAAAAGGGAGAAATTTGGGCCCTCCAAGAGCAGCAAGGTATGTGCTTGAGTTATTATCCCCATTAAAGTATTATCATTTAAGTTATTGTTCCTATTTTTTACATTTGTAACTAGAAGTTGGCTTATTTATTCTGAAAATTGGCGGCGTATTGGCAGCAATACTTGAGTTCATACGTGTTGATACCGATTAATCTCTCCCTTTTCTCTGCCGCACCGTATATACCGTAATTTATCGCGGTAAAAAGTATGTCTATTTACGCGGTGGGATATTAAAGTCATGGAATACTTTCAGATAAGCAAATCAATGTAGTAAGAAGGGTCTAAAAGGCATATGCTCACTAATATTATGCAATCAATGGCTATTGTCATTTTCAAATCTTCCAAATATTTTTTATCCCCGTTGAAGCATTACTATCATAACGCAGGTTAATATTTTGGCTTAACCTTTTGAGTAAACTCAAAGCCAATTTGTTTACATCTACATCTACGCGATACCCAGCAAGCCACCGCGAGGGTGTGCGGCAGGGGACGTGTTTAGAGATGATGTTAGATATATTTAAAGGACCCCTGCATATTATGCTAGGTTTGATCAGATAAACAAGATTAGAGAGATAGAAAGCCGTACCGATAAATTGAAAATGTAATTTTTCCCAAGTAGATAAGAGAACACAATAGGTAGCATAGCAAAGGGATAGGTAGGTAAAAAATTGTTGGAGTAGTCCGTAGTGCATGAAGAATATTTAAACATTACTAACCTGTGCTTGTTGGGGAAATGAAGATAAATATATTTAGAGAAAACCTTTCTGGCAAGTAACAACTTCGTCACTAAGTTCACAGTAACCTTATAGTTGCACGTGAATCTTATGCCTAGAATTTCTCCATTTAATAGTATGTATCACTTACAATTAGTAGAATGTAAGTAGCGCACATTTGGTGAGCTTCAACCCCTGCCACGCACCCTCGCAGTGGCTCGCAAGGTATTACGTAAATGTAGATTAGAACAAATGTGGGCATTCCATTTTAGATGAACAGACTGATTAAGAAGTAATTTCCCATGGAAAACAAAATACGCGTAGCTCACCTTCGCTTGCTTAAATCTTGAGTGGGATTGAGGGTAGCTCTTTGTAAATATGATTGCTCACAAAAATACTTGTACTCTAATGCAATCAACAGTTTCTTTATAATTATGAAATGGTGAATTTAAATACATCTTTCTGCTGAAGACTGCCCACCCAAAAAGATAAGTCGACTCATGATCTCACGTAGGGAAAACATTCGCGAAATAATTGGTCGAGCAAATCGTAAATTGGGATTTGTGAAAAGGGTACCAGGTTAGTGTGAATCGACGACGTTGCGATGTCACACACCTTTTAGATGGCTTGCGGACTATTATCTCCATTTTGATGTAGGTAATTTTTAGCAGAAATCCTTGCGAACATGTGGACTGTGTAAATTTCATGACCAAGAGTTGGAATCAAACCCTCTCTAGACTTCGAAGACTACCCAATCTATTTCACCCAGCTCTGATATTAGTTTGAATTTAATTCACTGAATTGAAAGAGAATAATTCATATTCAGGTGTCATAAATAGGGGGAATAATAGATAATTTGTATTGGTATTCTGTATTAATATAACTCAAACTTTCCTCTTAAAGGTCTGTGAAGATCTTTTTGGACCACATGATATCTTGCGAGTTGTGGAGGAATACGACGAGAAGACAAGAAAAATACTGTTTTCTCCACTGAAATGGCCAAGGCTGAGATCAGGAACTGTCCCACCCCTGTCCCCGAACTGCCCAAAGTATGCACTTGTAGACATAGCGTCGTACTGCAATGAAGAGCTAGGTGTGTCCTACGTTATCCCTGGAAAATACTAGACGGACAACTTGGATCAATAGATGTAGATAAAATTCTGTTATGTGCAGCTACTAATATTTTTTAAATAATTATTGCAAATAAGAATGATTTGGTGGCTGAGGAAAAGACAATGACGGCAAGATGTTTGAATATTTTTAAGAAATGTTGTGTATATTCTTGTCACATATTTGTTGTAATAAAATTATTTGTATAAAATGTTTCGAGTTACTCTTTTCTATCAACCTAGACCTTAAATAGCTCAAGTAGGAACATGATATCTGCTTGGCTGTTGGCTGAGATGTGCTTAAAACAGAGTAGGTGAGAGTGAAATTGAATATTTTATTCCTCTTTACTAAAAGTATTTATGCCTTGGATTATGTAAGTTGCGTTTGTCAACTAAACTCAGCTAAGCATTGCGTAGATCAATTTTTTTCTCATGCCTTTCATATTTCCGGATCTATCTGCTTAACTCAAAGTTTTGGATTTCATGTCTCTTTAGCTCTTTGTGAACTATTTAAAATACTATCTTCAAAAGCCTCCAATTGCTGATTTTATGGTTAAGCCTAATTATTCCAAGTCATTAGATCGTTCAGCAAGTAACGATTGATTTTCCCGTTTCCCATAACTTCCGTGGTATAACTTTGGTAGTTTCGTTTATCCTAGAATCTATTCTCCGTTGACTTTAATTTTAAGAGACAATAAGCTCACGAATTTCAAAGATAGACCTTTATCAATACCAGTACTACTGACTTAAAGTTAACGATCGGTCATACGTACGGCTGTGTACAAATAAAGTATACGTGCTGACAGAGCCGGGTGGAATTTTGCTTCGGTGGTTACGGCTGAACGTACAACCATAGCACCACTCAGGATGACGTCACGACTCATCGCGCCGGCCTTTACTCTCGGTGGTTACGGGCGACCGTCCCGGCATCAAGGGAGCACGGTTTTTACTACAAACTATGACGTATTTGCCATATATGGGCATTGTTGTGACGTCGGAATCTCGAATTCGACTTTACAGAATTAGGCCCCAGAAGACGAATATTTTCGAACCCTCGCACCGTAAATTATACATCTGTTACCTTAGCAACAAGGCAGGGCATCCTGCCATTTTTGAGCTTTTCAAATGAACGTTAAATAAAATTTCATTCTCTAGTAAACTGCGATTTCTCAATCCAATGTTTGTGTGTAAAGTGATAATGTTTATGGAGGGGCATGCATCGGCAATAATGAATTATGTCTTCTTAGATGAAGGAAATTACCCTATTGCTTAGCTAAGATCTCCATCAGAGAAACTACCATGAAAAATGCTGTAGAATAAAATTCTAATATCACTTGTATGATATAGTATTCATAATAGTTATGAATATGTTATAATTATTAATTAAATATGCAGTCAAAATGTCTTCCCTACCAAGACCATTATTAAATTATCAAAGTTAACTTCTTTACTGCGTAGATGAATTTGAAACTAATTCTAAAACCTAGCAAGCTTTATTTACACCAACACAAACGCCAAATACGAAAAAATAGCTAGTTGAATAATAAAGACGATAGATATCAAATTAAAATTTTATCTTTATAATTTACCAAACACTTCTAGATACTACTAAACTCCCTCTTGATAATTTGCGTATTTTTGTGGGCTCGAGAAAACTCAACAGGTGCTGACATAAATGCTTGAAGTTAGTGTTTCATTGAATGTATCCTGGAAAACTACATTCATTACTATAAAATCTGTATGTCTAGGTTTAAACACATAAATCTAGCATATATTCATCCCTCTCCTTGGTGAGTTGCAATTCAAGCACTCTGTTGGTATAGCCAATTTTTGTAACAGGAACATAATATAAAAGTAGTTGCATGCAATAAAAACTATTACCTTCATAAAATGGCTCAATAAATCATGTATATTAAGCACTAGAATTTACACACAGGAATATGCATACTATTTATGTATAATTATTATATTCAAATTATCCAGCTAGCAACAATATATTTTTGTTGGATAATGATACTCACTCCCATAATTGATAGAGAAGCTTAAAAAGGTGGAACTTATGTCATTATATGTGTTTGTCGTCCCTCCAACTGTGATTGTTCCAGCGTTAGACAATCTTGAGCCAGTTCTGTAAAATGTGAGAGAAGTGTATAAAAATCTAAGTTTGTTACCATTAAGAGAATTATATAAATACGTGTTAATTTGTGACAACTTCTTAGAAAGTAAATAAATAAAACATCGTGTGATTAATACTGACATGCATCTTCGATGAATAAAAAGGTTGTCTGTACCTAAGCATTTAAACCTCCATGGTAAGACGTCTTTGGCACAAATAATCCCTGGGTTGTTAAATGAATTCAATATGTCAACGCATGATATTAAATGTATATCTGCACTGAAAACATCATTGAAAGGGAGGCTGCTAAGATAAATAGTCCAAAAGCTACACAGCTTGAAAAAAAGAAAATTTAACGATAGGCACCTGCTGACTAGCCGCTCTGGCTTACCAGGATCTAACTTGAATTTTATTATTTTTTATTACATTTCTCTTGTATTTTTATTGTATTTTGGACTTAAACTGTAATTTATTATATTTTATTATATATTTATTGCATATTTTATTGCGTTTTAATTCATGGGATGATGGATATAAAGAAAATATATTCATAGAACTAAAAAATCCAGAATCAAAGAAAGAAAAATAAATAAGGACACCATAAAAGTAAGAAATGACTGGAGGCATAGGCTGAGGAAGACATAGATTTGCAATGGATCGAAGTTTACAATTGTATTTTTCAAATTAGAATAATATTACATTTTGGTTCAGTTTATTGGAATATCCGGTATACCAGATCAGTCAGCCTCAATCAGATAAACCTGCACTATGATACTATGGATAAAACTGTCACGTGCGTTTATTCTTGATTGGTACTTTGATGAAAGAGTAGTTCATTGATTAGAAAAACGTAACTTAGGTTCTCTTTGAAGTTTTTAACTTTTGTATGAAGCTGCTGATACGGTAGGAAGCTAGGGGGGCATTCCATTTTAAATCGACAAATGGTCGTTGCCTCACCATCTCAGATTTCATGCCAGTGCATGTCTGGACTGCAGGAAGTTTTTTGCCTCTTCAATATTAGCTGCTGGGCATTAGAAAAAATGAAAATGTTTCATATTTTCGGCGCAAAAGTGAAACATATCAATAGGGTTTGTGATGTGGTTAGTTACAGTCCTTTGGAGACTTTTACTCCTTACAATCATTTTAACGGCTCCACCGATTCATTCACATGTCCCTTTGCCATTAGATTAGGCAAAAAAATGCCATTGATCTTCTTCATGGTAGGATAGGTTAAGTTTTTTTAAATTTTTTTATTGAGCAGCTGTCCCATCGGAAAAATATATTATTTTTCGTACGTGTGGTAAAAAGAATTAAGTTACTCAATACCAGTTTTTTAGATGAGTAAAAAGGTGTTGTATTGTATTCCAGTGAATCACTTATTACGAAAAAGTTTCTGTTACTTAATTTTCCATTATCTCTATAGTATTCCACAAAAGAATGCAATTTCGCCTGTACTTTAGAGCAACGATAGGATTGTACCTCATCCTGCAGGACAAAAGACATGTTTTCTGAAAAATCCCCAAAGACAATACAATCATCACTTTTCAGGGTTTCCTTTTTTTTATAACATTTAAAATCAAATCATTTCACTAGCAAAAAGCAAGCAAAATACTTGAATTAAAAAAAGGAAATTGAAGAAACAAGGAACTTCCTCCAGTCCAGACATGCACTGGCATGTCCCATTCCACAAAAGAGGACATTCCATTAGTTGGGCACGCTGAAGGTGATGTGAATTCATACACCATGATACAATATAATACAACAAACCTGGTTTCCCTTTAGGCATGTATAGCAGGTCCACTCCATTGATACATAATCATCGAGGACTTAAGGCAGTTTACGAGTTCATTCAATGGTCCCCACCTATTTCCACCTCGAAAACGTTGTACCACCACACATTCCATTCTACCTCTTCTACAAGGTATCAGTGACCCTAGAAACGTTCTCTGCTCGTTTTCATACCATTCTTAACTTGATTAAATCATTGTTTATGGAATACCTGCATTATTCAGGTCCATCGCTTGTGGCTCTCGAACGTTGTATTTTACACAAATTCCAATCCCTATATCTATCCAACCCCTAAAAAACACTACTCAATTCTTTTTTCTTGAAAGAACACCTTTAAAAGTCGCTAATTCAGTAATCACCTGATTTTTAAAACCAGTGCCACATGGATTTTTTTAACTCCGAAAAACCATTTTTTTGCCAAATTTCTAAGGTTATTGGGATATTTCCTCCGAGAAGGTAGGTTAAAATTTACATTTTACTTCTTATTCATACAGTACACACACGTGAGTATTAACACGAGAAAAATTATCCTGTTACTTTAAGTCCATCTTGGTTTATTTATTGCCTAAAAACACAAAAAAACGACATTTTGAACTTTGAATTAGAGCAGTTGAAGAGGCCTTAAAACATACACAAAGTCGACGTTCAAGATCAATATAATCAAATATAGGATATTTTATTTCCATTGATACCTTTTTCATATTTGTGCTAAGTAAAATAAGTATGCAGGAGCTCGTACAAATTTAGCATAAAATGACGATTTTCAAGCGTCCTACGATTTGCCTATAACTCAAGGGCATTTTTTTTATGAACTTAATCCACGGATTATGAGACACAAGGGTAGGCACTACCTACGAGCCGAATTTCGTTGAAATCTGAGGTGGTGAGGTGCCATTTTTTCGAAAAATTGGTCGATTTAAAATGGAATGACTAGAGTAATTTTAAAAGTGGCTTGAGAATTTCCTTTGATCAGCGTAAGTGTGTAAGCGGAAGACAAATTGATCTATGCATATGATTCTCAGGCAAGTACCGAAGGCGATTGCATAATGTCTCTAATATGTAGTTGACAGGGAAAATTGATATTGCTGAGGAGTTCATTTACTCATATTGCCATTTTTCGGGCCGTGAATTTGTTAATTTCGGGTAATGATTCTTGTATTTCTACAACTCGTTCTTTATGCCCGAAATATCTAAGCTAACTTTTTTCTCTGCATTTCTAACATTTCATTCACTCCTCTTTCCAAGTTTTGCACTACATTCCTTTCCAATAGTGTTTCAGTTTCCGCAATGGAATAACAATTTAACGCCCTTTATTTGGAGCTCGAACTAATAAGCCTGTGAAATAACTGTGCTCCTAGGCGTGACATGGTGATATTTGCTTATAAATTTATTACAAAACGACCTAGGTTTGGTCAAAGTGTGATGATAGTAAATCACCCGATGATGACGTGCTCCGACCAAACCTAGGTCGCCTTAAAATAAATTAATATGGAAGAACAAAGTCACTCTTTTCATTTAATATTCTATGAAATAGGTCTGTAATACATAGATCATGTGAAATATCTTTGGGGCACTTTAAATACATTTTATGTGCTTGATTTCTCAGCACATAGAACTTTTAAGATCTAATTGTATAATGTTTAAATTCTTTTGCGATAGGCATTTTGCCACTTTAAGAGGGAAAACACGCATTTGCTTTATCCACTGATAATGTATCCAGGTCTTCCATTCAGCTCTTCCATCTGTAAATCTAAAGGCAACTTGTGAATTAAAACTCATTATTTTCTTCTCATCTCTCGCAATTCTGAGCTCACCTTACTTTCAAGTAATCTAGAGCTAGGTTCATTAACTGCATGTCTTTCGTTCTATTTATCGATATCAAAGCATTCAATCACATTTCATAAGTACTCTTATTATAAAACTGGCACATTGTTTGCGATTAAAATGTTCACATTGTTTAAGTTTCATAGTACTTCCATTTCCAACAAACCTATCTAAAATAATCATAACAAATTTGAAGGCATGCATCTATACTCATATACTTCCTTTGTTAGCATAAACATGAGGCTAAAAATATACTTACAATTTATGAGTCCCAGTAATGGAGAGAGAATAGGATTTTTGCGTCACTAGTTGAGCTACTGTGTAGGTGACGCAAGTCCAAGGATGTCGATCAAGAGAGGGCGTACGAGCAATTTCTCTCCAGGTGCCAACCAGCTAAAAATGGAGTGAAAGCAATGTATAAAAGCAGTGAATATTCAAAGTTATAAAAGTGAAAAATCGATTGGACAAGAATATTTTACCCTAATGTTAAAAATTGGAGTACATTTTATTTATCTAGAACATTATTTTTTTTTCTAAGATGAAATTAAGATGCTTAATTTTTATTTCTTTCACCAAAATTATTCAATAATGGATGCAAGAAATACTAATGCCTATAATGCATGTGTGTAATACCTCTCAAATGTTTCTTTGGATGATGGATAAAAAGTGGAACTGGTGATGTGTGTCCTGGATGATATTCATAGAAATATCTCCTTAGGTTTATGGTATATATAAACGATTGCTAATTTAATGTTTGGTGTAAAATCATCCCCTCCCCCCACACACTTACCCTCGAAAAAGCGTACATTATGAATTGCTGCATATAGATTTAATCATTTTCAAAAGCGAAGGAATGGATAACGACTCAAATAATAACAAAACATGGGAACACAAAATGCACATTTACGTGCGTACATTCACCCGCTAGGACTACAACTAGAACTCAGGAGCCAGCATTATGCTCAATAGAAGAAAGGGCTAGCTTTTATGTTTCAACTTTAGGGATAGAAAGTTGGATATGAGCTATGAAGACTATTTAAATTCAAAGCTAAAAACTAGTCTCGTCGCATACGGAAATGTGGCACAGAAGAAATAGATTATGGGGCGAAAGGCGCATTGGAGAGTGAAAAGAACTATAGTGTATCTTCGAGACGGGAATCCAAATAGGAATGCAGAGCAAGATAATATAGCAAAATTCATTTCAGCGGAATACTCCGCTAAGGTTTTCGTGGCTAGTTCACAGATCTTTTATCAGTGCAAAATTAGGTCATTTAAATGGTATCTATGAAGGTATTGGCCTAGTATTAGTGAGTAAGATACCCTAGAAGAACGTGAGGACAAAATAAGTAAGGTCTGTAATTTAGATAGTTTGAGTTTGACAACTTGAATGTTTCAACTTTAGGGATAGAAAGTTGGATATGAGCTATGAAGACTATTTAAATTCAAAGCTAAAAACTAGTCTCGTCGCATACGGAAATGCGGCACAGAAGAAATAGATTATGGGGCGAAAGGCGCATTGGAGAGTGAAAAGAACTATAGTGTATCTTCGAGACGGGAATCCAAATAGGAATTTTGTAATGCCATTCCTTCGCCATGCGTGAAGTTTAATCAAAGGTAAAATCCATAATTTTTACGAGAGCCAAAACTACCGAGGCCTAAAACATTCACATCATATGCAACATCACTAACATAAAGAAGTACCCTCTCCCAAATGCAAACATGGCAGACATGAAGCAGACTTCGGAGATGAAACGTTTTTCGCCACTTGCTTGGTGTGGATTAGTACCCGAAAGCGCTGCCTTTAACGAATTATCTCACTTTCGAGAATTTAGCCATGAAAAGAAGATACAAAATGCCGTTCTAACAGATATCGGCTTTATTGGCAAATTCGTAAAAACTTGTAAGGGTTATTGTTGAGAGGAGCCCACATCCGCCATCTGAGTAAAGCGACTATATATACCATGGCTCATCGCCCTGAAAAAGAAAAAACCATTCTGACCATTGTTGTCGTAAATAGTAGGTAGCTATGGAATGCTTAAGTGCTATGCAAAGGCAGAATCAATTATAATACCTCTATTTTGCGTGGATAACGGGGAATTATGTGCACAGACCATTGAATAAGCTTCAATTGTGATGCTTTTGAACTCTCGAATAAGACTTGATATATTGTAGGTACTACATAAGGGTTTTTCCAACCACTAATTCATTCGCCATAAAAAGGCGATAATTATAGAATTCAATGTAGCATTAAAAATTCTCATGCTAAAACTCGGAGTGCTAACGGAACCTTCAACTGCAGATTCTAAAAATAGTTCATTAGCATAAAACTTGCTTGAAATCGAGAAATGCTCTCTCCAGATTATTTCAGATCTCAAACAAGTATTTCCCGATCCCGGTAACTCTTACCTCGGAAACAGGAGATTCAGGGTTCGAATCCCACCCAATGAGAGTTTTGTCTTTCCGGAGCAGGAATACTTATGTATTTTAGGTTACTTGTGACTTTTGGTTGTAGTCAGGGTGGGACTTTATAGTCCTTAATTTGCTGGACAATTAAAGCCAAGTTCTTTTATCTTTGATTAGGAAAGGTTAAGATACTCAAAGTTTGTTAGAAGGAAAAATGTTTTCTTCATTAGTACCTACTAAAATATGAAATTAAATTTAGATAAAAACCATGATCAAAGTTTCTAGGGACTTTACTAATTAACTGTACATGAGATCACAAATTGGTGCGTTTGGAAAACTAATCATCTGACTTCTAATTCCTTGTTTTTTCATGAGAACCAAAATATACTTTGGACCCTATGCACTGTTCTCCAATAAAAATTACGGGTTATTCTTCATATTTGGCATAAACTCAAAATTAAAAACTACCAAAGTAAATAAGTTGTACCTCACTCCATGATTGGTCTTTCTCACGCCTCTTTTGCTATAAAAAGTGTCATTTCAGCATTACGTAATTATAAAATATTCTGACTTCCATATCCATTAGTACTCATCTACAGAATTTCTTCACAGTTCTCTAACTTTGCAAAACTGAGCCCTCCCTTTAATTTATAATCAATGGTCATCATTCGGGGATAAAAAAACATATTCCACTACCTGATAGATTATTGCATATATTATTCTATTTTTGTGGTGGAAACGCTCAATGTGGCTATTATCCATTAGAATCATATTTCAAGGTCAAATTTAAAAAATTCCCAATATTTCAACACCTATAAAAAAGAAACCATTGTTGAGCATCCACTCATTGTTTGGGGATTAGTTATTGGATAATTATTTCTGTGTAATCGAGAACACCTGCACGATAAGTGAACTTTAAAGACCAATAACAAATCTCCCATAACGATTAGTAGTATTTTACGTGATGTATTACATTTTCGTCAATACACATACATATATACAAAATACAGCGGAAAAATTCAACAGAGTAAATTTATTACCCAATAAACTATTTGTTGAAATTATTATATCAAAATATTTTAATTTCATATTAAAAAACTTCACAGGTAACTTCATAGTTATATTCGCTTGAAATAAGTAGTTACTTCCACTATTATGTACTCACCTCGTTAAAAAAAAAATTTAAAGTACCATCAAAAATGGATGTTGCAACTGGGCACGATCCATATGAAAACACCTGACCATTTGATCCATTTATGGCAATGAGCACCAGGATAGTAGAATACAGCAAGTTAGAAACCTTCATATTGGCAGTTGATACCATAATCCTTCGGAGAAAGATTAATTTAAATTATACCTTCATACGAAAAATAATAAATAAAAAAAGAATTACTCAAACAACAGTTATTGGATCTTGTGACCGGAGGAAACATTTAAAATTAATTGACAAACAGCATAATACATGAATAAATCTGTGATGAGGTATACCGACAGTGAATGGAGGGATAAAAGTGCGAAATATAAGGGTAAATGATGAACAGATGAACTGATAATTCATCATTATCCTCGGTCATCAATCCTTACATTGGTTAAACGCAGCCGTCCAATTGATTCTCCCACCGGACAACCTCTTCATATTTACGTAATTCTTACCTTTTACATCCGCCATAACTTGTTCCAATCATCTCATACGATATCTTCCTTTCTCGTTCTTCTTGTTCACTTTTCCCTCATCTATTGTCTACACCAGGCCATCGTGTCTCAAGATATGGCCGATTAGGTTGCCCCGTCTTCGTTTTATAGTTTTCAGCAGACTTCTCTTTTCTCCAACTCTTCTAAGGACTTCTTCATTTATCACTCAGTCGATCAATTTTATCTCCATCATTCTTCGGTAGCACCATAATTTGAATGCTTTCAGCCTTTTCTTCTCCGCTGCTGTCATCGTCGATGGCTCACTGCCGTAAAGAAACATTCTCCAGACGTACGTCCTGATGAATTGTTTCCAATTCTACAATTGTATTTCCAGATGTAAGTCGATTCTATTTATGATAGAATGCCTACCCTCATTGCCTGGATATTCAACTACCTCTCTTTTTTGCTTCGTCCATCGTTGGTCACTTGGCTTCCCAGGAAACAGAACTCTTTCACCTCCTCCATTTTTTGTTTTCCTAGTTTAGCGTTGGTTTTGGTCTGTTCTGTCTTGCTGCACACTATGTATTTGTCTATTTCTTATTGATCTTCATCTGATAACTGGCCATTGTCCTTTCCAAGGGTATTAGAATCTTATTCAGATCCTTCTCTGTCTCTGCAAAGAGTGCTATATCATCAGCGAATCGCAGTATGCTAATTTTTTCTCCGTGGATATTCACTCCAGAAGACTACTCTTTGATTTCATTGATGGCTCTCTCGATGTAAACATTAAAAATTATAGAAGATAGTGCACATTCTTGTCACACTCCTTTCCTTATTCTTACTTCTTCACAGTTGGGTGCAGATTTAATCACAGCTACTTGGATTCTATAGAAATCGTAGGTAATTCCTTGGCATTGTAGGACATTCCAATTCCTTTCAGAAGGTTCTCGTATTTATGATTAGACTTCATTTAAGTTTCTTATCACGTTCTTGGGTCCCAAAAGACAACATTTTGAAAGCAGTCCACTTCGGAATAGGGTATAAATCCAATAAAATATTCACATTATGAACCCCGCAGAAACTTTTATTTAAAAAGGTACTTTTATCTTTTACCGAATGCAAACCTATTTTATCTGGGAGTAGCGAAAAGTAAGCCCATGAGATTTTTCCGGATGAAATAGCCGATGTAGAATCAGCTGCGATATCTTGTTTAATAACTTTCAATATCTTCACGAAAAGGGCAACGCAGTTTACGGCATCTCTTTTGGACGATCTTTTTAGCATCATTGCAGTGGTAATAGTAAACAACCCACGGATACGTAATGAGACGAAAGAAAGTTCTTTGCCATTTTTTCTAAAAAATGGCAATTTTCCACAAGAATAAAGATATTTAATTTGACCGGTTTCGGTGTACAACACCATCTTCAGGTGAAAATTAAATCTCAAACATCGGTATATATACAAATTGTATATATACCGATGTTAGAGATTTAATTTTCACCTGAAGATGGTGTTGTACACCGAAACCGGTCAAATTAAATATCTTTATTCTTGTGGAAAATTGCCATTTTTTCTTTCGCTATGATATTCCACCAAATTAGGCCTGAAACAACTACGTTTAATACGTAATGAGACATTACGTTACATTGCTATTTGAATTTCATTCCCTGGTTAATGTTAAACTGTCTCAAATCTCAAGCTATTTCGGTTGATGATGATTTCGAAAGCGTTCCTCTCTTCTCTTCATGTCCCACGTCGGTTCAAATGCACAAACGCGTAAAGAAATGAAAAAAAATATTCACAATTTGAACACCGTTGAAATATTCTTTTAAATACTCCTAATTTAATACGAAGGCAAGCCATCTTATTCGTGAGTAGCGCTAGCAGTCTGCACGTATCTTTGTGCAAAAAAATATGGCTGATCTTGCTTCACGAATAGCCTACAATCCCTTCAGTACCTTCCTATATCCTCGCGAAAAGTACAATGCCGTTTATGTCATTCTTCTATGACACACTGTTTAAGCCTCAACGATGTTTTAATTTCGGAGACGCCAATGGCAAAGACCTTAGCAACGCTCGGAAAAAAACCGAAAAAAGAGTGTATTTCAACATAAATTACACAAGTCCCAGAAACCTGGAGAACAAAAAGTAATACAGTCAACATCATTAGAAAGTCTATATTTTTTCCCATTAAATACAGAAAGATTGAATAAAATTGACTTATAATTAGTTATTTTACTGAGCGAAAGAAAAAAGGAACAGGTCGTGAAGGGTTTGAAAGAGAGGAATGATGAGACGTATATGAAGAGGCTGGCCGATAAAAGAATTGAGTGGAGGGCCGCGTCAAGCCAATCCCAGGATTGTTGTCCGTTGATGATGAGCAAGAAGATTGTAAAAATAGTTATATAGTTATACGTCAAATATACAGTAAAATGTGTGTGACTATACGCAACAGAGCGAAAAGCTCAAGGTTTATATAGGCTACATCTTTACTAGGTTATAAGAATAGAATTTACTCTAATTGGAATAAAACGAATATATAACAAATTGATAGGCTTGACTTCGTGGAACCACATATTGATAACGTAAATTAATTCACTTTGTAAAATTGCACAGATGTATTAAAACCAACCTAGTTTCGATACAGTCAATATCAAGGACCTTGATAACGACTGTGTAAGTCGAAACCTAGAATATAATCTAAAACGAAGACGGGGCAACCTAATCGGCCATATCTTGAGACACGATGGCCTAGTGTAGACAATAGTTGACGGAAAAGTTAAAGGGAAATACGAGAAAGGAAGGTGTCGTATGAGATACATGGAACAGCATTAATACTTCCTCACTATAAAATAATCTGCGGTATCTCACGAAAGAATTTTGGCCAATCTAACTTATGAGGGGAACTAGTGGTTACGGTAAAAATGATTCCAAAACTGAAGCCACAGATCTCTAAATATTTTGTTGTTAATCTAATAAATACTCAACGTATTTCTGAAGACCCCTATTGAATACTACATATTGAAATGACTCTAATTGTTCGGCATTGTCACTCATAAAACCAGAAGCTTTATGGCCTAGCCAACTAAGGATGAAAAAGTACACATTTTGCAGCGAAAGACTAAGTTGTGATTCACTTCTTTCTCGGCGGAAGACCTGCGAAAAACTAGGGTCTGGAGGATGTGGGGTCTCATTATATAATCTTTGCTTGCGTGCAAATAATTTTTTCAGCCCAAAAAACCTTTTGTGCCATCCCATCAATTACTTATTTCTTGGATACTTCGCCGACATCAGTCCTTGGCCAGCTGCGTGAAAGACCTACGACGTTCCTCTGAAGGTTGATTGGCCTCCATCTAATGTGGGAATCCTCGGAATACCCAATAAACATGTAGTTCCTATGAAATTACAAATCTATTGGACATTCAATCGATTTGTTTCTCCATTCGAGAAGAATCTTTATCCTCTGCTTGCCCACCTACTTCCTTTACTCAATTTACATCTCAAGTCTCATTTTCTAAACAAATCCCTTTGCTAAATACTTGCTCCGTCTTCTAAGATTATTTGATCATTTGGAATAAGTGAACAATTACGTAAAATCTGGAATTTTTTTCAGGAACGGGGTTATAGATGAAGTGAAATCCGGTGTTGGCGTTAGCCAATTCCTAATAATATATTCCAAGGGACTCGGGACAAGGGACTTATCACAGACTAAATAATGTACTTTGCCAGTGCCGTAATTTTAACCCGGGCCCGAGCTTCCATTTATTTTTTATGTAATATTTCTTTTGATAAAATTGCGAAATGGACGTTCAAGCGCTTGTGAAAGGTATTCAATCCCCGAATGGTGATCACATTCTTCTTTCTCCTCATATGGGGAACTTTAGGAAAATTTTTGGCACTTCACCATGCATCGACACCACACACCCAACAAAAACAGTTTGCGACGGCGGTGAACCGGTTCAATAGATCTAACCGGTGTTTTAATCTGAAACGGCGTTTTCTCCTAAAAAGGTGTTTTCTCCTGAACCGGTGTTTTCCGCATAAACGGTGTTTCGTACTGAACCATTTTTTTATGAACCCTTTTTTCTGCTGAACTTTATTTTCTCGTGGACTGCGTTTTTTTCATCCAAATTTATTGCCAAAATGTTTATTTAACTTGTTTTTAAGACTTGTTTTGTCCTTACCTCTTAATAACTCGGGCACGCTTTCCTAAACTGAAACCGTAGAACGTGAGAATAATTGCAAGAGCCAATGGTATTTATGCAAGGCCAGGGCGTACATATAAATTACCTCTTGTAATTGTAACGGCGATGTAACTCACATAAAGGAAGACATTGTAAAATGTCCACAGATATTACTTAGCACGACGAGTTTCGTTATTCAAACAACATTATCAAGTGCATTGTTTAGCCTTGATGATAATGCTGTTGTAACAACAAAACGCGCCATTCTAAGTTAGTAACTCATGCCTGGTGAATGAAAATCTTTCTAGAGCCAGAGCGATTGGTGTCTGCATACGGGCGGAATCTCTCCAATTAAGATCTGATTTAAGTGTTTCCAAGGAGTTGATAAGTGTGGAGAGGCTGATTTCTTTCGTCTTGGCTCATAGTTATCTGCCTTTCTTAGTCAGAATTTCCTTTATCTTTCATCTTAGCAAAGATTATGGGGTGAGGGTTTGACTGTGACGCCTTGTGTGAAACATTGTAAAAAATTGGCAGCCCGCAAAAAAAGGCCAAACAAAGGTTGGCCTTTACCTGTTGGCCTTCAGCAAGGCAATTGGCCTTAATGAGTGCTTTCCTTATAAGGGTAGTTGGCACATTGGGAAAATAGGTCTAAGTGCCTCAGGGGAGGAACTTCACTACAAAACAATCTAATCTAATTTAAATGAGCTTCTACGGGGTCCAAAAGGTGAATAATTTATGCATTCATACCGTATTTCGAAGTAAACTGCTTTCAAAATTGTCTTTTAAGACGCAAAAACGTGATAAGAAAATTTATTTTAGTGTAATCTATAAGAAGAGAAGCAAGATGAAAAGAGTTTAAAATAGTTATGCGTCAAATGTGCTTTAGAAGGGGTGAACCGAGCGAAAAGTACCTGGTTTAAGTAGGCTAAATCTCTACCAGGTTTAAAGAATAGAATTTACTCTAATTGGAATAAAATGCATTAATACGTAACCATAGGAAGTTCATTGACGCCACTGTCAGCAAGTTGGAGAATGGAGACGAAAATACCATACATAAAAGACCAGAGAAAAATATTTTGCGAAAAGGTGCGTCGTACCATTCTCAAAAACCCGAATCTGGACTCATTGTCAACAATAGCAGACATTCGAATGTACTTTCTCTAATAAAATTGTTTGTTTCTTCTAGCCTGAAAATTTCAAAATAATATTCTAATTTTGTAAAATCCCAAGTATTAATACGTAACCATAAGATGGGAGAAATGATTCACTTTGAACTTATTCCAGAATTTATTTTGACCCAACCGGTTTCGACGATAGCACGTCATCATTAGGGGTACAATCTCCCTGTACCCCTGATGATGATGTGCTAACGTCGAAACCGGTTGGGTCAAAATAAATTCGTTGAATAAGTACAAAGTGAATTATTTCTCCCATCATGCCGTATTTACACAAATTAGAGCCTGCAACCGTTTCAGCTGTAACCATAGGAAGTTTATTGACGCCACTGTCATGAAGTTGTAGAATGGAGACGAACATAACATGCATAAAAGGCCAGAGAAAATTTAATTGCGAAGAGGGGGGTCGTACCATTCCCAAAAACCCGAATCTGGACTCATTGTGAACAATAGCAGACATTCGTATGTACCTCCCCTACTAACCTACTTTGTTTCTTCTTGCTAAAATACATTTATGGTTCCGATGAAGTTAAAAAAAAAAGAAAACTAAGGTATTGGCATGCAGTAGGAGAAAAGAAGCCAGGAACTAATGAAAAAAAAACGGAAAAAAACCTAGGAGGTGCAAGAGTTGTGTTACCAATACCGGTGTTATCCGATAAACCAGGGATGGACGAAGTAAAAGAAAACGTACCAATTGAATCGCCCAAGCAAAAAGGGCATTTTACCAAAAGAAGATTCTGCTTACAGTCACAAATATAAGCGTGAAAGTGAGGACATATTTCATCATAACATATATTTGGAGCATGCTACTATATGGCAGCAAAGGATGAACGAGAACTGCAGCAGAGAAGTCCAAGCTGGGAGCATTTGAAATGTGGTGCTACCGAAGAATAATGACGATAAAATGGATAGACCGAATTACAAACAAAGAAAGAAAGAAGTCTTAGGAAGAGTGAGAGAAACGAAATTTCTACTGAAAACCCTAAAAAGAAGAGGGATAACTTATCGGTCACTTCTTCAGACGCGATGGCGTGATAAAGACATCGTTGAGGGAAAAATGAGCGGTAATAATGGAAAAGGCAGACTTCGTATGAGTTATATAGAACAGTTCCTGAAGTAAGTATATTAAAGAGAGGAGTTACCTCAACATGAAGAGGTTGGCAAATAGATTAATATAAAGTACTTTGGAGGGCTGCGTCAAGCCAATCCTATGATAGTTGACCGATGATGATTTTGATGATGATTCCGATGTTCACTTGGAGCAATAGCTAAATCCATAAACAAGTTTGTTTTCGCCCCTTCTTGAAAAATTTTTAAATTTCTTAATGAAATTCGTATTTATTATATTTCTCCCTCCCGTTGAATTTCAAGAGGCACCTTCAGCTAGTTTCATTAAAAATTAGAAAGAGTCACTTATTCTAACCGTTTTATTCTACTATACTTTCAACAAGTTCTAAAACTGGAAAATACATATTTTTAACAGGGACTTTTAAGTTCATGCATGATGTGCCTGACGTAAGGTTATTTGGATAGTTTTGAGTTCTGTGTGGTGCAATATGACCCTAGCAGTTGACGCATCCGAAAAACCCTAATACTACTACCACTGAAGTCGAATGTAGGTATGTTTGTAGGAATATACATTTGCATATAACTCGAGGACCAAACGTACTACGGCATTCAAACTTTGAAGCTACATTAATGTCAATCACGCAAAGTAATTTGCTTACTTTTCATGAAATAATAGTATAAATTAATGTAAATAATAGTAAATATTAACACCTGTTTGATCGCATATGAGTCGAAGCGTTCCCATACGTTGTACTGCATGTAAATGTCTTATTTCTTGAGGAGCTGATTTGTAAATTCAAATTAGAAATATTTATTCTTAAAATTCAAAGGGATCTTAACCGAAAGGTATGTTATTAACGGTTCTTAATTTTATCGTTGAATATTCTTTTGGCTAAAATTCCCGGAACTTTGAAGATTTCAGCGGCACTTTCTTAAATTTTACTGCTCAAACAGCTATTACATATGGCGACCGAAGGTTTTTTTTTTAAATTAAGTTTGATACGGTTCGTCGACTGAGACTTTCGTTTGTGGTTCTTTACCTACTGCTTAGGATTATTTGTGCTGATATTTATCGCCATTGCTGTTCGATTGTACACCTGAATGTCATGTGTATTTTCTAGTATTAGTCTGAATTTGTGATTGTTTACTTGTTTCATTTCCTCTCTTTCTGAATCCCTGATAACAAAACACTAGTATCAATAAGTAGGTATTTTTGTTTGACCGCTGGAATTTGAAAATTACATCAACTTCATTACATCTACTAATTTCAGCCATATCATTCCACAATGGACGATTGGTAACAGAAAAGTAAAGCGAATGAAACTTAGACGCCAGAATAAAAGGAAGCGACGTTTTAGTCAAATTCAACTGTGTAAAATAATCAATTTAAGACACTAGAATCCCTTCATTAAAATAAAAACTACTCTATTATTTCCTACTTTTTTCACTCCCGTTGAGAATCCACGGGCACCTTCCGCAAGTATATTATTTAAATGAACTGCGCGTCTTTAAAAGCATACAAAAATTACTAGTCCATGCATTTAATTATTGTTTTTATCAGAAATTATGGCTCAGGCTCTAACATACGCACACGCCTTAATATTACTCTGATGAGTTTTATAAAGAGTTATTGATGATTATTTTGTAAAAAAAACTTTTAAATCTTCAATACAATCTAATTTTTAGATATTTATTTTTTAGATATTTTTTCATGCGCTTAGATATTTTTTTAAATGTTGTAATGTTTACAAATAATGCTCTACCCTCATCTCTCTCCTGGCGTTGTGTAAACCTGATAGTAACTATTTGTCTCAGGTGTATACGAAAAAACGCGTGCGTCTCATGCAGATGTCCGAGAAAAAGATAAAATATCCTAGATTAACATTGCTCGCGAACAATCGTGAAAATACCTTTTTCTCATTAAGGATGAAGTGATGCCCTTCCGTAAACGTCCATAGAACTTATTGCATAAATAAAGACATTTTGTGTGGAAATTCACACCGCCACACGCTCATTGATTCTATTTTGACAAAATTTTAAAAATAACCACATGCTCTATCGACAAGCATTCACATATTTTAGACGTGGAGTCTCCAACCAGTTCAGTCCAGTAAGCTACCTTTATCCGTCTTAGTGAAATCTAATAAGGTTTTATGCTGGCCATGTGTCAAAGATAATGGGAAAAATGTATTTGACTTGAATGATGTAAATTGCATAAAAAACGTCCATCGCTTTGGGAACCGGACTCCTTCTACTGCTGCCAACACTCACGCAGACTTATCTTTGGAACACTGTTAAACACTATGAGAATACTTTAGAGTAGCACACACTGAGTATCACTTACAAATTAGTAACCAGAGTGAAAAAACGTACTTACTGAATAAGTAATGATCCCTGAATGGCAAACTTCTTTTCCAAACGAAGGTCTATGGAGAACTACGGCTCAAAAATCCAGTATCCCCTTTTATACGATCAGTGGATATTTAAATCATGTTTTTTCTCGAGAAAAATAAAAATCTTCCCAGCCCGCCACTGAATTTCAAATGACCCCCTCCCTTGGCCATGTCAAACTTTGTGTGGGATGAGGGCCGAATTTCAGGTGGTTCCTTAGGGTTGAAGGACCTTTTACCTTGCGGAGCTCTTCAAAGATACCACGAGGCTATTCACTCCTAAACTGAGGATGGAATTAGGGTTTAATGTGGCCCTTTCATTTGAAGTACATTAAAACGTGAAACTGATACCATTAAATATCCTGCCCTCTCTTTGCAATTCATTTTCTGATATTCTGCTGCCCTCGGGAAAAAAGAGATTTCTCACCTATCTACCTAACCTCATTATTGAGTTCCATTTTAGTGTATTATGCTTATGTTCTCAAATATGCTCAAAATGTTTTACACTAAATAATTGGGGATTTCATACTCGACCTTTGCCCGTTGGGCGTAACTAATTGTAAGACGTGTTAAAAACAATGTGTTTGGAACCTCTACGAATTCCTCTGTACATGAATCCACTGTATCGGCGCTACGACATCATCCACATGTGCTATAAATGTATATATTATCCGTGAGAATCCTTCTTTAAAGATTTAAAAGAGGTACAGTATAATTTTCAATATCCGCGAAGGCCGTTTTACACGATACATTATTTGTACAGTTTTATGTAAAAACGCTTTAAAGAATTTGGATTTCCCGTCCTCTTTAGTCATTTTTTTAACGTACTGTCTCAGCGAAAACAGAAGATTGTTAATGGTTACGAACAAATTAGGATATCTTGGTACGGTTTTCATCAAGGAATCAGGGAATGACATCGTCCTAATTATGTGTTGTTATTGCTAGAGCAAGGAAATGAACGCTCGCTGATTATTTCTACATGCAATTTTTGTGGTTTGATGGATTTGAACTGGAAATGAGTATAAGTACCGAAGATTGAACTCTGAGCAACTGGTAGAAAAAATACGTAATTTTCAAATAAATGGACAATAATAGCCAAGTCATCTGACGTAGCGATGACCTAAGAATTATTAGCCCCGAAAATGCTTACAATATTTTTCAATAGAGCAGTATAAAATGAAAATATATTAACATTCATATATCATTGAATTCATTAATGATCAGTTCGCCACTTTGAATTCATATTTATCACGCCAACATTTTTGTATGTTTGTGCTGCTGTCTCATTATATGGTGCAATTTAGTCGTAGCTTTTTAAAAGGAGGGGGACTAGAACCAGTGCTAGTTACTTAAGGGACTTAACCATTGGTAGGTGGCGGAACGTAATAAGAATTATTAAATGTGGAGGGAGAAAACTATCGTTTATTTTATATTAACCTGTGTTGAATCAAAGTTTTTGACAGGTTACAAAAGAGTTCATTTACTTTTCACCGCAGATTTGGGGCGGGGTTCCTCTATATAACCTCTGCTACGTCCATAAATAAAAAAAATAATCCTCTTATCTACATCTTTCTAGCATCAAATGGCGAAAACATAATATTTTCGTCTATTAGCACGTAACCATGTCGAAGGCTGTACCAACGGTCTGAAATCGACTTTTTAGGCGTGGTATCCAGGCCCCTTAACCATTATCTTCGCGGTTCGTACTTAATTTTTATTGCTTTATCAAGTGCACATTCGGCGATCAAACTGGCTGCAAACACAGGTTCCAAAAATGCAACGACTGTCTCGCTTGAGTTTCTTGTCCTTAGGAAAGGCACGTGAGAAAGCCAAAGATTTTAGCTCTCTAGCTGACGCGAGATTAAAGCTTTCTGTTTGCGGTCCCTAGAACAGCGCCTATTGCATTTGAAAGTCTCCAAACTTGAGTTTATAATTACCAGCTAATAATTATGATGCCAACATAGATAGTTCAATACTTTTATTAACATTTGCAAAGAGGTCCTCGTGAATAATTTTGCCTAAGTATACCAATGTATTATTTTAGGGTGGAATGTATAAAACTAATTTCTTTTCAAGCTTATTCCTTAAATGCATTACCTATCTTAAGTCCGCTTTACACGATGCAAATTTTGTACAATTTCATACAAACTCTTGTATGAGGAAAATGTACCGTGTCAAGTGGCATTTTGTGTATTCAAGCCGTTTACCAGTTGCGAGAACAGAAACATGCATTTCCTACCGCCTTTTCTATATTTTCCCCTACTTATTTGCTTTCCCACCCAACTTTAATTAAGAACTGAAACACACTCCTTTTTCCAACCGAAATACGCACATTTAAGAATTGTGAAAACAAACCATCACTTTCAACCGTGAAAAAGACCACAATGTCATTTTAAAACACTTCACAAACATAACAAAATACTTTTTTCCCGCGACACATACGATTTCCCACAAAACTTAAATTAAGAACTGAAACACACCTTCTCCCTAGCTAAATAACCACATTAAGAATCGTCGAAAAAATGGGCTCACTCTCAACACTATATGAAACGACCACCGCCACACCTTTTGTTATAACAACAGGCCAAGTCACAATATTTTCGGGCCCCTGGGCAACTGAGTGGTCCAGGCCCCCTAAATCCCGGCAAACCCCCTCACACAATTTAGACCAGAACTGCAAATTTTCAGGTCATTTTATAACCAAGGCTTACCTGATTATTAGCTTTTTCTGCAGAAGAAACTTGCACACTGTCATACATTACCTTTTGATTTACTATAAATGGTCATTTTTTTAAAATTAAATACATGTCAGTGGAATGGAATGGGGAAACAATTTCAAAATGGAAAATTTTTAGCGGTGTAACACACTCTACACTTTCATTTTACAGTAATCAAAACTAGGACTTACTTGAACTTGAAAATTTTATAAAAAGCCATATGTGCCCATAATTATGAAAGTGGTCTTAGTCAAATATTTCTTGTTTCTAGATATTTATTGATTTGCATTTGAATAATTTAAAAAATATTTGTACATTATGCAATATTTTAATTTAAAATTTTATTAGTCTTCATTAATAGAAATTTATTATGAATATGAAATTTTGTGTGAATTTCATTCGAAAATGTTGTTTTTAAAGTTGAAATTGACTTAGACCATTTTCAAAATTAACTGAATTTCCTATAAATGACTTAAAGCAATAAAAAAGTATGAGTTTTATTATAAACAATATTTTTGTTAAATAATTCATGAACAACAATTAATTATTTTTAAAAGGAAACCATTTTATCATCATGAGTTTTGTAAAATTCTTGAACTGTTCCTGAAAAAATGGAGGGACGTATGGTAGTAAACACATAATATCTTTATGTTTTTCTTCCGTTACTGGTCTAGTGGTAGTGTATAATGGAAGTAATTTAATATTTCCGTATATTTTTGGTCTTCCTCTTTTAGGTGAAAGATCCAAAACTTGGAATTTAGAATCATCTAAAGAAGTTTTAAAGAACATCTTATAAGGTTCATTTTTCAAGAATCTCATCCATTGAATTTGCAGTCAAGAGAAAGATTCGCCCGCAGTATTTTTTACTCTTCTTGTAGTTGACTTTTCTAGTGGTTTCGTTGAAACAAAATCCGGCTGAGACATTCGTTTTACCGAAAATGTATTTCTTCTTCTACACTTTTCTATCAATTCATAATAATGCTCAGGGTATAAGTAATTTGCTTTTTTCATTTTCATTTCTATCAACCCAAAACCACAGTCATTAGGTAGAAACGAATGACCATATACCAAAAATTTGTGGTATATCGTTTTAATATTATTATTTGAATACAAAGCAATTTTCATGCACCTTAATGCTACTTTAATGTTACGATTTTGGCCTGAACAAGCATCACTGTAAGCTATTAAGTGTTTTTGAGTATTTACATCTTCCATATGCATTAAAATGCATGATGCTACTACCTGTGCACCTTTTGAAGCTGTAGTTTTATCCCATACATATTTCTTGACATTGTCATCATGGAATTTATGGAAATCCAAGTTGTATATGTACATATTTCGCTTATAATAAGCTAACGAAAGAGAAAGTTTTGGATACGGGAGTGCTTTTTGCAAATCAAAAGAGAATCCATAATATTCCCTGGGATTTTCTTTTGCCTATTTCTGGTCTTTTGCAAGAGTGTTCCTAGCTCGTTCGGCATTTTGCAAATTTAAATCATGACTTTGTCTAAGATGTAACTTCTCTCCCTCATTACCACATGCTTCGATTTTTCCCTTCAATAAATATCATTTTTTTCCCCGTGTCTTTTCGAGGAGCACGGAAATTTAAATTAAATTCAGTATTAAATACTTTCCTGTAGATCCACTCCTTCACAAGTGGTTGGTTATTTTCCTCACATTTCTCCACATATAGGCTAGCCATTTTACGAATATCTAAATCAGGACTCAAATATTTTCGACCAGGAGTGCGATGAGCCCTGGTGTAGTGGCTCTCACATGCTGGGAAACTTAAAATATGTTCTCGTACAGCTTTTATCTTAAATTCCACTGTTTTTCGTGAAGATACAGGCATCTTCCCACAACGATCAGTACCAGGTGTTTCAGCATTCAGAGCATGAGTTAATCGCCCTACAAAAATTTTAAATGTATCTAAAAAAACTTCCTGCAAACCGACACTTCTGAATTATAATTTCATGACAGTAATTATTCGTAGCTGCATTTTTTCAAATGTCTTTCAAATGTTCTGGGCCGCCTTTGTTTTATTAATCGTTGATGAACTGTAATACATAGATATAGATTCTGGGTTTCAAAATCTTTTCGTTTCCAGAAATTATTAAAATAGGATTTTCTTTCATTATATTCTACGCGGTTAAAATTATTTCTTGAGCAAAAGCAATCCTTATCTTAAAAAGTTTTGATTTTTTCTCGTGTATTCTTCGCCATTATTTCTCTTAATTTTTCTGATATTTTGTGCGTAACTACCTTCATTTCTTGTACTCTTTCTTTTCTTGCTTTGCACCATTTCTGTTGTTTTACCGTGCACCTTTTCTGGGGTTTCTAAATTTGCAGTGAAGTCTTGGTATGATTTAATGAAGATGATAATTCTCTTATTATTTTCCATTTATTTGAAGTATTACGTGGTCGTAAAATATCTGCAAACCACATCATATCCGAGTAATAATTTACATAAGTTCTTTAATTTTTTGATTTAGACCACTTTCATAATTAACATTAACTGAATTCCATGTAATGTCGAAATTACAACTATTATCTAATGGTTCATTTTTGACAATATCGTAAAAATTACATTGAATTCATTTAGTTTAAAATAATATTGTGTGAAATAACTGATAAAATGATTTTTTTTTAAATTTTGACTTAGAACACTTTCATAATTATGAGCTCATATATAAAAAGTACTTTTCCTTTTTTTAAAATTAGTATATCCACAACTACTCTCATCTTTTCGGAGATACGGAGATAATTATATCACCACCAAATTAAAATGAATGGACGGTATTCACTTCTACTAAGCTTTGCTTTCAATTAAACTCTGTCAATAAAACATAAAATAAGGGAATGGGTAAAAATATTGTTAATGTTAATAAAGTTAAGGGTTTTGACGAACAGAATATAATTTGTTGTGCCTTAATTTTAAGCTATTTTCGATAATTTGTTTCCTTCCTGTGTGCACAATTCAAGTAAAGTAGAAACGAAAGTTTTCCTAGAAGAAAATAGTCTAATGTGACGTATAAATCAGGGATATGAATATTGTATCGCAAGGAAAATGTAAGATTTGAGTGGATTTTCTCGATGAACACCCGAAATCTCCGCGGTGTCCAAAATGTACCTTTCTGCATGAACCTCCCAGCAGGGACAAAGGCTTGGACTGTTGGGGCAAAAGGGCAAATAAACGGAAATAAGTCCTTAATAGTGTCCCTCTGGAACGTAAAATAATGTTTATGTGAAAAATACAGGAATTTTAAGGCTTTGAGGGTGTGACTGAGAAGTTTAGTATAGGTCTCACAAAAATGGGACAACAATAATCGATTAGAGGCATTTTCGGCTCGAATTGGGA
Source organism: Platycnemis pennipes (assembly GCA_933228895.1). Classification (NCBI taxonomy): domain Eukaryota; kingdom Metazoa; phylum Arthropoda; class Insecta; order Odonata; family Platycnemididae; genus Platycnemis; species Platycnemis pennipes. Next base: position 107,113,674 of record OW121854.1, on the reverse strand, counting down.
TTCACTCACCCCGAATGCATTACGCATATGATTTTGGAAGTTTAGGGCATGGGACAACAATTGATGTACAGCCAGATATTTAAGATAATCACTGGTAATATATCATTATAAAAACAAAAGAAATATGTTCTACAATCCTCAGTATTAGTTTAAATATAAGCACTCAGTATGTTTGAAGTGTTTCTGATCAATTTAACCGCTCCAAAGTCACATTTAACCGCGTTTTTTTTTTCTACATTCTGACACTAACAACTTATTGCTGCAACTAATTAACTCGCTTAAGTTTCCTCAAAATACTGCTTTCAAGTCCACTTAAAATAATTGGGGAAAAATTACTACTCGTTTGCCACCGGGTGTTGTGCATATTTCATTTTCTTGCGACTCCTTTCCACCGACATTTTTTTCATTCAGATTAGCTCTTCCTGTCTTTAGGAAAATTCTTTCATTCATTGCATCCTAATTTATGACAAATGCTTTGTTTCCATCCCACAACGATCTGCATTTAACTCTTTGTCCTCTTTTTCTCTCAATTTACTTTTCTCATTCTTAACCACACCTCCAAGTTTTCAGATAGTTACTACTTCAGCCTCAGACCTTTAGATCCAAATGAGATTTCAATATATAACAATTTTTATACCCATTTCCTTCGAGGATCTAGAGAAGAGTTTGTTAATGCCAGCTAGGTGAACGTAATCTTTCTTTCGGCTAGGTTAACTGATAGGTTGCACTTCTCCTTGCGTCAAAACCAAAGCAGCGTCAAATCAAAGGCTCCTTAAACTCTATTTTCAATTTCTCTTCTATAAAAGATAGGCATGATAGGCAATGTGCAACCCGTCTAATCAGCTGTCTTGACTTGCACCCTCTCCTCTATTTTCTCGATCCCCTCATTTAATATGGCATTTTTTCTAATTGCACGTAGCAATTACCATAGTAAGAACATGCCAATTGAACCCCTTCCTCTCAGATTCACGTTTTAATTTCTAAGCGTAGTAATTATTTTTCTACACGGCACTCAGTTAAACTCCTCTATGTAAACGCAACAAGCAATTAAGTATTATTTTTACTCAATATTCCAATGCAAACGCTTCATTTGAGCACTTTTGTATCTTGATTGACTCTAATTCTCAATACAAGGAGAGCCTTGCGTAAGACTATAAGACGAGGTAAAAGGAAAACATTCCTGTAAGTAAACCACCTATTATTCCTAATCTGAAATAAAAATAACGCTGCAAACACGTTATTTGTATAATGTTAACATGAAACATACCATGGTGAGCTAGTAAATAATTACTTCGTTAAGGGCACGGATGAGTAGGTAAGGAGAAAAATCGGGTATTAGAGTGACATTTGGGTTTTTCTGTGTGGAATAAGATAATAATGGGTTTACCACGGGTAGTTGGATAAGAAGGGAGCTAATAGGTAAGGAAGAGGAGCTGAGGAGATAAACAAATAGGACGGGAAAAGGATCCGTTTTTGAGACGAAATCCCGTCTAGAATTTCTCCTGTCATAAATTATGGAGTAAAACTTCATCTTTTAAGGATCCCATAGTTCGTCGGGATGTCTGGGAGTGGGAAGACAATCCTTGCACTTGATAACGCCGTAGGAACTTCTTTCATTGTCTTTTAGCTGGTACTCCTCTCCTTTAAGATCGTCACATACGAAAATATTCACTATCATGCGAGTCAAAGTGAGGTAAGTAAATTCCACTCCCAACGGTTTTTGGAACTTATCTTTTGCATGAATTGACACTCTCAATGCGGCTGGTAGGCATTTAAACTTCACTACACGTGGATTTTGCATGTTCCCGATAATGTATTGACATTTAAGCACATATTTACAAAGATTATTTCTTTGGAAAAAACACAATATCACATAATATATTGGAAATATTGTTGAACCTTGTAATGGTAGGTTCAAAGTGGTAATTTTTCTTATTCTAGCCTTCGTACGAAATTAATTACTCTCTTCTGTACAAACATGATTTTTTGAAAAGACATTCAATGCAGTGTGTGATTTCAAAATAATCTTCCATTCGTCTCTACATTCATTTGCCCTCCTCTGTTTAAGCTGCCGCTTTCGAATTGGATGTTAGAAAGGAGAAATAAAGTCATATTTAATGTTAATCTATCACTCATTTACATTTTTAAATACCTATCTAAACTACACACAACTTTCCTGCAGGTGTTCTCATCGATTATAATCGATATTTGTCGTAGCTTAGCCTCTTCAAGTATTTCTGATCGTATTTAATAACATTTTATTCACTTTACTTTTCGTTTACAGCCTAAGTTGTATTCCATTTCAATGAATGGTTCAATATAACATTGAAAATAATATTTCTTACATAGTGCTAGGTTGAAAATGATTTAACTCATTTATCTCAGTAATCTTTTAAGCATTATTGCATATTTATTTTTTAAATCTGATCAAGATGATGAAGATGTTTATTTTACAGAATAAGGCCAATCACAGCAGTCATGCTCAATATTTTATAATAAGTAAAAAACCTTGAATTTCTAATAAAAGGTTTATGCATAAATTATTAAAATTAACTTATTTGAAAGCAGCACCAATAGCGTGGTGTCGCACATTTAAAAAAATGTTAATATACTTTATTTTCCTTTCAGGAAAAATTATTTAAAATTGCAAGCAAGCATGCATACCTACTGTTCGAATGCAATTCCGTAATTTTTTTAAGGGAAGATATTTAAGTAAACATTCTTAAATAACAAAAACAAATTATGCATACAAAACATATTATACAACATATGCACACCATAAAACGCAAGCGAAAAACGCATAAATAAAACTGTGCAATATAAGGGAAATATATCAATAGCTAAATATCGAGCTAGAAATAAATCTAATATTTTAACAAGTGTTGAAGAGTAGGAAATTTTGATCGCTTTCCAGTATAATTTGGCACATTTTACCTCTAGTAGCATTATTAATGATCGAAAAAATTCCCTGACATGAAAGCCTTACCCCTTGACTTTCAGTCCATATTGGTCTTGGTTGGACGATATTTGTATAAAAATAAATCATCAATAATCCTTAGTTTGTCCCAAGATTTCCACGTAATATATAGCTAAACTTTTTCATATTTTCCCATCCTTGAATGAATAAATATGTATATATATATATATATTGTGACGGGACACGTGGCTGGACTGTTCGACCTCTTCTCAGCCGGGGTTTGTCTCCGCACGGATCCTGCGGTCGGGCAAATTCCCCCCCCCTTTCCCGTTCCCTCCGTCACCCACGAATGAGAACGCGCCAACTCCACTCCGGAGAAAGGAAAGGAAAGCTTCGCTCCTAATGAGAAGCGACAAGGGGTGCCACTCAAAACCGGGGTCAAGCTGATCAGCAAGCAGAGATCAACGAGAAAAATATCTTAGGGTGAGGCCTTCGCGGAACTGCAGCATTACCCTCCGAGATCGGCGGTGATCGGACCTGAAAATCGAATGGACGCGGATCACCGCGTTCGGGAGTAAAGGACGACTCGCGCTCACAGGAAAAACACCGATTTATTACTAGACACATAGGAAAATTACACTCCTACACTATAATGAGGGATGAATGAGTTGGTGATACGTGAAACATTAATGAAATATACCCAAATGATAGCTAACCTAACTAAGAACTAATGAATGATACAAAAAATGAACAGTGAAACCCTTTCAAAAATGAAATGAAAGGACATGAAACCCTTTATACAATATTTACAAGCTCCTCGTCCTTTCGTTTGAAATATGGTTGAGGACCACTAGGACGGGAGGAGAGTGATACAAATTCAGTCTGCTTGGGACTGACTTTCAAATGACGTGCGCCCCTCTTAGAGAATGTGAGTTCACTTGCGCATGACGGTGGAGTTGACTCAGGAGTATGGTAGCGACGGCTTTCGCCCCGATTCACTGGGCGTCGAAGACGGGGTCGGAGTTCACTCGACCGTTGGCCGATCGGTTCGGGGAGGTTTGATAGGAAAGTACTATGCCTTGTAAGGTGTCTGGAGCATGCCCGGAGACGCGTGGGTTTCCCGGCCCTGGGGTGAGAAATCGTTGGCGCCGGTCCTCGGCCCAACCTTCTACGTCCGCCTTAGAGCCAACAGGGAAATTGTCGCCTGGCTGCGATGTCGTCCGCTTGCACGAGATGTGTCCTCTCAAGCGATGACTCTTTCGCAGGTCCGCCTCTCCAGCTCCACGCCTTATGGCTGCTTTCAATCTGTCCTCCTCGCTGCTCCGTTCTCTGCGTCCACTTGCGTCGCGTCGCCCTCCTTCCTTCGAGTCGTCTCTCTTTCCGTCTGCCGTCTTTCACTCTGGAGTCTGAGGTGACTTGGTAGAGGTCTCAAAAAGAGGGGAGGTGGCGGGCCGGACACCTCGTCGTCTCCTTGCCGCACCCGACCCGCGTCATTCTGTTGGCGACCAGTGCACAGTGTCTTTCAAGCTGATGCGGCTCAGTCCCCGAAGCAGGCCCTGAGGTGCTCACGCACCTGCCTCTTCACCTCCTCGGGCACTTCCCGGAGCACTGAAGAGTGTAAGCATCGCAGAGAAGATGGTGACTAGAATAGGGGAGTCGGTTTAGTCGGGCGTGAACCAGGGAGGACACTAGTGCGGCCAATGTGACCGCTTTAAAAAAGGGGAAAAGCCGGAAGTTAAGGGTAATTAAATTTTGCAGTGAAATTACACAATTGCCAAAGATATCAAACATTTTGTAGATTTTCTTTAGCACCTCCCATTCGAGTAAACGCTCATCGCAGCCCACTACGCAATGAACCAATGAGTCCACCCGCCGGCAAAGAGGACAGCGGGGAGAGTCGGAGAGTCTCAATTTGAATTTGTTCTCGAGGGTGGGCAGCAGGTTGCCAATAACCGCGTACATCGTACTCCGCAACTGAGCATCCTTACAAGACGCATTCCAGTTGCGGAACGAAGGCGCCGATCCTGTGCCCGCCGCTACTACATGAGGACGAACCATCCGCCGGTACATCACCCTCGAGACGAAGGCTTCTCCAGGCATCAGGGCGTCCACGGCTCGCAACATAAAGGTTTCAGCCTGCCTGAAGGACGGACTGTGATGTGCGAAGTCCAGAGCATCTTTCGCCATCTCCCTCCACGCCGGCCGATCGTCACCTAGAGCGCCGGCGTGGAGTTTCGCGCACATAGTGTGAGCCTTGACTAGAATATGAGTGAGGCCTAGTCCGCCCTGTACTGGGGGACTGTAAAGCTGCACCCTCGAGATTTTCTTAACGTGATTTTTCCAAAAAAACCTATTCGTAGCTTTAATCAACTCAGCGTGCACCCGGGGGGATAACGGCCATATGTGGGCCACGTGCCAGATCCTGGGCAGTATGAACTGCTCCAGGAGACGAACCCGGGCCGTGAGCGGGATGTTCGGTGACGAATACACTGCCGCCATCCACTTCACTTGCCGGGCCGCCTCCCCCCAGTTACGATCCAAGGCTACCTGCAGGGAAGGATCCCAATGGCGGCCAAGGATCTTGATGGGGGGCGTGGCAAGCCGCCAGTTGTACGCGGATGGACTCTGGAGACTTCCCTCGAAGGGGAGATAACATGATTTTTCGTTGTTCACGAAGAGGCCACCGGGCTCGTACTCGGACAAGACTTCTCTTATCACGCGAAACTGATCCCGGTGACCTACAAACAGAGTCAAATCATCCGCATACAACACCCCGGTGTGCAATGCACTACGAAGTTCCACCCCCACCCCCCGCCCGGCCAAAGCCCGGATCACAGGATCCATGGCGAAGCTAAACAGGAGCATGGAGAGCGGACACCCCTGACGCACCGAGTTGGATATAGCGAATGGTTGGGAAATTTCCCTCTGGAATCTAATTCGAGACGTGACGTTAGAATACAAAATTTTGCCTCTCCTTCCCGCTATATCAGCCCCTAACAGTTTCCATTCCATCCTCGTCTCCCAGCGCGCCGTCTCCGTCGCCTCCTTTGTCTGCTGCGGGGTCCGTGGAGATGGGGAACGCCACGATGGCCGAGTCGGACGCGTCCACGACCGACTCGCAGAGGACACCACAGACCCGGAACAGGACGAAGCGCTGCCGGCCACGTGGGTCGGGTGTGAACAAGGGTTCTAAGTAGCTTACGCTTAGTTCCCTCCATTATGAGTCTTTGTGTCATCACTTTCAAAACGGCGGGGGTTTCCTCGCCGTCGAAAATTAACGTCATTAAATCCTGTTTCTTGGCTCTTCAGGCAGACGTTATCCTACTTCAGGAAACGGTAGACGGCGTCGTTTGGCGTGACGCCGTCTACGATGAATTCAGCAATTTCTACGGTCCAAGGGGTGGCGTCACCACACTTGTGCGTCGCACAATTCCTGTGCGCGCGGTGCGGCGCCACCCTGACGGCCGGATTATAGCGCTTGTTGCAGCGGGTATTCATTTCATCAACATATATGCCCCCGCTGGTGAGGGACGTCGAGCGGAGAGGGAGTCTTTTTCTCGGTCTCGCTCTTGAATTATTTGCACTGTTTCTCCGGGAAAGCCATCCTCGGAGGAGATTTTAATACAATTTATCGACGGGAGGACAGTATTTCAAATCGCGACCGCCTGACCTACCGTCCCAGCCGGGCGCTCGAGCATTTGCTCGACGCGAGTCGCGCGACGGACGCTGCAGTTTTATTTCCTGCACCCGTGATTCCTTACACCAGAGTCAGCCGTTCCTCGTGGACGAGAATTGATTACCTCTTCCTATCCAAATCCCTTACACCCTCTTTCCAAAATACCCAAACCTCTCCCCATTCCCTATCCGACCACCACTTTATCCTTGCCCGCTTTTCCCTGCCGCCTCAACTCCCTCGTATACGCCTCGCATCGGTAAGCTTTGGCGTCTGAATTGTAACTTCCTCTTGGAGGAAGCTCACGGAGAGAGCATTGGCGCGAGAATCGGCGAGCTTCTCGCCACCGCGCCTTCGGGATCATCTGACCTCGTCGATTGGTGGGACCGCGTCTTCAAACGTGAGATCGCACGGTCCCTCCGCCGGGCGACGAGGCAGTGGCAAATTAGCCTTTCGAACACCGTGGCCTTTATCCGTTCTGCTCTCTCTGAGTTTCTCGAGTTGGACCCTCGTCCACCGTGATACTATGAGCAATTGCATCGTCTCAAGTGTGGACTGCTGCAGTTCGAGTTGAAAAGGCACGCTCCGCAACGTTGGCAGAGGGAGATGGACCCGGATATCTGGGGTCCTCTTACGCTGGCAGAACTCAAGCGGTCTCTCCGCATGAGCGATCCCGGCTCCATGCCACAAGACGCTGCCGCGGAGGGAGACGTTTTGTCTTCCGCCGCTGATTATTATCAAGCGACTTTCAACCGATACGGGGCGTGGAGGGAGGAGGACTGCCCTTCCCTCCCAAACCTCCCTACCTTACCCTCTGACGCGATTAATGACCTGACGAAGGAAATTCAGGAATCGGAGTTGGATGCCATTTCTAGCTCCTTCCCGACAGGAAAAGCGCCCGGCTGGGATGGCCTTCCGTTCGAGTTCTACACCGCATATTGGGAATCTCTACGCCCCCTTTTGGCTCGCTTGTTTAACGCGATTATTTCGCGCGGCTCTCTGACTGAAAGTCAACGAGACGCGCTGATCTCGTTGATCCCGAAGAAGGGACGTCCGGCATCGCTTCACGACTACCGGCCGATTTCCCTTCTTAACTCGGATTACAAAATATTCACGCATGTTCTCCGTGCGCGCCTCTATTCGGTCTCCAAATTTGTCCTCCCTGATCTCCAACATGCGGTCTCCCCGTCCCGGAATATTTTGGACGCGGCTTTGTATATCCAAAACGCCACTTTCGCTGCACAAAAGCACTCCGTTCCGGTTTCTTTGCTTGCGGTTGACCTTACAAAAGCATTTGACTTCGTCCGCTTTGAATTCATTATATTGATCCTTCGAAAGATGGCTTTCCCGGAAAGTTTCATTCGCGTACTCAAAATTTTGTATTCTAACGTCACGTCTCGAATTAGATTCCAGAGGGAAATTTCCCAACCATTCGCTATATCCAACTCGGTGCGTCAGGGGTGTCCGCTCTCCATGCTCCTGTTTAGCTTCGCCATGGATCCTGTGATCCGGGCTTTGGCCGGGCGGGGGGTGGGGGTGGAACTTCGTGGTGCATTGCACACCGGGGTGTTGTATGCGGATGATTTGACTCTGTTTGTAGGTCACCGGGATCAGTTTCGCGTGATAAGAGAAGTCTTGTCCGAGTACGAGCCCGGTGGCCTCTTCGTGAACAACGAAAAATCATGTTATCTCCCCTTCGAGGGAAGTCTCCAGAGTCCATCCAAAAACACACGGAGGCAGACTTGATAATTTCATGGCGTACTGAACAATAAAACTTCACTTTTACATATGTGAGGTGATTTGGTATTGGGAAACGATGAAACCCAACTCCCCGGAAACCTGCACTCCAAGTATGTAATTTTTAACGCTTAGTCGTTTTATACATTTGAAAAAAATTAAAAACAATACCTATAATAAGTAAATAATTTATAAAAATAAGATAATCACGTGCAATTTTAAACTTTCAAATAGTTACCTGAATTTGTTTTATAATTGTTTTTCCTTTCTTCGGCTATCGATTATGCCGGCGTTTGAGGATGTTGAAAATAATGCGTGCAATTTTGATCCCTGCTACGCCTCTATTCCCGCGAGGTACATCTTTAATCGCTGATTTCGAGAATATGCAAACATTTCAATATCTCACAAGGGAAATTCGCATAAAGATTCAATCGACCCAATTGCCATTGAAGAAGTTTTAATTTGGCATATTTTTTTAGAGGCTTACTGTCATTTACGTACGTAACCGAACACAAATTGGTGTCTATTGGTACAACATCATTACTTTCAAATATGCTGTTTTTCTCGTATATTAAATAATTCTCATAAACTTTTTTGTTAAATAGTTATTAGGGAAGTATTAATAATGACTATCGTAACGCCAAATTTATATATAATTTATTTTAAGTGCTTTGAACAAGAAAGAAACGTTCCAGTTCAATCCTCACCAAACCAAACGAAAATATGAATTTGTTAATGTAAGTATTGATGCATGTATTCATGCAGTGTATATTTATCCTAGAAGGCAGGCGAAATATATGGCGCCTAATAATCTAAATGATTGGTGAAGTTACCTTGTGAGGTTTTTTATCTAAAATATTTCTGTTCAATCCCATGACGAGCAAAAATGCATGGAGTGGGCAATGTCCGACTAAAGTCTTGTCGGCCAAGATCCTGAAAAATTAACTGATGAATGTTTCATGAGTCATAAGGAAAAAAAAATATCACCGTATAGCACGTCATCGCTGAACAAAAGAGTATCTAAAATTATAATTGTGTTCTATTCCGTAGCCTCAGGATTTCAGCAACTTGTGAGAAATAGGGGCAATCTATTGCAAAAAACCAACATTAAATGTCAGCATTCCAAGGGTGGACTGTTGAAAACTGTTTAAATTCTACAGTTTATTCGCAACGGGATGAGAACATGATTTATTCCCATATTATTAATTATTCTTTTGCGATATCTCCACCATATTTGTTCTCTATTCAATATGTTCTGTATTAGCCAAACATCAGCTAATTTACAAATGAAAGAATTATGCTGCCGGTAGTGTCCCCAACTCCTTGGGAGAGTTGACCCGGGTAAGTATGAATGAGATACTATCGAAAAGTATTATATTTATTTCATGATTTGATATTTATCCGGTTTAATCTATCATTTGGTGACTCTGTGGAATAACTGTAATGCTGAAATTATGTCAAGATTTGATTTGAGTATTGGGCTGCGGCGAGCAATGGGGCATGCAGGATTGTGAGGTCAGTGAGGATGACTTGAAGTCGTTAGAGTAATTTAATAGCACAGTATTGGGTTAACACCCTCGTTTATTAATTTTAAAATTTTCCAAGGTTTATGACAAAGGCTATAGAGAGTCAAAATAATGGACGCGTACTGAATTTGAAAATAATATAGACCAAGCATTGAGGAACTCAGATCATTTAGAATGTGACTTAGATTTCCCTCATTTAGAGCAAATTACTCGCTAAACGTTTTTCGATACGGGCCATGGTTCTTTATCTAACGATGTTGTATTATTAATTTTTGGTTAATTGTATATTATATTCAATGCACATGTATTATAAAAACATATCAGCCTTTACTTTGTGGAATTTTTCCATAATCTAAAATAATAACTTTACTTTTTACTTTTCTACAAAACGTGTCATTATCAAGAGACTGGAAAGACAGCATTGGAGAGGCCTCAATCAGTGCACCAGAGTGGGGAATTTATGTGGTTTAGGAAGGAGAAGCAATCTGAGGGAACGCAGAAGTGTAAATCAGATCAGAGGATAGGCTTATCTTCAATGAGTATAAAGCAAAAATATATCAGCCAAAATTTACTTGAAAGATGGTTTATATTTTTACCTACGCTCTGATAATGATTCCCACGCGAGTTCTTCTGATAAACTGGTGATCATTCGTATGATCCTATCATGACCCTTCATGAGCCTCGCCAAACTTATTGGTGCAATCTCTAATCCCATAACTATATTTGACTCATGTGGATTCCATATGCTAGTGGCGTATTCCTAGGCCTGACGAATGAAATATATCTACTCTCTCCTCTTTCCCATCGTATTTACCTGATACCATTTCCATGAGTAATATAGTGGAATGAATGGAGTATGATTCCCAATGCACGGTATGCTAGTGCAGTTATTTCACGGATATACCTCCGTAATGACATATTTTCTGTGATGATATTTCGTAGGCAATTATTTTTTTCTAAATTAAATATTACACTTAGTATAACGATGTATGTTAATGGGGATGAGAAACTCATTTGTTAGGAGCTAATGACCACGCATTATTCAAATATAAATCAAGCTTCCAAGTAGCACACAAATTATCAATTTATCTAAGTGCCTCTCTAGCACCTGGGTATCTTATTAGATACGAATTTACTGAACCATTGGCCAACAGATGGAGATTTCTGTCAACTACGAAATTTAAGACAATAATGCAAGGATTGGATAAAAGTGGGCCTTCCTTGAGGGACACTTGACGTGATCTTTTTCTGCGGGAGCTAACACCATCGAAAGCTACTATCCAAATATTAGAGATAATTATTATTATATATATACAGTGACGTATTTATGACCTCTGAGGCCTCTGGTGGAATCTAGAATGAGGACCCCAATATTATAGCTTTGGCCCCTGGCAACTTGACATAGACTTTTCCTTGCTTATAAAGACAATATATGAGTGCAAATATATCTCCTTATTAATACCATGGTAGTAGGTGCCAGATTTCTTACAATATTTCCATTAAATTTCTTCCTATATTTACATTAAAAACATGCCTCCTCGTGACTCTCTTGAGGACCCGGCGGCCGCCGGGTACGCCGGGTTTTTCTTCAATAATTCCTGACGATCGTGTTTTCGAATTACTTAAAACCGTATGCCCTATACTTTAACGCAATATTAGGTTTAATGACCTTTATTTGTTATTTTATGGTGGGACACTGTTGCATCTTTTAAAAACAGCAGCTACATTAGCTTTTTTCCAATCGTTAGGTAATATTTCCCTAAAGACGTTAGCTATTTTCTCCAGTTATTATTAACTTTTTCAAATCTGCAATAGGGACCAACCATTTACAGACTATTTTTATTAAATTTTGGCATAGCTATTGTTGGCTGCTATTTTTTTCATGTACAATTTTTTCAGATTTAGGACTAAAACAAGTTTATGGTGTAATGTGTTGAGTGGACTTCCGTTTTTTGGTTTTCTGATCTACACGATATCTGTAGCGTCATCATCCGTGACGATGTTAGAATCTAATACCAAAAAATGCCACATCCACTGGGGAAAAACTGTCCACCAAAATAAACTTCAGGTTGGGGGAAGAACCAAAATCTCGACACTAGTCACTTCACTTGGGGATCCACATGATTAACTGCTGAACTGACAAGCAGTAACAGGAGCAAAAAACTACAAAACTCCCACACAGTAATGGAAACCCATCACACACAAACAGAAAAGTAACTAAAGGGTGGCTAGTGCTCACTGATTAGCACATATCAAGCATCCAAAATATTAGCAGTTTGGAAAAATAATAATAATAATCATCATCACCGTTGTGAATTCTACTACTAATGATGACTAAGACAAAGTAATTCTCTCACCCACTGCCAAGGGGTAATGCTCAGGGGCTATCCACCTCAAGGATAACAAATACCCAAAAATGAATAAATGACACAATAAGACACACTCACAGCGTTATCGACACGACAGGCGTAGCTAAGTCCTTCGCTTAGTCCGGAGGGTAATTAGTCCGCCGAGGGGTTATGTCCAACGAGGGGGGGTGAGGGGATGAGGGGCACCAAAAAATGCCACAATTTTGTAAGCGTGTATGGTATTCAATGTTGGCCAACCTTGTTTTTGTCGTGTATAAGAGAAAGGAGCAAGAAATGCGTGAATAATATATCTATAAACTTTTATTCGCAGTATTTATAGCAATAATAAAAAAGACCGTATTTCAAATGAAGGGCTTGTAATACACAACTGTTTTTCAATGGAAAGCAAAAAGAAATTTAAGATTGAATATTTTAGTAGTGGTGTCCACCGTGGTGAGCATAAGCGTAGAGGTTTCCGTTGGCGTGCGAGGAGGCTCCTCCGTGGTGACCTCCGTAGCCTCCGGCGCCACCGCCGTACCCTCCGTGGTGCGCGACCACGGCGTAGTGGTGCGGGTGACCCGCCATGCCCTTGCGGTGCACGACGGCGTTGAATCCGTTGTGCTTGTCGGCGGTGTACTCGACAACGCGGACTGTGCCGTCGGCTTCGTGGAGCGTGTATGCTCCCTTGACCACGTCTCCGTCCCTCGTCTCCCACTGGTTCTTATTGTCACCGGTCTTGTGGTCACTCACGCCGTAATCGAAGTTGTACTTCGGGTGGGTCTGAAAGATTTGAAATGACGTAAAAATTCTGGTACTTGTGACCTATGCCGATTTTATTGTGAACTCTGTCTCTCACGTGATTATAATGGATATTTTAACGATATTCTAATTCCGTTTTTTTAGCGAATATAGCTTCGTACACGGATCTTCCTGTTTTTTGACACAGGCCTCACTTTTGAATTAACGGTAATGTATTTGAATAAGTTACATCCTATAATACATGTCCGAGTGTATTTTAGAGGAATCATTCATTTTAAAGAAATGTAACGATGCATTGTTCCATTGCACTACATTGGCCTGACTTGCCGAAAGAGGACTGATTTAATCAGTCCATCTTAATTGCCAATTTAAATCATTAAGATCACTTTTAGTGCTAAGCTGATTCGGACACAATAACGTTAGTGACCTACGGATTTGATTCTAAAAGAAATTTTAGCTTTCGAGGGATAAAAACTTCTTCAAATTTCCCTGCTTTCAAACTGCCATCACTTTGAGCGATTCGAGCACTCATTTTGAAATGCGAGGCTAGTGTGCTATCTTCCTCTGTACCATCATAAACAGCGATCTCTTCCATGTTTTTTTTCAGGTTTTTTCTGTAAATTCTCTGCAATGATTTAGAGACACGATTGTAGTAGAATACTCACGTAGTAATCAACGTGATGTCCTTCTCCTCCATCGTTTCCTGGTACAGCGGCGGAAATAGCCATGAAGGCAATAAAAACTGCAGCCTGGAATGAATATAAGTAGGTAGATATCAAATCTGTGAAAAATATCTGTGATAGAAACTAGACCTTCATGTACACTACAAAGTTTACTCTGGGAGTGGGTGAAGCATTTGTTTTCCGTAAGACAACATTAAATAACCTGCAAAATTTCCAAATAATGTGTCAACTCGACGCCTAGGAGACTAAAGAATATATATTTAATGTATTTATAAATTACTATGAAATTTTTACAGATATGATGGTCCTATTCTTGATAAAAAATATTCCTTTTACTTTCGACGATATCAGGGAATAAATTGAAGAGTGCTAATTGTTTAGGAAATCTAACCCCAGCATATTTCATAACGTGATAATAAAACTTGACGTTAGTTTAGGGAAACCGCATAAATTAATATATTTGGGAACGGATTCAGTATTTTCATCCAGAAAGTCTCGATAGGCAGTGTATTGGCTCGAAACCTGTTTTTTCCATAAATAAACAGGAGATCTAAATTCACTGAAATCGATTATTTTGCACAACTTTTATGCATAGAATTCTTTATTCTTTTCGTTTTTATACTATGAGGCTTGTTTTATTAATTTGTTTAAAATGTCATAATGACATTTTGAAAAATGTAGTACTCTGTGCTGAATATCATTGATAAATCCGAATATGCGCACACCCTATAGCAAGTAGTGAATTATTCTCAAATGCTGTATCTAATGTCAAGTTTGTGTTATTTGAAGTATTATTTGGCTAAAAGCTTCTTGAAAACGCAACCATTTTTCTTGATATGGAAACTAAAACCCTAAAACTAAAAATTAAGAAACGAAAAAAACGATTGTTCGTTTCTTAATTAGTCTTTGATAATAGATTGAAAACAGATTTAAATATGATTTGACCCTTCGGGATGGGTGTTACTTTATTATGGTTCAAATATTTTCTTAAAACTTGAAATTGAGATTCCTTGTATAGATTAATATAAATATGAAAAATTTATCTAAAATCAAATCTAAAAAAAACGCCGTGTCCTTTTGTAGTGAGTTCTAAGAAAACAACTCTAAATTAATAAATTTACGATAATTCTGAAGAGAATCCTATTAACCTTGCATTCAGATATATATTTTGGTCGATTTTTAAAATAGTTCTTATTTTTTATTTTTTTGCTTTCAAGTAACTTGGCTAGAAATATTCACGTTAGCATGCCGAATTATATATGATATAGACTACGTGACGAAAGATAATCTACCTGTAGGGCTAATTGTTCTTGCTTATCATTCGTCACACTGAAATGTTAAGTACTTTTCCGCTGAATTTGAACGTCAATAACTGGCGTTAGAGATCATAGTGGTTATTGCTTAAAACACCTCCCAGTGAAGAGGAAATGAGTTTGGATTCTGAGTAGATATTGCTGCAGGGTACTATTTGTCTGACACGGTAGCACTCACCTGTGCGATATGCATTTTGGTGATGTCGATGTGTTGTCCTGACGAAATTGAGAGGAGTGTGATCTGTCTGCTGTCAAACCGTCTTATTTATACCAGAACTCATTCGATGGTGGCCGTTGTTTTGGTGGTGGTGGGGGCTGAAAGTGATATTGGTATCGGAGGTGGTGGAGACAAAATAGCGGTAGGGGTGGCCATAGTGTGACAGGCGATATTCGGTGACTGGTACTCGCCCACCATTCCAACTGTGGGCGTGTCCCACCATGTGGTCTTACGTCGGTTTTCAGGCGGATGTGTGAAAGGAAGGGAAATTAGGAGCTATAACAGACCGCATCAAAAGCGATATTTCGTGAGGAATGCGTTAAGTAACCGGGAAAAATAACTTGTGGGCAGGCTAGGTTATTTCATGGCGCATTGAACTTCTCTTTTACGAATGTGAATTGTTATGGTATTGGGAAGGTTAATGAAACTGAATTTCCTTTAAAAATTGCATGTCATATATCTAAGTTAAGACTTTTAGTTGTTTTTAAAAATATCGTTTTGCAAACGGCTCAGAATATTTGGGTTTAGTTGATTAGTTCCGAGTGTTGTACAAATAATTTTTCTTAATACACTTTAACAGTTAGTTAGATTTCCATTTGAATGTTTTTTCTTTATCCGGCGATTGATCATTAGGGCACTTGAGAATGTTGAAGTTAATGCGTTCAAATTTAATCCCTGCCACACATCTCGTACTGCGAAGTACATCCTCATTAACTGAATCCTAGACAATATGTAAACCTTTCAATGCCTCACTGGGGAAAATCGCATGATATATCAGTCAATCCGATACCCGTTGTTGAGGCTTTTAACTAAGCATAGAGTTATAAACGGTGCCTTTCATTACCACACGTAACCAAATACGAATTCATATCTTATCGTCGTGCTGAATGAAATGATATTTGCAATATATTGTTTTTCTCTTCCAACATCATATAAAATGTTTTCAAATCCATCATTTAATGTTCGTTGAAATTTTTTTCCTTAAATGATTGATCTGAAATAATTAATTTCACCTATCAAATAAGAATTTTACAAATAAATTTCTTTTGAGTGCTTTGAGCAAAATTGTCTCAATGCTTTGAAAAATAAAGTAACCTCTAAGTTCAATCCGCACCATTGAGCACTAAAATGAGTTTGATAATGTATGTATTCAGTCAGTAATATAAGTATTCATTCCGAGTAATTAGGCTTAAAATGGTTGGGGTAATATATGACATCTCATAAGCTTATTGCATAGTGAATTGGCTTTGTGAGGTGTTTTTGCTACAAACTTAAGGTTCATTCCCACTGCAGGAGTAAAATCACTTTAGGCGGTATTTAATTCCCTCGGATTAATATCTCCAATAGATTTGTTCAAGATGCAATATCTGCTGCTTTAACCAAGCATCAGCTAATTTATGAATGATTATATAGAATGTCAGTAGGGTCGCTTGACAGCTTGGTAGAGTGGGTCAAGGAAAGTATGAATGAGATACTAACGAAAACTATTAAAGCTAGTCCAATAATTCGATATTTTCCCCATATACTCCATCATATTGTGAAACAGTGAAGAATTTGACTAAAGTGAATTTGCTATGTAAGCAGGAGAGATTGCATATTAGTATTTCTAGTATGTCACTTTTAGGGGAGAGCTTAAACGGGGCAATTTATTAGTAACCTATTCGTTGATGATTGTGATTGCGGCTGATGAACATGAGACTTTTTTGAATATAATACGGACCAAGCATTGAGGAATTCATGTAATTTTGAAAGTGACATAGATTTCATTCTCTTCGTCCTCTCATAAATTACCATCTGGTGTATTTGCTGTTCTAATAGCGATTCTTCCGCGTCCATCTTCGTCGATAGCTGTTTAACGACATCTTCATTCTGCTTCACCTTTCTTTCTACCGCTGCTATCTCTCTCCTGGTTTCAACGGTCTCCATCTTCGTCTCCTCCCTCAATCTTTCAACCTCCCCTCGGATTATGCCGTACTCTTCCTCAATATACACCCTATATACCGCGATATCTGCATTCCATTCCACTCTCACAGCCTCTACGATTCCTTTCGTGGTTATTATCATCTCCTCTCGCTGGATTACCAATTCCCACTTTTTTATTCCGAATAGCTTTGCCATATCCTCTGCACTTCGCCTTATTTCCTTCTCATCCTTCTGCCTCTGCTGTATCCTCATCTCTTCATCCCTCTGCCTCTGTTCTCTTCTCATCACTTGTAAATTTGAAACAAACGAAATGCCGGTACCCTTCTCTCGAAAATTGGAAATAATGAGTTTTTACATCAACTTTTTCTCCCTTAAAGCTTAACTCAATCTTTCCTTTAATTTTTCTTCGCTACCAGAAGCGTTCAGCCCCAAGCGTTTTGACTCTCCTGTATTTGTACTTTT
Organism: Platycnemis pennipes; assembly: GCA_933228895.1. NCBI lineage: Eukaryota > Metazoa > Arthropoda > Insecta > Odonata > Platycnemididae > Platycnemis > Platycnemis pennipes. The sequence continues at coordinate 107,096,116 of OW121854.1, read as the reverse complement.
TTCACCTCCCTAATTCTTTTAGTTATTGCCACCATATATCTGTCTACTATCAACTGCTAGTGACGCTCTCCTAGTCTCAGGGTTTCTCGTGGTGTCTCTTTAATCGTGCCTTAATTTAGTCCTCCCCAAAGCTTACTCTCAACATAATTTGCTTCCTTTTTGGCGAGCTGTGTTATGAATGTGTTGCATTTACAAACAAACCACATAAATATTGATCTATATTAGTTCAACAAGAAACCTTTTTTTTTATTTGTAGCGATCATTACGGGTTTATTTTTTTTAATCAATGCAAAGAAATTTTACATGGGTTTAAGCGCCCATGTGTTTAAACAAATTGAATTAGGTTCACCAATATACTTGAATTTGTAAATATCGTGTACACGCATTTTCGTTACGTGTCTGGCCTTCCTAGTTCCTTTCCCGCGAAGATTTTGTTCCTCCTGGAACGTGAACGTCCGGCAGTTCTGTAGAACATCATCTTCCGTTTCACTCTCGTTTTCACACTTTTCACTGGTATTCACACCCACAGGAGTCCGTGTGGAAATCAGGTTAACATAACACACTCCATGGCCAACTCACACGCAAGAGTTCCCGATGAAAAATACCCCCGGTATTGTTGGAATCTGGCTACTCAATTCCCATTTTGTTATTTGTCTTTCGCCGATCTGGGTCCCTACTTACCAGCCACAGGCCCTTGATAGTGGATAAGTTTTAGGCGAGTTTAGGATTTACAGAGGGAGTAATGGAAAAAAATTATTTTAACAGGAATGGTTTGGGTTTGGGGAAAAAGTCTGAGGGGTTTGGGGTGTAGGACCATAAATTTCTAGGAAGGTGTTTTTAATGTATGGTAGGGCATTTAAAAAGGATTCTGGGATTCGTTTTATGGTGTCTGTTAATTGAGGAATCTGAAGATCCTCGTGACTCTGCTTGTTTGCTGCGAATGTTGGGAACCATTTTTCTTAGCTGCTTAGAGTGGCATATGTATAAGTTCTTTATATAGTTTTTTTTTATTGTAGGCCCAGGCAGGGCAGGCGTGTGTAAAAATGGCTTTTACTGTAGCTCTGAAGATTATAAGTTTTGTTTTCAATTTCTTACCTGAGATGATTTGAAATCAGTAAATTAGTTTAAAAGGACAATATTGGATTAGCACCCTCATTTATTAATTTCAAAATTTTCCAAGGTTTATGACTATGGCTAAAGAGAGTCAGAATAATTTTCGCGTACTGTATTTGAAAATAATAAAGACCAAGCATTGAGGAATTCAGACTTCTTAGAATGTGACTTAGATTTCCCTCATTTAGAGCAAAGGACTAGTCAAGCGTTTTTCCTTACGAGCCGTGATTATTTGTCTAAGGATGCTGTATTATTAAATTTTTGTTAATTGTATAATATCTCCATAAGTATAAAGTTAAAAATATCAGCCACAAATTTACTTAAAAGATTGTTTATATTTTTACCTACGCTCTGATAATGATTCCCACCGGAATTCTTCTGATAAACTAACGATCAATCGTATGACCCGATCATGACCCTTCATGAACCTCACCAAACTTTATTGTGCTTTCTCTAATTCCATTACTATATCTAACTCATATGGATTCCATATGATAGTGGCGTATTCCCAGTAAGACCCGCGAATGAAATATATGAACTTTCTCCTTCTTTCCCATCGTATTTACCTGATTCCATTTCCATGAGTAATATAGTGGAATTAATGGAGTATGATTGGTGATCTTCACCCCCTGACCTACACCTTCATGGGGACTTCATAGGGAGCACTGTTTTGCGTAAATATAGGTGTAGATGATTTGCAATGGAAGGTATGCTAGTGCAGTTCATTCACGGATTTACCTCCGTCACGACATATTTTCTGTGAGGGTATTACCTATGCATTTAATGTTTTCTGCATTAGATATTACTCTTTGGTTAACGATCTATGTTTATGGGAATGAGAATCTCTTTTGTTAGGAGCTAATGACCACGCATTATTCAAATTTAAATCAAGCTTCCAAGTAGCACACACATTTATCTAGGTGCCTCGCTAGCACCTGGGTATCTTATTAGCTACGAATTTACTGAAGCATTGGCCAACAGGTGGAGGTTTCTGTCGACTTCGAAATTTAAGATATTAATGCAAGGATGGGATAAAAGTGGGCCTTCCTTGAGGGATACTTCACGTGATTTTTTTCTGTGGGAGCTAACACCATCGAAAGCTACCGAAAGCTATTCGAAAGTATGCGATCATATAAAAATATCTAACCCCTTTTATTATATTATTATCTAACCTATTCAGAATATCCAAATATTATAGATAATTATTATTATATATACGGTGACGTATTTATGACCTCTGAGGCCCCCGGCGGAATCTAGAATGAGGCCCACAGTATTATATCCTTGACACTGGCAGGTTGACATAGACTTTTCCTTTTTTATAATGACAATACATGAGTGCAAATATTCATCCTTATTAATACTATGGTAGTAGGTGCCAGATTTCGTACATTATTTGCATTAAATTAAATTACTTCCTATATTTACATTAAAAACATACCTCCTCGTGACTCTCTTGAGGACCCGGCGGCCGTCGGGTACGCCGGGTTTTTCTTCAATAATTCCTGACGATGGTGTTTTCGAATTACATAAAACCGTATGCCCTATACTTTAACTCAATATTCGGTTTTATGACCTTTATTTGTGATTTTATGTTGTTCCGCTGTTGCATTTTTTTTAAAACCGCAGTTATCTTAGATCTTTTCCAATCTTTAGGGAATATTTCTCTAAAACCGTTAGCTATTTTCCCCTTTTTTTTTGAAATTTTTGAAATCAGAAATAGGGACCAGCCATACATTTACAGACTATTTTCTTAAACAATGGTATGGCGATTGTAGACTGCTATTTTCTTCATGGAGAATTCTTTCAGATTTTAGACTAAAACAAGTTTTTGGCGTAATCTGTGGAGTGGACTGCCGTTTTTTGGTTTTCAGGTCAATTCGATATCTGTAGTGTCATCATCCGTGACGCTATCGGAAGCTCTAAAATTTCTTGAGTATTGCTAGTGAAATTGATATTTTGTGACCTATGAGATAGTCTTTGTGATTTCTGTCGAAATTGATAGTTGTACTGTCTGATCTGTCTGAAGGTGATAAATGTACCCTCATTATTGCTAGCTATCGGACAAACTGACCCTAGAACTACTAAATTCATTAAACTTTGGTAGCATTTATTATTTGCCTAATAATAATAATATACAACTTCTAATCTTAAATTCTATATTGATTATAGAGATAATATTAGCTGTCAAAATAAAAAAATGGAATTACGCAATCTATTTATGCGACATTTTCAATGCATTATGTATAGGTTTACATCTTTTTATTGCTCAGAATTATTAGTTTTAGAAGTATTAGTATCAGAAGTATCCCTATGTCAAATTATCCTTACTGATATTTTTCCTATAAATCATTTTGGTTCACCACATTTTTAATTATATAAAATTAAATTCTTTTTTAGTTAATGAAATAACTGTTTCAAGAAAAATGATGAATAAAACCGTGCAGAAGTATGAAACATTTCCTATACAACAGCCTGAAAAAATTGAGTTCAGGAATTTACAGCTGAACTACAGAAATGGAGTCAGAGGACAACGACTGCTCTTCTTTTAATGATAAGATTACCAATTTTTTTGCCTGTTAAATTTTGTGGACGTTCGGTATTTTTTCTTCATTTTTTTACGACTCCAATTTCAATTCCTACAATTCCAATTGTAATTTTTTAAGCCTATATGGTATTCAATTTTAGCCACCCTTATTTTTGTCGAGTATAAGAGAATTCAATAACAAAAGGCGTGATTAGTAAATCTATAAACTTTTATTCGTAGTATTTATAGCAACAATAAATAAAGACTGTATTTCAGGTGAAGGTCTTGCAATAAATAACTATTTTTCAATGGAATACAAAAAGCAATGGACAATGAAATATTTTAGTAGTGGTGTCCACCGTGGTGAGCATAAGCGTAGAGGTCTCCGTTGGCGTGCGAGGAGGCTCCTCCGTGGTGACCTCCGTAGCCTCCGGCGCCACCGCCGTACCCTCCGTGGTGCGCGGCCACGGCGTAGTGGTGCGGGTGACCCGCCTTGCCCTTGCGGTGCACGACGGCGTTGAATCCGTTTTGCTTGTCGGCGGTGTACTCTACAACGCGGACTGTGCCGTCGGCTTCGTGCAGCGTGTATGCTCCCTTGACCACGTCTCCGTCCCTCGTCTCCCACTGGTTCTTATTGTCACCGGTCTTGTGGTCACTCACGCCATAGTCGAAGTTGTACTTCGGGTGGACCTGGAAGGTTTAAAATGGCATAAACATTCTTGTACTTGTGACCTATGCTGATTTTCTAGTGAAGTCTGGCTCTCACGTGATTATGATGGATATTTTAACGACATTCAAATTTCGTTTTTTTTTATTCGTAACGGATCTTCCGTTTTTTTGACACAGTCCGGACTTTAGAAGTAACGGTAATCTATTTGAATAAGATACACCCAATAATACATGTCCGAAGTATTTTAGTGGAATCATTCATTTTAATGAAATGTAATGATGCATTGTTGCAATGCACTACATTATTTTAATTCTAGGTTTTTTCTACGATTTTTACATCTGCTCCTAAAGCTTGGATTACTTAATAAAATGTGGCCTAACACAGCAATTTTTGTATTCCATTTTAATTTAAAGACAATAAATTAAACGTTGTTCTGATGACGTAATAAGGATTTTATAAAGTCATATTATTTTTACCTCAAATGCTCATTTTGTCTCCTGCAGATTTGTTTCTAAAAGTAATTTTAGCTTTCGAAGAGGAAAAACTTCTTTAAATTTCCATGTTTTCAAACTCCAATCACTTTTAGCGATTCGAGCACTCATTTTGACATGCGAGGCTAGTGAGCGTACCTTCCTCTGTACCATCATCGCCAGTGATCTGTTCCATGTTTTTTTCAGCTTTTTTTTCAAATGATTTATTGACACCATTGTAGTTGAATACTCACGTAGTAATCAACGTGATGGTCTTCTCCTCCATCGTGTCCTGGTGCAGCGGCGGAAATAGCCACGAAGGCAATAAAAACTGCAGCCTGGAATGAATGTTAGTAGGTAGATGTCAAATGTGTGAAAAATATCTGTGATAGAAACTATGGCTTCGTATACACTTCAAAGTTTATTCTGGGAATAGGTGAAGCATTTGTTTTCCGTAAGACAGCATTTGAATAACCTACTAAATTTTAAAATAATATATCAACTCGACCCATAGAAGACTAAAGAATATATTTTTGATATATGTATAAATTACCAGGCAATTTTTACAGATATGATGATCCTATCCTTGATAATAAAATAAAAATATTTCTTTTACTTTCGACGATATCAGGGAATAAATTGAAGAATAATAATTGTTTAGGAAATCTAAACACCTGCAAATTTCATAACATGATAATAATACTTGTCATTTGTTTAAGAAAAGCATATAAATTAATATATTTGGGAATGGATTCAGTATTTTCACCCAGAAATCCTCGATTGGCAGTGTATTTGCTCGAAACCAGTTTTTTCCATAAATAAACAGAGCTGAATTCACTGAAATCGATTATTTTGCAGAACTTTTATGCAAATAATTCTTTCTTCATTTGTTTTTTATACTATGACACCTGTTATATTAATTTGTTTAAGATCCTATACTGACATTTTCAAAATTTAGTACTATGTGATGGTTTTCATTGATAAATCCGAATATGCATACAGCATATCGCAAAAAGTGATTATTCCCAAATGATGCATCCAGTGTCAATTATGTTTTATGGGACGTATTAGTTGGCTAAAGGATTCTTGAAAACGCAACAATTTTTAATGATATGGAAACTAAAACCCAAAATCGTTTCTTAATTAGTCTTTGATAGTAGCTTGAAAATAGGTTTAAATATGATTTGACCCTTCGGGATGGGTGTTACCTTCTTATTGTTCAAATATTTTGTTAAAATTTGAAATTGAGCTTCTTTGCATAGTTTAATGTAAATATGGAAAAATTGTCCAAAATCAAAACATTTAAGGAAAACGCCGTGTGCTTTTGTAGTGCGTTCTAAGAAAACAACTATAAATTAATAAAATGAAGATAATGCTGAAGAAATTCTATTAACCTTACATTCAGATATATATTTTTGGTAGGATTTTAAAATAGATTATTTTATTTTTTGCTTTTAAGTAATTTGGTTAGAAATATTCACGTTAGCATGTCGAATGATATATGATATAAACTAAGTGGCGAATATAAAAACCCCGGAGGACTAATTTTTCTTGCTTATCACTCGTCACACTGAAATGTAGTTGAAAAGTAATTTTCCGCTGAATTTGAGCGTCAATAACTAGCGTTAGAGGCAGAGTGGTTATTGCTTAAAACACCTCCCAGTGAAGAGGAAATTATTTTGGATTCTGCGTAGATATTGCTGCAGGGTACAATTTGACTGACACGGTAGCACTCACCTGTGCGATATGCATTTTGGTGACGCCGATGTGGCTTCCTGACGAAATTGAGAGGAGTGTGATCTGTCTGCTGTCAAACCGTCTTATTTATACCAGAAGTCATTCGATGGCGGCCGTTGTGTTGGTGTTATTGGTGGGGGCTGAAAGTATCGGATATTGGGATCGGAGTTGGTGGGGGAAAAATAGCGGTAGGGGTGGCCATAGTGTGACAGGCGATATTCGGTGACTAGCACTCGCCCACCATTCCGTCTGTGGGCGTTTCCCCCCATGTAGTCTTACGCCAGATTTCAGGCGGATTTCTGAAAGGGGGGAAATTAGGAGCTATAACAGACCGCATCGAAAGCGATATTTCGTGAGGAATGCGTTAAGTAACCGGGAGAAATAACTTGTGGGCAGGATAGGTTTGTTCATGGTGCACTGAACTTCTCTTTTACATAAGTGTGGTAATGTTGTATTGGGAAGCTGAATGAAACTGATGAAATGAATTTTTTCATGGTGCACTGAACTTCTCTTTTACATATGTGTGGTAATGTTGTATTGGGAAGCTGAATGAAACTGATGAAATGAATTTTTTCATGGTGCACTGAACTTCTCTTTTACATATGTGTGGTAATGTTGTATTGGGAAGCTGAATGGAACTGAATTCCTTAAAAAAATTTTACGTCATGTATCTAAGTTATGACTTTTAGTCGTTTTTAAAAATATCTTTTTCGTAATGGCTCTGAAAATTTCGGGTTTAGTTGATTAGTTCCCAGTAGTGTCCAAATAATTATTCATCATACATTTTAACAGTTAGTGTGCGACCTTAAAAATAATACCTACAAAAAGGAAGTAATTTTAGTGAAACATTGTATTGACATGCAGCATTAAATATTCATATAGTATTTATAGATGGTTTATAATTGATTTTTTTTATCCAGCTATTGATAATGAGGGCGCCAGAGAATGTTGAAGTTAATGCGTTCATATTTAATCCGTGCCACACATCTCGTACTGCGAAGTAGATCCTTATTAACTGAATCTGAGTGAATATGTAGACATTTCAATACCTCACCGGGGAAAATCGCATGAAAGATTCAGTGAATCCGATGCCCATTGTTGAGGCTTTGAATTCGGCAGAGAGTTTTAAACGGTGGCTGTCATTACCGTACGCAACCAAATACAAATTCATGTCTTATGGTCGTGCTGCATGAAATGATAATCCAATATGTGTTGTTTTTCTCTTGCAACATCATATAAAATCTTTTTCAAATTCATTATTTAATAGTTGAAATTTTTTTCCTTCAAAATCTGAAAATATTAATTACACCTATCGAAGAAGAGTTTTACAAATAATTTTTTTGTGTGCTATCAACAAAATAATGTTTCAGTGCTTTGAAAAATAAAGTAACCTCTACGTTCAATCAGCACCATTGAGCGCTAAAATGAGTTTAAAAGGTTTAATAGGGTTTGTATACAGTTGGTATGCATGCTCTATTATACACAGTATAAGTATTCATTCCGAGTAATTATACTGAAAATGGTAGGTGTAATATATGGCATCTCATAAGCTTATTGCAGGGTGAATTGGCTTTGTGAGGTGTTTTTGCTACAAACTGTAGTTTATTTCCCACTGCAAGAGTAAAATCGCTTTTAGGCGGTATTTAATTCCCCCAGATTATTATCTCCAATATATTTATTCAAGATGCAATATCTGCTGCTTTAACCGAACATCAGCTAATTTATAAATGATAAAAGTATGCTGTCAGTGTTGAGGGTGGACGTGAGGAATAAAGGGAACTCAGACGTGATCAGTCGAACAGGCATTGCAAGACTGGTGCAGCACACACTTTATTAGAAAAGGACGAAGGAAAAAAAAGGCAGTCGAAAATACCAAGTATGAGAATGTCATTGGTTTGCTTACGTAGTTCCAAAACATCCTTTCAAACCACTGACATTCCTATTTCATCAATACATATTGTTGACAAATACTGTAGGAAAACCTTATCTTTTTTGATAGCACCTCGAATGAAGTGGTATCTTATCTCAATATGCTTAGTTTTACTATGAAACATTGGATTCACAGCCAATGTCTGTGCACGTTGATTATTATTATACAACAGAATAGGTTTTTGCTTATAATCTAACAACGTATACAGTAATGATCTCAAATAAATTGCTTCCTAACAGAACCCGTTAAAGCTACATACTCAACTTCCGTACCTGAGAGAGAAACGCACTTTTTTTTCTGCTTGACCAAGATATAGCAATTTTTTCCAAAAATAAACACATAACCTGAGTAAGAACATATAACAATTTGGTTACTAGCCCAGTCTGTATCTACAAAACCCTTAAGGTCATCATCATCCCTCTCATTAATCAATCTATAACTCTTTGTTCCCTTGAGGTACCGTAAATACGTTTTAGATATTTCCAATGTTCAGAAGAATAACACGTATTAAATTGACTCAACTTACTCACAGAGTACAAAATATCTGGACGAGTGCTCACCGCTAAATACATAATGACCCCAGAACACATTGGTTTGGTACATCAGGCATTTCACAATTTTTAGAATGGAGTTTCAAATTAACTTCTATGGGCGTTCCAATGTTATTACAGTCACGCATGTTGTACTTAATTAACAATTCATCAATATATTGACTCTGATCAAGGATTATTTTTCCTTCCTTTTCATCACGTCTAACTCTCATACCAAGACACATCTGAAACTGTCCTAATTCTTTCATTTTATATTTTCTCATGAGAGCATCCTTCAACTTCTCAGTTTCTTGAACATTATTTGAAAAAATAAAGAAGTCATCCACATTTAACGCGTCAAAAACATACAACCTTTAGCTCTTTTAAAATAAACACATGAATCACTTTCACACTGGTCCAGCCCCAGACCAATGAAATCACAATGAATTTTATCATGCCAAGATATGGAGTCTTGTTTCAGCCCATACAGAGCTCTTTTGAGCAAACACACCTTGTTTTTAGCATTAACATCCAAAAAGCCTTCAGACTGAGCCATAAATATTGTTTCCTTCAAATCACCATGCAAAAAGGCTGTCTTACTATCTAGATGGTTTACATCTAAGTCATATTTAGCAGAAAGAGCAAACAACGACCGTAAAATTTATTTTCTTACTACTGGGGCATAAATTTCATCATAATCTATACCTTCCTCTTGTGAATAGCTCTAAGCAACTAACCTTGCGTTTTACATAGGCTTACCATCTGGGTCATGTTTCAGCTTGAAAACCCATCCACACTGAACTATATTTTCAACCAATGGCTTGCCAACTAAGACCCAGTTTTTTTAACGTTAGGTATTTATTATTCTGAATTCCCATTGTAATGTTTTTAACATGTATGGAATTCAATCTTGGCCACCTTTTTTCGAGTATGAGAGAAAGGAGTAAGGAATGCGTAAATATTAAATTTATAAACTTTTATTCGTAAAATTTATAGAAACAATAAATTAAGATCTTATTCCATGTGAAGGTCTTGTTACACAACTATTTTCCAATGGAATACAAAAATAAATGGAGCATTTTAGTAGTGGTGTCCCCCGTGGTGAGCATAAGCGTAGAGGTTTCCGCTGGCGTGCTTGGAGGCTCCTCCGTGGTGACCTCCGTAGCCTCCGGCGCCACCGCCGTACCCTCCGTGGTGCGCGGCCACGGCATAGTGGTGAGGGTGCACTGCCTTGCCCTTGCGGTGCACGACGGCGTTGAATCCGTTTTGCTTGTCGGCGGTGTACTCGACAACGCGGATGGTGCCGTCGGCTTCGTGGAGCGTGTATGCTCCCTTGACCACGTCTCCGTTCCTTGTCTCCCACTGGTTCTTATTGTCACCGGTCTTGTAGTCACTCACGCCGTAGTCGAAGTTGTACTTGGGGTGGGCCTGGAAGGTTTAAAATGACATAAATATTATTGTACTTGTGACCTCTGCTGATTTTCTAGTGAAGTCTGGCTCTCACGTGATTATGATGGATACTTTAACGACATTCAAATTCCGTTTTTTAGCGAATATATATTCGTAACGGATCTTCCGTTTTTTTGACACAGTGCGGACTTTAGAAGTAACGGTAATCTATTTGAAAAAGATACATCCAATAATACATGTCCGAGTGTATTTTAGGTAAATCATTCATTTTAATGAAATGTAATGATGCATTGTTGCAATGCACTACATTATTATAATTCTAGGTTTTTTCTACGATTTTTACATCTGCTCCTTAAGCTTGGATTACTTAATAAAATGTGGCCTAACACAGCAATTTTTGTATTCCATTTTAATTTAAAGACAATAAATTAAACGTTGTTCTGATGATGTAATAAGGATTTTATAAAGTCATATTATTTTTACCTCAAATGCTCATTTTGTCTACTGCGGATTTGTTTCTAAAAGAAATTTTAGCTTTCGAAGAGGAAAAACTTCTTTAAATTTCCATGTTTTCAAACTCCAATCACTTTTAGCGATTCGAGCACTCATTTTGACATGCGAGGCTAGTGATCGTACCTTCCTCTGTACCATCATCGCCAGTGATCTGTTCCATGTTTTTTTCAGCTTTTTTTTCAAATGATTTATTGACACCATTGTAGTTGAATACTCACGTAGTAATCAACGTGATGGTCTTCTCCTCCATCGTGTCCTGGTGCAGCGGCGGAAATAGCCACGAAGGCAATAAAAACTGCAGCCTGGAATGAATATAAGTTGGTAGATGTCAAATGTGTTAAAAATATCTGTGATAGAAACTATGGCCTCGTATACACTACAAAGTTTATTCTAGGAGTAGGTGAAGCATTTGTTTTCCGTAAGACAACATTTGAATAACCTGAAAAATTTTCAAATAATATATCAACTCGACCCATAGAAGACTAAAGAATATATTTTTGATATATGTGTAAATTACCAGTCAACTTTTACAGATACGATGATCCTATCCTTGATAATAAAATAAAAATATTTCTTTTACTTTCGACGAAATCAGGGAAGAAATTGAAGAATAATAATTGTTTAGGAAATCTAAACACCTGCAAATTTCATAACATGATAATAATACTTGTCATTTGTTTAAGAAATGCATATAAATTAATATATTTGGGAATGGATTCAGTATTATCACCCAGAAATCCTCGATTGGCAGTGTATTTGCTCGAAACCAGTTTTTTCCATAAATAAACATCTGAATTCACTGAAATCGATTATTTTGCGGAACTTTTATACATAGAATTCTTTCTTCATTGGTTTTTTATACAATGACACCTGTTATATTAATTTGTTTAAGATCCTATACTGACATTTTCAAAAATTATACTATGTGATGGTTTTCATTGATAAGTCCGAATATGCATACAGCATATCGCATAAAGTGATTATTCCCAAATGATGCATCCAGTGTCAAGTATGTGTTATGTGAAGTATTAGTTGGCTAAAGGATTCTTGAAAACGCAACCATTTTTATTGATATGGAAACTAAAACCCAAAATCGTTTCTTAATTAGTCTTTGATAGTAGCTTGAAAATAGGTTTAAATATGATTTGACCCTTCGGGATGGGTGTTACCTTCTTATTGTTCAAATATTTTGTTAAAATTTGAAATTGAGCTTCTTTGCATAGTGTAATGTAAATATGGAAAAATTGTCCAAAATCAAAACATTTAAGAAAAACACCGTGTGCTTTTGTAGTGCGTTGTATGAAAACAACTATAAATTAATAAAATGAAGATAATGCTGAAGAAATTCTATTAACCTTACATTCAGATATATATTTTTGGTAGGATTTTAAAATAGATTATTTTATTTTTTGCTTTTAAGTAATTTGGTTAGAAATATTCACGTTAGCATGTCGAATGATATATGATATAAACTAAGTGGCGAATATAAAAACCCCGGAGGACTAATTTTTCTTGCTTATCACTCGTCACACTGAAATGTAGTTGAAAAGTAATTTTCCGCTGAATTTGAGCGTCAATAACTAGCGTTAGAGGCAGAGTGGTTATTGCTTAAAACACCTCCCAGTGAAGAGGAAATGAGTTTGTATTCTGCGTAGATGTTGCTGCAGGGTACAATTTGTCTGACACGGTAGCACTCACCCTTGCGATATGCATTTTGGTGACGCCGATGTGGTTTCCTGACGAAATTGAGAGGAGTGTGATCTGTCTGCTGTCAAACCGTCTTATTTATACCAGAAGTCATTCGATGGCGGTCGTTGTGTTGGTGTTATTGGTGGGGGCTGAAAGTATCGGATATTGGGATCGGAGTTGGTGGGGGAAAAATAGCGGTAGGGGTGGCCATAGTGTGACCGGCGATATTCGGTGACTGGCACTCGCCCACCATTCCATCTGTGGGCGTGCCCCACCATGTGGTCTTACGCCGGATTTCAGGCGGATTTCTGAAAGGGGGGAAATTAGGAGCTATAACAGACCGCATCGAAAGCGATATTTCGTGAGGAATGCGTTAAGTAACCGGGAGCCTGAACTTCTCTTTTACAAATGTGCGATAATGTTGTGTTGGGAAGCTGAATGGAACTGAATTCCTTAAAAAAATTTACGTCAAGTATCTAAGTTATGACTTTTAGTCGTTTAAAAAAATATCTTTTTCGTAATGGCTCTGAAAATTTCGGGTTTAGTTGATTAGTTCCCAGTAGTGTCCAAATAATTGTTCATCATATATTTTAACAGTTAGTGTGCGACCTTAAAAATAATACCTACAAAAAGGAAGTAATTTTAGTAAAACATTGTATTGATATTCAGCATTAAATATTCAAATAGTTTTTAAAGAAGATTTATAATTGATTGTTTTTTTATCCAGCTATTAATAATGAGCGCGCCAGAGAATGTTGAAGTTAATGAGTTCATATTTAACCCTGCCACGCATCTCGTACTGCGAAGTAGATCCTTATTAACTGAATCCGAGTGAATATGTAGACATTTCAATACCTCACCGGGGAAAATCGCATGAAAGATTCAGTGAATCCGATGCCCATTGTTGAGACTTTGAATTCGGCAGAGAGTTTTAAACGGTGGCTGTCATTACCGTACGCAACCAAATACAAATTCATGTCTTATGGTCGTGCTGCATGAAATGATAATCCAATATGTGTTGTTTTTCTCTTGCAACATCATATAAAATCTTTTTCAAATTCATTATTTAATATTCGTTGAAATTTTTTTCCTTAAAAATCTGAAAATATTAATTACACCTATCGAAGAAGAGTTTTACAAATAATTTTTTTGAGTGCTATCAACAAAATAATGTTTCAGTGCTTTGAAAAATAAAGTAACCTCTACGTTCAATCAGCACCATTGAGCGCTAAAATGAGTTTAATAGGTATAATAGGGTATGTATGCAGTTGGTATACATACCCTATTATACTCAGTATAAGTATTCATTCCGAGTAGGTAATTATACTGAAAATGGTAGGGGTAATATATGACATCTCATAAGCTCATAAGCATGGTGAATTGTCTTTGTGAGGTGTTTTCGCTACAAATTGTAGTTTCATTCCCACTGCAAGAGTAAAATCACTTTTAGGCGGTATTTAATTCCCCCAGATTATTATCTGCAATATATTTATTCAAGATGCAATATCTGCTGCTTTAACCAAACATCAGCTAATTTATAAATGATAAAAGTATGCTGTCAGTGTTGAGGGTGGACGTGAGGAATAAAAGGAACTCAGACGTGATCAGTCGAACAGGCATTGCAAGACTGGTGCAGCACACACTTTATTACAAAAGGACGAAGGACAATAAAAAAGACAATCGAAAATACCAAGTATGAGAACGTCATTGGTTTGCCTCCGTAGTGTTAAAACCCCCTCTCAAACCACTGACATTCCTATTTCATCAATACAAAAGTAACGCTTAACTTTAGGTACAGATTTTGTCAAAAATTCATCAGGAATATTAAGTTGACAAATACTATAGGAAAACCTTATCTTTCTTGATAGCATCTCGAATGAAGTGGTATCTTAAGATTAGTAAAACTAAGCACATTGAGATAATTATCTCAATATTCTTATTTTTACTATGAAACATTGGATTCGCAGCCAATGTCTGTGCACCTTGATTATTATTATACAACACAATAGGTTCTTGCTTACAATCTAACAACGTATACAATAATGATCTCAAATAAATTGCTTCCTTAACAGAACCCGTTAAAGCTACATACTCAACTTCCGTACCTGAGAGAGAAACGCACTTTTGTTTTCTGCTTTACCAAGTTATAGCAATTTTTTCCAAATGTAAACACATAACCTGAGTAAGAACATCTAACAATTTGGTTACTACCCCAGCCTGTATCTACAAAACCCTTAAGGTCATCATCATCCCTCTCATTAATCAATCTATAACTCTTTGTTCCCTTGAGGTACCGTAAAATGAGTTTTAGATATTTCCAATGTTCAGAAGAATAACACGTATTAAATTGACTCAACTTACTCACAGATTGCAAAATATCTGGACGAGTGCTTACCGCTAAATACATAATGACCCCAGAAGACATTGCTTTGGTACATCAGGCATTACACAATTGTTACAATGGAGTTTCAAATTAACTTCCATGGGCGTTCCAATGTTATTACAGTCA
Organism: Platycnemis pennipes; assembly: GCA_933228895.1. NCBI lineage: Eukaryota > Metazoa > Arthropoda > Insecta > Odonata > Platycnemididae > Platycnemis > Platycnemis pennipes. The sequence goes on along the minus strand of OW121854.1, from coordinate 107,081,018 downwards.
CGCATGTTGTACTTAATTAACAATTCATCAATATATTGACTCTGATCAAGGGTTATTTTTCCTTCCTTTTTGTCACGTCTAACTCTCATACCAAGGCACATCTGAACCTATCCTAAGTCTTTCATTATATATTAATCATGAGTGTATCCTTCAACTTCTCAGTTTCTTGAACATTATTTGAAAAAATAAAGAAGTCATCCACATTTAACGCAACAAAAAACATACAACCTTAGCTCTTTTATAATAAACACATGAATCACTTTAACACTGGTCCAGCCACAGACCTAATAAATCACAATGAATTTTATCATTATAAGATATGAAGGCTTGTTTCAGCCCATACAGAGCTCTTTTGAGCAAACACACCTTGTTTTTAGCATTAACATCCAAAAAGCCTTCAGGTTGAGCCATAAATATTGTTTCCTTCAAATCACCATGCAAAAAGGCTGTCTTACTATCTAGATGGTTTACATCTAAGTCTTATTTAGCAGAAAGAGCAAACAACGACCGTAAAATTTCTTTTCTTACTACTGGGGCAAAATTTCATCATAATCTATACCTTCCTCTTTTGAATAGCTCTTTGAAACTAACCTTGCCTTATACATAGGCTTACCATCTGGGTCATGTTTCAGCTTGAAAACCCATCCACACTGAACTATATTTTCATCCAATGGCTTGTCAACTAAGACCCAAGTATTATTTTCTTTCAAGGAAGCCAACTCATCTGACGTTGCCTTTTTCCACTCATCTCTATCATTTCTCGAAATAGCATCCTTGAATGACACAGGATCTGAAGCACATTGAGAATCTTCACCATGATTAGCTGAATACAAAATAAAATCATGATATTGTTTGGGTTTCCTTATCCTTTGAGATCTCATGGGCTCTCTGACTGGCTCTTTGGCATCAGGTATACCTGCAGTGTCTAAATTATCATTCTCTAACTCTCGTCGACCTTCTTCTGCCATCAATCTCGGCTTGACGAAGTTGGCAGTGAGGTTTTGCCCAGAGTGACTCCAATTGGTGGGATCTATGATTGGTGGGATAATGAGCATCATAGATCCCACCAATTCTTCCATCGTGAACTTGGAATCTTTCAACTTCTGCGCAGCAGTCATCATTTGAGCAATATAATCGGACATATCTCGGCAGTCTGACAGCCGCGTATTTATCAGCTGTGACAAGGCTGCAAGACGCTCAACAGTACCTTGCGGTTCAAATGTCTCAGCTAGGCGGGACCTTGCATCCTTAGCGAAGGTTGCTACACTCACGTGTACGTAAAGTTCCGGCTCAATCGACAGACAAATCGCGGATAACGCCGTCTGGTCGTAGTCTTCGACATATTCCTTGGAAACGGGAGACAGTTTGCCAGAGACATAATCCCACAATTTTTCGTGAAGCAGCAGCATACGAATGGAAAATTTCCAGTCCTTGCAGTCTAATTCTCCGCTTAATTTTTTGATTGAAAAAATGGAACCACGTCCACCGGCACTCTGCATTCTTGACGAAACTTAAAACTTAGTAGTGCAAATACTAATAATATAATCTTAATTGAGAGTTTCCCGAGCCAATAACCTGTTGAGGGTGGACGTGAAGAATAAAAAGGACTCAGACGTGATCAGTCGAACGTGCATTAAAAGACTGGAACAGCACACACACAATTACAAAAGAACGAAGGACAAAAACGAAAGACAATGGAAAATACGAAATATGAGAATGTCATTGGTTCGCTTACGAAGTTCCAACAGTCAGCAGGGTCCCCGACATCTTGGGAAAGTTGGCCCAGGAAAGTATGAATGAGATACTAACGAAAAATATTTAGCTAGTCCAATAATTCGATATTTTCCCCATATATCCCATCATATTTCGACACAGTGGAATAAGTGTAATACTCTAATTGTGTCTACATTTCTGTCGAAGAATTTGACAAAAGTGAATTTGCTATATAAGCAGGAGATATATTAGTATTTATAATGTGTCACTTTTAGGGGAGAGCCAAACGGGGCATATTATTAGTACCATATTCGTTGAGGATACGGACTTGTTCATTAAGGACGGATTCATTGAGGAATGCATGTAATTTTGAATGTGACATAGATTTCATTCTCTTCGTCCCCTCAAAAATTACCATCTGGTGTATTTGCTGGTATAATAGCGATGCTTCCGCGTCCATCGTCGTCGATAGCTTTTTAACGACTTCTTCATTCTGCTTCGCCTTTCTTTCGACCGCTGCTATCTCTCTCCTGGTTTCAACGGTCTCCACCTTCGCCTCCTCCCTCAATATTTCAACCTCCCTTCGGATTATGCTGTTCTCCTTTTCAATATCCACCCTATATATATCCACCAATATCCACCCTAAAATTATGTTTTGGTTGTATTGAGTCTAAAGGAAACAAGTGCATGATCTGCTGATGAATCTTCAGTATATATAATCTGCTAATGAGGTGTCAATATTGTATAATATTCCGAATTTCAGCGAATAAGCTTGAAATGGAAAAATACGTTGTAAAACTTAGGTCAATCAAAAAAAATTTTATGGGTTACTTTAGTAAATTATTAGTTTGGCATTTCGGCCTTGATCAAATCAACATATTATGCGCAAAAATGTTTTTATAATGCTCAGAATGTTTAATTAAAGATTTATTATACCAATTGTCCTCACAGCTATTTTTCTCGTAAATTCCTTTTCATTCACCATATATGTAACTATGTATGCATAAATGAAGTCTTGTTTACTTAGGAAAAATTAAAGTCACAAGAAAAATGGTGAATAAAAACATGTAGACTGGTGCAACATTTCCAATAAAGAGACCTGAAAATATTGAGTTCAAGAGCTAACAGCCGAAAACAGGCATGCAGTTAGAGGACTAGCATTGCTCCTCTTTTCATGATAAGTTTACCACCTTATTTTCCACTCAGCGTTTCTTAACGTTCGGTATTTATTATTCTGAAATCCCATTGTAATTTTTTTAACATGTATGGAATTCAATTTTGGCCAACTTTTTTTTTCGAGTATGAGAGAAAGGAATAAGGAATGCGTAAATAGTAAATTTATAAACTTCTTTCGTAAAATTTATAGAAACAATAAATTAAGATCTTATTCCATGTGAAGGTCTTGTTACACAACTATTTTCTAATGGAATACAAAAATAAATGGAATATTTCAGTAGTGGTGTCCACCGTGGTGAGCATAAGCGTAGAGATTTCCGTTGGCGTGCGAGGAGGCTCCTCCGTGGTGACCTCCGTAGCCTCCGGCGCCACCGCCGTACCCTCCGTGGTGCGCGACCACGGCGTAGTGGTGCGGGTGACCCGCCTTGCCCTTGCGGTGCACGACGGCGTTGAATCCGTTGTGCTTGTCGGCTGTGTACTCGACAACGCGGACTGTGTCGTCGGCTTCGTGGAGCGTGTATGCTCCCTTGACCACGTCTCCGTCCCTCGTCTCCCACTGGTTCTTATTGTCACCGGTCTTGTGGTCACTCACGCCGTAGTCGAAGTTGTACTTCGGGTGGGCCTGCAAGATTTAAAATGATATAAACATTGGCTTTTTTCCTAATAAACTATGGCTCTCACACTTGAATATGATGTATATTTCAACGATATTGCAAATTGAGTTTTCCACCGAGGAACACTTCGTGTACAGATCTTCCGGTTATGTTTCAGTGGCTAAACTATAGAAGTAACGGTCATCCATTTTATGACACTATCTTTTTTTACGATTCTGAATCGCTTTAATACTTTCCAAGTTTATGTAAGTTGAATTATTCGTTTGGTAAAATGTAATGATTACTACTAAAGGGACATATCCCGGAACAATGCACTTCGTTGTGATGATTATAGATTTTAACTTTGCATTCATTAGGCGTTTTGTTAATAATTGACTAATTTCTGTAGATCACTTCAGTGCTAAGTTGATTCTGTTACAATTCCGATAGTAAAGAAATCGAGGTAAATTGAATATTTTATTTATAAAATATAACTAGCAATATATTGCAAACTTTTTTCATGTTTTTTTTTCAAATGCTGCTAAAATGTGGCGTACCTACTTCACCTTATAAAGGCTCAACACAGCGATTTTCTGTAATCCGTATTCATGTAAAGTCTATTTCTGTAATATTATTATGATAATGTGATAAGGATTGTATGCATTCATGATATTTTCCCCTCAAATGCTCATTTAAACTGTTACGGCTTTGATTCTAAATGAAATTATAGTTTTCAATGATTTAAAACTCCTTCAAATTTCCTTGCTATGAAACTCTCTGCACTTGGTTCGTGACGTGCTCTCATTTTGGCATGCGAGACATCAGAGGTATCGTCCTCTGTAACGTCATCAATTTTGACTTGTTTGATGTTTTTTCAGTATAAAATTTCTGCAAAAAATTAAGAGTCACGATGGTATTAAGTTACTCACGTAGTAATCAACGTGATGGTCTTCTCCACCATGGTGACCGGGTGCAGCGGAGGAAATAGCCACTAGGGCAAGAAGAATTGCAACCTGGAATGAAATTGAGTAGGTATATATAAAAATGAATGAAAAATGAGTCCAATAGAAGCTTGGCCTTTATATAAACTATAAGGCTTATTATACCTATAGGTGAAGCTTTGGGTTGCCGTAAGATACCAATTGAATTACTGGCAAAATTTCCAAATAATGTGTCAACTCAACGCCTAGTGCACTAAAGAATAGGTATGTTTTTCTTAAATGTATAAATGACCATGAATTCTTTTACAGATGTGACGATCCTATCCTTTATGGTATATTAAAAATATGTATTTAAATCCTTTCGACGATATTATGAAGTAATTGGATGAATGCCGTTTGTTTAGCGAATCCTAAAAGTCAGCAAACTTCATTTCGTGATAATCATGCTTGTGTTTTGTTGTCGAAAACCCATCTAAATTATATATTTGGAATGAATTCAGTATTTTCACGCGGATAGCCTTAATAGGCATCTAGGCATTGCGCGAAACCTGTTTTCTCTGTAAGTAAACTCGAGATCTGAATTAGCAGAAATAGTATTATCTCTAGACCTTTTTTTACAAAGAGTCTTAATTGGGTTCTTTCTTCTTTTGTATGCTATGACGCTATTTATATATATTTGTTTAAGATCTCATAATGACATTCTCAAAATTTACTACTCTTTGCTGGATTTCATTGATGCACCCGATTATACTTAAAGCGTATCGCTAAAAGTGAATCAGCCCCAATCGACACATCCAAAGTCCCATTTGTGTTATTTGAAGTATTATTGGGCTAGAGGCTTCCTTACAACGCAACCATTTTATCTTGATATGGGAACTAAAACTCAAAATCCTTTCTTATTTATGCTTCGATGATTGCTTCAAAACAGTTTTTCTCATGAATATTTCTACTACTTATTTCAATTTTGAAATATAATTTGACCTTAGGGATGGATCTTACCTTTATATCGTTCAAATTTTTTGTTAAATCTTGGGAACTTTTTTGTCTGGATTAATATAATTTTGGAACGCAATGTGATTTTTATTTGCTGTGGGTTCTAAGAAATTAGCTATAAGGTTAACAATGGAGATAATAATGAAAAGAATTCTATTAACCTCATACTCAAATCACTATTTTGGTAGACTTTTAAAATAATATTTTATTTTTTCCATTAAAGTAACGTGGATAGAAATATACACGTTAGCATGTCCAATGATATACGACAAGGACTACGTAGCGAAAGATAAATACGCAGGCCCGGAGGGCTAATTGTTCTCGCTTAATACTCGCCTCACTGAAATGTAATGTACCTAAACGTTGAATTTGGACAACAAAAACTGGCGTTAGGGATCATGGTGGTTATTGCTTAAAACGTCTCCTAGTGGAGAGAAAATGATTTTTGAGTCTACGTAGACGTAGCTGCAAGGTACAATTTTACCTGACCCGTTAGCACTCACCTGTGCGATATGCATTTTGGTGACGTAGATGTGTTGTCCTGACGAACTTCAGAGGAGTGTGATCTGTCTGCTGTCAAACCGTCTTACTTATACTTTGAGCCTTTCGGTGGCCACCGTTGTGTTGTTGATGGTGGGGGCTGAAAGTGATATTGGTATCGGATATTCGGTGACTGGCACTCACCCATCATTCCAGGCGTGGAGGAATCTCACAAGGGTTCTCTCACCCCGGATTTCAGTCAGATGGATGAAAGGGAGGGAAATTTGGTGTTGTAAGTGATCGTATTGCAAGCGATGTCTCGTGAGGAATGCGTTAAGTAACCGGGAGAAAACACTTGATAATTTCATGGCGCACTGAACGATATAACTTCTCTTTTACATATGTGAGGTGATTTGGCATTGGGAAACCCATTGAAGCTGAACTCTCCGGAAACTTTCACGACATGTATGTAATTTTTTACGTTTAGTGGTTGTTTATAATTTATTTTTCCAAAAGGCCCAGAATTTTGGTAGACCGAGTGGTGTTTAACAAAAACTATCCATCCTGACCCCGTGCTTGTTTTTCATAAAAAATTTCTGAATACCGTGGTGTCACATCACTTATTAGATATTGGATCTTGATCTGTTAATTATATGTTTGTACCCTGTTGCCACTTTTAAAATTCCTAGTTGCGTTAAGTATTTTCCAATCTTTAGTTAATATTTCCCTAAAGACGTTAGCTATTTTCCCTGGTTTTTATTAAATTCTTGAAAGGTACAATAGGGACCGGCCATGCATTTACAGACCATTTTCTTTCATTTTGGTATAGCGATTTTGGCTGCATTTTTCTTTATGATGAGTTCTTCCACATTTTAGACTCTGACATAGGGTAGTGGCTTAATCAGTGGAGTGGGCTGCGGCAGTTTTCAGGTTAATACGATATTTGTAAGTTCATCATCCATTAACGCTCTCGGATTCTCTAGAATTGGGTGAAAGGTGGCCATAGTTTGAAGTATGTTGTTGCGAGATGAATACTGGGAAAAGAGGGAAACATCGATTTACCCTAAAAAATAGGACTACTTGTTTAGCCGTGATTCATTTGGTGATACGATGGTTTAATTAATTTTACTGCTATATCGATGCTGAAATCTTGAATTAGTGACTTTTCAATACTCACTCTTGGGGCCTTAATAATGAGAATAAGTTTCGTTCTTTCCCTTATTTATGAACTAGCTGAAGGTGCCCGTTGAAATTCAACGAGCGGGAGAAACATAATAATTACAAATTGTATAGTATTAAGAAATTTTAACTTTTTTCATGAAGGGGCGAAAATAACTTGTTTTATGGCTCCAAGTCACTATCGGAACCATAAATATAATTTATACCAATGTAAACATCTAATTGCTGCCTGGAGTCGTACCTGGACATTTACAAAAATAAGAATTTCATTTAGAAACTTAGAGGCCAGAAGAAATAAAGGAGGTTATAGATGTGCATACGAATGTTTGTCTATTGCTGACAATGAGGCCAGATTCGGTTTTTTGGGAATGATAGCACCCACCTCTTCGGAAAAAAAAATTTCACTGTTCTTGTATATATGTAATGTTTGTCTCAATTCTCCAACTTCATGACAGTGGTGTCAATGAACTTCCTACGGATACGTATTAATGAATTTTATTCCAATTAGAGTAAATTCTATTCTAATTACCTAGTACATATTTAGCGTACTTAAACCAGGTACTCGTCGGTCGGTTGCGCATATTCACATCTTCTACTGTATGTTTGACGCATAAATATCACAATTTTTTTTCATCTTGCTACTCTTATTTTTGATTAGACCTAATTTACATCCCTTATCACGTTCTTGTGTCTCAAAAGACAACAATTTTGAAAGCGGTCCACTTCGGAATAAGGTATGAATCCATAAAATATTCACCTTTTGAATCCCGTAGAAACTTTCATTTAAATACTTTAAGTTTTACCGAATTCAAACCTACTTGATCTGGGACTAGCGCGAAAAGTAAGCCTATGTGATTTTTCCGAATGAAATACTGATGAAGATTCAAGAATGAGCTGCGATACCTTGTTTGTTACCTTTCAATATCTTCACGAAAAGAACAATGCTTTTTACGGCATCGCTTTTGGACGAAAATTTTTACCATCATTGCAATGGCATCAATGAGCATCCCACGGATACGTAATGAGACATTATGCTCTATTGTGATTTGAATTTTAGTACCTGGTTTTTGAATTTTAGTACCTGGTTTTTGTTAAACTCTCTCAAATCTCAAGCTATCTCCATCGACGACGATTTCGGACTCCTTCCATCTCTTCTCTTCATGTCCCAGATCAGTTCAAATGCACAAACCCGTAAAGAAATAAAAAACACACAATTTGAACACCGCTGAATCATTCATTGAAATACTCATAAATTTAACCGAATGCAAAACTTCTAAAACCTTGAGTAGCGCTAGCAGTCAGCCCGTATCTTTGTGAGGAAAAATATGGCTGACCTTGCTTCACCATGGCATCAACGATGTTTTCATTTCGGAGACGACAATGGCAAAGGCCTCAGCAACGCTCGGAAAAGAACCGAAAAAAAGTAAAATTCAACGTGAATTACACTTTTCCTGGAAACCTCGAAGACAAAATGTAAATCGATTAAGAGAATAAGTAATTTTAAACATTTTCCCATTAAATACAGAAAGAATGGAAGAAATCGATTAATATTTAGTTATTTTACTGAGCGAAAGAATACACTCTTGCGCTACCATAAATTGAAAAAGTAAATTTAAACCATTGTAAATACATAATTAGCGCCATAGAAAAGTTATCGTCTTAGTTATATCGCTCTCACGACATTCATCGGCTTAATGAGTGACAGCATTTCCTGATTCGATTAAACATAATTTCCCACCCAAGGAGCTTACACTAGAGAAGGCAGTGAAATAAATTTTGCATTGATTTCCAGGATGCAATGCAACTGACCGGCAGCTACAACGGTAGCCGTCGGTGAATCTGGCGGCTACGGTTACTCACGCGGTAGCCGGAGGTCACGGCGTAACTAGGGGTGGTGCAACAGATTTCAGCGTTTAACTGTGACCGTAACCCTAACCGGAGGTGTAACCCGACATGATGCAACTGGCCCTTAGTATGATAATGGAGTACAGACCCTCCACCCTTGGACCTAGAGATTTTTCTGTACAATATTAATCCCTACTTGGATGCTATGAGCTACAATTTCGTAATTAGTATTCCTTCCGACTCCATCCAGCAAATTTGCGTTTTATTAATGGTTGGCATAAGGCGACTACCCATCCTTCATGAAACAAATGAAGTCAACTATCAGTCACCTCTTCCTAGTAATCCTTACTGTTACCATCGGTGACTACCCTGGCTTGTGAATAGATTCTCTACTCTAGACTAAATAAATTCCAAAATCATCATAACATACAATTTTCCCTCTTATTTTTCAAATTTAATTAGAATAAATGAATGCTTTGTCTGCTTTTATATAGAGAACACTGAAGTGGGGGCTGTTTTACCAAAGAAAAATATCTTCCACTGCCGGGATTCGGACCTCTCGTTGATATGTCGGGCCGCTGGTGAGGTGTCAGTATCCCACCCACTACACCAACCTTATCTCCCCCCTCGTAAGTGATTTCCCGATCGGCTGTGAATGGTAGCCGAAGACCTCCATTTAACCTGTTATGTGGAGAGGGACTTGGCTGCTCTCTGGGATTCAAGGCCCAGTGCAAATGAACTCCCATACGAATTTTTCCGTGAGGCATTTGATAGTCCATATTCTTCCTTGCGCCTCATTGGCAGAGGAGGCCCTTTTTGGAGAAGCAATTTCCCCTCCTACCGAAAAAATGCTGCCAAAAATACGTCGCGCCACCTGGCGAATTGTCAACGAAACGTTCAGTTGTATGGGGACATTGCATGGAGGTACATCGTAAGCATACGCTCTTATTTTACATCGTAAGATTCGAAAGGCAAGGTCTATGAATAATACTGTACATATTGTATTTTTCTAGATAATATTTGTTTTACTATCATTGATTTATTTAATGAGCTAAATTGTAGTCTAATGAAATAAATCTAATGAAGTACGCATTACATAAATTTCCCGATCTTCATGTGCATTCCAAAGTAGACATAACTCGTACATACATTTTCTCATGCGTAATTTTTCGCTCGTATTTTCTTTTTCTGGCATTTTCAGGCAGTCCAGGCTCATGCAAAAGCTGACATTGGATCTATCCCACCCGACGGATTGTTCTACTGGAGCACCCCAGGTCTCTTAATCACTTGGGTGAGTATGTATAAAATGTTCCATATTTGTTTGTGGGTGGTAATTAGAGAATGTGTCTCAATGAATTTTACTATGAGTGAGAGGGGGAATGGAGCCCTCAGTAGAGTCATTCAGTAATGGTGGCTAATATTGTTGACACCAACTCCAGGTTCCATGAGTTCAAATCTCGGAATGTCTCACCTCGTGAATGGAACCTCAGAGGTTTCGTCTCAGTTTTATGTTGTTCCCAGTTTGAATATTGTGTTATAAATGTTTCATCTGCTGCTCTCCATCATCCGGGTAGGACGCGAAACTATGGATCCACATGCGATTATGCGACTAAATAGGGCACATTAGGGGCGGCATGGGTTCTCAGGGGCCCGGGCCGCTGTATGTCCAGAGAGGCCCGGTTTTTGTGACCCCCTCCTCCCCCTTCTGAAAAAATTTGTGTGTTAAAAACGCGTTTCAGGTCGATAAGGGCAAAAGGTTTGCAAATAATACATAAACGACATAAAAACTTTCGCTGCGGTAAACGTCCCTGCCCGACGGGCCCTTCGGACCCTAACCCGAAACCTAGTGCGTACTGCGTGGCCCGGGCGCCAGGGCCAGGGCGGGAATCCCCGCCTTCCCGCCGGCCGCCCCTGGGGCACAAGGCGATACCGGATTTCTCAGCGCCCTCTCTCTCTTCCTGAAATAATTGTTTCCATCTGGACAAGCGATTCCTTGCACGACGCAAGTAACCTTCGTCCTCGGTAGCCTTTCGTAACTTCTGAAGCATTTAAAAACTTCTCCATATTTTTCTATATTTTTATTGACTGCAAGTTCACTCGGAACTGAAATCGCTATTTTGTTCACCAAATCGTTTGATGGAAACGAAAAATGAATTTAAGTGAAAAAATTAGTCTCTAACCAGAGCCATTCACTCATAAATTGAAAATTAAAACGAGCAAAAGTTGACGCCCACCGAAGGAGCTGCGTTAAGGATACCTACGTCATCCACCTCTCGTCCTTCACTGTTTCTAGATGAAGGGGAGGGGGCGGAGGGTCAGCTCGTACAGATCCTGTCGCAACCACTTCCATTGGTAGAGTCAGCGGTGTGTTCCTCATTATGGTTGGCGAAGGAGCTTCGCAGCCTCTGTTGTGATTTGTTGTGGTTATAATCCCACCTACATGTATTTTTTGTCTCGTTCCTGCACTCGCATGTAGAGCCTCTTTTGTTTTGTTTTCGCTGCTATGATGTTTTGTGATTCTGTTGAATAAACGTACATGCGTTCAGTTAGTTCAGTTCGTTATGTGAAACGGAATCGGGATGTTGTTATTTCACGCGTACTTTCCCGTATAACTAGAACGCTGGCACCTGCTCTAACAGGTTATGGGCCCAGGAACCCATAGTTATGCGGAATAGTGAAATGATATAAGTATTCCCGATTTTTCCGAGTGAACAAGTCAGTTATCGAAAATGGCAGTATCTACATCCAGTGCTCCGTTAATGGTGGAAAAACTAGAAAGTTCAGGCAACTACAGGAATTGGAAATTTTCGATGAAATTACTGCTAATTCACGAAGATTTATGGGACTGTATTAAGACTGACAGTAATAATGAGACGGTGAACAAAGACGTCAAAAGGGACTTGAAGGCTTGGTCAAAAATTTGCTTAGCGGTCCAGCCACCTATCCAGTCCGTTATTAGAAGTACCACCAAGGCTAAGGAGGCGTGGGACAAACTTGAAGCAGCATATGAGGACAAGGGTCTTAGTAGACGTTTAGGATTGCTTAAGACGCTTTTTCGAATGAGGTTGGAAAATTTCGATAGCATGGACGAGTACATAAATAAACTAACTTCTCTTTCCGATCAGTTATCTGACATCGGACACCCATTAGACGATGAATTCTTAGCCGTGATTATGCTTAGCGGACTGCCATCCAAATACGATCCTATGGTGATGGCTTTAGAACATTCGTCGACGTCTCTTACTTCGGATCTAGTGAAAATGAAGCTGCAACAAGAAGAGGCCCGAAAGGATGAAGACGATGCTGCGTTCCTGACGGCTAAAGGAAAATTCGCCAAGAGAGAAGGTTATCAAGTGAAGTGCTACAAGTGCTACAAACTAGGTCATAAAAGTTATGAATGCCCTTTAAACCAAGAGTATGCCGTACAAAAAGGCCCCAAGTCTTATTTCAAGGGAGGTAAACATGTGAAATATGAGGGTAAAGCAGAGAAGACTACGGTAAAACCAGGTAGTATGAAAGGTAAAGAGGTTAAGAAACCCTCGGCCTTTGTATCATTTCTAACTGCCTTAGCTGTGAATGTGCAAAGTGGAAGTTGGTATATAGATTCCTGTGCAAGTAGCCATATGTCGAACAACAAGAATTGGCTAACAAATTATAATAGTAATAATAGCAAAGTAATTACTGCCGCAAATGATGAGGTTATGATAAGTAAAGGCGAAGGTGAAGCCTCAGTGAATGTTATCAGTGGCACCTGCTCTAACAGGTTATGGGCCCAGTTCTAATGTTAGTTATGTTCCACAATTGTCCACAAACCTCTTGTCAGTAAGCAAAATTGTCAAACAGGGTATAAATGTTCTATTTACTGATAAGGGATGTGAAATGTTTTTGAAAGATTCTTTTCAGAGCAATGGAGAAGTGGTTGCAACAGCATCAGAGGTAGATGGAATTTACAAGTTGGATGAAATGAAGGACTCAGTTAATCTCTCATTAACTGAAGAAACTGTGTCAAAAGAGCCTATAAATGAAGGTTTGAATGAAGAGCTGTCTAAACAGTCAGTTCCAAGCAGCTACAACCTATGGCATAAGAGGTTAGGTCACCTAAACCATAGAAGCATGAATCTTCTGAGAGCAGGTATGGCTTCTGGTGTTAATTTCAGAAACGATGAAAGTGAAAAATGTATAGCCTGTGCTCAGGGTAAACATGCTAAATTTAGTCTCCCCAAAAGAGCTTTGAATAGAGCCAAAGAAAAACTTGGTAGAATTCATTCAGACTTGTGTGGTCCAATGGAAATTACTGCTTTTGATGGTTCTCGGTATATGCTTTTCTTTATTGATGATTTTACAAGGAAAATATTTTGCTATTCTTTGAAATCAAAAAGTGAAGTGTTTAAAATTTTTCTCGAATTCAAAGCAGAGGTTGAATTACAAACAGGTTTAAAGATTAAATGTCTTCGTTCAGACAATGGCACTGAATATATGAATAAAGATTTTGAGACTTATCTTAGGGAAAATGGTATAATTCATGAAACTACTGTCCCCTATACTCCAGGTCAAAACGGGTTAGCTGAACGCACTAATAGATCTATTCTAGAAATAGCAAGGTCAATGGTGTATGGTGCAGGTTTAAACAAAAGGTATTGGGCTGAGGCCATGAAAACTGCTGTGTACCTTAAAAATAGGGCTCCTTCCAGAGCAGTTATGGGGCAGTTACCCGAGGAGAAGTGGTCTAATAAAAAAATAGACTTAAGTCATTTGAAAGTTTTCGGTTGTGTATCGTACGTAAATGTGCCAAAAGAAACTAGGAAAAAGTTTGATCCAAAAAGTAAAATGCATATTTTCATAGGTTATTGTGATCACACCAAAGGGTATAAATTTGTTGATCCTGAAAATCCTAGAAAGATTGTGAAGGCAAAGGATGTTATATTTTTTGAAAATAGGTTTCAGAACTCTAATCTTAATCAACTGAAAGAGACTAAGAGTGCCAAAGATAAACCGAACATATTGTTTCCACAATTAACCGAAAGTCCACAGATTGAATATGGAAATGATAAATTTGGTACAAATAAAGTTAATGTAGTTCGGAATGAATTTAGTAGTTCAGAATCTAGGTCAGATGCTGAGGAATCCGATAATGACCATTTTCAGCTGGATAAAGATCCAGATTATGTACCATCTCAGGAGGATTTAAATAGTTCTGAAGATGATATATATGATTCAAATGGTGATGTGGGCATAGTTAAAAGGTTTCCTGTAAGGAACAGACGACCCAAAGAATTTCCTGATCATGTTATGTACGTGGTAACAGAAAGTCCTATTGAGCCACTTAGTTACGAGGAAGCAATGGCTAGTAATGAAAAATCGCAGTGGGAATTCGCAATGCAAGATGAATACCAATCCCTTATTAAGAATAATGTATGGTCTAAAGCAAGCTTCGCATGCTTGGCATGAAAAAATTTGTAATGATACTAAATGGAGAAATGAACTAAAGAGAAAGTTGTTGAGTACTTTTGAAATGTCTGATCTTGGAATTGCCAAACAAATTTTAGGCATGAGAATTCAAAGAAATGAGAGTGGTATTAAAATAGATCAAAAGGCTTATGTTAAACATGTTTTAAACAAATTTAATATGTCAGATTGTAAGGTAGTAAGCACACCAATGGAAATGGGCACCAAATTAAACAAATCAGATTGTAATCAAGTTGCATTTCCCTATCAGGAATTAATTGGCTCGCTTATGTACTTAGCAGTCTGCACAAGACCTGACATATGTTACTCAGTCAGCTGGTTAAGCCAATTTAATAAGAATTATACTACAGAGCATTGTAACTTAGCAAAGAGAGTTCTCAGGTATTTGAAGGGTACCTCTAACCTTGGTTTATTTTATTGTAAAAGTGGAAAAGGAATTACTGGTTATGCAGATGCTGATTGGGGCAACAATGTTGACCGCAAGTCATATACAGGGTATGTGTTTACTTCAGGTGGAGGTGCGATATCTTGGGAAAGTCGTAAACAGCGCACAGTCGCTTTATCCTCTACTGAAGCAGAGTATATGGCACTTGGAGAAGCAGCAAAAGAAGCCTTGTTTTTACGAAACATGTATAATGAGATTTTTTCCGTTGATAATTGTATTGTAATTTATAATGATAATATGTCTGCACAAAAACTTTGTGAAAACCAGCAACACCATCAGAGAACCAAACATATTGATGTGAGACATCATTTTGTGAGAGATGCTCTGCTCAAAAACCAAATTGATATACGGTACTTAAGTTCAGAAGAAATGGTAGCAGATGGTTTGACAAAAGCCATCCCAAAAACTAAGTTAATGAAATTTATTAAATCACTAGGTATTATAGAAGTCTAGTTGATAATCTGTATTTGTGAAATGGTTGTATTTTTTGGGGCATGTATTGTGATTAAGGGGGAGTGTTGTGGTTATAATCCCACCTACATGTATTTTTTGTCTCGTTCCTGCACTCGCATGTAGAGCCTCTTTTGTTTTGTTTTCGCTGCTATGATGTTTTGTGATTCTGTTGAATAAACGTACATGCGTTCAGTTAGTTCAGTTCGTTATGTGAAACGGAATCGGGATGTTGTTATTTCACGCGTACTTTCCCGTATAACTAGAACGCTGGCACCTGCTCTAACATGATTAGACGAAGTGGATAATGACGTACAAGTTCTTTGCACACCCACCTTTCCGAAAGGGTTAAAAAAATCAGTTTTTCGCCACTTAAAACTCGAGAATTGTTTGACGGATCAAAGAACAGAAAAATACGGGTCCTTTTATTTTTACAAACTCTTATCAGATTCGGCAATAAAAAAAATATGGTAAACGACCCCATTATGCTCTGTAATAATACTATGAAATTTTGACCACGGAAATGGATTAAAAGACTAAATACGCCCATAATTTAAAAGGCCATGACGAAGTACATTATGCCTTAATTTCGAGCTCAGGTCTTACTCTTGGAATGTAATGCTACCCTTAACCGACGAACTTCTCTTCAGATGCAATCTTTATTTTCACCTGGAATAACTTCATTTGCAGGCCATGGGGTGTGCTGCTAGCCTAACTCAGGCCCTTTCGCGTATTCTAATAAAATAATAAATTGGAGGGGTAGGCAGGGTCCTTCTGAAGCCCCCTGGAATTTACAACTCTTTAGATCCATTGTGCCAACCCACATTTAACCTGCCCACCACTTGCAGACAGGAGACTAGAGCACTGCGGTAGAGGTATGGAAGGTATCACCGATCCAAACTCCGTCCGGGCCCAAAGTTGCATAACTTCGGTAACCGGTAATTCAACGTGGCTAGGCCCTTGCCCTTCGCGGATTCTAATTCTTAGTCAAATATAGCATTGGAGACCTTGCTTAAAACGCCCGATTTGTCCTTGCTTGTGCTCTCTCCTTTTCTCTGTTTCAATGAACTCGATCTTCTTTTCGTTCTTTTCCCCCAACTCTCTCCAACCCCTCCCTCTTAGATCTCCCTCAACCCTCACCTGACCTTGCTGAAATATTTTACTTCCCCTCGCTTGGTCTTTACCGTTTCTCGATGACCTCGAGGCTTCCTGTTTTCATAGCGCGTACAAACGATGGTAATTTGTAAATACAACCGTATTCGGCGAAACTTGCGTAGTTTAATTTCAATCGATGATATTTTGATTGGGAATAATATTTTTACGTTGTAAATGGCATCCGCTGAATTTATACGCAGGAAGCTTCTTAGAAAACTTAGGATTACTAAGAAGTTTGAATTTTTTATACTGCGGGGAAATAAATTCTCACCTACTGGTGGACTGTCTTTGAAATGCTTTTTCACCACTTAGCACTCCATTTATGGTGACGTGGTAACTGAGAGCGGTGCAAGTACTGCTATGAGCTTAAAGGTCTCGAGATAACATCCAGGGCACCCCTTTGGGAACTTTCCCAAACACTTAATCGGCGGGGTTTCAGGTATCACAAGTTGTCAGAAGAAAAAAGTCACGAAGGAAAAGGAATTTCCGTCCCCATTACCTCTTGAAACGATGAAGGAATTATTAGTGTTAGATGGAGTATCTAGTATTAAATATTACGTTACTCCAGATGTGTAGGGAAAGTAGAACTGTCTAAATAGAATAATCCTAAGACAAAAGTGATAGCAATCTGAAGCTGGATCCAAACTCGCGACTGCCGGATTGTCAGATCAGCGTGCTATCAACCTGATTACCGACCGCGGTCGGTAATCAGGTTGATAACACGTTGATAACATTTTCAACATTTTGATAGATCAAACCAAAGGCACAGTGCAATAATTGAACGGAAATCCATTAACAACTTGAGCCTGTCAACCTAAACGATTTCCCCTTTCAATCGCGCTTCGATAACTCAATTATATTCCGCACACACCGCTACCTCACGATGCTATCTCCATTACCAGTTTACAGCCCTGGGGTTTGAATGAACACAGTTTCTTACTCCTCGATTGGAGATGATGTTATGTTCCAGTGCTTCCACGGCCACGATCGTACGCTCGTTCGGGCCGAGGGCCCGAGATAATGCGCTCAGCCGCCTTTACGAGGGATGGCTAAGTTAAACGCGAAAGTTTCTTTCTGTGCCTCACATCCCAAGCACAAACTTGCATGGGCTTAACACTTTGACTGCAGTTTTTTAAATGCGGAAAAATTTTTCCTCGCCAATGTGTTTCAAATTTGGTTTAATATCATACAAGTATCTCGTATTTTGTCCGTAATCCTTGTCTAGGCATAGAGGAGGATATCCGGGCAATCAGAACCTACGTTTGCCATTTTTTGTACAATCTTTTTGTGTTATTTTATCACCCTTGAAAGTCATGGCATTGTACTTGGGGAAATGAAGAACCAGTGAAAGCGTATTTGTTCTGGGAGCCAAGACATTTTCTGGTTTCTGACCAAGTCGACGAGTTTGCCCATTACAACTCAGTCTAAAACTTTGAAGATTAAATGTCTCCACCTTTGAATATTTTTATACAATTGGAAACTGTTCAGCAGCAGAATTTGAAGAATATTGAGAGCCACTTTTTTATCACAACATAAGGTCTTCCTCGATGCAATGTGGTAGGACATAAGCTGATCTAACCTATCTACCCCTCCCTTGTATTTATTAGATTCCATTACTGCTTCAGGAACTCTCCTTTCGATGTTTCTCCTACTGACACTGTTCATAAATTCTCCGGAGTATTGTGTACTAACCATAATCACCTCTCTCTTGTCCTTTCATTTTAGTACACATCTCCCGTCATCAGACCACTTTTCTGTTACCTTTCATTTTTTAAATGTTTTTTTATATTACTTCCGCAGGATTTCCTTTTCTGTTCGTTCTCAGCGTACCAGTTCACAAATTTGTTAGTGCTAAATTTTCTATTATGTCAACGCTTGTGAAATAGTTATCCATAAACACACAGTGGCTTACTCCTCCAAATGTCTGCGAAAGTTTAGGAACAACGCAGCCTGCGTGCCCAAGTCCTTCGGCAATTCCTCCTGCTCCAGTATAACCTAAAATTTTTGCAATTAGTTCGGATGGGCCGGTTAACATGTACAGCTTTACGCCAAACTTATGCCTCCTTCCCTTTATACATTGCCAAAAATCCAATCGCCCGCTCCATGAAATCATAGACTCGTCGATACTTAATTCTTTCGAAGGATAGTATACTTTATTCATTATATCCTTTAAAAAAAAATGTAGTGGCCTTATTTTCTGAAGACGGTCGGATGAACGTAGTTCTTGCCGTTCGCCGATGAGTGCAAAGTACAAAACACGTAAAATAATTAGAAAACGGTCACGGGACATATTTGAAGGAAAGAAGGGGATAGTATAAAATCTATCTTTTCGCCAGTAATCCTTGATTAGAGTCACCCGTATCATTCCCACATGAAGTACACACCCCAAAAACATTAAATTCATCTCTTGTTAGAGGTTTTCAATCCCCACTGCTCGCACGCGGAGATTGTCCTTCTTGGAGAAAATGTTCCGCGATTTTGTTTGTATCTTCAATAATTTCAATCGACAATTTGGTCAGAGAAGAACACGTGAAAAAATTTCAGTCTCTCTCCATCCCGTCTAACTTTCAAAGTTCTTTTTCGGGTGAGTGGAATTCCACATAATGCCGCTCTTTCCGCAAACCAAGATCGTTCAGTGCGAGGTATGTGGATGGAAAGAGTCTGAGGAATGGTGGATCAATGAGACTGATGTGAGAACCTCTTTCTGCCACGTTCACCTCTACTCTTGTGTTTGACCCGCTTATTCTCTGCCTGATATTTTCCAAGCGTGCAATCATTGTTACTGTATCAAAGTATCACTTTGATAAAGGCAGGATATTCATTGAAGTGGAGATTTTTCGACAAAAATTGTCGCACGAAGTCGTATTCATCAGACGACAGTTACGCGATGACAATGTAATGAAACCGACTCCTATGATTCCTTTTACATTTATTGGTGACCCTTGATGAAGGTATCCATTGAAGTGTATTCATTTCAACGTTGTCGTTCTCATCTTATCTGTTCATATATAAACATAACCCACTTTCACTTTTTTGTACAACTTTGCGAACTACGCCAAAGCATTGTATTTATTCTGCACCAAAAGAAAGAGCATTCGCTTATGAAATAACTAACTACTTTCTACTCTTTTAAAGGCCACTTCACACGATAGAATTTTTTGTACTTTCTTGCACAAACGCTTGTATGAGAAAATTGTACCGTGTAGCGGCAAATTGTACGAACGCTTGTGTGATTTTCTGAATGACTGAACGGGAAATAGAACCTGTTCTAATTCCATTCAGACAAGCGTAAAATTTCGTTCAGTTAATACAAGCGTTTGTACAAGAAATTGTACAAAAAATTGTATCGTGTGAAGCCGCCTTAAGTCAGATAAAAAGTGAACCCTGATAATTTTGACAAATAAGCTACCATAATGTAGTCACATTGAAGGTCCCCCGGATCCAAATGCGCAGGCTTTTAAATCTTTGTTAGCAGCACGAATCATATAGCTAAATTTAAAACCTCTGCACGAAGCTTCAACAAAGAGATGACACATTTCTTATCTAAGAATGCTATAAAAAGGAGAAATACTCAAGTTGTTACAAGGAAAGAAATATATTTGGCGTCTATAAGAGGGTACCCGTTAATGTTTACATTATAGTACGCGCGCATCACGAGGTAAGAAAGTGATATGAACGTTAATTGATACCGTAAATTAAAACTTTAACTTCAAAAATATCTCATTGTTTACACATAGAAAATATACAGTTAAAAACGCAGTTTATAATTGAAAACTCATTATGTCTAAAAAAAAAAGGGAAAATGATATTAGTGATTCAAATTAGTTAACACATAGGTAAGGGAAGAGACGCTCACTGCTACGGGCCCGTATCTATAATGGGAGGGTTGTACAGAAGAAGTATATTTAAGGAAATCTGAGTACCTACTACTAATTATTATCCCACCAGATATCATTTCTAATGAAAGTGACGCAGCACTTCGATCGACGTGCTCCGCCACAGGCGTAGGTGCAGGACCACGGACGTGGTCCGCAGCGAAGGGGACGTTATAAATGACTGAGGTGGAATTCCTCCCCAATAATTTGAAAGGTGGAGTTCAAATAAATTAATTGTTCAACTTTATCCAACTGCATCTTTCATATCTTGCCGTCTAACCCAAGGGTCGGCAGACTGCGTTTCGCCAATCACAAGCGGCTCTTTGAATGCAGTTATATGGCTCTTACGTAAAATTACGAAAATAAAACATCATAGTTCCATCTATAAAAGCATACCCCGGCCAATTGTTTGTTTTTATTTATTTTAATGAACATATAATGAATAATACTTGTTAAAGTATCTGTTTCTTATCATATCTATCTCTTTATCTAGCAATCTTTTTCTTTAGTTGATAATTCATGATAGTTAAAATAGGCCTAGGAACTTAAACATAGACGATGAAAAGGACGTAGATCAGGATGACGTGGGCACCGTAATACTGGATAGTGAGATAGAGAAGACATTGCGAGAAATGAAAGTGTGTAAAGCCGTGGGGATAGATAAAATCCCAGCTGAGCTTCTGAAAAACCAAGGAGGGAGAGATTTTATGACTTAGCCTCATAGAAGACTCTGTTTTCCCCATATATAAAGGCATAAAAAAATTATGTATAATTCATGCGTAGGTAAACTACAAATTTGTGTGAAGGAACACAAAGAAATCTAAGGTATCTTTCATACAGGGTTACAAAATTTCCGTCTCAATTGCTTAACATTTATGGAAATTTCACTCTCTTTTAGACGTACGCGTGCCGCATACTTATTTATTATACAGCTTAAAAAATCAAGTAGTTCTGTTTTATTGCATTTTATCTTTATTTGACAGTTCCTAGTCAGTTCTGGCTCTCGCACTCCATCATACTCGCCAGAAGGTTGACAAGCATTTCTTGGTGCAGTGTAAGGACTTCCAAGCTCCTCTACTAACTCTGCAAAAAACCATTCCGGGATATCTTCTGTAGAGTTATTTGCTTATACAATATCCAGGCATTTATCCCGGGCAAGTCAAGAGTATTCTGGAAAGAATGGACCGGCCATCGTCTGGTACCTGTTCTGACCGCATATTTCTGCCCCATCTGATCAATGATATCCACTCCATAATAGGTCTCATTGTCACACTTTACAGTTTCTGGCGTTTTCTTAAGAGTTTTCACCAATGTCAACGTCAGCGTGAAGAGAGCTTAGAACAACAGCACACTTTCTCGGTTTGCCCTGATAAACGGTAAGTGTTGCGTCACCGTTTTTGTACAATTTAGTTGAGTACAACTCTTCCCGAAAAGCTGTTATGTCAGGAAATATTTCTCTCATTACTTTATTTATGGTTCCCATTAGACTTGTACTTTTTTCAGCTCTTAGATGAGCACAAGTGATGTAAAATAGTTGTCAGTATTGACATGTTGGCGCTTGCTCAAGTAAGGCTGCATAAGTGTCATTGCAACATGATCTGCAACGCGATCGCCAGCTTGACGAGAGTCGTCCTTGCCAAGGTCGGGACATATGTTTATCAAATATCTATTGGCCTTATTGCAAGCCAGTATTTTTGCCCATGTTTATCAGGCTTCGATGTCGTGTATTGCGTAAAGGAACTCCTGGCTTTGCTTGGAAACAGCTGTTAGTCAATAGTAATGAACGGTCCAGGCATATAGCATACAACACAGTTATCAATAATTTTCGTCCGCACATCTGAAAACATCGCAAATTCGTCCGTCTGCAACCGTGCAGGGACTTGACTTCTCGTCAAAGCGAATATAGCGTAAAATTTCACGAAAGCTCAATATCAGACCGTTTCACGGATACGTCGTCAGAAATGTTATGTAGTGCTGCCGTAATTTGCTCCGGCTTAAGACCTCTACGTAGCGCCATAACCAAGACGCAAACTATTTCAATGCAACCACCACGACGCAAGGCGAAGTCACGACCGACCGGTCGCGTTACGCTAGCGAGCCAGACAGCCAGCTACAGATGCCCGCCAGTTGTCAACTGAATTGTCGCGTTAGCACATTGCTGATGGCAACAGTGCTTCTTTACGGCAGATAAATACATTTTTGTGTCGCCACGGACAAATGGGCTGGTTTGAAGGCGAATCTTTTGCGAAAAAGGAGTGGAAAATGACATCTCACGCGCTACTAAATTTTTGAAAAATAAAAAAACAATATTTTTATCGAAAATAAGTAGAATTAAACAAAGTCAAACATAATGTACTGTTCTAAAATACCCGTTTGACTAGTAGTTTTCAAATTGCTTCCAAAGAATCACCTAAAACGAAAGAAGAAATGCTAACATATCCAGTTTCCAGTTGTGGTAAGAATTTATATCGCTAATAGCTATGTTAATAGGCGCATCTATATCTAACCAGTATACGCTAATTATTATGTCTCAGGTTTGATGGACAACTTTGGATTGTAAATATGTCTCTGTTGGTATTTTAACCCTCCAGCTGGGTATCACGCATTTTCCACAGGTTAGGCAACTGCCCATTCTCTTCGGATCCCCCGATTTCCACAGGGTCATGGTTTTCCTTACATCTGCCCTGCGTATCCCACAATTTCCCAGTATGATGCTTCTATCCTATGGAGAAAGGATGGGTGATGCGTTTGAGATGTGCTTGTGGACAGCAAAGAAAATAATATTGATGGAGCAGGAGGCAAACTAGGAGGTGCTGAGAATGGTTGATTGAGGGAGAAAGTTGAAGGAAGAAATTAGGAGAAAGAGTAAATAAATAGCACAGATAGTAGAGAATAATCGATTTTGTAGTATGCATTGGTGGAGAGACTAAGTGAGTGAGACAGAGGATTAGTGAGAATAGACTGCGTGATTAGGATGAGGAGAGAAGGGAAGTGCACTGACGAGCTAAAGAAGGAGGTTGTGTAAATACATGGTGTATTCTGCTGCAGGGAAATATTTAGGAGAGTCTTAGGTTCACCCAACAGAACCAGTAGATCATTTTTTGATAACATATATCTCAACTCACTGTGTGTATCTTGTTTCCTTACTTTCTTGCACTGTTCCTTGAACCAAGTTCCATATGCTTCATTATTTCCTGCATACATGTTGTGTTTTCTAGTAGTAGACATGGGTTTGAGGTAATTCAACTGTTAAGGTGATATCATTCCATCCAATCGTAAGTTAATAAACCTAAGATAATCACAACATCCATGCTCGTCTCGAGATTTGGGTTCAGGACCTTTGGGTTACCAGTTTTCTGTTTGATTCTCTTCATCTCCCTTCTGAGTTATTCTAGGTCATGCTCAGTTCTTACCTAATCTCCAGCTAACAAAGTTTATCCTTAGCTAGTTTTATTGGCAAGCAGTACATATTTCCACCCCACATCTGTATCTACTTATTATAGCTTCCATCTTAATTTCTGCCAAGCTAAGTCTCTCTATTCCACTCTCGACATTCTTATGTACCTCATAGGCATTAAGGGCCTTTCAATTGACTTTGATTGACTTTAAATACTTCCTCCATCCTCTTTTTCTATCTCCTTCAAATTTCCTACAATTTCCATTCTATATCTATATGTAGGTGTACTTCTTCATCCATGTTCCTAGGTACATAGTTATTCCTCCTTAAAACTCTCTCTCTTATCTACTCCCTTTCCTCAGACACGAGACTTCGTAAGCATACTATGCCACACAAGATATATTTGCATTTTTTTCTGTATGATGCACCTAAAAGTGCCTTTAATTAATGTCCTTATTTTGGAAAATACTTCCATTACTGAAGCATTTCTTTATTAATTATGTCCTTTACTGAACCCTATGGCATCCTAAATGCCACACAGGTGTGTGAAAACACTTCATCTGTTGTAAATAATGTCTCGACAATTAATATTTTGCAATGCTTCCTACTTCTTGATAATTTTATTGGCTTCTTTTATTTTGTTATTCTTCCCAAACTTCTTGCATTGATCCCTTATTAATGTGAACAATATTTGTAAAGTCTTGGCTGTCTGGTCAAAACTCGGTGATCAGCAAATCACTCACTTTCTGTAAACTTATCTCTCATGTCCAGCTTCTCCCATGCCTCCCTCACTATTTTTACACGGGTATCTGGCGATAAGGGGAAACGTTGCCTCACTCCTCTGCATATTTCTTCTGATTCTCCATTCACTACCATTTCTTTTCCCCCCTAAGCTGTCCATAAGTTTTCATTGAGAAGCCTTTCTCATGTCGCTTCTTATTTCAACACATGTATTTTCTTTGACTTTACCCTAAAATATCCTACCAAAAGTTTCTCTGAATAAATGCACTTTGATTTAATACTCTATATATATTTTTGTTAATATTATCATCATAGCTACTGCATCATGTGTTGGACTTATAATAGTTTTTACAGCTTTTTTTTGCTCAAAAATAGGCCAAAAAGTGCCAAAAATTGGCTCTGATGAGTCATTTTTCTCATTTTTGCTATTATTTCTCAATATCAATGCCCCGTAAAGACTCACTTGTGAGATATTTACCTTTGGCTTTATTTCTTTCACCATAGTTGGTATGTATGTGATTAGTCTTTTGCAGTTATTATTAAAACATATTTTTTTCATCAAGTCAAACAAAGTACTTTTCTACTCTTACATGGATGGCCGTTTTTTGATACCCCTTTAAATCTGGAAGTAATTTTCAAATGGGAGACCTTTTATTGTGATTATCATAACTTTTGTTATTCATACTTATAATGTATATAATTATGTATATTGAAAGTGTAATAAGAGCATCATATTTTCACAGAAACTGCAGATGAAAAATTTTCTCTTTCCCTCTTCATTACAGGTGAATGCCAATCAGCTGTTCTTCACCAATGCCAAATGACAGAGGTGGGAGGTACCAGCTTCTAATTGGGCACAGGTCAAGTCATAGTCAACAGGCGAGGGTACACACATCCTTGTGGTAGTGAGTAACTTAATGTGTTTAACGTGACACCATCACTAGAAAGGCCTGGTATTAGATGCCATCTCACAGAGGAACCTGCCTCACTGAGGAACAGACACTGTGAGTACGGTGCATGGACTTCCTTTCGTTAGACTCCTACCCTTGGAACTACAACTACATATGGGTGACCCTACGAGGAGTAGTAGTCATTGCTCCCACAATAGTAGAGCCAAGGGAGGATGCAAAAAACTATTCTAGCAAAGGGGTGAGAAGGACCTTTCATAATAAGCTTGAATAATGGTAACTGGTAGCCCAGGGACATGGCAGAGGAGTCACTGACTCATGATCACATACTCATTGTTATTAAACTGGTAGCATTGTCTGAGAATCCCATTGTGCCACTCAGGAGGTGACTAAAAATTTACCAGTAAGTAACCTGGGTCAACGATTATTTTTTTTTAACTTTGTGTACAAATGTCTTAATCTTATCGTCCAACTTTTCTTCTTTACTTTTTACTCCACTGATTGAGTTGAGCGCATTTGATTGACTACTAAGAGCTGAGATAACAGCTTACGATAAAATGAAAACTGTATTTTTTGGCAGATAAAATTCTGAAATCTATAAAAAACATGCAAAAAATTTTTAGTTTTAATGTGTTACATTTTGTTTGGATATCACCTGTTTTTGAGAAATGAATTCTCAATTTTGGCATAATTCTTGTACGTGAAAAAACTGCTCCTTTTTTGTTCAGACTGTGAAAAAAGTACTAAAATGCAACTTAAAAATTTTTATTGCATATGAGTTTGCATATTGCGTATGAGCATTGCAATGTAGAAATAAATTAGAAAAATATGGTTTAGATGGATTTTCTTTAGTGTAGATAACTGTGTTTAGAAAGAGAAGGTAAAAGATATAGGTATTGGTATGGTTCCCTTTATGCTGTAATTAACTGACATTGTTTTGTTTAATGTATGAAACTGCTCCATCATGTATACTGCAGTGGTGTCTTCCATCTTTGTCTTTACTAGAATATCCAAATGGAGCTTTCAATTTCCTTCATACAATGCTGTGAACTCCGGTTTCACAAAGGTAAAAAACCTTACATCACTCTCTTAGGACCCTGAAACAAATGGGAAGGATGCTTAAAAAGCAGGAGGAAATTTTTCTTACCATTGTGAAGGCTACTTTTTGTAATAATATGCTTGTATCTGTTAGTAATTTGCAAGACTGAGCATTGCCTTGCTATCTAGGCACTTATTTGTTGCTATAACTGATTTTATCTCTTGATCAAACAAGGATAGTGCTCATCTTCAATATTCTCTCTGTTCAATGGAATTCCCAACTCATCAAATAATATTTTCTTGTTTATAAATATTCACAAATGGGCACTATGATAAAAGTGTATCTGGTGGTCCAGACATCCAAAACTCCTCTTTGTTTGATTGGCTTTCGTTCCTGGCATATCTAGTCATTTGAAGAAGTCGATACAAAGAAGTTCCACTTTAAAAATTTCAAAATAATTATTTTATGAATATTTTAACATGTTCATTTGCAAATTGTTCTTCCATTGAATTGCTAACTTGGAAAAAATCACATTTTCATACAGATTTATTATTATTGCATGTGTAAAATATTTGAATAAACTGTTCAGGGCCTCCATTTCCTTAATATTTCAAAAATGGGGGATCTCTGTAGGGAAAAATTATCATTCTTTTTGTGTAATTTATCTCCATTTTACTTTTCCCCTAGTATTTTTTTTATTTTCCTTGTTGTTCTGTACTTCCATTTAACTTACCCCCTCCTCATCTACACATCAGAAACTGTATCTATTTTAGTGTTTTATCATTGATCTTCTTTCCTGAAAGTCAGTTTTTATGCCATAAAATACCTATCTCGATCAGATTCTACAGCAGTATTTTCCTTATACATCTGCTGCATTCTATTAACAGTAGTACTCTCCTAACAGCTGACGGTTCTTTCTGCTGGGCTATTCTCTATTCATATAATATGCTATCTTTTCTGGTTTACAGCAGATTCACCTGCTTCATGTTGGCCTCGTCTCTGTGTAAAGGCTCTGTTGTTCTGGAAAATCTCATTACATCAGTTTTGTAATGGTTAAATTGTTATTACAACTGATAGAGTCCTTTGCCAATTTAATGGCTAGTACCTTATGGCATGGAAGGTGACATATGACTTTTCTTTCATCTCATAACTTTTCCCAATGTGTATTACTATGTAATTATAATGTACAAAATCGTTATTTTTTCCTCTCACTTTTCTTATCAGGAGTAGAGTTAGTTTAGTTTTCTACAAGCTAAGATAGGTCTAAATGGACATTAATTATTCCAAAGATGTCTGCATTTCTTGCCATATTTTCAATAATTTCATCTCGATAATCATAACCCCATTTTTGTGATTATAATGACCTTGTCACGTATATTCGTAGAGTAATGAGGGGACCATATTTTCATAGAAGTTGCAGATACAAAATTTCCTCCTCTTTCCTTCCTCATTACAGGTGAATACCCAATTGCTGTTCCTTGTCCTTGCCAAGGTGCCAGATGCTTGCTCCAGAGTGCAGGTTAAATTAGTCTATGCATGATCGAGTGCATCATGGCATGAATGCTTTGGTGGTAGTCAGTAAATAATAATGTGAAATTGTATGAATTTATTTATATTATGATAAATTTGACAGTAGGAATACAGTGGGATAGCCTATTTCCACTTAAATACATGGCAAATGTTGTGAAATCAGTGTGATGACACCATTGACATGTTTTTATATTCATGCAATATTTTAATATTTTACACTTTCTTTCTTTTCAGAAGGACAAAATGAAAATCTGAAAATTATAAACTTTGGTGTTAAAAAATTTGGCAGTTTTAATCCAGATATTTGATGACTTCAGTGTGTCGAAACCTAGCAGACGTAAAGCAATTTCATATTTGAGTGTTCAAAAGTGCAATCCAGGATATTTTTTCAAGTCTTGACAAATTTCCTAAACCTTTGAGTGCAGCAGCAAGGGGAGGAGTCTATAATAATAATAATAATAATAATAATGCATTTATTTGTCCAGAGATTTGTGGTATAGACATATACAAATATAGGACACGTCAAAACAAGAAAATCACACTTTCAAAAATTCATTTACAGAATAAAACATTTCAGTTTTCAGAAAAGTTAATAACTTTTTTTTGAACATAGGTATCTTTGCTTCATGTTTAATTTCCTTTGGTAAACTATTAAAAAGCCTTAATCCCATTGACTTGGGCCCAAGAGCAGCATTTTGTGTTCTAACAAATGATTGATGCAGATCTTTACAAGCTCTCGTATAGTGAAAATGGCAATTGTCATTTGTCACGTATTCAGATATGTTATTACTAACATACATAATTGCAATATAAATATATATGCATGGAATTGGTAAGATTGACAGTTTTTTAAAAATAGGCTTACAGGGTGCATCACAAGGAGCGTTGCTAATAAGCCGAACAGCCCTTTTTTGTATTTTGAAAATAGAATCGGCATGGGCAGAGGAACCCCAAAACAAAATACTAAATATAACAATAGAATAAAATTCACTGTAATAAATAGATAATAGTACCTTGACATTTACAGAATTTCTTATATTTCTAATGAGAAAGCATATGGAGCTTAGCTTACCATGTATTTTGCAAATGTGCTCTTCCCAAGATATAGATTTATTGAGAACAACTCCAAGGAAATTAGTGCTAGACTTTTGAGGGACAAATTTACCATCTATGGCAACTGATATATCAGCAGGCAATTTGTTTTTGTTACAGAAATAAATGAAACTAGACTTATCAATATTAAGTTTAAGAAAATTGTGTTGGCACCAGTCACTCAGAGTCTGGGCAACACTTACAGCTCTGTGAGTCAAATTATTCGCTGATGACGCTGATATTATAACATTTGTATCATCAGCATAGAGTATTGGGTCAGCTCCAGGTACAGAATTTAATGATTCAGGTAAATCATTAATATAAATCAAAAATAACTGAGGGCCCAGAACAGAGCCCTGTGGTACACCTAGTGTTACTTCTTTACCAGGAGATATATATGTTGTACCATTTTTACGTAGTATAACATGTTGATGCCGTGCACTTAGATAGGATTCAATCCATTTGTAGGGGACGCCTCTTACACCATATCGTCTAAGTTTCCACAGGAGAAGCTGGTGATTTACCAAGTCAAAGGCTAGTCTATCCCAATGATAAAAATTATGGATAGGTGTCTCAGGCCTCTGCCCAGTAACTTCCTAATCAAACACTTAATTGAAGTAATTGTTTGTTACTCTATGTATTGTTAAATGTTCCATTATGTGAGAGTAATTATCTGATAATTCTTTTTTTCTTTGGATTTCCAAATATCTGACAGTGGCTGCTGAGAGAATTCAGCAACAAGTATCCATCCATTTGGCACTTCCTGTATCTGTTACCTACAAGAGGAAAATTCTAAATACTTGTTCTGTTAATATTATTTGAAATGTTTCAACTTTACTTCTTTTGATACAAGCCATGCATAGAATGATGGTACATAGGTATGTTGGTAATTATACTCGGGTAAAAAAATATCATTTGTATTTCTCCGTGCATTTGTTCATTTAATGAAGTCTGAATGAAGTTGTCATACAGTACATCTCTTATTTTTTGGTCTGCTGCTACATCTACAGGGTGAGCGAACCTGGCATACAACTTTAGGCTCAGTTAGGGAATCAGAAACATATTGTAAAAAAACTGGTATCAATTGGATCTGAAACATTTTTACTAAAATATAAATATTTTAAAGATCGTTCCTGTATTTTTCTCTGCTTTTAGATTATGGAAACCTAGTCCCCCAAATGGTAATGTAATTCTTTCGGTATCTTATCATTAGCATTTCACTTAAATCAACTCTTTGGAAATGTGAAGCAGATGAGTTCACAAGTAACCATGCTTGGAAAATGACTTGACATTTTCGAGCAAAATATGCAGAGGTATCCAGACAATGTAGGAATGTAAAACGCTTAAAAATACCAGTATATTTAGTTATTTTTTGAGTAGTGAGTAATTATTAGTTGCATGCCCACACTCCATTTCATAGGTTGTCTTGGGAAATGAACATCTTTCGGAAGATGGATCTAAATAGGTGGTTGAGAGTGATTTTTGCAGGTGCTTTTGGTTTGCATTTGGTCGTTGGTTTTGTTGTTTACTAATTAGTGAGAGCAAGTAGTTTCTCATTGTCTTTTATCCTGTTCCATGACATGAGATAGAGTAGTAAAGAGATACACAAGTATTCCTTTCTATAGGCTCCACTACTTTCTATTCATGATCGTCTAGTGAGAGAATTTTACACCATGAGGATGTAGTGGTATTAAAGAATGGATAGGAGTGAAGAGCAGAGCAGCTTCAAAGTAGGATTGTCTCAGTTTTCGCAGGTTCAGTTCCCCATTGTTCAAGGGAACTCATTATTTCAAGTGTTGTGGGTTGTAGTGGACTTTTAAAATGAAAAAATACTGCATGTAACTTAAAATATTGTAGTGAGGGTGATTCATGGTCTGCTGAGATGTCAAATCTGAGAAGTTTGTAATGGCTTAAGGTGAAAACTGTGGGAGATAAAGATGAAGCGATAACTTGGATATTGATGGAGCTCATTGGAATGCATGATGGCTGAAGCAGTTATGATGTTCTGAATGCAAATACGTTCTTTGGTGAGACTGATGGAAGGATGTTTTGATTTCAGGTGTTGCTGAGCATAGGAGAGCAGCAGCAAGAGGCAGGGTGGGAGAGCTGGTTTGGTGAGAAACACAGAAGCTGCAGATTTCGTTGTTGATGTAATGATAGCAATTATGAAATTGATATTATGCATGTGAAATACTTTGGTATTGTAGTGATAAAAGTTGATTGTAATTGTAATATTTTGAAATGAAAATAAAAAGTAAATTGAACTGGTGTTGTGTTAACATTGAATGCTTATTCTTGCCGTGTAGGTGTGTAATAGTCGGAGGTAAAGGTGGGCGTGAAGGCAGAATGAAGTTGATGAATGATGGAAGTCCATCACAAATCCATTTATTTCTCAGGAGTGAAAAAGGGCAATAATTGGCGATATTGAGATGAATAAAGTACATATTTGTATAGTAATATTCGGGAATAAAATTGAAGGGTGGGGGCACGTAGCGATGCATGGTAAAAGTCGGCCGTGGGAGGGTCCCCTGTAGCGTAAGGTGGCGTTACAGCAGTGGTGGAGGAGTAGGTTAATAAATTTTGATTTTGAGAAATAAGTATAAATGATAATGTAAATTAATTGTAATGATTAGGTGGGGTAAAATAGGACAATTGTAACTTAGGAAACTAGGCTTGAATATAGTCATAATTAAGTGAGTAAATGAGGGAAAAAGTAATGAGTAATCAATATGTGGAAAGATGAAGACATGAAGTAGAGGGAGCTTGTACCCGGGGGATTGGGGGCGGGGTTTCATGGTGGACACTTTCATAATCCAACTTTCTTACCTTACATTCTTAAATTCATTTCGAAGAAATGGTATAAGAAAGTAGTGTTTCTTTGGGTATTGAGAGTATATTAGAGAGTGAAGAAAATTACGACATAGCCCCCCCCTCTGAGAAATTTCCCACCCCAAGGCAGAGGGGGAGCCTCCCCTCCGGGAAACTCCCCCCGCCCACGAGGGACCAGCCATCAACCACGACTAGTCCCCAAGCAAAGGAGCCGTCATCTCCACGACGGACTCCCCCCTCCCTTAAGTCCCCTCTCTCAAGCTAACCCACACAGCGGAGAACCGCATACACCTATTCTGCCGAGTGAGCCACGCCACCTCAAAGAGGATCGGCTTCATGGATGCAAAGCCTAGCGGCGCCAATTACGACCAGCTACAAGGGTGGGCCATAGTGGCGGCCACACCGGGCCAGTAAAGGGCATTGCATCGGCAGTGAACCAATCATGCTCTGTCGTCAACTAAAATCCTCCAAGTCTGGCCTACTCCATAACTATTTTCGCAATACCTAATCGTGAGAGCTAACTTTAAAAATTCATAGCACCCATACCATCAAAGATTAAGGAGTTTTCAATATTTTATTCGTTAGCTGAATTATTGTTCTATAGAATTCACACTTTCTCAACCACCAAATCATTATAAATAATCTCTATGAGTAACATTTACTGCACAGGAGTTCACTTTCTTGCCATTGCCATCTATTGCTGAACTTTGAATTTACTTTCCTACATATCTGCCCCCTCTCGGTGAAACAAGCGCCGGGATTTTCGAAGCTGTCAGTCACTACGCTAACGATAGTCAAAATTGAGTCAATGCGTTCCTTCATACGCAAACAATATCGATAATTGAGAAACCGTTTTAAGGTGTAAGATCTCCGCTTCTGGCAAATCCTTAATTTACAGCTGTACTATACATTATTTGTATGAAAATCATAGTTGAGGGATTTGTTATATTTTTTCACGGGAGCATTGTTGGTTGCCTATTCACCAGGATATTTTAAAGGGCCGCATCGTAGTTATAATAATAAGTTCTCCACCTATATTATTTTTGAAAGGCTTTCCTCCGTAGTCGTCAATATACAAAAATTGATTTTATGAATATTGTCATGACTTTTGTTTTGTTAACCGCGTTATTGCCTTAAATTGCACAGGCAGTCGGTCTAATCATAGTACGGGAATTCAAGAAGAAATTGGTGCCTATTGTAGCATTCAATTAGCATAGCAATATTACAATAGCAAATGGTATTACAGCATATATTATTTAACATTCATAATTTCTGCTTTTATCAATATTAACGACAACGGAGGAAAGCCTGTAAGAAGTATAGGCTGAGATTATCCCGGAAATAAAGTACATATCCCTGTAAAACATCCTTGTATATAGGCAACTAACAATTCTCCCGCGAAAAAAATTTCATATAATTCGACTTCGATTTTCACACAAATGATAGATGTTGCACCTGTAAATTAACGATTCTTCAGAAGCGGAGGTCTTACTTCTTAAAATAATGCCTCAATTATCGATATTATATGCGAATGAAGAGACGTATTAACTCCATTTTGACCATCGGTAGCCTACTGCCTAGATGCCTACTGCAAGAAAGTGAATTCATGCATAGTTTATATGTAGCCCGATTATTTATGATGATATGGTGGTTAATAAAGTGTGAATGCAAAAGTATAATAAGTTTGTTATAGAACAAAATATTGCTAATTTGAATAAGTGGTAGAGAGAGGGATATCCAGAGTACCATTGCTTTATGGGAAATGTTTTATTAGGATGCTTAAAGTGTTCAATTATTTCCCAAGTTGGGCCTCGATCTTCGTAAGACGTGCGCTAGCGTTATCGTTATATTTTCATTTAACTTATGTCAGAGAAAAGGTGATCTCCATTCTTCATTTTTCACGCAGAACTTTAAATTGCTTATTAGTAGAGCGAATTTTCTAGATGGTTATTGTTAACCCTGCGCTACTTTAGGGGTGAGCGTTATCGATACAGATTGTGATAACACGAAAGATGCATCCGTGATTCCACATTGTTCAAGGGAACTCGTTATTTCAAGTGTTGTAGGTTGTAGTGGCCTTTCAAAATGAAGTAATACTGCTAGGATCTAGGATATCATGTTGTAAAATGTTTGTTCTTCATTACTATTTAATGGTAAAATTTTCATGGGCCATTAAAATGTAGGTACCTATGTAAATTTCATCACAATAAAATCACTATCCTATCATTAAGCTTATCTCATTAAACATGGTAAGACCATATGTAAATTTCTTGAACTCACTAGACAGTTCATCTGGCAATTTCCTTCTTTCCATGAAATATGCTTGAAGGGTGATACTATATCAGAAATGGAATGGTAGGCCCCAAATTCTGTTTTCACTGGGTCCCTTAATCCTTAAGGACAGCCCTAGATGGTGGAAATGAAAGAAAGGGGAGAGAAAGTGGATGTTAGCAAGTTTGTGGTGCGGTGAAGAGAGTGGAAAGGAGTGGTGGGAAATGAAGAGTGAATGAATGTTGCTGCTTACAGTCAGACTATTGTTTCCTCTCCTTATGTTTACAAAATATTTTGCTACACGTGATGAAGGAAGCAGAACAGGAAATTACTTTTCATTCTGAGTCATTGCATTGACAAGCACATGAGTATGAATGGAGAATAAGAGAAAACAGGAAGTGTGTAGAATCCCCTCAACCAAGTCGCCTCTAATTAGTAGGCTATACCATTCACAATAGGGGACAGGGTGGAAAGGACTAATAAGTAGAGGAAAACTATTCGGTAAGTACTTACTTGCTTCAGCATTTCCATTATCCTTCTTGCTTCTTTTTCTACGTACAAAAGCAAATAGACAAAATTGGTGCCTATAATTGGCTCCGAGGAGCTATTTTTCTCATATTTTTCTCGTTTTTGCTATATTTCTCAATGCTGAGGGAGAAGTGGTCAAAAATATTTTAAGTCCGAAGAGTAAACAATGGAAAAATGACCAAGTCCAAAAGGTAAACAAAGGAAAAGTGCTGTCCAGAGTATAAACAATGCATTGGTAGTTGACAACTATTTATTGGATCTAAAAGCAAAGTACATGTCTTCAATTAAACAATTTCAAGTATCAAAAAGCGAAGCATGAAAAAACAAGTAGGGGTTTGATGAAATGCATGCAACCACACTAACCAACTTTATTGGCATGGCTGTATGAATTACATGAGAGTTACGGTGGGCAATGCAACAAAGTTCTCTTGAAGCATCACTATAGCAGCTAGAATTCTTGAGGCCATCTGGTAATTCTGGATGTCCATGCACTTGAGCGATGCTTTCTTCCAGCTGTGGTGTCCTAAGTTTTGTCATCCCGTGATCTCCAGTAGCCGCCGATACAACTGCACCCAGGACAGGTATTGTGGCAAAATGTGTGCTACTGTACGGAAAGTATGAATGCAGAACACCTGAAAGATGAAAGACCTGAGATTAAATATTGAATAAGTAATTTTGGAAACAGAAGTTTTAGGTTCAGTAATGTCACATCCATGTACCAAAACAGATATTTGAGACTCCCTGCTACTTAAGTAACTTTAATTCAATATTAAATATGGTTCCAAGTTGGTAACATCTCCACAGATTAAGTTTTGCTGATGAATATAAACTAGCCTTGAACTTATTTGGTTTTACTCATTAAGTAAGAGTAACATGTCATAGGGGAGTTCTAAATGGTTATCTATTGATCATGCATACTTTTGTAACAAACTGAATTTTTACTATCTTGAGGATATTCACTAATCTTTTCAAAACAATTTTGAGCGTTTTAGTCAACTGGTTCTAGCCCTGTACCTCCGATCTCGTAAACTATTTCTTGTCATTCAGCTGCACTGATTAACGGCAAAA
Source organism: Platycnemis pennipes (assembly GCA_933228895.1). Lineage (NCBI taxonomy): Eukaryota > Metazoa > Arthropoda > Insecta > Odonata > Platycnemididae > Platycnemis > Platycnemis pennipes. The sequence continues at coordinate 107,045,304 of OW121854.1, read as the reverse complement.
TTGACCGAAGGTTGAATAGTAAAATATTCAGTTAAGTAAAACCCGCCCGTTAAGATCAATTGTACTTTTTGTATATATCTCTACCCCATAACTTAACTCTTGGGAAATTTGTTCACACATGACGAATTCCAACCAAAGGCTGCATTAACCTCAAGTCGTTAACAGATCTAATCAAATAATCGTCGTGTTTTGAATGTTAGCGTTTCTAATGAATGAATATTGATGTTGAGAGAACTGAATCCTAATCTACCAAAATTGCCAACTCCGTAAAGGGCATAACGCACGCGATGATGCCTTCCCCATCAACCGAATGCAATGCAAATCGATGAAACTTTATTTCCATGAAATTTATGATTCATAGTCTTGGTAATTTGAACAAAAATAAGCAACGTGTTTAGCAAATGTCAATATTTAATAGCATAGTCAATTCATGAATTGTTTTCGAACTACTGTCTAAATGTCTATCGCATCTTTGGGATCTGTTACACAATTGAAAAAAGTTACCTATTTACTTAAGGCTGCGTACAGTTGAATGTTGAAACTAGAGCACTACTGGGGTAGGTATTAATAAAAGTTATTAAATACCATATGAACTTTAACTTTCATTTAATCAACGAAGTGGTTTACGACTAAGCATTCGGCCACAATTAGTGTATTTCCCATCGTAATTATGGTAAAAGTTCATATAAGAATCTCACAGTCAATTAGCTTATTGTTTACTATGACGTATTTTTGTGATAAGGCCCCGAATGGCAATGCCGGTGTAAAATATTTTCCAATTTTTAAGCTGAATTTACATCTGTCTAACACGATAGGAATGTCTTCGATGTTAATGTTTAATGTCGCAATTAATAAGGCGTGAAAAAAATTTACGACGCATGTTGAGCATTTTTGTCCTTCCTGAGAAACCATTATAAGCTTGGTATGTGTTCAAGGACCTTTAACGTCGCCTGAAATATATCCAAAGGAAATCCTACTACGGAAACATTTACAAACAAAATTCTAGACTCATTTATGCCAGGCCTTACTTAGTTCACAAACTTTTTTGGCTCAAGTTAACTAAAACTGAATTTACTAATTAACTATCAAATTAAACTAAGTCTGTGACGAAGGCTGAATCTGTGTTTTTAATTGGAATCTAATACTGACTGAGTGACATGTTTATTTGCCAAACCCTCTGGATATTGGTCATGGATGTGAGAACGATATGAACCCAGATTGCTTATTTTATTATAGGGACTCGGGATCAAAAGACATGAGCCGAATAAAAGCATGAAAATATTTTTTTCGTATTTTATTTCTTAACAAGACATGTAAAACAACATACTACACACAATTTTGCCTTACACACAATAGCTCAAAGCATTGCTTCTTTCCTCAAAAATGCATTAAAACTTGCAATATTTCACATAAAAGGTGCAGCACTATCAATATAATAGTTGAATGAAAGCCCAAATGAAGGGCCGGATAGCGAATACAAAGAAAAAATTAAGGAAAACTAAAGTATTTGTAAAATATCTAAAGCGCTAGCTAATATTAGCCCACCAGACTCGCTCAGCCAACAAAATTTCAACATAGCACTGGAAGAAAATAGCAGAAATAAGGGATGAAAGGATATAGAATTCGTGCACTTAACAACATCACGATCTGCTAGGCAAATGATGTTGGCAAAAGAAAAGACTAACTGCAAAGGATTCTTTCCTAAATTACATTATAGGTTTCAAAATTTTGAACTCTAATAAATGGGAAGACAAAATGCAAGACAGTCTCTCCCGTTACATTTAATTTTGTGATATAGTAGAAGTATGAAATAGAACTATAGGACAAATGAAGGAAATAAAGTACCTACGAGAAAATATGTTCAACGGAATAATACAACAGGAAAATGAAAGAACAAATTGTAAGAGCTAATAGGTTGGCCGCCTACACTTGGAATGTTGAAAAACTATCCTGGACAAAAAAATGAAGTAAAAATCAAATTTAAGACTAAGTCACTGAAGTTTAAGACGCTCAGCATAAAAAAAATGAAACTTCAAAGGTAAAAATTGAATGGGAAGCAGCAGAATTGTAGGTAATAAGAATATTATTAACCCAAGGAAGAATGGGTGAAGAGGAGGAATAGAATGAGGTTCTGGGAAAAAAGTTTCTATAAATTAAAGAGAAACGTTTGCGAAATACCACAAATAATAGAGTAAGTCTTTACATTCGGGGTTTAGACCTAATCATCCCCATCATCAGGTGATTCGGTCGAAAACCTGGTCGTTAGTTTTTTTAGTAGTGGTATTTTGTAACAGCTTGTGTTGCTAAATAAATATTTTTGACTATGGAGTACCGCCAAGTAACCAGACAGTTTAAATAAAAAATAAAAAATAAATCAGTTTTATAATTTTAACTTCCAAGTGACGATGAAGCAACGCAGGTCTTACAGAAATCGTGACGAAGAAGAAGGGTTTGCAGTCGATCAAAGGAAAAGAAGCAAGAACTACGTATGATCGAAAAACTGATAGAGAAGAGAAAAGAGAACTATAGTTGGGGAAAAACTAATAAGATAAAAGAAATAAGAATACATCTAAATTGAAATAATCAAAAAGAGAAAGGAATGGGGAAAGGAAAAAAGATTGAGATACGTAGAGATACAAAACGAAAGAACATTGGCAGGAAGTCAGATTTTGAATGACAAACTGACTGGCAAAATCTGGAAAAAAACAATCTCTGATTGCATAAAATCATCATGTTGCTTTTACATGACAAATATGTGGTACCACGTCACTTGTTGCAACAAGGGAAAAAGAAATTAACCTGCGACATTATGTAAACTAGTTAATTCCAATGCCCGTCACTGATATTAAATCAAAGCAATTAATTTAACAGACTCTTTGTAACAATAGGCTAACAACAAAAAATTTAAATAACAGGTTATAGGAATAAACAGTACCTGCCACTCGTAATAGTGCTTCCAATCAAATCAATGCAAGATTTGCACTATCGTCCCACTGTTTCAAATATGATTCGTGCTAAATTAATCTTAACTTCGCCCTTAATCAGCAATGCTTTTGAGCAGAAATCAGCAAGTATACTTTCACAGGGAAAAAAGTTTCCCTAATATTTCCTTAAAGTTTCCAAGCTATTAAATACGAATGATTTCAGTCACTGTACACTTTGGTAACATTCTCGTGAAGAGAAATAATATCCTCGCATTGAAGCACTTACTTTACGCAGAGGGTAAAATTCTGAAACAAAAGAGATTTCCTGCTCGGTATCTTCCTTCCTGGCATATTCCTGGTACGGATATCAACGGTGGTTGCCTTCAACCAGTCTCTTCCAACTGAAAAACGAAAAGGATTATTGCAGGGAGAAGTTACGAAAAAGTACAAGTAAATAGGGACTTTCTGTATCATGGCTATTGATTTGTCTTGTATGATCAGAACTAGAATAATAAGAGTGGAGAATTAGACAAGCGAATAAGACTCTTTACTCGTACAAAGTTTTCTTTAGTAAATAGAAGAAATGGATGTAAACATTCCACACCGAAATGAGATTGAATGGTATGAACCATTTACATGTATACATTCGTACAACTACAAGTTTCCTTCTCCATTAATTTCGATCAAAATAAATCCATCTTTCTTACCCACGTTCATCTGCTTCAATTTTTTCACAGCCTTATGACCTTCCAAGAATTATATGCATGCTAATTTTCCTATCTACCTGCTGTTTTATTCCTATTCAGTCTTATGCTAGTTGAAAATTTGAATATTAAGTGTGTCTAATCTAAAAAAATTCTCTTCACCTCAAATCAAGTTTTAGTTTCAAAAAATATCTATAATAATACGTTTATATTTCCATGAAAGAGAATATCCTAAGCAAAAGAGGATAAATAGAGAAATTCCTTTCTTTTACCAATACACTATTACTGTCAAAAGTGCCCACACTGTGAATGTGTGTCAACTACGTGTTTAGCTGAATTCGAACCGCTGAGTATTGCCGGGACTTCCAAGGGGCACTGATTTTTCTCACTTTTCATGAAAGCCCACTTATGACCTTCCTATTGCCTATCTCCTATTGCCCCGCTGACTTCGACTCCCGGCAAAATGCAACGGTGGAAAATACAAGCCGAAGTTTTCCACTTTAGCGCTCCTCACACTAAGAAAGCCTTCTGCATGCCTAAAATATTGAGGAAATGGATTGAGGTGGCAAAGTAAAAAATGGCAATATAGATTATAAAATATGAAAACTGCTCTGATTAATTGAAGCGCATTTTATTTTTAGCTCCCTTAAGTATGACCATGGTCTTCATATTATAGGGACCTTGAGTATGACACTGAAAATATCGAATCTTAACTAGTCCTTAAAAAAAGGTCATTTGCAAAATAAACAAGCAAGTATGTACAAAACTTCGAAATAATGTATATCATCTACTATCCTAATCAAAACTATTCCAAAAAGACAAGAAATTAAATTATTTCGCTTATTTGTAATTCTTGCCTTTTATACACGCATATGCTTTCCATCAGAAGGGAACGCATTTCTCTTTTTATGAGAACTATAAATCAATTCAGTTATGCCTTGGATGAAGGAAAAGTCATTCAAAAATCATCGATGGTTTGTTATAACCTGTTTTGTGATGTTCATATTAATATTAAATTCATTTTTATTTATTCAAAACCAAGGTATTATTTTTATGAAATACGGAGGAGTAAAATAATGCTAGGCCACCTTATGATCTGGGTCAACTGTAAAATATCTTTAGGTAATGCAATTAGAAATCTATTTGACATGACGCCACAGTCAGGGGCGTCGGAACTATTTTCGCTGGGAGGGGCCAACCTTGAAAAGGGCTCTTAAAAAAAGGGCCCGCATTTTTTTTTGCGGATAGGAGGGGGTAGAGACTGGAATTCTGCTAAAAGTGCATATGAAGGTGGTAGAATATGCGTCCGAAGGGAAAAGACAAGCTAGAAACCAGTTAAATTTAATTTTTATTTATGAGGACTCATTTCTCAAGGGCCCGGGGCAAATTCTGGGGGGGCCGAATGCCCTCCCTGCCCCCCACTTCCGACGCTGCTGGCCACAGTGAAGGAATGTGGGCATTCGTGTTCGGAAATTGTGCGAGGCTCTCTTGGTGCGAGCATGAAGTCAAGTCTCAGCTGGCTTGGAACACTTAAGGAATATGCTTCGTTCGATTTCTAAAAAATACGTTGACGTCCGCGCTCGCCGTGTGGACCGTCTTTTGATAGATGTAGTACCCGCCTGGAAATTTTGGTCTTGTCCTTATTCTATTAAATGATTAATTAAAAAACTAATTATGCAACGACAAACGATGGCATAGAATAATCATTCACCCATAGTCTGAATATGCTCCAAAATGAGAACAGCATCCAGGAAACTTTTTTTTAGTTGCTACAGTGCATAAATAAACAGGTGACCGCGAACAAATTCTGAGGGTGAGACTGGCCAACCGAAGAAAGATCGTGATAATCCCATAAACCGAGGAAGAGTTGTCAGACCCCTCGCGGTGGGGTCCTTAATGACACCTTGGGACCTTTTCAGCTTACAGGGCCCCAGGGGCGTTTTAAGACTGCGTTCGTGCTCTTGCGTAGAGAAATTTGCGGCGTTAATAAATGCCATTCGTTCATATGGGTGAAAAATCTGCACCGTTTAAAAACTACGTTCGTAGTGAAAGGGCTAATGCATAGAATTTATTAATACAGAGTAGAAATAATGAGGCGCTCTGCTCCAACACCTTATGCAGAAGTAACTTACGTCTTTATAAACAATGAAATACTATGATCAAAGAATTTATAATCAAGCTTATTTGTCACAAAAAATTCCTACCTCTAGGGTAACTTGGAGGAAGGCAACTTATCAGATGCTAATTTTGAAATCGAACAAGATAAATGGGTAAACCACCACAGAAGAAATAAGCAACAAAAAGGGCGTGTTTAGTCACGCAAAACATACCCTTTATGAGTTCATGCTAGTTCCTTGTTGAAAATTTGGCAATCCTGAGTCCCATCGTCGAGGTGGCTGTTTTCTGGAGAGTTCGCAGATTCTCGACGGTATGATTCCATACTAGGAGATACTGCTACGACCAATCCAACGATGGGTTCTTCAGTGCCGGACATACCAGCGATGGGCGTTCCATCGAATGGTTCTCCAGCGGCGGGCATTCCAACGAATGATTCCTCAGCGGGCGGGATTTCTCCAGCGGCGGGCGTTCCAACGAAGAACTGTCCGCCGCTGCAGCAGTCACAGGAATCAGCCGGCGCACTGTGGGCTGAAATCGAATATTCTTGGACAAAAATGATTTTTTTCACTATTTATTTCGGAAAAAACGATGATATTTTCTGAATATGCAAGAATCATTGTCCAAAATACTGAAATAATTTTATTTCTAAGTGATTTTTTTAGACTAGCAGACGTCTGTGAAATTCATAAAAAATGATCAAAAATTACTTTCCATTTTTTTGGTGAAAACTGACGAAAGAGTTTTGCTACTGTTCCTTTCTAATGTGAGACACGTAATTTTTAAGCATATCATCATAATAATATGTATGTTGCAAACCAACCATAGTGAAAATTTAGATTTTGTTCTTATATTTTTTAAAAATTTATCAAACAATTAAAATATGCTATATTTATCGTATTTTTACCATAAAGTAGGAAAAAACTTTATGTTAGCGGTCTTTAGCGACAAAAATATTTATACCAAATTATAAACAAAGGTGTCAACTTAAATGTTCAAAAGAAAAATCCTGCCCCAATCTGCCCCCCCACCACTCCCATCAAGTTATGTACCCAGAGGTCCAACCGCGTGGCGCGGAGCTGAGATGCGGAAATTCGTTCAGAATTTGTTACAGTTATGGATTACTCAATAAAAATGAGACAACACTCGTGCTTTCCACACCAGTATACATTATGCACTCTACGTAAGCCTTACTGTTCCATTTTTTCCATTATCACATTACGATTTTAATTAGAAAGATAGCATTTGCAAGGTTCAATGCGTGCGCCGGCAAGTCGGAAACTTGTCTCATGAAGTGGGCGGCTGCAGGGGAATATTTTCTAATCTTTGGGAAACCCAATTTTTACCGTTATGCACTCACATATATTGCTTTTCACACATTCCTGAGGCTTTTAACTATCAGCAGCTCATACATTCGAATAAGGAAAAGGTACAGCAGTGGCCGCGGTCACTACCCGGCCGACAGCGGTAATCCCATTTGTCCGATAACCCTACCTTAGTCTTTTGATTTGTATCTAGCGTTTGAGAGCTTTAATGCCTGTACGGCTGAGTGTTGGTAAAGATGGCATTCTATGCTTTGCTATTCGTTTGTGGAAATGCCGCTCATTGCTTTATTGTCTCGTCCCTGAAAAGGGGTTTTTGCACTTTTGCGAATCGCTTCTCTTGAACACGTGCGGACGAATTCTACGAAGTAGATCGCATGGGTTTTCCTACAAATGCTTGTTTCCAATTGGTTGAAAAAATTCTCTTTTTCACGATTTTACTGAGAAAATTAGTCAGATTTTCGTCGTGAGTGCGAAAGGATCTCAGTGCTTGTACCACGGAATCCGAAAACCAAGAGTTCTCTGAAGCTCAGTTTCCCCAGAGCGTGAAATTTCAACGCGGAGGCCGAACTAGAGGATACTAAGGATCGATATTAAGGTAAGTTTCCCTAACAAATTTATCTATTATTGTGCGCGTATTACGGAGGGAATTTTATTCAAATTTTGATTTCCTTCTCCGGTGATTAACAGTATTGACATTCCGGATTAGAAAAAAATGGACCCCACGAAAGTGACCCGAAAAGAAATGCATGATGTGATTTTCAATGGAAGTGGAAATTCGGTGAATTCTAAAAGAAAATTAGCTCTGCAATATCTTCACAGTAAGTTTAACCTAGGAAAATACATGAAAATTAAGGAAATTTTGACGAATGTCATGAACGCAAATTTTTTCAATTCATACTTCAAAAAATGGGATGAATGTAATAGGAATAACGACAGGTTTAAACAAAAATTTCGTTGTTGGTTAGAGAAGGATATACCTTTCCCAGCGGATATGTATAAATATCTGCTTGGAAATCCCAGTTCAGGTTGGTGTCAATCACCGGTTAACATATTTTCATTGGCTATATTTCACTCCAAGGCAATTTAGTATTGCTATTACATTCTAGTTTCAGGTTCTTCTGAGTTAAGCGGCAAAGGAAGGCCGAAAAAAGATTTTGAGAGGTCTAGTGAAAAAACTAAAAGAAGAAATGTGGCAGATTTAAGAGAGAAAGCGTCAGCAGCAGACATTTCGCTGGCCACATCCATGACATTGCGCTCCGAAGGGAATGAAGCGGCAGCGAAAATAATAACTGAAATGACTACAACAACCCCCACTCGAGGATAACGAATATTTAAAAAATGGAGGTCAATGCCTGCACCTCAAAATGAGTTGACGCCAGAGGAAGCTCTTTCGTTAATTGTTGATTGCAATTTAACAAAATTGCAATATAAAATACTTCGCAAGACTGCCAAAAAATATGGACACAAGCTTTGCCCTAGTTATGAAAGGGTTAGATTTCAGAAGATGCTGCATACCCAGAGGGCATATCAGTAGGGGAAAAAATGTGAAGTGAGCCTTCAAGAACTGCCGAACCACAAGGACTCTCGCATTATTAGGTTTTTTGAATGCCAACTCCGAGTCTCTTATCGCTTGAACGTAAAGAAATGGAGGGTGATTAGAAAATTTAGTTACATATACTCACATATTCAAATAGTGTACCATTTTTTTTCCATTAAGGCATATTCATATCATAATTTCGTGACCTCGTTTTAGACCAAAGCTACCAATGAGAGCAAAACCGAATTGGAAAGAAGGGAAAAGGAGTTTAAAACAAAAATGGGGCTTTTTATTGACGTTCCAAAGCCTGGTCAAGGGACGACCAATGATGGAGGAACACTGTCCGACGTTTTTTTTCTAATCCCAAGCTTACATCAGAAATTACCGGTATGTTAACCAATAATAACTTAAGATATGTCTTTTTTGTTTATTAATTCCAAAATTTGGCATTCGCATTCAGAATTTTTGTGGTAGATTACGTGAGAATATTTTTTTCTTTTTACCGAACTAGGTATTAATGAGGAACTTATTGCAAGGTTTGCCACAATTTTGAAAGCACTATCTTCTGGGCTTGAAATAAATTACGGCACTTTCAGCGATTACTGCTCAAAGACCGCTTCCCTATATGTGAAATTGTATCCGTGGTATCCGCTCACGGTGCGCAAGGTACTATTTCATGGAGCATCGATTGCAAAGGCAGCAGTGCTTCCCATTGGCCAGCTGTCGGAGGAAGCTTTGGAATCTCGGCATAAAGATATAAGAAGGTACCGAGCACACCGTACGAGAAAATTTTCCCGTTTTGCTGAAATGGAGGATCTTTTCCAAAGGCTCCTCCTAACTTCGGATCCCCTAATACTAGGATATTTCAAAAGATGTAAGAAGAAATGTTTCGGAAGAAACGCGATATTTGCTTATGATGGAGGAGCCAACAACGGATGAGGACAGCAATGATATGGAATCCGATGAAGACCTGTAATGGGTTGATGAATTAACTTTTCGGGTTATATCAATTGTAATTTTCTTATAAAGATGTATATTATTGACCACTATATTTTTATGTAGACTTGGTTTCTGGAGTAGTTTGGTCGATATACTACTACTTTGGTCGACTACTCCAGAAACCAAGTCTACATCAATTGTAATATATATTTTTTAACTTTTTTATATCATGTTTCAAGATTTAAAATACTTCTACAGTTATATCTTGTGTAGGTAACAACAATACAATCGCTGACCCTTATGCCTTATGTTAATGAATTATTACATTAATATTGTTTATAAAAAATATTTTAATATATTTAATGTGTAATATTTTGTTTAAAAAATTATAATATATTTGAAACGGCTTATTTTTGTATTTAAAACATTTTATTAAAATAAAATAATCCCTCTGTATTGCAGCGGTACGCCTAGTCGATTTTTGGATTTTTTCAGTCTCCTCAAATTTGTTTCAAAAAAAGGCCCCGGATCATTTTTTTGGCAAAATATTTTCATACTTATGTTTAGAAGACTAAAGCAAAATAGTTGGGAAGATTTCGTCGTTCTATCTATAAAAATAGGGAAGATATGATTTTTGACCAGCTATTTCCGATTTCAGCCCACAGTGCGGCGTTTACTATGCCTATCTCGACGCAATGCTCGAAGAGATGATCGGATGTCATTTTTAGCAATCATTGCACCTGCAAACTCAAGCAGAAACCTTGTGAGATCAAAAAGTATTAAAGACCGCAGTCATGAACCTGCATTCGCATATTCCTCAATTATTATAATTAATCCACGACTCTAGGTATTCACAAGTCCTAATTAAAGAAATTGGAGAATGCCGCAACACGGATTCAGGCACCAATTAACATCGAGATATTCGGGACGTAGGACCTCTATTTTGATTCAGCATACGTTTACAATCTCTGCCTCGTCTGCTCAATTAGAAAGCTGAATTAAAATATATTCACCCAAAAGAAGAGGCCGAAAAATTTTAAGTGTCAGTTGCCAGATCTAAACCTAATGTAAACGACAATACATGCCAAACATTTATTACTTGTTCAACCTTCGAATACCATTTTAATCCTCCATTCAAGAGATGTCCAATGGTGCTGCTTAACGCACTCTGAGCAATCGACCCCATTGGAGATGGTCCGATGGAATGATGTCCGGCCTTGATGTATGTACGTTTAGAGTTTGCATTAAACGAGGAGTACCAAATTATGGATGAATTCAAGACAGCCTATGGCAATGTCTGCGTAGTAGGTATTTAGCGAACAATTACAACGAAGGGCTAAATGGCTAAGGTACACACACGTAAGTGGTTCTGAAAAATTGTTTCTACACGATCAATCCAAGCACCAGCTACCATTTTTATTTTTTTTCTAAAGTCAAGATTGGACGAGAATAAACGAAGAGTCTACATCTTGAAACGCTTAAATGTTCATTAAATTTAAAGTACGAGATTAGGAGCTGATTTACGGTCATAATCCTTGGTCAGATGACATGATAAATCCATGTACGATAAATTTACCGTTCAAATGGGTCTTAATAACATCACTTGTGGCCTATTGGGGGTCTTTAATTTCCCGGATTCAAACTTCCATACCCAGTTAAACAACTGCACACTCACAACAGAGTAACCACGAAGCCATTAACTTTATTGATTGCATAGATATTTCGTGTACATGAAGGTAAGTTTAGAATTACTTCTCAAATACGGATGACTGGCGCACTGTTTTATCAGTCTAGGTCCACAAGTTCCCATTGAGGGTAAGTATCCCACCGCTTACGACGCAAATTTGCTTAGCGGATTCAATATCAGATAAATTAATATGTGGTACACGTGAGGTAAAATTTAACTCAATCCCACAACGTTGCTACATGCTAAAATTCTAGTTTTTCAAGGTAGCATTCGCATACTCTGCATACACCACGAGATCACGACCTCTGATCATTAAACATTTTCCGCGCATAAGGTATTTCAGAAATAACTCCACATTTCAACATGAAAAATTGTTTCCGGACATTGGTAATGCAAAAGCAGCCTCAAGCGTTCAGCGCGAGAGCTTAACAGAAAATCCAAAAAAAACGTAAAACTGCGAGGATCGATTAGGCAAGAATAAGAAAAAAATCAAATGAATAATAATTCATTCTCTTACGTGATTACTATTGAAATGCAGTCCTCACTCGTGATTGTTGTGGTCACGATGTCTTCAATCCTGAGGACGAAGTCAGAATAGCTCCGAGGAAACATACCTCCGCAGTCCGCACTCGTAGGAGTCATGAACGATAAAGAACCAGCTAACTCGAGCCACCTGAGCGGCGAATCGAGAAGGAATTCGCTCGTGTCGTCATTGGAGGGGAAGGGATACCTGAGGGGTTGCAGGGGAAGCGAGAATGGATGGAGGGGAAGAGGAGAAAGAGAGTGTGGCCCACCTTACACCCCCCGAGCACAAGGCCTTACCTCCCACATACTCCTATCCATGTGAGAGGCGGGATTGCGCTGGGTGACCCTTAAATCAAATCGCTCCAAGGCTGGCAGTCGTTTTACTCGGTATTGAAATTCGCCTCCACGCCTTCAAATTCCAGGAACAGCTAAGTAAGAGGAACATTATGCACAACCTGGGCCGGGAAAACCTGGATATCTTTTCAGCAACTCCTCGCGCGCCTCCCTATTTATTTATGTAATAACTCATGTCACTCCTTTTATAGCAATAAAATGAAATATAAGTGTTAACCTTCACGTTTAAAGCATTAATATATTTAATAACATCATAAGGCTTCCGTTTTGGAACTCTTCTTCGAGGCTATTCTTACACTCCCTCAGATATTCCAGCGGGAGACCAGCGGCGTCAGGAGTGGGGGCAGGAGGGGCCGAAGTCCCCCACCCCTCAGAATTTACCCCGGGTCCTTGAGAAATGAGTAGTCCTTATTGATAAAAATGAAATTTCACTCGTTTCCAGCTTGCTTTTCCCCTTCTGACACATATTCTCACACCTTCATATGCTCTTTTAGAGAAATTATAGTCTCTAAAACCTATCCACAAAAAAAGTTGGGCCATTTTCTTAGGAGTAGGGCCTTTTTCTTAGGAGCCACGCCAGTTTTTAGGAGCCGGGCCCTTCACTAAGGGGGTGGGCTACCTCCCCCCAGTGAAAATATAGTTATGACGCCTCTGGTTGGGACATTTAACCATGGGCCATTTGGGACCCTTTGTTAGGAGAAGGTAGATTGAAAACAGTGGATATCCAAGAAAATTGATAGACATGGAATAAGACCCAGAAATCAAGTCTCTAAATTGCATAATATCTTTTCGTTTAATCACAACGGCAATATTGAACTACAGATAATAAACAAGCAAAATTATCTCGTCCTTTTTAGTGCCTCTCAAAGGAATTTATACTGGAGATACCCTGGCAAAAGTGGTGAACAGGAAAGGGATACCGTACACTGAGGGCCTCTTAAGGGTATTGTAATACATAATTCTTATATTTATTTTAGTTGTTAGTTAATGTTATTACCGCCCGGTTGCTGGTAATTAAACTCGTTACCTCTCAAATTATCAGAAAAATGGAGATTAGCTTACAGTGCACGTGCTAAAGACAGTGATTGCCGGTATATAAAAAATTAGACTAAATTCCAGAAATTTTTTTCTAACTTTCAATGAATGGACTTCGCCATGCATTAGAAGCTATATTAATGTTCACTCCTCTGAAAGAAAATCAAAGATCTGGAACTTGGAGCTTATCTGAATTAATGGGAATATGCCCTCTGAAGTGTGTATTGAACTTATAAAAAAGAAATTGGAAAATATGATATTTCTTCAGGAAAAGACATTTTCACAATCACCACTGATGGTGCAAGTGTAATGGCAAAGATTGGTAGGTTAATACCAACAAATTATCACCTTTGTTTTGCTCATGGTATCCACCTTGTAGTCATTAATGGTACGTAAAAATCTGAGGGTATAGTAAATGTAAAAAAGAATTTATTTGAAATAGAAGAAGTTGAATTTGAAGTAAGTGAATTCAGCAAAGAAAACTTTCCATCGAGTGATGAAACAGACAGGGAGGATTAATTTAAAGATGGATGCATGTGTAAACAATCAGAACTAAACATTAAGATTTTGATCCAAAAAAAATAAGGAAAACAGTTCCTCTCTTTAGAAAATCATCCCCCAAAAATGGCAGATTCCTTCAAAAATATGTGATTGAAAAATTTGGTGAGGAAAGAGCTCTCGTTAATGAAGTAAAAACTCGATGGAACACTTTAGTTGACATGATGGTATGTTTTCTAATGCTAAAAACTTGTGTGGTAATTGACTTTAATTCTGAAATATCATTAAATAAGTGTGAATATGAACTTGCTTCTACTATTTTTGCAATACTGCAGCCAGTGAAAATTAGAGGAGGCAATTTGCCAAAGGGATCCAAATATTTCAAAGAGTGAGGCTGCATTGGAATTCTTGATGCGAATACTAAAATACATATGTGAATACAGAGCTGGGGAATAATATGAAAACTGCCTTGCAGAATCAAATACTGAAGAGACTAACTGATTTATCAGGGGTTTTGCAGTATTGTCACTGCGGTTCACGTGCAAGTGGTCATGATTTGGGGAATTTATGTTCAGTGCTAACACTAGCAAACCTAAAAAGAGTTGTAAAAGAAAACTTACTTAGATTTCATAATTATAATGCCACTAAAACATTTAAATCAGCGAGCAAGGAAGAAGAACAAACTTCTTTAGTATCAAAAAGTCAATATATTGATGGCTTGCATAGATATAGAGAGTCAGCTGCTAAATATTCAAAGTGTGGTTTGCTATATTTGGATGAGCTAAAGAAGGAACTTGCTTCGGTCATTACCCAATGTTTGATTCCTCCCAAACAATATCCTCCTAGCTGCAGTTCAAAGGACAAATGACCTAGGATCAATAGTTCAAAAGCGAGAGAATTTCTGTGAAAGTGGACGGACAGGATAAAATACCCAAATTATTTACGAGCATTTACTAGCTAATCCCACTAGTGTTGAATCAGAAAGAGCTTTTTCATCAGTGGGTTTGCTTTGCAATAAATATAGGTGCAATAAATATAGAGAATGAGCGACAAGGCATTACACACTGTGTTTTAAGTGTATACAGTAAAACCCCTCTTTTACACTTTTGAGGGGAACTAGAGAAAAAAGTGTAAATCGCGGGAAAGTGTAATTTGAGGGTATGCAATTTTATATGAAAGTTATGCCTGAAAGAATAACTCCTTGCTTCTTGATTTAGCCTGCCTAATTCTTGCTTTCATTGAATGACAAGTTTAAAATTGAAATATAGTTCCAACAAAACCTCTTTAAAAATGCCAAAATCTCTTATTTGAAATGCATGGTGACATGGGGAGATATATTAACTAGATTACATATGGTTGGGCCAAGATTAGGAAGAGTGTGAAAAAATTGTACAGTTGTAAATTGGAGAGAATATCAGGAATTAGTTTACAGGTGTATGAGGGAAGATGCAGAACAGCAAGCAGTTGAGAAAGGATGGAGGGGGGGGTATAGTAGGAGAGGGGGATGGTGTAGTAGACACTAGAGTGGTCAAGACACTGTTCATTACTGTTAAGTCAGGAGAGCTGCTGATAGAACTTAACGAGATTCAGCATAGGGGTAAGGAAAATGTGAAAAGAACTGCATGGCATTAATGATACACAAGGGAACTTGGGAATAGAAGAGGAGAATGACATAGATAAGGATGAACTGAGGCCAGGAGTCTTGATCCAAACATGCTAGTAAGTTAGGGTAAATATTATGAGAAAAGAAGGTGTGGAGACTATAGTGATATTCTATCAAAGCTACTTAAGAATCGAGCTAGAGAAGAATGAGATGATTTTACCGGTGTGTTCGTAGGATATATGAGGATGAAATTTGGCTGGAGGATTTTTTAAAATCTGTATTAATGCCTCCAAAAAAGAAAGACAAGACCGCAAATGCTGAAAAGCATACACTTCTTAAATAAATGAAAAATTTCATCACCAATGCGATAGCATCAGCCATCCCGCGAGTTATGCAACCCGAACAACAATCGCGAGAAAAACGACGTACGTGTACTGTAATCCCTCGCGGCATTACAATTGCACAGATGAGCGACGTCACGATAAATGGTGGTATATCTGGGCAAATTTTATTTCTCTTTCATAGTGGTAACTTACTGCATGAGTTTTTACTTTGTCTTTCACGGAGCGTTGAGTCCAACCACTAGTTATGCAACCAGGACGACAATCACGGCAAAATCGTCTCGTAAAACGTAAATGGCGAGCCATTCAAAAATTTGCTAGCGTGAATAAAGGGAAGACGTTACATTGCGGATATATGGACATTATTAGGACATGAAGAAAAAATCGTTAATGGCGGGAAAACGTAAATTGCGGGGACGTAAAAGCGAGGTTTTACTGTATTTAAAAAAATAGTAAGTAACTTTTCAGGGAGGATAACCTAATTCTATAGTTCTGTTTGATTTTTTTAAAGACTACAATTTATTTCAAATTAAGAGCAATTGCTACTGCTATTGTGCTTTATTTTTTTATCTCCCAAGAAAAACTGTATTGTTTTACATTTTAGTAAAACAGATTGTTTAGTAACTTTGTGAGTTTTTTCCAATTTTAATACCAAAGATAAAACAATAAAAAAACACAAAGTAAAACAAATGCACGACCCAGATTTCAATACTTCTGTATCATCATCATCAGTGAAGATACATACTCCCCTGTTTTTAAACTTTGTGTGGTGTTGTTTTATAATAATTTTAACTTTATTATTAATCGCTGTTGCTTAAATTATGCATAATTTGAACACGGATTCCATTTGTGCATGTAATATTTTAGTTATTTTTTAATTTTAATTCCATATGTGCATGTGATACTTTAGTTAAATCCTGGGATCCCGGGATAGAGGAAATCACAATCCACCAATCCCAGGATTGAAAAATCTCTCCGGGATTGCAATCCTTAATGAGCAGGCAACTGGCTTTGCTGGTTAAAACTGTTCATCAAAAGGTATATTTGCCCCTGATCTGTAACAACTATCGCAGTTCCATGAAATATTATTCCATACTGCAGTCACTAAAGTAAACCTATCTGCTATCGAACTCCTCAGTTGACATCCCAATTAACTTGGAAAACCACATAATTTCATATTAGCAATTTAGAGGCATAATCTCATTACAAAATGGAAATCCAAGGGTTTAGAGCACAGTGATTGCAATACAATGTTCTTTGATCCACTTATGCCACTATCATACAGGATTGCATGAAAGACTGCAGCTCTGGTGTTGACACAGACTGCATTTTCTATGAAGAGTAGCCTCTGCTTTGGTAGGTTTACGTGAGCAGTGCATGGAATTATCAATGAACAAGCACCAGAAGCCTGCAGCACTCTCATCACTCACATGCCCTATCGTTTTAGGGGTTGGTAAAGCTACTTTTCTTAAGGCATTCTGCTGAGACACCCAGGATTTAGTGTCTGGATCTGATGTAATCTACGTGGCACCATCCAGCCCTGTATGTTGATTCCATCTTGTTCCACCCTTGCAATAAATTAACCTTGAAGTTCGTAAGAGCACCATCATAAAAAATGATAGTAAAAATGATAAAAATAAACTTAATAAAACTGCTGATTTGTTTTATACTGTTGGCAGTATTTTTCTGTGAAACCCTAAAAGTTTTTTGGATGACATGGCCAATGTCAAGAGCCGACCAGCACTACAAAGATCACCAGATGATCTCTCAATATGCCAATAACCTACTCAGCGTCTTGTTTTCAGCATCTGTGTGAAATCATAGGAACATCAATGAATGGCAAACATAATGTTGTGGTTATAATCCCACCTACATGTATTTTTTGTCTCGTTCCTGCACTCGCATGTAGAGCCTCTTTTGTTTTGTTTTCGCTGCTATGATGTTTTGTGATTCTGTTGAATAAACGTACATGCGTTCAGTTAGTTCAGTTCGTTATGTGAAACGGAATCGGGATGTTGTTATTTCACGCGTACTTTCCCGTATAACTAGAACGCTGGCACCTGCTCTAACAGGTTATGGGCCCAGGAACCCATAGTTATGCGGAATAGTGAAATGATATAAGTATTCCCGATTTTTCCGAGTGAACAAGTCAGTTATCGAAAATGGCAGTATCTACATCCAGTGCTCCGTTAATGGTGGAAAAACTAGAAGGTTCAGGCAACTACAGGAATTGGAAATTTTCGATGAAATTACTGCTAATTCACGAAGATTTATGGGACTGTATTAAGACTGACAGTAATAATGAGACGGTGAACAAAGACGTCAAAAGGGACTTGAAGGCTTGGTCAAAAATTTGCTTAGCGGTCCAGCCACCTATCCAGTCCGTTATTAGAAGTACCACCAAGGCTAAGGAGGCGTGGGACAAACTTGAAGCAGCATATGAGGACAAGGGTCTTAGTAGACGTTTAGGATTGCTTAAGACGCTTTTTCGAATGAGGTTGGAAAATTTCGATAGCATGGACGAGTACATAAATAAACTAACTTCTCTTTCCGATCAGTTATCTGACATCGGACACCCATTAGACGATGAATTCTTAGCCGTGATTATGCTTAGCGGACTGCCATCCAAATACGATCCTATGGTGATGGCTTTAGAACATTCGTCGACGTCTCTTACTTCGGATCTAGTGAAAATGAAGCTGCAACAAGAAGAGGCCCGAAAGGATGAAGACGATGCTGCGTTCCTGACGGCTAAAGGAAAATTCGCCAAGAGAGAAGGTTATCAAGTGAAGTGCTACAAGTGCTACAAACTAGGTCATAAAAGTTATGAATGCCCTTTAAACCAAGAGTATGCCGTACAAAAAGGCCCCAAGTCTTATTTCAAGGGAGGTAAACATGTGAAATATGAGGGTAAAGCAGAGAAGACTACGGTAAAACCAGGTAGTATGAAAGGTAAAGAGGTTAAGAAACCCTCGGCCTTTGTATCATTTCTAACTGCCTTAGCTGTGAATGTGCAAAGTGGAAGTTGGTATATAGATTCCTGTGCAAGTAGCCATATGTCGAACAACAAGGATTGGCTAACAAATTATAATAGTAATAATAGCAAAGTAATTACTGCCGCAAATGATGAGGTTATGATAAGTAAAGGCGAAGGTGAAGCCTCAGTGAATGTTATCAGTGGCACCTGCTCTAACAGGTTATGGGCCCAGTTCTAATGTTAGTTATGTTCCACAATTGTCCACAAACCTCTTGTCAGTAAGCAAAATTGTCAAACAGGGTATAAATGTTCTATTTACTGATAAGGGATGTGAAATGTTTTTGAAAGATTCTTTTCAGAGCAATGGAGAAGTGGTTGCAACAGCATCAGAGGTAGATGGAATTTACAAGTTGGATGAAATGAAGGACTCAGTTAATCTCTCATTAACTGAAGAAACTGTGTCAAAAGAGCCTATAAATGAAGGTTTGAATGAAGAGCTGTCTAAACAGTCAGTTCCAAGCAGCTACAACCTATGGCATAAGAGGTTAGGTCACCTAAACCATAGAAGCATGAATCTTCTGAGAGCAGGTATGGCTTCTGGTGTTAATTTCAGAAACGATGAAAGTGAAAAATGTATAGCCTGTGCTCAGGGTAAACATGCTAAATTTAGTCTCCCCAAAAGAGCTTTGAATAGAGCCAAAGAAAAACTTGGTAGAATTCATTCAGACTTGTGTGGTCCAATGGAAATTACTGCTTTTGATGGTTCTCGGTATATGCTTTTCTTTATTGATGATTTTACAAGGAAAATATTTTGCTATTCTTTGAAATCAAAAAGTGAAGTGTTTAAAATTTTTCTCGAATTCAAAGCAGAGGTTGAATTACAAACAGGTTTAAAGATTAAATGTCTTCGTTCAGACAATGGCACTGAATATATGAATAAAGATTTTGAGACTTATCTTAGGGAAAATGGTATAATTCATGAAACTACTGTCCCCTATACTCCAGGTCAAAACGGGTTAGCTGAACGCACTAATAGATCTATTCTAGAAATAGCAAGGTCAATGGTGTATGGTGCAGGTTTAAACAAAAGGTATTGGGCTGAGGCCATGAAAACTGCTGTGTACCTTAAAAATAGGGCTCCTTCCAGAGCAGTTATGGGGCAGTTACCCGAGGAGAAGTGGTCTAATAAAAAAATAGACTTAAGTCATTTGAAAGTTTTCGGTTGTGTATCGTACGTAAATGTGCCAAAAGAAACTAGGAAAAAGTTTGATCCAAAAAGTAAAATGCATATTTTCATAGGTTATTGTGATCACACCAAAGGGTATAAATTTGTTGATCCTGAAAATCCTAGAAAGATTGTGAAGGCAAAGGATGTTATATTTTTTGAAAATAGGTTTCAGAACTCTAATCTTAATCAACTGAAAGAGACTAAGAGTGCCAAAGATAAACCGAACATATTGTTTCCACAATTAACCGAAAGTCCACAGATTGAATATGGAAATGATAAATTTGGTACAAATAAAGTTAATGTAGTTCGGAATGAATTTAGTAGTTCAGAATCTAGGTCAGATGCTGAGGAATCCGATAATGACCATTTTCAGCTGGATAAAGATCCAGATTATGTACCATCTCAGGAGGATTTAAATAGTTCTGAAGATGATATATATGATTCAAATGGTGATGTGGGCATAGTTAAAAGGTTTCCTGTAAGGAACAGACGACCCAAAGAATTTCCTGATCATGTTATGTACGTGGTAACAGAAAGTCCTATTGAGCCACTTAGTTACGAGGAAGCAATGGCTAGTAATGAAAAATCGCAGTGGGAATTCGCAATGCAAGATGAATACCAATCCCTTATTAAGAATAATGTATGGGAATTAGTAGATTTGCCTTTAGGTAAAAAACCAATTGCATGTAAATGGGTTTATAAAATTAAGAAAGGTCTAGATGATCAAACACATAAATTTAAGGCAAGACTGGTAGCAAAAGGATGTTCTCAAAGATATGGTGTGGATTATATGGAGACCTTTTCTCCAGTAGTTAGATATAGCACTATTAGAATGTTGCTTGCTCTTGCTGCTGAATTAGACCTAAGAATTGATCACTTAGATGTTAAAACTGCTTTCTTAAATGGAGACTTGTGTGAAGAAGTGTATATGTCACAGCCTCAAGGTTTTGTTAAGGTAGAAGATGGAGGCAAAGTTTGTTTGCTGAAAAAAGCATTGTATGGTCTAAAGCAAGCTTCGCATGCTTGGCATGAAAAAATTTGTAAAGTGTTGAAAGGTTTGGGTTTAAGTAAATCCGAATGTGAACCTTGTGTATATTATAAAGTAAGTGGAGATAGAGTATTAATTCTTGCTTTATATGTGGATGATTTTTTTATTTTTTGTAATGATACTAAATGGAGAAATGAACTAAAGAGAAAGTTGTTGAGTACTTTTGAAATGTCTGATCTTGGAATTGCCAAACAAATTTTAGGCATGAGAATTCAAAGAAATGAGAGTGGTATTAAAATAGATCAAAAGGCTTATGTTAAACATGTTTTAAACAAATTTAATATGTCAGATTGTAAGGTAGTAAGCACACCAATGGAAATGGGCACCAAATTAAACAAATCAGATTGTAATCAAGTTGCATTTCCCTATCAGGAATTAATTGGCTCGCTTATGTACTTAGCAGTCTGCACAAGACCTGACATATGTTACTCAGTCAGCTGGTTAAGCCAATTTAATAAGAATTATACTACAGAGCATTGTAACTTAGCAAAGAGAGTTCTCAGGTATTTGAAGGGTACCTCTAACCTTGGTTTATTTTATTGTAAAAGTGGAAAAGGAATTACTGGTTATGCAGATGCTGATTGGGGCAACAATGTTGACCGCAAGTCATATACAGGGTATGTGTTTACTTCAGGTGGAGGTGCGATATCTTGGGAAAGTCGTAAACAGCGCACAGTCGCTTTATCCTCTACTGAAGCAGAGTATATGGCACTTGGAGAAGCAGCAAAAGAAGCCTTGTTTTTACGAAACATGTATAATGAGATTTTTTCCGTTGATAATTGTATTGTAATTTATAATGATAATATGTCTGCACAAAAACTTTGTGAAAACCAGCAACACCATCAGAGAACCAAACATATTGATGTGAGACATCATTTTGTGAGAGATGCTCTGCTCAAAAACCAAATTGATATACGGTACTTAAGTTCAGAAGAAATGGTAGCAGATGGTTTGACAAAAGCCATCCCAAAAACTAAGTTAATGAAATTTATTAAATCACTAGGTATTATAGAAGTCTAGTTGATAATCTGTATTTGTGAAATGGTTGTATTTTTTGGGGCATGTATTGTGATTAAGGGGGAGTGTTGTGGTTATAATCCCACCTACATGTATTTTTTGTCTCGTTCCTGCACTCGCATGTAGAGCCTCTTTTGTTTTGTTTTCGCTGCTATGATGTTTTGTGATTCTGTTGAATAAACGTACATGCGTTCAGTTAGTTCAGTTCGTTATGTGAAACGGAATCGGGATGTTGTTATTTCACGCGTACTTTCCCGTATAACTAGAACGCTGGCACCTGCTCTAACACATAATATGAAATAAATGTAGTAAGAAAGCAAAATTTCACTCACCATAATAATCATTATTATGTATTTGCAAAGTCTCTCCCAGGAAATGTTGGCACATTTTCATACACTCTAGGATCCCAGTCAGTGCCTGCATGGTACTCCTCTTGTGCTGTGTTATCTTACTATATTGGCCACTGTATGATTTGCCCTTAACGATATTAGTAGTTTCCCTGACAATATCATGAGGACTGAGATGAAGCCTACTGGCCATTTTAGAGCCCGATAAAAATCCTCACATAGGGTCATAACAGATTGTCCAAACGGAAAGAAAGTCAAGAGATATGGACTCATTTGGATTACATTCAAGAGTGAATATTTCTCTTCATTCTGTACTAAATAAAAAAATAGTGCAAGACTTGATACAGTGTCAGAATATAATCTGAGATTTTGGGTGCCATGTATTGCATAGATGCTTGCTGCTGCAATCTGACTACTGCACATGCTATAAGCTTGCTGCAAAATTGCACTGCAAGTTCCAGGAAAGTCACACGCAAGTTCTGTGCAAGCTTCAACCCTGGAATGAAATGAAGGGTAGGCCGAGGGTAGGGATGCACTCACGAGCCATACACAAAAACATTGACTAGAGAACACAATTGTACAGTGGAGCTGTACCCATGTAGCCAAACAAATTAGCTATCACAAAAAAATCACTCTACTTGCATGGGTGCACCTAGCACCAAAGTTGAAAAAGAAATTGATTATAACCAGCACATATTGATTTATTAATACACAAACTATTTTCTCATTCTTACAAATACTTAGCACACATTTATCCTGACCCTACCTGTCTTATCTGGCTTCATTGATGGACCTGACAAGCTACTACTTTTGACGACAGCTGTTTGACGCTATTGCATTAGTTACTGGACAATGGAAGGCTGCTGGCAATTGTTTGTGACTTTACTAAAATATTGACACTGGAGTACTTGGCGCCCTTAACACATTTCCCCAATTACCATTGGATAAAAATAAGCCTGGCCATTATGTATATATATAACTGATATTCTTTTTACTCCAGGAGACATATAAATAAGATTTTCCTCCATAATGTACTAAACATTGTATTCCTTAGATGAGCCATGGGTTACTAGGCACTACAAGTAGGAACCCTGATGTCAGTACTGTGGCATTTTTTGGTACCCCCCCTTCCCCTCATTGGACATAACCCCTCGGCAGACTAATTACCCTCCGGACTTAGCCGAAGGACTTGCACGACAGGCGGAGCCAACGATTCCAAAATGCATCGATTCCGGACTACAGCGTGCCGCCAAATCCTGCTGTCATACTGCACCGCCTCCTCACCCTGGTTGCTCGTACTTATGAGCCTCCAGAGCGCGGAAGAAGACCAGAAGTTAGGCCATCATACAAGCCGTTATTTGGTGTTCCCCTACCGGAGTCAAAAAAAGAGTTCCTGATGCTCCAATCATAAGCTTCCACCTCTCCCTCTTCACCCACACCACTTTCCATCCCCTCAGATTGTACCTATCGACGAATTCCACGTTAAACCCCATTCCACTTTGGAGTAGTGGTGAAGTAATGGTGGAGGAGGAAAGGAAGTTGGGTGAGGAAATTAGGAGAAGGAAGAGGGAGTGGAGGAAGCAGGTTTTGAAAGACATGATAAGGAGAAGAATTTTGGGTAAGTGGGGTAGATGGAGGAGAAGAATGGGTAGTTTGTATAGGATGATGGCTGGTAGGAAGTACATATTCCCAACCGAAAGAAGGCATCATATGAGAGAAAGAAGTCATGGGAAGAGTTTATATCCTTTAATCAATGCCTTAGCTGACAGAATACTAGTATAATCTCAATTAAAAATGACATTAACACAAATTTGTGCATTATAACTTCCAAAATCAAGCCGCTGATTTCCAGAGGATAGCAATAAATGACCTACAAATGCAGGCTAAAACAAAAATAGCATAAAGATGCCTGGAGAATATGAAGACAGAATTACCCAGGTTCACATAGTCAATAATGTAAGAAAAAAGAGAAATTCTTAACTTTTTTTTGCAAAATGACCTCTGCCGTCGACGCACCCACAAACACAATTACTACTACTCTTAACTTTCACAAATAGTAAACATGGATAAGGTCCAATGGGTATTAGATGTACCCTCAAACAATTCAGCACTTTCCTTAAGATTCCAGTGTGTATTTGTTAATACTTGGTGATGTAATCAAACACACTGCACATTCATGTGGTCTTGCTGAGTTGATGGATCAAAATTGCAACCTCTTTTCATTTTCAAATGGAAACTTTTGCCAACAAAAAAATAGCTAAGAATGACTTTTATCCTCAGAATTATGCATAAAAATGGGTGGCATTTCATATGTCATTGTGTCAGGTTTGCCAGAAAATATGTTAATATCATTACTTATTGCATACTATCAACTATAACTGATTTTCAGGTTTGTGTTTGAAAATATTTTGTATCACCTGATTCTTAACCTGACTTGCAAAAATATCACATACCACTATCATTATAGGAACGAAGCATAGATCACATTATAAAAATAATTAACAAACATGTTAACAATAACAGTACCTGACAAAGGCACAATAGTTTAAAAACATGTTCAAGTCGAAATGTTCAACTCAGATTTTGATTTTGAGAGATATTCTCCCGTTCATCATCATGTTATCTTCACATGTTTTCATACACCCATAGTTAAAAAGCACAATCAATTCAATTTTAGCTACGCTGCCAACAAAACTTAAATACATATGTCAAAAATAATAATTTGAAAAAAAATAGATATTTTCAATAATCAAAATATTTGCTGGAAGTATACCATGATAAAATAACATACTTTGAGCTATATTTTCAAACCAATATACTGGTTGTATTTATCACAGAAGTTATAGTACTGGATATATGTTAACTCCAATACATATTTTCACAACACTGTGTTGCAAATTTTCAAAACACTATATGTGATGGTATGCAGATTCGAGTAGCAGATGCTCACAATTAAAAAAAGTTAATAACATATTTTTTCACACAGCAAAAAACTAAGACTGAACATTGGAGGTGACCATGGCTTTCATTGTACCATTTTTATGTTGATTCATCAGCTTTCCAGGTTGTATCCATAATCAATATTCCTTCTTGCTCTTCTTCGGTGCATTAATGGCAATTATGAATTGAAACCATTGTTCCATTGGTAAATATTGAGTGATATTAGAGCTTTATTTTCCTAATCATGTACATTTTTTCACAATGTGAAAAAGCTCCATTCCTAAACATTGTTGTAACAACAGAAGAATAGAGGCTAAATACAAGCTAAACTCAGAAAACCAAAGGTTTTGAGTAGTGATGGGGCGAATCCAAAATTTGAATGAATCCGAATTTTGTTTTTTTATGGAATCCTAATCCCAAATCTAATCCTCCTCAATTTTATTAAATTCAAATCTTTCTTTTATCTGTAAATTTTTAAATAATGCTTCCTTTCTCGCGAATTCTCTAATTAAATCCAATTGAAGCTGAATCTTATTTCTTAAAGTAAATAATAAATGAATAATGATCATATAGTCCCCACTCACTGAAATTAATGACATGTTTGAGGGCAAATATAAAGAATGGGTAATTTCAAAAGTAATACAAAGTTTAATTATTCTTGAATAAAACTGAAAATTCAATGAAAACAGATTATAAGTTTTTGTTTAGAAAATGCAGCATTTTCACTCAGTCAGGATCTAATGGATTTATTTTTTTATCAACCAAATTTCCAGCAGTACAGAAGGCTCTCTCTGAAAATACTGTTGCTGGAAGAATGCAGAGGAACTTTTTTGTTAGAATTTTCAAATTGAGGAATTTCAAAGAATTCATGTGTGGACAAGAATTATAAGTTTACAATATGCTGCGTAAACATTTCCTACCATGGTATTTACAATTTAAATGATAAAAATGAGCAATTACACTCAGTCCTCGACTTACTCAGATTCGAGTTACACGGATCTGGAGTTACGTGGATGTTCATTTAGGCCGGTGATGTGCTTGCGTTTTTGTTGCCGTGACAGATTCAACTGCGTGACCACCCTCGACTCATTGCCAAGCGCACAAGAGTTGATGCCAAACTATGGGTGTTCGGAACACCAACTCTAGTTTAAGGCATTGCATAGTTCAATAGGTGATATTTGATCATCATGATGGTGAAAAGTCTGAAGTAATCAGGCATCAACGACTTTTCTCGGCGTAGTTTGACTTTCCTGCGTAAGTTGACATGTAGTTAATTATTTACTCCATAGATGATGCCTGTTGTCCATTACAGCAAAGAAAAGAAGTAAAAATCCATGTAAGTTGAATCACTACAACTTACCTGTCCATTTTTGAATCATTAGTGGTGCCACTTTCACAGTGGCAATCGGCAACGATTACAGAAAAAAACCATCTTTTGAGAGGCCATTCAGTTAACATAATACGAAAAAGCCGAGAGTAACACAAATCCAATCTTTCTTTTACTGGATATTAAAATCTAAAATAAGTATAATTACCCAGAACTTCTTTTTTTGCAGCAATAGACAACAGGCATCATCTCTCGAGTAGATAATTAACTATGCATTAACTTATGCAGGAAGGTCAAACTACACCAAAAATAGACATTGATGCCCGATCACATCAGAATTTTTCACCATCATGATGATCCAATATCACCTATCGAATGTCACCTATGAAATGTCTTCAACTAGAATTGGCATTCGGAACACCCGTAGTTTGGCATCAACTCTTGTGGGCTTGACAATGAGTCGCGGGTCATCACGTGGTTGAATCTGTTGTGGCAACAGAAATGCGGAGAAACTCAAGCATGTCACCAGTGTAAATGAAATCCACGTAACTCCGGATCTTTGTAACTTGGATCTGAGTAAGTCGAGGACTTAATGCAGCTCTCTGCTACTGGTACATAGAATCCGCATGACTGGCATTCAAATCTTTAATCCATTGATTCAATCAAATCTTTGGATTTGATCAAATCTTTGGATTCGACCGAATCTTTGAATTCCTGCTTCAACCCTATTGTCTGCGAGAGCAAATAGAAGCAAGAGGAGAGGTTAGGAAAGGAAGAGTAGGGGAGGGAGTGCAGGGACTTTCTGCAGGAATGATAGATGAATAATAGGCACTCGACTGCATACTGTTCCAAAAACTTAAAGTGAAATGAGATTCAAAGTTCAAAAACTAGTCATGAAGCCATAGAGCACCTGGCTGGAAATCAGAGGGTCCAGGTTCGAGTCCAGGTCAACGCAAATGATTTTTTCTCTGTAGAATATCTGCTACTATGAAATGAGATTGTTTCACCAATAATCATCTTCCACTCTTTCCATGTCCATCGTGTGGACTGCCATAACATCCTCCTTCAGGTAGTACAGTAGAAGCCCGGTATAGTGAGTACGGCTTATTGCAAGAATCGCATTATAGCGAGTGATTGTCTTTGTACCGCCAAAAGGCCTATGTTTTACATGTAAAATAAAGCGGATATAGCGAGGCCAAAAAGTTCCTTCCACGGTATACGCTCGGTATTACGACAGATATCTCTCGAGGGCGATGCACCGCCTAGCAAAAATAAACTATTGTGTTTTGTATTATCTGCTAATTAAACTAAATATACAAGATGTGTGCCATATCTACAACACCTAAAGCCAGTTATGTCCAAACATTAACGATTTACAGCCTTCAGTACGCTCTGCGCGCTCCCATTTTACGTTCTTCTTTTGTTAGGCCCAGTCATCAGTGGGAGTGGGCAGACGACGAGCAAGATGAGAGTAGAAGGAGTTAGGTCTAGGAATGGGCGATATTGATAATTCAATATCGGGATACGATAATTTTAGCATATCATAAAGTGGCGATAACGATAACTCAGCATGACGATAAACATCGTCTTATCGTGCCCCGATATGTTATCGGGGCATGATAAGATGAGATTTCGGGGCACGATAAGATGAGATGTCGGGGCACGATAAGATGTCGGGGCACGATAAGATGTCGGGGCACGATAAGATATCGGAGCACAATAAGATATCGGGGTGCGATAAATATCGCTATAAATAGGTATCGCGATGACTATCACGATAAATATCGTGACCATGATAAATATCGCGATAAAATATCATGCTATCGTGACCATGATAAATATCGCGATAAAATATCATGATATCGCGCCCCGATAAAATATCAATATGTATTATCACGATGGAATATCGTGATATTGCTCCAGTTAATCGTGTCGGAAAAAGACAGCCGTAAGTTGGCCTTCGCTTAAGCTTGAAAAATATCTACGACTCCCGAAACATGCCGTATTTCAGTGAACCTTCAGGCCAATTTTCCTAACTGATGGACGTACTGGTTAACATTCGAAAACTCGACAAAGCTGATATTATCGTCATGACATATTTGCAAAATTATCCAAAAACTTCCACAGTATACCTAATATTTTAATTCCAACTAGTTATGCTGTCTTTACAGCTTTCTTCGGCGATCGAAAAATAGAAGCACTGGAAGAAAAACATCAAAACTAGGGGAATTAATATTTTATATAATGGAAAATGTACTGTTTCTTTCATGAAATATGTTGATATTCTACCAGATTGTGCCCGAAATGACTTTTCTGCTGTTTACCTTCGTCAAATACCACGGAAACAAAAGAAAAACTGTAAATACAAACGACTATGAGAACTAGGTGGGTTTTTTCAACACCATCGGATATAACGAGCGCTCGATTTAGCGAGTGATTTCCGTGGGATTATGAGTACTCGTTATACCGGGATTCCACTGTACGTGACGGTGACTGTAAGTGGAATACTGGAAGTTGAGTACTTGAAGAAATCTCAGTTTCCTCCAAATACATCATAAACAACTAGGATCCAAGTATCTGACATGAATATTCCCTCCAAAAAAGTGAATTTTTCAATTCTATACTGTTCACACATGAACTCTTTGCAATCACTACCAGTGTTTCGTTGCTTAAAAATCACAGAGAATTAAAGTTGTTCCTTCCATGGCAATCTTTTCTCCACATTACTCCCAGCCTCAAACAGGATCACACCGTGCTGAGATGGTTTCATCAATCATCTTCATTCTTGTTCCTCTTCATCCTCATTGTCATCTTTGCCATGGACCACCTTCAAATGCTTCCTCAGGTAATATATGTTCGAAACATACTTGCCACATTCCTCACACTTGACACCCTTATTCTTCCCGTCGTGCAGCCTGAGGTGCGCTGACAGGTTGCTCTTGGTAGTGAATGCCTTTGAGCATACCTCACATACGTGTGGCCTCGCCCCAGTATGTGTCGCAATATGCGCTGTCAGAATACTTTTGATGCGAAATGTTTTTGAACATTCCTCACACTTGAATGGTCTCTCGGCTGTTTTTGAGTTGTGGCTCTCTATGTGGTTCTTCAGGTCCTGCTCTGTTTTGAACAGTTTTTGGCATTGTTGGCACTCATGGGTTCTCTCATTGTGCCGGCTCATGTGGTTCTTCAGGATCGCCCTTGTGCCAAACTTTTTGTGGCATATCTTGCACTCAAAAGGTTTCTCACCCATGTGTGTCTTCATGTGGGCGCTAAGGTTCCCACTCAGGGAGAATTTCTTCCCGCAGACCTCGCAAGAGTACTTGCGCTCACCTGAGTGGACCACAGAATGCGTCCTGAGGTCAGATTTCTTCTTGAATGCCTTTGGACACATCTCACACTTATATGGCCTATGCTCAGAGTGTATTAGCATGTGGTTACGCAGCAGGACAGCCTCCTTGAACTCCTTTGCACAAAGCTCACATGTGTGCTTGCGCCCACTATGTGACTCCATGTGAGAATTGAGCTGGTGCTTGAGAACAAAGGATCTCGGGCAAAGAGTGCAGGGGAATGGACGCTTCTCCATGTGCGTCAGCATGTGACCCTTCATATGATCGGATCTCTTGAAAGCCTTCCCACATTCCTTGCACTCAAAACGCCTTTCCCCATTGTGCACCGACATGATGTGCGACTCTAGATTGACCTTCTGTGAGAAGGTCTTAGAACAGATATTGCAATGGAAGAGCTTATGCCCTTTGTGGATCGCTTCAATGTGTTTCAACAGACTGCTCTTTGCGACATAACTCTTATCACAGTCCTCACACTTGAAGGGCTTATCTCTCTTCTCTTTGTGTGATCTGGCATGAACACTTAAGTTATATGAGTTGCCGAACATCTTCCCACAGACCTTGCACTCAATGTCACGTATCTTCAGGTGCACGGAACGTATGTGGATTTTTAGGTGGACCTTTTGGGAGCAGATCTTGCCGCAATGGTGACATATGAACTCAGAGTGCATCTTCCTCACGTGGCGGCTTAGATCCACACGCTTGGCAAAGACTTCTTGGCAATCAGGGCAGGGAAACTTGGTCCCACTCTTGTTCACCTTGCTACGCCCTTCCTCATTACCGGGATCCAAATCTGTCTTCCCTTTCTGATTACGACTGACTGAAGCCCTGTTTTTGTCGGAAATTAATGTCTCCCTCAATTTTTGTCGGCTGAACAATGAAAGGCTCCCTCGTCCCCTCTTACTGGAACTTGATCCTCTCCGCGCGGTGCCAGTCTGCCTCTTCAAAGTATTAGATGTACCAGATGAAACTGTGGTGTTCGAAACTGTGTCCGACTCCTCCTCAACTGGCCTTGATGAGGATCTGGATGAGTAATCTTGGTCGGAGGAGGCTTCTTGGTCGGAGGAGGCTTCTTGGTCTAGAAAAAAGATCAAATAAAAGAATGAAATGCGTGAATCAAATCAAAGTACATATTAACACTGACATGCTAACATGTAAACACCCAGTGTTTTGATTGACTGATTAGTAGGGCTGTGCAAGCAGTGATTTTTTAATTCGAGCGAGAATTTGAAAACAATTTTGAATCTTGAGCAAGGTCGAGTGAGATTTGAACACACTGAAATTGCAGTGGAGACTTTAATCTATGTATGTGCTAATTTTGTACTTATATAAACTTAAGTTTAAGCTTAGGCATTACCATAAAGTCTTGATTTTAACACCTTGGGTAACACCTGGGGCAACACATTGGGACCCAAAAATGGGGTGTAATGTAAAATCAAATTATCTAAAATCAAGATATAAGCGGATTTTGAAAAATATGCTAAGATTTCAGAAACGTATGAGAACACAATGACATTGGAACTATTTTCACTACAAAGAGATCACTATTGCATACATATTACACTGTAGAAATTAAAACTAGTTTAATTGTTGTGTAGAGATAATTATATTTTAAATAAAAATGTACAATAGAATTTCAGAACATAATCATCTAGCTTTTTGGCTGCTCAGGCATAAGTACTGATTTAGCATTTAAACATGTGGCAATCAAGTGTAAATCAAGGGTGTAAATAATTAGAAAACCATGCATGTGGAAGAGTATGAATTGAACAGAGATAAAATTTGAAAATAAGGTGGTTTAAAAAAGTTATCAAGATATTTAAATAGAAAAGTACACCACTGAAAGAAAGTTAAATAGTATTGCATAGCAAACAAATTAACTGCCTGGGCGAAATGAAAATGGAAAAAACCCCTCTGAAAGTAAAATTTCATTTACAGAACTAAGTTAAAAAAAAATATTTTGTGATGTTTTTTTTTAACTTTTTACCATTCCATTTTGAGTGGAATACTTTTTAAATTTTTCTTAAATTATCTTTAAAATCATCATCAACTTCATGAAGTAATGGGAAATGATGGCTGGTATTTAATGGCTGAAGCATGTCTTCTTTTTTGGGATGATGACCTAATCACTTTCATCTTCTTCATCCTCACTCAGCACTCCATTTAAACATGTGGCAATCAAGTGTAAATCAAGTGTGTTTATGAAAAATGATGAGAGCCCACTGAAATCTATCCACAAAATCGCTATGCGTCGCACCAATGCATAGATATGCCGCAACATTTTCGCACTTGTTAGAAAGCTGTCAGTTCATTCGTTTCGATGAGGAAGATTCATTATTCTCATATTAAATTTCGTCTGTTAGATGGGATAACTAATAAATCCAAGCAACATTTTGAACGGTAAAATTTCATATTTCACCCTTTTGCAGCGAACTTAACCGTGTCCACACGTAGAATTTTCAATTAAAGCATAAGAATGTCATTAATAAATGGCGTAGATCTTTCCACGTAAGAGAACTAAGGGCATTTTTCAACACGGCTCTGCTGCTAAGCGAGATGCAAGCAAACAAAAAAAGTGTTGGTTGCGGAAGCCCCCAAAATGGCCCAATCCTCCATTAGTGGAGGCCACCTTGGTTGAAGCGAAGATGGGCGGGGGTAGACACTGATAAGGCAGAGAGATCTTCTCAGGTTACTCACTTCTCTTTCTTGCTGAATAAGTCACGCCCAGATGAATTTCACTGCGACCAGGAATAAGAGACGAAGAACTCTTCTTGGGTGAAGGGGGGTCTTTTGGGGAAAACTGGTTTAGTTGTGTCAATTATGTAGACCCGACTGAGGGATCCACCCTAAAAATGACAACTTTATCGTTTCCCCACCCCACTCTTCGCTGGACCCTTCCGTGGCATGCGGACAGGGGTAATCTCCAATCTTTTGTCTCAGCATGGTAGATGCTTTCACTGTGCGTCTGTGGTCAAGCATTTGTTTACATACTCAGTGGATATATAACGGTAACAATAAGTATCACAATATTCGTAACATGCTGGGATAATATAAACTTAGAGTTACATTTATTATGTTTTTTCTGTGCATTTTCACATTTTAAACCGAACTCTATTATAAACAAAATTTTCGAGAGTGTTCATTTTGCAAGAAGTTTGTTAATAATAACGGTTAAGTTGTTTAAAATTAATAAAGCGGTGGGAATAGGTAACATCCCAGCAGAGCTTCAGAAAAACCTAGGAAGAGGGGGATGGGAGAGATTTTATGAACTTGATCGTAGAATATATGAGGAGGGGGCTTGGCCGGAGGATTTTGTAAAAACCGTGCTGATACCTATACCAAAAGAGGTGACAAAAGATGTGAAGACTATAGAACCATAAGTTTGATTTCTCATGCGGCAAAGGTAGTGCTTAGAATCATAAACAGAAGAATGGAAAAGAGAGCAAACGAATTTCTGGGCGTGGATCAGTTTGGATTTTGGAATAGGAGGGCCACTCGGGATGCAATTGCAGTGATTAGCAT
The DNA here is from genome assembly GCA_933228895.1 of Platycnemis pennipes. Taxonomy (NCBI): domain Eukaryota; kingdom Metazoa; phylum Arthropoda; class Insecta; order Odonata; family Platycnemididae; genus Platycnemis; species Platycnemis pennipes. Next base: position 107,011,967 of record OW121854.1, on the reverse strand, counting down.
ACTAGTGGAAAGGAATCTAGAATACAATCAGGATGTATTCGCGTGCTTTGTTGATTTTGAAAAGGTGTTCGAAAGAGTGAGGTGGGACAAGTTAATGGAAATATTGTGGAAGATAGGAGTTGACTGGAGAGACAGGAGACTGATCCGGAATTTATGCATGGCGCAGAAGGTGCAAGTGAGAGTAGCCGATGGAGAATTGGATTGTGCCACAATAGGGAGGGGAGTTAGGCAGGGCTGCCCATTATCACCAGTACTTTTCAACATATACTTGGAGGAAATGATGAGAGAGGCTTGGGATGAGCTGGAGGCTGGAGTAAAGGTCAGCAGGAAATTGATAAAATCAGTGAGGTTTGCGGATGACCAAGCGCTAGTTAGCCAGGCAGCCTGTGGCTTGCAAAAAATGCTGGATGCATTGCAGGGACAGTGCAAAAGATACGGGATGAAGATAAACCAGAAGAAAACAAAAGTAATGCGATTTTCAAGGACAAAAAGGGCCAGTATGATGATAAAAGTACGAGGTCAGAAGCTAGAGCAGGTAGAGCAATTTAGCTATCTTGGTAGTGTATTGGACGAAAAAGGGTATAGCAGCATTGAAGTGAGAAGGAGAATTGCATTGGCAAAAGAAGCTTTTACTCGTAGGCGTGAATTAATGACAGGGGCATTGAGTAGGGAAGTGAAGAAAAGACTAGTGAAAAGTTTAATATGGAGCGTTAGGTACACTATATGGGGTAGAAACGTGGGCTTTGCGAAAAGAAGATGAAAATAGACTTAAGGCTTTTGAGATGTGGGTGTGGAGAAGGATGGAGAGAGCAAAGTGGATTGAAAGGAAGACAAACGATGAAGTGCTAGAATTGGTAGGAGAGGAAAGAAATCTGATAGATGAAATTATAGAGAAGGCAGAAGGTGTGGATGGAAAAGGAAATAAAAGGGGATGGTGCTTTTAAAGAAGTGATTAAGGGAAGAACGTTGGGTAAGAAGGGGGAGAAGAACGGGTAGCTTGGATAGAATGATGGGTGGCAGGAGGTATGAGGGGATTAAGATGGGCATCGTGTTAAATTTAGGGGGTGAGAAGAATTAAATGTCCATTTAAATCTACCTTCACCGGTAGAATACTAATAATAATAATTATAAAACAGCTTTTATGTTCAGAATGTCCTCAGAGTGGTATACCAGAAGTTTTTCCCCAAAGTAAATAGTCTATTCAAATTTTGGTATTGCAAAATTATTTTCAGATTTCATGGAACATTTTACAAAAATGCATAGGAAAACTAGGCAAGAACATATATATATATGTAGGTACCAGTACTGAGAATGGAATTTCCAGGCATTGGAATCGGTACCGAGAATCTATAAATTTTGGTATCGACTCATCTCTAGTTGAAAATAAACCATTACTAACATCAAGGTGAAAAATTGCCACAGGAAAAAGGTTTCTGGATCAGCAAGTGAACCACAGACCTTTGACTTGCCAGACTGCTACTCAGGATTCCAGTCCCAAAGGCAATTTTTAGGAGGACCTATAGGAGCTAGGTTTTATTCACTTTTAATTACAGTCCTTCCTGTGCCATCCTTGATGGACCATAATTAAAAGCTTCATCATTCAAGGTAGGTAGGATTATGTTTTTATGGGTTCGTCGACGACTAAGGTCATTTTGCACCACACGGTCTACATTATGTACTAAAATTAAAACTTGGGAGATATTGGTGATAAAATGAAATATATACAATACTATATTAAATCTTGTTTAGAAGGCCAGCTGCTTTTAAAGAGGATATGGTGCAGCCTAGATGATTATGGTCGCCTCCTAGAACTTGTTCTAGGTAGATCTCCGCTGATACCCAGCGTTTCGTGCAGTCTGGAATTTGCCACACTCCGCCAGGAGGTGTCACACCCAGAGAGGACAGTCGCAGTCATCACAACGAGGTGTAATCTTCTCTTCTGTAAAGAGGAAAGAGTGGGTCAAGACGCAATGACCAATTCTCAACCGTGTGATGACAACTTCCTCTCTGTGACTGTTCCTGATGAAAGTGGACCACACTGACGTTAGTGGCTTCACGCTGCATAGTTTGTTATTACGCACATCTCTCCAAGATGTACTCCACTGCTCTAGCACTACTTTACGAAGAGTAGCCTGCAGGTCCTGGTAATGGACCAGCATCATCGTCTGTTTAGGGATCTTTAGAGCCTTCTTCGCAGCTGCATTGGCCATCTCATTTCCGGCAATTCCCATATGTCCAGGGACCCAGAGGAAAATTATGGTGATTCCTCTTCTATTAAGGCATAGGAGGCTGTAATGTATTCTCTGGACAATGGGGTGATTGGAGGAAAACCCGGAAATGGACTGAATAGCACTCATCGAGTCCGTACAAATGGCGAACGCCTTAGCACCCTTCCAGGCCCATCAAGAGCCATCTTAATGGCCAGCAGTCTCAATACACCATATTTGCATGAATGCAACATGAACCTGATTCTTAAGATGATCCACCCCTTTGTGGAACTCCACAAGGGAAAAAATTTAATTTTGAATAATAAATAATGGTAGTTGTGGTGGAACGAGACACCCATTCCTCACGGTTGTGAGCTCTGCCTTGAGGGATCACCACCATTCATGCTGTTGCCAGGATGGAGCAGAGGAGAGCTCGGAGAAGATATTGAGCACAGTCAGTGGTCAGCGAAAGATTATATATATGGTCGTCAGCTTAACCTCGCCCTACCACCACGGTCATCATGCGAGAGAGCTCTGGACTGGAGTCATATTCGTTATGTTGTTATCTGGCAATGAATAAAAGGTGCCCACGAAAGTTCTTAGTGTTTTATTCAGAAGTAGAGATAAACCAATTTCCTCTTCAATAGTAATAAATAATAAAATTCTAAAAAATTCAGTTTATCAACATTTGGACATGTATGTAAAACAAAAGTAAAAAAAATAGTAAACCTGTATGTTTTAAAATTTGTAAACAAACTTTATATTATATTCTCTTTTGTAGCTAAATATTAGTAATACATTTTCCATATATAATAAATGAAATAGTACTGTAAATAAAACTGTATTTACAGTATCATTTCAGAGTTGACAAGCACAGGAATCAGGATTGGAATAAAAAAAAACTGGAATCAACCCACCCTTAATAATGAGAATTTTGCATTAAGTCACATATGTTTCTATATTTGAAACCTTGTATATTAAGGTCTGATTGTAATTGGATATGGGCAGGAATTTCTAAGGATACCAAGCACAGGCAGTGAGAAATCTGGCATCGCATTATTCTGCTCTTAATGAAGGCACCAACCCAGGTAAAAATATTTGGTCTGTAACTAATCTGGATCTGGCCTGCAACTGGTCTGAAAGGCTGAATTTTGTTCTGTAAGTGGTCTGTAACAGGACTGGACTGGTCTGGATTTCAAAGAGGCAAAGGAAAATGGTCTGTAACTGGTCTGGAATTCTGGCCTGTAACAGAACTGTAACATTCGATAGTGTGTAACTGTTCTGGATCCATTGCCTGTAACTGTACTGCAATATTCGATGGTCTGCACCTGGTCTGGATCTATTCTGTAACTGTGCTGAAATTTTCTATGGATTTTAACTGGTCTGGATTCTGACATGATGCAGAGCTCTGATATTTTATTCGGTGATCTACAATTGATCTGAAATTCATATGTAACTGTTCAATGATTAGAATATATTTTAGGCATTAATGCTTAATGGGATAAGGAATCCTGAGCTATATAGCTCAGGACTCCATATGGAGGATTCACTTTTTAAGTTATCTGAGTTTTTTCTAGAAGAGTTGCAATTTATATTTGCTGTCACATAGATGAATTGCACATGGGTTTAAGGGTACCCACTACCCATCACTATGCCTTATGGAGAGTTGCTTTACTTGGATAGCATTACAAAAGGCTGTGTCATAAATGTACTCTCGGATATTAGAAGTTTCAATTTACTTTGCTAAATTTGCTAAAATAAATAACCGTAGTTGTGAAATTTTACCGTAAATAATTCCTAAATGTTTATTAAGATTTAATAATTGTTTCCCGAATTATCTTCGATTCAGTTTCTACTGCATATTTGAAAATGGATTATATCTTATTTACTTCGCTATTTTGCATTATTAATAATATTTTTATTGCCTGGCGCATTATTATTAGTAAAGAATTTTATTAGTATTCGGACTTATGTAAGCGCTACGTTTATGCTTTCAAGCCTCCACGTACGTTTTCATTACCCTTCCTTTCCTTCCTAAGAACTTGCCGATCCTACCCGGGAAAGCAGTCTGCAGCTTGCTTCTCAGATTTATCTGTTTAGGCTGTTTCCTTTTCCATATTGGCTGAGCTGAACCAGCCAGATCAATGAGATTGACTGGTCAACAAGTTATCCTATCTCAGGTTAAGTTAAAAATTACAAACCAGCTAGTCACTAGAACAGATTAGCTCCTGACCTGATAGATCCTCAGAGAACAGACCAGTTACAGAAAAGATAAACCCTCTAAATCCAGCCCAATTCCAGAGCAGCAGCTCAAGCGGTACAGACCAGTTACAGACAAGACTGGTCTGGAGCCATGTTTCAATTTCTTCCCAGTTTCAGACCACCTACAGACCTCGTGCTCCACCCCGGTTCCAGACCTGTTCCAGTTTAGTTACAGACCAAATATTTTTACCTGGGAAGAGGTCACATGTTTTTCCTTCAAATCAGAAAGAGGAAGCACTGAACTCCAAGTGCACATGACATCCAAGTAGGGACCAGCTGACCTATAAAAAATCTCTACCAAGACTCAAACCCAGGCCCTCATAATAGGAAGCCAGTGCCCCTGGTGAAAATAAAGTGTGCAGAAAACCGTGCAAAAAGTGTGCGCACAGTTCTGTTCACACTTCTTGCACGCTTTTAGCACACTTCTTCGCCGAACACTTTCTGCACACTTCTTGCACACTGTTGATTCACACTTCTTGCACACTCTTTTCACGCTTTTAGCACACTTCTTCACCGAATGCGTTCTGCACACTTCTTGCACACCCTTTTCACACTTTTGGCACACTTCTTCACCGAACTCTTTCGGCACACTTCTTGCACACTGTAGATGCACACTTCTTACATGCTCTTTTCACACATTGAGTACACTCCTTCAATGAATGCTTTCTGTCCCTATTGGAAATTTCTCAAAGTTCTCATAGGTATTTCTCATAATATCTAATGAGAAGTTATGAGATCTTATGAAAAGTTCATGAGATCTTATGAGAAGCATGAATTCTTTTGAGAAGTTTATGAGATCTAATGAGAAGCTTTGAGAACTTATGAGACTCCTCATTAGAACTTATAAGATTTCTTGTAAGTGTTATGAGAAGATGATGAATTATTATATGGATTAAACTCTTGATTATGGAACTTTTTTTTGGGTTCCTTACCCAGATAATTTTCGGACTTAGTTTTTGGCGCCTTCGTTGAAAATATTTGAAGTTGCATTGAATGACGAACGACGATGCATCTCCAAAAATGTTGTTTAAAACGCGATTCATGAACTTTGGAAGCGATTAAACTCTTGATTGTGGAACTTTTTTTTGGGTTCCTTACCTAAATAATTTTCGGACTTAGTTTTTGGCGCCTTCGCTGAAAATATTTGAAGTTGCATTGAATGACAAACGACGATGCATCTCCAAAAATGTTGGTTAAAACGCGATTCATGAACTTTGGAAGCGATTAAACTCTTGATTGTGGAACTTTTTTTTGGGTTCCTTACCTAAATAATTTTCGGACTTAGTTTTTGGCGCCTTCGCTGAAAATATTTGAAGTTGCATTGAATGACAAACGACGATGCATCTCCAAAAATGTTGGTTAAAACGCGATTCATGAACTTTGGAAGCGATTAAACTCTTGATTGTGGAACTTTTTTTTGGGTTCCTTACCTAAATAATTGTCGGACTTCGTTTTTGGCGCCTTCGTTGAAAATATTACAAGTCCCAAAATCGTCTGGATAAGGGACCCAAAAAAAGTTCTCAAATCAAGAGTTTCTCAAGAGAATCTCATAAACCATAAATAACAACTGTCGTGCCCACGAGTAATTTTAACGTGAATATTCACATTTTTATAGTTCGCGGTTTGTGGAAAGTTGTATCGACCAATATCGAATAGACAACTATCGATTAATTGCAAGAACACTTCGAAATTCAAAATGGCTGCTATCATGGCGAGAAACGTGAGAAAGAATTATCTCCTCAAGTAATTACGTTTTATTTTAACTAGTGATCATGGAAGCTTATTTTTTAATTCCAATGGACACTAACGTTACGGTGAGTGAATGATTGTTATGACAAGTGATTGTGTTGAACGAATTTGTTATTGTTGTAACCTGCCTTCCATGCAGGCTTTTTGAATTGCTGACAGGAATTGAATGTATTTTCCATTTTTCAGGCACGTTAAAGTCATAAACAAATTGGAACATTCGGAATGATCCAATGAGAATTCAGATCATCATTCAGCTACATGATAAACGTGAATATTTTTTGTGTTTTGACAGTGCAGTGATGACTTTCGGTGATATTTAAATGAATTCCCCGTTGGAAAAATATAACTTCACTTTTTAGAGGAGCGTTATTATAAGAAAAGACTTCTGGTTGTTGAACACCTTGATTAACAATTAAAATATAATGTTATGCATTAAGCAAGCTCGATCACAGCTTTTCATTCTCATGTCATGTGGTTTATGTAATATTGTTTTTGTCACATTGGTTATTTTGAGATTACGCCTCATCTTTGGAATCTTGTGTATAACAAAGGCAAGTGAATGCAATTATTGAAACTGGAAGTAGTGTCAATAAATATGATAAATTTATAAACTGTCCTCTTTGTTTAAAATTCGAACTCGAATAAGTGTGTTAATAAAATTGTGAATTCGTTATGTGACATCAAGAAATGCTAAACGTTCACGGATTTAGTTCGGTCGAGTTATGTGTATAGTGGGCGTGTGCTAAATTATGCCGAATCAAATTAAATTTGATATGCTATATCCAATCCGAGGACGTGTTCTGTGTTATTTCAGTTTTCTCTAGTTCCTCAGTTTTTTTGGAGTGGGAGAAGGTGGGAGTTCCATGACGTATCTCCAGGAGCAGCTTATAGGGTTTTTTGTAATTACAAATAATTTTTGCAATTCTCTTAAGAGAAAATCAGGGAACCCATCCCCCCTGGAATGGCTCCAGGGTGGTTCCCCCTGGAACCCGCCCAAAATTTTGTGAGAGAATTTCTCATAAGATCTCATTGCCAATTTACTATGAGAAAATTTCTTATGAGACTTATGAGAATATTTCTCATGAGACTTATAAGAAAATTTCTCATAAGATCTAATGAGAAAATTTCTCATAAGATCTCATTGCCAATTTATTGTGAGAAAATTTCTTATTAGACTTATGAGAAATTTCCAATAGCGGTACAATTTTGACATGTTTTTTCAATGCATGCACGCTTCTTTTAAATTTACCCATATTTTTTTCATATATGTTAAGATTTTTCCTTCAACAAGTTCCTTATTTTCTTGGCCGGTGTCATTTAATTGGCCATGTTTATTTTTATATTGTGAGGTGCTCAAAAAGAAAGTTATTTTTAAAAAAATAATGGAGGCTGGTGGGAATTTTCATACGACGAACATGGTTAGGAGTAAAAACTGTGTACTGTGCTATGCAAACCCTCTCTTTCAGCCTGACAATGCACATCAATCTGTATGCTTTTCCTGCCTTTTTGCATGCATTTCTCAGTTCTCTCTCATATTTGTAGCCCATTCTTATCACATATCTTTAGTGACCACTCACACTTTCACAGTTATCACTTTTGAATCAGTTTGCACTCTTCTCTCACATTTATTGCACATTTTCTTGCATACTTTCCTCACATTCTTTTCACGCTTATTGCACACTCGTTTTCACAATCCAGTTCATGCTTTCCGCCAACTTTAGAAGCAGTATGCATAATTTATGTACGCTTCAATCACGTTATTTGCACGTTTTGATCACATTTTTCGCACGCTTTTTTCACATTCTTTCCATGCTTTCCTCACACTCTTTGCACACTTTTGGAGCACTATGCACACTTTATGCACGCTTCTATCACATTTTTTGCACGCTTTTCTCACATTATTTTCACGCTTTTTGCACACTCTTTTCACGCTTTTTGCACACTCTTTTCACATTCCAGTAGTCCCAATTCACACTTTCCTCACACTTTTTGCACACTTTTGGGGCACTATGCACACTTTATGCACGCTTTTTTCACATTTCTTGCACCTTTCTCAGACGCTTTTTGAACACTTTTTGCACGCTTTTCTGCACACTTTATTTTCACCAGGGGCTCTGGATGCCACACCAACTAAATCCCCCCTACAACACCCCAATGTGTGTAGGTGCGGTTGCTCCATTCTCTCCCCAGACAGCAAATGCTTACCTCTCCGACTACATTCACTTCCTGCATCATCATCTTCATCGTTCGAAGGCTCAACGTTTGCATCGTGGTGTCTCACATCACTTGACTGAAATGAGAAACACCGTCAAGACCATTCATGTGAACTATGCTCGATTCTAGAGAAAATAGAACATAATAAAATTTCTTTACCATAGATTGTGGTACATAAAATAGACAAAAGCAATGGTATGCTGTAGAAGAGCATTAGCTAACAAGGGGAGTGTCCGAGTTCCGGGTCTAGGATTTTGACGAAATTTGCCAGGCAGGCAGTCCTTGATGAGTTATTTACGAATCACCCCCCATATAGGGTTATATATCCAGAAACTTCGTCAAAAAACGAGTTTGAAATATTTGATTGCAAATATAAAGCCAATAATTAGCCATGTTTAATCAGTGCAGTTTGGGTTAGGGGTAAAGTACTTGCTTCACAATGTTGACGTCCCAAGTTCGAGGCTCTTCGTGTCCAATTTTTTTTTCATTGCAATTTCGTAGTACGACTTTCCCTGGTTTTACACATTTTTAATCTGTTTACCCGGGATGCATTTTAACTATTTTACGTACTAATTACGTAATTTTAGCAAATTACGTAATTAGTACGTAAAATAGTTAATTACGTTATTTACCTAAATCACGTAATTAGTACGTGGCGGAATTACTTCCGCACGCCCTGTCGTTTTTTGTGTATGAAATTTTAACGGAAGAGCATAAAGTGTGATCGTGATTTTGAATTTCCTTATCATTGGCCACGCAGTCCCGACGCACGTACAACACTTGTTCTAATTCGCCTGGTGCCGTGATTTTCCAGCGCTGTGCTTTTTTGGAAAAACTAATCGCAAGAGAAAAAAAGAACTTAAGCTCTGTAATCATATAATTGTAAGTATCTACCGAAATGTTCGGGTGATCGGGCGAAATATTTGTGTGGGAGAGAGTTTCGAATCAAGGACGTCGCGTGGAAATTGATAAAAAAACCAGCGGCAACAATTAATTTTGAAGAATTAATGTATTGCACCTTTTCAGGAGCATGTTAGAATCACCCGAACATTTCGGTAGATACTTACAATTGTATGATTACAAAACCTAAATTCTTTTTTTCTCTTGCGATTAGTTTTTCCAAAAAAGCACAGTGCTGGACAATAACGGCACCAGGCAAATTAGAACAAATGTTGTACGTGCGTCGGGACTGCGTGGCCAAAGATACGGAAATTTCAATTAAAAATCCGTTAAAATTTCATACACAAAAAATGACAGGGCGTGCGGAAGTAATTCCGCCATGTACTAATTACGTGATTTAAATAAATAACGTAATTAACTATTTTACGTACTAATTACGTAATTTGCTAAAATTACGTAATTAGTACGTAAAATAGTTAAAATGCATCCCGGGTAAACAGATTAAAAATGTGTAAAACCAGGGAAAGTCGTACTACGAAATTGCGATGAAAAAAAAATTCACCCCCGAAGAGTCTCGAACTTGGGATGTCGACATTGTGAAGCGAGTACTTTACCCCTAACCCAAACTGCACTGATTAAACATGGCTAATTATTGGCTTTATATTTGCAATCAAATATTTCAAACTCGTTTTTTGACGAAGTTTCTGGATATATAACCCTATATGGGGGGTGATTCGTAAATAACTCATCAAGGACTACCTGCCTGGCAAATTTCGTCAAAATCCTAGACCCGGAACTCGGACACTCCCCTTGTAAGAGGAATAATGTACATGGGGAAACAAGAGCATTTAGAAGAGATAAAGGTGTAATAGTGCCAGAATGATAATCATATACAGAGCACGCAAGCACGAAATAGCAGGAAATAGGAAGTACAAAAGTCCACGTGAAAATAAAATTATATTATAGTCAGAAAAAAAAACATCAACCTACAGCGGGAAACACAAAAGTTAAAATTTGGGAAATAATTCAAATCTACCGACAATCAGTTTTCTAGTATTTCTAGATCCTAGGCAATGCCTAGACTCTTCATTTTTCTGGACCAGTAATTGTCCCATCCCCTAAACACACACTAAACAAACATTAACAATTACAACAATTATTTTCCAAAAATTAGCTCTATAGTTTGATAGGTACATGGGCTGTCTTTATAGGAAAATAATGCTGATTTTTGATAATGTACCAATATAAAGTGAATAATGAGGAACTAAACATTGTTAAATTGCCATTCTTGGCACCAAATACCACAAGTAAGTCACAACCATAAGTTAAGCAACGTTGGGCCCTGACGGAGGTTGGATGGGTAGCCCCCCCTCTATACCTCCCCAGGGAGAACACTGAGGTCATGAAGACGTCTTTAAGAGGTCAGAAAGGTCACCATATGGTCAATGGTTTTACTTTGGTCTTGAAAAGAGAAAAAATGACCTGCGAAAATGCTGGCCAGAATCTGTTTAAATTGTTATCTTGGCAGTTCAAGGACATCCTGGAACCCATTTTCACAAAGATTACTCATAAATTCCAAATATATTTACTTCATCATTAACGTGGCCTAGGATTGGTTTTTAAGTGGTCTAAAAGACGTCACCTAAGACCCTCAAAATACCGAAAATTGGTGAAGCAACACTAACTATTAATACATTTTTGACTCACTGCACATGTATATAGGTACCTAAACGGGCATATATCATGTCCATTTCTCTACATCTTGAAGTAGTCTTCATTGACGTCTTTTAGGCCACTTAAAAACCAATCCTAGACCACATTAATTCTGAAGTGAAGATATTTGGATATAATCTGTTAAAATAGTTAATTTGGCAGTTCAAGTACATTCTGGTATCTTCTTCAGCTGATAACTCACTATTTCTGAATGTTTTTACTCCACCATTATCGTGGTCTAGAATTGGTTTTTAAGTGGTCTAAAAAGACGACATTCTAGACCACTATTCAAAATGCAGATAATTGGTGAAGCAAAACTATTTGGACATGTATTTATGGCATATTTTCCGGCATAAATAATATTAAATAATAATTAAGGCCTATATATCATTTTTTTCTTCGCCTCGCTTAAGATTTAGAACCCTAATATTCTTCAATTGAGTTCATTTCCACCGTTGGTCACATGGTTCACTTTACCGGAAGTGATCAGCGAAGCGCCCATCGCAAGCGATCTGTGGTATCTGAGACGACATTAGATCGCATCACTGCCGTATCTCTAGCTATCTGCTGCCATATCTCGAGCTATCCACTGCTGTATCTGTGAAATATTGAAATCGAGTCAGTTTTTTTCTAGTCGAGTCAGTTCCTGAGACTTCATTCCCGTCACATTTTGATTTTTCCGTTATGGAAACGAGGCATGAAGACTCAACGGCAGGTGAAGGAACTGGCAAACCTGTAAGTATCTGCATGCTTTCTATTAGTATTTTATTAGCTCTGCACGATAATTCAACCCGTAATTTCTACGCTTATGTATTCTATGGGTGATCATGACTAAAACATTAAATCGTTAATCCCAACTATGCTCATGATTATATCACTAATTAGTTTTTAGTTTCAAGAAATGGCCTGTTATGCACTTGATCTCATTTTTTCTATGTTATTTTTTATTTTGCAGTTGCTGTGTTAAAAAAGATACCTACTTCCTGGCTTGAAGTAGCAGAAAAGACTGTTAAGGTGTGGTTGAAAAATGCTCCCTTCAGGAAGTGATTTTTATTAATGAAATGACTATTCCAAGACGGGATGGTGTGTAACTCACTTCTCGGACAATATACTTTTCCTTATAGAAAACACGGAATTCTTTGTTTAGTTTTCATTTGGTTACTTAATTTACTTAATTAAAGAACAACCATTCATCTCCCGGTTTTATGACCTATTTTTGACCAACTCAGAGGTTTTCCTTGGATCTTGGTGGAGGGAAGAAAATATGTCTTCTTGGTGTATTTTACACCATTTTTTTGACCGTCAAAATGACGTCTTCACGACCTCTTTTTGACCAACCAGAAGAGGTCGTGGTGGAGGAAATAGGTATTATTGACCTGGGATTGAGAGGATTTTTTGACCGTCAATATGACGTCTTCACGACCTCTTTTTGACCAACCAGAAGAGGTCGTGGTTGGGTCATGGTGGAGGGAAGGAAATAGGTATTATTGACCTGGGATTGAGAGGATTTTTTGACCGTCAAAATGACGTCTTCACGACCTCTTTTTGACCTTGATGTTCTCCTTGGGTCTACCGTGGTGCTCTTGTCCCCTGTCTTCAAGTGGCGGGCAGGTTAAATGTGGGTTGGCACAATGGATCTAAAGAGGTCTAAGTGCCTGGGGGGTTCCAGAAGGCTCCCGCCCACCCCTCCAATTTACATTTTTTTAAAGTCACAACCATTGGCAAGAGGCATTATTCCCAACAGGAAATTATGATACCGTTGGGAGCTAGGACATTATCGCCTTCGGTGGTTGGGTGAATTTACACGCTTTCTGTAACAGCTTATACTTATTATTTGCTACTACTTTTTGCACATATTGTATCCTTTCACTTCTAACTTCAGCATTGGGCCAATAAATGTCTTAACTACCAAAGTGACAATTTATCAAGCTATATTGGCATTATGTAATGTTTACGATGGAGTAACAAAGGAAATTGAAATTATTTAGCGTTCAGCAGGATTTGTTTGAAATGTGTACAATTTCAATATAGTCAGTAATGGATAAACAGATAAGAGGGGCTAGTACTGAAATTTTGAACCAGAGCAGTGATGAGGAGGATGACACTGAGAGGAGACCTCCAAAAAAGGAAGTCATCCTTGAATCCCTTGCGTTCTATATCAGTTCTTTGCACAGCCGCATGTAAATTAAAGATAATGTTTTTTTTTAGGCCAGTTCATTTAGGCATATTGCATAGTTAAAAAATTAATCTCAAAACTCCACCCAACCCAACCCTTCAGGGATATTTCTCAAAACTAATGATTCTACTCCATTCAAAATTCCTCAGCAAGCAGAAATCACGATTGATGCAGTATTTTTCTAATTACTAGGTAACACCCAAACCCACATATAAATTCTCAGACTGCTGCTTTGCTACATATGTATTTGCAACCACACAGCTTTCCAACAAAGAAAGTCAAAACTAACCTCCTCCTCTACACAGTAGCCTTTGCTCAGTGAAAAGCACCAGCTTTAGAGGTCTGGAATCAGGTGGTTGGACGGTTGGTGGACAGGATGGTTGGAATCTGGGGTCTGGGACTATGGGGACACCTCAAGGCTTGTGTATACAAGCACAAGCCCCAAACTCTGGACGATTTGAAGAAGGCAATTCGCGTGGAAGTCGCCCAAGTTCAGAGAACGATGTTGGAGAGAGTCTACACGAACTTTCAAGAACGCCTCCAGCAATGCATCGTCAAAAACGGTCACCACATGACTGATGTGATTTTCCACACTTAATTGTGACAAATGCTATTTCATTGTGAACCCGAATCCGTCAATAAATTTGTTTTTGAGTAAAAATTACCAATTTTGTGATTTTTTAAAAACCGTCCATCCTTTGTGCCGGACCCTGTATTATATCATTGTCACCATGCAATCACCTGCCTGCAGTATTATTTTGAATAAATGAATAAATAAATAAAATAAAAATGGCAAAACACCAATCCAAATGCTCAGTAAGCCGGAGTGCAAACAATGAACAAGGGAAATGATTTAGAGGGAGTGATGACCAAAGTTTTTAATTGGGAGGGTCACACTAATTAAGATTATCTCTCTATTCTCACAAAGTGAAGATGGAAATGATTTCATATCCTCTCACCTCAGATTTCACGTAATCCAGACTAAGTGGTTCCTTTAAAGAAAGCTGGTCTTGATCATTGGAATCCTTCATATCCATAGTGTCTCCATTTCTGCCTGGCTCTGTCTTCATTGGGATCTGAAAGATTTAAAATTATGAGCAAAAACAATCAACCAATACTATAATAAATAATACTGTTGAATTCACATTCCACATAAATTTATTTAGCAGAGGTCCAGACAGTAAAATGAGAATCGGATTTTGAATAGTGTCTGAATTTGTATTTGCAAACAATTGGTTGTTGTTGAAATGCCAAGCATTAAAGTTTTATCCAATCTATTCCTAGACCTCAGTTGCAGTAATATGAGTAAAGAAATGTATGGTCCAATATTCCTTTGACAATGTTTTTTTTACTTGCCCTATGAGGAATATAGCCCCTTGCCCTACATAGAAATTTCCTCATTTCAGGAATACAGTACTCTCGTTAGGATGTTCCTTGATAGCTCATTTTCCTTGTTTGCATTTTATTTCCTCAGGTCTGAGTCACAGTGCATGTAAATAATTCTGGTTTGCATGCTTGGAGGAGGCCCATACCAAATTTTCCCTAGGAAAATAACCACCCTATAGGTTCATTTGATGATGGATATCTCTCAAGAGGTTTAATACCTCAAAAAAGATTGTTGGCAATTAGAAAATTATTTAAACAGGTATTTTATACTAAAAAAATGTTTATGAAGAAAGAAGTACAGGGGCACCCACAAGCTGCGCATTTTATTGCAATAATCATTTGTTTTATAAGTGTCAACTGGACATCAAAACTACGTGAGCACCGATACTTCAGGACATTAACCTTTAAATGGCCAGCGTACTTGTATGCTTTAAAAGCACCATTTGCTGCTCAGTGCACCTGTAAAGATATGCTACATTTGGATACCCACACATTCAGTAGTTTTGATAACAGAACGTAAGCATTTTCACACATATTTCTCTCAATCTTCCCCAGTAAAATTGTACAATTGGTAAAGCTAAAGATATATGTTTTGATGACACCTGGGTTTTTAAATGATTGTAGCAACTGACATGAGCGCATGAATATCTCCTTGCATGCACGGGAGATTTGCACATGTTTTGCTGTTCTGATTTTCATAGCCGACATCTGATTTTTGGCACACTACTTCTTTTATTTATTTTTTTGCTTATGTGTGTTTTTGATGGCTAGGGAAATCCAAATGGGAAATCACTTGGCTTGAGAAATCGAAATGAGAGAGGAGAAAGACTAATAGAATTCTGCACACAACACAAGTGGGTGGTTACAAACACATTGTTTAAAATCCACCAACAGAGAGGATATACCTGTAAAATGCCTGGAGACAGACGATTTCAGATTGACTACATTTTAGTGAAGTAGAGGTTCAGAAACTAGGTGACAGATAATCTCTCACTGCACTATCAAGAAGGTACCCTTAATTTTTTTAACTTAAAATTTTAATATTCTTACATCATCAACTTAACATAACAAAACTTAAAATTTTAATATTATTCTTCCATTCCAATATTGGACAACATCCGACACATACTATTTGTTAGGTAAATTTCTTCTTAGATTTTTATCCGTTTTTGTGTAAACATGGTTGAGTGTCCGTCCTCTTTCCCTCCCAAAATAAATGAGTTGGGGTTGTGTAGGTTGCCTACATATTATCTGGAACAGGTTTTCAATACTGGGACGAAAATTTTCCAACACTACGATTGCCGACTTAAAAGCATTGACATAGTAGGTATTTATTTTGCGATCTTTTAAGACATGTGTCTTTTAAGAATGCTTGCACGAATGACCACAAAAGATATGCAATGTTGCCGAAGAAAACAAAAGTTACAAAAAACAAAGACACAAAATTTTTAACAACTTTTTAAAATATTCGAAATGATGAAATTTGAAATTACGAAAGGCCGATTTTCCAGTCCCGTTGACTTCATATTATTGAGAGTTTTCTGTAATTATTTATATTCAAATTTTAATTATGACATGAGAGTCATATTATTTTGAATCTGTTATCACATATAAAACTACCTATGCATTATCAAACAGCTTTTATTTTCATAATGTCCTCATAGTGCAATATCAGAAGTTTTTTCCCAAAGTAAATAGTATATTCAAATTTTTGTTTTGTAAAATTGTACTTTTAGATTTCATGGAACATTTTTTAAATTATGTATAGGAAATATGTAAAAATAAAAGTAATAGGAAAACTAGGTAAAAATAGGTATGCATGGATAGGTAAATGGTATCGGTATTGAGAATCAATTTTTCAGGAATTGGAATTGGTAAATTTTGGTATCGACTCATCTCTAATCAACATAGAGTGTTTTTCTCCAAACACCACCAGTAACTTGCCCCCCCCTTGATCAAGGAATATTTCCATAGTGAAGATAAATTAATTTAATGCCAACAGCAACTGGGTGGTGTACATGTTATGAACAGTTAATGAGAAAAATTATATAAGAACTGTGTTCCTGGAATATAATGCACACCATGCAATGGCTCTGTTACATGCACTTATTTTAAGTGGCAGGTTATAGAGAATTGTTTTAAGAAGGCTGGATTTATGGTGGACAGCAGCAAGGAAGACATTATGTATGAGGATAAGTCAACAGAGTGGCATGAAATAATTAATGTTCAATCATAGTTTGATGACCTTATAAATGTCGACAATGCCTTTCTCACACACACTCCTAATTGAGGGGATGCTGGTGGAAGAAGTGGAGGAAGAAGTTGGAGGGGAGTAACCAATAAACCTTAATATGGAAGAAGTGGGTGATGGTGAGGGGTGAATGTCTGTGACAATCAAAAAAAAGAGGTGCAGGATGCTGATGCTAGAAAAGTGAAAGTCATGTCATTTTTTTATATTTTCAGCACTTATAGAACGTAAGTTTCTCTATCTAATAAACTAAAGATAATTATACCAACCCATACTCCTTTTTGCACAAATTGCATTTGAAATTACATACAATTAACGGCGAGAATGGCCGTCACATGGGAATATAACGTTGAAAAATACCATAGTGTCATGTCATTTTTGCAAAAAACTGATATTTTATGCGTAATTTCACAAGAAATAAAATGACACGAAAATAAAGGCATCAACCCACCGTATTTTTCGCTAAATCCACCAATTTCTGCGCTTATAGCAGACGAAATGCGTTAGTTGTCTTCAAGTGGCGCTGCGGTCGCTCTATGTAAAATGTATGGCGTATGAATAATATCATTACTGATGAGATATTAAAGCATATTTCAGAAAAATATTATAACATAATGTTTGATAGTAATATTCTGGTGTTATAAATTAGTAAATTCATTGAGTACATGAATTTATTTCTTTAAAGTAAATGCTGAATTGACTCCATAGTCGAGCTCATTAAAATTATCATAAAAAAGAAATCCTTCGACTTTACATCGTATTTCTTGTGATACTTATGACTTTCAATAGCTTAGGTAATTTTCTTTGTGAAGTAAGGATCACTTAGCAGGCATATACTCGTACTTAAATTAATAAGATTCCTCAGACAACTTGACTCACGCAGTCGCGAGCCAACCTCCTTAAGCCCTTGGGCCAAAGAAACTTAGGTGTAATGAAGCACTGCACTGAAAGGTAATGATGCAGCCAAATGAAACTTTTCTGTAAAGAGAATGCTCAAAGTGAAGCCAAGAAAACAGAGCCCCTATTGTATGCAGTGAGGGCCATCTGTTTCACATAAATTAATGGGGGTCTAGGGGATACACCTACGGGATCACGTGGAAATGAGGCACTTGTCACTTTGAAAAAAATATTCAGAAGTGAAAGATGTGCCTTGCTTTGTTCAGTGATAGGACTCCTAAACTCGTTCCCTTACAGAGGCAGTCCTAAAGAAGTTTTGGGACAAGGAGGAGCAAAAATGAATAACTCTTTGTACATGATTGTTAATATAATCCATGCATGCATTTACAAACATTGGTTAGCTGTGATTATCAATAATTCAATTTTACGGTTTGTATTTACAACATTTCCAACTCTATGTTTCAATTTCAACATCACAATGCATAAAACCTATCTGGAAGTTAATATTATATTTAGGTGAATTTTGAAAATTAACTCAATACACATTTACTAAACCTGAGGATTGATACAGGTAAACAAAAACTTTGAGCAAATCACAAGCTTATTTTAAGTAAATTTATTTGTACATATAGTCATTTGAATGAAACTCGCATGAAATGGCTCATAAAATGGTACAAGTGAATTGATTTTAGTCAAGTGGTGCTCAGGGGTTTTAAAAGGGGAGGGTTTTACTGATTAAATTTTCTGAAAAGGTCCTTCCCTGTGCTATCCCTTTCTTCAGATCAGATGGCACTGTACTTAACTCTATATTCTCACAAAGTGAAGATGGAAATGACATCAAATGCTCTCACCTCCGATTTCACATCATCCAGACTAAGTGGATCCCTGAGAGAAAGCGGGTCTTGAGCGTAGGAATCCTCGACGTCCATTGACTCTTCATTGCTGCCTGGCTCTGTCTTCACCTGCACCTGAAAGATTTAAAATAATGAGCCAAAATGATCAACCAATGCCAACATAAATAATACTGCTGCTTTTACATTCAGCTTGATTCCTTTGACAGAAGTTCAGACATTAAAATGAGGGGGGACATCAAAATGAAGGAGGCTGAATGGCAGACTGCCACGAAAGACATCAAACCCTCTGAACAACAAGTTCTCTTTGCTGATAATATTTGATTTAACACCTTTGTTTCCCATTCCAAAAGCCCCTAAATTCCAATTGCTTTACCACTAGTTAAGCTATGCAATGAAGGCTGAAAAACTAGGGATGGGCAAAGAAAGAAGGAAATAGGAGAATAGCCATGGCCAAGAGGGTATTCTATTAAAAGAGGAATACACCTGTGGCTGGAAATAAAGCTCAGTTTTTAAATACAGTAGAAACTCGGATATACAACCCTCTTTTATACGAATACATACATCATTTATACACCGTTTTTTTTGGTCCCGTAAATAGCCCCATAAGACCCCATGTATTTCCAACCTCCCTTATGAAACTTTTCATTTAAGCAACAAACTCAACTATGAACCATTTTTTTCCAGTCCTTTGGTACGAAACTCCTCACTTATACGACTTTTCAGTGACTGACCTATGGAACGACATCGAATTTGAGTTTTTGTCAACAACTATTGTAAGTCTCGTATTTTTATTTATGCACCATTTCAATTATTTATAAGAAAGAAGACATTTTCCCCATTGCCTTGGTATCGCGAGAAAAAAAACATAGAATGTCACGCGGGAAGCCTATATTCACCTGCATCAGGCTCACAACGAGAGGTGTGCGAAGTTCGATCCCTATTGCAGTTTAATTTTTTCTTGCAGTCATTGCATCAAAAATTTTATCATCTTCAATTTAAAACCCTTACATCTGAATACTCACATTTTTATACTTATATTGTTTAAATTAGATTTACGAATGTATCACTCAAAAATTAAGGATGGTCGGGTTGGATCTAAAGATTCACGGATCTCTTACTTCATTCTCTACTGAAATCAAATCTGAAGACAATAAAAATTCAGATCCTGATGAGAGATTTTTAAATTTCCTGGCTGAGCGATCAAAGTGCCCCATGAATGGAATGTAGCTGCTGTAGATACACTAACAAGGAGAGGATTTGTAACTCCAGTCACAAAATGAGATGAAACTTTTTTCCGAGAACTGGAACAAAATAAAGAAATATATTCTTGGTTAGGAATTAGATATTAGAATTAGATTATACATATACAAGAATTATAGTCTTGGCTTTTTTATCCAGACCCAGAGGCGCAGGAAAAAAATTAAGCATAATGTCACGCAGGTCGCCTACATTCGCCAAACATGATAGCATAATTGTTAAAAATGAGAGGTAGTGTACTGCCGGTTGTGAGTTCATTCCTTAACACTGCCTAGGAATACAGTCCATTCTGTATCCCTAAGGTAATGCAATCAGGCATTTAAAAAAGTAGATTATCAAGAATTGCATGTCAGTTTATAAGGCAATATATTAAACATAAAATTAATAAAATTTGGTATTTGTGAAAGTGTTTGGAAAAATATTTTATCACAGAATTAAAATCGTGGAATCAATACGTTAACTTTACAATGTATTTTTGAGTGATGCATTTGTAAATCTAGTTCAAGCAATAAAAGGACACAAAGGTAGTATCCACGTACAAGGGTTGAAAATTAAGGATGATAAAATTTTTGATTCAATGGCTGAAAGAAACTTTTAACAGTGATAAGAATTAAACTTCATTATCTGCAGTACACTACCTCACTCTGCAACTGTCAGCTTACCTGAGATTGGAGAATGCAGGCTCCCGGCATTTCATTCTAAATTTTTTCTTGTGAATAATGGAGAAAAAAACGAAAATATTTCTTCACTTTGCTTCTAGTAGCATGAAAAAAAGGCTCATCTCATTTCATGATCTGAGTTAAACAACCTCTCATTATTATAAAACTCACAAATATCATTTTCAAGTTTATTATTAATACTGTATTTATTGTGTAAGCCGTGCCTTTGTGTATCCCGCACACCCCTATTTTCGGGCACGATCGTGAGGAAAAACGTTTTCTATAAAAAAATTTTTTTTTCCCCTGAATCTGCATAATTTTGTCATAACATGAATGCAATTTGTTTAATAGAAATGCTGTGCCTAAATTACGTGTACATCTTTCTCATTAACTGATTGAATTACGTGTTAATATCATCACGATCGTCATCGTGCATCGACGATGGCCTCTTTTACTGAGCATGTTTTTCTTGTAGCATCTCACGGTAATCGCAGTTACATATGATCACATCATCCATCTATAAAAATGGCATCTGTTCAAAATAACATCCAACTGATATAATAGCAGAAATATATACAATTGCAACCTGTGATTACTCGATTATAACAGACATCAGTTGGCATATCAACAAATAAAAGCAGAATGCCATCCATACCTGATAGCGGTGGTCTCGTCAGCTCTCTGCATAGTAGCTGTGGACTGGGACGATTTAACAACAACGGAAAGTCTTGGGAGCACATGGAAAAAACTAAGCTCAATGTAATAAAAATTATATTCTTATGAAACTAAATAAAAACACATTCTTGGAAATAGAATCATAAATCACTAATGAATATTCATATCATAACAGTTCTCATTGTTAGTTAACGCACTGCTAGATTCAGATACACCATATTTCCTTCCTGCAGCTTGATTTATTATTTTTTCGGCATCACTTATAATATGTAGTTTTGTACTCACAGGAAATGATCGTAATTTCACATCAGAATTCATTTTAGGGTGATAATAGCAAATTATTTTAAAATGCTAAATGATCGATTCAAACTCGTTTACTACTCCCATGCTTGGTGCAGATAGCACGGGTAGTAAGAAGGTATAATCTCTGAGCATACGACTATTGCCACTATGTAACAAATTCTTTGTCATGCCTTGACAATGTAGCTTTAGTGTGTATGCAAAAGGTGCTATCTATTATGTAAAAATGTTGCTACAGATACAAGATACTGAAGCAAACTCCGCTTACGATTTTGAAAAGACAGAGATGCCGCCCCCCCCTTGTGGTAGCTTACAGGTGTGGCTTTTTTTGGTACCCTCCCCCCCTCCCCTCATTAGACATTACTCCATTACTTACTTAGCCGAAGGACTTACACGATAGGCGTAGCTAATGACAGGCGGAGCCAATGACGCCAACAATGCCTATGATTCCATAATGTATCGTTTCGTCCGCTCGTTTCAGCAGCTCCTTTCCCTCACCATGGAAAATGCTGAACAGGATACAGTAGATTTAAATACATATCAGTGCTTCAATCTGTTGTCCTATGTACGATCTATACATGATAAATCTATTGCATCGTCAAGTGGTGTTTCTGATCTAGCATTTCTTCAAGTACCGTTGTACACTTAGACTTTGTTAAGCTTGGATTTTTATTACTGATTACTTGGACATTTCAGAATACTTTACAATGCACAATTTACTACCAGACGATACTTACCAATTAACGACAATATGTTCACAAAATGTGAAACTTAGGAGAAAAAAACAACAGGAATTTGAGGAATTTGGTGCATGGCTTGCACGAAAATCTGGTGGATTTATGTAAGCCACGCACCCCCATTTTTTTGCTGGCGTTTCGGGAAAAAAGGTGTGCAGCTTACACGAGTAAATACAGTAAGACATTGCAAAATTAATAGTATAGCAGCTTGAAATTCTATAATAATTTTATCATCTTAAAAATGGAATCCCCGGATATTCCATATTTCGAATCTCCTGACCGCATTAAAAAGTTATTGCTTCTAAAAAAGAATTTGAAAGCATTCAAGGATTTCATTAACAGCAGCAACCCAAGTTAATGTAAACTCATTAATGACAATTGTGTGCTGACACATAATTACGTGCAGAATTAATTTGAAATTTTTGATTTTGTTTATTATTTAATGGTCTACATTATATTATTCTTGGCATATGATACTCTCAGAATCCTTTTTTCTATAATTACATTTAAACCTTTCAGTATAGAGGGTGATACAATAGGTATTCTAAACCCAACATAACAGCTTAGAAATTCAAAAATTTATTTTCCAATGTTATCGAAACTAATGTACAAAACAAAGACACTTCAACAAGGAATTGTTATCATTATTTAGGCAATTTTACAATGGTATCTCCCTCATTTACTATTAAACATGTCTCAGTTGAAAGAGTTTTCAATGCGTTAATTAAGTTAAGCAAAAACTAACTAATGTGGTATTACTTATGGTATTAATCCTTTTTGTCTCACATTGGCTGTAAGAGGTGTATGTGAGGTATTCACACACCTCTTTAAGTCGTTACATTGTTCTAGATCCTGATTCACTGAAATGGGTCAAAGTCATACCTATTCTTAAGAAGGACGACCGTAATGTATGATACAATTAAAGACCTATATCAAATATTCCTAGAGTTTCTTAAGTATATGAAATCATTCTTCATGAACAAATAGTTAATTACTTTGAAACAAATAACTTATTTGCTGACTGTTAGTTGGGATTGAGGGCGAAACGTAGAACCTGTAACACAGGTACTCATCTGGTTCAAGGGATTATTAGGGGTTGGGAAAGAGGAAATACTGTTATGTCAGATTTTATCTGACCATAGTTTTTGATCCTGTTTCCCGTGACTGTCTTTGCAAACTTCAGGATTATGGCTTTTCACCAAGTTCTCCATCTCTTTTTCACTCATATCTGTAGTGTAATTAGGTATCAAACTAATTTATGAAAGTAAAATTTTCTATGCCTCAGCAGTGGCTTATGGTGTACCACAATTTTTACGAAAAAAAAGTAAAATTTTCACGACAATTTTATTTTTCGATACTCCCTCCCCTTTCACCCATAAGTAAATAAACTCGTATATTGATGGAAATAAGTACACTAGCAAGTATATTTAATATGATTCATTCCATAAATCAAATAATTATACCATATTTACACGTGTAAGCCGTGCACCTTTTTCCCCGAAACGCCGGAGAAAAAATGGGGGTGCGCAGCTTACACGAATCCTCCAGATTTTCGTGTAAGCCGCACAACATTTTTCCTCAGATTCCTGTTGTTTTTTCTCATTAGTTTCGCATTCTGTCTAGTAGTATGGTTAGTAGTCTAGTAGTAGTGGTATACTAGTCTTTGTAGCATGGTCTAGTAGTAAATCGTACATTGTAAAGTATTCTGAAATTTCGAAGTACGTAATTAATAATAAAAATCAGCGTTTTTCAAAGTCTGAGCGTACAACGGTACTAGAAGAAGCGCAAGATCAGAAACACAATTTGTCAAAGCATTAGATTTAATGTGTATAGATCGTAAGTAGGACAACACATTGTAGCACTGATAGCATATGTATTTAAATATACTGTATCGTGTAAGCTGCTGCAAGGGGCTTTATGTTTTTTCAAAATCGTAAGCGGAGTTTGATTCGGTATCACGTATCTGTAGCAACATTTGTATGTAATTATTAGCTCCTATTGCGTACACATTAAAACTACATTGCAAAGACGTGACAAAAAATTTGTTACGTGGTGGCAATAGTCGTATGCTCAGAGATTATGTATTCTTACTATCCGTGCTATCAGCTCCAAGCATGAGAGTAGTAAACGCGTTCGAATCGATCATTTAGCATTTTAAAATAATTTGCTATTATCACCCTAAAATGAATTCTGATGTGAAATTTCAATAGTTTCTTGTGAGTATAAAACTACCTATTATAAGCAATGCCGAAAAAATAGGAAATCGAGCTCCATGAAGGAAATATGGCTGAATCTAGCAGTGACGAAAACTAGGAATGAGAACTGTTATGATTTGAATATTCATTAGTGATTTATGATTATATTTCCGTGAATGTGTTTTTCTTTAGTTTTATAAGAATTATAATTGCTATTACATTGAGCTTAGTTTTTTCCGTGTGTTACCAAGAGTTTCCAGTGTTGTTAAATCGTCCCAGTCCACAGCTATTACGCAGAGAGCAGACGAGATCACCGCTATCAGGTACGGATGGCGTTTGGCTTTTATTTGTTGATGTGCCAACGGATTTCCTAATAATAGAGTAATCACGGGTTTAAATTGTATATACATTTGCAATTATTTCAGTTGGATGTTATTTTGAACAGGTGCCATTTTTATAGCTGGATAATGTGGGCGTATGTAACTGTGATTACTGTGAGATGCTACGAGAAACAGATGCACAGTAAAAGAGGCCGTGCGGGCCGTGCATTGATGCACGACGCGATGACGATAATAACACATAATTCAATCAATTAATGATAAAGACGCACACGTAATTTAGGCACAGCATTTCTATTAAAGAACGTGCATTCATGTTATGACAAAACGATGCAGACTCAAGGGAAAAATTTTTTTTTCGATAGAAATAATTTTTTTCTCACGAGCCTGCCCGAAAATAGGGGTGCGCGGGATACACGAGGGCGCGGCTTACACGAGTAAATACGGTAATAAGGAATCCATTTGGAAAAAAACTTGCTGACTTTGCAATTTTGAGTTTCTCCTGAATTCACCCAAATTTGCCGAGTGTTTTTCATATCTGTGTGCGTGTGTGTGTGGCATATATTCAATCAAGAAGGGTTTTTAATCAAAATTAATGTAAAAATTTATAAAATGAGCTGTTTTACTTCTTTTTTTCAACACGTAACCGCTCTGAAAATGGATGTATGTGTTTTGAGCTAAAATATTAATACATTTTTTTGTATGTTCTTACAATTAGTGGATGAAGAAGTCCAAGGACAATAAAACATTTCTATTCTATTCCAACAAAAAAACAAGACACGAAACTCACAATTTCCCCTAAACTTAACTGTTTTCCATCAGTGGTTTTGCCAACCACTAATGTGTTTTGTTTCATTGTCAACCATAAACTAGCATATGTACACTTCCTCTAGTATATTTCAATCTCCTTTGGTGAGGAGGAGAAGAGAATCTTGAGGAAGACCCTGGACCCAAGAACTACAGTCTCAGAGATCAGAGAGAATTTTATTTTACGGAAATAAAAGAGGAATTCAAGTTAGAAGACACACCATGTGTAATGAGTACCTATAATAGGAGCTCGTTATGAATGATAAGGAAGAATAGAGGGTTGCGGTAACCAATCTTAGGACTGTCATACAGTGATGATGATGGGCTTCCCAAACCGATCCAAGAAGAATATACATGAGAAACACAAAGGAAACTCATTTCCCTGGTATCTCACCAAATTAATGTCACGTTCAGGATTGTTCTGCCTCAATTGATCTCGGCATGACTCCATTGACTCGCCTCCATGGGGCACCTAAAAGAGAAAACAAGGTTAGTTGCTTAGCTCATTGCAACTGTTGGACCACATCTTCATCTACAGAGTTCCCAGCACCCATCCTCTATGGCATGCAAGGGGTGGATAACTAGAGATAGGCAACTTGGTAAATTACCACAGTAATTTTCGTAAATTACCACGGTAATTTTCGTAAATCTCCATGGTATTTTTCGTGGTATCGTAAATTACCAACACCCCTGAAAATTACCGTAATAAACGGTGATTTTCAGAAAAGTTCTTTTTCAGAAAATTTCTTCCTCACAAAGAAACCATAGGAATGGGTGATATTATAAATTAAGAAGCTAAAACGATTTTGTTTACATTGTGTACATGATTAATTCCAACAAATTCAGAGTAAAATAACAAATGCACATTGCGCTGAGGTATGTCTTTGGAACAAAAATTTCTCATAGTGTGACAAAAGAGAGGCAAATTGCGTGTTACTGCCAAACTCGTTTTAATTTTTTTAATGAGTTATATTAGATAAACGTCGTGATATGTTTGATATAAGCGTCGGCATTTATATCTCAATGCTATTTGATTTCCTTTTGAGTCCTCTGATAAGTATTTGCAGCTCAAAACTTATAAGTACCGGAAAACTACGGTAATTTTTGAAAATTACCATAATTTTCCACGGTAATTTACCTCAATTGAAAATTACGGTAATTTACCCATCTCTATGGATAACCACTGAAATGCACCATTAGACAATACCAGTCAATAACAGACTACTCATCACATCAAGTGGGTGAGACACTGTAAATTTCAAGTACTTTATTAAAAACCATAGAAGGGGATGCCTAAAAACTTAGTGAGGTTCATCAAGTCTCAAAAGAGTGAAATAACAACCTTTTTACTTCTTTACTTGAACACTTTCCCATACTTCATTCAAACAAACGGTAGCTTGAAATTTAGGATATGCAATGTACAATTGAATCAGAGGATATACAGTAAACTCTTGATAATACGAAGTCAGCAGGACCGGAAAATCTGCACTTCGTAATTTGGAATTTTGCAATACCGAACATTTTAAAAAATTCATGAAAAAAATTTTATCTTTGTTTTCTCTAACTTTTGTACTCTTTGGAAACATTTGGAACATAACTTCTGTGGTCATTCGTGAAAGCATTTCAAAAGAAGCATGTCTTATAAGATCATGAAGTAAGTAACTACTTGTATTTCCTATGTCAATGCTTTAAAGTCGGTGATTATAGTGTTCGCAAAATTTTGTCCAGGGATCGAAAATTTATATAAACAAAAGATGAACATTTTGTAATATGAATTTTATTTTCAGGGTAGTCAGTAGAGACGGGAATCTAGTATGGATGCTAAAAATAGACATTTGCTTCAAACATCTATGCTGTTATGATGGCAGCTTGAAGCATCTTCCGTATTGTCAGCAGAATAAATGAATTTGGGAGGCACATTGTTTCTTTTCTAGGTACTACTAAGACCTTGATGACAAATGGGGCATGATATTGCATATTTTCCACATCGTCTCCTCAAGGACGGCCAGGGAGTTTGGGTTTATGGTGCATGGGGGAAAAGGGTCCGGCTGTGGAGAAGAAAGATCCCAGTTGCGGGTGTATCTTGCTGAGCTTGAAGGGGGTGGGGGACTGACATTGCGGAATGTCAGTGACGTTACTTCCTCTTCTTCTGGGTAAACCTGGGGGGCACGTGTAGGTGGTTGATTGGAACTGCTTCAGGAGCTGAGTGGAATTGAGAGGGTCAGTGATGAGACATCCTTTGCTAACGGGTGGATCGGCGGCGATACGGCGGGAAGCGAAGGGGATGGTCTAGAGGTGCCATAGTGTGAGAGGAGGGATTGTAGACCCTCCCGATAGCAAAGGACGCCACATCCCTGACCCTCCCCATTCCACTCAACACCCGAAGCAGTTCCAATCAGCACCCTCATGTGCCCTCCAGGGTTTCCCAGGAGAGGAAGGAACCTCCCAGATGTTTCATGACATTATCCACCCACCCCCTCCCCTCCTTTAGGTTCAACAAGAGAGATAGAGACTAGAGGCCTGCACACGGGGCAAAATACAGGTGAGGGTCACCCGCCTGTGTGTGAGAGATGAAGAGAGAGGCTCAATGGGAAGGCATTTGACTGACTTTTCCAAAGTATCACAAATGTGACCTAATGGAGAACCTGGTAAGTATAGGCGGCCACCTCTCGGCTGGGTGGGCGACTGCCCTAAAATCGTCGTCGCCACTTATCTTTCTTTTAGGGTTTTTGCTGTTTGCAATATTTTTCGTTCACTCTTTTGCCACCCCTCCCCTCAGCTTGGGCGAGTATCCTGGGAACCTGCCTATTATTCGGGGCATCTGGGGCGAACAGGCACGGTCAGGCGCATATGTCACACGGGTGGAACCGAATACAGGTGAGTGCGCCCGGATTTCACACCTGTTTGCAGGCCTCTAGCAGACAGTCCCTTAATGGAGAGCTGAGCTAGGATTGCTCACCTTAAAGGACGAGGTAGGGTTCACGGAGAATTTGAACTGCCATATGGACTATTTTTTTAAAACTATTTGAATGTGAAGTTTATTAGCTAAAATGTGCTTGGAGAAAATTATGCTGAAGCATTAAGTTGTGTAACAAAGATAATATTCTTTGAAAATTGTACCTTTTCGGCAGCTTAAAAACACGACGTCATCGCATGACGTCACGGTATGGTATCACTATGGGCGTTGTTTATCTGTTTATGCGTGGAGGTAAGTTGCTAAATGAATACTTGGCGATAACGTATGTATTTATCCCATTTGTTTAATGCAATAAACGATGGTATTTCGATTTTTTATTTATGTTATGGATGGTAACAAGCAAATCATCCATAAATTATATAATGCCTGTATGTTGCCCAAGAATTTCTATTACGTCTATGCAATTGCTGTATCAATCGCTGATAGTAAAACTAACCAGAGGTTAGTTTTATTATCATTATCGCTAACATAATAGCTGAATATTTTACTTCTTGGAGGTAGTTGGCTCATCATGGGTGTGTATTCTCATTAAGAAGTGTGGAGGTTTTTCGAAAATATAGAGGTACGATAGGAAGAGCTCCATATAATTTCATACAAATTTTGGCGGGACCTCGAAGTCATTATGAAAAACGGAGGTTTACAATATGAAGAGGTTCACTGGGTAATAATAATAATAATAATAATGTTTATTATGTTCAAGGGTTTACATCCCCTATGAACAGTAATAAATAATAAATGTTACAATAGAGCTCACAGTGTGATATTATAACAAAAAAATTAAGGGTTCAATAGAATATTACAAAAAACATTGAATACTACGTGACATTTTGTTTGAAGTGTTACAATTTTGTATTTGGGTCAGCGGGAGAAAGACAACATAGGCAGTAATAATAAACATAAGCTAAATACAAGAAAATTGATTTATCAAAATACAGAACATCACTTGGTAGATAGAACAAAACAAGAGATTTTCCTTTGCACATTACAGACAAAGGGATTTTTCTTCCAGAAGTTTGAAGAGTTTCCTATTGAATATGTTCAAGGATGGAGAGTCTTTGATATTTTTGGGGAGGTTGTTCCATATATGTGATCCTACAACTGTGACCGAATTTTGATAGGTGGTGGATCTAATTTGGGGCCCATAAAGATAATTAGGATCCATCCTAGTTACAACATTAAGGGACTTCACCTTAATTGGATAAAATTCGACTAAATAATGGGGTTCATTGTGTTTAAAGAGGGAGTACATGAAACAGGCCATCACGAATTTGGGCCTTGTTTTTAGATCAAGCCAAGAGATCTTATCGAGGTAGGGAGAAATATGATCCTCCCTCCGCAGATTGAAGACGTATCTAAAACAAGAGTTTAAGAGACCCTGGAGCTTGATATTGAGTTCCTCCTTTAAATCATGAAATACCAAGTTGCAGTAATCAAAATGTGGAAAAATAAGGGAGGAAATTAGCCGTGTCCTAATATAGGTGGGCAGCAGAGTTTTCTGTAATTTCAGCTGATGAAGGATTGCATTAACCCTATTGGCTGCACTCATTATGTGCTCCTTCCATGACAAATTATATGTTATCGTAACAGCTAAATTTTTTACACTGTTGAAGTAGGGAACACTGGTATTTTGCACCTTTATCGTGGGCAGGGTTACAAGGTTGAGTTTAGCTATGACCCTGGAATTGCCAATGATCATAGCTTTTGTTTTGTTACTGTTTAATACAAGATAATTTTCCTGGGCCCACAAACTGATGGCAGAGACGTCATCATTCACCTTATTTATCATTTCCATGAGGTCTTTTGGGTAACAATGGCAATAGATTTGTAGATCGTCAGCGTACATCATATACTTACAGTTTGAAATACAGTTTGGTAGATGACGAACATATAATGAAAACAATAGTGGACCAAGCACCGACCCTTGTGGTACACCACATGAAATAGGAACCCATTTTGACCAGTTTCCATGAGAATCTTTCACTGACTGCTGTCGCCCATGTAAGTACGAAAAGAACCAATAAAGAGAGGAACAGGAAAAATTCAGATTTTTCATTTTTTGAAGTAATAGTACATAATTTACGTGGTCAAATGCTTTGCTGAAATCAAATAATACCAGGATAGTTAACAGGCGCATCTTATGTCGTCTGTGACTTTAATGAGAGTGGACTGCGTTGAAAAGTTCTTACGAAAACCAGATTGGAATGGGTCAAACAGTTTGTTTACATTGAGGTACTCCACAATCTGTTCGTGAACAATTTTCTCAAGGCATTTTGAAGCGGCGCAAAGTAAGGATATGGGGCGATAGTCCGCCGGTGACGAGGGATTTTTAACTTTTTTGATGGGTCGAATTAGGGAAGACTTCCAGTAAGACGGAAATATGCCAGTCATTAAGGAGGAGTTAAAGATATTGAGCAGAGCAGGAAGCACAGTTGATGATGATACTTCTAGAAATTTCATCGAAATATCGTCTACACCAACTGAGTTAGATCTAGAGGAGAGTAGAGCTTTCTGCAATATTTCGGGTGTGATGTGATGAAAGTAAACATTTTTGTTGTCGAACGGAACAACAGCATCCACAGACGAAATATTGAAAATGGCAGCACCGGTATTGCTGGAAGGGGAAATACCACTCTAAGAGAAGCATTCATTCAGTTTGTTCAAGGAAAAACCACTTAATGAAAATTTATCTGGCTGTCTGATGAGACCAAAGTATCTCAGTTCTCTCCATATTTCTTTTGAGTTTGTGAGTCGTGAAAAGGTGGCCATATAGTACCCTCTCTTGGTTTTCGTTATTAAGCCTTTGACAAAATTACACTGTTTATGAATATTTTGTAGAGAGTTGGTCTTTGCGTCCGGATGAAAGCGCGTCTCAATCTGTCTCTTTCTTTAATTTCTTGTTTTATTTCCTGCGTTATCCACCGAGCTGAGGGTCGTTTAGGTATTAGAGAACGTTTTGGGGCAAAGCTATCAAGACAGCTAATAAAATTGGAGTTGAAAAAATTGACTTTTTCGTCAACATTTGGAGAAGTAAACAGCTTTTCCCAGTCAACCTCGGCCAATTTTGTCTGAAATCTTTCTACATCCATGTTCCTAGCCTGTCTAAAGGTAATAGCAGGTGACTGAGTAATGGCAGTATGAAATTTATAGGTTACAGCAATTTTGTCGTGGGCCGAGAGAAACGTAACAGGTGACTGACAGTAGGATGAGACTTTGTCTTGGGAATCAACTATACATAGGTCAAGAAGCGTATGACAGTTTTCGGTATGATGCGTTGCATTCAATGGGATCAAGTACAAGTCATTACAATAATAGGTACAGGTTTTACTGTATATATAAACAAGGATTCAACATCATTGAAGGAAAAAATATACTTACAACAAAACCTGAGTTGATCTGGAGTTTCAGGAACTCTATTCTTGAATTTATGCACATCATTTTGAAGTTTTTGAAGTCTACCAGTTTCTTCATGCAGTCGACACAAATGTTGCGGGGCAATCCATCACCTCGAGATGCCTAATGGAGAGTGATACCAACATCAGTAGTCTTCTCTGCTCATTAAATATATTCAGATACAAGAAGAAGGCTGTCATTTATTATTAAACTAATAAGTTCATTTTGATAATGCCAGTGTCACTGTCGAGGTTGGTGTCACTATCAATGTCAGCTACATTCTCTCTTTTTCTTTATGGTGATGTTAACTCATTTACCTCTTAATTTTCCATGGGTTTCCTGCCCTTAAAACCCTATTTAATTTTCTGAAAATTTTCATTTGGAAAATATTATTTTATTTTTACTGGAAATTAAAATTAATTATACATTAAATATTTCAAAACTTATTTTCACTCAATAAAAAAAGACTTGAGGTATATATCATTGGAAAATAACAGAATACAGTGGCGTCGGAAGTGGGGGGCAGGGGGGGCATTTGGCACCCCCCAGAATTTTCTCCGGGCCCTTGAGAAATGAGTCTTCATTAATAAATATTAAATCTCACTTGTTTCCAGCTTGCCTTTTCCCTTCTGATGCATATTCTACCACCTTCATGTGCAATTTTAGCGGAATTCTAGTCTCTTCCCCCTCCTAACCACAAGAAATGTGGGCCTTTTCATAGGAGCCGGGCCCTTTTGTTAAGAACCGGGCCCTTTTCAAGGTTGGGCGAAAATAGTTCTGAAACCCCTGATGGAATAGTATTAGAACATTGAATCCCATCAGAGAAGCAACAATAAATGTTTACAACGTGACCAGCTGGTGCTTTACCCCAATGGGTTAATGACAATTGCATCCTGTGGTTGATTACGATCCAAATTCTATGGAAAGAGCCTAAAACCACCAATCCACTGTGTAGTGTAACGTGGGTTGTGACCTATTGATATTCAGAGATCAACTGAAAAATAAGCAAGTTTACTAATCAAATAACAAAGGATGAGTCAGTACCACCTTTGAATGCCATTGCTCACTCTATATGACTCGTATGGTAGGCTTTTCACATGGCACACAAATCTGCTAAGATTCTACCACCCAGAGGAGAAGTTTTAATCATAGGTGGGGAGGCCAGTGGTTGGAAGAAAATCACTCATTCTACTACAAATGAGGAAATGATGGGAGCAATAATTATTCACGGGAGGCAACCAAAAGCTTTATATTTTAGGCTTTTAACAAAGCTTTTTATTTAAGCATTTTATAGCTTTTTATATAGCTAAATATATATAGCTAAAATAAAGCTTTTTATTTAAGCATTTATTTAGGATAGTTGGACATTTGGATATTGGTGAGATGGCAATGAGGAAGGAGGAAGAGTGGAGAGAAACCTGACGTTGCCAATAGCCTGTTCTCAACAAAGGGTGCCAAGGGGTCAAAAAACACGAAGTCCAATCTGATGTACTGAACTCAAAGTCCTTTTCACACAGCACTCAAGTAGGGACCCATATAACATAAAAAATCTCTGCCATTGCTGGAGCTCAAACCCAAACCCTCAGGAAGGAAAGGCAGTACCTGGGCCACCACCACAACCTGATCCAATGTGAATAGATAGAAGTCACCTGTTAAATAAGTGAGCTTCTCATTAAATAAGTCGATTGATAGTGGGCGGTAGCATTCTGAGGCAGAATGGGGTCGTTTACCATATTTTTTATTGCCGAATATGATAGAGTTTGTAAAATAAAAGGACCCGTATTTTTCCGTTTTCTGATCCGACAATTATTTCCTGAGTTATAAGTGGCGAAAAACTGATGTTTTTAAATCTTTTGGAAAAGTGGGTGTGGTGCAACCTCTGACGTATATCGACTTCGTCCAATCACAACTGAGCCCGCGAAGTTACTTCGCCTTATCGCAAAGGGGGGGACACAGCTGACTCGGCCAATGGGAGCGATTTCGACAGCATCTGTGCGAGCAGACCTTCCGAGAACCCCCCTCCACTCCCTTCCCCCTCCCCTGAAAGCAGTCAAGGACGGGAGGAAAATGACGTCAATGGTATCACAGCAGCTTTTTCGGTGGGCGTCACCTTTTGCTTATTTTAACTTTTGATTTATGAGTGAATCGTTGTGGTTAGAAGATTAATTTTTTCACTAAAATTCGTTTTTCGTTTCCATCTAACGATTTCGTGTACAAAATTGCGATTTCTGTTCAGAGTAAACGCCCCCATTGGTTTCTCCTTGGATACCCAGGTGAAAGTTTGCATTAAATGAGAAAAAAATATGCAAGAAGTGTGAATGAAAGTGACAAAAGTGTTATTTGGAACACCAAAAGTGTGAAAGAGTGTGACATAAGTGTGCCAAAAGTGAGATTTGGCAAAGAATGTAAGAGGCGTGTGCAGAAAATGTGCAAAGAAGCGAGAACACATTTTTGCACACTTTATTTTCACTAGGGTATGGAGGGTTTTTGAAACAAAAGGATATAGTGAAAATGTGGAGACTTGGAATTGGTAAGCAGCTTTGTTCAAGCCACTCACATTGTGGCTGATATAAATGTCCCACTGTACAAATTTTATATATGGGGGTGAATTTCATTCCTCCTGCTATTGGTGTTTCCCCCCCAAGCTGGTTCACTTCTGCTTTTCAGCCAGCACATTGGATCCATACATTCATCTACCCTTACTGGTAAAAATACGATAATTACATATAGTAATACAGTAACATTCTCTAATGACCCACATTGACTTTTTAAAATAAAAACTTGAGCAGCCCCAATGATGAAGACCTGGATGGACCTCGAAACACAGCAATGGACCCATTGACCCAATTGATAACCAGAGAACTTTTATTTAATTCTACTCAACGCGAAAGCCCCAAATCTTTCTTCAATGGCAACAATTGCAAACCAATTACCGATATCAATATAGAAACCCATTTATAACCAGCGGTAGATGTCTTCAAAATATATAAATGTGTCCTAGTACTTCACTGTGTACAAAGACACAATCCCATATTCAAATACATAAATTACAACATTATGTACATCATTTCTTATTTTCCCATCACACTCTTTTCGTCCTTCGCCACTTTAAAGTGCATGCAAAATTTATGCATGAAATATGGTATAATAATAATAATTTTTATTTGTCCGGAGATTTGTTGCCACAAATATAGGACACGTCAAGGCAAATGCATAAAACAGTGAAATGCAATAGGTAGTTAAAAATGAAGAAATTCATCAACAGAATAAAATAAATTTCTCAATAGAAATAATATAGCGAGATAAATCATTATTACATTTAAAAAAATAAAATTGCACGATAACTTATATTCAAATACCTATTTGCATGAGCAAAAATGAGTACCCACCTGAATTTCCATTAGCTCCTTCATTATAACCCAGACTAAAAGGCCATCCGTTCCTTTGGGGTCAAATATGTTGATTTCCCAGTCACCCGACTTCAGACAAAGTCTGCACAAGCGGAGGATATCTTCTTCTAACATTTTCACAAAGGTCCTATGGAGGAATACATAACTTATCAAAACTAGAAACTCCAAACAATGTCTCCTAAAGAAAACCGCTAGGTAATAGAGAAAAAAAAGTACAGCACATGAACTCACAACCAACTTCCTCAACAAATTAAGTATACAGCGGCAAATTTTTCCTTATGGTTGGGAACGAAAACTCCACTATTCCCCAGCAGCTGACAATGAATAGAACTCGCAGACAGATACGTTCAAAAACAATACGTTACACGTCCTGAAAACCCAATTTTTGGCGAAATTTTATCTTAAAATAGATTCTATGAAACGAGTTTCACGGTATAAGGCATGAACACTGTATAAAACTTTTATGCACTGTTTCTGGCACGGTCATTGCCCTTGGTTCCTTTAATGAAGTTATATAAACGCATTTGTCCTACTAGCCAGTACGCCCCCCTTCCCCGACTAGACGTGAGAGTTGGCGCGACAAGAGTTCTTTGTTTTTACGGTTTTGTTTTTACAAATGAATAACGTAATTGAATCAACAGGTTCTATCGGGTTCTATTGAACCTTAAATTGTACAATACAATATGTAAATTACAAAGCACCTACGTTAAAAGTTTATTTTAGTCGTAATCCTTCTCGTTTTGAAAAGTCTAGTTCTAGTATTATCTTCTGGCGGCAAAACTGATTCTACATTATGGAGGCCAACAGTTGTTAACACGAACATGCATGCGTTCATGGATGTTAATAAAAGTGGAGCCAATCAATAGAGTGCCACAGAGGAGATTGAAGCCTCGATAGCTCAACTGGTAGAGTACCTGGCCGGAAATCAGGGGATCCGGGTTCAAATCCCGGTCGATGTGAATATTTTCTTTGTGGAAATTCGGCTATAAGTGGAGGTTTTTGTAAATATTGTACCCTATATATTATGTAAATAAACTTTAATTCCAGCCACTGGCAGTCTCAAGCCTACAAATCGTTCTTAAAAACCCTGAACACAGAGAGGAGGTTATTAGTTAGATTATACACTAATAGTATTAAATATAAATAACTTTCAATAACATCAGCTTCCTCTAGATCAGTTCGTGAGCCATATGAATGTCCGTGCTTGTAGAAAATTTTGTTATGCTGTTAAATAAAGTACAACACACAATATTTTTAACTAACTACACTTACTCATATAGTGGAGAGTGGGGCACAGTGAGACAAAATTCATAATATTGTTTTGAAATACGCGCTGAAGTAGTAATTCTGACTGCCGATAGCTGTAGTCGCTGTAGTACCTACATCTTTGCGGGTTTTTGAATGTTTGTGTCCATTGAAATCAGAAGTTTGTTTATGTAAAGTAGGTTATAATTATTCAGTAAAATACTGTAAAGTATATTGTTTTCTGCAATAGGAATATTCCAAAAATCCTTTAGTTGTAATCAAATGGAATCGTTCGTAAATATTTCACATGCATGTTTTTCCGATTAGCATTCTTAGGTGTTTGGATATTACTGACAATGAAATTTTCGGGCACAGTGAGACAAAAAACTGAGGGTTACAGTGAAACAGTCTCAGTGTGCCCCAAGTGAATTGCTTCATCTTCGTTTGGGAATGGAGTGGGTTCGCTACCTGTGAGTTGCCATACATCCTAGTAACTGATCCACCCCTGTGCTTGCATATCTGTAAGGGCAAGAAGGGGATCCTGGAGGGTGAGTTTCATGGTTCAAAGCCTGATTTTGGATGCCTGGTATGGTCCGGGAAAAAAAATCCTTCTTTGGATGTGGATTCCATGTAAATGGGAGGTCGACAGCTAGCCACTCCCAGTCAATCGGCTCAAATTCACTCTGTGCTCTTGCAGCAAGTGCCAAGGTAGTGAGGGTCCACGTGGGGCGGCTGAAGATGTGCAAGCTTTTTGGTGAGCTTCCACGGCGAAGGTCTCAACCCAGAACGGACAACCACCCCTAGAAGTGCCACACTGGTTTGTGGTGGGGCGTATGGAATGTGTGGCTCCGTGGTGGGTGGGGAGACTGGGGCCGTGTTCCAATCCCAAGGGCGTGCACTACGCTCTTGCACCCTTACGCTCTTTCTTGCACTTTCACCCTTTTCTGCACTTACTTGCTCTATTCCGACATTAGCGCCATGGACACTTTGTGGCAGTGGTGTTTACTGCAAAAAGTTGACGAGCATGTATCGTGTAGTTTCGCACACAGATGTGTATATCTGTGGTTTCGGAAGAGATTTCGTAAGCACAATCGAGATGTGAAAGTAAACGACTTTTCTGTGCTGTTTCTGCATGTAATAATAAACTCTACTTTTGAGGCGTTGTTCATGGTGTTTGGTAATCTTATGGTATTCTTCGTATCCTTTAATACGAAGTCGCAACGGTGTTAAGATTATGTCAACAAATGTTGGTGCCCAAAATAATAAACAGGCGCAATTCACAATGCATATTATTACTCAACAAGGCATTGATTGAAATATCCAAGAACAGTTAAACATGTGTATTTCTCGTTAAACAAATTTTATCAATGTAGGATCCATTGCGAATATATCAATACTGTCCAGTTATGAAATCCGGAGAAATTTACATAAATGATTGTATGCATGAAATTTGAATAATAACTAAGTAAATAAAGATTTACATTCATTAAAAATTACGAGCATGATTAGTTATACCCTATACTGCTCTTGATAAAGTACAGAGCATTAGTATAAACAGTACGTACCTACCTGTAAGTAATATTGAATTTGATGCCTGGATATGGACCTTTTACATCAAATGCTCTGTTTTCTCTTCTTTCGTATTGCCAATTACTAATCCATGGACATACAATTGTATGGATAGTTAACTTTCAATTCTTAAGATGGTCCGGCATTCATTTACCAATGAGTAAGAAGAACCTAATAATTATTTCAGCATGTAAAACAAGTAAGTTCCACTTCGCTGCCGTAGTCCTCACACCATAGAAAGTAATAAATACTCTTTCATTTAGTGAGCACCATTTCTGCCGTACGTTAACGTCATTTTACACTAAAATACTTCTTAAATACATTACAAATTACTATTCACAACTTCCTTCACCTTAGAAAGTTTTTCTGCAACCATGTTGTTTACTTTCATTAGAACTATTCTATTTCGTTAAAATTTTACTCGTGTTCCCGAAATATATGAAGTTCACATGACATACAAACGTCAAATAATAATAGTTTGCATAATAGAAATCCGTTTCATCATCCATTCTTAACAATTTTGTCTCCTGAATATCCTCTGTTATTATCGTAGTGCGCAAAAGGGAGCATGGACGTACCCTTACGTGCACTAGGCCCTGGCGCTCTTCTTGATGCGCTCTGAAACGGATTGTAACCGCACTACGTGACGTCACATCCGAAAGTTGACAATCGAAAAGAGCGGGTAAGAGTTTGAAGGGTGCATAATGGCGAATTGGAACACGGCCTGGGTATGAAGTGGTGTTTTGACATGGATGGCACACCAAAACCAAAAAGGTTCCTGTTTAGAATATGCGTTAAGACAAGTCAAAACTACCTCATTACGAATAGAAGTACAGAAGGAGTCACTCTCTCCTTTCTCACTGAAGAAACTTTAGTGCCAGATGATCTTAAAATGACCAATAAGATAAGAGATGGTTCCATCCTAATTGAAACGTTAAATTACGATCAGAGTGAAAAGGTTTTCAAAAAACTTCATGGACCACACCCAAAATTCTTGTTTTGGCCTCACATACATTCAAATTCTTTCATAGAATTGCACTGGAATTTGCTCCAAGCAAATCAGTATTGTCTAGATAACAGAATACACATCATTCTTTAGCAAAAAAAACACACCTCAGGCCCTAACACACCCAGGAGTGGACCAAGGCATCAGGTTTGGAACACTTACAGACTTGATATAACTAGAGCTATGATGATCATTCAGTATGTGGTGGAGTAGCTTTTTTACTTCACAAAGACATAAGACTCAAAATTCTTGACACTCCCATGCTAACTCACATTGAGCCACTCAGGATTGCAGTACAGACTTCCCACGGGAAAATTCATCTGGGCTCTAGGCGACCGGAATGCAAAATATCCTACATGGGGAAGCAGCGTGACAAATGCCAATGGGTGAAAGTTGCTGAGGCACGTACATGGACCATTTGACATTACCTGCGCACAAGCCTCTCGAGGCAATATACTATTCTCTTCGGGGACCTGATGACATCCTTGACTTTCCTATCACTCTGAATCTCCCAATTCAATTCACTCCATCTGTCATCCATTTGCTTACCTCAGATCATCTTCTCATTTGAGTAATGATTCCAAAGCCCGACTCCCACTCATATCCTCCGTTGCTTCCTCCTGTCACCAACTGGTGCCTCTATGAGGAAAAGTTAGACATTAAATTATCCCGCTTCATCCCAATATACATTGAAAACCATGATCGACTCCATTGACACACAAGTGACCAAACAGACCAAAGCTCTGACTAATGCAAAAGACCAATTGCACTTCACGCTGAAACACAAACCACAAGGCGACCTGGCAGTGGAGGTTGTCACATTAATTACTCAAAGGAATAAGGTGGGGCACTTCTGGCAGAGGACCCACCGCTCAGATGTACAAAGACCTACAGTAAATTGGTCAATGATGTGAAAATGAAGATAAGGATGTTTAATCAAGAAATTTTTAATCCAAGTACTTAAGCTAAATTATAGACAGATCATTCATAAAAAAATCTATGCAGACTCAAACTCTTATTTCCCTTCTTTGACTTTCAGGAGCTTTGTCAGTTCACTTGACAATCTTCAACATGAGAAAGCCAACTTCACTGACTTTGAAGGCATATAAGAAACAATCAATATAATCCTGAATAGAACGGCCCCCGGACTGAGTTCCATCATGAAAAACTGACTTTGAAGGAATATAAAAAATAATCAATAAAATCCTGAATAAAATGGCCCCAGCACTCATTTCAGTCATGAATATAATGTTAAAAGAGCAACAAGTTTGCCAAACGTCACCCTGATTCTTAATGACCTGTTCAGTAATCTCATCCACATAAATTACATATTTCCTTGAGAAATGGAAGATTGGCAAGGTAATTCTGATCCCAAAGTGGGTTTCTATTCTGCCAGTGTGTTGGCATTTTTGCCCCATTTATTTCTTATAGGCCCATCTTCCTCATACCTTCTGAAGGGAGTTAACTTTAACTATAACTTGAGACTTTAAGGCTGTCAGATACCACGGTCAAAAACGCTTCCGCAGACATCTACACCTCATGACTTGAAGACCCTGCTTTGCTACTTAAACAGTTTTTTCTGTGCAAACTTTGAGAGTAAGGATTGGTCTATTAAATAAATGTATTAATTTTTCAGTCATTGCATTTCCCATAATTCTGTTGACCTCAGAAAATCGCTAATTTTGGCGAAAATAGGCTGATTTCCATGACGTGTATGACGTTAAAGTCCGAACATAATGACTGATTATGACACTCCTTTAGAGCGGGAATTTTTCGTCTCCACGTAGGTCCATCATATTTTTGTATACTGTTTATAACAACAACACAGTGACCGTAATCCCGAAGCAATGCAACACAATTTCCACTTGTCCTTCATGTGCTCTTCGGGGCTAGGAATTTCCCTTAGCTGGAGAGCGAGTCCCAGCACACGCTAGGGAAGGGGAGAGCGGTACGTGGAGGGGAGAGAGGAAGGGGGAGGGGAGAGCGGTAGGGGCCGGCCCCGCTGACTCATCTGTACTCCAGTTTCAGGCGTGAGCGGCTTATCTGTGGATTGGTTCTTAGATATTTGTTTGTTCGAGTTCCGACAACACGCTCGCAGTCGGGGACCGATTCAAAGTCAAAGCAGAACGTGGAAAGCTTTTCACGACAAAAAACTGTTTTGCACGCTTTGCCTACAAAAATATGCTATACAATGAGTATTGCATATTATGAATATTTTATGATTTTT
Source organism: Platycnemis pennipes (assembly GCA_933228895.1). Lineage (NCBI taxonomy): Eukaryota > Metazoa > Arthropoda > Insecta > Odonata > Platycnemididae > Platycnemis > Platycnemis pennipes. The sequence goes on along the minus strand of OW121854.1, from coordinate 106,970,569 downwards.
TTATTTAAAAAAACTGATAATTTTGAAGGAAAGTGAATTTTTTTTCAAATGAAAAATATTTGGACTTCTAATGATTTTCATAAACTAACATTTTCGACCAAGCCTTGCGGTTGCAACTGTTTGTATCAGAACCATTTCTAGGACAAGGTAAAGTAAAGACAAGTAAACAAGCCCTGTATACGGAAATCAGCATCCAAAGAATTCATATTTTTTATCTTGAAATTTAAAGGAAAACAATTCCACTACAAGAATTCTGCATTTGTGACGATATGAGAATTGAACTGAAATAGACTTGGTTTGAAAATGCCCTATTTTCAGTGTTTTGAAAAAAAAACGTTAGTTTTAGACTCAATTTGTTTACTAATGCAAATCATTAGGAGTTTTAATTGCTTGTATTTAAAAATATCGCTTTAATGCGCAATTACATGCAAAATTTCACTTTTATGATACCGTAAATTCCCGAGATATAAAATGCCAAACAGATTTTTTTCTGACTGCAAAATTATTTTTACACTGCGCGCTAAATGTTCTTTGCGAAAATATGTCATTAATATATTTTATTTCAAATTACTTTTTTCTTACTTCTTTCATAAGGGAGCACAAAGGCACATGATGACTAAGTTCCTTTTCTTTCTATGAAATATTATCAGGGACCCCTATATATATATATATATATATTTCAACATCTCAAATTTCCCAATATGTGAGTCGCGCATAAGTAGCTATGTGACTCCAAGTTCTGAATGTAAGACTACTGACGACCCAGGGTGCATCTGTAATTTGCCACAAAAAATTGTTCTGATCGGTAGAAATTGCATGAAGGTTAGTTTTTGATATTGATCCACACATTGCGATGTGAAGTAACCCATCGCAATTGTAAAATTGCAGTGGAAACGGCTAAGTTATATATATGTACATAATTCTCAATCTGTCAAAAATTACTTAATACACCAACTTAAAAATATGATTTTGGCATTAACAAATGTAGATATAAACAAGCTTTCGTTTGAAATACTAAATTTTAAAATCATATTAACGATTTTTAAGATATGGACCTTCAAACTCAGGTGATGGAATTTTGCAATGGATAGTAGTTGCTTTGAGCTTGATTATAATCCCCCATTACTTTTTCTATGAGGAGGCCATAAATGGGGGGACTATATCCGGAGATACATGGTAGGTTCTCAATGTAAAATCTGTTATACTTAATTATTAATGGTGTGTTAAAGATTTTGTGTTAAGCAAATTTCAGTGTTCTATTTTTATTTCTTCTCTTCAATTTATGAAGCACCTTGATCATGTGTCATAGATGAGATGATATTATTTTGAGGTAGTTTAATTAGTTGTGCTTAGTATTGAAATAGGAAAGTATGGGGCTTATTGTCTGGTGAGCATGATTTTGGCCTCTAGATATTTTCGCCTGTTCACCACTTCATCCTCTCAGGTAAGGCCACCTTGGATGAGACCAAGTATTCACTTTGGATGAGACCATAAATCATGTTACTGGCCTCATCCCAATCTTATACAGGGTGCGTTCCGAAAGTAATGCAATTATTATTTTTTAAAGTAGGTAATTTATTGAACAGATTTGCACAAACACTTAAAATTCTTCAAAGTACTGTCCTTGGGCCTCTACACATTTTTTCCAGTGACTCTGCCATGACCGGTATGCGCCCTGGAAGGCGTCTTCTGGGACCTCTCGCAAGGTCTTCGTCATAGCTGATTGGATTTCTTCTATGGACGAAAAACGGTTTCCTTTCAGGGCTGCCATAATCCGAGGGAACAAAAAGAAGTCTGCTGGGGCAACGTCAGGACTATAGGGGGGGGGGGGTGGGGCAGTGTTGGAACCTGGTGTTTGGCTAGGAACTCGCGGACTCATAGCGTGTTGTGGAAAGGTGTGTTGTCGTGATGCCAGGTAGTGGAGATGTCTTTTCTCATCCTGACGACCCTTTTTCGGAGTCTTTCCAGCACATCCACGTAGTAGGCAGCGTTCACTGTCTGTCCTTGAGGAACAAACTCCTTATGGACCACTCCTTTGCTGTCGAAAAAGACAATGAGCATTGTTTTCACTTTTGATTTGCTCATTCTTGCCTTTTTGTGCTTGGGGGACTGGTCGGTGTGCCACTCAGAGCTTTGGCGTTTTGTTTCTGGATCGTATTCAAAAACCCAGGTTTCATCACCAGTGATGATGCAGTCCAAATAATCAGGTTCAATTTCAACACGTTGCAAAAGTTCACTTGAAATTTCCACTCGGTTGGTCTTTTGGTCATCTGACGTTGGGCACGAGCTTGGCGCACACCTTCCTCATCGCTAAATCTTCAGTAACAATGCGAAACACAACAGTAGATGACAAGTTCAGTTCATTGGCAACAATCTTGATACTCAATCGACGGTCCGAGTCCAACAATTGTCGAACATGAGCCACATTGTTGTCGGTTTTGCTGGTTGACGGCCGCCCAGAGCGTTGTCCATCGTGAACCTCTTCCTGGCCCTCCTTAAAGGCCTTTAACCACCTCGAAACTTGTGAGTAGGACAGAGCAGAGTCACCGTAAGCCTCACGAATCATTTTGTTAGTCTCCTCAAGAGATTTTCTCAGTTTAGCGCAAAACTTAATCGCGTAACGTTGCTCGATCGTCGATTCTATTTTTTTCGTGACATGGTTGGCGCACAGAGGTTTACAATAACTGACGTCCTGCTGCTTCCACAGCTAGGAGAGCATTGAGACTGGTATTGTTGCAAAGCTAAGCATCCCCTCCACTTGCTCCAAGTGGTTGATCCCACTCCGACTAATAGGAGCTGCGCAGGAAATTCAATTGCATTACTTTCGGAATGCACCCTGTAAATGACAAAATTGTAGCAAGACACACTTATTCTGATACATATCTTTTGATGCTAACCTTTTTCTTTGGGATGATGCAAGAAAACTCAGTTCACAATCCCTTATTGTTCTTCTTACGTTACTGTAGAACTACACGTCCACTCATGGCATGAATTATTTGGGTGAGAATGGCCATTAATTTGGTTTTGTTTGTATTTATTGCTGTATAATAGTAGTTTCTGCTTTAAGATATAGAAACTTGTTGTGTCAGTAGGTTAATGGCAATATGAGCTCTGATGTCAACTGAAACAAATAAATTTGGCGGCACCCTCACTGACAATCTCCAAACAAGAGTAGCTATAGGTCATATCATATTCAAGCAGAGAAAGTGAAAAATTGATTAATATTCATAAAGGACTGTTAAAACAACAAGAAGAAAGTTGCTTATCATTGCAAAAAGTTTATGAGTGGCACAGAAATTTCAAAATTTGTTTTACGATGTGGTTTTTTCTATTTGCTCTGGCCAGCAGGAACAAGGAATAATAAAATAACTATTTATCTTACATTTTGACCCAACCTCATCATTATTGAAAACCACAGGCATTTCATTATAAAATTTATTTCAAAATTAACATTTGTACAGGCTAATCTGGAGGTTAATACAAATATATTTTAAGGTAACTAAGCATTCATATTAACAAGAACGACATCAGATTCTAAATGAAATATCACTAAAATTTTCTTCTTATAGGAATAATACATTTCATCAGCACAATTATGAAAAGGAAATTATTTACAACAATGGTACATAACATGGCAAAACACCTCCAATTAAAAAGTTATGTACGCAACAATGGGAAATATTTATGTATAAGTACAACACATCTTACCTACTTAACGATTAAACCAAATGCATTTGTTAGAGAAAAAGGAACCAATCAGACAATATCACCTCTAGTATTAGCCATAGGATCTCCACAAAGTTAAATCTTATGAATCTTATAAAAACTTATCTCAAAGACTATGTATCATCATTATCACAGATTTCATAAATAATGACTTCCTGTCAATTGACAAAAACATTACTGAGATAACTCAAAAGACAGCACTTGCATTGCCTTTGAAATGGATATGAGGCAGAGGACATTACAAAATAGGCTAATTTGCCAAATATAAAACAGTTCACCAGGGATTATAAGACAATACGTAAAATTGCTGTAAATTGTTAGATCATGAAGTGCAGATGTTAGAAAAGGGTCAATAAATTATCTGGACAAAAATATTATGAAATTTAAAAAAAACATACACATTAAAGTCAGGTGAGTATAAAATAAAAAGGAACAATCCTAACTGAAATTCCTTTAGTGATTTAATTAAAAAAATATTAATGTTGATAACATTTGAGGATCCTATGTAGCTTTGACAACATCTGAAATTCAATAGCCAAAGCAAAAAATACTATCTAATGCTATAAAATAACAAGCCCTGCCTTTTGAGTTCCATAAGTGAATAATTGACAGTTTATAGTAGTAACGAGGAAGAATAGTAAAACTTGTTTCACAAAATGTGCACAACTTTAACACATACAAAATTGTATTTTTACAAGCTAAGATCTAAGGTCAATTGGTCAGAAGCTTATGCAGGTGTTTAAAATATGTTCGAGAATGGCATTACCCACTATATGGAAGCGTGGCATTGCATTCAACTTTTCAATAAAAATTGGGAGTGTAAAAAAACCTCCATTCATGATTTTACAGTGGCATACGTGGTGAGATTCCCTGTCAGTTAAGATCATATTAATTCATGCCAATATTATGGGGCAATATGATAGGGGTGATCTATTATTCACAGCTTATTGTGGTCCATGACTATTTTATAAGAAGAAGTGACAGCCTACCTCAAATAAAAAGATAAATATGGACAAACCTGAGATGTGCTAATATTTTCTGATGAGAGAGAGGTTGAACTGTGAACTCTTTTGTACCTTTTAAGAACACTTCATCAGTAACTAGATGACACATGACATTATGACAGTGCCTTCAGCAGAGGGACTTCTCAATTTATCAGGTAAAATAGATACTTAGCACAGAGAGAGAACATAATACAAATTATAGATTGGTGGACAACAAGGGGTATGTTATTGGTGCCAATAACTTCAACACATGTTTACCTTCCAAAACTTGGCTATTTCATTCTTGGTAGTGTTATTCAGGAACCCCATGCACAACATTTTAACAATTCAATTAAAATTAGTCACTACCATTCTTCAAGTTTTAGACATTTTACAAATTTGGATAACTGCTGCCTTCTATAACTATAGCTTAATCTCTCTTGGTAGTATTACTTGGTACTCCTGCACAGATTATCAATACCATCCATAAAAATAACAGAAAACTATTCCTCACTCAAGATTAAGAGTGAATTATAGAGTATATGCATGAAAACCAGGTTTTAAAATTCATGGATCTAAATCATGAGAATGAATGATGATTCTTTGGCACATGATAAAAGCTAAAAGCTCAAATATGATAAAATCAAGGACTGACCTTCAGGCTCACTCAAGTTTTCAAAAACGAATTTCTCCTGCATATGACAAAGGTTGTTAAGTGATTCACATTCACAAAAAGGTTTAGGTCATTGGAATGATGCCCACACCAACACCACCTTCATGAGCGCACATTGAAGCAGCAAACGTCCATTCATTTGCACGAGGGTCATAAGTTTCCATTGTTGACAAATTTGCAGCACCATCATAACCACCAACTGCCCATAAAAAGCCACCACCGGAAACAAGGGCAACACGAGAGCGGGTGACATTCATGGGCTTCACTGGGCTCCACCTACAGGGAAATCAGGAATAATCATTAGATTGCATCAACTCCAACAAAGAACGTCACACCTAAATCAAAATTTTGGCTACTTTGACTATTTGACCACTGTAACACTTCTATTATTACCATCAAGTACATGATGTGAGATGATATCACATAAATAATTAAATATTAAATAACTGTTTCTACAAAACCTGAAAACAAAAATACCTGGTCTTTTCAAGGCCGATTACCAACTTTTCATGGTTCAAATCTTCAACTAATGCTGGAAAAAAAGGGTCAATTGGACCTCTTTTATTCGTCAATCTACAAACCAGCAACTATATTATCCAGCACATTTTATGCATGTGGTTTATAGTTCACTGATTGTTCACTGTTCAGAGCTTTAGGCTGTGCTGACAACTCAATCTGGTTATAAAGTCTTTGCCACAATCCATCTACTTTGATTTCTTAAGCCATACACTCAAAGAAAGAAGGTTACCAGAAATCCTATTGGTGGGGAGTCAAATTCTGACAGTGAGGAACACAAAACAAATGGACAAATTAAACAAAAGTATTAAGATTAAAACTTAAGATAGAAGTTTCCATATGCTATTCTTGGAGACGAGACTACAAAAATGCATCTGCTAAAAAAATCTGTCATTGGGTCTTAATAAAAATAATATAAGCCAGATAAGATATAACATTGCAAAGGAGGCATTAATCCAGATAATATAGAGAAAGATGCCACAGTTTTTTCTGTTTATCCACATAAACTTTCCTTCATAAAAAGTTACCATATTTTCCTATCAATATTGCTTGTGTTTAAAGGTTTCAGGCTTGATTTGGTGGAATATCATAATGAAAGAAAAAGACTGGCAATTTTCCACAAGAATATGGTTTTTACTCCTACTCCTTTTACTACTTTTTTTAAGTTTGCGGCAGCCCTTTTGAAGAGTGGACAACTCATGGGAAGGTGATGGAGAGGAGAGGGGAGGGGAGGGGGACGAAAGAAATTGAACATCATTGAGAAGATTCTGCTTCCAGCACCTTCTTTGAATAATTTTGACTTGCTCCATGGCATCCAATTTCTTCCTTTTTCCAAAGTGTTTCCTTTTTCCATACTCTCAGAAGGTCTGCCACAACCCTAAGCACGGGACCCCCACCACCCCTTTCCCCCTCGCCTCCCCCCCCCCCCACGCCCTCAGACTACCTTGGAAGAATACACCAGGAACCCCAAGGAGCTAATCCTCCTTAACCCAAAGGAACCGACGCTCCGGGGGATGCCAACACCTGGACCACTTCACCCCTTCCACATTGGACTTCACTTGGACTCTCCGTGCAGACTTTCTGTAGACCCTTAATGACCTGGGCCATCCCCAGATCGCCATCATGCATGGTTTTACCTATTGACACCCACCACCTTTCACCCTCCTCTCAATTTCCAATCCTTGTTCTCTCCAACCCCTCCCTTCCCCCCTCCCCCTACCCCCCTCTCAACCTTTCCCTCCCCTCACTGCAATTGTGTATATATACAGATGTTTGAGCTATAATTTTCTCCTGATGATGGTCTTGTACACCGTAACCGGTCGAGTAAAAACCTTATTCTTGTGGAAAATTGATTGCTTGTGTTATCTGTATAAAAAAGTCAAATATTATGAAACAAAAACATTGCAATGTTTTAGCAAGTTAAGCAATGAAAAATAGGAAATTCACATTAAGCTACCTACATGATGACTTATAGTTAGGGACACCGAAAAATGGTAAATAAAAATCATCAAAAGTGGTGTTTAAAATGACAAATGCGGTAAATAAAATCATTTTAAAAAGGTGAAAGCTGTGTTTAATGTTGGGAAAAAGAGTCTTAAAGGAAGGTTTTTTTAAATATTACTAATAAATACTTCATACCAATGTGAACAAACAGTTAATAGTACATACATTTGAGATCCAATACAGAAGTTAAGGCTACCCTATGCAACATAAAAAAAACACAGTACGCAAAATTAAGTTAAAGGCAAATTAATGAGATAATGGTAATAACAATAACAGAGTGGAGTAGTGGACTGCAGATAATGAAGTTCGATTCTTACGCTGTTTAAAATTTTTCTTTCAACCATTGAATAAAAAACTTTATCATCCTTCATTTCCAACCTTTGTGTGTGGATACTGACTTTTTTGTACTTCTATCGCTTCAACTAGATTTACAAATGCGTCACTCAAAAATACACTGTAAAGTTAACGTAATGATTCCACGATTTAATTCTGTAATATAAATTTTTTCCAATCATTTCCTTTCGCCTAATTTAATTATTTTTTTTACTTATAATTTGGCATGAAATTTCTGATAACTTACTTTTTTTAACAGCCTACTAGCGCTACCCTAGGAATACAGCATGGCTGTATTCTTAGGTAGTGTTAAGGATCGAACTCACGACTGGCAGTACACTAGCCCTCATTTTTAACAACTATGCTCTAATAGGTTCACGGGAATCTGGCGAATGTAGGCGACCCGCATGACATTCGGCTTAATTTTTCTCTCGCACATCCGGGCCTATGGAGAGAAAGGTCAATACGAGTATTTTTTTATTTTGTTTTCCTCGTTTGTGGCACGGAAAAAATCTTCTTCTCATTTCGTGATCCGAGTTACTTAACCTCTCCTTGTTGGTATCTACCATACATGCATTCCATTCGTGGGGTGCATCGATCACGAGGTTGCGAGATGTTAAAATCTCCGATCCGGATCTGAATTTTTACTGTCTCTGGATATGATTTCAGTAGCGAATGAAATGAAAGACCCGTGGTTCTTTGGATCCGACCCGACCATCCTTAATTTATGAGTGGTTCATTTGTAAATCTAATTTCAACAACAAAATCTAATAAAGTGAGCATTCAGATGAAATGGTTTGAAATTGAATATGATAACATTTTCGATGCAGTGACTGAAAGAAAAAATTAAACTGCGATTGGGATCGAACTTCGCACAGTACACTAGCTCTCGTTGTATGCCTGATCCCGGTGAATGTAGACTACCCGCGTGACACCCTACGTATTTTTTTCTTCGATACCGGGGTAATGGGGGAAAAAGCTATATATCTTTATTTTGCTTCTAGTTGCACGGGATCGTTTTCATCTAATTACATGACCTTAGTTACACATCTTCTTCTTGTCAATATCTACCGCATCTACATTCCATTCTAGTTGTTGCGAAGGCTCCCGCGGTGATTAGGTTACTTGAGGGTTTCCAATTATTTTCCCGCGTTGGTTAATCTTACTGCATGACAGTTTTGCCGGCATTCCAGATGGCATCTTCAGGTCCAAAGTATAGAAAATATATAGTACAAAGATATGGGAAATATATAGAATGAAGATATAGGAAATTTGATGGCAAGCGATCTTCGAACATGAAGATGGCATCTAGAATGCTGACGAAACTGTCATCCAGAGGGATGAACCAACACGGACGAAACGAAACCCGAAAACTCTCGAGTCATCTGAAAATATTGTATTGCGCATCCATTTCCCATTTCCAAGTAAAATAAAATTTACGTTCCAGAGTAATTAAGGATAACATACATAACACATGAGAATATTGAGATACCTCGCTGGTCAGCCAGCTCAAGCAGTTATCCAACGGCAAAAAATTTCTCAACAAAATAATTTTATTTATTTAATACTGTTTTCACGCGATAAAACTAGTTTCAATAATTTTTGTTTGGTAGTAACGTGTAGTAAAACTGTTGAATTAATGCAGTGCGATGGTCGAACGGATGATCCCCTGTTATCGTCCACCAGTTCAGTTCTTTTATTTTTTTAACATTTCATAATGTCTTGGTAAAAATTCATTTTCATTCTTCACAATATGAACTTCAGTAGAGCTTAGATATACTCCAGCAGGGGTTCCTAAATTATAAATTGCGTCCTATACGCATTCATTTCATAGTAGGAATCTTTTCCCAGCAAAAGGATAGCAAGTGTCTATCGTGGTCTAAACTCCGTCACTGAAACGATTGCGAGTGATATTTCCTTTTTCCGTCACTAGTGGCGCTGTGTACTGAGCTGCTACACCGCTAAGTTCAAATTCTTCCGTAAAACGGAGCAAATTACTGTTCTCTCTCTTGTTTTTGAAGAGTATATGCACGGAACGAGATAAAACAGTGTTTTATACAGACTGGCGTACCCGCAAACTAAAATTATCTGACGCAAACAGCAGGAAAATGGAAGAGTCATGGTGTAAATACGGGGTTCTACATACGTTGGAGATGTAGGAAATTGGATGGGACACAATAAAAATGTTGTAAATTGTGGGGAAAACGTAAATTCCGATAGTATAAATATGAGGTTTTACAGTATGTGGAACCTCTCCATATAAGATATGTTAAAAAAAATTCACTTTGTATGCACAGTAGATGAATTTATTGGGTATTTCCCAGGTTTTTATTATACAATAATATTACAGTTGAAGCTCGGTATAACGAGAGCTCTCGATGGCTGGGAAATCACTCACTATAGTGAGTGCTTATTATATCTGAAGGTGATGTATTAAGCCTCTCAATTCCCACAGTTGTTCTTACTTTCTGTTTTTCTTTTGTTACCATGGCATTAGAAACAGGCAGAAGGGCCGTTTTCATGCACAATTGCATATTTATTGTTTATGTCGTGAATTAAATCTTCCAAATCAATAATTTATGCTTAGCTGAGGTATTTGAGTGTTAACCAGTCCATTGATTAGGAAAGTTGTCGTAATGATTCACAGATATACAGCATTTTTCGGAGGTTGAAAATATTTCTTGCATAATTACCTCTTCCTAGCCATTCCTAAAATTCACATTCAGTTATCTCTCGAAAATTAGTTGCAGCGAGTATTTATTTACACAAGCAAATTCCTCGGTCGGTTGAGATGCACATCGTGTGTCATACTAGTGCTGCCATCTGGAGGATCTAGAGTGAACGGAGGTAACTTCCATGAAATACTATTGCCGAGAATTATTGATGCATTCACTCAAAATTGTATGTATCCATGAAGTCAGGAATCATAAAATAAAATAAAAACTTGTTGAATTAGATAAATTTTAATTATTTATAAAACATCGTCCGTGGCAATATTTACGAAAACATTGAAAAGTATGCACAAATTAGCAAATGTACCAGAAAACATAAGTATTCCCATTACTTCTGCTAATGGGAAAAGTACCTGAAACCAGGATAAATCGCAAAATTTTAAGGATACAAATACAGTGCAACCTCTTTAAAACGAGACCTCACGGTGCCCAAGAAAACCCTCGCTATAGTAAAGTATCATCTTTCCGGGGTTGATGTAAATAATTGCCATGAAACCTATTGTCAACAATTTTCTAGGAATCAGGTTGGTGTGGTGGTGGAAGTATTTCCATCCAGAGAGTCTGAGCACAAATTCCAAACGATGGCAAAAGTTTTTGCAGTAATTCATATCCCTACTTAATTTACCACCTAACCATTAGATCAAAAAGCACCGTACCTGGTCCAAAAAATGCAAAAAACCCTCGAATTGCCGACCATTTTCCCAAATGCACAACTGACCAAGCTACTCTTTCCCAATGCTAATTCCATTTTCTAATGTTCATTCCATAATTTTGATTATTTTCACCAAAAATTTAAACCAAAACTGATAAATCAAAATTGTATCGCCTGTATTACTCGAGGGATGGAATTTTACAATGGACAATCGACAATTTTGGCCAAAAATGTGGGGACCACATTCAGAGGAATATGGTAATTACAGACAAAATTTCATATTACAAGATGTCAAAAACTCATCAAAAATTTTTCCTGTGCAAGAAGGATTCCATGGAAGTCTTTCAAACTCAAGGCTGAAGAAAAACACATGCAAAATTCTAGTCTCAATCCTGATTTCAAAGGTTGGCATACACCCTGAAAACTACCATACTCACCTGAGTATAAGATGACCTTTTTTGACAAAATTTCTACTAAAAACATCACGACTCCCCTTAGATTGGAATAATAAGTATACCTACCAACATATTTAAGTGATGCTGTACACTGAATATGTAACTTATTATTAAGTAATCAATAAGAGCTAGAGATGGGTGAATCCAGTTTTCCTCGAATCTGCATCTTAAATTCACCCTTGACTCTCGAATCTCATTTCGAATCCGATGCTTAGATATCTTAGAATTGGGTGAATACAGTACTATGATATACAAAATTAGGCATTCACCTGTCTGAGCGTGGATCATAAGCTTCAACAGATGACAAGAAAGTTGACCCTCCATAACCTCCACAAGCATAAACCCTTCCATTGAGAGCAGCAGCACCCAATCGACACCTTCTGGTTGACATTGGAGCCACTGATTTCCACTGTCCCCTCAACGGATCATATCTTTCCACCTGAAACAGGGTTAATTCTATTAGAAAGATCAGAGGAAAAGGATGAGAATCAATGACAAAAAAAATCCTGCAGTATTAATATCTGCACAAAAGGAAAGTGGTAGGCAGCACCTTATGACAAACTGTAGATAAAAAAAGGCTTCATCCCAATTTCAAATAGTTCAATTGATATAAATGCATAAATAGTTGGCTATCAGCAGAAATGAATGTTTCAGTTTCAATTACCCATCTTCTTGTCAGGCAAATTAAATCTTGCAAGGTGCAATGAGAAGGGAACAGATATGCATTTGTTGCTACAGTTGCCCCTCATGGGCACATTATATGACGGATTCACTGCCATTTAAAACTGCCACTGAATGAAGAATTACTCTGGCAGAGATTGAATTACAATACAACATTTCCCAGTTGCAGATGGTTCTACGCACTCGGGTCACTATTTTTCCTGCTTTCCAAACCTCTGAATAGTTACAAACTGCTGATATAAGACTCCCTCTTTCACCTCCATGTAAATCACTAAATTCTTTATACATATCAATTATATAACTATGGCTTACACACATATAATTACGTAAGCCAGGGATGCATTCTAACTACAAAATTTAAAAACAAAGTTCCAACTGACCCAGTATATTTCAGTTAAAAGACCAGGAAATGCCTTTTTTGAAGAAAGCATACCGTTTGAAATACCTTCAATAATATTTCGCAGCTGATAACAGTCAATTTCAGAACTTAACTTGAGTTAATTTGAAATTTCCTCTTTTTTATATGCATTCTACAGCGCTGACATCTTGCGGTGATTTGTATTTACTCGCGGGTGCTGAACTGTGTAAATCGCAATCGCAAATTCTTACCTAATGACGTAAAACACTTCTAATGAAAAATTAAATATTCAAAATGCATCAACATTTGGACATAAGTAATTTATTATTACAAAATTAGTATTCTTTAATGAAACGAAGTTCCAAGACAGCTGTAGCGAAGAACTTCCAATGGGAATGCTACTTTCAAGTGAAAGCCTTAACAAAGTTCTGAGTTGGGGTTGTGGCGGATATCATAAAGCTAATTTTAAATAATTCCGGAGAAAATATGGATCCTTAGTGACGACGAGTTAGGCATTCGGGGTAACCAAAATGATAGAAAAGGAATAGAACTTACCAAGCACTAGTTCGCTTATTTTATGAACTGGGGCATTGTTTACGAGAAGTAGACGTCGTGCCATGCATCTTTGAACATTTTTTCCTTGGATCATATTATTAGGATTGAATTCTGATTTGGATGATCAGTCTCTGGGATTTTTACTGCAGTGTAAGCACATCAAAAAGCACTATGTTCACATTCGATTTTTCCACATTTTCCCAGATAAAATATGTACATGGGCCGAGGACCCTCTCAACATGACTGATCTGGCTTCAGCTGCTCCCGTACGCAGTATACGGTGATCATTATTCCATTGTACTGAGTTCAGTGCGACAAAATAATTTAAAATACAGTTGAGTACTCTTAATCCAGGAATCTCTAATCCGGGAACATCCATAATCCGGCAATTTTGCCATGACCAACTACCCAGTACTTTGTGGAAAATGCTGAAACATTTTTTACCAAAACATTGCTTCATAAACTGCTGAGATATCCCATTATTAACGTTAATTTTCCCATTCAGAGAATCAGAATAATTTAAACATATTGATTTCTGGTACTTCGTGTACACTGGAATTATTCTGCAACTTGAAGTAAACATAAATTTGAAGACACCGCCGAGACGGACGACTAATTTACAGATCACCACTTTTAAGGCGCGTGAGTTTTTAATTGACCAGCAGACATAATTTGATAAAATTATTTGTTTTCTGCTTATGCTTCTCCCAAATCATGTCTCATCTATACAGTTATGACAACGGCAGAGGAATGAGGCATCAGTACAAAACGTTAACGATCGCGGAAAAAGTGCAAGTTGTGAAAAAGCTTGAAGCCCTTAAATCAGTAAAGCGCTTGTCTGAAACATACTGCGTGGGATCTTCAACAATATAGCACATTAAGAAGCTGAAAGAGAAAATCCTCAAAATTTTACTGTTAAAGTGACACGAAGAAATGGATGACAGAGAGAAAAACTATGAAAGAAGATTTAAGTGCTGATTTAGATCGCATGGTTTCTATTGCATCGAAGTGAAGGTCTTAGTATTTCTGGCCAAATGCTAATGGAGCAGGATACAATATTTCAGAAACAGACATGATCAATCTAGAAGATGTGATGTGGGAAATTTCATGAGCATGGAATAGTATTTCAATGTCAGTTCTAAAACTTGCATGGTTTAAATTGTGGCCTGCTTTAAGGTTTGATGCAGACGAAATAAGTGGGGATTTAAAAAATGTCATGCTTCTGAGGATAATAATAATAATAGATTTATTTGCCCAGAGATACAAAACAAAAGGTTTCCCAATGTGAGTACATAAGGCACGTCATAAAAAAATAATACACATAGGTACAATCTAATTGGTAGATAAAAGGTAGTCATTGACAGAGTAAAAACACTTATCAAGAAGATAACTGGTTACTTGCTTTTTAAACACCATCAGTCTTTTTTCGCTTTTTATAGTTGGCGGCAAATGATTGTTGATAAAAATATGATGATGGAGTTTGCAAACACTATCCGTAACCCTGAATTATAGGAAATGCAATTGGTAAATTTAGAGGAAAGAACAGTCAGCGGCCACAATATTCTCACCACACAACATTTTGCAGATGATGAAATCATTGAAATGGTAATTAATAACAATAAATCCGAGTGGGGATGAAGATGATGAGCCTGAAATTATTGAAGGAAGACTACCATTGATGGTTCTTTGAAAAATTATTGAAGGAAGACTACCATTGATGGTTCCTTGAAAAATTATTGAAGGAAGACTACCACTGATGGTTCTTTGAACAATCATCCAGTTCGATCGCCCGCAACATAGTGATGGGCGGTCATGTAGACAACACCCACGTGTTGACATTAAAAACGGGAGTTGACGTGTAAAACAGGAGTCAGTTACTCCTAGGGACTGGCCTCTCACTTCGCAAATCAATAAAATGAAGGTTTTGTAAAACGGAGGTAATTTTACATGGTTTTCCTAATTACAAAGATCGGAACCGTTGGAATGGTTTGTAAATTAGTGTCATTTCGTAAATTAGAGATTCATAAAAAAGAGGTTCTACTGTAAAGAAATACACATGTGAAACCCATAACTGAAATACTTGCTCAATTAACATGTCACATAGTAATTTGTTGCAGATGATTAATACAGTAGTATGTCCTTACTTTGAATTAAATGATAATTACCTTTATAGATGAACATGAATCAGATTTATTCTGCTGAAGATTCATTAAGTTGCGTTACATATTTAGTTTTGTTCAAACAAAGCATTACTACAACTGGGGACCAAAATAGCTTTTCATAAAATCATTGCACCAAATTTAAGTAATTTAAAATAATTTTTCCTTAAGAATTTTTATGGAATTGGCCTGGGCTGCTCCTTCACGTGCATCAAATAAAATTTTTCGTAAAATTGGTACAGGTAAAATCAAGATTCTACTGTATATATTATGATCGGAAGGCATAAGTAAGATGTCTTAACAGCTCACATACGAAATAGCATTTTGGATGACGATGGATTTACTATTAACTACAGTTAAATATAGGGTATAAGAAAAACTGTACAGGTAAAAGAAGGATTCACCTGGAGCACAGAAATTAAGACTATGGATACAAGATCAAATGATAAGGATGAGAAGCTAGAAATTTTTGATTTATGAGCACAGGAAACAATAGAGAAGGCAAGATTGGAGAAAATGAAGTGTTCAAATACGCAGAGGGAAAGGAAATTGAAGAAGAAATTCCTCTGCTTCTGAAAAAATGAAGGAGAAAGTGTTTTGCATTCCAAGTTTCTTACCGAGTCAAAGATGGTGAGCCCATCATGGCCACCCAGAGCATAGATGTGTCCCTGGAATGCAACCACGCCTCCTGCGCTGCGATGCTTACTCATGAGCGCCACAGCTTCCCACTTGCCATCTTCCTCGTCCTCACCCTCATCCTCCTCCCAGCCCCCGTCATCCGCTTTCCACTGGCGCAGGACCTCATCTCCTTCCCCATCTCGCCGCCTCCTCCCCCCACGCCTCGCGGCATTGTTCCCTGCACCCACCCTTGAGCTCACGGCGCAGCTATCCACTGGCCTCTTCACACCCTCCTCCACGTCCTCTAGCCGGTAGCACTCAACGCTGTTCAAGGAAGCAATGCCATCATACCCCCCACACACGTACAGCCTTTCATCCAAGGAAGCTGCACCGACAGCACTGCAAGTGACACAAATGGGTTAAGGACCTAGGGATATCACATTTTTCCTTCATAAATTATCGTGTGAATTATTTCAAAATGAATAAAATTCATTCAAAAATTGAAAAGTTTAAAAACACATGATTCAATTACAAAAAATAGAAATCTAAAATTTTTTAGGTGCACTCGAATCTTTATACCATCTCGGCCAAGCCTTGCTTGCTACCAAAGGTGGAAAGAGTGACTCAAGTTTTGGTCATAGTGAACAAATTGGCACGAGCACATATTGCCTGTTTGAGTCATTGTGACTGAAACGGCAGGGAATGTGTCAAATATGTAGGGTGTGTGTAATATTTTACATTAAAATAATTTGTTACAATGCAATATCAGAAGGATTCCTCAAAACAAGTTCCATGAATCAGAACTTAACCTTCGTTTGCAGTGCATAGGAGGAACTCGTTTCCATCGGGACTCAACAGGATTGAAGGCCTCAACCGTTGACAGCCTCACAGACCCGTTGTACCCTCCAAAGGCATATAGCTGACCACGCATAACCCCAACACCAACTCTGCTCCGAAGCATTCTCATAGGAACACTCATAGACCACCGTCCTAGAGTTGGATCATATGATTCCACCGTGCTCAATGAATCACCTGTAATATGGGGTCAAAAAGAATATATGTATTACAAAACAAATGAACAGTGAGAAATTCAAATTACAAAAAAACTAAAATGAATAATTAATGGAGATACAGTAAGAATTCATAAATACCAGATTTCGTAAGGCCCCCAACAGCAAATATATGGTCAACAAATGAACTTCCACAACGTGGTCTTGTACGAGCCTCTTTGACCAAGGACCTCCTTTCTGGGATAAGGTGATAATCTCTTGCTTCATCAACCAGATCACTATGAATGCAAAACAAGGCATAAGACAATGAATTGGATTCAATCAATTGCCAAGCAGTACAAAGAAGAGTATGACAAGAAACTATGTGGCAGTAGACAAAATATTTATTTGCAAACCATTATGATATAGTTAGTTCATATCAAGACTAAAGCACACTACTGAAACACAAATTTTGTATACGAGCAGAATTCACCACATGAGAAATTACAGTTCTCTACAGTGAGCTTGAAAAAAGGCCTTACCGGCATTCATGACTTCCGTGTATTAACTCTTGTTTAGCAACATGATCAGCTAAGTAGCGTGGAGACAGTAATGGGAGACGGACATGAATTAATAAAGATGGTAGAGCAGTACTTCTAGTGTCTGGATCTCTCTGTACCCAACTCATAACAGCTTCGAAAACCTAAAAATTATACAGGCAATTTACTTAAAAAGTGTTACTAACTTAAAAAAATATAACATTTTCACTAGGTCTACTTTTCAGACATTGTTAATGCCAATTATTCTTTACCATAAGCAAATGATAAAAACATGGTCCCATTTAAAAATTTGAACAATTCCATCCAAAATTCACCATTCTGAACGAAGGACTATATAATTTTTTCATTTGAAATATACTTCACTGGGTTAAGTTTCAAAGTAGCACATAATCCATACACACATCCACAGATAAAAAAATCATCCGTCTTGACCAGGACTTGAACCAGGACCCCCTGATTTCTGGCCAGGCGCTCTTCTGGTGCGGCCAGGTTTGAGTCAAGGCAAATGATGTTTTCTTATTGGAATATCAGATATTGTGCTGTTTCAGTGGGTAATGCCATTAAAATTGTCATGGCTAGTTTGCAAACTTTGAATAAGTTTTATAATCATACAACCATCGATTAATGATTCTCAATAAACACCAAGAAACTTTTAACAATTCATCGGATGCATGATGCTGACAATGTAACAGGAGCAGGTATGAAGGCATTGAAAATATGTAATGTGAATATTAAGGATACAATATTATGAAGATATTGCATCCTTAATACCAGACAAATTTAACCCTCTTAGTGCTAACCTTCTTCTTGGGGTACAAGCAAGAAATGGGGAGGGTAATTTAATAAAATGTAGCACCTTAGGGGAAAAAATATGTAGCTATTGTTTTATGTATACATACGGTTATTTATATTATTTACATTGAACTAATTAATTATGATACAATTTTTTATGTTGATAGAAAAATAAATGTTTGTTACTATTGTAACAAACCGGCCGTTAGTTCTTGGCCTCAGGGTGGGGCGACATCACAACGGGCAAATTGAGGGGCATACGACAGAAAGGGGGTTGGAAGGGATGAGGGTTAGGAAGATGATTCAGTGTGGGAATAAAAAAAACTGAGATGGATTTACACGAATGCACATTTATTTCTAAGGTCGAGTAATAAGCAATGGCAAAGAAAAAAAATAATACACTCCTACACACTAATGAAAGATGAATGGACTGATTGGTGAAACATTAATGAGCAATGCCAGGTAATGATTAAATTAACTAAAACAAGTGATGGATGAATGAAGCGAACACGAGTATATGAACTAATGAAACTCTTTAACAAAATTATACAAGTTCCTCATCCCTTCGTTTCTTATTTCTGCACTGATCGTCGAACGGGAGATCAATTGCATGAATAAATCAGGTCGAACTTAACAAAAGGAAAAACTTTTACTTCCTAAAGTTCGCGGTCTGAGACAGTGGGGTTAACTCACTTCCGCTACACTTCACCGGGTGATATCTGTGGGAATGGCATTGCACATAAATGCTGTCGGTATTGTCAAAGTACGGGAGGGGTGGATTTTGGACTGTTCTTATTCATTAAATAACATAGCTCTTTTACGGGATTTTGAATCGCGGAGTCACAGTGGAACCTCCTTAAGTAGATAGTTGACTTATACATTGTTAACTCACACAATCAACAACTGCCATTTGTCATCAGATTCAGTTGACGCAAGTGGTACATTTAAAATAAAAAAAGAGCCTAAGATGATGACAACCGTCTCCACATCTCTAGGTTAATTCTGTAGGTAGTTTCTTCCCTTTGATCTTTTGTTAGAGGTTAATTTTCTAAATTGTATTAATCTTTATCACGCTTCACTTTTAAATGATAAATGCAATGCACATGACAACCACAGGTGGATCACATTTGTTTTAAGCAATGAAATTAACAACTGGAAAACAAACACATAACAGACAAGCAATGACAATAACTCAGACTCCGGTATCGCATATAACACAATTGATTACGATGCAAGCAGTGCGAGCTTAAGGAAGACTTGTGAACATGATTTCTTGCATCATGACCTAAAATTTCACCGCACAAACAAATACAACACAAACTTGGCATTCGAAACAAAGTCACTCAAATGCACATTTGTATCATGCACTTCACCAACATTATAAAGCATTACCTGCTCTTCTGAAGATACACGGAGATCATCTCGTTTGATCAGTTCTATTAGGGCATTTGGTTCAAGAGCTAAAAACTCCTCTCCCTTGGCAACTTCAGAAAAATGCTCGTAAATGAATTCATCGGCAGCCCTTACCAGTCCGAAGCTTAGCAAGGCGTCAGCAAATGACTTAATTCCCAACACATTTTGAGGGTGTAGCCTGAAACATGGATTTCGTTACGTCTATGATGGATAACATGGCCTAATCCCACACAAGAATTATTAATCAATGCTCATACCGCTTACTAAGAAAGTCCGCACACGCATCTCTTACTTCTGTGAGCTGCAGAAAGGAAGCTCCTACCATAAGGGATTGAACATTGTAGTGATCAATGGCAATTCTGCCACTATACACAAAGTTTATTAACGCTTCCAAGGCACTGCAACATAATAAAACAGGATTATTAATAACAAAATATGCTGCCAAGATTAGATGAGCTCAAAAACAAGCACAACATTCTTAAGCGACTGTGTCATATGACTTACACGGCTTCAATTCCTTTCATTGTTATGTCCTTCTGATGGCTTTCAACCATATCATGAGTAAACATAGCATGAAAATATGGAACTGCTGCTGCTAGGACTATTCTATGAGCACTGAACGAATGATCCCCAACCTTACGAATTGAAAATCAAAATTTAAAGGCCCTTTTAGATCACGTTTAACATAGGAAAATAAATCAGGCTTCAACCATAGGTCAATCATACCTTCAACGTTATATCACAAAGTTTACCCTGCCGCCGGATTTCTTCCATAATTGGAAAACTGGCAGCAAAATGGGAAGTCTGTGTAAAAACCACAGGCGAACTACCTTCCATTTTGATCTGGCGACCACGTCGTGACGTTTAAAAACTTTCTACCATCAGACAACCGCCATTCGACTTCTAATATACTTTATGCGAGAGATGAAACACATACGACAAAGTATTTACAAGTACGTACGATTCACTTAAAAATTCACTCCTCTACGATTCCTGTGATTGATCAAATCATACGCAGTCGCACCAGTCGCACGGCACTTGTTTACTGGACAAGATAAGAGAGGGGGGCAAGGGAGTGGGCGGCATCGCAGCAAATCGGAATTTTTGCAGAAGTGTAGGAGATAAATAATGTAGATTACTTTGTTTTAGTGGCAACAGGCGGTACATTTAGAAGAAGCTTGATAAACTTAATTTTTCAATTAACTTCTCTCGTCAATCAGGTCAGTAAGGAACATTTCGAGCATTTCATTTCCGTGCAACAAAACTTAGTTTCTTCTACAAACTTAACCTTAATAAGTAATCTACGCTCTTAGATTACATGAGACGGACCTTGGGATGTGATCTTCGGATTTAGGCATTCAGACCTCTAAGGTTATATCATACTCTAAAACATAATATAAACACAAAATCTTTGTGGTACTGTTTATCATGGCACCTACATATCTGCGTCAAATACCTCATCTCCATTCATTCCATCACTTCCTCCTCTTCACGTTGACTAATTTAAATTCCCATGTCTGCTTTTTGGATATTAATACCTCCCTTTTCAAATAATAAAACCCAGGTAGCAAGCCAGCTGGATGCCAGCCTGCATTTCGGCTAGATGTATCCAGCTGGACAAATCGCCAGGAACCCAGCTGGAATATGTAGCTCAGTTCCAGATGGACTAGTCAAGTCTGTATACAGCTGTTTGAGACAGCCTGGAATATTAGCTTGAAATCCAGCTGGAATCATGTAAAAAGCACAGCTGGAATCCAGTTTGATTCCAGATGGATTTATGCTTGCACACAGGTGAATTCTTAGATCCAGTTGGATTCCAACTGGCTTTGCTATCAGAGAATTCACCCTTCATAACGCATAAAGCCATCAACTAATTATAATACCTTTATAACAGCTGCAACCTCTCATGCACTGAACATTCCCTTCCCAGCTTCTGCTCTTCATATTCGTAACAATCCCTTGGCCCTTATCAAATTCCTTAACAGCTCCCTCAAATCCTTTCTTAATAAAATACCTTATAGTCATTTACACTTCATAGCCACAAATTTCAACACATTTTTTCCACTTTTCCCTCCATCACCTGTAAACGTCTGGCCACTCTAACCGTAGTGACATATGTAGTGACATCTACCATTCTCCAGGACTACTTCCACCTCCAATCCCTTTCCCTCCCCATGCAAGTGAAGGAGATTAAAAATCTGTCCTATTATCAAAACACCCTATCTCACACCTTGTCTCCAATCTCCTCTTTCACTTCCAGCTATGTTCTCTTCTGCCTATATTCTGACAGTACCCAAGGAGGAATGAAAAGTCATTATGACATCAGGATGATGTCATTTTCAAGTCACAGCTAGGTAGTCACGGTGACATCAAAATGGTCCCTTGAAATGACATCCTTTGTGACTCCTAATGATGTCATCTTGACCTTAAATGACTAGCCATCATTTTGACCTCACTTTGACTATTTGTGACCAAACCTGATTGTTCTACTAATGAACATTGTTTTATTGTACGACCGTTCCCTCATTATAAATATTGTAAACATGTTTATCCAGGATATATTTTAACTATCTTACTTATTAAATCATCCCAATATCATGTTAATGAAAAATCAGTCAATGGTAATATCAAACATACATCGCCCCAATATCATATATGCCACTGTATAGTGGCGAAAGATGTATTTTTATCATCAAATTAATATCGGCCCAATATTGTCAGCAAATGTCATTTTTATAACGGCAAATGCTATCACTTTTGACATTTACCGATATCGGTCGGTAGCCAATATCGGATTGACCAATAAGTGATATGTGACGGTGTAAAAATGATATTGGGCCGATATCATGATGCTGCTTGGGTAGAGGCGTCCAAAGACATCCGGAGGAATTCACCAGAAAATCCAAGAAAGGTAAAGGAATTAATAATGATAATCGAAATGAGCGTTAAACAAAATTTCTCTCTGTTGAAATATCTTATGATATATCGTAATATTTTATCGGTTCCGATAGTCTATCGGTCTCGATACTTTTATTGGGCCCGATTTATCGAACAACCATTTATCTATAATGTTCAAAACTCAATATAGGATTCCCGATATAATTAAATATCGTGATATTTCACGATATATCGTCCAGGGCTAGTGGAGTAGTCAGGTTTTGGGTCTTGAGGTGCCGATGGGGAGGGGGGGGGCAGGAGGGGGGAATTTTTAGGAGGCATCGCCTTGTAAATTTAGACCTAAAACCTGGCTATGCCACTGAGTGGCCTAATGGATGTAGCCACTGGCTATTGGCCGAAGGGACCCAGGTTCAAATCTCAGGTGAAGCCTTTGGACTCCCCAAAATTAATAATCCTCTGTATAGCTGGCCCAGGGAAAGGAACTGGCTCCCCTTATGGACCTCAAAATGACCCTCTTCTCGTGTGTCATTTTGAGGTCAAAGTGATGTCATGTTGACTTCCCTTACTCCTTCGGTCAGAGTCATGACTGAATAGTGACTTTTCCTGGGTCATTCTGAGGTCAAAGTGATGTCATGTTGACTTCCCTTCCTCCTTGGGTAGATTGGTGACCCCTTTCACAATTAGGATGCGCATAAATGTATCCGAAAATTACTAATTTCAGAATGCACATAGTAGTACCTATGTAATAAATCAATAATGTAGCAATTACTTTTCAAACCAATTCCTGCAGTCACTACTACACTTTCATGACTAGCTTTTGAGGTTAATGAAAAAATGTAGTTCCAAGCGATACATCAGCTTAATTCTAGTAAACATCATATAAAAGATATAAATGCCTTACAGATAGAAACCCACTGTCTCCTGATATCATATATATGTAACAATTTTTTTTATAACTTCAACCCAGAGGGTGGTTTTTGATAGGTGAGGGTAGAGCTCACCCTGTACTAAGCAATCAGCATGTGAAATTCACACCTTCAGGGTAGGGGGGCCAGTTTATTTCCCTGGGCCACCTGCGATTGCCTATTAAGTTCTGACAAGCAGAAAATTGAACCACAAGGATTTTAGGTTGGGGCATAGCAGAAGCTCTTGGCTGGGATTTGAACCTGGGACCTTCCAGTCAGTAGCTCAGTGCTCTACCTACCAGGCCACCATGACCCCTATTTGTGACAATTCTCCTATGAAAATGGTATGAGTCTAACTAGATTGGGTTGGTAAGGTGGCTGGAAAACTGCTCCCACCCAAATC
The DNA here is from genome assembly GCA_933228895.1 of Platycnemis pennipes. Taxonomy (NCBI): domain Eukaryota; kingdom Metazoa; phylum Arthropoda; class Insecta; order Odonata; family Platycnemididae; genus Platycnemis; species Platycnemis pennipes. The sequence goes on along the minus strand of OW121854.1, from coordinate 106,946,665 downwards.
CAGAGAGCCCAGGTTCGAATCCCAGCAGTTGCAAATTTTCCATTGGTATAGCAGTCCCTTTGTGGGTGCCTTCCAATTGGGATGGTCCCCTAGGCATCTTTCGGTAAGAGTAGGCTAATGTCAATGCAGTGCCGCTCCACCCTTACTCTGTTGCTACCAGTGTAATTTTTTTGAAGTACTCTTTTAATGTCTGATTGATACTGTACCTTATTTAGTCAGTAATGAATTAGTGAAGTCAGTATACGTCTAGGTTGCTCTTTATCTTCTGTGGAGTTCACTTTACTCTTGACTGAGTAGCCAAAAATGACTCACAACCACACCAAACACTACTTTTCACTTATTACTATCTAGAACTGGCAACTCTATCTTAACAGCGCAAGGAATATCAATTAACATCTGACTCAAATATTTCTATACAGGTATGGTATGTGTACGTACATTACCTGCATTAATATTTATTGAAAAACGTACATGGAGGACTTCCTTCAAGCGCTTTCCTTGACTCAATTTTTTTCGTGGGATAAATATATTGTACACCATACTGGCATTTAGGAGAGTTGGCATTGAATCCATCACAATGTATTAACATATTCTCAATCCATTCACTGATGAACTCCATGGAGCTCCGATGTCTATTGGCAAAAAAATCAATGACACATTTGTTTTACATTTCATTTTATTTTTGTATATCAAAACACCATTTGATGCTTCATGAAAATCAATTAGTTGTACACAATCTGAGTATAATTTGAAAATTATGATACAGCATATTGCTTACAGTTTAACAATTAGAGTTTATTACACCATGTACAAGAATTGTTTGAGAGACACATGGCATGACAACAATCAGCAATAGAAAGCACATGCTCAAATAACTTTCTGCTTCCCTACTATGGAGAGAGCAAGTCATTTAAGATAGGGTCCCTATTCTAACATGATTGTCTCTAACCTATACAGTCAATACTATTTCAAATGGTTACAGTGAAGAGCTAATTCAACTTAGGAAAATTTTCTAATTCAATCTCATGAATTGAATTCCTTCGATGGATCCACTCCATTTCTCTTGCAGTTCATTGTGAATAAAATGTCCACTGTGTCATAGTTTTCTTCCTTTGAATGGCTGTGTGTAATGTTAGCACAAAATGCATATGAAAAGTTAAAACGTCACATTCATTTCTACTCATTCATTCAATTGGCTGAAACATTTCCAGTCATTTCCTATACAACCATCAAAAGTAGTCAGTGATGGCATAATGTTTTGAGCAACGGCAATTAAAAAAAAGGTGAAACAAGACAGGAGGAACAATGTTTCTGGTCTCAGTAAATCTTGAAATGGATGCATATGATATACATATGTACTATATATCAGATGGAAAATGCTGCCACAACAATTTGTGGTTGAAGACTTTTGGTACTCATTCCGCTCACAATTCCTGATGAATCATGAGAACACTATCTTCATACAACACTGGAAGTCGATGTGAAGAAGTCGATGGACGGTTACGACTTCAGCTCAGATCCAGTTCCGGTGATGCAACATTCATTCCTTCTTTGTGTTATTGACTGAATTTTCATAAGTTTAAGTGTCAAACTCACTGTGCAGGGTAGAATTGTGTGCTAGCAGATCCCCTGGAAGACCAAGGCTGCTTCTCTGAGAAAAGAATTCAAATAAACTTCAGTATCGGAAGAACTTTTACAATTCTACCATTTCATTGAAACTTATCACAATTAAGGTAAAGATTAACATTGGTGTTGGATCTGTATGTGATTTCACCAGCTAAACGGAAAATATATTTGAAAAGCAGATAATCGGGCTTGGGTAGGGAGGATCTACATTTTCTAAAGCAGGGAATTTGAAGGAAAAAAGTAGGGCATTTTGAAAAAAGCCTGACAACACATTAAATTCTTTTTTATTTGCTAAGAACAATATAAACAATACGCAACTATAGATATACATTGTTATTAATTTTATTTTTCATTATTTATACTTTGGCAAAGAGGAAATTTCCTTCAGTAGCTTCTGAGATTGTGAAAAATGGGTGTGAAATTCTTTACATGTAAACTTGCAAGTATAATTTCTCACATTATATTTCTTTTTCTTTCTTTCATCTGACCATTGAGTGTTGATTAGTGAAAATACCCTTTTAGCATTGGCATTATGTGCAGCTAGAGAAAAAAGAGCTGACATATGTGCAGTGCAAAAATTAGCCCATTGGGGTAAAGCACTGGCGATTTGCCAGTCTGCTGCTGGCGATTCACCGGTCATGTTATATACGTGTATTTATTGTTGCTATAATAATGGAATTCAATGTTCTAATGTTATTCTTTTCTGATGATGTGTACCGCAAGTCTTTTTAATGGAGAGAAAATAAGTTTTGAAATATTTAATGTATAATTATAATTTTAATATCCAAAAATATTAAATAATTTCCAAATTAAAATGTTCATAAAATTAAATAGGGTTTCTAAGGGCAGAAAATCCATGGAAAATTAAGAGGCAAATGGGTTAAAATTTGTAAAACAATGACACATAAACTAGAGCAGGAAGCCGAATTGATCTAAACGCCAGACTGGCCAGACTCTGTTGTGAGCGTTGTGGCTGTTTACTGGAAGTTTGAACAAAACTCATATTTTTACAATCAGCAAAATTCCCTTTAAAATACATATTTTTCCTATAAAGACAGAAACAAAATAATACTGTTGCCCTCAAATATTATCTTTTATGCTGTATTTCAGCATTTGGTATATAAAGTTTTTGAAAGAAGGAAGCCAAACAATTTGGCTTTACTGAAAAAAGCCAGCTGGACGCTCACATATTACTAAAAAAGCAGGACATGTCCTGCAAAATCCGGATGCCTGGTCACCCTATAAAGCTTGGGGTAATTAAAAAAAACAACTTGGGAATTATCCACTGAGGTATATGTAAGAATTCAAATGGAAAGGAAGTGAAATGTATTGAAATAAAAGTTCACAATGTATTATTTATATTTATTCAGGGATCTACCATTTAACCCATTCAATGCAGGCCTGTATGAATATATCATTCCTGGTGGCGGAACTCAATATTTCGGGTTGTCGTTTCTTTTTTGCATTTTTAATGAGAGGCAATGTTTATATTTTGATTGTGAACCATTTTTTCCTCTTTATTTCAAATTTTTTAAACTGCTTTCATGTAAGCCATCCACGCAACTGAAATCTATGAGGATATACAGTGGAATCCCGGTATAACGAGTGCTCATAATCCCTCGGAAATCACTCGCTAAATCGAGCGCTCGTTATATCCGAAGGTGTTGAAAAAACCCACCTAATTCCCATAGTCGTTCGTATTTACAGTTTTTCTTTCGTTTCCGTGGTATTTGACGTAGGGAAACAGCAAAAAAGTCATTTCAGGCACAATCTGGTAGAATATCAACATATTTCATGAAAGAAACAGGACATTTTCCATTATATAAAACATTAATTCCCCTAGTTTCGGTGTTTTTCTTCCAGTTCTATTTTTCCGTCGCCGAAGCAAGCTGTAAAGACAGCGTAACTAGTCGGAATTAAAATATTAGGTATACTGTGGAAGTTTTTGGGTCATTTTGCGAATATGTCATGACGATAATATCAGCTTTGTCGAGTTTTCGAATGTTAAACAGTACGTCCATCAGTTGGGAAAATTGGCCTGAAGGTTCACTGAAATACGGCATGTTTCGGGGGTCGTAGATATTTTTCAAGCTTAAGCGAAGGCCAACTTACGGCTGTCTTTTTCCGACACGATTAACTGGAGCAATATCACGATAATTCATCGGGCGCGAACACGCTATGTTTGAACGAGCGCAATATCACGATCTTTTATCGCTATATTTATCGTGATAATATATAGTGATATTTTATCGGGGCGCGATATCGTGATATTTTATCGGGGCGCGATATCATGATATTTTATCGTGATATTTATCATGGTCACGATATTTATCGTGATGCTTATCGTGATAGTTATCGCGATACCTATTTATAGCGCTATTTATCGCACCCCGATATCTTATCGTGCCCCGATATCTTATCGTGCCCCGATAACATATCGGGGCACGATATGACGATGTTTATCGTCACGCTGAGTTATCGTTATCGCCACCTTATGATATGCTAAAATTATCGTATCCCGATATTGAATTATCAATATCGCCCATGCTTAGACCTAACTCCCTCTCCTACACTCATCTTGCTCGTCGTCTGCCCACTCCCACTGATGACTGGACCTAACAAAAGAAGAACGTAAAATGGGAGCGCGCAGAGCGTACTGAAGGCCGTAAATCGTTAATTTTTTGACATAACTGGTTTTAGGTGTTGTAGATATGGCACACATCTTGTGTTTTTAGTTTAATTAGCAGATAATACAAAACTCAATAGTTTATTTTTGCTAGGCGGTGCATCGCCCTCGAGAGATATCTGTCGTAATACCGAGCGTATACCGTGGGAGGAACTTTTTGGCCTCGCTATATCCGCTTTATTTTACATGTAAAACATAGGCCTTTTGGCGGTACAAAGACAATCACTCGCTATAACGCGATTATCGCAATAAGCCGTACTCACTATACCGGGCTTCTACTGTATTATATTTCAGTTGCATATATGCAACCCACATGACTCATTTTCTTGCTGCTTTATTTTTCCAAACCTTTTCATGAAAATATCATATATTTTGTTTCATGATCATTTCAAAATAACACTTTTATGCGTTTACGATTCAAATATCAGTTGAAGAAAGATTTATTCTCAATGGGCTCATATATATATTTATTTCATATTAACTGGCAGACATCAGATTGTGACATTTTTGAACCAGCCATCTACCCCTCGGGATATTAAAACTTGGGTTTCCCTTAGATTCTATTCTCGGCCCCTTCTGTTCATAATCTTTTGAATGACTTGCCTAACAGATGACCTAAAAGTGAAGTTGTATTATACGCTGATGACACTTCTTGCCTCCTAAGATCCAACAATATATCAGACCTGCTACATTTAGCTAATACCTTGATCGCAGATATGGTTGAATGGTACAATAACTACCAACTTTTAATTGGTACCAGTAAAACTGTATTTCTGGATTCATACTCCAAGAGTAATGCAAATTTGTTTAATCATCATCCAAAATTAAAACATGAACCCATTATCCATTCTGCAAGTGTTAAATTATTAGGCCTTCTAATTTCAGATCACCTTTTGTGGGCACCTTGTTCTTTGAATTGGGTTAGCACTGGTATATTTATGCTCAGGAGGCTCGCACGTCTTTTATCTTTTGCCACTCTTAAGCTTATTTATTATGCTAATATCCTTGATCACATATCAGATAAACAGATTTCAAGGCGTATCACTGCCCTACCCTCCAAAGGTGCGAGTACTACCCTTTCACTACCCATGCCCTACACCTCCTCTATTGGATGTTGTAAATTACCCTTCCCCCCCTTCCCCTACCGTCGCTCGAGGGTAAGTTGTGGGCACCACTACCATCCGCTTACCACCCGTAGTTTTGTTTTCCTACACTCTGCCTCCCCTTTATTTTTGCCAGGGAAACATAATAACAAAAACGTAATATCATATCTTTTAAATATTTAATGAATATAGAATAACAGAAGTTCTATTTCATCAACATGGCAGAACAAGACTTAATGCATAGAAAGTAAAAAGATTTAAGAAATGTGCATAAAGTACATGCCTTGGTAAAATTCACATTCACATATTTTCCCAAAAAAACTTCAAATTCATATCATGTATTTAAAGTTACCATTTGGAATCCATTTGAATTATGTGTGCTATAATATATGTATCACTACATTTGAATATATAATAAAAAGAACAGTATTCACATATTTTTATGATACTATTGGAAACAAGGACATGGTTGATGTCCTAGTTTACCATGATGATCGTGAGAAACAGATAAAGCTGGCATCTTTTTTGTTCCTCCTTTCTGTTATTCCTGACTTATGTTATGGTGGATAAATGTAAGAAAGAAGTTTTTGAGAGTGAAATTGTCTCATTCATTATTATATCTTCTGGTTCTTTGGTTTTTACTTGATAGTTGAGATTAAATAACTTCAACTTGGAATCTTTAAATACTTTTCCTTTTACCACTAAATTTGTTGAAAACAAAGTATGCAGCTGTTTCCCAATGTGATATGGAAAAGGTGAATTCCAAGTTTTTCACATTTCATACTCACAGAAACAAATTGAATTCGGAAGAAGTTTGTCTTAATTAACTATACTCCACCCATGAGTTTGTTATATGCAACCATCACCTTGGGTTTCACCCTCTCTAGTTTGGTGGTTGCATCAAAGTTACATCCAAATTGAGAGGAGATCATCATAATGCCCTGCTGATTTTCCTTACATCGTCCTTAGCCCTGTGTTTACATTTTGTATTCCTTCCTCACTTTACCTATTACCTATGGTTTCTTTGCCTTATCATATTTGTCCTCTAGCAACTACTGCTCTTATGGTTTTGTCATCTGCTCTTCTTATCTGTGTCTTTGGTTTTTCCCAGCCATCCTCAAATGTTCCCTTTTCCTTATCTTTTTCCATGAATCTGTCCAACGTCTCCTGATAATCCCTCCAGTTCTTGCCAAACAGAGCTTCTACATCTCTTTTATTTATTCTCCTTCCCCTGTTTTAACTTCAATGTCACCTCAGTTTGCATTACGACTTTATTATTGACCAAGTCTGTACATATTTAAACTCAGGAATCTGTTTTTCACACTATTTCATAATCATATATGTACTAATTGTGATAGATACTAGTTAGTATCTCCCTATCCCTGTGTCCCAAAATGGTTTCCGACAAATAAAGTGTCCCTGAAGAAATGTGTTGCTTACCTTTGGTTACATACAAGCTGTAGGCCAGAAATTTTCCGGTTAAAAAATATATCCACAACAACTACTTAGAGCAAAATCATTAAATAGGAGTGTTGATTGAGAGTTATTTGAAGTATCAGTCAGGATCCTGCTCCTCTTTAAACAAATTGAATTATTCAGCCATTGCTTGGTTGCCAACATTTTAAATGGCATTTTTATCTAGCATTAATCTAAGAAGGCGCTTATAAGCACTGTACATAGCATGATGGAGTTTCATACTCTCAGTGAGGAAGTCACAGGGTGAGGCTAAGGAACTGTAGGATACAGTTATGAAAGTGCATGATATATTTAAACACTGTGTGCAATGTGTAAGAATTGTATTTGATGATATTGATGGCAGCCATGAACTCTTTAGTTATGATGAACTTGATGACTTTTGAAATTATAAACAGTTACTTTCCCCTCAATCAAAGTAACATGCTCAAAAAGCTTTTTATTAAACTACTTTATTAAATCATAGAAAGCAGTAGCTCTGATAAGAGCCCGTTTCACAGTACATAGTACCTAATAAGTGAGTGAACATTCTCTAATATATTCTCTCAAGAGAGATGTTTTACGGGTCACGCAGGTCAGAAAATTCCATGAAACATATTGCTGTATAAGTGCATCTTACTAATTAATACTCATCTCTGACTTCCCAACAACAAAAATGGTTTGCTTTGCCAACCACAACATTTGATTTATCAATGTTGCAAATGCTAAGGCATGCAATAGTTTTGTAGTATAGGAAAGTAGTATGCCAGGAAAATCAGCTTCCTGAAGTTACCTTAGGAAGATTTCAACTGTAAGTCACATCTGTATGTATCACAGACATATTGGCAGGCACATCCGTGGCATACAACCTTGATGGTCCATGCTGATTAGGGATCTCCCTACAACATGTTTTTTGCCATCAAATGAAAGGCAAAGTAATGTAAATGTTGATATCCCATAGAAGATGGTATCATTGGCCTGAGACCAGACAGGATTGATCTTATGATAAATCATATCAGCCTCTGAGAAGCCTGCAGACATAACGTCTCTTAGTCTGATATGTCAAGGGAACTCTTCAGATTTCAAAATTTCCTCCACTTGACTCCAAGGGTATAATTTTCATTGAATTTCAACATTTCCAGACCTTCCCCATATGTGAAAGTTAAGGCTTTGGAACTATATTGTGATGAGGATTGTAATGCACTCTCCAAGGGGGGGTATTTGGGTTTTGGTCTTGTCCCATCATGCATGCATGCATTGACATGGCAACAAAGGCTTGTATTTCGGCAATGCATTCTCCACTTCTGACATCTGAGATGTGGCCCTACAAAACTTTTGGAAAAAAATTTTTTTTGCCATTGATTGATGCATGATCAACTTCACATTGTATTTCTCTTTATACTAAAGTCTTCAATCGTTCAGCCAAATGTGCTGATTCATCAATTCCTGTGATTGTCATGTACTCAGAGTTATCCTTAAGTGTGTATATTGACATGAAATGGAATTTAGATTCGAGGTGCTGTGTTTCAGCCGCCTGCTGTGAAGTTATCAGCAAAGAAGGGAGGTATTGAAGCTCTCAATCCCTAGAGATAACCAATAGTAACTCCACCAATACTGACCTGAGAGCGCAGCCCGTTGGTGGAGACTGGTGCTGCATGGGAGCCTAGTATTTGGTGATGATGGTGGTGATGGTGCAGTAGCATGGAGTGGCCAGGTGGCGGGGGAGGTGGAGGTGGGGGTGGAGGGGGAGGAGCATGGTGTGGGGGCGGCAGATCCAGTCCTGCTGGAACGTACGTTGGACCCCCTCCTGGGACACACTTGGAGCAGTGTCGCCTCAGGGCGGGCCTCTGCCGGGAGCCACGACACCGTAAAGCAAAGCACAGCTCTTCAGCCATCTCAGCACAGAGGGATTGCTGAGGTGCTGACACTGGTCTCTGTTTTTGATAGGAGGAAAATAATTTCTCTTTTCACTTCGCTGACATAGGAGCATCTAGGCTACATATTTACAATGTAGGGCAATCAGCGTCAACTGCTCTACCTTCTCCTTACTGTGATTGGACTCAAGCATTGCATAATAAAATTTTATACAGTTTATGGTACTGGCATGTAATTTTTGAGGTGTTATTACATCCACTCTTTGCATATAATACACAAAAATCCATTTCCTTATCATAAAATATTTCGTTATATGAGATATTAAAACAAAACAGGAGGGAAAAACACAAGCAATATTATTCAGGTTGCAGGAAGATATCATCTTCCTAACTGTAAGCATTGTTTGCATGCTGGTGCTTAGGTACTAAGATGGATAAATATCGCATTTATGACATGCATTTTGATATGATAACCTGACAAAAATCACATAAATAAAACCATCTTATTTTGAAATGCTATGCAAACTGAACATAAGGTAGATTACCTTTTAATTTACTTAAAAACCAATTCAGGATCATTATACGGCTAGGGGAAATAATTGATAATATTCTGTCTGAGAAGTAAAACATGCATCAATTAGTCAGCCATATGTAAATGAAGACTTAAAAGGTGTGGGAAAGTGACTTCTTAGGTGAACAGTTGTATGATTTCAGGAACGGGAGGGTAACTTGGGTTGTAATAGTATTAATTAGAATTTCAGTAGAAAGGAAGTTGGAATGTAATCAGGATGTTTTTTTTTTGTTGACTCAGGGACAGTGATTGACTGAGTAAATGCTAATTGGTCTACTATGAATGTTAAGAGTAGATTGGAAGGACATATCACTCATTGTGAACATAAATATGACAGAGACAGCTTAGTGATGGAAAAATCAATTTCGATTAAAATCGAAAATCGAGTTTTAATAGTCAAAGATCGAGGAAATTGAGATCAAACTATGATCTTCGAGTTTCGATCCAAACTCGATTTTTCAACTTCGATCATGACCATTTCGTTTGATCTCAGCAGCACGTAGTAGTCAGTAGAGGTCCTTGATGAACTGCCACTGAGGTCACTTCTTGTTAGAAGTAGATGCCAGTAGAAGTTAGACAATACCTCAACAGGCCACCCGTCGATAGGAAAGTCAACCCCAATCCTCTTGGAGTCTGGGAGGAGATAAAAGGTGAATACCCCAACACGTACCATTTCACGATCAGAGTGCTGAGTATGATAACGTCATCCGTCCCATGTGAAAGACTTTTCTCTAAGGCCGGTAAAATTGGAAAGGCACGCCCTAGATCATCAAGAAAGCATCTCAATCAGTTGATCTTTCTTAAAAATTTTAGTGAAGCCGAATGGTTCCAAGCGGTGATCCACATTAGAGTAAATTGTAAATTTTTACGACTAATAATTCAATAATGTTTTATAAGTACATTTTTAGGGATTTTTTTATATTATTCAAATATGTATTATGAGCACTTTTCAAATGAATAATAAACATGTTTTTGTACCAACTGCATTTTTTTCAAAAAGGAACCGTAGATTTTTTTCGATTAATCGATCTTTTGGTTCAAATTTCGATTTTTGCTGAAAAGTCAAGCTTTTCATTTCGATTAAAAATCAATTGCTCGAAAAATTGATTTTGACCGACATTTTTCCATCACTAATTGTAAGACAGCTCAGGTAGGAAGGCAAATAGAGTCCCAGTGGGCAAGAAGTAGGACAGGGCTGCTTGTTGTCACCAGTACTCCTTACATATAATAAACAAAAAAAAGTGATGTGATAGGGAAGATATATTCAGGTATTGGGATAAGAAGAGAGGGTAAAGTGAGTGAGATATGCAGATGTTCAAGCTATAGTAAGTCAACCTAGGGCTTAGACGACCTGAAGATGTAACTACATTATGAAAACTGGGTCGTGTCTATAATTTAAATATAAAGTGAACCTAACAAAGTTTCATTCTTTTATTTTCAATTACCAGAGTAATCATAGAGTTGATGTGGGTGGTATGGAATGAATATGAATAATGAGAAAACTAAGATTATGAGATTCTCCAAGAAGATGGGGACAAAACTCAAACAAAATTTTAAGGGAAAAAACTTGAGCGGGTTGAGCATTTCATTTTCATGGGTAGATGGAGGTGGATGCAGCAACAAAGATGAATGGAAAACTGCATTGGTAGAAGAAACTTATACTTGTGGAGAGAACTTATGATATGGACCATTAGTAAATATGTTATGGAAAGGCAGAAGTTTGATGCTAGGTACAGAATTTATTGCTGTGAGACATGTTTCGTATCTCCTCTTTTCCACCTTGGGGAAGGTGGAAAAGAGGAGATATGAGACATTGGAGAAGTGGGTATGTAGAAGAATGGAGAAGGTGAGATGGATGAAGAGAAAGACAAACAGGAGGCAATGAGAATGATTGGAGAGGAGAAAGAAAGTTCTTTGAGGAAATAAAGAAGAGGCAGAATATATCAATTGGTCAAGTTAAGAAAGGTAATGAAGACCATTTAAGAGGGTAGGTTTCTTGGAAAGAGGGAGGAAGAGGATAGGTTCAGCAACAGTATAAAGGGAGAGAGGACATATGCTGAGCTTAAGAGGAAAATAGCGTAAGAAAATAAATATACAGCATTGAAAAAGAGAAGCATTGGTATGTAACCTACTTAAAATGAAAAGCTATCCAGACTGGTTGAGCATTGCCCTTTAAACCATGTATGTTGCCACAACGCTGCAGCAGCGTCTCACTGAAACCTACTGGGAGTTGCTGCAACGTTATGACAACGTCGTAAAAGCCTCCAAATGTCCTCCCTACTACGTCCTGGCAACGTCTTCACAACGTTATTGCAACCTGACACAACATAATTGCAACCTTTAAATAATACTCATAATTGTGCCATTTGAAATGAAAATTTTTATTTGACACTATTCTACATTTTTTATTTTCAATAAAAAAAATAAATAATATAATATTAATTATAATATATTTATAGGGAATTATATGATTTATGTATAGGGAATATAATATATACATATATTTATAGGGAATATTATAATATATTATAGGGAATATTTTCAAAGTCCCAAGTTGTCTCATAAGGCCCTCAAAAAATATATCCTTCTGATAATTGTTTTTTCACTCTAGATGATAATGAAGCGGGTATAATAGACTTTTTCCAAGTTACTTTCTGGCTCAAAAATTTCAAACTTAAATTTTTTCTGAGTCCTCAACACTATTGGAGACGTAATTACTACGTAGCAGGAACGTTGCAATGCAACCTGAATAGGGCTTCGAATGGGGAAATTACGACGCTAGGTTTCTCATGCAACAATAAATTAGGCTAACAGCGGAATGCTCTATTGATATCCCCATGGGAATATTTTCAATTCACTTCATATGACAAAGAAGCGCGTATAAAACAACATTTTCTAAGTCACTTTCTGCCTCAGCTATTTCGAACTTATAAAAATTTTGTCCTCGAAACTATTGAAGACGTAATTATTACGTTGCAGCGATGTTGCAAAGCGACCTGAATAACGCTGAAACCTCTGTAACTTTGCACAACCTGTCTGCAACGTTGCTGCAACATTTTGTGTTTACTGGGTGGTTATTATAATCCTGAGTTTTCATTCTTTTATTTGAAGATAGCCAAAGATCATCAAGAAAATATCATTTAGTGAGTTTCATTCAGGTATGCATCACTATGTGAATACAACGATTAAAAGTTAGCATGAATTTAATCCCATTCTTATCAACTGTGGTTTTCAAGTCTGTACCCACTCTTAAAAGAATTTCAGCCTGGGAGGAAAGGTGCAAGAATAGGAATGGAAGGAAGAGGTAGGGTGGAGAGAAACCCGGTGATGGCATTAGCTGGCTCTTAATGAAAGGCACCAAGGGTACCGTGGCTTTACATCCATCTGATGGACAGAGTACTGTACTTGAATACTCTCCACAAGGCACTCAAGTAGGGACCAGTTAACCAATGTAAAATATCTTCTACCACCAGGATTCAAATCCGGGCCCACTAGGTGAGAGGCCAGTGCCTTAACCATTACAACAACCTGACCCATTAATCTCATTCTCTATATCTCTGCATACATATCATGGCTCATAGTAAAGAGGAGGGTCATAGTTGATATTGTTATGGTATTATCCCAACAGGTATCAACTTCCTTTAACAATAAAAGTGTGGTTTTCCAGTAGGAGCTTATTTATAATTATTTTCTAAAAACTTACTCGCTCTAGTAGAGCACTTCTTTTAGAGTTCCAACAGAACTCAAAAATTGCAACTATAACTGCAACAGCAAGGCCACATAGTAGAACAACAAATACTCCACCTAAAGTATATGAAGGAGACAATGATAAGTGTTTGATATTGAACAGGTTTCACATAGAATATATACTGTAAACGTTGACATTTCTTAGGTAAATACAGGTTGGATAGAGCATTTATGCAGTATATAAGTGAGAGAAAATAGTGCCAGTACCTATGTTGTCTACTCCAAGGGCATTCGCTTTAGATTCCTTGCCCTTGTCATTACGTGTGCATGTGTCCCCAGGATTCTTCCACCATTTGTCATAAAGCATTTGTATCTCTCCTTTCTCCTGCAATTCTAAGATTGCAAGAGATATCTTGTCACGCCATGGTGAACCTGTGAAAAAATTCAATTTGAGCTTCAGGCAATAACATTTCACTCACATGTTACTGATAAGTCATGTAAGAAGTGAGCCTAATGCATTTGTCCATTGAAAAAAAATAGCACCAATTTGATAAATAGCAGAAAAGAAGTAAATTATCCCAGACATCGAGTATGTACATCTCTGAGAAAAATCATGATACTTTCTGAATGAAATATGCATTTCATTGTAATGATAACCATTTTTGCCTTAAACCTTGATACATATACATCAGCTGGGATTTTCAAATGTAATGAATATCTAGGTAGGTATTTAAAAAAAATTTTTTGAGTCATATAATTTTAATTTTGTTCACTTTCAATGTCATTACCTGATTTAATAATTGAAATTGAATTACGTTTTATATACAAATGAAAATAGGAAATTACATATCACTCTATATTATCTGTATCAAGGAGCATGTTCACTTTCAATAAGAAATGAGTTTTTCATTTTTGTTGGTCAACACATAGTACTGGTTGTCATCAGTGGCGGATCTACCCTAAGAAAAAAATACTATAGAACTATATATAGTGATTATAGGAATTCTATAATCACTATAGAAATTTCTATAATCACTATAGAAATTTCTATAATCACTATAGGGTATAGTTCTATAGTCCTATAATCACTATGGGGTATAGTTCTATAGTCCTATAATCACTATAGAAATTTCTATAATCACTATAGGGTATAGTTCTATAGTCCTATAATCACTATGGGGTATAGTTCTACAGTCCTATAATCACTATGGGGTATAGTTCTATAGTCCTATAATCACTATGGGGTATAGTTCTATAGTCCTATAATCACTATAGGGTATATTCCTATAATCACTATAGGATACAGTTCTATAGTTTATACATACATAACTTACATAGACCTCTCATATACAGACATATTCTCCTGGACCATGCTGTCTATAGGAGAGAGGTTTCAAATTATGTATCTTAAAAGCAAAACATTCTGAACATTTTATTTTTTATTAATCTCATATGGATTCAAATGTCACATTCATCTTATATCCATTCAAATGGATATCCATGATTGTATGATTTTCCTCAGTCCCTCGTAGACGGTATCGGACTAAGAGAAAAATCTGGTGCGCTCGCCGGAAAACAGGTTCTCAGCATTATGGAGGAAACTCTTATTTATCTCTCCTAGAGTTCAAAGAATATCAGAGACGTATATTTATAATGGTCATGCTTAATTTTAGCCACAAAATGGTTATTAGGGAAATGCTTTAACGGTGCAAATTATCCGTCTCAATCTTAGAGTAAAGTTAATAATCACAAACGACTTAATGCCAGCCAGCAGCAGTATATATATGGCCTCCCTGTCTCATTACCATAATTGGAAAATGTGTCAGGCCGTATGTCAAAGGTTGATAGGATACAAAGTAGTTTCGTGTAGGTCGTAAGGTAGAGGTATAAGTAGTATGTGAGATAAAGATATTAATCATTCAGTAAGTGAGAATCACGATCCTTCATTTTCCTTTTATTTCAATTTTGTTCCTTTAGGGAACAGTTGGCAAAACGGATACGAATAATGGTTGGCCAACCGCTGCACCTAGAATAATAATAATATAGGAATCCTCATGACCAAACGTTGGCCCAGCCATCTGTGCTACATGGGTATGTTCCAAATACCTTAGCCATAGTGATTATAGAAAACTATATATAATCACTATATATAGTCCTATAATAACTATATATAGTCCTATAATCACTATGTTCCAAATAACTATAGGACTATAGCCATAGTGATTATAGAAAACTATATATAATCACTATATATAGTTCCATAGTATTTTTTTCTAAGGGTATAGGTTTGGACCAGGGGAGGGGAGGGGGGTGGGGGCAAACGGGGGAGTCTGGGGGGAATCCCCCCAGCCGGAGGGAGGTTTGGGGTGCCGCTCCAAAAATTTCGACCCAATGGGGGGCCCCCTTAGCCCCCTCACCCCCCATAGATAGATCTGCCACTGGTTGTCGTCACTAATAGTCTCCTCATTGCACAGCTCTTACCTCTGAACCTGTAGCTATTAAATGTTAGTAATGCCTTCCCCTTAGTAAAAGTATGCATTAAGATGGGAAATTTTATAAATTTTGCTCTTATAGGACAAAAGTGAGTTAATACAAACCTACAATAACTTGAGTCATAAATATCATGGAAATCCTCGAAAATTGAAAAAAATTGTATTTATGAGGATAAAATGAAATTTTCTCTGGTTTAACGCCTGGTGATATTGTTTATGGGCACTGATGTTACCATAGCTGAGTCTGCCATTCTCTTCAGAGCCATCGAAACATTGTTGCCACTAAATGATATCACCTGGTGTGAAACTGAAGAATATTTTGTTTTAACCATTTCCTGAGAAAACCTTAAATCTTTTCTTATTTTAAAGGATATCTCCCAGAAGGAGTCACTCTGGAATTTGGGTGAAGTCTTTTTATATTTGTTTTCCTTGAGTTGGAATATTTTATATGATCACTCACTCACTCACTCAGTGATTCAACCCGTAGGTTGGTTTGGATAGGTGATGGTAGAGCTCACCCCGGACTAAGCCACCGGCGTGTAAATTTCATACATTCCGAGTAGGGGGGCTAGTTCCTTTCCCTGGGCCACCTCGCACTCCGAGGATTTTTCGTTCGGGGGCATCCAAAGGCTTCACCCGGATTTGAACCTGGGACCCTTCGATCAGTAGCCAAGTGCTCTACCCACTAGGCTACCACGCTCCCTTATTTTTTTTATATGATACTTAAATTATTTAACTGCCAAGAATTTTGATCACAGTAAAAATATTTAGGCTTTATAATAATAGGCTTTGGGCTGAGTTTAAAGCCACCTAGTGCATCCACCAGGTAGGTAGCGGATGGTGGGTCGACCTATAGATATAGAGGTAAGCGAGATAAGGGAGTTAACCCAGTAAGAATAAGCAGTGGTGGACAAAAAAGCGATGGCAATCAGAGGTGGTATTGGGTATCTATCATTGGGTAAGATAGGCCTTTAAATGATACAGAAACCTGTGAAGATGCTGTGACTTGGCTACTGGAGGCCACCAACAATTATGTTGTATTCTCATCACCCAGAGGAGAGGGCAACAGCTCTTCTTTATATGATTGAAGGTGGAGACTACATTGGTCAGTACAGCGACACTCATTTCACCACTGGCAAGGTAACATTTACTTTAATGGCTGTAGTACTGTGATGTGGAAGGCAGGGGGAAACCTCCACATTACTATCCCAAGGAGTCGCAGCTATTCTACTCCTTTCTTTCTTATCATGATGTAATGGAACCCTCTTGAGTAAAATATTCTGGAGGTAAAATAGTCCCCCATTTGGATCTCCGGGCGGGGACTACACGAGAGAGTACATCAATCAAGTGAGATAGTCATTTTAGGGTAGGAATGTGGAACGTGCGATCACTTCAGACCTGTGGGAGATTGGAGAATCTTTAGGTGGAAATGCGAAGAATGGACCTCGATGCATTAGGAATCAGTGAAATGAGATGGCCCAAAGAAGGAGACATCTAGAGTGGAAGTTATAGAATAATTCACACTGGATCAAAAAAAGGTAATCCTGGAGCAGGAATAATGCTCAGGAAGAGTGCAGGACTGCACGTGAAGAGCTTCCTGCAGTACAGTGAGCGGATTATAATGGTGAAGATTGAGACCTAGCCTACAGATAGCATTGTGGTACAAGTTTACATGCCTACGTTGGACTATGAAGATGAAGAAGTGGAAAACTTCTATGAGGATATCATGGAAGTAATAAAGCATGTAAAAGGAGAAGAAAACTTAATTATTTTAGTAGATTGGAATGCTGTTGTCTGTGAAGGTAAAGATGGAATGATAACTAGATGTAGATAGCAACCTCGCACATGGAAATGTGGAAGTTGCCTACAGGATGGTGAGAAATCACTTCAAGGAATGGGCAAGATGCAATACCATTAGGGACAAGAAGGAGAACTCTTAATTGAACATGAGGATAAAGTGAAGAGATGGAAGGAATACTTGGAAGACATGTACAATGGAAGCCATCTTAGAGCGGAATTATTAAAGAGGAAAATGAAGGTGATAAGGATGATTTGAGAGCCCCAATCTTAAGATCAGAATTTGACACAGCTCTAAGGGACCTAAGAATATATAAGGCTTTGGGAATAGATGAATTCCCAATAGATATTCCCGCTGAACTAATTAAAAATGTAGGAGAGAAAACATTTACCTAGCTGTATGAAACCATCTGTGCTATGTACTCAACAGGAGAGAGACCCATGAACATTGAGAATAAAGTCATCATCCCTATTGCCAAAAAGAAGAAGGCTGAGAACTGTGAACATTTTAGGGACTGATGCACATGCCTCGAAGATATTGACAAGAATCATCTATAGAAGAAGAGAATGAAAAGCTGAGGAGTTCCTGGATGAGGACCAATTTGGGTTCAGAACAAAGCAAAGGCACAAGAGAAGTGATTTTGGCCCTCTTTGCTACTTATAGAGAAGAGACTAGAAGAGAATCTACCAACATTTGTTGCATTTGTAGATTTGGAGAAGGCATTTTACTACATTAATTGGAACTGGACGCTAAAGGTTCTGATAAAAATTGGAGTATCATACTATGACTGAAGAGTTATCCCCAGCTTGTGCAAAAACCAGGTGACCATAATCAAATCAGGACCCAGCAGTACAGAAGTAAGCATAAAGAAAGGAGTAAGACAAGGCTGTGCACTGTCTCTCATATTATTCAGTGTCTACATCGAGATAGCCATCCAAGAAGTCAAAGAAAAATCTCCGGGAGTGATTATCCATGGGGAGAAAATCAGCATGCTATGATTTGCCAATGACATAGCCGTCATGGCAGAAACAGAAGGAGATTTAAAGAAGACACTAGGAAATATGGAAAGGACAATGGCCAGATATCACCTGAAGATCAGTAAAAAGAAAACTAAGGTATTGGTATGCAGTAGAAGAATAGAAGCCTGGACCAGTGTTAAACTATGAAAACAAAAATCAAGGAGGTGGAAGAGTTCTGTTGCCTGGGAAGCCAAGTAACTAGGTATAGTGATGCATGAGGTAATAGAGAAATTGCCAGTAGAATTGCTCAAGTGAAAAGGGCATTTTACCAAAAGATGATTCTGTTTACAGCTGCAAATACAAGGGTGGAAGTGAGGAAACATTTCATTAAATTATACATTTGGAGTATTCTACTATATGGCAGTGAATCATGGACAATGTCAGCAGCAGAGAAGTCAAGGCTGGAAGCATTTGAAATGTGGTGCAACCGAAGATTGACGAAGATAAAATGGATAGACCAAGTGACAAATGAAGAATTCTTAAGAAGAGTGGGAGAGAAGAGATGTCTACTGAAAACCCTAAAAAGAAGATGGGACAACTTAATTGGCCACATCTTAAGACATGATTGCCTGATGAAGACAATTGTTGAGGGGAAAGTGAATGGGAAGAATGGAAAAGACAGGCCTCGTATGAGGTATATGTAGCAAGTTGTTGCAGGGAGTGTGTTTGAAAGTGCTGCCATCAATCGAGCTCGAGTATCGAACCTCAGGGTATCGATACTCGGCGAGTGTCGAGCGGGTGTGTCGGTTTCGGTCGGGTAGTGTGTGCACGCGAACTGGCAGGGCATGGCGCTTGGTTGGACATGTTAGGAATGTTAGTGTTTTTGTATCCGATGTTACTTGTGTGATCCGGTAGTGTGCTCTAGCAAATAAACGGCCTTTCGTATAGTAAACATGGGAGTGTCATTGATCACAACAGTTGTGAAGGATGTAAAAGAGAGCAGTTACATCAATATGAGGAGGTTGGCCGATCGACGAATAGAGAGGAGGGCTGTGTCAAATGATTCTTATGATTTTTGACCGATGATGATGACAAATATTTATTCTCTATCTCCAAAATATTATGATACTGCTGCTGAGTTCATACATCTGTCATCTATGATGACTATAATTTTATATCTTTCCATCAGAAAACACTATAGAATGAGATGTGAAAAGAATCATTTGTCATTTGGGATCTATTAGCTTTTAGAGCTATTAGTATGCACCATAAGGTTTGTATGATTAATCCTTGATGTGACAGCAAACTCCATTGAATGTTTCTTCAAATGTAAGGCATGGAAATAATTTGAACCCTTGATGGAACAATATCATAACATGGAAACTATAGATACTATGAATGATAAGTAAATCCCACCATCTGTAGATTAAAATTCATAAAGAGTAAACAAAAAAAACTACCACCATGCCAAGCATGTCATACCACATCCATATATATTCTGAAAAATAAATGTCATCAAAGAGCCATGGTAATAAAAATTTTGGATGCATACCCATGGGTGTAGCAATGCCATATCCTTTGGAGTCAAGCAATCCCCCAATTTGGGTGAGATTGCAGTCTCTCTGAACTATGTAGTCTAACATCGTGGACTCCATGAGGAATGCATAGTTTCCCTCCAGCACTCTTTGGATTCCTTCTTCATACGTTGACACAAAAACTGATGGCTTCTTATTTTCCATGAAACGCCACATTTTCTTATATGTTTCGATCATGGAGTCCTGCAATAGAGATATGTTCCTGCATTCAAGTAACTTCTTCTCAATATTGCATGAAGATATTAAAAATAATGATACTTATTATTTGGATAGTTGTCATTTTACAAACATTACAAAAAGGCCAGATGAGGAATATTTATACATTTTGGATGACAAAATATTTGAACACATTGTGTGAGAGATAAAAAATGTCTGTTATATTGCAAAGATTATTATAATCTCTCATAATTCTAAAAGCAGACAGATTATTCAAATAATTTATACATGCATAATGAATGTGAAACAGGTGATGGAATCTGGACTGTGGGTACAGTTAACTGTGGAATTGTATTGTAATTGGAACCATTTGTATTAATTAAAGATAGAATAGATCACTTAATATAATAATTTAATATAGAGTGTAGGAATATAATTCCCATTCATTTCCTGTGTACAGAGAGAGTATGTATGTATATTGAGTACTTTTAACATGTTTTCATTTGCTCCACTTTCCCTTTCTATTTTAAATTTCACAGCCACCAATCTAAGAAATTTATTTTGGGCTCTCTCAAGGGATATTTTATACTTATGATGCTATGGGAACCAAAATATTGAAAAATATTCAAGAATTGGTCTAATTACGGTGATGTATAAAATAAGTTTTTAAGAATAAATATTGTTAAAATGGCAAATGAATCCAAGAGTTCTATAGGCTTTTGTAATTGTAGCATCAATGTGTCTATTGAAAGTCAAGCAGGAATCAAAGTGAACACCCAAATCTACGATTATTCCATACACAAAAAAAAAAAACACTCAGCAAGGACAAACTTGTCCTGTCCATAGGTCATTTTCATAATGAAGCTTACGTTTTAGTGCTCCTAATCCCAGAGCAATTTATTTGAAGCACCTTACATATACCATTTTGTCCTTTTTGAGCTTTTCCCTTTCACCTTGATTTTGTTGCAAGGGTGGCAATGCCTTTGCAAGTTGTTTGTTACCAAATGATTATTGGTTGTGTATAGAAGTTTGAACTGTTTTGAGGGATCCATATGGAGTTCCCAAAACTACTCACTCTTCAGGGCCCCAAAATTGTAGATCTACCACTGGGCAACAGTAAGTGTGAAAAGAATCAACTTAACCAAATATTTCTTTCTCTTGCTATTAATGATCACTACATTTGACATGTTTTAGTCGATGCTTTTCTCTTGGAGTTGGATTTCATTGTCCTGCTAGTATTATGAGAAAAAGAAAGCCTTGCAGGCTCCCTACTGTGAAGTATGTGGTGGGAAGTTCCCAAGGAAAGATCCCTTTGGCTCAAATCTCTTTGAGAGACTTTTCCTTGGAACTTTGTTTTCCCCTTGCAACGGTTCGCCTTGAATTGGTTTTCCTCCTTGGTTCCTTGCGGAACATGGAGAAACCTTTAAACAGGGGATGTATAGATTGCCAAGGCCAAATGTATAGCATATTTTCTCTTTCTTGGATTAAAGAGTATGGTTGAGTCAGAACGACGAAGGACTATCAAAAACTGATCCATATGATATACCAGAGAAGAGAATGCATTAACGCCAATACTTAGCGTACTAACTAGGCCTTTGGTACCTTTGGGTGGATCTTCAAATTATATGAAACTTGAACTAAATATTTACAACTTAAAATTGCAAATTTATTCAGCTGGCATAGAAAAAAACTTATAATATTATAGTTATGTGCAGTGGCGTACCAACGGGGGTGGGGTTTAGGGTTTAAACCCCCCAAAGACATTCCAGTAATTTTCTATATTTTGTTTATTTTGCACTAGCGTTTAGAATTTTCCTTATTGGGTTGAAAAGTATTGTTGAATTGTCTTCACGAAAAGAGAATGTTAATTTAACTATTGTTTCGGTGAATAATGATCTAAATATCATTTGTTGGGGTGGATTTTTTCCTTGAGGAAATCATCTATTGTGCATTTTCAGCAGATGACTCCGCTAAGGTGTTTGTGGCTAGTTCGCAATCCTTGCATAAATATCATTTTATGGCGATGCTCATAAGTATTAATAAACCCCCCCCCCAGAAGTAAATCCTGCGTACACCACTAGTTAAGTGTATATACAGTAGGGCGGATCGGAAAAATCGATTTTTCGCGGAAAAACTTGGCCCTCTGGAAATAGCTGTCAAAGTGACTCAAAATGAGACCAGAAAAATTTGGGACCTCTAAGTCAACCCTAGACCCTCACGCTGTGGCCATTTATGGGGAGGGGGGATGAAAATGGTAAAAGTCAAGTTCTTATAGCGGTTCCCCATGGATTTTTGCCGAGTTGCTACCCATTAGAACAAAAATTTAGTCCATTTGTACATATCTGCAGTCGTTAAGCCACAAGTTGTGTATATTGAGTGCGCGGCCGCGCGTAGGTACTCATGCACCGCCCACGCAGCGTCGCGGCGCTACGCTCCGATGGCTGTTCGCGAGTCCTGCCACTCGCGTCCCCTGCCCGCTAGCCGCGAGCGCAGCAAAACTCATCATGGCTGCGTCTTCCGTCGTTGGTCTCACTAATATTAGATAATTAAACAATTTCCTGGGAATAACAATTACGGAAGAATTATTTGAAATTAATATAATACACCGTCATCATTCAGGGAGTAGAGAAAAACCCAATCTTTAGCCTACTTTTACTATTTTTTTCAACATGGAGAAATAATGCAAAAATAGTTAAAACAGTATCCAGAGCTCACCACGTGAAGCTACCTGCTCCATGAGCTCACCCGCCCACTCAACCACTCATACAACTGAGGAACGCATTTCCTTTATTAGATTAATTGCTATCTAAAAAATAAGAAAGTGGTCATTTTGTAGTATCAATCGGTTTATCTTTGTGTGAGTATTCGTCTTTAAAATTTATTTTCATTTAACGGTAAAGATCATTATGATGACCTTTAGTGTGTATAATCGAGATATCGGTTTACTTATTTTTGAAGTCAGGCAGACAAATGTAAAACTTACTCACCCTATCACAGCATGAACTGAGACTTGGTTTAGAAGGTCGGCATTTTGGCTCTGCTTTCTAGTTTTTTCAGTATTTCTAATTGTCTCTCGTTGCGGATGCCAATGAAGCTTGGGTTTCCTTTTTCACAAATATTTCCACTGCTTGCGTGTGACAAGGAAAATTGAGTTCCAAAGTTGAACATTGTTTAAGGTAATTTTCGGATTTCTTCAGTCTTGATATGCGATAGAGAACGAGGGTCGGTCATCTCGTCTCATTTGATCAGCAACTTGTAGTATTCTAAATCAAATTTAAAATCTGTTAACCCAAAAGTTCTTGTATTTTCGGTTGCACGTCCATTCTTCGTACCTCTAAGATTTTTCCACGTATCTCTTCGCAAATTCTCTCGATGGTCAGCAATCATTGGGAGGAGTAAATTTTCTGGGTGCCCGAAAAACCCGTTTCTCTGAATAACAGGATCAATGACTCTTTTAAGATCTTCCGGTATATATCTTGACTAATTTATTAGTTTCCATAAATTTACAGCACCGTCGTGTATACAATGATTTTGCGTCACAGAAAACCAGACAGGTGCGTATAGTTTTTGAATGCATGACACTAAATTTTATAAATTAGCGCTTGGGATTTTCAGTGGACACGTATAGCCTTAGTAGTCGGTTGGCTGTAGTGAACCAGTGAGAATTCCTGGAGTTTATCTGGCCAAATTTTCCGAGCTAAATCCTTTTGACACAGCATTAGAAATTTCCAAAAGATACTGCTGGTCAGTGCTCAGCAATGTCAAGTCTTCTTCGTGGGACAATTTAGTAGGAATTCGCTTTAACCGTATGATATCAAGAGTGTGGCAGTCTTGAAGGGCGGAGCCAATAGGTCCTGCAAACCAGTTTTGACCCTTAGTTTGCCCGTCTAATGTTTCCACCAAATGCCGCAGCGTTAAGTCAATCAAGTGTAACTGGGAAATAGACCACTGTAAGGGACATCGGAGTTTTGCATCCAGTAAACGGATGATGCTTCCTTTCTGACCTGTATTCACTTTGGTGCAGTAGCATTCAATCACTTTGAAATTTGAAAGTTCAATATTTTCTTCCGCAAAAAAATCATCGGAGTTTTGCATCCAGTAAACGGATGATGCTTCCTTTCTGACCTGTATTCACTTTGGTGCAGTAGCATTCAATCACTTTGAAATTTGAAAGTTCAATATTTTCTTCCGCAAAAAAATCAAAAATTGCAGATTTGATATTTCTTGCAGATCCTCCTATGGGGGGAACAAACCCGAAAAATTGGGAGCCTGGCTCTTTAACTAACATGAGTTCCTCCCCATCCTTAGATTGGTAAGTCCTCTTGCCTATTTTCTCCAGTTCAATTGTTTCATCCCTTCTGCCGTCAAATTACAGCCCTTCAATTGCATTTTTTGATTTTTCTCTCTTTGCTTTTACTGAAGCTATCATCTTCTTTTTCTTTCTTCGTAAGTAATTACGGTCCACTACCTTTCATGTGTATTCATGAGTTATGAGCTTTGCGTTGGATACAGTTGCGCTGACGATCATTGCTGCTGCTCTGAGGGACATGCCGGTTCTTGCACATTCCTCCGCCACAGTTGGCAACTGAAGACGCATATGCCCCGAAGAAGGTCCAGGTTGATTTTCATCCCTAATTGTATGAGGAACGTTAAGGTCCAAGTCGGTTGGGTCCTCGTCGGTTGAATTCTCTCAAGACATTGCGGACAAAAATTCTTTATGTTCACTTTTTTCCTCTTCAAGAATAAATTATTTTTGACTCGACGCTCTCCGAAGATCCTCTTCTGAGAAATTTCTTTAATCGCCGAGGTTCTGAGGCATCCAATCCACCGGATACCATCTTTCGTTTTGTCCTTTGATCACTCAAAAATGCCGCTTCATTTGGGAGAACTTTATCCTCCTTACATTTACACTCGTTGATTCTTTTGGACTTACACGCACAACTATCACATAGTTTCTGAGATTCAATCATATGTGTACTGATTTTTTTGTCAATTTGACACCTTTCGTAGGCTTGCTTGCACTTTTTCCTAAGCCGTAGTACGTCGTATGGTATTGTAAAATCATTTTAATCACACCACGTTCCGGAATGATTGGAATAGAGGCTCGTCTCCAAAGTTCGGACACTTTTTTCGCCTCTAGAACTTGATAAACCGTAGTCCGCCTGCCTGCGTTTTCGTATCGTTGCGAAAATAAAAAAAATATTTGTCACTTCTTTAAAAGTTGGTAACGTCGATTCGTTTATGTCGACGAGACACCAAAAAAGG
Source organism: Platycnemis pennipes (assembly GCA_933228895.1). Taxonomy (NCBI): domain Eukaryota; kingdom Metazoa; phylum Arthropoda; class Insecta; order Odonata; family Platycnemididae; genus Platycnemis; species Platycnemis pennipes. Next base: position 106,921,401 of record OW121854.1, on the reverse strand, counting down.
TTGTAGTGTATACCGTATAGGGCATAGAAGTGTTATATTAATTTCAAATAATTCTTCCGTAATTGTTATCCCCAGGAAATTGTTTAATTATAAAATATTAGTGAGATCAACGACGGAAGACGCAGCCATGATGAGTTATGCTGCGTTCGCGGCTAGCGGGCAGGAGACGCGAGTGTCAGGACGCGCGAGCGGTCTTCGGAGCGTAGCGCCGCGACGCTGCGTGGGCGGTGCATAAGTACGCGTGGCCGCGCACTAAATACAGACAATTTGTGGCTTAACTGCTGCAGATACGTCGAAATGGACTAAATTTTTGTTCTAAAGGGCCGCAACTCGGCAATATCCTTGGGGAACCGCCATAAGAACATGACTTTTTCCATTTTCAGCCCCCCTCCCCATAAATGGCCACGGCCACATCATCCATCCTATAGGTAAGTTTCAGATTTTTCACACTCTTCGGATCGATACGGGAAGTATTTCGATATATTCACTCAAACATGGGAAGATCGCGGCTCCGGATTTGCCATAACTGTGAACAGAAACCTGTCACGTGGGGTACGTATATAAACGTAGAAGACCTTCGGCAGGATGACTAAAATTCAAATTCCTCCCTATCCCGTCCCTTCGAAGATTGCGATCCGGAGTAGAAAATAAATATCCTCAGAGAGATAGAGGAAGGTCCGAGAGACCAAAGAATTCTTATTTGCAAACGAGCGTTCGAAAAATATTTCAATCGAGGACCGAGCCTCCCTCTCCCCCGCATTCTCCGTCTAACTTAGCTGTCCCTCCGTCTCCCCTGCTTACATTTTTTCCACCCTTTCTTTCAAGGGACTGGGCTCGGGGGAGGGAAGATGCCCTTCGTCCTCCCTCTCTCTCTCGCAACCGTCATTTCCATCTGTGACGGAAGGGGAGTGCTGGGGGAAGGAGGCGACATTACTCTCCAAGCCTGCCTTTCTCCTCTCCTTCCTTAAGATTCCACGAATTCTTTCATTCTCTCCATCTTGCTTCCTCTGCCAACCACGGCACTCCCTCATAATCGCACCTTTTCCTTCTCCTCCCTGCGATAGTTGTCGGCGCTTTGTACATACACCATAAGTATTTGAGGTGTAATATGGCTCAGAAAACTATGGAAATATTGATTCTTTCATCTCGTAAACGAATTGAAAGCTTTGGGTGTTGGTAGCAGTAATTTAAGTTGCGGTAAACATGCATGTATGCAGCGAAGCATGGACGATAACAGCAACAGAGGAGTCAAGGCTGGAAACATTTGAAATGTGGTGCTACTGAAGAATGGTGAAGATGAAATGAATCGGCAGAGTGACAAACGGAAAAGTCTTAGGAAGAGTGTGAGAAAAGAGATGTCTACTGAAAACCCTAAAAAGAAGACGGAACAACTTAATCGGCCATATCTTAAGACACTCGATGGCCTAACGAAGACGATCGTCGAGGGAAAAGAGATCGGGAAGAATGGAAAAGGCAGGCCTCGTACGAGATATATGGAGCAAGTTGTGAAGGATGTAAAAGAGAAAAATTACGTTCATATGAAGAGGTTGGCTGATAGAAGAATCGTGTGGAGGGCTGCGTCAAACTAGTTCTTGGATTGCTGACCGATGATGATGGCGTATTTCACGGGCAACTGTGGGGGAAAAGTTCTGAAACGCGTGCATGTTTTAAGATTAGTAACTAGTAACTATTCCACGCTCTGGCAAATGTTAGTAAATAATTTAATGTATTTATAGAAATGACTGATTAATCAATAAATATTACATGGCCTTGATAAAATAACAATTTAGTGTCATTTATTGCTGAATTTTCACGTGTATTGTAACTGCATGTCCAATATTAAACATCACCATGATAATGTTTTCCCCTTGCCACACCCCCATGAAAACACCCTTGCGTTGGCTTGCGGGGTATTATATAGATTTAGATGAAACGTTTGACGGTGTCCTGCCCTTTCAGAGTCTTTTTTTATTTTCATTACCCGATCTCCTTGTTTCCAGAAGGGAGCAATTGGTAATTCTCACTCCCCAGCCAAACCGTTCTCTCACCCGCTTATTAGCGGTCACATTCCTCCGCCATGAGGTAGTATTCAGCATCGCACAAAATACATCAATCAATACGTAGGTACCTATGTAGGTGAAAATCTACAGATGTACAAGATATTCGGTATCTATGCGAACAGATAACTGCCAGGAAAATTCATACCCGGGAGTGCGTAAATAATACATAAATTAATCAAATAAAGTAAATTAATTAATTTAGTATCCCTGATTAATACCTTACTTGCTTTCAACAATTGCGGATGATTAAAAAAATTATTTTGCCTGTATAAAGTTCTACTAGTTCGTCACCAACGCGAGGACACAACCGACCGATCCTCGGGAGGCGCGGTAGAAGGAAAGGTAGCGATGGGATTAGAATGGTCTTCTCTACCTGCTCAGTTTCTTCCTACAAAAGAGTGTGACGGACTCCGGCCCCTTTGGATTGGCACTGAGTGGCAGGCGAAAAATATTGCTAGATTAAGGTTAATTAAGGACCGAGTTTGATGTCATTTTTAGGGTAAGCGGTCGGCAGTTCAGGCCATTTGCACCAAGGTGGAAAGGTGGATAATCGGGAGTAGGCGGTATTTTATTGGGAATTGTGGAAAGGTAGGGAGAAACCCGGCTTCGAAATTAACCTACTTTTAACGTTAGGGGGTCCATAATTTAACTTCAAATCTGACGGACGGGCTGCTGAACTTCTTTCTGATCTGAAGTTCTCTCCACACAGCACAAAAGCAGGGACAGGGACATCTCTGCTACTGCACGGACTTGAACCGGGACCCTCGGAATGGGAGACGAATACTCTTTAAATTTATTCCTAGAAATGATTTAATAATCCATGACTTTGCATTGCTTAGTATGGACCGACAATTTAGTGTCATTCATAGCATTAGCATTTTATGTGTCTAGTAATTGAATCCCTGCTATTTTCCTCGGAGTGGTACCGTTGTGCCTCTCGGCTGCATGTAAGTAAAGAATGTACGGAGTTAGTAGTGTATCTATTTTTTGCATGCCTGCATGGTAGCAAGTGTGATCTTATTCTCTCTGATTGAAGATGCATACCTGATGATGGTTCACCCTTTACCACGGTTGTAGATAAAAGGAAAGGTAACGGTGGGATTAGAAGGGTCTTCTCCAAGGTGAGTAAAGGAGACCTCTCTTTACTTACCTTGGGCCTTATACACCTGCTCAGTCTCTCCCTAAGAATGATTACAAAGAGCGAAACCATTCCAATACATACCCTGAGTTCAATTTGTTTGCAAATGGTTTAAGTAGGCATACATGCCAAAAAAATACCTATCCCACGCCGCCAGCGACTGCGACCGGTAGGGTATGAATTGATTGTAGATCGAGATATTACCGTCGCGTCGTCAAGCTCACGAGACTAGAACAACTAAATTCTATTAATGTCCGTTTATCACCAAATTATCGTGCCATTATTAATGGATTAAAGTCAGACGCATAGTTGCAGCTAGTTCACTGAGGAACACATGTTGAATAGACTGTCTAGTACCTACCCATCAGCTTAATTGCCATTGGCGGCGCTTTCGGGAGTAACTTTCATTACTTCGCCAACACATTTTCAGGAACAAAGATAATATCTTTAGAATCACCTGAATCCGCAAGCCATTTTCGCGGATTCGGTCGTTGTTTATGTGAGGATTTTGGCGCTAATGTCTTGATCAAAAAATGCCATTCATCAACTTCGTCACCTTTTCAATGTTTACTAATGTCGCGACATCGTTTTCGGAGATTTTTCGAGAAGTTGCCAGTGCTTAATTTTTGTGATAATTATAAGCTGCATTAATCCAAGAAATGAATTCAGAATTTCGGATAATTTACCGTCTTATTTTTTTTTGTCTTTTTATCGATCCAACGCATTGCCTTTTGTTCCGTTTAAACTTATACCCAATATTCACGATTCGCAGTCAAGTACTCGTTTTTATTTACTTCCACCCAGGACTCCATTTTATTCAACTCCCACGTTCTCACCATCCAATCAAAGTGAGAGCTTTTCTCAGCTAGCCTTATCGATTCTTCATTGCAATGTTATGATTATAGTGTTTTCCTCACGATTTATTTCAGTTATCGACTTCACCACTAGGTACCCATCACTCTATTCACACGAATAACTGGGATAAAGGCTTATAAATAGGAAAAATAATAATAGGAACAATTTATCTCTAAAAAATACAATTTTTTACATTCTTGAACGAAACGTTTTCATTCTCGTCGTCGGTAAATACGAGATAGACCGAATAAATGTATCTTTTAAACTTGTTGAAGAGTTATGGCCAAGTTTGGACAGCGTGGAGGTCACGAGTGTCTTACTGGCCTTTTCTTTCGTCTTTGATTCCCCGAACCTCATTATTCCTTCACGTCTTATTTTTCTCTGCTCTTAGGATATTATTAGTTTGGTCCAATTTTTAACTATCTCTATTTTGTGAGAAAGATTTGAGTTCTGAACTGATCTCTAGCCTGGATATTATCTGTTCTGATTTCATTCACCTCTGTGTCCTTCTGGATCTCGTTCATTACCTTTAGTCTTAGAGATTTCTCACAAGAACGTTCCAGTCCATTTGCGCTTGATGCCTGGAGAATTTAAACTATGTTTTATCGCTGCACCACTGATATTGTCATTGCATTGGTGAAGGTCCTCATCTCTTTTGTTTACACATCTTCTGTAGTTTTCCTTAAGTCCTCGGTCATTTTATTTCTTTTTGAATTTTCATAGTTCTTTATTCCCGTTCGTTCATAAGACGTTGTGAGCTGTACAGATTCTAAGCTTTTATTACTCTGTGTCGTGTCATAGTGTCTAATGTTGGCCTAGAATATTATCGGGCACTAACTACACCTGTCTGTGTTAGCTTGAGAGCGAAGTCCAGGTTCGTGACTCCTTCTCTGTTACTTCCTCATTCAATCCATTGGGTTGGATCTAAGAGGTTGGAATGAACTGGAAGAGGCACTGCAGCTGATTTGAGAAGCGAGCGGCCATCTTGGTAGGTACGTATTATGGGGCTTGCTTCTCAGAACACTTGTACGGTGAACTTGTTTGCGTTCAGGGTAAAACTAGTAAGAGGAATAATGGAATGTATTATCAATATTTACCAAATAAACAGGGGAAGTGCGTAAACACGCAAACAAGCGCCAAATATGTAGTTTTAACCCTTTAAATTTAGGTTAAATTCGAACCAGTTTCTGTAATAAAATCAACTCCAAGGGGCAGGCCACGGCCACCGAGAATACCACCACTTCTCGGTGGTCGTGAGCAGGCCCGTAGCCAGGCGGGGGGCTTCTGGGGCTTCAACCTCCCCGCTTCCGAAATTATTTTCCAATAATATTGTTCTGATTTTATCTGGGCATGATATCCGGATTACACTGCGTATAAGTGCTAAGTGCCTAGAAACTTGATCAATAACTTGATTCATATGCACTATAATAGCTTTTTTCAATCCTATAATTATATATGCGTTGCACCTCTGTTCTGTGGCCGGTCAAATTTACTGCTTCATAACTAAGCAGTGAAATTTACCGGTGAGAAGAGATAAGGATGGGCACTGTGAAAGTAAATAGTAAGCACTCAAAATTTAGGGAAGAGAATTGTAAAATGTAGGCACCAAACGGGCTGATTTGTTTCAAGTTACGCTACACTAAAATAGCTCCCCCTTCCTCTCCCCCCCCCCCGAAGCAAATTTCGGGCTACGTGCCTGCCCAGGGGAAACAAATGCATTAATAATACACTCTTAAATATCCTTGTGAGGATTAATTGATGCCACTACGATGGTGATCATGTACGATTTCATTGATTTTTATGTTTTGATACACATACAGTCTCCATAGGAGGCTGTATAAAACGCAATGGTACTGCGTAGGAGGGGTTTAATCCTTCCCAAGCACCCCTATTTTGGATTCATTGTTACCTCTAAGCTAGCATGCCTATTCCTTATCCAGTACAACGTAACCTCCTTGATTGGATCTATTCTCCCTGGCGCTTAAAATTCTTTGTTATTGTATTACATTCCTTCATTTTTAATCTACGAATCTCTCTCTCTACTAGTAGTCTCTGCATTCCGTGTAATTCATTCTTTTCCATCGCAGATACCCATGTTTTCAGCAATTCCTTGTGGATTTTCCAGCTTACTCTAGGCATCCTTATCATTTTGGGCTAAATGTTAACTATCATCATCAAAATCCATTCATTTTATTTCCTGGTTCTATCTTTTTCTCTCAGAGTGTATTCATTTTATCTCTTCACCCTCACAGCTCTTTCTCAGGTTCTCATAATGTTCTCCAGAACGAAATTTAAGAGAATAGGTGCAGAACCATATGTGGTACCCATACGTGGTAAGGATTTTTCGCGTAACGTCACAAACATTATATATATCGCTTCCATTGATTTCGTTTCTCTAATCGAATTAAGCGACACATAAAATATGCTATTTTTGTAGTTTTGTTATTTTATTATAATGGTGTGACATGCCTTTACCCAACATCGACAGTCTCATCGATAAGTTAACATTTTTCTCGCTATCAAAGCAAACATATCTTGTCACAGGAGGGATTTCTTGCTGTTTCACTAAAAACACATAATCCACCGCCACAAGGAGCAGACTACAAGACACTTGTCGATTGTGCCGCTTAAGTCGGTAGGAAAAACGAAAGCGATGGATGCGATATAAATCGTTTGCGACGCAACGCAAAAAATTATCCCCTCGCCATCTAAGGAAACCTTCCAGTACTACATCTCAAATGCATTACAATTATGCCCTATGGGGTTAGCCCTGTATATTATACTTACTCTATGATAGTACCTACACCGTAACGGTGGGACCCCTCCCGTAAGCGCCACGCAAAAAATGGACTGCCCCAAAAGACATCATTGCCTATCCAGCAGCGACTCATCTAGCTCAAACTCACATCATTCCGTTGGAAAGATAGCCAACATTAAAAAACTTGACTTAGGGAAAAGGTTTTCTGGATCGGGAATCGAACCACTGGCCATTAGGATCAGGAATCCTGGGTGACCTGGTGGCTGGGGTATTGGTCCGGCAAGCTAAAGGTTCTTGGTTCTATTACCGGTCCAGAAAACTTTTCCTCTGGCAATTTCAATACACTTGTTTTCCTTGCATAACAACAAAATAGAATCTTATATTAAAATACACTTGGATTGCTAAATTGTCCTTCTACACCTTTTAGCAATCCATGTTTTATTATAATGGTACAAAGGTGCATGGCGCACAGTTCGGCAAACTGTGGCTCCAGTAAGCATATGAGGTTCTGATGCAGAAGTTAAAACGAAAATAAAACTATCATAGTTCAATTTATAACGGCCTGGTGGCGTTCCTCGTGGATTATAAGGCAGTGGTCACACATGTAGGAAGCGAACAGCAATATGTAAGAATTGGTATATAGTTACAATTGGTGAGAACAGGATTAAAGAGAAAGTGTGCTGGGATTTGATGACACCAGAGTGCCATACGATAAGTGAACCAGCCGTGACGCCACGGTGACCTCCGGGCATTACGCCTACACTAAAAAATATTTTTATGCATTAAATGAAATATTTCCTCTACCAAACTTTTTGAATTTGTAGAAAAGAGTTGTATATACAACGGTTATAACAATAATTAAAATCGAAGAAAAAGGTACATCGTCAAAAAAGGATTTGAAAATTTAAAATTCTTATAAACATTATAAAATTGTTTATATTTTGTAATATAATCCTTTATCACATTTTTTCAATTCATCGTATTAAAAAAAGCCCTTCTGCACAACTGTACATTTAACAGTCTCGGAGATAGACCGTAAAATTTGCAGTAGCTTTTGAAAAATTCAAAATTTTCAACGTTTCAGTTTATCGTAAGTATTGCAATGTATTTATTGCAAATCTACTTTGGGGTTTTCTTTTTCTTATCAAATGGTGCCGCTATGCCAAATGTGGTCAAAATCAGTCACCCTAAGGGCAATCACCTTGTTGATTTGCCATGGAATGACCAAGGTATATATTGGAAACTCTGAAAGAAATTATGATATTTTAATTTCTGAATTGTAATTAGTCGTTTTTAACGTAATAATTGTTTCCAGTTGGCAATGGCAAATGAAACTATTTTGGAGGCAATTTCTCACAATCACTGAAACCAATAAGATCACATTTTGTATGATTTTACATTTCAATAATGATTTAGGTAATACTATTCCTTGTTAATTTTACTTCAAACTTCCCTGTTCGAGAACATATGTTTATGGCTCAGGTATAACTTTGGGGTTTTCATTTTCTTATCAAATGGTGCCGCTATACTATTCCTTGTTAATTTTACTTCAAACTTCCCTGTTCGAGAACATATGTTTATGGCTCAGGTATAAATTTGGGGTTTTCATTTTCTTATCAAATGGTGCCGCTATGCCAAATGTGGTCAAAATCAGTCACCCTAAGGGGGGTGACTGAAGGAGAGGTTTGGTACTTCCTTCTCAAAAACGTGCCTATCCCTCCTCTATATTGTAGCAAATTCACACGATCATTTCACTATTTTTTGGTGACAAGGGTAGGCACCAAGCGAGAAAATCTGAGTAGGCTATGTTGGAAAACCCCGACACAGCATAAATCTGCCCACACCACCAACGCATAGCTTGTCAAATAAGATAATCTCTCAGAATCGTTTGGCAACATCTTCTTTTCTTGGAGCTGTGGTATTTTCCTCGCATCCTTCAAGTTTATCTCGGGGAAGATGATTAATGGTGCCAGGCCAAGAGAGGTTATGAAAATGCTGGCGACTTGCGCGCTCTCCTTGACCATGAGAAAACACGGATCCCATGAGACCGACGGACGGCCTCGACCTACATTTCCTGATCGCCAACTCGCATATGAAAAACTACAACGCTCCTTTGTTTTTAATAATTTTGCGAAGGAAAACGTCGGAATCCACCTGATGAAGGGAAGACAAAGATGCCACGGGTAAAAATATAAGGAATGCACAAAATGGATGAATCTTTTTCCACTGCGGGAATACATCTTCCGCGCGTGTATTTACGACGTGATGCATTCTCACTGCGGTATGAAATAGAATTCTTAAAGTTGAAGCGAACTAAATGAAAACCAAAATTTCATGCCTTATTGAAAACTGGAACCTAAATAGAAGAAGCAGATTTTGTTTATTCAAAACAGAGAAATTAATTAGTGATGGTAAAGATATGGCGACATTCTTTCGATATTGAACCCAGTGGATACTTTACATTCAAAACGAGACTGCCGTTGGATATTCATTATTTTTGCAAATTTCAACTGCCAAACACTCAAGACAGCGCATAGCTTATAAACTATCTATTAAGGAATGCAAAAATAATAACAAAAATATCTATTTTCAAATGCTCCTCTTATTTGCAAGGTTGATCTGAGTTGCATTGCATTTATATCTGTCGATATAAATGTAGATAATATAATGGCAATAAATTATGGGAAATATTACCAACTATATATTAGTTACATCATGATGCAGTACAGAAAATAAATGAATGTGACACAAAGTAATTGGTTTAAAAAAATAAAAATATTAGCATCTGCGCTCTAATTTCTTTTTCTTTCAGCCAAAAAAAATTCATCACGCAATAGTTTACTAAATCTGGGGTCATAAGCAATACGAACGGTAAAGAGTTCGCAGTTTCTACAAATTGAGGATATAATCATTTATGCTGGAATAGGATACAAACCTTAAAGAAAAGTGAGATCTCCTTTGTAGGTATTTTAAAGTAACGAACTCTTTCCTCCGTAACAGTTTATTACTCACCTGACAGCAATATGACTTTAAGGGTAATAAATAGTAAGTGACACACTTGGAGTTTTTGGTGATGGGAACGAGTGGTACGTATGACCAAGCCGGCGTATCTCAAGTGAAAATTTACGCAAAAAGATTTGGATGAAAGAATGGCGAGGTACTCCTCGCAACTTACCCGGAAGAAAGTCATGGTCGAGCCACTGTCCAGCGTCCCGTAGGATATCTCCGTTTGCCCGGCCAGGTCCTCGGCATTCTCGATGGGGGTAATCATTCTCTCGACGGTGAGAAAGGCCGCCAAGTTGGCAGTGTAAGACGAGATTATGATGAGGGTGAAGAACCACCAAATCCCTCCGACGATGCGGGTGGACGTTGCCTGGTTCATCGACAGCGTTGTTCCAAAATTAGACGAGAGAAGGTTGCCGGAATAGGAAGCACAGTGGTTAGGGTCAAATTCCCAAAAGTCTAAGACGACATGCTCTTTGATTTGGTACGTTGCGAGAAAGTATCCAATTTAAAAAGGATGATAAATTTCAAAATTTTACTTCATCAAAAGTTTCCAATGGAAAACTATTAAGAAGGGACAGCATAAAATTTATAGTTCACTGAAATACGCTGTATAATTTTGATAAAAAGTTTTTAAATCACACAAGAAAATGGTCACTACTGTGTATTACTGTTCATTAGAATAGTACGGAACTAATGACTTTACTATTAGTTTAATGACTAAGGCATTGTTCGAAACAAAGATAAAATAGATAAAATACTTAGTGGTTTGAAGAAAGTTAGTGGTACAAATTCAGGAAGAACATTCTATAAAATGACAGCGTCAACGACAATGACAAATTCTATAATGTTAATTGGTGACCCTTATTTATTCATAACACTGAGTAATGAAGGAGTAATAAAACGCAACAGTACATGCAAAAAATGTCTGGGTTTCTAATTTTATAAATTTCGAGATTACCCAAGGCGATCACTAAGTAAACAAATGATATCTCCGTGCTTGCTATGAAGGTTTTATAGGGTAAAAACCGTGCATGGGTATTACTCTACTGGGGCTTATCCGAGTAAGCTTTACTTTATTCCGGTTAGCATGAACTGAAAAGGACACAACACTAAAATACAGGCAGGTACTGGGTTTATTGCCGGAGTCCCCGCTTGATATGGGTCTTATACTTGACGTCTTAAACTAGCCATAAAGGGAATAGCCACCGGAATCGTAAAATACAATGAAGGTTGGATAGTAACTGTTAACTGTTCTGACGGATACAGCTCCATTCATAAAAACAAATGTTTTAAGCGTTTTTTATCCATAAATACAAGGGTGATGAAACGGCATGCATAATAAATAAATATTAAATTTTTGCAGAGGAAGTTAAAACCTTTGTACGTCCAAAATACCAAATTAGAGTTGGAAGCATTATCATTGTTATAATCCATTTCTAAAGATTTTTTTGATAATAATTGTCAGATACTATCACACCTGAAATAGATTAGTGTTCTCAGGCAATGTTCTGTATTGCTTGGAAAACATATTAGTTAAAACCTAATCGAAAAACAAATTCAGCCATAGATATCTGAAAAAGATATATATATTTACCATTCATATTGAATTTTGTGGGGGATATCGGTAGAAAAATAGGTTTAAACATTGGAAAAAAAGGTTTTCCCAAAAAAAAAAACGTAGACACATTAAGAGATTCTTACGTTTAACTTAAGAATAGTTTAAAAAATCATATAATGTGGGAAGAATTGTGTGCAGAAGCTTAAGGTGTGGAAATGTGGATTTTTGATGACGAGGTATTGACATGAATGATTAAAATCGCCATTATTTGGGAGAAACAATTTTAAAAGGTGATTTAACTGTCATGCTCATCGCTCTCTCTCTCCTCTCTCTCTCTATAGCTCTCACGTGAGCTGGATATCCCTCGAAAGTCATTCGTGGTGGCCAGCTGATTCCGAGAAAGAAAAAAAAGATATATCAACAGGTTAACGACGAAATCAAAATGAACATCCAAGTAATACCAATGATGCAGTAATCGTTTCTTTGTAGGGACGGGAGTAGGAAGAGGATCACTTTTACAAAGTGACTCCTTTCACTGGCGGAAAAATGCGAAAAATTCCAAATAATGACTCCTCAGAAAAGCGGAGCAAATGAAATGCAGAAAGATTAAATATGTAAGAGGAGGCCGAAGAAAAACATTTCGTGTGAAATGTGAACGAACACTTATACATGGAATATTTTATAAAGGGAAACAAAGGCGAGCATTCCAAATTAAAGAGAAACAAGAAAATAGACCAAAAGGTTCAAAAAAGCCAGCAGCCATTTAAAAAAAAGTCTTAAAAATGATTTCGTAAAAGCTTTGATCAATATTTTCATGCAATATTTATATAATAGTCCCGGGTAAGCGGACACTTTGAAATAAGGAACAAACAAAGAGAGAGCGAAGTTTTATTCAAGGAATTGGAAGCCAAGTTGGCCTCAAGATGCCGAAGCCAAGTTGTTTCTTTTCTCAATCCTCCCTCAATAAAGGGCCTTTGGTGACGACATGAACCTCCATGCAGTGAATCAAAAATTCACATTCCAACGTTTGCTGTTTGTAGATAAATATATACAGTGGAGTGAGAAACCAAAGAATTTATTGAAAGGGACGTGGGAAAAAAAGTTTGAGCTGACAATTAGAAACAAATTGTTTGGTGACAAGACACTAGAATTGCTTGGTGAGGGAAAAACATTTGAGGCTGTAATAAAACATACCGGAAACAGATAGAAATAAAAAATAACTTTATGCTAAATGTCATAATGAGGACGAGAAAAAGGTCACTATGTAACGTTGAAATTTCAAATGTTTGTGACCGAACTTCAGGTTAAAACTTCCAATTTTACCAAGAGAATTTGGTGGCATTTAAAACGAGAGCGTATCAAAGAACGTTGTTCACTATAAGTGGCCACCCTACTTCAACCTTCCGAAATTTTGAGAGATTTTAAAGTTTGGATCCGGCATAGTTCCATTTACATCGAGAATGTTCAGTGTTTCATCGGAGGTGTGAGAGTGGCAGTGTACTAAAATAACTTTTAAAAATTTTGAGTTCTTGAAAGGACATACTCGTTGACTAAATAAAGACTGACGTAATTCATCAAGCTGTACAAGAGAGGAAAAATCATTGGTTCAACAGCGGCTATGCATACTACCGTAAACAAGTTTAGTTTATAAATACTACGTCCCTTTTTGGTTAGTGTTTTTAATATGAAATTCTACTGCTAGGAATCTCCGCGGAACAAGGAGCTTATAGCGTTCATTTCAAGCAGATAATAGACTTTGATTTCAGGCAATACAAATTCAAGGTGTCACTATGATCTACTTTGGCACTCATGCATCATCATTTGTACAAAGCCATGCACTGCTAAACAAATAGGAAAAAACATTTACACGCAGCAAAAATAACGGAAGAAGAAAATAGAATAAAAAAGCAGGCTTGTTTTACATCGAAACGAAAAGTTTTTGAATTTTTTTGAATGAACATGCACAATCTGTCTACTCAGTAGTGAAGGAATTGCTTATTGCCATTCCAAAATATGACAGTAAAATAGCATATTTGAAAGTGAGGAGTTTTATTTGAAGTCATTCGCTTGATATTTTTGTAATGACTCCGTGTAGTGTATAATTGCATCACATTACGCCTAAGAAAAAAAAGAAAAAAAAACTAGCCATGAATTTTTGGCTAATAGTAACACTTAAAGATAAAGGCATTGTGCATGTCCCGAAATTTGACGGTGATTTTAAATTATGAGATGCTACTTTTTAAAAGTAATTAGTAAATGTAAAACAAGCTTCTACGGACACCCCTTCAGCCCATGAATTCACGAGTCCTAGCTATAGTATTATAAAACAACCAACATATCAAATCGCTTTCAATTTCTAAGTCTGCCCTCTTTTCAGTACGGAAGAACCTCCCTTGAGGCTAAGCCTTATTGAAAGGGAAGGGTACAATAAAATCTTTGTAGCTATTACATACGAAGCAAATGCACTAAAAGTAACTGAATGAAATTGATATGTAGATCAACTTTCCGTAATTTTAAAAGGTAAAGGCTTCAGAATCCTCATAAATATTACGCAAAAACTATTTTAACGAAATAGTTAACAGATTATAGCTCCTCCGACTAGATGAAGTAACCCGTGAAAAATCTGGCTTAGATTTGGAGCTCACTGCGATAAATTTTTGATTAAGCTATTCAAGATTTTAAACTTTACATTTGCATATAGATGGACTATTTATTGGTGAAAATGACAATAAATGATTTCCTTAGTCATGATATCACAGATTTGAATAAGAGATTAAAAAGATGACTTCAACTAGATTTTAAAATTAGGACTCTTTTGAATTTAGCTTTGAATAAGTTTCCACCAAAAATAGCCCAAGAACCGACGTTTGGTTCCTTCAATTAATGGGATATGGGAAAAGTTTGAATAGTTTTTTAATTTTCACTTACTGATGACGATGCAAAAAAGGCGAATCTATCTATAAAGGCTTCAAGGGCTTGATTTTTTTCTTGTACAACATGCAAAATGCCTATAATGTGAACGTGGAAAATAAACATGAAAGTAGAGAGATCATTATAGACACCACTATTTTAAACAGCTATCGAAAATATTTTTTTGAGCACATTTTCCCTATGGAGCCCTTACTGTTTACTGGAGAATATTTCGATCGAACTAGCATGCGATATGGCATTCGACAATAGTAGTCGAATCTCACTCCTCAAAACTTGAGGTCGAGGGACAACATTTTTGCGGGGAAAACGAGATAGATATGAAACATGGTTGCCGTATAGTCAGGAAGTCAATAAGGTCTATAATATAAACTCTAGTCATTCCTTTCCCCTGTTGAAATTGATTCATTTCTGTTGGTCGTTCATCGTTTCATCACGGGCCGAGAACGGTGTCCAAAGATCAAGGGCAACTCCCTGCTACGCGTAAGCGCAAACGAAGCGTCGCAAGCTTTCGTGGAAGACAAAACTAGGAAGGCGCGCGACGAGTACTAAGGGTCGCGTGACAATCACAAACCTATGTATCTTTAAACTCACACTCACATACACAAACACATAGAGAAACAAGTATGAACTCCGGGACTTAAGTACCTTTGGATTAAGGTCTGAACCCTGCTGCATGAGAGTGCCGATGGTGAACCAGAACGAGTTGGCGAGGGAGAACTGGTTCTCCACCACGTCGCTCTCGGTGAGGCAAGGGTGAGGATTGTGCCACTCATAAGGCGAGAAGCGGGCCACCACGAACATTGTGAGGGACACGAGGAGGTAGGCCGCGAGGACGTAGAGCCATATCTCCACCGCTAGTGGGTTCATGAAGGAGAAGAGGCGAGTGGGTTGGGAAGTGGGCACCTGGGAAACGTCGGCGGGCGAAATGTCGGTTGGTTGGTTGGGAAAGGGACACACGCAGTCGGGAATTAACGGCCGGATTCGCAGACACGCAGGTAAGAAGGAGAAGATGTCAGGTAGTGGGTAAGCGCAGCGGCGTCGAGAATTTATCAAACGCGATCGGAAGAGTTTATTTTATATTTTATTTCATTCGGGTGAGGTTTGGCGCGTGAAATAAGAACGGTACGTTCAGGTGGCGAAGGGATAAGGGACGAGGAGGGATGATAATGCGGACAGTTTAGGATTTTTTTCGTCGGAGAAGCCGTTAAAGCATGCAAGAAGAGAGATAAAAAGGAGTTTATTTATTTTAAAGGAGGAAATTACGAGAGGGAAGCCATGCGTGTTGAAACGATGTGATAGCAGACGAGGGATGAAAAAGATATTATCGAGAAGTATTGTGGTTTCGTTGGGGATAGTATGAAAATCCGACCAGGACGATCACAAAAAATTGGGGATTTTTTACGTGCGGGGAAATAAAAAAAGTGTTGAAAAGAGATTCGGACGGATATATATAAACAGGAGAACCAAATCGCAGGACACGAATGGTGGATCAGGATTTTGACAAAGAGGATGTAAAATACAGTATAGGAAACAACGCATTATAAAATATAAATGTATTTATGCAAACATGAGGGGAATGGGTAACATTTTATTACGCGAATAACACCGAATTGGAATAAGGGTGAAACACAAAAATATCATAAAAGAGATAGCAAGGTAAAAAAAATGAAGTCACATGGAGGAGCATGAAATGCGTCAAAAATGTAGATAAATGTTGAATACAACAACCAATATGGTCGGAGTGAAAGGATAAATTTGAAAAGGAAGAAAGCATAAAGCATAAGAGCAATCGTTAAGCAATGATATTCGTGTTGGAGATATTTTGAAGAGAAAAAAAGGAAGCCGGTCGATCATAGAGTTCGGTATTAAAAGAGATGCGGAGGTGGGACGCGAAAAAAGAAGAAAGAAGAGAGAAAAAAGTGGAGCAAAGGAACAGCGAAAAGACGAAAAGTCAATGTTTCAAGCAATACATAATGACGTGCAAATTCGCATGCAATCAAATAGTTACAGAGAAGTATGAAAAAGGGGAAAAGTAATTGAACCCAAGAGAATAATTAAGATTTCCAGAGGTAAGAAGGTCACAGAGAATGTGTTTATCGTGGGCACACAAAGACAATGTTGGCACAGGGAAGAAACAGTGAGGGGTCATTTTAGAGGGCAAAAAAATGTTGAGATATTGGAGATTGGCAGGGGAGGTGGGGGGAGATGAGAAATGGATTAACCGTGATGTGAGAAAGCGGGGCATGCATATCGAACCAGGTGCAGAAACGCGGGAAGAAATAAGGTAGGCGGTGGAGAATTTCGAAGAGGGAATCATGGAAGAGAACAGAACGAAAAAAAGAGAAAAAATATGATTAAGAACTCGGAAAAAAATAAGTCGAGAACCATCCACTTGTCGCTGCAATAGCTCGGTGGACGTGAACGGGGAAATCAAGTGGTAAAAAAGATTAGGATGATAAAATATTATCACCGAACTTAGACAAGAAACTACTCGAGAGAAAATTTGGCAAATATGTCTGCCAAATCTCAACACTGCGACGGAGAAAGCAATATCTTTTAATCTTCACTTCGCATTGCCAAGGTCTTAGGCCGGATTTCCTCCGGGCACAATTATTTTACTTGGAGATATTAGTTCGATTATTAGTACCAGAGGGAGAAAAAAGATTTGAACTTCATGGATAGGGTTGAAATAAATTTCAGTTAACGTTTACCGGATTAGGATAATCGATTGCTAATGAGAAATTGGTTCGTAATTGGTAGCGAGGAAAACTATAAAATTTCCTCGGTTTTATGTATTGATCTCCTTGAGTTCTGATATTATGATCGCCAGCATAAGTAAATTTATTTCCTTTTTTAATACACATAATCCATGCTCCTTAAAGCCCAGAGAATCTATTTTCACATGATCTAGGAACTTTTAAAGGGCCCATTAGATATTGTGACAGTAAAAGAGGTTCGGCGTTCATCTTGAAATTAGATGAATGGTACACCCCTTTCAGTGAGGCCTCCTGACTTCACGAGTATTTCCATGAAAGTCTCTCGAGGTTCCCTTATGTTTTCATGGAACTTGGGAACTCCCAAAATATTCGCAGACTTTATCACTCTGTCGCGACCTACAGACAGCTCGGATTGCTTAGGCGACGAGATATGGATAATTCGTTTCTTGCCTAAATTCGGCCCTGTGAGAGAATAATAGGGAATAAATCGCCGAATCTTGACAGGCCACTGGTCCCCTCTATCGTGATCTGCGGAAGGAATTGAGATAGAAAGAAATATTTGAATGAGATTGTCGGGAGGACTACTTTCGGACGCCGCTGATAACCTCACCTTCGGGTCCACGCCTGAACCCTGACGTAGCAGCGTCCCGGTGACGAACCAAATGCTGTTCGAGAGGGTGAACTGGTTCACCAATTTCCTCTCCTGTACCTCCTCCTCGTCAGTATCCTCCTCCTCCTCCTCTTCCTCCCCCTCGCCCTCCAGGCCCCCGTCGCCATCGTAAGACCCTCCAAGGGTTGCCTTAGAAACAGTCGGGTTTGGACCCACGAATTCCTCCTCCACGACGTAAGGCGGGTGCCGGATCTGGGAGGTGGACAGTGGGCGAGTGGAAACTGCTCCCCCCCTCTCCCACCGGCGCTTCTTCCGCTTGCCGCGGGTCGCGGGTGCCGTGTCCGCGAGCCACGGCTTGGGATCCCGCCACTCATACGGTGTGAACCGCGCCAGGGCGAACAGTGTGAAGCCGGCCAGCAGGAACGCCGCGCCCACGAACAGCCAGATGTCGAGCGCCAGCGGGTCGAGGAACGTGAAGAAGGTCGACTCCTTGTCCGTCGGGACCTGGGATTTTTTTCATCACCCTTTATTCAACACATAAATCATTCGGCCATCGATATAGGAGAATGATGGATACCAAGGTTTCCGGCTCCGGATCCAGAGAAAAAGTTATCAATGTTAAATCCATCTAATCAGGGTCACGATGGGGTTCTTTGCAAAATAAATAATGTACTCGTAGTGGTGAGAAGTACCTATTAAGTCCCATACCCAGGCTGGACTGAAGAGTTGAATCGGTATAATTTAATCATTATATGAGCGTGCATGAACTTTTCGAACATTTCGAAGTTGTACCGGCGTGCATACCTTGGCATGCCAGGCATGTCAAATTCATCCAAAGGGTCGCATGCAACATGCAGAGAATTGGAATTTACCGGCACCGCGACAAATCTACCATCATCATCATCGGTCAAAAATCCTAGGATTGGTTTGACGCAGCTCTCCACTCGATTCTTTTACCTTCCAACCTCTTCATATTAACGTAAAATCTACCATAATGCATGGATTTTTTTCCTAAACGGACCGAGTACCTGCCCTTAACAATGCAGATTTCGCAAATGAATTGTACCAAAATAACTTTAAAATAACCTAGCCTTTCTATTGCACGGAGTGAAGGATTACCAAGGTGACAAGGCGTCAGAAATTAGTTAAGTATGTGAAAGAGAAGAATTAGGTAAATACGAAGAGGAATCAGCTGGTATACCATATCCCATGGTACTAAACCATGCCATATCCTAGAGGAGACTCTTGTGGAGAGCTGCGTCAACCATCATGATTATTGACTGGTGATGATGAAATAATCACAGTGAGGGGGAAGACGATGCTTTTAGATGTGTATTTGGATACCCATACGGCGGTATGCAGGCTCAATATAATTCTACCTCTTTTCAACTCAATATATGTTTACATCGCAACAATTTTAATTAAAGCATAGGTTCCTACCCTATCAGCTTTCATTTACTAATTAGGCATGTACTAATAAACGGTCACTTTACTTATATTTAAAAAATATTATGACAATATCAACGATACATTCACAATATAGAATCTCTATTTGCACTAAACAAAATAGTTGGCTAAATAAATGAAATATAGGTACGCAAAATGGAGAGGAGAAACTAATTTTACGATTAGATTTACCTACGCATAAGCTCTAAATCCTGAGATAAATATGTGAGCCAATCTAGGAAAACTATATGTAATGCATAGAGGGGTATTTAGTCTAAAATCTGGCAATGAGATAAAACTTTTTGACAATAATCCGGTTACAGTCCGAGATAAATTCAGTACAAATGATAGCAGTCAGCTGAGAAGTCGCTAGGAGCGCGTAATCATATGCTTGGACCTAGGGCTTAAGGCTTAAATTCTAATAACCATTATTACGGTGGGAATAAAAATATTTACGCCAATAACGCAAAATAAACAAAGAGTCAGCAACAAATAGAAAGTAAAAGAAAGCAATTGTGAGAGATATACTTTCTTTTACCACGCCACATCCATCAGCCCCTGTGGCCTAATGGATAAGGCATCGGTCTCCTAAACCGGGGATTGGGGGTTCGAGTCCCCCCAGGGGTAAATTTTTTTCACTTCGTAAATTAATGATTTTGGTTTGTCTCAGTCAAATATTTTCAATAAACATTAATATTATATAAATTTTCCTTTTTATGCGCAATTTAAGGGGGAGACATTTTTTTCACCTCTCCTACGTCAAACCCTTTCCTAGCGTGTTGATCCAATTGCATTGTGTGTGTACGATACCTTTGTCGCATCGATTTTCACCGGTTACCATATTTGATGTTGGCCTTTTTAGCTATGAAAAATTGTTTAATCGTAAGAAATAAATATTCAAGCATCTAGAGAATCCGATGGAAGGAAAAAATATCAAAAGTTGATCCATCGCATTAGCCTTTCCTAAAGTTAGCTATTATTTTCTGAGAAGGGTTTCATGCATTGAACAAATGTTGTTAAGGCTACTCAGCTGATTAAAGGAAAATGTGAATGCGCAAAATTACTTCTAATTGCTCGTTATTATCAGCGATATATTACATGATTACATACAGGCAATATACCTCATCAACTCGGTGAGTCATTAATGTTCCCGTCAGCGACAATTACGTTTGAGCATTTGATAACGTTTGATCGCATAGTTATTTATATATTATTTGTTTATTTTCACTGAATGCAAATAACAGACAAATGGAATAATCTACATTTTTTGAAACTTCGATTCAAATGCTGCTCACACTGCAAATGATTATGAATTCTAATTCCTTTGATGTGATTTAATATTTTGACGTTTATATCGGTCAATTGATTTGATTCAGAGTCTCTTGGAAACCTCTGCAAATTCCTAAGGGACTCTTAACATCAGCGTTGTCTCGAGTCCTTCTATTTAATTAACAAATGCATATATTCCCTTCACTTTCACTTCCCAGGAAAACTCACTCAATTAGTCAAATTGCCGGTGATGGACCCACAGAAACATCCTAGCCATAAAATGTTTTAACCTAGCCAGCGCGTTTTCCTTTTGATATTTCATAACTTATACTAATTACGAATATACCCTCAACTTTCTAAGATCTATTCTTCCTCATTTGATTATACTCGGGAAACAATTCAGCTTTTTGAAATATCTATGGATTATTAATTTTGTGACTCCTTTTCTATGAGATTGAAATTAAAGAGAATTTGACTTGTGACTTGGGTCAAAAGTTAAATTTTACGATTACACAAATAAGTAGATAGTAATTTCGAATACGAATATTGCCTAAATGACTTGTAAAACATACCAAAAATGCAATGTAAATTCTATAGTATTTTATTAAGGTCGGTATGCAGAAGGAGGTTACTATGGAGTTACAAGAGTTCTTCCCTGAAAATTTGTGCTAATTTCAATGTACTTTAATTTCAAGACGTGACTATATAGGTCAGTTCTCAAATTTTTAGTAGTGAATAAATCATGAGATATGAGATACATGGAACAGGTTGTGAAGAATGTAAAAGAGAAGAATTACGTCACAATGAAAAGGTTGGCCGATAGAAGAATCGAGTGGAAAGCTGCGTCAAACCAATCCTAGGATTGTTGACCAATGATGATGATGATGATAATGATGAATAGGTACATCATTTTTCAATCTCGATAGAATTATTCCTTCGAACCACAAAATGTTACCAAAACTGAGAAATTTGAATATTAAGCCCATTTCACATGGTACTTGATCCAGCACAAGGTCGACTATACTAGCAAGTATGCTAGCTTTCCAGTATCGTGTGAATAAAACCAGTATGCTGGCTAGCAAGCATGCTTGCTAGCATACTCTCTGAGCTACTGGGTTTCATACTTGATGTGATGCTAGATTTCTAGTAGCCCCCAGTAGGACCCAGTAGCCATCGGCCAATCAAGTCACGTTACAGACGCTGTGCGAAATTCTCTTTTTTTTTATTAGTATGGAATCATATGGAATAACCGCTTCATGGCAAGCACAAGCACCTCCCAGGACGGTTCCAATCATGCTAGATTCCGTCCTAAATATCAAGCAGGGGCCAGCACACTAGGTCTTGTGCTGGATCAAGTATCGCGTGAAACAGGCTTTATTCACAAATTTACATCCTGCCTCTAAACTAAAGGAAAAACAGGCATTACAAGAAAAAAATCATAAAATTTGATCTCCCATACCGTTCCAATAATTTCACTATTAAATCCTTGCTTGATCCATTTTCTTAGATCGGGAGATGGAAAGATATATTTAAAATGAACGTGAGGGCAATCGTGAGGAGAATCAAGCGAATTTTAGCCAACATGCCAAGGCGTTTATAAAGTGACTGCCTGCCCTAAAAGGGGAGGTTTCTGAGGGTCGTTGGTCTTCATTTAAGAGGAAGGACTCACTCTCGGGGATGTGACTGAACGTGCAGTGCACATTCTCGGGTCTCGGGTTCGATTCGTGACTGTTTTGAGATTTTAGCGCGTAATTCAAATCCATTCTTATCTTCACGGGATAGCAAGGGATGGTAACTCCTACCTCTTCCCCGAAGGGCTCGGTATCATTAATGCACCGTATTTATTTGATCTTTTAATGAAAAATGCCCAAGAAAGAATGAATTGGCAATGTCATCATTCAAACTGCTCAGGTTTGGTAATATATTGTAGAGAGAAAAATAGATTTGACTACGCCGGGTATCATTCTTCAAGGCGATGCTGATTCCGACGCCAAATATCTCTCCTCACCATAATTTCCAAACTATTCTCTAATGCCCTCCTATCCTAGACACACAGGGGAAATACAAGAAGAGTAAAGGATAAGTGGGAAAAAATCCGCAAACGTCGTCGAAGCCAAGATAAACGTGGTTCAAAAGAGGCAATGAGGAATTAAAAATATTCGTGCTCATTTAATGAACATATCATTTTTATCATTCTCAAAAAAAAGAGGGCTCATTGGTAGCGTTACGTGAATCACAGGGGGTGGGTGTGTCGGGGAAAATGTCATGGAGGGTTGGAGGAGGCGACAAAAAGTGAAAAAAACCACGTACATAATATATTGATGACCTATTTATGGAGAATATTACATGGTTTGTTGTTCACCATCCTTAATGACCACACACAAAATTTGAATTCAAAGATCACGTACTAGCCGTGAAGCCATTAGCAGAGTTACCCGCTGAAATTACACAATAGCAAATATTCCACAGGCAAAAAATCATTGGCATCGACGAAGGCCAATGATTTTTTCTCTGTGGAATATTTGCTATTAACACACAACATTCTCCATCCGTAGTAATTTATGAGAAATCGTTCATCCATTGGCTCATTTCTTACAAGTCATATAATAACCGATTAGGTTTTTTTTCACACTCTTTCCCTCTTTCCGACAGGGAAAAGTGAGTAACCCCAAGACTTCGCGTGTCTGAGGACCTAGTTCAACCAGAACGCTATGCCGAGGAGGGCTGTGTTGAGGACCGAGAGCGACGCGTTCCCCCGCTTCAACATTGATTTCGGAGGCGTGAATGAGCTGGGGGGGAGCGGGATTAGGATAGAACCAGGGGCTCCCATCCTAATATCACCCGACTGTAATTTCTACTGCTTAAACCCATCGGACCGTAACTTCCCGCGCGCCGGTTTCCGCTCACCGAGGCTCCAGATCTTGAAAAGGGACATCTTGAGGATTAGAGACGGGAGACCTACACCCTTCTCCCCTTGAAATCCTTTCGCCCACTTAAAGAAAAAATGCTATCCCAGGTAAGGAGAGCTTAACTGTGGATGATGGACTGACTGGGACGCTAAATGTTTGAAAGCGTCGCAACAGCTGATGCTACTGAACGCAAAAGTTATCAAGAGCAGCGCTCAACAGTTTCTAATCTGCTGAAGTTGGAAGTAGCGCACTAATTTTG
Source organism: Platycnemis pennipes (assembly GCA_933228895.1). Classification (NCBI taxonomy): domain Eukaryota; kingdom Metazoa; phylum Arthropoda; class Insecta; order Odonata; family Platycnemididae; genus Platycnemis; species Platycnemis pennipes. The sequence continues at coordinate 106,897,885 of OW121854.1, read as the reverse complement.
GAGCATTAAATAGCATGTCGAAAACGGTGATAAATGCATTTATTTTCTATCAAAATTGAACCTGCAGAGCATTTTAATGACGACTATGTGTATTAAAAATTAATTAAATTAGATTTTTTTGCCACAAAGGTAATATCAACAACAGCAGAATATTACCCGATTCTTATTTCCATTAGCAATTAACGATAACGAGTTTACGCCAACCGCATCCTGGCTTGAAATCATACAATTATTAAGGTATCCACTCTGGGTTAGTTTGTCATTATTGTGGGAATACACATCAAAGCACTCTACTTGTTAGACTGAGGTTTCATTACTTGAAGAGAGTCTACGAGTATTCTTCTTGAGGACATGAACATAAGGATCTGGGAGAACACAATTCCGGGAATCCACGCCGTTTATAATTGAGTTTAGCTTCTAGAATAACTTTGAAGAGACATTGTTCATTGCATTCCAAAATTCACTAGAATCTTATCTAAGGGATGAAAAGCGAGGCCCACATTAAAAATAAGAGTTTAGGCTTCACTTTCATAGAGCTGACACCATTTGTTTTTATGAACGATAGAACCAGCTCAGGGTACAACATTTTTTACATTGGCTATAATTAGCAGAAGACTAATTTCAAAAGTTAAGCCACCGGTATAGCATCGATTCTATCGATTCTGTCACCCCATCTCACTACTCTAGGTGAGCGAAAGTGTGCTGTGTGGGATGTGAAGTGAGATTTATTTGCTTTCATTGTAGGAATCGAGAGATAAGACCTGATCAGGTTTGCCGGATCAGGATTCAAACCAGCTCCTTTCTTGTCCTAAATTTTCTGATTAGACCTGAGGGGTTTGACATAAGGGCGTGCCATTTATCCTGTACTGCCTTGCAATTAAGGTACCAGTGTAATATTTTTCAATCGAACATGGTAGAATAATGTCGTGGCAATAAAATATGCTTTTAATAATATTCTGAAATGGCGTGTTTTGAGTTATTTAAGGTCAAAGATCACAGTGAATGGCCCCAAAACTTAATCTGTCGTAAGGAGGTCAAATAAGATATCAATAGAAAGCTCTTGTCTTAGCTTTTCAATGGAGATTGAATTTTTACGCTAACGTATTTAGAAAAAAATATACCACCATTTATAAAGATGGTCGTTCATCATTTTTTATGAAATTTTTTATCTTTATTATGTCTGTATCTCAGTCAAATTTGAAAATAATTTTAGAATTGGAAGAATTAAATACATTGCTGCTAGTGTCCTTTATGCCAAGTTCATAAAAATCAGAAGTGGTGAGGTCAAAAATTTATTTATTTTATTGACCTAATTCTTTCAACTGCATTACGTACCATACTTTATAATTAATTAACAGCTTTATCAGCTAAAAGCCAACTTCACGGCTGGAAGCGTACCACCCACTGCCACACTCCCTCGCGGTGGCTGGCAGGGTAAAATATAGATGTAGATGTAGCTCTTAATTTTTCAGCCACAACATTGACATCGCAGATTTTCTACCGCGACCATGACAAATCTTCATCAGTCATCAATCCTTTGATTGGTTTGACGCAGCTCTCCACTCGATTCTCCTATCAGATAACCTCTTCATATTTACTCTTCTCTTCTCCATCACATCCTTCACTGCTTGTTCCATATATCTAATCCGAGATATATACACTAATATGCCGCGAAATTTTGGCTCTCCCTACCTGAGCAATAATTTAGGAAGACTATTAAGATCGTTAACCTATCATTTTTGTTTGAAAAAGCAATAATAAATCTAGTAAACTTTAGCGCAAAACAATGTCAACCTCTTAGGTACAGTAATGCAGCATCTATCACCAATTTATCGAAGCTGTTTACGATGCAGCTAACGTTACAGATGGAAAGAGTCGCGACTCCCCAACCTTGTCATCTGAGAGTTTGGGAGGCAAAGGGGATGGCCTGTTTGAGGTAGGGACAGGACTCTTCCTATTGATGGGAGCAAGAAAACTCCATCTCCTTCTCATTCCCCACTCAGATGGAACTCCGTCGCACTTCTGAAACGGGAGGGCCCCTGAAGCGTCGCACAGTGGGGCCAAATCGCATTTTGCCGGACAAAAGTCCAAAACTGCTTTTTATGAGATAACGTCTTGAAATTTGGCACAATACACACAAATGATTGCTGATTATGGAATGGTAAGTCATTTTTCATAGGTATTACCCGTTACTTAGATACAGAGGCTCAAACACGACCAAATTTCGAAAAAAGCGCCCACTCTCATTTTTCTTCGAAAATCTAAAAAGTTGAGCAGATATAGGAGTAATTAAAGGATTTTTATGAAATAAAAAACATTATCAATTGTGAACAGAATACTTTGCCTATACTATGCATAAGTTTCAGACATGTTTGCCCATATTTGAGTGCTATTACGTCACAAAATGGCGGACCCTTTTTTTAGAGAAAATTTTACATAAAGTAGACAATATAATCCTTATTCGGAAAATGGTCTCTGGGATACTTCATCAGAGTATAAATAGAAGATATTTCTAGATTATTCCGTAAAAATATTTGAAAAAAGTTTGCGACGCCGAGAATAAACTCGATTTTTCGATCGCGCGTCGCGGCCCGGCTCCGCGCCACGGGACCTGGAAATACCGAGACTCCGTTGGATTGTTCATGTTGTGTGGGTATTAACTCCTTGAATATAACTTTTTCAGGCTTTACATGCTGTCACTGATTTCTAAAGATTCTATACTGAAGATTTTTCGAGGACATTGGGTCGAAAGAATGGATCAGTTAGTAGTGTCCATATGTTCTTCAGTGCACTCCATTCAGCTCACTCGTAACTGAGGTAAATTTGTTATTTGAATAATTTTCGGAATCATTTTCAATCACAACCACTCGTAGTAGGGCAAGGAGAGTGCTTTCAAATGTATGAAAAGTCCTGATATGGTGACGGAGATGTCACCTGAGGAGGTTTTGTCCTTACTGATCACTAGGGGGCTGACTTATAGTCAGTATAATACACTTAGAAGTTCCGTCCTTAGTCTCTGACACGAGTTGTATCGCCGATGCGGATTACCCCGATGTACTAAGTATAACAGAAAATATGTGCGAAGTGAATCTTCAATATTTATTCAATCACACGGTCTCACGGGTACTGTAGTGCGTATCTACAGCGCAAACCTCCAGCGATGAAGTTAATTGCACTTTAATATGCAAGTACGGATTTGATGGAAGTCGCGCCACGCCCAATATAAACAACTGTGGGAAAAAGGAGATTCGTTAGATGAATTTTTATTCATGAGATCCCTAGTGCCTCTTACTTTGGTAAATGATTCTTCAGGTAAGAGATTCAAGCGTATCTGTTTTATCTTTGGCTAATCCGAATATTGAACTAACGGGCAATATTAATACTTTCCCTGTTTTACCTGTGATTATCTGAGCAAATCCATGGCCGTCGTCCATCAGATTTTGCCGGCCCATTCGTCTTCAGTGGCTAAAAGAGACGAAGGAAATTGCCAAGACAGAAAATAATTATTTGCAAAGGCAGATTGACGATTTATAAAATTGGATTTCGGGATGTTATTCATTGTCCCATATGCCGACCACGGCCCATAAAGTACTCATACATGGCGCGGATTTTTCGATAGGGGCAATTCTTCCCTTAGGCCAGCTATCCGAAGAGGCGATGGAGGCCCGCAATAAGGACGCCATGAAATTTCGAGAAAGATTCACGCGGAAACACTCCAGGACGGTCACCATTGAGGACCTATTCAAAAGACTTGATCACGTTCGATCCGTTGCTTTCCTCCACCATATCATTGACTGCGAAGACTGATAGAAGGCTTCCGAAGGAATTACGAGAACTATTACTAATAGAAGACAGAGAAGAAGCATAGAATAAAACTGAGATGATGGTTACGACTCGTCCGAGGACTAAGAATTTTTCTTGAAACGAACAATCGGCAAAGAAAGCTTGGTCAAAGGTGTTGTAGTGACAAATTCGTGGGGATGGGGAGTGGTTAAGGAAAGGATAGTGAAAAGGCGATCGCATTGTCAGGAGCCCGCTACCAACCACCCTTTCCGTAACCGCTCCCTTACCCACCCTTGCTAATCCCTCATTTGAACACCGCCGACCTTACTTCCTTTGCCGACCCTCCACCCTCCTTTCATTTTCTCCGGGTATTCCCTTCTTGGGTTTTTCCCTTCATTGCCTCAAACAGACCTCTTCTCACCATTATCTCTCTCTCAAGGAGCGTATCGGTACACGTACGAACAACCCATCTCCTCTGTTTCTTTGCCTTCTTAACCATTCCCAAATATAAACATGGTGTGTGCTTTCAGAAATTTGTCAACTACCTCAAGAGGACTCGGTGAGTTAAAACTAAGGATGCTCTGAGGGTGAAAATCATTTGAGATAATGATATGTACGTTCTTTTCAGTATCATACATGTAATGGCATTTCATTTATATTATTGAATTGATTTTATCGGTACTGATAATATCAAAATGAATTTAAGACATTCTCGTTTATTGCCATCCTCTTTTCAAATTACTTTCTCTTTTTAAACCACAAGTAAGAGATGGCGCAGCAAATTCTATTCAAAACAATATCAGTTTTCCAGTTTTGTTTAATATATTATTGATTAATCTAATCGTGTTTCATGTATATGTTGTGCGCAAGAATTCGGAGATAGAGAGAGAGATCAAAATAAGCACAAAATGTTATTCATTTCCCATACTCCTGCCCTCATTAGGATGTTCACCTTTTGCGGATCTTGAATGTCCGGGAGACAAATACCTATTTGAAAAAAAAGACGGAGAGTTTTACCTTCGTTCGGCTCTATATATACTGAAATGCAGCCAGCACTCGAGAGGCGGCTCAGGAGATCGTTTCGGGAGTTCATTCCCGAATGTCGGGTCGGTCGACAGGAGTCCGTCATAGGAAGCCGTTCTTGCTTCCTTGGTAAGATCTTAGCTTTGCTCCCACATTCCCCTCTCTCTCTCGGCTCTTACCGTGTAAAGCTTCATGCGCACTCCCCCACTGCTTTGTATCACATTTCTATTTGTCATAATATAAAAATCGAGAAACTCAGTATGGTGTACTTATTCTGACCATTCCGACGCTAAGGGCAAGAACCCATTTTGTTGGCATGTCGCCGCGCCTAGCAACCTCGAAGGAGGAACGCTCGGGTGCGGGTCGGATGCGGCATAACATATATTACTTTACTTTTCGTCGAGAGTATTGTAATTTGACATTATTACATTGTGTGATCAGCATTGCGAAATAAAAATGCAAAACCACTGGAATCTCAAGTTTAAATGAATCCATCCCTCAAACCTAATGATCCAGTATCTCACTCAATACAAATAGATGATAATGCGCACAACAGAGCTTTTTGTAAACATTCATGAAATCATGCTGATTTTAAAGAGAATTTTTAATTTAATTGTAAGAAGCTATAAAGAATGATATTGTGAAAATGATTCCCTTTAGGTAATCCTTAAAATTAAATATCAATTTTCATATATTGTCAGTTCCAAGTTACTTATAGGAGAGTATCCACCAATATTATTTCTGACGCATCAAAGAGTCAGATAACAAAGAGCAACAACAAGTTGTAATTTGCCAAGTAGGCATGTTTTTTTAAGACTGCACATTTTCATAAAACGTTCCGTTTTGCCCCACCCTCCTCGGGTAGTAAAGGCGTAGGATGTAGTTCGGGGTGGAGGAGGAGAGGGTAAAGGGAAAGAAGGGAATCCCAAATGTTGCTTTTTTATGGAGAACATGCATGGTTCCCCGAGAACCGGCATTCTTGCTCAAGAGCTGAAAGATGTTCATAATTTTCAGCATGATTCCGAAAATTATCCAAATAAAAAAAATACAGCAGTTACGAGCGCACTAATCCATTCTCTAGAACCAATATCCTCGAAAAATCTTCAGTATAGAATCTTTAGAAATCAGTGACAGCATGCAAAGCCTGAAAAAGTTATATTCGAGGAGTTAATACCCACACAACATGAACAATCCAACGGAGTCTCGGTATTTCCAGGTCCCGCGGCGCGGAGCCGGGCCGCGACGCACGATCGAAAAATCGAGTTTATTCTCGGCGTCGCAAACTTTTTTCAAATATGTTTACGGAATAATCTAGAAATATCTTCTATTTATACTCTGATGAAGTATCCCAGAGACCATTTTCCGAATAAGGATTATATTGTCTACTTTATGTAAAATTTTCTCTAAAAAAAGGGTCCGCCATTTTGTGACGTAATAGCACTCAAATATGGGCAAACATGTCTGAAACTTATGCATAGTATAGGCAAAGTATTCTGTTCACAATTGATAATGTTTTTTATTTCATAAAAATCCTTTAATTACTCCTATATCTGCTCAACTTTTTAGATTTTCGAAGAAAAATGAGAGTGGGCGCTTTTTTCGAAATTTGGTCGTGTTTGAGCCTCTGTATCTAAGTAACGGGTAATACCTATGAAAAATGACTTACCATTCCATAATCAGCAATCATTTGTGTGTATTGTGCCAAATTTCAAGACGTTATCTCATAAAAAGCAGTTTTGGACTTTTGTCCGGCAAAATGCGATTTGGCCCCACTGTGCGTCGTCGTGTTTCACTCGCATCTTATTTCTGGAGGGCGAGAAGGGAAACTAAGGCGAAGGTTACTGCCAGTGTAGATGAGAGAAGTGGGCGATATTAATGTGATGCACATTCATATCGATGTTCCTCCGTCGCCATTATTTAGAAAAAACAGTATTTAACTTTTGTAGACGGCCTTATACATCGATTTTTGCCTATTTTATATCTCAACTGAAACCACTGTGTTGAAAATTACCAGAGGAATACGGTTTCCAGAACCGGGAATTGAAGCACGGACCTTTGGCTTGCCGGACCAGTAGGGAGACCACCACACTACCTAGGTTTTCAGTCCTTATGAAATTTTTTTAGGAGGGTATATAGGAGCTAGGTCTCATTTACCTTCAATTACAGTTCATCAATGGATGGCTACCTAAGAAGGAATTGTACCTACTTCAAGGAAGCCACTTTCCATGAGGATAGATCCTATAAATTATCGCAAAGGGTGATAAGCCGCCACTGTAAGATTTAATATAGCCGTTATGGACAGCAAGATTGTGTGCTAAACATTGCCAGATGAAACCTTTTTCCTCTGATAACGTTCAACGTGCTTACCGGGCATAGCGGCAATATAAAACGAAACCAGTGTCCAAAAAATCTCATTTGACTCGTGATTAATCCCACGACTTGAATATAAATATTGATGAATGTATAACGACGACATATCGATAGCTCATAAGAGTGTTGCGAAGTTTGAAAAAATGGTGAATATGCTGAACCCCCTTGTGTTGAAAAAGATATTTTTAGTGATCGGAGCAAAAAAACATTTTGGCCCTACATTTTCTAATGTCTAACCTCTATGGTGGGAAATCACTAAAAAAACTCAGTTATTGATCATGAAACATTCTATAATGAATGCCGAATACTTAGAATTACGACCGTTATAATTTGAATGGGAACTATTTATGCATATTCTTTATTTTTTGAATTGAAGTCCAAGATAAGGTGAAATAAATAAATTTGCCCAGCTTTACAAGATGATAAGATCCGTCAGCTTGTGAGGAAATTCCCGGGAGGACTAAGAGAGGGTAGTCATTGGCCCGGAGTGCGAAAGGCGGGATGTATTGAGGAATAGGAGGGTCGAGAGGGTAAACGGGGAATAGAAAAGGGATTACCCAGAGCCTCCCCTTTATAAGGGACCTGAGCGAATTTCGTGCTGTGGGTTAGATGAAGTTGGGGCACTGTGGAAAACTGAGTAGCCGAAGTAACCGAAGCCGAAGCGGGTAGTTCCCGTGGTAGGTGAAACGTTCCGTTTCGGTGGGCCTATTCGAGTCAAAACTTGAAAAGCTCTGAATTTTTCTTTCCGTTATCACCATCATCGTCATCCTAAATCGATGGGATCAAGTCCTTATGGCTTGACCACCTAATTTGGCACACCCGTAGCAATTCTTACTAATTTTTCGGGTCTTGTTTAAAAATTGGAAGCAAATATTTTTTGCTGGAATTATTTATACTTTAGTAGTAGCACACAGATAACCTTAGAACTGCACTAGAGAGGATTAAACTAATACTTATGTTCAAGTCTAGAAGAGAAGACAGAAGAGGTTGACTGCCGTTGGCCGCTGGCTGAGTCCTCTTCGTGAGTGAAAGAGTGTGGGTGGGGGGGTGTAAGAATGGACACAGGAGTGGGGTGGGAAACAGTGGCAGAGGTAAGGAAGTGGTGGCCTCTAGTGGGAACGATTCAAACCTGGCGTTAGATAAGCTCTTTCTAACCAGATACGGGCCGATTCACAAGATCTCACCTCAATACTTGTGGCATTTTCAGGAAGAACTTCTAACTTCTGCCACTGTCTCTCACCCCACTCCTGTATCCATTCTTACCCCCCCCACTCTTTCACTCACGAAGAGGACTCAGCCAGCGACCAACAGCAGTCAACCTCTTCTGTTGAAAAAGGCGGCATGTCCGCGTAAACGTCCAAACTGTTGTGAGTGTCTCTTTTTCGTGTTTCTATGTTTCCGTCACCTGTCCGTCTTGTTTTATATATAGATATGTATGTATGTGTGTACATATATGAGACTAAGGAAGCCATCAAACCATCCTTGGCTTGAGGGATGGACCGATCCCATTTCTTTTTCTCCGTCAGTTTGTGAGTCAAATTCATATATATCTATTTACGTATTGACGTCCCACATTATAACAGGTTTCTTCGTTTTTCAAGGGTCTACAGTCCTTCAGCAGAATTAGTATACACCCCAGTAACTGTGTTTTGATAATTTACTATATGATCTATAGTAAATACATGAACCTCGAAGATGAGGAACCTTGAATTTGAGGAATTCCGTCAAAATTTGTCCGACTGTCAAATATTATTAACGTACCTGGACGGATATATTCTTTAATATCAAACCTGCTGTTCTGTTGGGTATTGGGTATATGAAAACGTACATGATCAATTAATAGTTCTATTATCTATTACTCGGAACCAAAACTTACTTTTATACAAGTCTCACTAATGCCTCACTTGTTTTCCGTGGTTTTGACTCCCTGTGATGTCATAGAATATCACGCCCTTGACTGGCCTGAGAAAGTTAATACTAAACTAAATGTTGCTCCGCAAAGGACAAAATCTAAGACAAACAATTGATGCCAAAATCTCACAAAAAAGAAAATTTGTGGCAAGATGTCATTCCTCAGAATACAGTGAATTTAAAAGCGAATCCAGGAGAGGGTGTGTTTATCATGACTTAATGCCCTAAGAAGAAGATACTCTCCTCTCAGTCCTTGCATTTCTTGGAACGCAGGAGGAAGCCGGGTAGGACGCCAAGATGACAAGAAAGAAGAAAAAATGAGGAACGATAACATTTATTTAATAAAACTCTCATTTGGTTTACCTGAGGGTTTCATGATGAGCAAGGAGGCGATGGATTCGAGGAAGATACCAAGGAATTCAAGAATGACAAGACAAGCAGTGTTCTCAAGCAAATGGGTAACAAAAAAAGGTTATTTAGGCTTTTAAGGAAATATTGGGATGGAATTTTTTCCCTCATAATGTCCAAAGTTGGCAACAGATTCAATTTTTTCTACCAGATTCACCTCTTCTATAGATTGGGTAAGGCATGGAATGCGTATGGCTGTCTTTAAAAGAACGGGGAATTTGATGCACAGCGATAATTATAAATTACCTGAAAATACAAAATTAATTTTTAAGTAATATAAACTGTTAGTACCAGGGCAGGTACATCATCAACCCCATGAAAATTCTAGAAACAATCAACAACGATAGAATAATTGATAATGGGCGAGGTCTGTTACAATTAAACATAAACTAAATATTTAGTTATATAATAAATAGTTTTCAGCATGCTACTAAAACGTGAATTAAGAGGGAGGATGATAGCAAACTGGGGATTTTCGAACAGGATAGAGAGCAGGAGAAGATAAGATGATTGGAAATGAAGACGAAAGAGGAGGGACTAAGAATAGTGAGCAAGAAAAAGTGCTTGCCGGAGGAAATTAAGAGAGTATGTAAGTAGATGGAAGATAAACAAAGGACTAGGGTGCTCTAGAGACCACGATAGAAAGGAAATGCTAAGTTAGCTAAGCAGGGAATACGGTGGAAGAGAATAGGCTTCTTAGATGGGATAAATAGAAAGAGAACACTTAACTAAAGACCACCTCCCTGGAGCGACATTTAGAGCAGTTTTTTTTGTAAACCTTTCCTCCTAAACCTCTTCTCATGATGACCGCTTCGTTATCTTCGATAATCACATACATTTCCATTCCACTTTGATTCTGTTTTATCTTCAAACATATTTCCTCGTATAACATACGCTCGATAAATATTGCATTCGATGGAGATGCTAACAATCCAACTTGTATACATTCAAAAGTCTAACCAGATGGAATTAAAACAATAAGAAAGTAATAACTTTTGCTATTTCAAAATAAGGCGATGCCGCTATATTCCTCTTCTCTCTGTAAATGAGACGTAGGAAAAGGAGAAGCTGAAGGAGGACATCGCGTGAAGAAAGTGATATTTTGTGTTCTAATGAAACACGAAGGAGTATTTCATACCTTTTGAGAATTTTATGAAGTATAAAATGATATTAAATGGCAAAACCAATTCGTTTACAGCTTTTCAAATGCTGAAAAAATTCTATTCATGAAAGATCATTATCTTTTCCCCTTCACGAACTTCCTCACCATATCTCACTGCTCCTTTCCTCCTTTTTTTCAATTGCCTAATTTATTTTTTGTATGCTTGATATGGGTATGCTTTCAAACAAATTCTTCTCCCACCCCGATATATTTAATTGCATTCATACACTTGAATTCATATACAATCTTTTTCTTCAACTCATAGTTCAAATCATTGCCTTTTCATCAATTCTTGCCTAGAAAACTACTCTTACCCATAAAAATGGCACTTTGAAACATGCTCACAACATTGTTTTTGCGTTTTTCACTCTAATCCTCTGCTGTTCTCTTCTGCTTATCTTATAGAGGAATATCGTCTACTCGATCATCAACATCGTCATGGGACAGCATTCTTAACATCGATCTGACGCAGCTCTCCAACCAATACTTAAACATGCCGTTCTTAATTTTCCTAAGTCAGGTTCCAATTCCATGCAAATGCTCATGAAGTTTACGCAAAATTTCCTGGCCGCAAAATAATTACGAGGATGTGCAAACCTGAAACTGTGAATATTGATGACGCTCTTTCTTTAGGCATCTTTCGTTCAATTAATTCCCAAAAATGTAACAGTTTCGAATATTATAAATTCCCATCCCTTGCGAAATTTAACAAATTCTTCTCGCTCCTTGTTCTAAAAGCAGAATCTCACATCCCCACTTTACATTTCTTCTTTCACCTACACCACCATGATTGCTTTACAACAACACGATAGTGATGAAATAAACTTTTATCACGATCATGTTTTCTGCTCTCAAAACATTTCCACTAATTACTTGAAGTAAAGCCGACGCACCACACCATACACTATTTTCCCATCATTGATAAGTATGAGTGTAAATACCTGAGCACTAATTATTTTTATGGACCAGTCTTAGGTTTCAGTGATTATATGCAGTTCATCATGTGCTCATGTAATCACTAGACTTTTATCAAACTATCCAGTCATTATTTTGGATGTCAACTGGAACTTATTCCTAGCCTCCACATTGTGTTTACAAATAAATGAAGTGCGCCTTACATATCGACCTGGTAGTAATAACTGCACTCTTTTCACGCAAAATAAATTTTAAAAATCCATCGTTTTGTTGGTTGGTTTCAGGTGCCACTTTGTGCAATCGATTCATAAATAAAATGAAAACTTATTCTCTGTTATTCCACAGACTTTTTTAATTTTGAAAGAATCCGGGTTTTGACGTTCGACCTAATCTTCAGATGTAAAGATTTCAAAACAAAAAATATCTGTGGAGTTACACAGGAAAATTTTCGTTTTAATTCTATCATTTCTATCATATTTTCTCACAAAAACTGAGAGACAAAGTCTGCAAATATCCAGCAGAAAGCATTATTTTCATACGGCATATTTCTGGGAAATTAGACTTAAGATAAACAAATTTCATCTCTAACCAACTGAGATTAATACGGGCTTTGAACTAAGTATTATACTTTGAGTGTTGTGCATTCAATAGACAGTTAGGGAATTAGAGACAATTATAGAAGTAAAATGATACAAAAATTGACAGCTGACAATTTGAATGAAAGGGCTTTGATCGCTTTTAGGGAATGAAATGACCCATTACTCTAACATCAATCTCTCCCGTGGTTTACTTCAGCGAGCTGCGGTCGAGCAAACTAACTTGGCTGGGCAGCACCAAAATCTTACAATAGCATTGGTTTCGCCCAGGTGGCTGGAACTAATCCGGCTATGTCATTGGAGATAAATGATTGGGGCATTAGGACCTGATGGGTCATCCTCATGTGCTAACAAAGCGCCTCCGTCCGGGGGACTACACGAGGGTCAAATCCGAAGGGAGGATATCGATCAATGACTTGCGGACGCGGTAATCGACGTTGCTGTGGGAAACAGCACTGGGCCGAGAGGTTTTTCAACCCTGCGTTTGCAGCAATAATATTATCTAAAGAAGATTGACTTCGTTTGAAGAGGGTAAGCAAAAGAGAGATTATATTTCCTTTTAGTGAAGACTAGTCGGTTAGTTACTGCTCTGCAAGCTTTTATGATCCAAAGTTCTGAAGACTTATTATAACGAAGGAACTGGGGGTTGGATTAGTGAGGTGGTATCTCACCTGTCATCTCATCCCGAGGGCCCTGGTTTGATTCTAAAAAAGTCTGATTTTCAGCAGTATCACGGTCTCTGGTTGACTGCCGGGTGGATATATCTTCAACTTCAGTACTCTCTCCATCGAACGTTAAGCCATGGACCCATAGGAATCTTTCGTTGCGAGAAGGCTAGTACCAAACAGTAAGTATAATATAGAGGGCTCACCGCTAATGGCATAATTTTTATGCATTTTAGATGTAGTACTGGACGGTTTCCATAGATGGCGAGGGAAGAATTGTTTTGCGTAACGTCACAAATGATATATATCACTTCCTTCGCCTTTGTTTTTCGAATCGACTTAAGTGGCGCAATCGCAATCGAGAAGTGTCTTCTAGTCTGCTCCTTGCAGCGGTGGATTATGTTTTTTTATGAAACAACAAGGAATCCCTCCTGTGACAAGACATGTTTGCTTCAATAGTGAGAGAAATGTTAACTTATTCATGTGACTGTTGACGTTAGATAAAGGCATATCGCACCATTGCAATAAAATAACAGAACTACAACAATAGCATATGTTATGTGCCGCTTACGTCGATTAGAAAAAAGAAAGCGATGGAAGCGATATATATCGTTTGTGACGTAACGCGAAAAACTCTTCCCACGCCATCTATGGAAACCTTCCAGTACTACGCCCAATACGTATTACAGTTTTGCTCTTTGCAGTGAGCCCTCTATATTATACTTACTCTATGCTAATATCCGTTCTGGTTTTCTCTCCAGCCACCTATCTCTCTCTAAATTATTACCTCCTTCCAAGTATCCACCTATCATTGAGGTGTAAATGAACTTAATTGACTGCCGCCTCCCCAAACAACAAAAACAATCTAAAGGAAGAAAAATAACACATGGTCAAGGTTTGTAACTCTAAAACAAACAAATTCACAGGGACTATGGATATGCCAAGTTCTATTATGCATCGAAGGTGACTAAAGCATTCGATGACTTGACTTTTAAAACCGAACGGAGTCGAAGACTGGCGAAGAAAGATATTTTTTATCAACGAACGTATAAAGACACCCGCATTTCAAGGTCGCATAAGTACGTCCTGTCATCGTTCCCCATTTTTGTTACTCCACTGTCATTTTTAAAGAAATTTTCACGCTATCAAACACGATTAGGCGCTTTTTAAAAAAGGAGGACGCTTGGTAGTAATTTCTGCAACGAGTTCTAGCAGAGTGTTGCGAAATGATAAACACCTGTTGCTCTTTTTGCTAAAGACAATTATAGATGGCTTAATTCGACGGTTAGCTTGATGCATAACGAATATGAACAGAGTTTACGGTGGTTTCCTTCGCTCAAAAATTAGAGAGACGGGTAGTAATGATAGAGAGATACAAAAATTATTTTTTTCCACTCACAAAAAAGGACATTAAATTTATAAAAGGACAGTAAATTACATTGGAACATGGGGGAAAATAGGATGCGCATAGTAGAGTTTTGACTATTGTTTTGCATACATGCATGATAATGAGTGTAAGTTTGAATTTTTATATGATTGTTAAAATATTTAAAATACTTATATATGTACTGTGTCCGACCCAGAAGGTGATAGTTTTCATTAAAAACAGTATTGGGTGCGCAAGTAATTTATTCTTTGGTGAATTATAATCAACATAAATTTAGTAGTGTAACCTGCATTGCAGTCATTAAAATAAGTTTCAAATTCTCCACATTATCTCTCGCGTAGTCATGGTTGACCCCCTGCCACACACCATTATGGTGGCTTTAAGGGCATTACAAATATTTGATACGAAGACAGAATTTAAGTGGCTAATAGACGAGTAGTCCTAAAACGTCACGAGATCATGTGATGTAAAAAATGAGGCTAACTGTGGGAAAGAGTCGCTAAACTGTTGTTGTTAACAGGGTTGTTTATCTATTCACTACGAGCACGATCTTAGAATACTAATACAATCACGATCAATACGCTCTAGGCCGTCATGGTTACAAATGATTATGAATCATTTTTCAAGAGTCATTGACTTATAAATTTTACTGCTGGTGCTAACTTTAGAAAGCACCTTGAAACGCTTCGAAAAGTGAAATTAGCCAAGAAAGAATAAGAACAAAGCCAAGAACCAGAAAAAATAGTCGCCAATGAGATAGAATAACCATTAGGTACAAATTATGATGTCTCCTTATAATTTAGCTGTACATTAATCAAACTATATGTCCCCCTGTTTTCCCCCTGTTTTCTCGAACATCCGCCAAATCCTACAAACTTTCGCAAAACGTCCTGTGCCCGAAAGGTTGTCCGGCTTTCTTTTGAAAAAATTTGACCTGCCTTTTCACGATATGTGAGAAATGTGGGGCTAATTTGTAGAGCCTATTATTTATGCATAATGTTTTTGCATCTTTTTAGTTTGTAGGCACAAAATGATGAATAATAAAAACGTAATAAAGCGAAGAATTTGTGCATGAACCATTTCTCAGGCTGAAAACCTCAAGGGACGCTCTACATGTCATCTCAACGACCTCCTATAATGGAGTCAATGCCTTCCGACTTCAGCTTCCGATAAAAACGGGAAGATGGGTCGTGAATGGGGGCATGTGTCGAAGTAAGTAGGCGGAGGACGTGTTAATAATTGCTGACACGGGTACAGTTCCGGGGTGTGGGGGAGGGGGGGGAAGTAAGTTGGGACGGTATCGAACGGCCAATGGGAGAAGGAGTCTATGAGGCGACACGAAGGAGGGGCCCTCGAGATTTAAGCATCGGGGAAGTGAGAGCGGTTAATAGCTTTTTGAATACACATTACATGAAGCGACCCCAGCCACCGTGCCGGCCGGTCGTGCCTTACTGTTGAGCCCATTTGCCGGCAAAGTGAGGCGGAGAGGGTGAAAGATGAGATGCACGGGGAAAATCAACCCTCACTCGTTTAACACATGTGATATTACACTGGCAGACATATGGGTGCCATTTAATCCAAGTTTTTTTCCAGGTAAGCGCATGCATAATAGCTCGCGATCCACTTAAAAGGTCTCGCACGAAGTTTGCGCTCATGCAGGGGCCTCGGAACTATTTTTGCTGAGAGGGGCCAACCTTGAAAAGGGCCCGGCTCTTAATAAAAGGGCCCCGCTCCTATGAAAAGGGCCCGCATTTTTTTGCGGATAGGAGGGGGTAGAGACAATAATTCTGCTAAAAAGGCATATTAAGGTGGTAGAATATGCGTCAGAAGGGAAAAGGCAAGCTGGAAACAAGTGAAATTTAATTTTTATTAATGAAGACTCATTTCTCAAGGGCCCGGGGAACATTCTGGGGGGGAATGCCTCCGTGCCCTCCACTTCCGACGACGCTGCGCTCAGGTGTTGATTACTTATTGTTCAATAGCAAATGCTTTGGTTGCAAGCAGAAAAGATAAAAATGTAGAGCAGGATTCGATTATTTTTGCTAATGTGATGGCCATTTAATACAATATCAATGACGCTAGGTGACTCAGTTAGCCTATTATCTCGAAAAATCTTGAAGCACTAAAACAGACTGCAAATGTAACAACTGCGGGTACTTCAAATAGTCCGATTTTAATATATGTGGATGGATGAAAAAAGCATATACTTAAACAATGGACAACAACCGTAAATTAAAATTTCGAGTTGAAAGAGCATACATTTTAACTACTCGAAAAAATGATGGATTTTCATTCTAGTTGGGCTATTTTTTCACGAAACAAAATTGTTTTCTTTGATTACAGGGTGCGTTCCGAAAGTAATGCAATTATTATTTTTTAAAGTAATTTATTGAACATATTTTCACAAACACTTAAAATTCTTCAAAGTACTGTCCTTGGGCCTCTACACATTTTTTCCAGCGACTCTGCCATCACCGGTACGCGCCCTGGAAGGCGTCTTCTGGGACCTCTCGCAAGGTCTTCGTCACAGCTAATTGAATGTCTTCTATGGACGAAAAACGGTTTCCTTTCAGGTCTACTTTAATCCAAGGGAACAAAAAGAAGTCTGCTGGGACGACGTCAGGACTATAGGAGGGGTGTGGCAGCATTGGCGCCTGATGTTTGGCCAGGAACTCGCGGACTCGAAGTGCGTTGTGGCAAGGCACGTTGTCGCGATGGAGTTGCCAGGTAGTGGAGATGTCTTTTCTCGTCCTGACGACCCTTTTTCGGAGTCTTTCCAGCACATCCACGTAATAAGCAGTGTTCACTGTCTGTCCTTGAGGAACAAACTCCTTATGGACCACTCCTTTGCTCTCGAAAAAGACAATGAGCATTGTTTTCATTTTTGATTTGCTCATTCTTGCCTTTTTGTGCTTGGGGGACTGGTTGGTGTGCCACTCAGAGTTGGTGTGCCACTTTAACCACCTCAAAACTTTTGAGTAGGACAGAGTAGAGTCCTAGAGTCCCCGTAAGCCTCACAAATCATTTTTTTAGTCTCCTCAAAGAGATTTTTTTCAGTTAAGCACAAAACTTAATCGCGTTACATTGCTCGATCGTCGATTCCATTTTTTCCGTGACACGGTCGGCGCGCAGAGGTTTACAATAACTGATGTCCTGCAGCTTTCACAGCTTGGAGAGCACTGAGACCGGTATTGCGGCAAAGCTTAGCATCCCCGCCACCTATTCCAAAAGGTCCGATCCCACTCGGACCAATAGGAGCTGCGCGGGAAATTCAATTGCATTACTTTCGGAATGCACCCTGTATATCATCGCCGTAATGATTTCATCATTCTTTTTTATTAGTAAAAATACCAGCTTCGTAGTTCTTTGTTTTCTTTGATTGTTTTCTTTGATTATATCATCGCCGTAATGATTTCATCATTCTTTTTTATTGGTAAAAATACCAGCTTCGTAGTTCTTTGGATAGCTCGTACCTTTACATTTTTATAGAATCGCGGTGATATCTTTTACTCTTCCTTCTCGAAATATTCCTTATTAATGTCTCCAACCAAATTTCTTCTCTCATTTCTTATATGTAAAATTTCCTTCTTTGTTTTCATCCCCACTCAGTATGCCTGCTTCATTCTTCTACACATGCGGTTCTCAAAAGCAAACCATCTTACTCTTGCCAAAATGTCCAAGTTTTAGAAATTAAGATGTTGCGAACTAAATTAAAGTTACGATCTATCTCCGTATACCCCAAAATGCTGAG
Organism: Platycnemis pennipes; assembly: GCA_933228895.1. Classification (NCBI taxonomy): domain Eukaryota; kingdom Metazoa; phylum Arthropoda; class Insecta; order Odonata; family Platycnemididae; genus Platycnemis; species Platycnemis pennipes. The sequence goes on along the minus strand of OW121854.1, from coordinate 106,879,914 downwards.
AGCCCTCTCACGATTTGCTTCCATATTGTAAATGCTCGGTGATCAGTCTGGTGGAATGACTTGAGTAGTGACTTCACATTTCAAAGGTATGGCTCTATATCCAGGCGGTAGCAGAGATCTTTGGAGATACATCCCTTCATGAGTATGTACACTGCGGAAGACATTTCAAGTGCAGTACTCTATTCGTTGCTCTGGCCATTATGCCGTGGACCGGTTGGCGCGGGGATCACATTGGTGTGGTGGCTAGAGTACTGGCCTCCCATCCCGAGGGCACGGGTTCGAATCCCGGCAGTGGCGGATTTTTCAGTGGAAAACCGATCCCCACTTCATTGCCTAGTCGAGAGCATTTCAAGTCCAGTACTCCGTCCGTCGGATGGGACGTAAAGCAGTGGTCCCCTTGGCGCCTTTCGTTAAGGGTAGGCTAATACCGACGCCGGGTTTCTCTCCACCCTTCCTCCGTTTCCTGAAAACTCCTACCATTACCCAATTAGCCACCTATCCTAAATGGCGCAAATGACTTCAACTGCCGGTCGCCTCCCCTGAATAACCAACCAACCGCTTGGCGCCGAATCACTCATGGCAAAAACAGCTTAAGTTGCCGGTAGCCTCCTCATATCAACTGCAGAAACCTTAAACTCTTTCTCGGCTAAAAGACTTTGTCTCTGGATATGCCTATTACTGAACCATTTTATACCTACTAACCTAACGTTATAAGATAAAGTACGATAGTGAAAAACCTCAAAGGTTTCTTCTTCTGTCGAAAGTGAACCACCTACCACCTCTGTTTTATGCTTTCAGGTCTCTAGTCTTTCTAATCTTCAGGACTTTATTACATGCACCTTCTTGTATTTTACATTTACCTCATAGCTATGTATTTCTAATGTCGAGAATTGGCCGATGGTCAGACCAAAAATTGATATAATCTTATTAGTATCCCATCTTATTTATAACGCAATATTATCAGCATATTTTATGCTAGTATTTCACTATCCATCCCTTCTCATGACCCTTAGAAATTTTTTTCATGGAGGACACGTTAAAAAGCAATGGTTCCACTGGACAACCGTCTCCCAACGGAATATCACATCCTCTTCTGATTTGCCAACCTTGTTGTGCCGTCTGAATCGGACAGCGGTTTCTAATGAGACGCCTGCCCCTATATTTTATCTCTTTTATTCAGATCTTCTCAATCTTGTCTCTCATACCATATCAAATTCCTTTTCAACATACATAAAGCAAGCCTAATATTGCAAGCCATTTCTGTATTATTTTTATTTTCAACATACTCACTTCCATTACAGCTTCTTGTGTTTCCTTTCATATCCTGATTACCATGTTCTAATCATCTAAGTAGTTTTCTAGCCACAAAGTTTAACACCTGTAACTAACAGTAACATGTGTAAGTTGCATAACTGTGGACTCAGTGTGGGAAAAATGCAAATTTGTTGAAGCGAGGACGCGTCATCATCCGTAAAATATCCAAATTCATTAATGAGATTACGAACCACCATGAGGCTTACAAAATTATTGATGTTTCAGGCAAACGAATTTCGGCAGGTTTTTAATTAAACTCAGATAATTACTATATAATCCCACGAATATAACATAAAATACATACTTAATGAATAAAAAACAGAAAATTTCCAGAAATCCAGATTTCCAGAAGTTTTGGTTAATGCCTCTATCGTCTCATCACCGGGTGCATTCGATAAAAGTGAAGGTTACTCATATGCTCGAAAGATGATTTTTCGGCTAATGTCATTAAAATTAATAAAGGTAACGAAAATAGCAATCACAATTCGAAGTAAAGACTTTAGATGAGGTAAAGAGAGACTGAGAATACTTATCTAAAGGAAGAATATCAGGAAGGGTCATTTAAGAAGAGGAGGGAGAAGATATATAATTAGGGTTATCAATCAAAAATCTACACAACACCGAGAAATGTCAAATAAATTACATATTCAAGATAAAAGTACATAAATTGGTAAAAAAATAACATCCCTTTTCGGACCAGGAATACTTGTAGATGCCTTTGTTTACTCCCGGACCGCAAAAACGAATGGGATTACTCAAGGTAGAGAGGAATTTTATCCGAGAGCCCAGACCACGCTTTGCTTGGGTGAGAATGAGTTCCCGACCTTCCCCTTGTGCTTTCCAAATACACATGGCGTGACTAGCAGTGGCTCAACGTTTGCCGCCATAACCCTCGACACCCGCAATCGTTGGTCTCGGTGAGCTGTCCCGTGGTTCAGATCAAACACAGTGGGAGGTTGCAGAGTTGTAGGGGGCGGGAGAAGGTTACATTGCGGCTGTTTGCCGTGGGATGACTCCGACGGGACCGCTTGCCCGTCTTCCCAAGAGCTTGCGAGCTCTATCCTTTGCCACACATCTTCCTCCGGTCTTCCCTTAATCCTCCCCTGAGAACATTTTCGCACCTTAGCTAAAGATGGAGGACCTGGACTGCTGGCTTCGAAGACTGAATAACAAGGGCAACAGTATCATAATGATCATGCCCACATAAAGTTTGATCTATAAATAAGTTATAATTTCACTGCAAGTATTCTAATATTTTTTTCAGAATACCGAGAGGCGCGGTTTGGATCGCTTAGCATTGCAACGCACCGTATTAGTGCAATAGACCTTTATGCGTCTCTAATTTTTGGTTCAGCCTAACTAACATTTGTTTTGCGTTATTTTTTTGAGGTGAGTTGTTACAGTAGAACTGAATTTCATGTCAATTAAATATAAGTGCTCGCACATTAGTTCCCTGGGAACTACAGTGTCCTCGCTTGAGGATTTGAACGCGCAACCCCTGGGCTATCAGGTCAGAACCTGCACTTATTTTGCATGATTTATCCATCAATGGCAATTGCTATATGACCATGTCGATTACTGTAGAAACCTACATATTCATCTAGGAAATAAAGCAGCCCAATTTAAATATAAATATTATATTTTATGGAACTCGATCCATAACCCGGTCTAAGAGTAATGGAATGAGACTATTTTCAGAAATACTACCTTTACAATGATATCACCCCAATGCCCCCGTGAGTTTGATTGGATTCGAGATGTATTAACTTTGTCGTACGCACTTTTTACAAACTAAAAGACCTTTTACCACCAAAATATCAATTTGCTGCATAAAGTTCTCAAATTGTAGAGCTGTAGATGTGCTCACTTTGCAAAGGACTTGTGAATTATTACAGGAAACAATGATTAAACATATTTTAACGGCCTACAAGTTGATAAAGAACTGAGGAGATAATGTATTTGGGACTTACTAGTAGGTGACCTTTTGGAAGAAACTAATGGCAATACAAAATATTTCCAGGGACCTGAAATGCATGTAAGGTAAAATCAAAATACATCAAATAAAAGTAGAATGCATTCAACCCCGAGGCTGAAAAGGATATCTCCACCAATATGAGACGGTAAAATGTAAATACCTACGTCTTTTCAGCCCTGAAACTGACCCTGGATCCTCGTATTTCCTGACAACTCACAAAGCCATTGCCCAAATGCGTTTTGGACAATTAGTTATTAGATAAATGATGCTGGATAAATTTAGCAAAATTTTTCAATAAATAAAGCCTTAAATAGAATAAATAGTAGCCTTAAATATTAGATTTATTTAATTGAGATTCCTTATATTCCTGAATTTATTTCTCTCGCTAAGTATTTATAAATACTTTAACATTTTACCTTAAAAAGAAGGGTTTTGAAAAGGCAATTGGAAGTAAAACAACTGCAATTATCAGAAAAATCTAAATAGGGATAAAAATTTGACGAAAAGCTGCCAGCAGGATGTCAATAAATAAATTTTAATTCTATTCATTCGGGAAAATTAGAAGTTTCATATTATTTAAAGTCAAACACAACGCACGCAAAGGGATAACCACAATTTTCTTCGTCATGCTACCATGGAAGAAGAAATATCGTTTTTTAGATGGAAGACATTTCAAAAAATAAAAACAATATCCCGCAGCTGTGATTTTTCCAAAAAAATGAGAAAAAATTATAGTAAGGATAAGAAAAATAAGTATTCGCAGCAGGAATTATTAGGTGTATAGTAACATAAGTTAGGAAACTGAAGAGTAGAATATGTCAACCAAAGGAAACGCCTTCTCTTCTTCCAGAGAGTCAAAACATGCAGAATGATATAGATTGTAAAATGTGACGGATAGAAGAAAAGGTATCTTAAATCTCATTCTTGGAATCATATCTATTAAAATATTGGCCGAGTAACATAAGTACAAGGGAAATAACGCCAAGAAATTCTTCCATATAAAAATAATATCCTTTATACCGGTTACCTGGATAAGAGAGAACAATATTATTCAACGCGTATCTCAACAAAAATGGTTGAACCCTCAAAAAATGTTTCAACTTGTATTCTATCCTCTCTTACTCAAAATGAGGGAGCAATGCAAGAAAGTTCGGATATAATTAAAAAGGGCAGTTTCATCAATTTTTAATAAATACCTGTGAAAAAAATCATGAGGAACATGTTCAAAAATGGTATCACTCAAAAATCAGAACACTTTCAGTAATATTCCTCATTCATAGGTAAATACTCACTAAACAACGGAGTTCGATAAAAAAAAGATTCAGAGCCCTCTGGGATGAGTTTTATCACCTGAACATCAGAAAGGATTAGTTAAAGAATAGTTGGATAGTATGGAATAATGTGCAGATCTACCTTCGGTTCCCGGTCTTATAAAATTATTTTGACACTTCAATCCCAATGCGCCCATGTAATCAGTGATTCACAATTGTCAAGCATCAACGCAGATCAACTTTGGCTTAAAGGAGTCATGAGATTAATTTAAGACTGGCTGAAAACCATTTTATCCGCCGAAAAACCTAGGACTATGATAAAGCCATTCAATCATTATGATGAGGGCTAAAATAATTGAAATATTAAAGGATAAATTCGAGTTACAATGCTTTCACGCTTAAAAGAATGTACATGCGTAGCATTTTCTATAACTCAATTAAAAAATCACCAAATAACCATTGGAATTGAACGTAGATGAATCAATTTATTACTTAATAGTCTACCCGTATATCATACAATGATAACTCATAGGAGCTACTAAGGAATAAAAGGCACTGTTTATATGTTTTCAAATAGTTTTTTTTCCTGGGTTGGCATAAATTTACGAAGCGTCTTTCAAAGTAACCCGATAGTTACGAGGTGTTTGCAGCCACGCTAGCTGTTGGTAATATGCAATAAAAACCTTTCAACTTTATTAAAAGGTATAAAAATAACTATTATATCTGAAAAAGAGAAATATTTCATAAATGTACTATATCTGATACTTATGAATCAGCATCCATTAACAACAAGAAAATAATCTCTGATAATCTCTGCTCCGAAATCTAGGGGCTGAGAAAAATGGAGAGTAAGTGGGAAGAGTATCATAACTACAAATGCATATAGAATACCGTGATTGAGACATCCGCTTGATGATGAGATGAACAGACGAAATTATAATTTGGTACTGAGGAAAAATGAGAAATTAGTTTAGTTGAAATAAGCTATGGTACAGCATAAATTTTGATGAGGAAATCAAACACATTATTGACCATGTATCACATGATACCATTGAGGATAAAGGTAAATAGGCAACTTTAAACAAAAGAAATCAACCTTTATGCGTCGGGCTGGGTGAACATGGAACGTGGAGAAAATTCACGCTGCAAAGCATTTCCCAAATCACATTTAAGAGCAATCAATTACCACGATTGGGTTTCAATAGAACGATCTCAATCTACAAAGAAATTTGTTCCTTTCACATTAAGGCACATGATTATTATTATGCTAGGAAAAAGTAGTTCTAATAACTTAGGTGGTGTTGCTAGTAAGCTTAACCATGCGAGTAAAGCAGGCTCAGACTGGACAAAACAAAGAACTGCCTTTGGGAAGTGGAATGTAATGGACCGAAATAAACCTCAGCCGCAGAAGTAATAACTTAAAGTGAAGGAGGGTGCTGACGTGAAGACAAGGCCCTTTGCTTTGTTCACCATCATCCTCATTGATTTGCCTCAAAATCGCGGAGATTTACGAGGTTATTTCGTCATGGATGCACGGTGGACATGTTGACCCAGGGACATGCATAAAGGTTTTCTCCGGTTTGAATGAAAGGCAATAAATGTGGAGCTCGTACCTTGAACAGAATGCTGATTCCAAGGTTCATGAAGGGCTTGGTGAAATCGATGACACTCTCCCGTGCGTAGTTGATGGTCATTGATCCAACAGCAAGGTCCGCTTTCTAAAGGAGTGAACGTCGGAGAGCAAAGAATGGCATTGAGTAAAGAGATTTGAGTTACGCTACGAAAGGCGGGCTTACGAGAGAGCACAGGGATCATTTTACACGAGGAATGGAAAGAAAGGAGCTCTTTTGAATTCCCAAAATCTTTCGGGGTATCTCGGATAAGAAAACCTCTAACGTTTGAATGAATATGCCGATAGGGCAGAGAGAAATTTAGGCATTTCAGGCAAGAAATTCAGGCTTTTTGCTCCGAATAAGAAAATTGTTGATATTTATGCAGTAGTAGATTCCCGTCGATAGTTAGATAGATACAGAAATGCTATTTATGAGGACAAACTCCACTTGTTTTCAAAATCCTCATTATTTAAAAAAAACATTAATAGGTTTAAACGTGCAATATTTAAACAAGGTATTCATGGTGAATGGAATCGAATAGATAATTAATACATAAAAATTCAGATCTGTATTAATAGAGAATTAATAGAAACACTTGATGTCGAACATTTCACAAAGCTATCAAAATTATTGTTACTTTTCTAAACGTTTTTCAATTTTCATTTCCCAAGTCAACGTGATTCAAGCTAAGATGACAGAAACTTAAAGTAGTATGAATTATGCTGGGAATTTATTCTTATTACTCGCACCAAACACTTTAGATTCGCCGTAACAGGTTGGATCATTCACAAAAGTAAAATCGTATTGTCAATGTCCTTGAAGTGAGAATCGCCTTACAATCTACGAGTGAATAGCTGCCTACGTTATCCTTTTCACTATAGATTTTAGAGCTATAAACACCCATTACCATCTAACCCATTGGAAACTCTCATGGTATTACTGTGGGGAATTAAGTGCGATTGATTACCTTCCAGCATTCAGAAAACTTCTAAAACTTTTAAAAGAGACTGGAATAAGTTCATCTGTAAATACAGTAAATATTTAGAAATTCTCAAAATGACTATCGACTGAGACTTAAATTTGCTCTGAATAAAGCTGGCCGAGAAAAATTAAAATTGCATTAGTGATTTTGCCTTAGCCATATATGCTTTCCACGTTTTTTACGTGAAAAGTAAGTGATTCAGCAGGAAATTTGAGTTTTTCCTTCAAAACATGCTACGGATAAAAATGAAGAAAATATTCACATATCCCACGTTTTGAATAAGGATTTTTAAGCACCGTTTACGATTCCAAAGGTTGACACATGGATAAGTACGTGACTACACAACACACAAGCTCCAGCTCTCAATGCCACTTCACTTTCCCAATGTAGGCTAATTATTGCACAGAAATAAAAATACAATCATTAACGCATTTCAACACTAAGGTGATAATATCACATGATTATGATATACATTGATGAAACCGACATAGCAAATTACTGACCGCTCGGCTTTTAATAAGATTTTTAATCGATTTTAATGTTTGCCCGAATCGATATTAATTCACTCTGGGTGAATTCGATACCCCATTCACGAATACCATCGTCGTCTCATGCTGTTGCGAGTCCTGTTCTCCAGACAGAGGGACCCAATTCGAGCCTCCAAAGGATCGTCCGGGACGCCGGGCAGATTGACCTCACCTTGTCCATCAGTTGCCTCACAATCCCGTTCCACTCTCCGGTCTCGAGGTCGTACACTCCGTACTTGCCGTCAGGCACCAGTTTGATCCGATACTCGAACCCGACCATGCCGGCGATCTCTCGCAGGAGGTCGATGCAGAAGCCCTCATAGCGGTCGTTCCCCGAATCGCCATCCTCGTCCTCCGCATTGCCGTCGGAATCCTCGTCGTTCTCTGACCACGTGGCCGAACCGTTGTCCACCTGGCCGCCATCTTTGCTCCACTCTCGACCGTTCGTCTTCTTGGCGTTGCGCTTGATCATGACGTAAGGCGTCTCCTGGAGGTTTTTTTTTGCACGGCGAAAGCGGGGCGGGAGAAGGGGTTAAGGAGAGGGAGTCGAAAAAAAAATAAGGGAGATGAAGGGGGTGGTTTTTGGTTACCATTCGGTTTTTCGTGGGACGGAAAAGGGGTTGTGTTAAAAAAGAAAAAAAAACAAGTGGCAGGAAATAAAAAGGGAAATGAGGGGTAAGAGATTCAAAATGGGGTGTCGGAAAGGGTTAGTTCATGTTACGACACAGGATTAATTAAGAAGGGAATAGAATGAGACAGAACAAGGGAGTGAGAGAAAGAGGAAGTGATTGGTTTAGTGGGCCGCAGTGGGAAAAAGGAGGGGAGGTGGAAAAGCAGCGGGATTGGTTCGTCCAGGAGTGCAGGGTGGGATAATTTTTTCCAATAATCAAAGGGTTAAGTAGAAAAGGTTAGGAAAGGGAATGGAGCACAGAAGAGAGCGAAGAAAATAGAAGATAACAGAAAATCCGAGGCAAAATTAGTTTTGAAATGAGCGTTTAACAAAAGAGTGATTTTCGAAGAAATTGAGAGAGGCGTTTGATGATTGAAGAGGGAAGTTAGAGCGAAGGTATGGCAACAGAAACATTAAGGAGAGATTGGCGGGTTTGGAATAAGTTTGCGATTGGTAATTAAGTCACCACCGATGAAGAGAAAAGGGGAGATTCCAATGCCAATGCGTGATCGTCCAGGATATATGAGAAACAAAAGCACGTAGCATACATAGAGTGCAACAGCGATGCAAAGAGAAATATTCAAAATTTAAAGGAATATTTCATTTAAATCAAGGTAGATAAAGTGCACAATAATCCAGGTGCACAAACCGGAATCAGTTCACGTGCAGGTTAGATAATTCACGACAACGGGCATGTATGCAATAACGTGTAATTAATTACAAGCATCAAAATTGAGCGATGAATGAAATTAGGATGTTAACATGAAAATTGTCGATGAGCGTTGAGTGGATGATGTGTTTTAAAACGAACAGAAAGAATTAAATTAAAAAAATAACGCTCAACGTAGGATAGATATTAGCATTCAAATTTTATGGGTGGTAAAGTAAAATGACATGGAGAAGGAACATATGTACAAATAGTTGAAAGGAAATCCACAAAGTCCACAAAATCCACAACATTATAGTTTTAATGACGCAATAATCATAAGTTATTGATTGGAATATATTTTTAACATGATGGAATGTGTACCAGAGAAAGGACAAAGATTTGTTCGTAAAAATTTTATTTGAAGTTATTAAAACGCAGCCAAAATTGATTTAGAGCCAGGGAACGACACGTACCGAATTGGGTGTAAATTAAGCGTATATCGTCAACGGAAGTTCACGAGATCATTGGAAAATCAAATATGAGAAGGAAAAGAAACGATAAACAGCATTAAGTTTGACAATGAAATGGAGTTTTGAGTGATAGTTTCAAAAGAGCATGAGTGAAATTGAATGATAATCCGAAAGTGCAATCATTCATGAGAAGGTAATGAATTAAAATAATTTAATGTTTTTTTTTGAACGGCCAGATTTAATGCCCAAAAGAGTAATTTCGTCACAGTAAAGTGAAATTTCGAAGGTAGGTACAATTTTAGAACATGGTTTGTTGTTTTTATGAGTTTGTTAGGGAATTTGTATAAATCATTTTGAAAATGTAGTTCGACGGTTTGAGGGTTGAGGGGACAAATGAATATATTTCCAGTGGAAGTCGGTAAAATCATACAAGTCAAAGTTGTTGGTGGTGATTGGCAGCCGGAAGCGAGAGATCGTTGGAGAGACGATAAACACCAAGTTTCGTTGAGAAGACCGCGGCAAAAAAGTAAACATTCCGAAGATTTCATGCATTTTTTCAGAAGAGACAGGGTGATGGATCATCGGATGGAACGCGAATGGATTGAGTTTGCCGAAGCGAGAGGAAGACGCGAGAGAGAAGGAAGATATCGAGAGAAAGACGACAGACAGAACGAAAACGAGTAGAAATGAAAGTGTACGTGTCCAAGCGGGAGATGTAGTGGACCCAAGGAGATGGCCCGCAAAAAAATGAATAAAGTTGCGGAGCATGGAGACAAGGTGAAAGCAAAAGATCAAAAAAAAGCCAAGGATTAAAATAAAAGTATTTCTCAGAGGCCGGAGGGTAAAAAACAAAAGGAAATAATGATTTGGTTAACATAAAGTTAAAGGGAAGAGATCAACGAAGAAGAAATCGAATTTATCATTTATATATCATTGCCGGGAGTCATGGCATAAGAATTGTAACTCACGGGGAAATTTGGATATACACGTTCAAAATAATAATAATAATTGTGAGATTTATTCGAAAACGAATGTTTAAGTTCCAAGAAAAATGTGAGAGTTATGTTTAGGAATTCGATACGGGAAGATGATGATGTAGTAAGAAAATTTTCGATCACATGATCGAAGGGTAAGGAGATGTATATAAATATTTATTTGTTGGCGAAGGAGTATCAACACGTATTTCAGGAAAAACCAAGACGTTATTTACGCGTAGAAGAAAGGGGAAATGAATGTGGAAAACACGAGGGAAAATATGCATGCAAACGATATTTCGTCATTCCGATATGTATTATGCATGGCCGTGATGAGATGTAGGGGGAAGTTAGAAACAGAGGGTAGGTGGTTTGAATTTTGTGAGTTTTGGGTTGAGTGTTATTTTCCGTAAAGATAGAAGTCGTGTGAAACGATAACGCATAAGCGAGTCGGTGGGTGGTCATTGCGGAAGAGGGAAGAGGGTAAACAAATGCATAAGGACGTGGTTTTGGGTGCGTGGAAGTGAAAGTTTTGGTTTGGGCACAGGGAAAGGGAAAAAGCGTGCAATGAAGAGCTTACCACAACAACGAAGCTGACCGGAAACAGCGGAAACAATCTCATGAAAACATCCACCTTAGGCACAATTCTGACGTTTGGCGTCATTGAGTAATCCGAAATGAGGTGGATTTTTTCATGAATCATCTAGATAAAATGTGAAATACATTGACTTTCCATAAACTAATGATTTTCACTCGTGCATGCAAAAACACTTATTGCTAGAACTAACAATGAACGCTTCTGAAGTGTGGTACTCGAGGTTTTTTGAGAAGGCTACGAAAAGGGAAAGGAATGCATTGGGCATGGATCGAAAATTTATCTTATGCTGTAACTTTGCTCTGCTCCAAAAAACATTGAAACATATTCTAAGGAAGTGGTTGAACATAGGGGAAGGAACACACATGAAATAGAAGGCAAAAATCAGGACACTATTTTTCTAGCAACAGTAATGCCACACAAATACACACAGAAGTAAAAATCTAGCCACATCCTAAGCACTTTCTTCATCTATTTCTATCAGGAAACACATTTTCTATGCACATTGGTGTAGAGAGGTGGCAGTTGGTGAACATAGAGACAAACAAACAACACACACATATAAATGGGCAGTGGCTCAATGACGGACGGGGTACACGAAGGTAAATGTGGATGTAAAATCGGGTTGAGGTTGGGGTCGGTCACTGAGAGCTGGAGTTGGCGCGAAAGAAACGAGATTACGACTGGCTTTCTTATCTGACAAAAAAAATAGTTCGTGGCTATTCCACCAAATCGCAGTGTAACTGAAGATTTCGCACGGCAGATTGAACCAATCTTAGCGCGATTAACCAATCTATGAATGAATTTTGGCGTGTTGCCAGACTCTAAACTCTAAAAAAACGACTGTACGTGAGCGAGCCGAAAGCTGATACATATTCCGTCGATATTTGAATCATCATGCGTAATAGCTGCATCGGTGCATTCGGCGGACCAATGCAAAATTTATCCAGCCACGTCTGGGTGAAATAACTCGAAATTGCTCTGCAATGCATTTAACTCCTCGACCTTTCCCGAGAGTATCCGAGTTTTTGCTCCGGATCATATGCCCGAGTGCTAAGTATTTTCCCATCCCCGACAAACAGTTGTTCATCAAAACAGTGAAGTGGTAATCAGGGAAAATTTCCACGTGAATAATTTCTCAACAAAATTATGCGTACCGTTTAAATCAAAATTGGCAGAGATGAGAAGAATGATGTGACCATATTTCCTCATAGCTGCAACGCAGTAATTCAATTTCCGTGAAATGAAAATCATTTCAATGTAAAAGTGGACTTCTAAAATAAACTTATTAAAAGTATGGATTTAGAGACAATGACTTTCTTTTTATGAATAATGTTGAAGTTTCCAAATATTTAACTACCACTAAATCCTTAATCACATTGATCCCAATTGAAATGAGGGTAAATTATTTGAAAAAAAAGTTTTGGGGTGTAATTCTTCAATGTTTCGGAACAAATTTGGATCTGCCTCTCCAAAATATAGGGCTGAGAAATGGTAATCAATATCCTGATGATGGAATGATAGACTTCCAGTGCTCCTCAGTTATTTACGAGATGATTAATGCGATGAAATTTGTACATGACTGTGCAGTAGTGTGGGGAGTTTATAACTGTTTTATAACTGCTTAAATTCCTCCTGCCGCAGTCCTTGGAAAATGTTTAAAATAAGAAAACATTTTTTGCTCCCGTATGTTTGATGCACGAGGTTTGTTAACCCGCAATATTTTCGCCATTTTACTGGCCAAAAATTGAAAAACTCTTGTCCAGACACCAAATGATCACCAAACATATTTCTGACTTACATGCCTATGGGAGTTTGGTAACATTTTTACATCTGCTGAGGTTGTAATACCGATGGAGTAGCTATTCCTATCGTTTTATCAGGGCAGCAAAAAAAGGACTGGTTTTAATGGATGCATACTTGGTCACAACTTCCTCGCAGATAATGATGCAAATTTCGAAGCTCGCTTCAACTGTGGGGTGCCTGGATGAGGCGAGGGAAAGTAGAATTCGAGAGAAAGAGGGAGGATGCTACCCAGTCGGGATCCCTTATCTCGTCTGCTATCCGGGTACCACGAGTGACTTTTATCTCGTCTGAACTTAAAAGAGTTCAAACTGGGAGCGTTATCTTCATTTCATTTTCTTCCTCCTTGTTTCTTTATTTTCTCTAAATTTTGTTTTTACACTCGTGAAATTTTCTTTTCAGAAAGGATTTTTTCATGGACGGAAAGTCACAGAAAAAGCCTCCTTTTAAATGGAGGTTTATTTCAACCGAAAATAAAACAAATTGGACCATGATGACAACCGTTTCCCTATCGACACTATGAGATTGAAGGTATTAGATCGTCAACTTTCTAATAAATAACTAGAGACCCAAAAGATGAGGAGGACTGTACTGAAATCTAAATTGCTAACGATAATTGCACTTCATTTTAATTACTGACTCCAATTTGAGCTGAAAAATCTTTTATATTATGCGATGGATTTACGATACACCCATTTCGGAAATTATGATGTTCAAGTACCGAAGGCTATAGACCATGGAATTGAATATTCCTGAAATGCAATTATGAACTATTTCAAATAGCTAATTTTCCTCAATCTCATTTGGTTCGCGTCCAAATGATACAGCACCAGCGCCAAATGACGAAATGGCATTTTCCTGCCATTAAAAATATTAACAGTTATTTTGAATGCCATTCACTAAAGCTTCTATTCTTACATTCAATAACAAATTACAGACTAGTGATATTTGGAGTACATTGCATTTTAGGGACGCGTTGCTCTAATTAGCTTATAAACTAAGTTAGGTTTCACGGAAACCTATTCACAACAAGGATTACCGTTGCGAACATCGCTATTGGCCAGCTTCCACCAAGCTCAACCGAATGATATTAAGTACCAAGAGGATTAAGGTTCGAGGAGAATTTACTTTTAGAGATTAGGACTTTTTTATTCCAATGTTTGCATGCTTTTCCAATGATTGCGTGCATTTCCAGTACTTCACTCCTGTAATAGTAAAAGATACTGAGAGATATATACTATTGCACCGAAAGCAAAGAGAACGCGAAGCACGACGTTAGAAAACACCTTCAAACATGGCGTATAGGTTGGATTTTAGTTTTCTATGGCGTTGGTTAGCAACGGGTTAACAAGGTTCTCACCGTATTCACTGGTTTGTGATAGCAATATCTCCATGTTTTTCCAGCCAGCGTTAAGTTTTTAGCATTTCAGTTCAGAAGCTAATGATTGCGAAGTATTCCTAAAACGCCATGTGCTCGAAATATTACCCTTATAAGTTGACAATAATTTGATTTTGAATGCAAAAATAGTGACTTTAATTTCACAAACGGCTTTTAAAACAACTTCTAATACTTTGAACGGCAGGAAAACGTAATTTAGACTCGAAGGCGCTGGTTGGAACATCAGAAAAACGATTTTCGAATGGTATGCGGTGAACATTCAATAATATGAGGAGAATATTTATGTTATATTTGGGTAACACTTTCGAGAAAGAAATTACCTGGCTATTAAAGATTATTTTGTTAGACCAAAATTAACTAACCACTTTTTCTTTGAGAGAGACAGATAAGCAGACAGGTATTTTTAAGGTGCCCGGCGCAACAGGGAAGAGAAACTGAAAATGATTATTCTTCCTGATCTAGTATGCCCCTAGAGGTAAAGAAAATTTAAAGATTGAAATATTTTCTAAATTTGATATTCTGTGTAAAAATAACTGTAAGGGGTAGGACTTGTATTCCAAATAATTCCTCTCCATGTTGCGAGACTGCTCTGGGATTGAATGTAAGCACATTGGCCAGCAGAACTATTTCTTAACTACCTATTTAGTTTTTTGACAGTTTGATACAGTTTTACCAGTAAATGATAGAATAAATATTAACGCTCTAAAGGACGGCGTGCAGCGTTGGTTGAACGAATGTACATGATAATTCTGCGTACCAGTGGTCACATCATTCTCCGTCACTCACCACGTACATTTGAATACGCACGTGCTTCATAAGTTGCAGGACCATCCCATTCCACTCTCCCGTGACCGGGTCCTGAGCACCGTACTTCCGGTCCGGAACCAGGTCTAATATGTAGTCGAAGCCAACTTCCTTGGCCACGCGCTCCAGGAGATCGACACAGAATCCGTGAAATCGAGCGTTGCCGGTGTAATTCTTCCCGTAGTGCATCATCACGTAAGGGGTTTGCTACGAGGAGGTTCATCGTTGCACGAGACCCGGCATTCATTTTTTGGAACGTTTGAGACGGTGAAAGTGCCATTTTCGGCACGGTGGAAAGAGGAATGAGATAAGAACGTTTCCAAGATGGCGAGACAGAATGTTGAGCGGTTGGAGGACACCACGGCCGGGAAAAGGACGAAATTTTAACGTTAGAATATTCGAATGAGAAAAAAAATTATTTGCAGCATTATTAATATTAAAGCACAAAGCAGAAAAAAACGAGTGGTGTATTTTAATAATATTTTTAAAATAATGCAGCATACACTCGACGGATTTAGTGTTTTTGAACATTTTTTATTTCACCGATTGATCAGAAATGTGCGTGAGAAAAAAAAGCGTCAACGTAACGCACAGGGTGACAAGAATATTTACGGATGAAATTTTTGTTGACGCAAAGCAATGAATATTTAAGAGTTTTCAGGGATGGAAGGAGATGGTTTTTTTTCGAAATTTTTTTTTGCGCACGCGAGAGCCGTGGTAACAACAACAGGTGAAGCCAGTCGCCGGATTCGAGCGTTCCCTCGCGCGAAAGGATGTGAGAAGATGGGAAAGATGGTGTGAAACAGATGACAAACAAGGCATGTGGAGGAAGTAGGTGAAAATATTCGTGGATGGGTGTTGGTGTGAGGTGCCAAAAAGGAATTGAAAAGGTAGGGGAAGACGCCACAGTTAAGTTCCTATTTTTGCAAGCCATCAAATAGTAATAATATGCGATGATATTTTTCTCCCAGTGAAATATATAAATTGACGCTTTACATGACATTTACTGCTGTAAAGATTGAAATCACTGGCATTAGGCATTACCCTAAGGAAAATGCCGTGAATACAGTCACGGCAAAATTTTAATCGTGACCCTTGAGGCCAAATTTTACGACTACCTTCTCTCCCAAATTGCAGAAACATAACGAGACTAACATTACTTTTTTTCATATTTTATTATCAATGAAACCTTAGAAATTCATTGGAAGGCCAATTTGCCAATATCAAGCTCAAGCATACTCTTAAAAGGGAAGCTTAAATTCTCTAGAACGGATTTTAGAGGGTCTTAATTTTTTAAAGTATGAAAATTAATCGAATATATCTAAAATATTAAGTGCATTTTGATTACTTGAATAGCATTATCTACTGAAAATTTGAGTGAATAATTTTAAAATTTCTTTTATATAGCTTATTTATTATTAAGTATTAGTTTTTAAAAGGCTATGGTAGGCTTCTAACGATACTCGCCTTTTTTGATTTTCTGAGTAACTAAACCCTAGAAATATTTCTTAGATCAGCACATTTACTGTTGAAATTACATTAAATAAGTTCTTTTCTTTTCTTCTGTGTTCTTCAATTTACCCAGCATTCTATCTTCCTTAAAGGCTTCAAGTACCTTTCTTGACCCTGCCCTTGCTTGACCCATCCACTAACATGGCATCATCCTATTTTCGGGAACAACTTTTTTCCTCCCTTAATGCTCGACAATTCATCACTCATTTTGGTCCGTTTAACTTTATTCATTCTCTCACTCATCCGATTTCTTACTTTTTTTCTAACCTCCTTCTCACGAGTCAAAGTTTCGGAGCCGTAATGGTACCATGCTTCATTATAAGCTCATTCTTATAATTACACTTGACTTCTCTTCACAAGTTTTTTAGAGTTTTGCTTTTCCATGAGTCTATAAGTTTTCTCACATTGACAAACGCATGTTTCGGCTAAGTAACTCTGCCAATAATACTGATTTCAGACTCTTTTAATATGCGGCCGAAGTAGTGTACCCACTTATTTTACCTGTTCTGGCTGATAATCTAATTTTAAAGTCTGAATCGCCTTTCTTTCTTCAAGAACCTCTTAATCCTGCTTTTCCATAATGTTTCGACTTTGACTCAGTATAGCATCTTACAGCGATTGCAAACCTTAGGCTGACTGGCTCACAACGCTGGATCATCTGCAAACATAGTCTATCTCATTGGTAGGTACGTACTTATACCTGCACCGAGGTCGTCTTACACCTCACCAACGTCTGCTTGCGTACGTGCATATATTCAGCAGCCCTGGCAATAACGGGGATACTACCTTGATTCCTCAAACGTCCGTTGTCCATCTGTATTCTCCATTGGCTATCTAAACTAGCATGGTCTAGACCACGCACATGTATCAATATCCTGCCTATCTCTTCAGTCCATAAATGCAGAGTGCTTCAGTTGCCTCTTGCCAGCCTGTTTAATCTAAAATCTCCAAGATAAGACAAGAGTAATAAATGTAGATTGTCCTTGCAATTCCTTTCCTGAACTGTTTTCATTAAAATACTGGCATCACGAGCTCCCTTGTCTTTCTAAATCCATCCATATTACTCTGAAAGTTCATTTTACGCCCTCTACGGTGCTACGATTATAATTCTTGGGACACATCCACTGGTGTGTGTGAAAGTAAGCCCAACATCCTATATCAAACTCCTACTATGCTTTTCTCAGAGTCAGGGATAAAATTTGCTGCAAAATCTTCTGGCCATAATTATACATATTATATTATATGTATATGCATATTACCAAAACATGAAATCTCTACCAACCAGTATTCCTTACACACTTAAGCCATTCTTCAGCGGTGTTATCTGTTCTTGCTGGATTTCTAACATTCATTTCTAGTGACATTATTTCAAGCTATCAGGATAACATTTCTAGAACCTATTTTCGTCTGCGTCATACTAACCTTCTATTTATAATCGCGAAGACCTCTCATTAAATAGTACCTACCAACTTAAAAATAGGCTTACCCCATTCTTGATGACGAGTAACATTTTTACTTTCATTATTTCACGTTATTGAAACAAATAAAAATCGATTATTTATATTACCCTGTGCAGCACTTACCCCATTTGAACTCATTCTCTTTAAGAGATATTAGTTTGATTCTTCTTTACCAGAATATGCCATTTTACCTATCATTAACTAGATTCCTACAGTTTACTGGATTCCTCAGCAATCGTTAATATAGCAGTAAACGGAGTGCAACTTATAGACAAGCGAAAACTATCTAGATACAGATATAAGGTAAAACATATCAAATATTTCTAATAGCTCGCTTATAAATCACCAATAAAATTAATTTTAAAACAGTGATTTTTCAAATTAAATTACCTAATTAGAAACGGCTATATTGAGTTAAAAATGATTATCAGGCATAAACTATGCTCCGAAGGTCATACAAATTTCAAATTAGAATCTAGATTTTATTGCTATAGAGTAATATAAAACAGTAGTACTTTGCTTTTATTTGTGCTAAATATTCTTAGCAATTAACATTCTTCCCTTTGGCTTAGAATTTTATCATAAAGAAATTAAAGAATTTTTTCAATTAACTGTCTCACCTAATGCCAGTGATTGATTTATGAATAAAATTATTATGGTATAATTTTTACAGTTGTTTACCAGTGAAACAACATTGCAAACCAATGGCTAGATGTAGATGCATTTAATGAATAAAATGTTCACATATATACTAATGTACGTGCTTATTTGAAACCAATTAAAATTTATCACTAATATCACTAAGAGATCAATATTATGAGCAATATATGTTATGTGCAAATATTCAAAAAGAATCCACGAATTTCGTGGGTATGAAATCAATGGTATTTAAATAAAATATTTATGGGGATTAAAATACCTAATTGAAGAATTCTACCTTCGTAGAAATTTGTGTGTGAACACTGTGACCACTGTGATTACTATTTTAGATCTGAAGGCATGCAGATACAATTGGAGTAATAAAGGAGTCAAAGCTCATAAATATGGCTAAATGTATGCACTCCCGGATATATGAGCTATAGCTGTGGTTTGATATTTGCAAAGTTCTTTGGATGTTTCGAGGCAAAAATAAAATACTCCCATAGATAAGATAGCCATCGCGTCTAATCCTACTAAAGTAGCAAACTTACCGAAGTCACGGTTGGAGAAAAATTCATCCGTAACGAATAATATTTTAATGGCAGAATTGAGACATGCTCGAAGTATGAGTAAAAAGAGATTTGTACAGAAACAAAATATACCATGCACTTATTTACATCTCTCAATGCATTTGAATTGAATATTTACAAATAAATGTAACAGTTTTCTGCGATTGCCTTACTTTTCAATTCTCACGGGAAAACGGGCCTTTGATTTGCCACTAATATCTAAAGTGACCCCAAAAACAAATCGGCATTCGCATTACATGTTACGTATTCAGTGCAATATATTTACTTATTTATCCGATTATGCACGCAATATAGATTAGAAATTAAATAGAAAATTCATAAATTTTTGATTAATGGAAGGCAAAAATTCGAAGCTAGAATTATAAAAATTTAGCGGCAGCGAACAATATGCGTAGTGATTTAATATGAGCTTCGTCAATAGAAGGTTTTAACATGAGTGTGATAAAAATCAATAAGAACTGGAATTTGTGAATGGCCTTGAGGAAAACTATTCCAAATAATCCGCAATTATGAATTGACACTATTTTTTCCATTTTAAAATGGTATAAGAACATGGCAACACATGAGGTTTTCTTTCACAAATTTCTCCTCAAGCGGGATATTTCCCTCATTTTGAGAGTATTGACACGAATCAAAGAAAATGAATGCCACTCGAGTGGATTTAGGTGAAACTCCATCAGAATGCAGAGAGAAAGCGAACAAGAGATCACAGAGAGGCCATCAAAGAGGCTGAACGGGACACTCACGAGTATCGTGATGACGACCAGGGTGACGTTGATGGCGCCGGCGTCGAAGAAGGCTCCCCTGTCCGTGACGTTGACCCCGCCGGCCGGTGTCCACTCGCCCACCTTGACCAGCGCGTGCTGCTTCAGTTTGAGGAGGTCGAGCTTGAACTGGATGCGGCGGCCTTCCTTGAATTCGATTGGTCCGCTCAACCCTTTCAGTTCAACCTGGAAGGAACGTGACGGCATGCATGGTGAGATTCCTATGCCCGACTTAGTATGGGAACATTGATGACTGAGATACGGAAGTCTACTCATGACATTGGTGTGCAGGAGAGGGAAACGATTAATTTGACTCAAACAGTGTCATTGTTCTAGGAAAGGGGGCCGAAAACATTGGAGACGGTCATAGCAGTTAGGTCAGTAACGTGCCGACTTAACAACCCATGGGTCGCTGGTTTGAATCCATTCTCAGGTGATGTATATTGTTTCTTTGAGGATTGAATTTGAATATAGTTAGATTAATCGGTTTGATATATCCTTAGCAGTTGAGACACCTTAGAAGTAATTTAAGACAAGAGAGACAAAAGAAGCAAACCAATACCTTAAAATTAATTTTAGAGCCATAAATTGACATCAATAAGAAAAACTGACACAATAACAAGTATTTATATTAATTATATTCTGAAAGAAATTTGAGTATAATATGATCTAAGAGTTATCCATAGCTTGTATAAAAACCAGGTGGCTGTAATTAAATCAGGACCAAGCACTAGATAAGCAAGCATAAAGAAAGGAGTGAGGCAAGGCTGTGCACTGTCTCCCGTATTATTCAATGTCTGAATTGAGAAAGCGGTCAAATAAAAGTCTTAGGGTGTGAATATCCACGAGGATAAAATCAGCATGCTGCTATTCGCCGGTGACAGAGCAGTCATGGCAGAAACCGAAAGAAATTTAAAGAAGACACTAGAAAATATGGAAAGAACAATGGTCAGATATCACCTGAAGATAAAAAAACAAAGGTATTGGTATGCAGTAGAGAAAAGAAACCAGGACTACCGCTAAACTAGGAAAACAGAAACTTGAGGAGGCAAAAGAATACTGTTATCTGCGAATCCGAGTAACCAGCGCTGGATGAAGCAAAAGAGAAATAGTCAGTAGAATTGCCCAGGCGAAAAGAGTATTTTACCAAAAGAAGATTTGGCTTATAGCTTCAAACACTAGCGTGGAAGTGAGGAAAAATATCATTAGAACATACATCTGGAGTATGCTGATATTTGGCAGCGAAGTATGGACGATGACAGCAGCAGAGAAGTCAAGGCTGGAAGCATTCGAAATGTGGGGCTACCGAAGAATGTTGAAGATAAAAGGGATCGACCGATTGAAAATTAAGAAGTCTTAAGAAGAGTGGGAGAAAAGGGAAGTCTGATAAAAATTCTAAAATGTAGACGGGACAACTAAATCGGCCATTCCTTAAGACGTAATGGCCTGACGAAGACAATCGTCGAGGGAAAAGTGAACGGGAAGAATGGAAAAGGCAGGTCTCGTACGAGATAGACATATGGAACAAGTTGTAAAGGATGTAAAAGAGAAGAATTATGACAATATGAAGAGGTTAGCCGACAGGAGAATCGAGTTGAGGGCTGCGTAAAACATATCTTAGGATTTTTGACCGATGATAACGACACATCCTTGTATTGAAATTAGAACAATGCACACAAATATTGATTGCACTTGTCGTAATATGTGTGTGGGCGGTAAGCTTGAATTTCTAGAGAAAGTGTACGTTGGTTCACAATTAGAGGTTTTTAATTTGAGTTACGACAAAGTTGGCATTAGTTAATGCTACTACCATTAAGTTACTGATACCAATACATGCATTTATAAAGACAACTACGACTGATTACTTTTATCTGCAAATTTACCTAACAGCGACATGTACACTGGCATCCAAATGTCTGTTACTCGGGAATCTTAGTTCTCAGACCCCTTTTATAGAAAAACCAAGAGACCATGAATTTTGGTGGCAAATAACTGTAAATATAGTAAGAAATGTTTTCGAGCATCCATTGACAGACATACGGGAGGAGTTGTGGAGATTGTTTGTCTTAAGAGCTTATGTCAGGTAAAATTGAGGAAAGTGATGAATAAAATCACGCCTTATTATACAGCTGATGGCCACATATGATAAGCCAGTCTACCAGATCATCTCAATCTTTGTTGACATATTTAACTGTGGGTGAGATTGTGTATGTGCTGATTTTTGTCCAGAATGGGGATTTTACTATTGCTTCCTGATGCCTATAATCATATTCGGTTAGACTAATGCTGCACTCACATTTATTTACATGTGTATTTAGTTTCATACGCGAACCGCCTTAGACAGTTGCAGCATATTAGCTAAAACCACCATTTTTTTAAGCTGAAATATTCCCGATATTCGCGCTATAATACGTTATGGTTTACGAAAATCTCTTGAACGCAGCGATAAAAAATGAATAATATAGCGTATCACAGAAATTAGGATCACTCATCAAATACCCGATCCCTTTTTCTGATTCGAAATCGCAGGGGCAAATAGGGAGGATGGCCCAGTTTTCCTTTGGCGCGGCTTTATTGAAAGACCTGTTGCGTCTGCGGCCTTAGAAACTGGTGTTTGCAAGTGCAATTCTCTGGGAGACTCTAGTCCAAAGTTTGAGGGGGAATGCCTTGGGGAGTAAGAGTCCTGCTATTGTCACTAATTCATAATTACATTACACTCCTCTCTTCAAAGTGGAAGAGGTAACTTTTGAATACCTCTCGCAAAGGCTAGACTGCAGCTAAACCAAGCAAAGGTCCTTTCAGTAGCCTTGATTCTAAAGGCGGCAAGTTAATTGCTCTCCACTTACTGAAAGGCAGTTCTTTCATCCATTAGGATGGGCATTTGTTATAAAGTAATTGACTAGACAAAGTTGTACGGAATGAAAATCATAAGTTCATTCAACTATTTCTACGCTACTAAACATATTCAATCAGAATCCATTCATCGAAGTTATACAAACGCTAATGACATAATCTGTGTTTGTAATCAGGTTGGTAAACTCCAACTTGTCAACCCAAAGGTCACAAGGTCACCTCCCTCCGCGGGCAATGCTGTTGTGTTAGGTAAGACACCAGAGTGGTAAGACGATGCCATGTAAACGCAGCATTTGGTGGCCCAAAATACTGAAATGTTATAAATGTCATTGTCATGAACGAGAATAATGTCACACTGATTCACAACTAGGAAACAATTTTTTCTGATTGGATCCACATTTCTCTATCTTAATCGACATTCTGTGGAATTTTGTTGAAAATTACCTACCTAAAGAATTGATTAAGCCAAGTGCCTGGCTTTGATTTTGGTTTGAATGGACTCAAATACGAGGAATGCTACATAGTATAAAAAAGTAATATGCGGCTTGCAGAAAAGAGTTGAAAAAAGTAGCAGGTATCTATATAATGCGTACAAAGAAGATATAATAGATACAAGAAAAATTCACGGAATAAGTTGAGATTTAGTCTACAAATAGAAAAAAGGAATTACCTTAGGTTAACAGCGTAAAAGATAGCAAAAATAATCTACGCCAAGAAAATTGTTAAATTGCTAAAAAAAGTTTTCTTGCATTGCTAAATAATATTTTCCGGCGTTTAAAGACACGACAGGGATTATAGAGAAATTACTACAACAATGGTAATTGAAAATATGAAATGAAGAGGAATAACAAAAATATTGCCGTAGATTATTTATGCTTATAGGCTCGAAACTCCAACTACAACACTAGAAAGCACAAAGCTGTGGAGTACCAGTATGGGGGATCCATCAAACACCAGCTTCAATTGGCAGATAACAATTGCGATTCATAACTGATTGTAGCACTAAAATCTCAATGACAATGAGTCGCGAACAAAAAGTGAGTTCTTTGTAAAATTAAAGGAAATGGGAGAGTAATACGGGACTGAATTTTCCAAGGAAAATAGCCATATCGTATAAGGAATGAGGGAGTCTTCGTGTTCCTCGTCCTCCTTCCCATTGGCTCGGTGAGCAGAAGATCAGTTTGCTGGAATTACCCATAGGATTCTTTCATTCGGATATATGCTTGCGCTTACTGACCCGCTGTCTCAGGAGCACGTGAGTAATCTGCAGTCTTATACTACGTAAAATAAAGTGAACATCGCTGCAAAAAATCAAAATTGTCCTTGGTATTATTACGAAGAAAAGTAGGTCACAAAATACCAATACAAAATTTTGAAGTGTGCAAAGATAAAAAAGACACCTAATTTTCAATGCGTGCGGCTCAAGATAAAACAATAAATATTTAAAAAAGAATGAATAGAGGCAGACACTATGGACAAAATTAGATTATCGTGGCATCTGTAGGTAGTTATCTCCGGTCGTCCTAAATTTAAATGTTTCACAATTACAATGAAGAAATTGCAAGAAAGTACAAGCAGAAAGATTTTTCAAACAGCACAATTGAAAGCAAGATGTAGTGTTTTTGACTGGAGATGTTAAGAAAGTAAATTATCATAAGTGAGGTAGATTCTGAATATAACGAGTATTACGCATCACTTCCACTGACTGAGGTTGATCGATAACCGCGCAAGTCTGAAACGAAAGCAGTAAATTATAGTGATGGTGATCCTATTACCTAATCAAATATCCTGCCACCTCAACAGAAAATTAAGAATTGTTCAACACCGTCACGTAGGGATACTCATGTGATATCTTATTTGATATCCTTAGAACTGTTTATAAAGTTTCCACTAACGCGCTGATCTCATGTACTTGCATTATACTTTTATCGCAAAACAATTTCTTGATTTTCTCTATTATTAAGCCAATCAGAGTTACTAAAATTTCCTCTGACAATGTTGATGACCATTACTTATTACTTTATAAAATATTATCTCATTGCGCTTGGATTGGTGGAAAAGAAAAAATCCACCGGTGAAGAAAAGTTTCACCTCATACTGGGGGATGAGTGAAAATTCTAAACATTAAAGGCTGAAGCACAAACAGCTCTTGTTCTCCAGGAGGTTACGAGAATATCATCTGTGACGAGTGTTTAGATGTCTATTGAAAGGCAAGCTAGGTGACGTTGCCATCATTGGATACAATTTTCAGTCCTAATGATCGATTTCATGTGCTATTGTAAAGTATAAATATGATATTGAGGAATTATCCTGACATTTATGGTTTATAAATTGATTCATTGGTCCTAAAAGAAAATGATATACGTCGGCCCCACTCCTCAACTAACGGTACACTACTGAGCGCTCAAATATTAACTGGAAACATTTGGTAAAAAAGTCTAGTATCTCTCAAATGGGAAATAATAACTCAGAGGCAACCAACGCAAAGAAAAACAGGATAAAAAATCAGCCGGGAGGCACTTGGCAGAGCATACATCTTCTCATTAGGAGTGCAAATATTCGCTTGAGAAGAGTTCGTTCCTCACTTTTTTGATACACTTCCTCTGTGCGACGCGGATGGGGAAATCCTATCGCATAACATCGGGTATTTTTCATCCGAGGCAGATGTGACAAGTGAATGTTTGTTTTTTTTTCGCCGAGAGCAAAACTGTGCGACGATATCAAGAACAATTAATGGAACCCGAAAGTTAGGAGTGTCTCCGTTGCTGGAAAACGTCGCCGCCAACACTTTTTTTCCAGGTCGGAGGAGTCGTTCCTCGCAGACGACAGCAATCCAGTCATGGGAGCGTGCATTTCGATGCTTCACGGAACCCATCTTGAAATCGCCTCTCATACTGATGATCATCCATATCCGGCGTGAAAAATACGACGCGAGGGATTTAAGCCAGTTGCGGCACTCGTGATGCGAGTGCCACGTTTTCACTTCCCAAGATCCAGTGGGCGTGATTAATTCAGGTGCATGTTTTCCCGTCGCGAGAGGATTCAAAAAATTTCAGCTAGCGTGTAAATACCGGTGGCGCTGCATTAGTGGAATCCACGCATGACATTTTAGTAGGAGCTGTCTAAATTCAAGAGTTGTTGAAGCGAACATTAAAGAAAAAGATCTGTATATGTATATATGTGTGCATATTTATTTATTTAATTGGTGTTCCCTTTGCGGAAGAAAACACGTAAATTATGACGCAATATTTTTCGTGAAAGATAGGATGTCATTAAAAATGATGCCTTCTCAGGAATACCCATGCTACAAACGGTAGACATAATAGTTTTCATAAAATACACGAAAATAAAAAACATTATTTTCATGATGCTATAAATATACTATAGTTAAACTATCGTTCAGGAATGATCATTACTTGAGAAGGCAAGTATCATAGTATTGGTTTTAGTGATCTGTGGTAAATATGAGTTTAGATTGAGAAGACGTCTTCAAAATACTTTGATACATTCGCATCTCTATCCAGATTTTTCTTCCAAAGGGATTTCCTCAACTATGCAAACGTGAACTCAACGGAAAGGAATAATCAGTCCTTGACATAAGGGGAAATGCAACATTGAATGAGTTTCGTTAATAATTACAAGGATTGGCACTAAAATAACAAGGGAAGGAGAGGGTCAGAAAAAAACCCTCTGGAAAGTAGAGAAAAGCAATTAAGAAGCCATTGCTTTGGGAGCTTTTGTTCTTAATTTTACCTACGCCTTTGTTTCCTTGATGATCGTTACAGCCTTGCTAAAAATTGAAATCAATGTTTTCCGTCATAAATTTCAATTCCAATATGTCAAGAGATATAAGTCTTGTTACCGAGTGCTCCAGTTTCACTAATGAGTGCAAACCATCAGAATTGGTAAACGTGATGAGGTGCAAGATATCATTAACACGAGGACATTATAGGAGGAAGAGAATGGTACAAGCAAATGGGTTATCCGTGAACGGAAGAGAACTTCACCGATGGATTCTGAGTCAAAGGATGTCAAGATTAATGAATATCGTCGAATATGATACTCAATGAATTACAGCTTACTTTTTGTTTTTTTCCCACTTTAAATCATGAAGCAGTGTACCTGAAGATGGCCTAGGAGCGAAAACTGGAAGAACCTGTTTAATTATAGAATCTGTGAAAAACACAATTGTTTTATATCCTGTTCTTAAAAATAGTCGATTATTATTCGTTTTGAAATGCAATTATAAAGAGTGAGCTCAAATTACTGAATGTGTAAATTGACGATAAACTTTTAATGAGGGACATTTTTCATAGTACTCCAGATAATTAAGTAATGTGGAACCGACGAACTCAATCTCAATTCTATTGTGAACAAGAAATTCATGCCCCAAATTCGGGTGTTATTTTTAAGCTTCATGCAAATAGAGCCCGCGACATTTTGATTTACAGGCGTTCGCGTTTCCGTTCTAGCGAACATGAGCATTTGTTTGACGTCAGAAGGAAAAGGAAAAGCGGAAATGAATAAGAAGAGAACATGAAGAGAAAGAATGTGAACGTGACAGCAATGATAAGAAACGTTCTTGATGAAGAAAACCCGACAGAACTCAAATAGCAGGCAAATGTCTTATAAGTCGAAGCAATTCTTCTCCTACAGTTATAACAACCTCGTCCATATTGTCCAAAAATGATACCAAGTAGAAATACTTTGGTAAAATAAAAAGCTGAAAAATGCTAAGCAAAAGATGGTGGCGTTTAAAGTTAGAAGGCCCGGTGAAACAACTCATGTAATCTTCTTTGATAAATAGTAACATAATCAGCATCACGTGATTGACTAACATCCATTTACCAATCCAATACGAAAATAAAACTTTTTTAACGTGGCAAACAGAGTTTGGATTTAGAGAATAATTTTTCCGTGATAAATGGCTCCACCCCGGTCAATTCTTGAGTGGGCAATTTATTTAGAACTAAAGGAAGGGTAATTTCAGAGACAACTTTTCATCTCGATATTGATTTCTCACCGGTTGAGAAGGATAATTAATAACATACGATGTGAGCGAGTTAAGAAGTGAAAAGCGACGGACCAACAAGCCCCCAGACCTCCCCCCGTCGACCCAAGACCTTTTTCATTTCATGATAAGAATGGCCGGAAGACCGATCGGAAGCGGTTGTCCCTTCCAGAAGGCGAACCAATCAAACATCCCCGTCGTCGGTGAAGCTGCGCGCCGTTCTTGCGGCTAAAATCACGTCACCCGCGCGGTTATGAGAGACCGCTATCAGGATTAGCTGTCAGGCGCGCAGGGGGAGGGGTGGGTGAGCTGTTGGCGAAGCGCGAGAGTCGACCTTTGGGAGAGAGACGGATCCGGAGATGAAAAGGGCTCGTCTCCATGGTGATACTCCCCGACGGGTAAACACACGCTCGAGACGGACATTTCGATTCTCTCGGCCTTCCGTCTTTTTTGCGGCGCGACGCGTGTGATTGGCGCTTCTGCCGCCTTAGTTTCATAATGCCCTTCCGGGAAAGTGATGACCTCACCGCCATCGCTATACCTTTCCGTATTGAATGACACTTTCAAACATTTCCAGGTTCATAGTATCGTTGGAAAGGAAGCTCAAAGTTTTTAATTTAATCCGAATCCTATAATGACAGAATTTAAATTACAATCCATATTATTAATAATAACAATATTAACGGTGAATGCTAATGAAAAGGCAAAATTTGAAATAATTAGAAATTTGATGCTGAATGCTGGAGATCAAATGGGTAGATTTAGAGGTAAATAAAGGAGTTCCCAGAAGGGTGAGAGAAGTCTGACGGGGACGGGACGGGACGAGCTAATCGGTCATATTTGGGGAATATTGGTACAATGAAGACAGCTGTCGAGGGGAAATTGATTGTGATAAAAGGAATTGAGGCCTAGTACAAGATAAATAGAGCAAGGTGTGAATTATGTAAATCATATAATATAAACCTTATGAAACAGGGCCTCTGGAAT
This sequence comes from Platycnemis pennipes, assembly GCA_933228895.1. Taxonomy (NCBI): domain Eukaryota; kingdom Metazoa; phylum Arthropoda; class Insecta; order Odonata; family Platycnemididae; genus Platycnemis; species Platycnemis pennipes. The sequence continues at coordinate 106,851,052 of OW121854.1, read as the reverse complement.
GGGAGGTCAGCACCTCCGAAAAATTATTTCTTGAAACAAATGACCAATTGAGAAAATCTTCTGCACAAACGAAATTATAATTGTAAAAGATGAACTGATAAGCAGTTTTTTGACTTTAGTTCATATACATCAGACATTTGTTTCCTCGCGAAAGGGTCAATGGCAAAGAGTTCTAGAGTCATACTGGACAGAACAGATTTTGCAGTCCCGGGGAAGGTTTCTCCGGCTTTCCACAAAGATATCGTTTCCAATGGTTCACTCTGTAACTGTCCTCAAGAACTGGAAAATAGGCAAGGTCGGTCATCAAAATGCTGACTTCTACATGTACAACTCGGTGGTAGGCTTGAAAATACTTTACAAAAATTAAACTCCTAGAAAACATCAAACTATGCGGATTTACAGTTATTGCACAGCTGGCGAAGTGAATCGATAAAGGCAAACCCTGCGCAGTTCTAATTTTGACACTAAATTGGATGTTTCGATCTAGAATGTCAAATCAGAAAAAGATTATATACTGCAGGTTTAAAAGAAACTCAAAATTTCAGACAGTGAGGATACATACACTCTGTCCTCGACATGGAAAAGAGCGCTAGACCCACCAACCAATGGGAATCACCGGAATATAAAAACCGTTACTCAACAGATAATCATAGAACACCTTGCCCTGAAGCAGTTCCAACATATACCGGCGAGAATGCAACACTGATCGACTCAGCATGAACAAGCTTCCAGGGGGGTTGTGCTTGGAACCGTCGGGATTATCTCGAAGAGGTAACCAAGGAGTCACGTGGTACAAACACGAATGGTCGTTAAATTGGCGTGTTGAAACCGCTGATTACAACCTCATTCATTGCTTACACTCGTATTTTATCTCATCTGGGGGATCTATAGTCAAGACAGCTGACAAAAAACTCAAGTGAAAACAATTGATGATATTGTTACGAGCGATTCAGACACACTAAATTTGCAAACCATTGGTGTTTGTACCACGTGACCCCCTTGGTTACCTATTCGAGATAATACGAACGGTTTTAAGCACCCTCTCCAGGATTGGGGATGAAACCATTGTCAACGAAAGTCAAACGATGCGATTTAATACCCGGAAGATAGACTCTGTTGTCAGTACAAGATATGTACATACGTTTATTGAATGTTGGTCACGAAGGGAAACTGGGGTATTTTCCTCCGACTAAATGTGCCACGGAATACGCCAAGGCGTTTTGGTAGGCAAATGAGATACATGAAGTACTGTACTGAGGTACTCACAGAGTTTATGTAGTTGATGAGACTCAGCCCTCCATCCCACGGTAGTTCTTCCTCGCAGGACACGTTAGATAGCTGGAGTGCGTGACTCTGCTCCAGAGTCTGCAGCCCGATGGCGAAGACGTATACGGAGTCATACATGAGTGCTGGTTCAGCCTGGAAAAATGCAAAGGATTCATTAATTGTGAGGAACCAAGTGTGGAAAAAAACAAACGAATTAAAACAGTACAGGGAAAAGTTAGCAAACCAATGATCTTTGCAGTGCATCATTTTAGTTTTGTGAAAAAGCTGGGAGATCGGATTGTGCTGGCTAGATTACTTGCCTCCCATCCCGAAGGCCCGAATCCGAATCCCGGCGGTGGTAGATATTTTTCAGCGGAACACCGGTCCCTACTTGGGCTCTCTATGCAAGTGCAGCACTCCGTCTGTTGGGGGGACAAACTGTGGAACCCTTGTTGCCTCTCTCAAAGAATAGGTTGATGCCCACACTGGGTTTATCTATACTTTGTCCTCGGTAGCAAAAATTTATATTCCCAGGAGTCTAATTGCGCAAATGAGCTCAGCTGTTGGTCGACAGCTAAAGTCATTTGCTACAATACGATGCAATGACAGCTACTTTGTCCTCAGACACAAAAGTTATACTCCCAGGAATCTAATTACACAAACAATCACAGCTGTTGGTCGACAGCTGAGGTTATTTGCAGCCCGATATTACAAAAACTATGTTAGAATTGGTACAAACTTCGTGACGAACCGAGATAAGACAGGGACACGGAAAAATACACTCTCACCCCTCCAAACCGTCCGCAGAAGACAATTGCGATACCCATAATTCTACGACATTCTCTTGTCAATCGTCCCCATCCTTCCGCCCACCCTATTTCACCAGCCTTGCTCCCTTTCTCGTCCTCATCCCTGTCAAACTTATATATATCTTAGTTCGGAAAATTGTCATCTTGCCGGGAGAGATGTAAAAATATTATCTAATAATATTGTTAAGAAAATGTAAGATATGTTTGTAAGGAGATGAGTCTCCTTTCACACAAACTCAAACAAGCGTAATCGTAATAAACAGTTAAATTTTAGTAAAATCTATGATTAATGTAATACGTTTGGGGCGAGTTGAGGCTCACCGGTACAGGGGGGTCATTCCGTATTTCCTTGATTCCGTACCGATCGGTTGCGCTCGGAGTCCAACCGATCGGTGAAGTTTCCGTACCGACTGGACCTGCGTCACCGACGGAGCCCCAGCCAAGGATTCTGTAAGCACGTCTGTGTGACTTTTCAGTCGGTAAGGTAACGTATCCGCCCCTTGTATTTTCAATCGTCGAAGATTGATGACGTTTTATAATTTCACCAATGGGGAAAGAGGAAACCGATGAAGAGCATAATTCGATTGCCACGGATCAACCAGGAAGTAAAAACCTGTTTTCACCCACGGATTCATTGAAGGGGAAGTAGGTAAACCCAAATTATTTTGCATCTAGTCATGTTCAACAATTTAATTCAATGACAAATGCGGAGTGAATAATATTACAAACTAACGAAACGTATTTATTAGCATTGTAATGCATGTAGTAAAACTCGCTCCTCTGTTAATTTGTGGTACTCTATCACATTCGAGATCTATCTGGTTTATGAAGTATTGTTTGCGATTAGATTCATGCGATGCATTTAGCTTGATATTTGCACAAAATATAGTTTAATTAAATGCATTCTTTATTAGTTATTTTTTCACGATTGTATTTTATCACAACATTTTAAGTATTTCTGGTGTTTCAAGATGAGAATTACATTCGTCTAAGGGTATTTCCATGCTACCATTATGTCTTCATAGAAAATTTAATCCTTGCGAGTTCCATCAAAGCAACGGAGTACTTTTAATTTAATTTTGACGGTTTACGATTCTTGGCATCCAAAGTGAATTTCACTAACTTTGATCATCTTCTCTTTTCAAATGGAGCCTGCCCTACGTTGAGTGGTTTGATTTACTGGACACATTACTAATTATTAGTGCAGAATCATTCAGTTTGTGTCTTCTACACCGTCCGTGTACGAGAGTGGAATTATTTTCTTTCTTTTCCATTAGGTAGAGTCACATTGCATTACTTTCATCTGAATGCGTAATTAGTGGATGAGTGAATTTATTATGTCTGTGTTATTGAACGTGCGTGTCAGTTTATCTTTTCTCATACATACCTATGTCTATTTATAAGAAATCGAATAAATTTTATTACTAGCGTAAACATCGTCTGCTGTGACATAATATTTCTTTAAAACTTGACAGTGTTTTCTTAAGGGACCTCAAGATATCAGGAAGTTCGCAAGGATTTGAATGCAAGTGACATAGGTAAGACGTACAGTTGATTTATAGGAATGAGTGAATCTTGAGTGAGCTTGAATCATTATTGTAAATAGTAAAAATACGAGTGATTGATGTATGTTGTCAATAATCACATCCAATTAGGTGAAGTTCGCAAGTATATGCAAAAACAGTAAAGCATCAACGTTATATTGTTAAAATAGGTACCTATAGGTACCTAATTATACCCGAGTATACTTGAGGAAATGCCTATATTTACGTGTTTTAGTAACATGTTCCATATTAGTACTCTACCAGAATTTTTCCTGTTGATTTAAATCGTTAGTATTTCATCATTGAAGTATTATGCCTAATTTGGCATAATACTTCCAATTCAAGCTAAATTTCAACTGATATTTTCACATAGGAGCAATTCACAAAAGTTTTTAGAAAGTATGATCTCAAAGAGAATCAACGACTTCGTAAGGACATTAATCTAGCCTAAAAATCGGTCAATGACTGGTAACAACTTAATTCAGACAACTCGTGGAAGATAAATTACGCTATTTCGATTATTATCTCACTATTTTCGGCAAAAGTGGATCTAGAAAACAGAAAAATTTGTTCCAAAGTTACTTCTTTCATTAGACGATGTACATTTCATTATATGAAGCACAATTAATGAACTACTAGCATAGATTGATTTGCTAATTGAGCCATATAATCACTATGAATATTTGATGACCTTCTTGCAGGAAATTATATAATTTCGTCGCATAGATTAATCTCAACCCGACTAATTTCTCCCGCACCGACAGCTCAAGCCTGTCGGTAGGATTAACCGTCTACCACTGACTAGAAATCGCCGGCTCACCGATCAGGTGCTTACAGAATCTCTCGTCCCGTCCATCGGAGTCGGTTGGCCGTCCCACCCGACTGGAAGCCACCGTACCGATCGGTAGGCAGTTACAGAATGACCCCCCAGAGCCGCTTAGGGCCTCCGGCCTTCACAATGAGCGGTCATGGCCAGGTCAGTTAGAGCCCTAGCCTTACACCCTGTTGGCCCGTATTCCAATCCCGGCGGCGGAAGATATTTATCATTGGTTAACTGGCCCCTATTTGAGAAAGTTATATGGAGAGCACTTCCAGTTCAATACTCTGTCCGTCCGATGGGACGTTAAGCTGAGGTCCTCTCTAACATCTGAATTCATCCTGTGATACGCCATATGGGCGTGTGGTAGATCATCAGCTGTAAAATTGATTTTAGCTGAAAAAAATTTTGTTAATTAACAATGAAGTGTGGGGTGTAAAATTTCTGAAAGAATTATATCCTGGAGCATTTCCTTCAGAGGACTAATCCCACCGCGGATCTCTCTCCACCCTTCCTCGATACACTTCCATTCCAATCCTTGTAGAAATCCGTCTAACTTTTCTCCCAGTCTATGGAGCCTTTAACAGCGAAACGGACGTGGAACACAGATGAGATGAGGGTGGTAACACCGCGCCCTGGCAACCCAAATGTGGCGGTTTCGAATCCCACCCTGGCAAGGAATTTGTATGTTATCTTAGGATTATTATGATACGTTACGTGGTCGATATAACCTTAGTCGATGGAGCATCTAAAAATCAAAGTTTACCTCTACTTGCATATAACGTCCGTAACAATAATGCATTGCCAACTAATGATGATGTGTGAAATAAAATGAAATTTATATGGAGAGCACTTCGAGTTCAATACTCTGTCCGTCCGATGGAACGTTAAGCTGAGGTTCTCTCTAACAAAATGAAATAAAAAAAATGTGGAATTGTATTCTCTTATTTACCCTTATCATGCCGGCTGTGGAAGCCAGGTTCAAACCCGCTTCGAGTAGAGATGTTAACATTGCCTTAGGCATAAGTTAAGCCCGCCGAAGCGACATAACCTTAGAGTTTGGTACGTTAAAAACCAAATCCTACTACTACCGACATTATCGCGATACGCTTGAAACTTGAGGAGGGAATGAAGGCATTGTGACGCCTACGACGCGTCGGGTCGTCCCTAATATACATTGGAATCGGATACGGAGGAAAAACTTTGAATGGGGCCATGAAAATCGGAAACCTCAGCCGCGAGGGAGTGAACAACGTAATGCCAACATTTACTTCTCCCTGAGAGCCAATAGAGCCTTATTGCGGAGAGGGAAATGCATTAGCGGTTGAATATGCCGCCATGCCGAGGAATACGACCATGTTCTCCTGTAAACTCCCCTAAGCCTCCCCGGGTTAACGGGTCATCCCGGAAAACTTGCCTTATAACCCTTGAGCACCACGCAAAAGTCGAATCGTCGGCGAACAATCGGCATAAAATTCAACTCCCATCATATCCCAAAATTGCTTGGGAATAAAAATCGATAAACTATTCTATTCGAGAGAAGGATAAAAAGGAAGCTTCACTTTGTTTGGAGCACTTTCCGAGTTCCGCTCCCCCCACCCTTATTCTTTCTGAACTCGGAGCATATTGCGAATCCGAGAAATGTGAATTTCAATATTACTCGAGTACTCAACGTCGCCATTTAAATGGGCGCTCTAGAATGCGAAAAAAATTAGAAAGGAAGCGAAAAAATCGAGGGAGAGTTAAAATCAAGAAAAAAGAAACTTCGGAGGTACTTGAAACCGATGGTCGTGGCGGAAACCTGCAAAATTAAATCAATAAAGATATCAAGGCTTCCGTCAAATGCCCATTGTCCCAAGGACGACGTTATCAAAGAAAGAAATTGGAGGCCTTAGTGGTTCCCAAAGTGGGCATGGGGAAGCCAGTTTATGCCACCGGTGATGAATTTCGTTCTCCTATGCCGTCTGGCTTCGGGGATGAATTCTTGAGGGTTGACGCAATGGTGGAGTTGAGGAGAGAAATTTGGTCATAATCCGTGTGAACGTCATGCAGTTTTCAGGGAGTACCTGGACTAGAGAGACATTGCATGATGGGGGAAGGAGTAGTTCGACTCTCCATGGCATTAATTTACACCTTTGGAGCTGTTCTTAATATGAATGAAAGGGAAAGGGTTTAGGTCAACTCTTACGATGCACTATCGACACGGGAGTGACTTCAGGTACATTGGGAGAAAAATGCACGAAAAATTCCTTCTTTGATTAAATAATACTGATAATGCAAATAATAATTAGTGGATAAATAAAAGTACAGTGTAATAACTAAAAATGAATAGTTAGATGAATTTAACGGAACTTTATGGGGAGGCAAGAAGTTGAAAAAGAGGAAATGGAGTTATTAAATATATGGATGTCTCCGAAATCAAATATATTGACGGTCTGATCTGTCAACTACTTGCCTAAGTTGATCCCCTTTTTAACGAGGTCAATAACCTGGAGATTGAGGATATAAAATGAAATAAGAATGAAAGCTTTTGAAGTGAGGGCTTGGGGTAAGATGGAGAAAGTGGGATGGACAGAAAGAGGGAAGTTCTCAGGATAATGGTGTAAGAAAGGAAGTTTCTGGTGGATATTAGGAGGCAAGGTGGTTAGAGGGAACAAGCAATTATGGGCGATGGTATTCTTAGGGTGGTTGTGGATGGAGGGACGTTTGGGAAGAGATAAAGAGGGAGGAGGAGGAAGAACCTTTTGGAGGGAATGAAAAATCATCGAATGCATACTGAGGAGGGTAGTACTACAGGAGAAGGGACGTCCTGGAAAGCAGGGAAGTTTACGTGAAGCGGAGTAGGAGAACTCTAGCAAAGTATACTCTGAATCGGTACAGCCCTAAAAAATAAATAGTCATTTCAGGAGTAATAAACTTAATGGATTTCGGCAATGCTTTGCAGAACAATGAGAGAAGCATAGTGAAAAAAACACCCCTTGTACGGTTCCCGTCATTGCCAAGGATAATTCATAAACTTATCCTTGAAATTTATACACACATATAAATTTTATACTTGTCCTTGACAAGGACGCTATAGTCATCGAAATTGATTGGATATTATTAAATTACTGTGTTCGTTGCATATTTTTTTCCAGGTTGTTTCATTTCTTGTGATTGTAAGCAAAACAGTACAGGCGGTACGTAAAGAAGTTTATAGCATGAAAGCATAGTTACAGCACACATGTAGAGTAGTTGGACAAGGTTGTAAATCCAAACCATGCAATCAAATAATTCGATATACAATTACTAAATAATTACAGCTTCTTATGATGAATGCCATGCTCGATTTGAAAATATTCCATGACATTATCATGGAACCACAGCTGTTGCCTCTCTAGCATATAAAATTATCACGAACTGTGGAACGAGAAACTGAAAAGGAGTGATGTAAGGTGCTTGGGCTAATTGGTTAATAATGATGTCGATGACAGGACATTGCAAAATAGGCACTCAAAAAAAATTCATTATCTCAATTTTTTCCTAATATGACCTCTCCTATTCATCGCTGGGTCATACACAAAAGAAATAATGATTTTTTCTCTTCCGAATACCATTAGTACCTATTATCTAAAACTCAAATTAGGGACACATTTTCATACTCAATATATAGGTTGGTATTTATCCACCATCCTGTTCCGAAATTTGACGATTTTGGCGTAATTTTAATTGCCTTTTATATATTTCACTAATCTGTTCGCAATCACACAACAGTTTAACCTGCTTAACTCAAATGTCAGTCACGCTATCGATGGTGCAATGCAATGACCTGGGAGCATATTAAAATTAGCCGGCCAAAGTAAATTCATTGGAAAATGAACACTACGAAAACAGCCGAAGTGATATTTAAAAAAATATTTTTTTTTGCGTGCGCTGAAATCCCTATAGCAGCACGTCCCTATCCCTATAGCCGTACACTGTAGACCTGTGATGGGCAAACTGCGGCCCGCGGGTCAGATGCGGCCCCCTGAAACGTTCTATCCGGCATTATTCCTAATCTCGTGAGGCATTATTCCTAATTCCAGTTCGATCCAAATTATGAGAAACTTTTGGAAATGCAGTCACAGATTCATCACATTCTCCTTCATTGGCCCACCTAAAGTGGTTTTTCCTTTCCTTTGGACCCCCTCTTTAAAAAGTTTACTCATCACTGCTCTAGACCCTTAGTTTGACTTTTATTGAGCTACCAAGATAAAATCTTCCACGTAAATATATCCATAACTTCCTACCATCTTGCACTGGTTTTTCCGAATAAATATTTTCCAAGCGTGGATCCAACGGCTCAGAGAACTAAAGCGCCTAATTATTTTTTCAGCTCACTTTTCTCTTGCCTCGACCTTCCAAACATTTCTCTCATTCTTATTCACCTGGTCCACTTTCACTTTTCATAATTTCACTGCCATTAGCCATTGTAATTATTTTGATGCTAGCAGAAAACTTTTTCCGGTACCTATCACTATTTAAATAAAATAATTCTCAATCTATAATTAAAATAAAGCAAAAATACACTTAGGAGTTTAACTTTCCGGAAATAATTGTAACGGTTTTTGTATTTGAATAAGGCTGATTCTTTGATAATCTCCCTAAATTTCTTGTACTGCTCTACTGAAAGTAAGGTACCGTGGTTTCAATTTACATTGACATGATGAATGAATAATTCTTCTGAAACGACACATTTATTTCAACGTTAGACTTCTGTTTTATCCCTCCTTTCTGCTTCCACACCCCATCATTCCTTTGCACACACATACTCGTGTTATCCATCCAGTAGCCTACACATACTCGTGTTATCCATCCAGTAGCCTACACCGAATCCTGTTTACCAATAACGTTTGTTTTAAAACCTAAACACCTTGATATGATACGATATTTATATGCAAGAAATTTAACTGACAATCTTTTAGATTAAAGGCATGAAAACGAATGTAAAGGTAGATTTTTCGAGTTATTATGTTTCATTATTCATTTAATAGTAGAAAAGCTGTGGCATTCAAGTCGATGATGCACTGGCCTGGCAACCCAAAGGTCAAGGGTTCGAATCCTATCCAGGGCATGGATATTACGTTCGGCCTAGGACTAAAATCTTAAGTAGGATGGTGCAATATAGCCTTAGATGTAGGAGGATCTAAAACCCAAGGCCAAAACTACTGGTAGGAAGGGATATTTTTCTACACATGGGTTTTACGTTAATGGAACTGGAATCAGAAATGTTCTTTGAGAGCCCTGTTTCATTTTCCAAAAATCTATGAAGCACATTCAGACTGATATCACTGGAAAATTCAAAAATCCTCCAGACCTTCGAAACATTTTTTTTTCGCTTCTTATGATTGTTCAACATATTGAGGAAAGCACTAACGTGTACTTAACTGCTCAATGCAATCTCATTTGCTGGCAAGTGCGGTGCCATTCATAGCTCAATCCCCATCCCCTCAGATAATATCCCTCTCCCGGATAAGTGAATGGCCGGCGAGCCGTGACCAAGCTCCGGGTAGATGAGATAACATCCTGCTCTCTGGTAAAAAGGCGGACTTGGAACGCTTTGAATGAGGTGAAAAACAAATGGGAGAAGGTACCTTTATTTTCTTCATCCACAGGGATTCTACTCTCCGCGACCACCATCTTTTTCATGACAAAACTTTTAATCCGAAAGAGTGCGGGAAGAGAATGAATTCCGGAGGAAAATAGTGTTCCCCTTCCTCCCGACGACTCGCGTTGCTGGAATTGCGTCTCCACGGCATCTGGTAGGGCCGGCGAAAACGGTCGGGACAGCAGAGAGCTAGCTGATCTGCAGCGGGAAAGAGTTCGCGCGCTCTCCGGGAAGTCTTAGGATTAAGTCGAGACGTTGCAGGGACGCAGTTAAGGGATTATTAATTCGATGGCTCTAGGCCGAGGAACTTCGCAAGGATGGTGCTTCGCAACTATGCTGAATTTTATGACAGACTTTGGGGAGGGAGATAGAAAAAAGAAAAAACTTAAAACCTTGCGAAGAGGTTTTAAGTTTTTTCTTCTTTCTCTTTCTAAGGCGCTCCATCGTCTGAAGCGCATAACACAGAGTTCTTTCCATTTTTTCCTACCGCTGCTGGGCCTATCTCAGGCGGTTTCTTGTCAAAAATTTTCTTAAGGTAAAGAACCACCTACAGTACTTTTAGATGTAATCTGAACCATTCAAGTAACAAGTGACGTCACAAGAGGGTGCAGAGGTACGTTTTAGAATGCACCTAGCGTCTTGTATGATTATTCGCATTTCTCACGATATTAAGATGATGGGTCTCATAGAATCGCCATAGTTGCCATTGAATGCAAAGCCTTAAACACACTTCAACACCAATGTTATATATTAAAAAAAATATCAGCCTTCTTCATTTCACCAGAAAACAGCCAAATACAGTATTAAAACGGTATTCTTCCTAAGTATTTTCACGAACCAATCCTTATGGCACAGTTGGGACTGGACTTGCTGGTCGCTTTTTTCTATGCTATTTAACATATCCTAGTCTGTAAATGTTTACTCTAAAAATACTAATAAGTCTGTAAAATAGCATCGATGTCACAAAAAATAAGTAAAATTTGTTTTAGCAGCAGTAGAACCAGATGACTGTTAGATGATCCAACTGCTTAGTATGTATTGTATCCATCTAAATTTGCCTTATGCTTGTATTCCTTGTGCTTACCTTTAAAAACCTTGATGTGAGGGTATGCGTTCCATAAAGAGGAAAATACATGAATGGGAGTTAATTATCTTTAAAAATATGCTCTCAATATCAGTTATTAGTTTTTACCAAACCAACAAACTTCCGACGTGACCAAACCAACAAAATAGAGATACCCCGGGAAATCCACCAGATCCACCAGAGTTGTCATAATGTGACCCAAGAACAAGAGCGATGATAACAGACTGGATGTCTTTGTGATTTGTTTAGAGAAGAGTGGGGTAAGATTGGGGTTGACGAAAGAAAAACGGTGAAGTGCTCGCCGTGGCAAAGAGTGAGAGAGAGAGAGGAAATTACACATGATAAGTCGGCTGCTACAACACAACTGGATAGAGAAAGCATTTTGAACTCGAAATCCACAAAGGAAGGCAGACTAATTTTTTGGGGAAGAGGAAGAAAAATAGGCCCACCGTGGTCCATCTGAACCTGACAGAAGTCGTGATGCACACCTAATAACTATAAAGCAAGATCCTATATCTATGTAAAGTGAGGAATAAAACAAAACTTTGTATCGAACCAGAGAAATATTTTTGATGCCACAAAACTTTGATGCGAAATCAAATTGGGGGTGTAACTATTAAAAAAGACAAAACATCAGTTTTTTCATCCAGTTTGTAGTGTATACAGCCTTAGAGATTGATTGTTTTGCATTGATCAGTTTTTAGTGTGTCCATTTTTTCTCTCTGAGAAAAAAATATAAAAACAATGAATTAATTACTTTTTTCCTCCAACACACTGGTACACTCATTTTCAGTTTTACCAATTATTCTGGAGGTAATAGCCCGCATGGCCTGTTTACAATGATCTTATGACCTAATCCACGCCAAAAGTCACCTGCTAGGCACCCTAATGCTCCCACTGAATGACAGAAGTTATCTCGAAGGTTGCACGATTTTATTTGACACAATTTTTGGCGCTGAATTTATTCATCCATTGACTTTATTGCAGTGCAAGATTCCTATGAAAAAAGATCTAGCTGGTTCGAAGATAATACCAGTGCATACAAGTGATATAGGACCCATACCTTTTAAATTTCTGTTCAAGTATTCGTATTCATATATTGCTGTTGGAAACGTATCATTTTAAGACATCATATCAACATTGGAATAATTATTATCATTTTAGTCCATTCCCTTTCGCAAATCTCAAAGCTACAGAATATGGACCAGAAAAGAAAAAAAATACAATAAAACGACAGAGTTGAGAAACATAATTTTGGAGACTAAATATAACAGCAATTTATTTTCTTGCACTTGTTCGTACCTATGAAAATTCAGCTTTTATCACTACTTACTTTGTGTAGTTATCGCGGCCATTTCGCATTCATTCATTCATTCAAGAGTTCCTTCAATACGCACCTTCAATATCTACTTGAGCATGTCAATTTCCTCATTCCCAATGAATTCGGACTTCAGTTCTGTTCCGAGTCTGATCATAAATCCTGGCGGAAATAGAAAAGCAATCATGATAGGAACGGCAGCTACGCTCGGTCGGAATTTGAAAATGAAATGACCGAGTTTCGAGAGGGGTCATGGGGTTGCGCTTTGAAATAATCCTGCCGTGGCTACAGGCGAAGTGGGAAAGGCCACTGACAGCGGAGCAAGCATGCGCCAATGGTCGTGGATACGTGGCGAGTTAAAAAAAGTTCGAGAACCCGTGGCGCGTCGTATTTTTCGAAAATAGAAAAAAAACAAGTATACGGAACGCACAGAGTGCTTTATGAAATTCCGTGGGCAATACTACCGGAGTATGATCTCAAAAGTGCGACTTCGGGTGGTCTCATATGAAACTGAACTGCATTCTCGGATTATGGCCCTCCGGAATCATATTGGATGGTCTGAATTTCCTGTCATGAACGGTAGAATTCACGCCCGTTGGCGAGGTTGGTTTTTTAGTTTGGAATAAAGTACAAGGACCCATAGCTCAAACTGGAGCACCAAAGCAAATTTTAAATCACATTTCAAATGTACAGGTTGGGACGCATAAGCGTGAGAACAGGCTCGATATTAGTAGGTATCTATATTCACCTGATAACGATTATATGCGTCTGTAACGGATTGAACATCTGCGTGTGACACCTAAAGAATTAAGGCAAAAGGGCCAATTGCCAAAAAAATGTACCTATTATATGTACTACTTTACAGCGCAGTGGTATGCATCTAATATTATTGAAAAGTAAGCTATCGCTTACTTGAATCGTGACCAAAAATTCCTATTGATAATACAATAACTCGCAAGAATCTTGTTGAGATATACAATTTTAAATGGTTTGTATCGATGTCATTAATAAAGATCAACAATAGACCAGGTTGTTGATCGATTTTCATGTCCTAGGACCCCTAGAGCGGACGTAAATTAAAGTTGCTGCCTTTTATTTAATTCTCCCGAGAAGAAAATAAGGTTTGATTTAACAACAGATCTGCATTACACGAATATTTGTGGTATTTGTAGATAGGCTTCGACCAGCATTTACAACGCACGGTAGCCGTATCTGACGTTTTTCTTTGACATATATTCCTTTTTAAATACACATATATCCTCCTGTCTCCACTATCTTCTTATACATTTAATTACCTCTCGACTCTTCCCCTAATCACTTTTCTGACCCTCTTAGAATTTCTACTTCCTCTCTCTCCGTTCATGTTCAACGGTTCCAAATTCGTTTTCGTACTTATTCAGCAAACCTTCCACATTCTTCTCCTCACAGAAATATCAAATGCCCGGTTTGATATCGGGGATAGAGTATTGGTTTCCCATCCCGAGGGCCTGGTTTAGAACCCCGGTAGATACTGAGACAATTAATTGATGCAACGGTCCCCGATTGAGTGCTGTGTGAGGAGCAATTCAAGTTCAGCACTCAGTCCTTTGGATGAAATACCTCTCTGTGGTACTGTGGATCCCTAGGAGACTTGCACTAATGCTGTCACTGAGTTTCACTTCATCCGCTCTCCATCCTCTAAAAATTTCCTACGTTTTCCTATTGCTCCAATTTCTAATGCTAAATGCCCCTAAAGCACACACGCAGTCTTAGCTGTGGGTTGTCTGCTCCAAATAATAACATTTATCTAACTATAAGCCCCATAAAATATAGTTATAATGCCGTAAAGCATAAAGCAAAATTCTGAGGGACACAAAACTCATTAATATTCCTTCCCCGAGCACTCTTACATAACTATCTAAACTTTTATCGTCACTGAATGAAGAGGGTGAGACAAGCTTAACTCTAAAGCTAAACAAATCATCAAAGATTGCATTTGAAAGGATGTTAATACTCATTTTGCTAAAGACGCAACAGAATGGAACATTATAAATCTAAGAGTAATTATATTTCCCATTATCAAAGAGCAGGATTTTCTTGAACACACGTAGCATATTTTTATTAAAACAAACTCGTCCATAAATAAATTGACGAATACTTCCGCTATGCTTTTATGTAATGAGTATGCATTAGTAGATTATGTAGATAATTTATATCATACATATTTTAAACATTAACAACTATCTATCACACAATAGGTTTCGTAGGTTTTTCATACATATTTTGTATAGTAGTTTTCCGCCTGTGGCTTTTTTTCTTTTTGTATGTGAGATTTTTATATTACGTTTTTAGCACACTTGTATATATACAAATGTTCTTAAAACATATGCATACACATGAAGAGGATTTCAAGTACCATTTATAAAGATTTGTAATGCCTCATTACTAGTCTGCAAGTTTAGTATCAATTGTTTTTCAAATGCGTAAATATTCATTATTTGAAATAATATTTTGTTTTTAAATGATCTTTTTCCGAAAATATTATACTCTGTATTTCATAAATGCACATACTGACAATGATTCAGGTGAAGAGATTATATAAGCTTTCTCACCCAAAAGAAGGATGAATTATATTTCCATAAGAAAAAAAGAAAATTTTAACTATTTTACCTATAGGTAAAATTGTCTGATGGGACTAATGTTTATGGAAAATGAAGTCAGCAATTTAATGGAGGAACGGACGAGGACGTCAAATTTTCACTCAAAATCTCTTCTTCCAAGCATTGAGGTTGAACGCCAGTACGTATAGAGTACTCGATGCATTGTCAATAATTTTCAGTTCCACAGTTTATGCAATATTAAATCAAAACAGTTAAAAACCTCGTATGGAAAGGGCAAAACATTTTATTGGATGACAAGAGTTTTTGGTTAGAATTCCGAAAGGTCAATTTCGAAGGTTGCACTCGGATAGCAAACAAAGTTTGTGATAAACAAACAGAATAATGCATTACGATCGGGAGATCACTGTCCCAACGGGGAGAGCATTCATTCATTATTTAAATCCGACGGGACACAGTATAGCTTTCAGTATAATTACCGAAGCAAAAAATATCATTTGATGATAGGACTGTCAGAGTTTCTTTTTCACTGAACACACTCGGTAGGTAACTACTTCGTGTCATTCAATGTGAGATTTTTTAGCAACGCTAGAAATCAATCCAAAGATTGATTTTGCGTAAATATCAACTCAATTCGTTTCTATCGGTTAATCTTTTTATAGTTGCTACGTAATTGTTTTTTTAGATCGTATAATACTTTTACAAGATGTATTATATTTGGTTTCCCTTTGTGTTATTTTGTAATGACTACACCGAATTTTGTGCCTCCATCTTTACTCATATGAAGAAGAACTGTTGCATTGCCCATTCAGAATGATAGGGTATATGATGGCCGGCGGCTTTCAATCGCTACGCTAAGGCATCTTCAGAGGTTTCCGTACAGTTACAGTGAGCCTAACTAACCAAAGGACAGACTATCACCGCCTATGAATGCCTCAGTTTACTGCCAAGACTGCCAATTTGACAATTGCACTAAATTAAACTTATCCTCTATGATTTATATGCATGCCTGGTGATAGTTTACCCCCTGCTACATACGCCATTATGGTTATTTTCAGGTTATTATTTCAATATAGATGTAGGTTAATTCCTTTATTCTCGCTAATTTCCTAAATCTTTATGTTCTGTTGCGAGTAAAGAATCTTATGCAGAAATCAATTTGTTATCAAAAGGCTCTTTTTTTAAACGCCTACAGTAATCTACAACGGAGTTACACATTCGAATGATTCTCCTGGTGTGGAATCATGGATGCATCTTGCGCGTTATCGCAATCTTTATCGTTAACGCTTTACCCCCTAGAGTGGTGCAGGGTTAACAATAACCGTCTATAAAATTCGCTCCACTGATTGTGATAAGCGATTTGGAGTTCAGGTCTGCAAATACTTTTTAAAATAATTTCGGTATTATCGATCCCTATAAATGAACTTTGATAAGTTTCATTTGAGTGTATGTACTTCAACAAATACCTACTCTGAAGAGAATAATATGAACAGTGGACGTATCCTATAGCGGGAAGAAAATTATACCAATTACTCGATAGGGAGTGAAAAAAAAGATACTTAAAAACAGCAAATACCTTGACTATAATTTTAAATACAACTAACAAGAAATATGAAAATGAGATGAAAAAAGAAACTGGTTTGAAGAAATTTGGTGTTAAGTTTAGACTCATCAATTATATTTTTCTTCTTTGTTCTGTGCCAATACATATCCAGGCTATCCTAAAAGTCCTTTATTACATAAATAATGAAGTATATATTCAGTATTCCGGTTCAACAAATATAAGCGGGTTACCTAATTAGGCTGAATCAATAAATCAAGATAGACATGCCTCTTTGTCACACGCTTATTAGTAAACTTAAATCGATAGCGCAAAATGAATGGTTCTCGAATCTTGAATTTATTGGAAAATTATCCTGAAAGAGAATAAAAAATAAAGCCATCAAATCATGTATTGCTGACCCGGAAATATCAGAAGCATGCAATAACGTGACCTGTCTGGAATACTATACCTCATCGACGTTTAAATAATTCGGAGGCGCGGACGGATTATAAATGGATTCTTGATAACGAGATTGAAGGGGCTGGGGAAAATAGGACCGGAGATGAAATAAATGGGATATATCGAACGAATGAAACCTGGAAATGGGTTATCAGAGAGAGAGAGAGGGAGGGAGAGAAAGAGGGGTGGAGGGGGACTCTAATACCCTTGCCACTGGTGAGGTGAGAGGGCATGGATTGGGACGACGTCGAAGGAAAGGGTGGGACCGACGGGCCCCGGCGGGGAGAGGTAAGGGTGTGGAACGTGAAGGGGAGAGCGGGGGTTGCATCAGAATGGGGGAGAGGACTGGTTGGATGGGGGCGACCCAGACGTTGGAGGAGACGTCCCACTATGGGGCTGGATACTGTGGGAAACAAGGCAGAGTACGTCTAGAGGCTAATGTGAAGTAAGAGATCTTGCTCTGCATTTCTTTCGGAATTGATCCACGTGTGTTGACTTCGCTTGACAACGGTTTCGCCGGCATTCCAGCTGGCGTCTTCAGGTCGACTGCTGTTCGCTGCAGTTTTCGCCGCCCATATGTACGACATATCGTGTCGTAGCTGCTCCCTGATTGGTTGGATGGCGGATGGTCCTTTTTCACGCACTGTGCAATGGATATCCGTCCTCTCGATTGAAGTTGTTAGGTGCCTTCACTATTTCGATGGCCTCTCTTATCGATCTTGGGAAATAACGTTTCTCTTTAGCTAATATTTGAGTTTTATCGAAATGTATCTTATGCCCTGGTTTGCTCCATGCATGCTCGGAGACGACGGATAAGTTATACTGTTTCTTCTCCGTAACTCTCTGGTGTTCCTTCAATCTTAAAGCAACCGATCTGCACGTTTCGCCAATATAGGTTTTCCCTCAGGAGCACGGAACTTGGTAAACCCCTTCGTTCATATTTTGTGGGATTCTGTCCTTGAGCGTCTGAAGCCTGTCAGCCATCTTCGTCAAGCAATGGTATCTTGTGCCGACTTGATGTTTTCTCAGGACCCTGGCAATCCTCTCCGTTGTCCCTGCTACGAAGGGGATGTTGGCATACGCCTTGGGCTTCTCGTCTTCCGTTTCGTGCATTTCCTCGGTTGTGGGCTGGCCTCGTTTCTCCTCCTTTGCGGTCCTTTTTAGGACTTATTAGTTGTCAAGCGAAGTCAACACACGCGGAGCAATCCCGAAAGAAATGCAGAGCCATTCATTGCCACGCCGCGGAAACCTTCGAACGAACAAAGAGATCTGGATTTGTGGGTTAGCGGATTGGGAGTGCAGATGGGATGATAAAAAAGTGAGGGAGGATTATAGATTTAAAACGGGCATTAATGATTCTATACCCAAGTGCAGGCACATCTTTATGTTCACCTTTTCCCGCGTGCTACACAATACAGGTGTCGGAGGCCGCGTCAGTCAAACCTGTAACGCAACGGCTCGACGACACAAACCTCGCTGGTTCAAATCCCACCTCGGGCACATGTGTGATGTTTATCCTTCGGATTAAGTCTATTATTAGGGTAGGGTAGTCGGCGTGATATAATTTCGCAGTTACAGCACTTGATAACCTAATTCTACGACTATTGGGAAGATTACTGCCTTGATTCTTCGCGACTCCTCCCTATCAAGGGCATCTCCCCATATTCCCTGCCCCATTGTCCTCTAATCTGAGCCATAGTCTCTCCTTTTCCTATTTCCTGCCCCAACCTTTGTCTTTTACCAAAGTACTCGTATCCCTACCGCTCCATACCCAAAGTTATCGAACGCTTAGAACCTCAAGGCATTTCTATGCTTTTCTTAAAACGCTCAAGGTTTTAAGAACAGTTACTGCGTAATGTATAAGTTATGGGACACTGGTGAATTTGGTACTCCGATACTGGATAAGTGTGAAAGGAGTGTGCGTCTTTTGTTTCATCATGTGGGTGTAGTATTAGAACCGATATCGTGAGAATTAATTCTTACGTGCCATTTACTGAGACAATATAGTTGCTTGTTTGCATTTTAGTAGTGCATGCTTGGTGATCTTCACCCCCTGCCACACACCCTCGCAGTGGCTTGAAGGGTATCGTGTAGATGTAGATGTACGGTCACACTAATTAGTGTGAGGGTATGGCTTTGTGCAGGACAGGAAAGTTGCTAATATCTTAGGTCTACCATCAATATTATACTTAAATTTCTTTTGAGTATACCTGCTCCGTAAAGGAACGGAGAGAAGGGTGTAACTCTAGATCGAACTGACGGTAGTTTTCCTCCACTGGGCCTTTTCATAGGCAAAAAAATCACGCTGGAATTATAGAGTAAAATATTTTACGAATAACGAAAGTAATTGTTTTACAGCAATGACTCAAATAAAGCGCATTCACTACTAACCGAAGAATATTCATTTACCAGTATCCTTTCATTTGTCGATACCATTTCGATCGTGGAACACAAAAGGAATCCGCCTAAATGTTGTTCCATATATCAACGCAACCTCTTGACCTCTTCTCTGCATACTAAAATTGAACATCCTCTCGTACGTTTTCAGGGTGAAATTTAATCTAGATATGTGAAAAAAAATGCAGTAAAACCATCTGATTGTATCTTGAGTTTACTCAGATATTTTATCTTAGTGATTAGGAAGCAATCTTTTGTGTATCTACCAGTTAGTGCCTCAGGCCCCCGAAATTTTTTCCCAATAATTTTGTTGTTCTGATTTTATCTGGGCACGATTAACCGGATTACACTGTGTATAGTTCAAGTGTTAAGTGTCTTGAAACGTGATCACTAGTTTGTTGCTTTTGTGTGGTTAATAATTGTTCTTTTCAATCTGATACGTATGCATATATACAAATCTGATACGTATATGCGTTGAACTTCTGTTCTGGGGCCGGTCAAATTGACTGCTTCATAACAAGGTAAGCATTTAACTTTACCAGGAAGAAGAGATAGGTATAGGCAAGGGAAGAGATTTGTAATGTGGGTACCGAACGGGAAAGGTTGATTTGTTTCAAGTTACGCTGCACCAGACTTACTCCCCCGGAGCAAATTTCTGGCTACCTGCCTTGCTATGGTCATCGGGAGAGACGGTGGATATGCTTTCGCATGTGATTGCTGGGAGTATAGAAGGGGAGGACGTGAAAGGGAAGAGTCTCAGGGCTCTAGAAGAAGGCATTATGAGGCATTTTAACGATGATAGTGTAACCAGTCGGGGCCGTCAACTGCCGCACCAAGAAATGAAAGGAGGCAGGCCTGCAAAAGTCGGGTACTCCAAAATAAAAACCGGGAAGAAAAATAATGTGGGGGAGCAAAATAATTAGGGGAGTGATAGGGGATAGGAAATGGACATGGGCGCTTACCTGTCTCTGGTTTCGCCAAATCTGACGAGCCCTCGTCAGTTCTTCGAGCCGACTCCCGACACGCCTGACGGCCGACTCCACACTCGCTCCTTTCCCGACTTGAGACGGACACACCGTCCCGTAGCAGACGAAACTCTCGGGACGGTCGAACATCGTGTGTGTTATGTGTTTCCGTGGTGTAGTGGTTACACATCCGCCTAACACGCGGAAGGTCCCAGGTTCGATCACTGGCGGAAATATTTTTGTTGGCCCCGGTGGCGGCGTGGTTAAGTCCTCGCCTTCTAACCTTAGGGTCGCGGGTTCGAGTCCCGCCTGAGTGGGTTTTTCCACCACTCAGGACATGGATGTGTGTGCTCGTCTGATGTTAAATTATTAATAGTCCGATGTAAAGGGGTCTGCTGTTTTCGGTGGTAGTGGAAAATAAATAAATAAATAAATAGCTAAAAAATCAAAATAAAACAACTGATGGCTGGATTGCGCCCAAGGAGGGAGGGAGGGAATTTAAAATAGGGAAGGTAGGGAAATTAAAAAGGCATACCTCCCGAGTGATGCCAACAGATATTCATGGCGACAGGGGGTGTGCCATTTAAAAGGAGTATTACATCTGGTGGCTACATCTTGGAAAATATGTTGGAAAGCCGAAACGAGGTAATCGGCATTTCAGAGGCTGATGGGCCGACAGAGATAACTTGGCATTGTAATAAATTCGTAAATATCAATTTTCTCACTGAAATGCTGCTCTCACATATAACTGTTTCCGGCACTGAAAGGCAATGCCGGAATAATGGGAAGACGATTTATGAGGTAAGGTTGAAAATGCGTGATTACTACTGATTTCATCATTTAGAATTGTTTTCATTAATAGGACGGATTCCCACAAACCTATGTTCCCATATCGTGGAGTGTCACCACGGTTTCTTTAATGGTTCACACAAGGTTTTCCCTTTGACTTTCGTAGGACCGGGTTTTCATGCGATATAATATTTTGTACTGAAAATTTGGTATTGGCATTGTTCCTAAGTCAGAGTAATCGTAGCAAAAATGTATGTAAGTATTTTACATATCCCTTGCATTAAATTCAAATCCAATTATTAACAATGATACGCTGCTTTAAGAGTCGTCTGATGCTTCCTTACCATCATCATAATTCAATCCATAAAACCACTAAAAGGAACTAATATCACATGATGAGTCGGTCAAACATTTGAGAAATCTTAATGCTCTTTAGTATGACATTAGCGCCTTTATAGAGAGGTGGGTACTCGGAAAGTGGTAGGAATTTCGGTAGAGGAGGAAAAGTGGAGAAAAAACACGGCGTTGGCATTAGCATGCTCATAAAAAAGGTACCGTTCAACTGACACAGTACTGCACCCAAAGTGCTCTGCACATACCAATCAAGTGGGGACCGGTATACCTCTGAGAATCCAGCAGATATTCGAACCCGAACTGTCGAGATGGAAGCCAAAATTCAGTTACATTATACTCGTAAAATAATTCCAACAAAATAGTGTTTGTTGACGAACTTTCTTTAACCCTTAGGTCCACCTTATTTTCCTTGGAAATTTTCCTAATTAACTCATAGATTAGTTGATAAAATGAAAAAGAGCGATATTAATGAAATCAGAGAAACATTACTTCTGTAGATTCACTGTTTATTCGGACAACTTCTTTGTTGAGAAGCGATTTGCCCAATTGTTCTACATAGTGGCCGGAACTGTATTCATAAATATTTTTGTAACATTTATATATTTTTTATGCCCCTACGATCTATTTATGTATCCTTTATTCCTGCTCACTTTCCATTCGATGAACTTTAACTAGACATTAAACCACCAACAAATCAAAACATGTGGCTGAGTAGGGTGGTATCGTGTTGAATTACCCCTAACTTCCGGAAGCTGTCTAGAACGCTGACGAAAGTGTTGCCAAAAGATACGAATCAATGCGGAAGGAACCTCGGAGGACCTTTTTCTGAAAGAAAAATGAAAGAGGTTTCGCTTACAGAAGAGTTTCCGGAAGAAAGCTTTCTAAGGGAACGATGAGTAAAAAAATATTAAGGGGCAATAAAAAGAAGAGACTACTTACTTGAAAGCAACCTGCTTACTTGAAAGGTTTTTAAAAGTGAGATACGCATGGCTGTTGAGAGCTAAGGGGACAATTTAAGGGTGTGCCCTGAAAATCTGAGCGGCACTAAAAGCGCCTCGAGTGTCGGTGTAGACGCTGGTTAGTGATGGTACATTGAAGGGTCTAACTTTCCTAGAAGTCGATAAGGTCAGCAGCACCACCAAGTTACGAGCATTAAGGGAGAAGAATTTATTAAAGCGAAGTTGATGCATGGCAGTGCAACCTCCGGAACAAAGGCGTGATGAGACAAAAGTGAAGGGGCTTTCTCGAGAAAATCAATTACTTTTAACTTATAATGAGTCAAGGATCCCATCGTATGATTTTCTCAAATCTTGTGATAGAGAGAGTTTGATAAAATAGTATGGAAGAGGATAAATAGATAGGGGATCGGGAAGAATTAAATACAGGTCGTGCAGCAGATAGAGAAAATGATTGAAATTTGCCTTGAAAATCAATTACAACTTCGCCGTTTAAAAGAAACATTGCTTGTATTAGAAATTATTCTACAACAGGGATATTCTTTTGCAACCCTTCATTTATTTAAGCCTAACATGAGTTAAAAATATATTTTTGCGCATTGCATCATGCGCCTAATCACATATGAAAAAAACGGAAACAGAAAAAGGAGCACAAAGCATATCAGGAACTGTTCCGACGGTAGCCCTCCGCCTCCCTTGGTCAGAAGAAGCTAAAGAGTAAAGAGAATGATTGTCCGGATGGTGGGTAAGGGAATGGAGTATGATTCATTAGCGAACTCACTCATTTTTCGAAAATTCTATAGAATATTAATGGACAACATATGATTCGTTAACCTAAAACCGCTTAAAATTAATAGACATTCAGAAGATCCTTTGGAACAAAATTGAGGCTGTTTGGTAATCGCACTGTCTCATCAACTTACTAGTCAGCTATCTTTCAGTCCTCATTTAATATTTGTTACGTGGTAGTCGCCTGAATATTTGCTATATACATAGGTAAATGCATGTTTATCTACGGAAGTGAGGGATGGACGATGACGGAAGTGGAGAAGAAAAGGGTAGATGCATTCGAAATGTGGTGCTACAGAAGAATGATGAAGATTAAATGGATCGGCCGAGTAAGTCTTAAGAAGAGTGGGAGAAAAGAGATGTCTGCTGACAGCTCTAAAAAGAAGAAGAGACTACTTAATCGGCCATAACTTAAGACACGATGGCATGATGAAGACAATCGTCGAGAAACAATTGAACTGGAAGATTGGAAAAGGTAGGCCTCGTATGAGATACATGGAACAGGTAGTGAGGGATGTAAATGAGAAGAATTTCGTCACAATGAAAAGGTTGGCCGAAAGAAGAATAGAGTGGAAAGCTGCGTCAAACCAATCCTAGGATTATTGACCACTGATGATGATGACATAGGTAATACTGGCATTTAACAAGTCTTTTTATTGACCAACAACCCTAACGAAGTATGAAAAACGCAGAGAAAAATTCATGCGTTAATCAATTAAAAATGGTTATCATTTTCACGAATTTGGCATTCATATTTCTAAATGAAATACTCATTATCCACCGACTCATCTTTAGTATTGACAACAACATTGTGGTCAGTTAAGTTCACTCAGTTGTGGCCCAAATATTTGTCATATATCACTATAATCATTCATTAGGTATCTCGATAACTCATTACAAATCCAAAAATAGTTTGGAGGCCTTCCGATCGTAGAATGCGGAGCACTATAGGATGGATGATACAAGATCTCATTTATATCAATGTATGGACGGAGTTCTCTCTTTTCACATGGGACGCCTGGAATGACGCAACCGAGAGAAACGGATTCAATAGATACGCTACCCTGAAAACAAACCAAGTCCGCGAGGCGCGTCGGGGATATTATCTCTTCCTCCCCCTGCCACACGATGTGTTTTCACACGTCCGACCGACCGTCTCTCCTTTTTCCAAGAGGCAACGGCGCAAAGAGGATCCGGGGACTATTTTTCCAGAGAGAAGCAACTTGCTCCCTCTCCAGAAGAGATGCGAAAACATAGTCCCCGATTATTCGTTGATGGCGCACGAGGGAGGGGAGAGGAAGAATGGGAAAGTGTTTGCGGGGGTGGAGGGAATAATGAGACAGGGAAGCGGGAAGGGAGGAGGGAGGGGGGTGATTAATCGCGGGATCAATGAAGGATGAACCCGCAAGAGTGTGGGAGATGAACGGGAGGTGGAGCGGACGAATTTCCTGAGGGAAAGTGAGTTGGGGGGAGTTTTGAGGGTGAGGAATGGGAAGGAGGAACGTTTATTATGGCAGCGAGCGGAAAGCGTCTCGTGGAAAGCCATTGAAAGATAGGAGGGAGAGAGAAAGAGAGAGAAGGAGCTGGAAGGGACAGGACTAAAAAAAGGGAAAAAAAGTGGGCAAAGGAACCAGTTCCACTTACTATTATCATTAATGGCATTCTACAGATTGAGGTAGTTTGAATGGGCATAAAAAACTATCTTTAAATGTCCCTTGTCACGCGCTGACATCTCCATCTTCAGCTATTTCATTATTCAGCTCCAAATTCATTCTATGAGTCTTCATCTCTTCTACAATCTCTATCCCTTTCTTTTATACCGTTCACTCCCATCTCCTAATACTGCCACGGCTATCATTACACTCGCCTTTAGTTTCTCATATCAGTCGATTCACTTATCAAATCCTCCACCAATTATGCAAATATATATAATTATATAAAACATGCACATTTTGCACCAAAGTCGTACTGCTCCCTCCCGGTTGAAATGTGGAAAAAAAACTCCATGGCTATATTTCTGTGCAAATTACAACAATGGCTGTTATCCAAGGAGAGTGATGAAGTAGAAAAATTATTAAAAGTTGTTTTGTGATCCCGGTGGTTTAGAATATGTACTTTCTTTTGTCTTTAGATGGTTAAATTTTTATACTGTCAGTAAGGACAGTAATGTCAGTACTGACAGTATAAAATATAATGTCAGTAATTTCAGTTTTTTTCTGTTTCATTCATTCTTGCTTAGAACACAAAGTTTGAAAAAAAAGGGTTCCTAAGCCACTAGGTTAAAAATTTATATGCATTAGCACCAGCCGCTGCTTTTAATATCTGATGATGGTAACTCAAACACAGACTATCCTCTGGGTACCCATATTCCCCTTTAAATTGATGTTTTTTGTACTTATTGTATTTGTAGTTTTTTTCTTTCAATGGCGGAATAAAAATTATTATTATTATTATTTTATTCTGATAACCAACAAGACAAGAATATCTCTAATTGTCATCTTTTTTATCCATTGTATTCTATATATACCTCTCTATATCCACTTCCTAAATGTCTGCTACCAGAAATTGCTTAACCCTGCAAAGATTTTCGCAGCCTTAACGTCTCGCATCGTATCAGAATTTACTTTCACATTTATCAAAAGCCTTTGACATTTCTTGAGTATTGCAGATGAACGTGTCTTATGCTGGAGTTATTCTCCTGTCATGCCGATCGTTTGAGCTTTATTCTGTTCATTTAATCCTCTATTCTTCTTCACTACATATATCGAACATATTCGATCACACGATTAACTCAATAATAAAATCTATATTCCTTCATAGATACTAACCTATAAATTATACTAACGCCAGTCGATTCACACGTGCCTAATACGTGGATAATTATCGATTTCTCTTATTTATTCACATTTAATTGAGAGTGCTTATGCATAATGAATTTAGGTGATTATTCATCTTTATACCCTCACCTTTGAGGTGGCCGGGAGGATATTCAGTAGATGAAGATGTACCTATTCAGTAGTTATTTGGCTACCGCTCATGTAGCTCTATTTTTTTCCTCTGCTACAAAATGTGCCAATATTGAGGGCATTGACGTAGACGTACGAAGTTCGCGCCGCATATTTTACCCTTGATTTTCTCATTCACTATTATTGTCACTGAGGTGCTTTCCATACCATCAATCGCTTCATTGCGTTTTCGCAAATGCATCGCGCGTCACGTGTACGACAACAGACTGCTAATCAACGCGATAAATTTGATGAATTATTGACAGAGTAACCAATACACGACCTACAACGGCTAATGAGTGTGGGGAATCGCTCCCATGACTACGCCAACTCTGCAGGCACACAACGGAAGTCCATATCACTGGTTAGGAATGCAATGCTGGGAGACTAGCACTAGGAGAGGCGGGATCACGGATACTTCTTTTGCGTTTCACCAATCGTTATCAAAATCGCCAACCCATCTATAAACGAACTACTCTCGGATTAACAACACCCTTTCCCGGAAGAGATTGGTGAAATGGAGAAATAGATAATAATTTTAATAAAAAAACTTTTACTAAAATATCACAAAGAAATGTTTTATACAATTTCACGACTCGGGTTTCGATCGTATTATCGTCATCATCAAATACGTGGTGCGAACTCTATATGCCAGCCAACAGCCGGAGGGGGTGGAGGGAATGTGGTTGGGAAGGGAGGGGGGGATTGGTGAATTATGGAGGACTATGGTTAGAACTGCCTGGCGAGTCGCAAGATGATGGGAGGTCTGAGGATAGGGAAAGGGAAGCAACTGCCTTCAGGACGGTTAGGAAGCGGGAAACAAATACTCATTGATAAGTGTTTCCCCAGGGTCACCCAATTTCTTTAAAATTTCAAATTGATCGCGAGAATTGAGCTCTCGTCTCTGATGGCACATGCATAAGATGTTAACATTAATATAGCTGATAGCTTCAGGCTTAACTATGTGATACCTTTCCATAATGGAAAATAAAAGTTCATTCTTTGATTTCTGTTAACATTAAAATCACTCTGGTGGTCATTATCAATTAAATGTTTAGCAAAGTTACTTTTTTTGTCACATTTAGTATTAAAAGCTTTAAAACGTTCCTTGGTCTGCTTGTAAAAATTTCTGGATGTCTGTACGACGTAAACCCCATCAGAGTCACTGCACTTTAAACTATACACACCACTTTTGGTCACTGGGTCTAACGTGTCCTTGCATTTAAATAAAATGTTTTTAAGGGTCTTAGAAACATTAGAAAAACTGGAAACTCTCCTGAAAACAATTGAAAAATAGAATGATGAAGATTCGTGTGCGGGTCCCAGGACAGATAAGTGCTGAACGATGATAAAAGAGGATGAAGGAAGAAAGAACAGGAAAAGACGGGAAGAAAACTGGATGTGGGAAGAGCAGAGAGGAAGGACGGAGGAGGTGGGAATCGAGAGAGAGAGAGTGGAAGGAAGAAAACCCGTGAATAAATCATCTCTTAATGGCTTTAAATGCGAGTTTTCGGCCGGACCGCCCACTCCTCACATATCCAACGCCGCACTCATATTCATCTGAACCCCTCCAAACCCCTCACAGCCACGCTTCCTCACCAGTTTGAACCTCCCCTCTCGGAAAAATAATACCCTTCGGACTGCCGGTCGGTTGGGTTCTGGGAAACGCAGATGGCACCGTGGGAGGCTTGGCGAGGCATGGGTGATGGCAGGCAGAGAGAAGGGGGTGGAGGGTGTTCCGCTTGGGAGGGTTGCTCGGGAATCGATCGGGAAAAACAAAACTGCAATTCCCGCGGAGGCTGGAAGGGCGGTTCGCGATTTTGAACGGTCCAGGGGTGGTGGGACGTTTGGTGTGAGAGCGTTTTTGAGTCGGACAGTCGCATGTTGAAAGCCTCGATCGAGAAGCATCGTGCTCGTTTGCGGTGTGCGCTCATCGTCACACGATCGAGGCAAAGATAAGCATTTCCTCTCAGCGTGAAAACTCCGTTGCGATTGATCACTAGAAAACAACCCAAATGGTAGTGGCTGCCTATACAGCTTTCAGCCTCTCTCCTCGTTGATACCATTTCCATTAAATAATAAGTGTCCCCTCTTCCCATAATATTCCAACACATTTCTGTCAAAGTTTTTTCCAGCTATTTAGTAATGTCGTTGACTACTCCTAAATTAAAATTTCGATATAAGGCAGACCTTTTGCATAGCAACAAAGGTTAGCGCTATAAAAAAATTAGAATTTAACTACAAAAAACGTATTTGATATAAATTAATGCAAGGCAATAAATGAAGATTAAGTTAGCCATAAGCACTTGGAATTCAGTTAAAAAAATTTATCGAGGTTTGGTGTCCATTAATTCTAATTAATAGTGCAAATGATCACTAGAAAACAACCCAAAGGGTAGTGGCTGCCTATACAGCTTTCAGCCTCTCTCCTCGTTGATACCATTTCCATTAAATAATAAGTGTCCCCTCTTCCCATAATATTCCAACACATTTCTGTCAAAGTTTTTTTCAGCTATTTAGTAATGTCGTTGACTACTCCTAAATTAAAATTTCGATATAAGGCAGACCTTTTGCATAGCAACAAAGGTTAGCGCTATAAAAAAATTAGAATCCAACTACAAAAAACGTATTTGATAAAAAATTAATGCAAGGCAATTAATGAAGATTAAGTTAGCCATAAGCACTTGGAATTCAGTTAAAAATTTTATCGAGGTTTGGTGTCCATTAATTCTAATTAATAGTGCAAATGATCACTAGAAAACAACCCAAAGGGTAGTGGCTGCCTATACAGCTTTCAGCCTCTCTCCTCGTTGATACCATTTCCATTGAATAATAAGTGTCCCCTCTTCCCATAATATTCCAACACATTTCTGTCAAAGTTTTTTCCAGCTATTTAGTAATGCCGTTGACTACTCCTAAATTAAAATTTCGATATAAGGCAGACCTTTTGCATAGCAACAAAGGTTAGCGCTATAAAAAAATTAGAATCCAACTACAAAAAACGTATTTGATATAAATTAATGCAAGGCAATAAATGAAGATTAAGTTAGCCATAAGCACTTGGAATTCAGTTAGAAATTTTATCGAGGTTTGGTGTCCATTAATTCTAATTAATAGTGCAAATGATCACTAGAAAACAACCCAAAGGGTAGTGGCTGCCTATACAGCTTTCAGCCTCTCTCCTCGTTGATACCATTTCCATTAAATAATAAGTGTCCCCTCTTCCCATAATATTCCAACACATTTCTGTCAAAGTTTTTTCCAGCTATTTAGTAATGCCGTTGACTACTCCTAAATTAAAATTTCGATATAAGGCAGACCTTTTGCATAGCAACAAAGGTTAGCGCTATAAAAAAATTAGAATCCAACTACAAAAAACGTATTTGATATAAATTAATGCAAGGCAATAAATGAAGATTAAGTTAGCCATAAGCACTTGGAATTCAGTTAAAAAAATTTATCGAGGTTTGGTGTCCATTAATTCTAATTAATAGTGCAAATGATCACTAGAAAACAACCCAAAGGGTAGTGGCTGCCTATACAGCTTTCAGCCTCTCTCCTCGTTGATACCATTTCCATTAAATAATAAGTGTCCCCTCTTCCCATAATATTCCAACACATTTCTGTCAAAGTTTTTTTCAGCTATTTAGTAATGTCGTTGACTACTCCTAAATTAAAATTTCGATATAAGGCAGACCTTTTGCATAGCAACAAAGGTTAGCGCTATAAAAAAATTAGAATCCAACTACAAAAAACGTATTTGATATAAATTAATGCAAGGCAATTAATGAAGATTAAGTTAGCCATAAGCACTTGGAATTCAGTTAAAAATTTTATCGAGGTTTGGTGTCCATTAATTCTAATTAATAGTGCAAATGATCACTAGAAAACAACCCAAAGGGTAGTGGCTGCCTATACAGCTTTCAGCCTCTCTCCTCGTTGATACCATTTCCATTGAATAATAAGTGTCCCCTCTTCCCATAATATTCCAACACATTTCTGTCAAAGTTTTTTCCAGCTATTTAGTAATGCCGTTGACTACTCCTAAATTAAAATTTCGATATAAGGCAGACCTTTTGCATAGCAACAAAGGTTAGCGCTATAAAAAAATTAGAATCCAACTACAAAAAACGTATTTGATATAAATTAATGCAAGGCAATAAATGAAGATTAAGTTAGCCATAAGTACTTGGACTTCAGTTAGAAATTTTATCGAGGTTTGGTGTCCATTAATTCTAATTAATAGTGCAAATGATCACTAGAAAACAACCCAAAGGGTAGTGGCTGCCTATACAGCTTTCAGCCTCTCTCCTCGTTGATACCATTTCCATTAAATAATAAGTGTCCCCTCTTCCCATAATATTCCAACACATTTCTGTCAAAGTTTTTTCCAGCTATTTAGTAATGCCGTTGACTACTCCTAAATTAAAATTTCGATATAAGGCAGACCTTTTGCATAGCAACAAAGGTTAGCGCTATAAAAAAATTAGAATCCAACTACAAAAAACGTATTTGATATAAATTAATGCAAGGCAATAAATGAAGATTAAGTTAGCCATAAGCACTTGGAATTCAGTTAAAAAAATTTATCGAGGTTTGGTGTCCATTAATTCTAATTAATAGTGCAAATGATCACTAGAAAACAACCCAAAGGGTAGTGGCTGCCTATACAGCTTTCAGCCTCTCTCCTCGTTGATACCATTTCCATTAAATAATAAGTGTCCCCTCTTCCCATAATATTCCAACACATTTCTGTCAAAGTTTTTTCCAGCTATTTAGTAATGCCGTTGACTACTCCTAAATTAAAATTTCGATATAAGGCAGACCTTTTGCATAGCAACAAAGGTTAGCGCTATAAAAAAATTAGAATCCAACTACAAAAAACGTATTTGATATAAATTAATGCAAGGCAATTAATGAAGATTAAGTTAGCAATAAGCACTTGGAATTCTGTTAGAAATTTTATCGAGGTTTGGTGTCCATTAATTATAATTAATAGTGCAAATGATCACTAGAAAACAACCCAAAGGGTAGTGGCTGCCTATACAGCTTTCAGCCTCTCTCCTCGTTGATACCATTTCCATTAAATAATAAGTGTCCCCTCTTCCCATAATATTCCAACACATTTCTGTCAAAGTTTTTTTCAGCTATTTAGTAATGTCGTTGACTACTCCTAAATTAAAATTTCGATATAAGGCAGACCTTTTGCATAGCAACAAAGGTTAGCGCTATAAAAAAATTAGAATTCAACTACAAAAAACGTATTTGAAATAAATTAATGCAAGGCAATAAATGAAGATTAAGTTAGCCATAAGCACTTGGAATTCAGTTAGAAATTTTATCGAGGTTTGGTGTCCATTAATTCTAATTAATAGTGCAAATAATCACTAGAAAACAACCCAAAGGGTAGTGGCTGCCTATACAGCTTTCAGCCTCTCTCCTCGTTGATACCATTTCCATTAAATAATAAGTGTCCCCTCTTCCCATAATATTCCAACACATTTCTGTCAAAGTTTTTTCCAGCTATTTAGTAATGTCGTTGACTACTCCTAAATTAAAATTTCGATATAAGGCAGACCTTTTGCATAGCAACAAAGGTTAGCGCTATAAAAAAATTAGAATTTAACTACAAAAAACGTATTTGATATAAATTAATGCAAGGCAATAAATGAAGATTAAGTTAGCCATAAGCACTTGGAATTCAGTTAAAAAAATTTATCGAGGTTTGGTGTCCATTAATTCTAATTAATAGTGCAAATGATCACTAGAAAACAACCCAAAGGGTAGTGGCTGCCTATACAGCTTTCAGCCTCTCTCCTCGTTGATACCATTTCCATTAAATAATAAGTGTCCCCTCTTCCCATAATATTCCAACACATTTCTGTCAAAGTTTTTTTCAGCTATTTAGTAATGTCGTTGACTACTCCTAAATTAAAATTTCGATATAAGGCAGACCTTTTGCATAGCAACAAAGGTTAGCGCTATAAAAAAATTAGAATCCAACTACAAAAAACGTATTTGATATAAATTAATGCAAGGCAATTAATGAAGATTAAGTTAGCCATAAGCACTTGGAATTCAGTTAAAAAAATTTATCGAGCTTTGGTGTCTATTAAGCCTCGGCTGAAATAAGCTAAGCGTGAGGAAATGTCTGCATCCTAAAGAAAAATAATCGAATTCGCGAAAAAGATATCATCATATTGTATTACAAGGCACTGCATTAAATACATGAAATATCAATATTATTTTGAAGCTAAATTTAACTCCACTTCATCTACTGTTTTGTGAAATCTGAAAACTGCAATTAATGCTGGAAAATTACAGTTCGTCATAGCCTTAAAAGGGTTCAACTTTAAATCCTAGAGACATGAAGTTTGAAAGTAAATGAAACGGGTGTCAATGGGAGTCAGGAGAATGATATAAATTTATACAAGGCGAATAAAGAAGGTTAAGTTAGTCATAAAAACTTGGAATGCTAGAAAAGATCAGTAGGATCTCCATGATATAATGATCAAGAGGTTCATTAGAAACTCCATCAGTGTCACCCCAACAGTAACATGCTTTCTTTTGAGAAAAACTTCACAGGCCAATGTTCAAATGTATAACCCGATAGGAGAAACTTTATTTCGGGAGGTAAGATTATTTAAAGTTAACGTAAAGTCCGCAAGTAGCAGCGACACTGGAAGAGTTAGCAATTCTAGCGACGTGAAATGAAAACAATTTGAAGAAACAAGGTATACCATCCGAGGGAAGAACAGCGGAATAAGTTCATGAGAATGTCAGAGGATTTAATAACGAGCAAAGACAAGTTTTTTTTTAATTGTCTCGTAGGCTTGTTGCCTATTGGAGCAATATCTGGAGCAATATTGGAGCGTTTACCATATTTTTTTATTGCCGAATCTGATAGAGTTTGTAAAATAAAAAGACACGTATTTTTCCGTTTTTTGATCCGAGAATTATTTCCCGAGTTATAAGCGGCGAAAAACTGATGTTTTTAACCCTTTCGGAAAAGTGGGCGTGGTGCAACCTCTGACGTATATCGGCTTCGTCGAATCAGAACTGAGCCCGCGAAGCTACTTTGCCTTATCGCAATGGGGGGGACACAGCTGACTCGGCCAATGGGAATGATTGCGACAGCATCTGTGCGAGCAGACCTTCCGAGAATCCCCCTCCACTCCCTTCCTCTCCCCTGAAAGCATTCAAGGACGGGAGGAAAATGACATCAATGTTATCGCAGCAGCATTTTCGGTGGGCGTCACCTTTTGCTTATTTTAATTTTTGATTTATGAATGAATAGTTGTGGATAGAAGATTAATATTATCACTAAAATTCTTTTTTCGTTTCCATCTAACGATTTCGTGTACAAAATTGCGATTTCGGTTCCGAGTAAACGCCCTCATTGAAGTTACCGCTGAGTATAAGGTGAACATATTAATATGAGAATCTCGTTATATAGTATAGGAATTGAACGATATGCTAGCCAGCATGCGCATAATTAATGGGAATATCACGGAAGTAAGAAATACATTTGATGGGGAGAAAAACCATGGGAAACTTATATATGGCCCAGAGAGCATAGGTTAGAATAGTGAAGTGGAATTCAAAGTGGGTTGTTAAATGGGTAAGGATAACCACTCTACTCACAACGTTTCTCATATCCTTTTTCACCAGAAAAACGATGCTAGGGGCGAGAGAAGGGCCTCTAGGTCGGGAGAAGGGTAGTTAGCACGTGATCAGGTTGGTTCTCTTCGCAGATGTCGCCAGTTAGCTTGTCGTCAAAGGGAAATACTCTCTGCTAGACGCGCTACGAATTTGGAAAGACAATTATGAGAATCCTAGCATAATGAGGTGTTACGGGAAAAAGGAGTGGGGTAAACTTAAGCAACGGAGAGATGGGAAATGCGAATAAACTCATTTTACTGAGTAGTGTTTTGGATGAAAGCGGGTGATGTAACGACGAATTTATTTGAAGGTATTGCTTTGGAGGAAAAGAAGTTTATAATTACCAAGTAAAACTTATGACAGCAACTCTTGACAAGGGTACAAATAAGTACGTTGCTGGGTTAAATATGACATGTGGCTTCATATGGTAGAGAAAATTGGACGTAGGAGGAAATTAATGAAAATTAATTAGAAACAATGTGAGATGTGCTAGGGAGCTTTAAATGAATTTCAACTCTGCTATTTCCATGTATAGTTTTTTTTTATTTCGGCCAATGTTTCGCTGCTGTGTGACACCTTCACACTAAGACATTACCTACTAAAGGAACCATTATCGGAAAGAATAAAGTTACATGTGGAAATAGTAAAATTGAAATTCCTCAAAACATACTTATGAGGACAGACTTTCACAAATTTACGTACGCTACCGTTTCTTATATGGATATGAAATGTGGTTTAAAATACGGGTGAAAGAAGTTTTATGACGTATAGGAAGACAAATGACAAAGTAAAAGTATATTTATGTCGAAAAAATTGCCAATATATCACCAGAGTCAGATTTAGAATTTGTGTAACTTGAATTTTTGTAACTTTAATGTTGGGAACAATCCTCTAATCTCTTGGGTTTCCAAACCAATCTCTCTCAATATCCGAGTGACCTTTATAAAAATTTATTGCCATAATTCTACTCTCATTTTTACCTAAGTAAGTTCCCAAACCAAACATTTATTCATTGGATCCAAAAGCTCGATGGATACTCCTGTTGAGGCCTTACAAGTGTGAAAAAACATAGTTTTTTTCTTTTTAAAATGAACATCCCCCCTCAGTTCGTTTGTAAAAAAAACTCTGTCTCTTCAGTGCCGTACCACAAACATTTTGAATAATATCTCCCCTGAGAGATTTGAGGTGGGACTGATCTCCAGATATTTATCTTCACTTGGATTCTAGGGATTCAGACCACAGATTTATTCCCAATAATTTTATTGTTCTAATTTTAACTGGGCATGATAAACCGGATTATACTGTGTATAATTCAAGAGTTGTGTCTAGAAACGTGAGCACTAGTTTGATGGATGTGTGTGGTTAATAATTTTTCTTTTAATCTGATATTGTATTCGTTGAGCTTCTGTTCTAGGGCTTGTCAAATTAACTGCATTATGAGAATGTTAGCTGTGAACTTTACGAGTGAGAAGAGATAGGAGTGGGCACTGTGAAAGTAAATACCAAGCACTGAAAATTTAAGGAAGAGATTTGTAACACGTAGGCACCGACCGGCAAGGTTGATTCGTTTCAAGTTACGCTACACTAGTCTTAACCCATATCCTTAGAAGCAAATTTCTGGAAGCTTCGTGCATGCTGTTTCTTTGATGAATAAAAAAAATCCGATTATTCATCTTAATAGGTACTCTTAAGTTTTACCATACGCAGAAACAACTTAATCCGTGCGAGTATCTTGAACAGCAAACTCTAATGTTTTTACCTAACACGATGGCCGATGGGTTCTCAATTCTGCTACAACGCCTCCTCCAGTATATTCCAACGTATTTAGTGGTGAGAGACTCTTAGACTGTGTTGCCTAGGCTGATGACCCAATTCGACATAGTGCTTTTGGATTTTGACAAACTTTTCAGACCTTCATTAAAGATATTTCTTATATCTTTATATAAAGATATAAGAAGGTATTTTGGGACAAATTCAACATCTGTTAAGAATTGTTGCTGTAGATTTGGTCTGTAATTAAACTAACGATGATGACAGATATTCCCAGTCTCATGCTTCCTGCAATTTGGGCTCGCCTGTAAACCGAGCGGTGGTCGGCTCAGGAACATGACCAAACGCAAGGCTTCGCTGAGCCAAATAAAAATACGGATGAATCACATGAAATTTCTTTTACTCGCCCTTTGTCTCCGAAAAGTGCTGCGGTGGGTGTTGGGAACGAGGGTGGAGGAAAGGGCCGTCGGCGGGAGAACGGATGAAAGGGTGGGGAGACGCCCCACAGGAGTGAGGGGGGTCTCAGGGGAGCGGAGGACAGGATCGCTTTTATAATTCAAGAGATTTTGTTCTCTCCCGCCAACCCAAGGACACCCTCCCCCTCGCCGTTACTTCTTGCAACTGCCTCTTAGTCCTCAGTCTTTAGAAACTCGTGCTCGCGAATTTGAATGAACCGTCCCTGCAAAGGGACTTCCGCTGACTTGTTTAAAAAAAATCGCTCTCTCGCCACGGGACGAGGTGATGGAGAAAAGCCTAAAACACATGGATATATACATGTCCGGCGAGTTCTATACTACCTACGTAATATTGCCATGGAGTTGTTCACTTTTTATCAATATGACAATACAGGCACGATTTTTCATGTGGAGTTCAACGCGATTTCTAAACGGATATGTCGGAAAATTGTACCTCGCAAAAAAAACCTTTCTGGGTCATGAATATGACGGAGATTGCTTCCCTCTTTTTTTTACCACTGCACGTGTTTGAGAACCTCTTGAGATTTCATCCGTGAATTGGCTTCTTTCCTGATCCTGGAACCGTTCATACCGCTAGTTTCGGGACGCTCTTTTTGTTATATCTACTAGGTACGTGTGGCTCTGAATTTGCATCTATTAGTGACGTCATAAGCTGTCTCGTTCTAGCGTGGCAATGGACATTTGCATTATCGAGTGTCACAGAAAAAACCAATAAATACATCATATAAAAATTCGCCTGAAGCAAAATAATTATTAGCAATGACGATAACGGTTGACAATGTGATTTTTTCTCACTTATCAAAAAGCTTATTCTCTTTTTCAAGATATGCTGACCATTCTAGAACATTTCTCATCAATAAAGCGTGAAAAAGATAGGTTATTCAAAAAAATAGTCCTCAAGAAATAGTTCAATTTCTGGGTAGATTAACCTGGTAATTACAATTTTTAAAAACTTCCCGGCGTAGGAAATCACTCTGGAAATAATTCAGCTAATTAAGGGGCTATTTCGTCATGCTACAACTACAAACCAATCAAGAAATGGCTAAATCAACACTTGAGTACCGATACAATAGCTAAATAATCAATTTTTCAGATATGAAATTTCGCTCTAACGTTAAAGCGTTGCATTTTCCCATTTCTTTCTTCAAAGCCAACGTATTTTCATGGGTGATCTTCCAACAATGTAGCGAGAAAATATGTGGCTGCACTGACGTAAATTATACAGTATCACTGACGTAAAGATATAATGCATTATTTATAAGCACAAAAGTATCATGAGCATGAACTTAGATTTTAAATTGGTTAAAATTAAAAATAGGCAATTTACAACCATCCTTGCTATTTTACTTAACTAATTCTGTACATACACCGCTGACATCATCACACTCTCTTACCATAATCTCAATTTTGTAATGCAAATTGAAGAAATGCAGTGAAAACTGCATGAGAAATTGGCAGAATTTGCATAAACGTATAATATAACATATCAACTCATTGGTGTATTATCGGTTCATTTACAATTGAGCAAGATGCATTCGTTCATTTAAGGACGGAGAATATTTTATTTAGACGCTAAGGTAATTTCTATTAACCTTGTCCTCGACGGTTTTCCTCATATTTCTTCAGTGTGAACGTCTTGAAAATATGAATGCAATCAGGTGAAAATAATTCTCTACAGCAAATTGAAACGCATGATGTCAAGCGTATTTTCTATATGGCCTCATAATATTCGTGCATATTCTTTTGTAATTTAGAGAACCTTTTTGACGAAAGTTCTTTGTTCGTAGCAGGCCCTGACCTTAGTCATGCCTTCCTCCCAAACAAGGGGCGATACATTTAGCTTGAGTTCTCAAAATTGCTGCAAATTTTGCAGGTTAGGTGGTGAGGCATGAGCATTTTTTTTCTAATTTTTACCTAGAGAATTTTTCCATGGTCACACACCACTAATACATTGCCTCACGTAAAACATTTTCTCGTTGGATGATAATATCGGGTACCTGATATTTAATGAGGAGGGTTGCTACGGATAAAGAAGGTCATATGCGAGTTTCAGATTCATTGAAGGCTAATAGTACTTTTAGCTTTTTACCATTGTGTGACAGCATTTGACCAACTCTGCTTTTAACCTATTGCAAGGATATTAATAACGTGTGGTTTTAATAACCACACGAGTGGAACTTCTTAACTCATGATAGGGAATTGGGTCCATGCAAATGGTGAGCATGCATGCATTTCTCAGACGCTAAGACTCTGGAACAAACTCAGAGGAGAAAAAAAATGAAGAGCGTGAGGCGTAAGATTCCGGCGAGCGCGAGGAAAGTTCACTTCCTCCGATCCCCAAGAGCGAGGAAAACTGTAAAAAAAAATACCAGCGCGGATCTCGGAGCCGAGGAAGGAGATATGAGAAAAAAAAAGAGAAAAAGGTTAAGCGCACCGAGTGCCGGGGACGAAGGAGGAAAACTTCGAATGATCGCGGAGGATTGCGAGGTTTCACTCGGGATGGACGCGATGGAACTTGCTCATGGCAACGAGGTAACAGCTTCCAAGTGGGCCAAAGGAAGGAAACAAGACTGAGACGGGCGTGAAAAGGGGTGGGTCATTGTTTCCCGACTTGGAAGAAGACGGAAAGGATCGGGAGTTAAAGGTGACGAGCCGTGGGAGAAGCGAGGCCGGTAGTGGACGATAAAAAACAGGAAACGGACGGACATGCTCTTTTCCCGACGAAACCCGACGTACCAGTCGCGAGGAGTGCCCATTATCGCTCCCTCCCTTGCCGAAAAATTTCAACTCTTTGCTCACGCCTCGCCGGAGACAGAATTACACTAGACGTGGAAAGCAGTGACACCCCTTTTCACGAGATACTGTGAAAATAAGAAAATGAAATTCATTTTAATGTCTCCACCGCACTCGAGTTTCAAGGCGTAAGTTCCTTGCCTGTGCGTAAGTTCAGAGATCACTGTTATTCATTCATCGATCACACTACTCAAATGTGGAATCTCACACTGTTTTCAGAATACTTCTTCCTTAGAACACATTTATTTCATCGTATTTTCTTTGTATAAGATTAATTTCTTTCTCTCTATTCTCCCCAAAGCCGAGTTATTGGTTATCAGAAAGAATTGAACTTTATTATCGAATTTAATTTTACAATGACGTTTTAGTCATTTACATCACACATTTGAACTGTAATACCATAAATAAGAGCTTCAAAAAAAAAATTAAGTCGTGGGAAATCTATACCACCTCTGCAAATTCTCCCTTTCTGTCATCACATTCCCGTTAATGAATCCTTTCATGAAAAAATGCATTTTCAGGCTCAAGACAGGCTCATCTACATCATGCATGCGTTTTTCATTTTTCTACGAATGGAGAACCATATTTGATAATCTGCTCTCCCCATTTGTATAAAAAATAGGAAGTGATATAGTATTTACTTACACTCCCCAAAGAGGTCACGTTATTTAACAAGTTTTGATCTTCCCGTTCCATAACTACAAAAATAGATGTCAATGTGAATAGGAGTGGAGTAATGCAGTTGTAGGATGGAACTTGGTTGATGGTACTTCTGATATCATATCATATCGAGTGATTTGACCTCGACCTAATCCTGATGGAAAGAAGAAATACTTGCTAGCTATGAGATTCAAACCCTAGACTATTGGATTTTCATATACATATGACTATTTCTAGATTAGTATTTGAAAATTAGGACTAAAAGAGTGCAGTAGCCAAAACGGCCTTACTTCCATGAACAGAAAAAGGACGCTGTCCCACTGATAACATATCGGGCTGCGAAAGGATTTAATAGCAGCATAGTGTAATGATCCACAATAGTCTTTGATTAATTCAAAGGTTGGCTTGAAGCAGCTCTCCAAGTGATTTTCCTATCACGTTACATTCCTTCTAATATTGTGATGTTCTTAAACATATTTCATTTCTCCAAACAGGTACCTTACCTGAGATGGTTTGCAGTATTCCCCAGTTACTTATCTCCAACATACAGATACCATCTCATAAACGTATATCTAAACGATTTTTCTAAAATTTAGTGAGACCCTTGTGTATTGCTAACAGAAAAAGGAGGAAAAATAGGAATGCGGTGTTAATTTTTACGAGAAATGAAGCTAAAATAGAAAGGCCGTGTGACACATTGGACTGGAAAGCTACATAAAAATAAAAAATAAACTTGATAATAAGTCTTGATGACGATTAAAGCTTAATAAATAAAAAGTAATCATAAGCTGCATAGTTAATTGTAAATGAGAATAAAATAATGTCCAACTCAGAAAAGTAAAATACAGGGGTACCGAATGTCGCAAATGGAGTACTCTGGATACATTTTAAACTTCATCACTAATACGCCTTGCAATTAATTTATGTCACCATATACGTTAAACGTTTGATGGGGGAAATACTTTCGTTTAAGATCATTGTGCTCCGTACGTTTAGGCGAAACTCCTCTGTCTTGGCCGGGAACTTTGGCAGGTCGCTTATTTTATATTCAAGAGGTTATCTCTATAATGCCGGAATTGAGGTCGAACTTCGAGAGCGCCGGCATCTGTCGACGGCTGGGAAGGAATTTAAGCAGGGAAGAGTCGAAGAACCAGCCAAGTTTCTCATTGAGGGCTCTGGGACTTAAAGAATTTGCACTGCGCCCTTCGAAGATATTCTCCGAGGTGTTACGGGAAAAGGAGAGACAACTTTCTCCTTGTCTTCAACGCTGATTGAGCATCGCATCGAAGATTTAAGAGCACATAGTTAAATACAACGATGGAACAGTTAAATCCTTAACCCATGTGGGTGTAATTGACTTTCTTACGATTTATGAAGTCAGTTTCTAAACCCCTGCTGCTTGAATGCAACTGAAATTTGGTGTAAACAATAAGGAAGAAATGATATCGAATAAAATACGAGTACTGCATAAAAATTTCCTCTGTTATACTTTTTTCCGGAGTAACCATTGATTGGAGTTGTATAGCATTCAGCTTCAACACTATTTTGGTACCATTGATGCTGTCATTCATTAAGGATTAGTGATTAGGACAGCGCATTAAAATAATCCATTTATATCCTTTAAAACGCGCACTCTGGCGAAGAAAATAGCTTTTGATTGTCCAAAAAGACACATGATATGCATGTGATAATTTTCCTCTTCTATACTAACACGTGATTTTACCATGATATTACAAATCAATTTCCGTTCATTTACGCTAAGAACAAATCTTCCAGTTTAAAAATGCTCACATAAGAGACGAACAACAGACGTTTCGCGGAAAGGCTATCTAAGATTTCTATATATCTTTATTTATCTAAGGCTATCTATCTTTTTCGGTTGATGCTTTAAACAAGTTTCCGGATAAATGAGAAAATTGCAACAAACTGAATAAAAGACCTTTTGAGAGGAATGCTGAAGAGGAAGGGTACGCGCGCATGAAAGGAATACATCAATACAAAGGAATACAATATTTGGATGAAATGAAGACGGGCAAAATATATGAAAGTTTCAAGTTAGAATAAAAGTAAACAATACGGGTTGGACCGCAAGGAATGTAAAGGACAGCCTACTTTGGTGGAAAGCAGCAAGTAGGTGCTATCCAAAACCAAACAATCATTGGTAGAATACTAATGATGATACTTTAAGCATGTGAAATTATCTATTTGGCATTAAATATCTATTGTACATTATTGGTATGGTTGATACATAATCAAAGAAGGGACTTCCTTCTTGCATTAAGGCAAGGGCGAAGTTATTTTATTAAGAAATGATTTTTTTATTAATAAAATATGAAATGAACAAGTGGTGAGCCCATAAAAGTATATCACACTCCATATCTAATTATATTACTTATGCGTACTTCCTAATTTGTATAATTATTTATGAAGTTGCAAAATCAGAGCATGCTCTGTATTGTGAGTTTCTAGATACAGTGAAATGGTATCGATGCTTTCCACAGGTTCAACAGATAAGCTTTGATATAATCCAGAATCAACCCAATAATTTAGGCACAAATGGCTAGGTTCGTTAAGATCACGTAAAAAGTTGCTGTTTTATTCTTGGAATGCATGTGTTCAATTAGGAGAAATCTAGGTGATCCTCATTAAATTACAACAAGCGAAAAAAATATGACAACAAAATTACCAGATTTTCCCAACCCAGTTAACTATTCATTTAGACCAATGCAACCAAGAAGCAGGGATTTTAATAAAACAGTGACATATGCAAAGTTTGCCGCAGTAAGCGATGCAAACTTCACTGACGTCATATCGTCACGAATTTTCGATTCGGAAACGGACATCACTAATTATCCTTATCAATTATTAAGCTGTGCTTTTATCTGCTGAAATTATTGCTGTCACCACATGAGGTGACATGCAATTTTTTGCATGGTGCATAAAATTTGATTACTCTTTTATTAGTTTACCAGTTCAGTTCACGCCAAATGTTTACCTGCTAAATAAATACCCCCATTCATAGCCTTTGGGAAATTCATCTCGCTTGGCTTGAAATTTGGAATAATTAACACCATCATGCATTGAAAATAAAATATTTATCCTTGAAACTCTTTATAAAATCAGAGGTATCGAATAATTAACCGTCAAATTCAATTTATCGAGTAAGAATACCATTAAGGATGCATAATTCATCTATACAAGGACCACAAACACTTTTTTCTCCGTAAAATTCTCACATTGGTGTACTCTTAAGGCAGGTGAGTCAGGCGAAGATTTTCCCATTCATTTTGCGGCCCTTTTCACTCACAAAATATAT
This sequence comes from Platycnemis pennipes, assembly GCA_933228895.1. Lineage (NCBI taxonomy): Eukaryota > Metazoa > Arthropoda > Insecta > Odonata > Platycnemididae > Platycnemis > Platycnemis pennipes. The sequence continues at coordinate 106,808,057 of OW121854.1, read as the reverse complement.
CAACTCATCATTAAATGGTTACATATGTTGTATACGCCATTTCTCCCTTCAGATCAGGCAGTTTCCTAATAGTAGTGCTTTGGAGAAAGAACCTATAGCTCAAGTCAGTCACGCAGTCCAGCAGAGGTGGGGTTGTTGGATTGTAGTTCGAACTTAAAAGGGAATGGAGGAAGGCTGAAGAGAAACTCGGCGTCGGAATTAGCCTACTCCTAACGTCAAGTGCCAATTTGTCCAAGGTTGAACATCCGATCTGACAGAGCAATGGAAGGAGGGGCAGAGTACTCGACTCCCGGCGTGTACTATACCTCTCTTCACGCTTCAAATTAACTTTCATTTCCCTACCTTGTATACCTAGAATTTTACCTCGGCTATAAGCTTGGTCTCCAGTGGGATTCAGCATCCCACTGTTCCTGATTTCACCAACTACGTACGAAGTGTGATGACTCTGTTTATTCATTGATTCATACTATGTTTTTATAATCCAAAATTTTCACAGAATTAAGTCCCTTTTCAGTCTTGATCGTAAACCTTCCTATGTGAAGCTTTCATTTTGTAAATATCATTTTAATGAAATTTCAAGAGACATTTCGATAGTTGATAAAATATGCTAAATAATTAAAACTGCGGTGCACTAGCAAAGTCTCCAAGCAATTTCTCTATTTCTTCTCTTCCCTGTGGAATTTAACCGTATGCTTGCTCAGAAAAGATTTCCAAATGTTATATTTACAAATGGACCAATTGACTTAATTAATGTTTTCAATTCGCACCGAGAAAGGCATTACAAAAGTTCACCATCTTCTTTAATTCCCTACTCACAAGTGAGCGACCAATACCGTTCTAATTGAAGTTAAGTCTTCGAGAACACTTACCATACATGATAGAATCCCTTTTATTATGCCATTCCATACATTTATTGAGGGTAATAATTGCCAGGGGGAACTTATTATGGCATTCGGAGATGTGATTACTCATTCCATCCGCGAACGATACATTCAAGCTGCAGACATTTAGCTTTTACTACTTCTGTCATTTTAAATTTTTAATATGGCACCAGGATGCTCTCAGCATTTAATTTGAGCATATTACCACACAGAGTTAGGTAATGTGCAGCAGATTGCACCGCAATTCTCTTTTGATCACCGTTCAACTCACAGTAACAGTTTCACACATTCGCCTTAGGGCCAGAAAAATACCACAAATGACGCAAGTGATAACAAATATGATGTGTAACTTGCCTATTGAGCTAATTGCATTGGTTGTAAGAGCAGAAGACAGATTACGAGTAGTATCTCTCAATGAACGAATTTAATGAATCAGAATAGTTACAAAGATCAGGTCTCGCCGATGTATATTTTATCCATTAGGTAAAACGCGTGAAAAAATGTATAGATTTTTAGTAAAATAACCAGTAAAAGTATGATTATTTCCTGGCACTTACATTAAGTGACAGCGATATTTACTCGCTTTGACAAACCTTAAAAATGTATACTGATGATGACATACTCGGCATGGCTTGCATATATTAATTTTTTAATCACATATACCTTAAGAAAAGCAGCAGATGAACTACAAGAATCAAAAAGGAAAATAACGATTTTCACCTGTTAATGGTTCAACTCTTTAGTATATGATTTGGCTGCTTTTCACCTTAGTTATTTATGAAGCAAAAATTAAATATTTATTTTTTTCATTTTACAAAAAAAATTGTCTTGCCATTAGAATTTCAAAATCTGTCTCTAAAAATATTAAATTGGTAATTTTGGAGTAAATGGCTCGAATGAATATCGAAAGGATCCATATATCTGTGCTAGCTCGTGCTGAATCTTCAATATATTTTTTGTTGCGTCAGTCACATTTGTTTGGAACTCATTATCATGGATAGTACGTCTTCTCTTGATGTGAATATTCCATCATTTCACTCTTACACGCTGAAGTAATTAATTATGATTCCTTGCAGCTGCTTAAATTAGCATTCCTTAATTAACGTAATCCAATTAATCTGCTGAATGGTTCGGAGTGAATACGATGTATTCATCTTTTATTGAACACCAACCAGGAATTTCATTATTCCCGATCTTACAGGATAATTGTGTTCCAGACCGAAGAAACAGAACTGAATGCACCAAATTTTACTCAAAATATTGTTTATTTTTGCGTTTACTAATGGACATGAAATTTACTACCATATTAGATGCACTTTTACATCTTTTTATTTTTAAAAATCACCGTTTTCTGGACGTAAAGTCTAATCATCCATGTTTGGGCAGTCCATTTAATTACAATAACTAGCCAATTATAATTGAACATGCCAGGTTTATTATTAATAATTTGCAGAAAACTACTTGATTTTGTAACGAAAGTCGTACAATTTTCTGTTCAAAGCGTGAAAATCTGATAATATCTAAGTAAATGACTCGATTGATATCTAAGTGGGATCACTGAGTCCTTTAAAATGTCAGCATTGAGGATACCTACTATTAGTGCTAAATATATTACATTTAATTATTTCTTCTCAGTAAACGTGATCCTTACATAATATAATACACAACGGTTACACTCAAGTTTCAATAGAGACATTTTTTTTAATAGTTACTAGTTTCACATTTTAAAAGACAACTTGTTAACTTTTCATGATAAAAACCAATTTTTTCTGTAAATTGTTTAAATAAACTTGATCTTCTTACCTCTTAAATTAGGAAGGTGAATAGTAAGCATTAATATAAGATAAATTTGAGCATAAGTGTATGCATGCATGATGAAGTACAGGGCGAAAGTGTAATTGATGTCATAGGACAATTGAACTTTGTGGATATATACTTTTTAAAAAATTCATGTCTCTACTAACAAGGGCTACTTGTAAGATCTATCTCTATATCTGTGGCTCTGAGACAACTTGTAACAGTTGCCTATGAGCAGAGGAATATATTTGATAAAAGTGCTCTAGAGAGGTCCAAGTAACATTTCATCGGTGCGGTCATCGTTAAAGAAGGCAACAATCATTTATGCTTCAGTATGAGGATTTTCATTAATCTTTCCGTTTTCCCAAAGCACAGTGTGTATACCTGCTGCAAAGAAGACCAAACTCCTTATCATCCCTCTCCCTGCCGCAAACAACATCGGATGTAGACGTTTTTGGTAACGAGTCAAAATGTTTTATTCTTTATTATTAACTGTATTGGAACGAAGAGCCGATGAATCACGTAAAAATTTCGAAAAGTCATGATTTTGTAATCATCCTAATGTCACAGCCCTTGGCTGTGGTGTGAGACAGCGCACAGTGGATTTTATTGAGTAGTTATTGATCTTGTTTTGCGATGACGCAATTCCTCCAGGCTAAGCTAGGTAAGTACTGACAGGAATTAGTATTGTCATTGAGACACAAGTTTTAGGCGATTTAGATATAAGATCCTATCCTATGGCCAGATAAACTTATCTATCAAACACTATCCATTCTTTTTTCCCATATATGTTTTACCTTGTGTGAAACACGTAATTTATTAGCTCTAACTTGTGTTATAAATGTTCTAACGGTAGTTCCTTAGTTCATCAAAATATCGTATGTTTTTCTGCATTTATAATTCTTGTACACTGATTTTATAATGAATCAAGTATCATGTGAATGCTCTTGGCTTACATTTAAAAAGCGCCTCAGCACACCGTGGATCATCTGCAAAACTTACTGACGTAATAAACGTTTTCCTGCATTTTTTCAATTTCAAGCATATTCCACGTCTTTCTTATTATTTCCTCGGAATATACACCATAGGGTCATTAAAAGGCTTATTTAACTTACTCTTCGTACTATTATCACCCACTTGGAGCTAGCAATGAAGGAAGTAAAGGGAGTAGAAGGAAAATTGTATAGGAAGTGGATAGCCGACCCAAACATCAACTGGAAAGCTTCTTGCGACTATTTTTTTCGATCATCAGCCGGTGTTTGTAGGGAATGCGGAATTTATGAAGTTTGTATACCAAAATTTTTGATTTACGCAGACGCAGCCTACCATTAATACCTTTACCCAGGATACTGGAGCACGAAGAACACTCTGAGAGGTATCCATGAGTGGTGATTGCGAGGTGAGTACCTGCTGGACATAAGTTGAACTTTGAAAGTTTCATGGGTGCTGTATTATTCAAAAGGGGGAGATTTACTCGAGAGCGGGGAGGGAAAGATGAGGAAGTGCAGGTGCGCGCGTAGACGCGAGGGGTAGGAGAGGTTTAGCTGGCGCGAAAGAGTAATGCTCGCGACCTGATGTCACTCTTCCACCTTCCTTCGCCCCTGCTGCCCATTAGATGAAGCCTTTGAGATTGAGAGTACCCCCCCGCCCCCATTTCATTAAAGGAAAAAAAAGGGAAGGATCGAAGTCATGGCTTCATGGCCGTCGATCGGATGGCGTGTGGCTTGCTTCGGTTAAGGCGACGACCAGCTATCCCCCTCTCCTCGTGAGAGAAGACGACGAAAAGAGCGTGAAAATCGGGAAGGAGGAGTGTTGAAGGGGTTAAAGGAGGCGCGAATGTATTTTTTTTCTCTCTCCTACGAAGAGAAGGGCACTCACGCGGCCGGAATAATTCATGGATCGCCCCAGGGGGAGTTACCGTTCATATCCCCTCTTACCCCCCGCAGGACACGAGGCCGGCGAACGAATTTTCGGGAAAATAGGTGAATCGTAAAACGCGTTCGTTTTCACTCCCGCTCCAAGCGTGAATGGATAGGTACCTCCCCGTGGAGGAGTCGCGGAAGTCTTGCAGACTGCTGCATTATTATTCACTAGAACAATAATTAAATTAACATTCTATTTTCGTGAAGACGATTCAACAATATTTTGCAGCCCAACAAACAAAATTCTAAATTCTAGTGCAAAATATACTAAATAAAGTAAAATTACGGGAATTGTTTTAGGGGAGTTTAAACTCTAAACCCCCCCTCCGTCTGTACGTCACTGTCTTACTCAAATTCACTCAACAGATAGTTTGCATCCCATTTCCCCATCCCCAACTTTCAGGATCCCATCTATCTCAATATAAACATTCGCGTTGACAACGGGACGAATAAACGGAAAATTTTGCCCAGAAAGTTTTATAGAGTCATCCATTCTTTATTTATGCCTGTTGAGCAAATGATTGTTGAGAAAAACTTTATAAATTTTTTGCTAAACCTTCAATCATCAGTTTTTTCGACTAGGGAAATTTATTTACTGTTTTGTTTAAAAGTTGATTATTACGTAAGTAAATGTGTGAGTGATCGTTTAGATTTATGATCGGCTGATATTGAAGAAGCCCTATTAGAACAAAATCTGATTCACTCATCTAATAATTTCACATTTTATAACAGGGTGGGTCATTGATGGAGTTATGAGGCGAAAATTATGATCAGGACGTTAAAGGAATATAATAGGATATAATGCCATCAGATGTCGCGTAGATCAGAGATCTATGTCACACATGCTCAACGTTTGAAAGAAGGAGAGCGGTAAATTTACCATTATAAAATATGTTTCCAAATAATTACAACATGTGTATGATAATAATAATTGGCATTTGGCAACAATTGAATTGTATTTGGTAGAGTAGAAATAAAATATCACGTTCTTTCTGTCCACAGAAAAAATTTAAATGTTATATATTACTTAGAAAATTCGTACTAATTATCATTATTAATAATCACAATTTAATTACCCCAAAACCCGATTAACTAGTAGTCTATAAGTTTTAACTGCCATTTCTCTAACCCACCATCATCACAAATCCTATGACAAATCTTCAGACAATGATGATCCCTAAAATAAGTGAAAAAATAAAATCCTGCTTCACTTCGAGGCTGAAGTTGTCGAGGTAGCTATTGGATTTACAAAATGTTCAGAAAAATTCCATTATAAATGATAAACTCTTTCGAACGCCGATCACTGTGATTGAAAAAAAAAATCGACACAACTGGTAAGGTTTCGGTGACGTTGATAAAAAATAATTTCTTTTAGTGGGATTCGCACACTAATTCACACTCCCTCTCGGCGTATATGAAAGAAAGGGAGAGAGGCGAAGGATAAAGAGAGGGAGAGAGAGAGAAAGGCAAAAAGAGACCTCGCGTTCCTTTTCCGTGTAATGCACTTAAGCGCTCTCTGACACTGCAGTGCCAGTGCACGAATTACTTCACGAAATCCAATCACAAGTTGGTCAGACCTCGAGTCACGGAACGGCCTTGCCTGCTCCACTAACCAACACCGAAAGTATTTTCCAGGTGAGGGGGAGACCTTTCAACGTTGATGGAGTATTCATGCCTCCAAGTTCACGGCAGGAATATTTTACTTATTAAGGCATAAATATTTGTAAAACTACTTTTAATTTGGGAGACGGAAAGCTTTAAAAAGATTCAGGAGAGGACCATTCATAAGATGTTATGTCGGAGGACTCTGCCATCACAAAATTTCGAGAAATTTTGTGATGGCAGGGTCCTCCGACAGGTCTAAAGTCATATTATATCAGAAATATTTCTAAGAGATCGTAAATAAAATAATTCCAGCAGAAATTACGTCAGTGACTATAGTAGAATGAATGATTTTTAAATCATACGAAAGATTTCCTCCAGTGACAACAGTCATACTGTCAGTGAAGGAAAATTGGAGATAAACTATGGTCTGCAAATGCACACTGCCTGCAATAGGCCCTAAGGCAACCACGTTCTCGCGTCCAATCCAAAATTCGAGGTGATGAAGTTGATGGGTTCTCTAAATATTATTCCACTGAAAAACAATAGCCACTGCCGGGAACTGAATCTGGGTCCTCAGGAGAGAAAACCTGCTATATAACTAACCCACAACCACTCCTCCCAAAGAGTTACATAACACTCTGTAAGTAAAGTAAGCGGTGTATAGTAATTACCTGCCGTAAACATATGTTATGTTAAAGTAACTTAACGAATTGACCGCAAGATCCGTGTGATAGAACTTAAATATCGCGAAAGAGAAAATATACTTTTGAGTTTTCCACATTTGAGTAGGTACATTATTGCATGGCCAGTTGCGATGCATTAAATCATTTCATGGTGCAATTATTTTGATTTTCAGGAAAATATGTATTAATATATAGATGTTAAATACATGTTTTTCACCAGGAGATTGGTAATCAACTGGCATGACGACTCAGTCAAAGTTCTGGTCGAAATCCTCCATTAAGGTCGTGGCAGTCGACTTAATTTTCAACAGCGAAACTCGACTTGCACGAGCAAACGTTCACTGCAATGCAAGAACAGGCTCATACAGGATTGTGTCAAAAACTATATATCCCAGTTGGAGCTACTAGAAAAGTAGCTCTTCTACTTTTAGTGGAGTGATACCCATCACTCCACTGGGAATATCTGGTAAAAGGTATCAAACGGTGCCCGATGCCGGGAACTTAAGAGGACACTAGGGATTTATCTGTCCGAAATACGTCTTTCGAAATTTCAACGATTAACATAATACGAATGCGTGCCCTCACGACTGGAAAAAAAGAATACTGCAGGAGATATTTCATGCTCCTCTCGACTAATAAGACTTGTAAGACGTTTGGTATTTACTGGTTAAAGACTCTTTGCATGCATATCTCCTTTTCCGTCTTTCGCTCAATCGTTGTATTTACTTCTGCCCTACTTTTATAAGTTGTATAGTTCTTTTCGAACCAAATCTTAATGCCTAGTTTGCTATAGTACTATAATATTCAATGAGTATAGTTTTTTTTAGCAATTTTTATCTTCTGTTCCTGTTTTAGTAGGTACTCGCTGGTATTTCGTCAGCATACAACTCTTTCCTCGAAAATATTCAATTTCATTTCATGCGTTATCTCGGCCACTTCATTATTCGTATTTATGTTCTTTAAATCCTTTATGCATGGAAGTCTATAACATTGGTTCCTTTAGTTTTTATTATGTGATGGTTGATATAGAAAAAGGGTAAATGTATTACTGAACTTAGATGATCCAAGGGAAATACAGTTGTTTGCAAATGTACACATTTATAAGGTTTTAAAAAATGAGAATTGTACCTAAATGAGGAATCCGAATGGTCAGGGTTGGCTGATGGAGTAACATTGGGTCATGTATTTGTGATGTGAATGTCATTCATATGAATTAAACGTTATGACAGGGATTGGATGGAAGAACGGAACCAAGTACGAAGCTGATAATGTATGTTAAATTTGCATTTTTGTAAACTATAGTGAGCTACCCTCCAATGGTTTATCATATACGATTACGTGCATGGTGTATAATATGCCCTAGCAAATCATTGTGAATATTCATAAATGAATCAAAAAAAGAAAAGGAAACGATAAGGTTGTTCAACTGTTTACATTACCCAAAAGAATTATTCACACTGAAGCGGGCGGCTTTTCCTGCAGCTCTGAAGCCATCCCATTTCATGTGTGATACCATCTGCATCGATAGGAGCAAATGGATGTAAGCAGCTACGAAGCTTTTGTAGACCCATCGAGTAGTGGTAGAAATGTCGATAAAGAGTATTGAACCACAGTTATGGCTATAAAGGCGCCTGCTACTTGTGAACGTACCCAACGGATGGCAAAGCGAAAAGGTCGGCAGTCTTGGGAAAAGATTTTTGCTAAATAATAATGGTAATTATATCATCCTAAAAAAACTATTTACCGAGAAAAAGGAAATTACGAAGTTTTCACAAAAGTTAATAATTTTTCAAAAACTTGATAGTCATTCCTCACACGCTAGAAATCTTTATGAACATTAGTAAAAATTTCGAATAAATCCTTTTACAAAAATTCTGCAGCATGTCTTGGTGAATGTATCCGAAAATGAAAAACATAATTGATTAAAATGTTTCCTAACGAGGTTTAAAAAGGCTTGCCCAAATGTTGGAAAAGTGTCGATCAAGCATTTATTCGCTTTATTACTTTACAATGACAGCGGAGGGGTGTTTTTAGGGGTGATGGAGTCTTTAGGAGGGTAGCGGGAGAGAAGTGTTTGGAGTGATTGAGTATCGGGAAGGTCGGAGGGGAGTGGTGCTTCCGATGGCATAAAGGTGTGAGGAGGTTGTGAGGGTTTGGAGACGGATGTGGGAAGCGTGGTTAGATTAGAAAAATGGCATGGAAGACGAAATGCAGGGGTGGGGACTAACCAGGGGATTTCAAGATTGATGGAATACCTACTTTTGACGGTGCCACTTCCACGCTAAATTTTCCTCGCTAACTTTTGTTTTCTAAATTCTAGCGTTGTACATATTAATTGGTTGAGCATCAAATGGATAGGGAATAGGAATAAAAAATGTCCTGCGTGAACCATAAATTGCTTTCAATTCACTCTTCTTTTTAGCAAAAGAAAACAGAGAACCAGACAATTTGTTTCAACTTCCTTAGATTTAGCTTTCTTATGCTCCAAGATTGCACTAATGCAGGTAAAATTTTGCAAAAATCATGAAATGATCAAGTCAATTTTCATCAATGTAACCTCCAATGGTTTTTCAGGAACCATGAAGACAATTATTTATTTATTGTGTTTAACGTTGACCCAACATATACATAATTATAGGGGAACAATTCAAGACATAAATACAAATATGTATAAAGAATAATCTGGTCACAGCCACAAAAATAATAACAATCAAATATATGCATCTCCTATGCATCCGATGCTCCGATGTCCATCTCTTTTTATCCTGTACCTGCTGAATTACCTACATTTTTTCAACATTACTACCGAACGAGTATGGTGGTAGGTGAAGCTGTGCTAAATGTCACGAAGAGCAAGTGGAAACTGATGTTATAGAAGCCACCTTTGGTACATCGCTATTTTAGATAGTTAGTATTTTTGGGTTAAGATTGGATTATTAACTGTGTAACTGCGCTCTACTCAATGGTTACTAAAAGTATGGCTGGTTACTGGTTAATGTTTGTTTTAAAAATTATTGAGCATTGCTGGGGGGTCCTTGAATACCTTTTACTTGGCAACTGCATTCCACATTGAATATTACCTTATTCATCAGCTAAATGTTTCCTCATCCCTTCATAACCGCCAAAATGTCGATTCTTGGCATCTTTTTTTCCATCTAGACCAACGCTCTATCTTTTTATCGTGGCTATGAGAACTCTACGACATCTCAAAACGCCTTCCGTTCACATTTTCTGCCTCCGGCGGACAAGTTATGGCTCACCTTAAGCAGAATTCATTCATAATCTTGAGTTTAGTTGAGATGAGAATGCAAACCTACAAACAAATATTATCCTTCTCACTAAACGGAATATATTTATTTCTTTTTACCCATTGCACTATTATTCCTTTTACTAGAGAAATGCAGTCATAGTTATGGATATAATTCCAGCATAACTGGGTTTGTAGACGGTCAGTGCCTTGTGTCCCCCTTTTCTGTGTGCCATTTCTCGCCTAACGTCCTGGCCAATTCATTTCCTTCATTTAGTCTCTCAATGATTAACTCTCATTATTCTTAACGAACTACATGCCGTCAAGAATACCTCTTCTTTTCCAGCTTCTTCCAATCTTGCCCAGTTTGCTCATCCCATCATCCTCTTCGATAACCCATTACCTCTCATGGCCCTCCTCCATCCACTTTTGCTTTCGTCTTCGAGTTTTGTCGACAACTTTCTTTCCTCTTCCACCATCTCTGATGCTTCCTCATTAGTCTCCCTCTCCAACCGTCAGGCCTCATCCATTCTTCTCCACACCCACGTCTCCAGGCCCTCCTATTTCCTCTCACCATCTTCCCGCAAAGTGCGTACCTTATTGGAGTTTTGGCTGAATTTTTCTTCCAAGTGTCTACTGGGGACCCCCCTCTTTGAACCCTTCCTTTTGTTAAGAGCTAACAATTTTGATATTTGTTCAACCATTTTGGCCTTTGAGAATGTCATTGCTTTTAGCTCCTAGTGGTCGACGTTCGTCCCATGTTTTATACGCGCAATAGTTATATCCTGTACTTTAATGCCGATGGGAAAGAAATATTAAATACTCCGAGGACTCTACCGCAACTCTCAACCACGATAATATTTTTTCTAAAGAATGCGTAAGTAGAAAGTCATTTATAGGCAAGTATAAAGGCTTTATTAAATTAAATAAGATTGTCAATTTTCCACAAAAGAATCTTTACTGCGACCGGTTTCGATGTGATACATCATCATTATCATCTGATGATGATGTATCACATCGAAACCGATCGCAGTAAAGATATCTTTGTGGAAAATTGCCAATCTTATTTAATTGTGTTATTCCACCACATAACGCCTGAAACGACTCTTTTTATAAGTATTAAGGCGGCAAATATATATTTTTCCTTCCCAACTTCATCTGATAATCATCTCAATGCAACCCATTCCTCATCTAAGTACTTCAACGACCGTTCATGGGTGTTTTCAAGTCTGTTTCCGCACTAATAGGCGCTTCAGACCGGGAGGAAAGGTATAAGGATAGGAATGGAAGGGATCTCAACGACCCACTCACCTCTATTTCCCTTAAGAATAATCCTTATAATATACTATCTACGCTTATACTATACTATATAATGCTTATAATATACTATTTACGCCTAGAAAAACACCAATGAACATGCATATAGTTGAAGCCTGCACGAGAATCGGGCTCCACGATGAAAAATTTAGGTTTGATATACAGTATCCTTTGTTGTTTTTATAAATCACAGTAGCTCGACAGCATCTATATAACTGCCATCTATTTATTTCTTATACAATCAGATATAATATTTCTGTTGCGAATATATTTTGAAAGAACAATTATGCAAACAAAGATTATAAAATAACGAGAAAGAACACTACACGCTCTCCGATACCCTTCATAAAATGAGGGTTTCAGTTATTCAATATAAAATTGACGAAGAGATAAATATGGGCAGAATAGCGCTGGAAACTCTTCCTCCATCGTTGGGGATATTGCCGCATTGGCATATACTAATGTTTCGAACAGATTCTCATTTTATAGGCTTAAAATTTCCATTTGATGAAGGATGATTTTTGTGCCAGGATATATATTTTTATGTCCTGATAATGGTAGCTCTCGTCATAGATTAACGCCAATATTCAATGCCACCATGTCTTGTCACCAGATATTAGTTAACATTTATTAGGAACGTAGGGGTCGTGGGAAAAATAAAATGTCTGTTCAAACCTACCTTCATCAGTAGAAAACTAATAAGAATGCACAGGTAAATGACGTCAAACGTTTTCAATTGCCTTATATTTCCCTTTAACACAAAACCGGTTTTGACCACCAAAACAAAAAGGGAATACAACAAATATCTTTTAGTTTATTGTTGAAATCACATGAACAGAAATAGCGTGGGGAATCAATCACATGAATCGTTCCCAAGAGTAAACGATCACTCAATATTTCCTCATATATGCAGATAGTCCAACTTCCACACTGTGATTTACAGGCTCCAAAAGTCTGGACCCTCCCAAGTTGGATTCTAGTACATGAAAGTTACGAAGGGGAACATCGTCCTTACCTGAATGATGCGTGATTTGTTGAGAATGGAGTGACCCACCGGCTGGAATCTTTCCATATCCCTCAAGACCTCCCGCACGGTCACTTCTTCGGCGTCCACGATGCGGAACGCCGTCATGTTCACGAAATTGTACTTGAAATCCTCGAGGTCAAATGTTTCAATGTCCTGGAAAGAAAGATTTGCAGTTCTACAGATCGCAGGAAGGGATGAGTACTTCAGAAACTAAAATTAAACTAGAGTATTCTTCAGAGAACCCCAAATTTCTCTTCCATGGTGTGTAGCAAGGGTGAAAAGTCACCAATTCATCACAATGTAACATACTATATAGCACTAATATAAATAATAAATAATTATGCATACAAGTTTAAGCAAAATTATCATCTAGAATTGAATAATATATTCTTCCTAAAGTGAATTTCGAAAATTAAAACTATTAGAAGAAGCAAGTCGTTACAATTAACTACTAGCGTGATCATTATTTTAAACTTGGTCTAATTATTGAATTCAAACGAACCGAGCGCGATAAGTCAATTACATGACCACGTGTCAACTGAAAATCTACCATCCCACTTCGAGAACGGGTATCATGCTTGGCCTTAAACGAAGAATGCTCAGAACAGAGCACACTGAAGGGGATACACAAGGGTGATGGAGAACATAGCTGGCTGGGGACACAATATCTGTTTTATTTTTTTATAGCATGTTTAAGATATCTAAAAGAGTTATCTGATAAAAATACCGTTTAGATAGAAAAAATGTGACTAAAAAATATCACATTTTAAGTACCGAAGATATGCCACCATATCAATTGAACAAGAACTTTGACACCAGTGTTCTGGTATCTCACAACTAGATATGTATGAAATTAATCTAGAAAAATGTGACCCTGAGCAAATTTTGCTTCTAATTTCCTTTTAGTTAAGACGTAGTTAGAATTTCGAACACTCGAAAAGCTATAATTTTATTTACCTAAAGATTTCTGAAATGAGTATTTTTGAGCGATTGTCGATTTGCAGAAGAATACCTCAAAGTACGTGTTAAACTAAAAACAAGTTTGCGCTAATTTTTCAATTTAAAACATTACATCGGCAATCTACGTTAATTTCTTTACAAAAGGGGAATATTTTCATCAAAATAAAAATTTCATACTCGAACCCTAGCAGATTCTACAAAATATCAGTTGATACGGTTAATAGACGATAGATCTTCAAAAAGCCGATTATAAATTCATAGACCAGCTTCATGACCAATAGAAGCACAGATTAAAGGTGTTATTTGATATAGACAACAAGTAGATATACAAATAGGATATGAATACAACCTTCATCTACTTTCAAGATAATTTCCAGTATCCTTCCCTTTGAGCTGCTTTAAGCAACGTATTTCTAAGCATCCCAGAAATATTTTAGCCACAACAATATTAAAGGTCATGGTGAAGTAGAGCTTTCTGACGTCTTCCATATAAGTTAGTACTGATTTGGCAAAGATAACCGCTAGTTGAGATAATGTTTTGCCATTAAAGATAATAAAGTCATTACGTAGAGGCAGTAAAAAGTATTTCTCTACGGAATGTAGTAAGGGAGAGTGTAACCCTCTTCGGGTTTGCCCTACTCTTTTTGAAATAAGACAAGGAGTTCATAGATTAGCGTTTCAATTTAAGGGTAACGTACTATTTATGAAATAATATCCACAAAGCACTCCTATTACATTCAGTGTACCATTTAAAATTTCTTACGTCGCTTGGATTTGAACATGGGGCCCTTGAAGATGGAAAACCAGTATTTTCACCATCAGTACGCATTAGTTTTCCTCCCTTAGAGTGGTGATTGTCTATCAAATGGTCAAGTCAGGCCATTACAACAAATGAAAAATACAATCAGAAAAAGATACAGGATTGAAATGGCATATAAATGAAACATTTTTATGGAACATAATGCCTTCAAGGAAATCGTCTTTTGGTATTAAATTAAAGAGAGACGGCAGTAATTACAGGAAGAAACATCTGATGATGTTAACAAGTAGGTGGGAGTGTAATTAAGGCTGGGACTAACAGGAGCTGAGAATGGGAGCCGAGATATCCGGCTTCCTTCTCTCGTTTCACGGCCCTTTCAAGTCGTCTTGTGTACTGAATACACGGGAAGGAGACATTACTCAACGTGAGCGTGTGCATCACAAACATCTCCGGAGATCACTTGAGGTTTAGTGGAGTACCATTCGGGAAAATGTTGCCACACCACTAAAAATATTGTGCCTTCACGACCACAGGAAATAGGAAAATACAGTACCTTTGAATGGGAAGGAAATGCGAGGCATGAAAAATAGTGTTGATGCTAATAATGTTACTGATAGTAGTCTTGGACCCGATAGATAGGGTCCCGGACAACAATGATAACAATTTTAAAGCTTTGCCGGTGAATTCTTAACATAAAACTTTCTCGGGTTTCACATCGTGATACCGTCATTAGGCACTGATCTTTCGATGAATTGATTCCGCCATGGTCATCAGAGTGAACGATTTAGAGGGGAAAAGACTGTTAGGTAAACATCTATTTCGATTGTTGATAGTTTCGGTGGACTCTAATATTCCATATGAATGAGGACTTGTCTACATTGGGGAAACTGGTCGGACTGTTGAAAAGAGGCTAAAAGATTATCAAAGGTGCATCTGGCTCTATCATCCAGAGAGGTCGGCTTTGGTCGACTGCCACTGCCCCGAGAAAGACAACCAAATTGTCTTCACCAAAACCAAGATATTGTGGCACCCAAATCAATTTTGGGACCGTAATGTAAAGGATGTAATGGGATTTTTATTGAAAGAGAAAATAAATCAATCGAGACAACGGTTTCAATCTAATCAGTGCGTGGAAAACGGCCTAAAACAAATACGGGGGTCTTTACAAAGCTCTAAATAGTCTGAGCCGTTGAGGAATTTAAAAGATGGTTCGGACCAATCGAATCCGATCTAGCGAGCAGCAATCTTAAGAAATGTTTAACCAACAATCTTAACCTCCGTAAATGATGATGGCGGAGTCTGTCATTGACACTTCGTCGTTGCCTAGTAATGATACCTTTTTTATGCTTGATATGAAATGCATGCTTGATGTGAATTAACCTCCTGCCACACACCTTTATGGTGGGTTGCGGGGTATAATATGGATGTTGACATCACTTGGTGTAAAACCCGATAGTGTTTTAGTTTATTTCGGACATCAATGGTTTACGAGGCTCTTAGCAAATATTATTTGCGGAGCCAGAAAAATATAGTTGCTAAATCCCTGAATTATGTAACCAATTCTTGTAATAAATTTTATAATTTCTGTACTACAATGAAGGTACAGGAAAAATAAACACTACCGTAATATATATTATTCCGATGGCTAGCTGCCTCAAAAATGCGGGGCCCAAGACATAGATCCCTCGTACCTGGCTCAAAGGGCACCACTGGCTGATGGTAACATACGCCCAAAGTTACATAAAAAAAAATCAGATCATCAAGCTTCATTCATTACTGCCGAAATGTGGGAAAAAATCGTGAAATCAAACGGTTTGAGCTGAAGTACATATTTTCTAGGAGAAAATCATAATTTAGCGGTCACGTTTCGCATAAATATATATGAAAAAGGTTTAGGAGCTATGAGCATCGTCTATAATTATGGTACTAAGTCTGAAAATAGCAGTCTAACCGTTTTGTTTTTCAATTATTAGGTCAAAACAACTAACAGTTAAATAATTAGTGCTTGGAGTGAAAGTAAGAAAAATTCAGAACCATTGGAAGGATGAAAAATGAATAAGCGGGAGAAATTCCACCGCTATGGGTGTTGGCATTTATTTGATATACTTGCCTAGTAATGATAACTTTTTTATGCTTGATATGTAATGAATGTTCTGTTTTTTTCCGTTCCGTCCGTCCTGTCATTGAAAGTAGCAAATAATAATAGCAAATAATAATAGCAAAAACAAAAAAAGATAAAAACAATACAGACTACTGATCTTAATTACAGCAACATGAGCACTAAATATGCGTTTTCCCCAATTTTGATGTCACAGCGGTACCATAGTGTTTCAGGCGGTCAAAAGAACTCCATCTCATTCAAACATTTAACAGGAAGTATCGAGTAAACTGGAGCTAGTAGTTACTGGTGCACACATTAAACATTTTAGAATTTAGTTAGGTGCTTAAGAGTACTCGAGGTTCGATAGGTGGTGAGAATTAGTTATTGTAAAACTTATGTACAAAGTCCATATGGTCCTCAAGATCAGAAAATAATATTGATTTACGTTGATTTATCCCATAACTCGACTTTTTAATACTGCTGATCCAAGTGCTTGGGATGAGGGAACATTTTTCGGAACGGACGGAACGGGATTTAGAACATAGTTTAGTTTTCGGAAATACCGCAGAAATATCACTGCATAATAGCAAACATTATGAATTGACCTGGACCAGGTATGCGGGGAAGAATCACGTAACATATCTCAAGGAATATGACCTTCTCCTTAAAAGAAAACTTATGATAGTACGCATTGCAATATGAGAACGAATAACTCAAATAAATAATTTCACCGCGATATCTGTATATTTGGTCAGGCGTGAAAAGAAATTAAAAACGGAAATAAATGGGTTTCGAATGTAGGAGATAAGAATAGAAGAGTTAGGAAGAGATACAGAGGCATAGAGGTAATAAGGAAAATAATTCGTATTGATATTCTCTAATAGTTACGTAAGTGTGCTGTATACACATTTTTAAACGTGATAATGGTACTTTTAAACATAAGTCAATAAAAGTTTTGAAACCACTTATTTTTTAGACTGAAAGTCCTTGAAATCTCCATTACGGCTATTCCACGGATTTTAATTCTACAGTATGTACTCCGTGCATGGAATCAAGTAAGAACTTATTAAAAAGATAGATTAGATGGATAGATTAAATAAATTAAAAATATTTAGCAAAAGAATAGTTTAAATCGATAATAATTATATAAAAAAAGCGTAGGTACTTATTATCACTGAAACCTACGGATACATCCAAATTCGAAAGACTATATATTTTATTCAAACAGAGTTTTGTTTTCCGCATCTGCCGTCAAGACTTGAGAGAGTTCATAAATCCTTGGGAGCAATGTAGGTATTTTTTCACCGATCATTAATAACGGCACACTGCCACCAAAAACCGCCAAATTTGTTTCCTTATTTTTTGCGAAAGGTTACGGAGGAATATGTTATGGGTGTGTGCCAAAGATGATACGGAGTTATATATGGACAAAAACAAGCGGATGTGGACTTTCCTCCAAAGTTTCCACGGCTATGCTTTAGGATATGAAATAAAGAGACTCAAGGAAGCTTGAGTTTTAATGATGGATGTCAAAAAAAACTTTTACAAACTCTCATGAGTTTTTGTTTTTATAAATAAATCCGCATTTTGGACCAGTCAAATCCACCTTATCTTTAAATAAAATACAATACAAATGCATCGGGAGAGATTTTCAATTTTTTTTGGAATACATGGTTTCTAGGTTTTTGTCAATAAATTCTAAAGAATCATGTAAGCTTAAAGCTATTCATTATCTGCAAAAAGTTACTCCCGACCCTCCCGACTCATCTCTTCAATATAAATAACTGAATTTTGCTACGATAAGACGATGATATTTCTCGTGCTAAGGTCACCAAACTAATTTTTACATATGTCCAAGTAAACTCCTGGGGTAATATTAGTTTTAGGACGGAAACATTTCCAAGCCTTTTCTTTGGTACATTTTTTCCTGTAGACGACGCAACGCACTCCGGCGAAGAAAAAAACTATTATCTCAAAGACTTGGTCTTTAAGGTTTATAGAAATTATGATTGAATAAGGAATCTGAACTTACAGCTATGCATATCGAACTCCCCTAGAGAACTTCGTAGAGAAATAGAAGACGAGAGAGAAGATACTGGAGAAGACGGGCATATTGGCCGCAAAAATTATTTTATCAAGTAAATATATTTGACGTCACTTATGATAAGCACCTCAGCCCATTGTCATTGCATTGAAAAGAAAATATTTTTAATTTTGACGTGGAAAGCATAAAATGGATGCAATTTAGCATCATAATAATTTACGATCTCGATTCCATTTTGACTGCTTCCTTTTTGCCATTTAAGTATTAATACTTATTTTTCGTACGCTGTGATTGATCCAAAATTAAGACACCTTCTCCGGCTATTTACTCATCTAATGCCGCTTAGATCTGTGTAGGTCTTAACAATCAAGGCATATTTACGAAATATGCACCGGAATTTAAGAACCCTTAGATAAATGTTAGTTCCTAAATTTGTTACAAAATGTCTCTTCAGCATGTGAAAAATGAGGAATTAAATATAATGGTCGAGCAGTAATGTAGTAGATAGTCTCAAATATTAATTTATGACAAAGAGCTAGAGAAATAAAACATACAAAGATATTAAAAACTTTAAGAATCAACATTTGATACAAGAGTGCAAAACGCCTTCTCAAGAACATTCTACTAAGAGATGCAGATGAATTTGAGACAATTTTACAGCATTAAACATTCGTTAACAAAAATACGTCCATAAGTACCAGGCGGAAAGCAAACAACTCTTTTTATATGCAGAAAAATATAGTATGAAGCATGATAAAAATGAATACGGTGCATATGAAATTTGCATTATCCCTATACCCTACCGTAAAGGGTTTTTAGAAGAACGCATGGAAAATAAGACGGGAAGTCATTTCAATAGCAGAAGACCAGAGATGAAATGGAATAGGGAGGTACCTGTAAGGGACGATTATTATACGCATCATTAATTTTGGGTATAGATTCGTTTCAATGCTAAGAATATTTACAGGAGCATTGGTGATAAATAAAATTGCAATCCCTGCATTATGAAAATTACAATTGAAACACATTATTCCAATTATACAGAAAAAATAATTATGACCTGTAATGGATTAAAAAAATAACCTTTAAATATGCGAAAATACTCTACAGCTTGTGCGAATAAAAAATTAAACAAGATGAGTAATTAATAAAAAGAATGAAAAACGTGACCGAGTCCTCCAAGGGCTGAAAAAATAGATGGCTTTATAATTAGAATTTGTGAACCTACATACACTTCACGTACGACGACCGCAAAGAGTATCAATGGAACTGTCTGAATTGCATTACAAAAAATTCAAAATCGCAAAGAAGACGAAGCTCAGATGGCTTTGGATCTGGAACTACCGACAATATAATATGTTAAGTATAGATAAATTAATGCACATTGTCTCCTTATAATGAAATGTGCTCAACGTCTTCGTCTCATTTTCTGATTTGTTTTGACTATTTTACCTAAGCAAACGATAACATAAATGCATTCTACAATACTTTTTAGCAATTTTTAATGGACTTGGCATCATTGGTTAAGTAATCTGCGAAATATTGCATGTATATGAAGACCCGAGTGGTGCGCAAGGTATATAAGACGGTAAAAATCTGCTATGGAACACTTCAGACCTGAAGTCGCGAACTGAAACGCGAACGCGCGTTGGCGAAACTGTTGTCACCCCAGACTGGACACATGCGGAAGAAATGCCGAAAGGAATGGATCCTCAAAGTTGATTTTTTAATTTTAGAAAGGTAAGAATTCCTCAGAATCGTGGGGAAAATATGTCTCAGCTCCGCGAAGTTTCTCTCCGTTCTTAGCATTTTAGCTCGCTGAACCACCTTTTCATTCCCTCACGAGGATCATCTTTCATCCCTATCTCCTCAAAAATAACTCCCTTGCGACATTTAGTGGGAGTCTCTGCCATCGTAATTTATTTTTATTCCAATCCCAGCACGGCGGTTGGGAAGAGTCGTGCGGCCGGACAACTGCCGCCATGTTGGGTCGCCAACAAATGGATGACGAGTTATTGGGCTGTTGGATGGGAGAGGAACCTTTCAAGTCGAGCGGCGGCGGACAAAAGCTTACACCATCCTCCTTTTGTCATTTACGCGTCCTCGAAATTCTAACTCCCCCTCGCGGGAGACGAACAGCACTTCCCGTCCGTCCGTCTCGCCTTCCAAGCCTCCTCTTCCCCGCCCCCACTCCATTATAACCCCCAGAGTGCCACACAAAGGCCTCGCCCGTGGGAGACACCCGACATCTTCCCCGCAGACGGGAATTTCCCATGTCTACGCACGGGGCACGCGAGGCTCGGCTTCGGAATTGATTCCGCACCCTCACTTCGGACGGAGAAAAACTATGATTTTTCCTATTCTCTACATATAATACCAGGGCGTTTTTTTTCCCCACTCAGAATCTTTCTTTTGATTAGTTCGGGAGGCGTCGTTGCCATTAGCCCAAAAGGCTCAGTTTTTTCTCACCTTTTTTCCTCTCAGCTACGACCGTGAGCTTTGAACTATCTAATGGACAGTAGATGTTGCCTCACGCCAGAGTGCTTGGCAGTTTGTGAAAGGTCGTCGAGGATTTTGTTCAGCGACCTAACTCTAGTGTGACGTTATTTTTAGAAAATTTAAAAGTCTCTGGAAACTCCGCTATAATTCCGGTAGCGTCCCCAACGGTTGTCGATCCCTCATTTTAGGTAATATTCCTAAAAAATAGATTCACTACAGTGGAATATTTTGAGTATAATCAGCATAACTACATACACTCTAGGCAAATTTGAGAAGAGAAATTTGAATAATATATTTAGTGTCATGCTAAGAAAAAGACTACTCGTAATTAAGGGCAGGTTGATTTTCAATCGTCGATAGGATACAACATATCGGATACGAAAATAAAATGCTATAAGCTTTATTGTCATAAGATATAAAAGAAAAAGTAAGCAATGCTGTTCAGTCAATATTTATTCATCTTCCAAGAAGTAGGTACATATTCCTGCCCTGAGTGACCAGTGTTTTCGATGAACCTTAAAATAAACTACCATCAGGAATTCCTTGTAGTTTAAAGTAAAAAGTCACTTACTAGGTATGATCAAAGGCAATTTAGAGAGGCCTTTGAACATGATTACTATCTAGAAAATGTTGGTCATATTCATCGCACAAAACCTTATTCTTTTCCCCTCTTTTTTCATTCAAGTCTTAAATATCAGTTCGTTTTGGAGCGCTTTACATACATTCTCTTGGACTCTAGCGTTTACCAAATGAAAGGATGGAGTCCTCATCTGAACTTAAACCTATTTCGTCTGGTGTAGCATGAAAGACTACATCAGAATGGATTTTCTACGTGACGTAGAATGAAGTGTGAAAATAGAACGAAAAGTAGTCCACTAGAGTCTATTCCTTTGTTGGGCGACTCATAAGATGTTTCACGGCATCTAATTTAGCGATTGATCCCATTGAAAGCTTTTTCTAGGAATGGGTGAATTTCCACGGGGAAAATATCCTTGCAATTCACAAGTTCGCAATCCTTGAATTGGTTTTTCTAGGAAGGCTATCGGATACCACTTCAACTGCATTTTCCGGTAAATAGCACGGTATGAAGAGCATGAGTACGATATTGAAATTTCATAAGTCAAAATGGGTGGTGTAATCAAACTTCAAGAAATTTAAATGAAAAAATAAATGATGGTGCTTAGAATAAAGCAATAAATTTTAAGCGAGGATGAAGAAAGAAAACCACAGAAAAGGAGAATCATCATATATTATTGTTAAAAAGTGAGCGTAGAAATAGGAGGAGAATTATATGTATAAATAATGAAATAATGCGGTAGATCAAGAGAGATAAATAAGTAATTACTTAAAAAATGAAATTTAAAAAAATAGAGGACTACATGCCAAAAATTAAAGATTTTATTGAAATATTAGACATTCGATTTTTTAAATAAGTCCATCACAGCCTATACTCAATGGAAGATAATAGTCAATTAATGATGGAAAAACAGCCATGAGGAAATTGAAAAATTATACCTAAGATACTACATCGAGTGGGAGAAGAGGAGAAGGTGTCTTCCTCACTGAAATCCCGAGGTAAATAGCAACAGTATTCCTATGGTATTTATCAGTACTCCGTATTCATGTATTTTTTAGTATCGCAAAAGTATTTCCACTGAGACGCAGAAATACTACCCAGCAGTATTTATTGATATTCATTATGCATCAATCAGTATTCCACTGGAAGTATTTATAGCTATTGCTTACGTAGTATTCGGTTTTCTTTATGCAGTATTTATATGCATCTCTTTAGTATTTATAGATATTTCTACGTTGATTTGCAGCATGAAAAATGAGACAATTAAATGTCTGAATTTATACATTACTAATCACATGTTAATGACAAAATTCAAATTCAGGGCGCCAAAGGAAAGATACATACCACCAAAATAACGGGAAGTATCTACTGTAGCAACTCAAAATTACACATTCTCACACGTTTTCACATTTATGGGTCAGATGTGAATAAGATATTTGCTGTGAAACCAGTCAAAAAAGTGGAGATTGATGATTAAATATTGATGGGATCCACAAAAATGAAATACAAATTTAATAATTTTATTCTCTTCTTAAGACTTATTTATTTCTTAATCATCGAGTTTTGATTACAGTGTATTATGGGGTATCATATTAAAATTAACGCCAAAAATTAAAAAGTTATATGTGAAAGTCCACATGTTTATACATTATAATGTTATGGGGTGGGGTGTTTGTATATAAACTATATATACAATGAAGTACCTCGCAATGCACAATACTTTTACATTTGAATGCAAATACATATGCTCATCAAATTTCTAGTACCTAACATTTACTCAATCATTCCAGATTTTGTTATTATCAATGTCACAGAGGAACTGCTGCAGAGCTGAATAAAATTTTACTCTTATCACAACACTTTCTGTTTCTAATCATGAACGGCACCTTTCATTGGCACTTTCCACTACATAAGTAATGTTTATTAAAGAATATAAAAAATTCAAATCCTTGGGGGGACACATTTCATCTTAGGGGTACTAGGTATTAATGGGTTTATTTCAATTTTGCAGAAAATATGTAAAATGATAATGAAAAGGGAAACAAATTTTTCTCCCACCAAATTAAATATCTTCAAATTTATAGCCTGTAGCATCCAACCGAGTTTCTGACAAGATGCACATGATGCAATTATATCTCTACAGTTTGCTATCAAAATTTTGAAATTTATACTTCACGTAGAATAATTTCCTCTTCCATTTAAGATTTTAGAGCCAGTAGTCAATGGTGTTGAAGATATGTGCAAACCATTAGTGATTTCCAGTACTGATAATGAAATACCTGCTCCACAACCTATACGTTATCCATTTCATTCATCTGTCATACAATTTCCTAGGAAAATGATAAAAACCGAATTAATTCATTACAAATAATAATTAAGTAAATAACTACAATTGTTTAGAGAGAATGTATATTTTGCTTTGAATTCCAATTGAAAAAAAGGAAACTTCTTCATAGCAGATATTTATGCCTCAATTTTCTCCATTTCTATTCTTCCAACAGGTAATCATATAAATGTTTGGGAAGTTATTATTCGTTTCTATATTACTTAAATCTTGACACTCCACATTAACCTGCATGCACCTGATTTAAATAAAGCAAGTGATGCACCAAAACCTACCATAGAATATACTAAAACTTCTTATTATGTAAGAATCTTATTTATTGTGAGCCTTATCACGTAGCTATTTGGTTAAGTCTACAAAAATCCAACCTAAATCCAGAATCATAATCAAAGGGAAATAGAAGTAGACCTGAAGAAGCAAGTAATTTTATCCCTCCTTCCACGAACTAATTTTGAGGCAGGTTAATCAGGCCTTCTAAGTGAAGGTAAGGAAATCTCAGACACCCCCTTGTGCCCCTTGGGTAGTTGGGAAGCACTGTGTGTGTGGAGTCTGCTGGGTGCACGCCAACACTTTGCCATTTGGGATGTATTGCCTTTTTGTTATTGGTTTATTAAGTATGCAATTGGTGTCAGGTGGTATAACATCCTTCAAAACATCAAGGTGTTGAAATATACATGTTGTCTGTCAAGGATTTATGTGGATGTTTTGAATTACTTTCGTTAGGCATTACTGTGACTGACAATGGAGAGACAGTGGCTGAATGTGTATGAGTCAATCCCACTGGAATCCATTCATAAAGGCTGGTTTTGTTGAGGGTTGTCTAAAAAAAATACATACATACATGGCAAGGGAATGTGTGACACAACCACAGCATGAGATATGTCCTGCAATTACCATACCCACAACACAGACTTAAACTAACTATATGAAAAATGTCCTTATTACATGGGTATAAAAATCTATAGTAAGATACCTAAACACTTAAAATATAACTCGATCACTTTCTCAAAACAAAGATACAAGAAATACTGACCGATGAAGCATACTACTCTATTCAAGAACATCTGGATGATTAAGAACATTTATGATGTACTAAATGCCAAATTGTATCCATGCACCTCATATTATGTATATCTCTGAATGGTTTTAATTTATGTACCCGTGCACTAAATGCCTAATTATATCCTAATATTTCAAACTATGTACATCTCTGTAAGGTTACAATGCATATATCCCTAATACTGTATATATATTTCCCCAATATTATTTTATTCTTTGACGAGTCACCAACTTATACCCTAGCCATAGTTAAACTTTTGCAAGTGCAACGTTACATTAAATTATATTATTATTATTATCATGTGGTTTCCTACAGTGGCAGAATAATTACAGCCACATAACAACAACAAAATCACATAACTAAACAAAAAAAATACATGATTGACAAAAAATGTAAACCATATAAAGAAGAAAGGACCAACAAAGAGTCTAATTATAGAGACATCAATATACATTAATAGGCAAAACTATATTTACATCATGTATTTGCAACATCCATAAAACATTTTATAATATATATATTTCCACATATATGCTAAATGTATTGCAAGAAACAGTTTCTGTTGTTTTATAGGTATTTATTTGTTTCTTTTTTCTGTTTACTTACTGTATTAATGACTATAGAAGCAGGTGGTGTTGATGAAGTACATATATTGCTAGGAAACTTGTATGGGGAGTCCAATTGCCCCATCATAGCTGATCTTGTCGTGAACCAATTACTTGATGAAGTCATATCCTAACTACATTTTATGCTCACACATATATTTAAATATGTAGATGACATTGTTCCAATTTTGCCCAACAAGATAGACATTGTTGTAGAATTATTCAATATCTTCCACCAAAAATTGCAAAAGTTGAAATAGAAAATCATTTATGCCAACTTCCTTTTCTAGTTCTCTATCATCATGAGAAACAAAAATGGTACACTTAGCATAGACTGGTGGAGGAAACCCATGAAGAGTGACAGATATGGCAATTACAATTTCCACCACCTCTTAAAACATAAAATTAATCCTGCATTAACCCTACAGCATAAACCCTACAACATAGCAATCCTGCACCACATTAAAATAATATTAGCCTAGTGAGAAATATCCTTCCTAAAAATAATTTTCCGAATACACTCATTAATACCATTCTTTGTAACAACAAGATCCCCATGCAGAATATTCAAAATACTCAACATTAACTACATTGCCCTAAATATTGTAACAACAAGATCCCCATGCAGAATAGTAAACATACCCAACATTAACTACGTTGCCCTAAATATAAAGATAACAGTAGACAAAGGCACAATTTCCCACATAAATTACACCCATGACAAACCTGACAATGAATCCATTAACTCACAACATATGCAACAAATCCAAGACTCACAGTAGCATACCATGCATCAAAGGCTTGTCAGAAATACTACAAAAGCACTCAAGGAAAAAACATTGACTCATTGCACATTCTAAGAACTACAAACTGAATTTTTTTGATTATTCCTCAAATTAAAAAGTCTTATCCCCAGAAATGTCAAGAGTAATCTGGTATATTCAATATATTATAATGATTGCAAAGGAAATTATGTACGACAAACGTCACAATACCTAAAAAGCAGGATATCACAAGACAAATAACATGTACCTAAAAATCAGACAACTTTCTGTGCACTTCAATTTCATTTCACCTTCAATTTTAAAAACACAAAGGTAATAGACACAAACACCACAAGAAAGATCAATGAAAGAGACGATACATATAGTCAAGGACCCAAACTTGTAATAAAAGGTGTGAGATTGCTCACCTAGGTTGCATTTATGTGAATTTCATTTAATCTGTTTAACGAATTCCTTCGTCAACAAATCTTAATTGGGTGATTATAACAAGCTGCCTGACAACATATATAATAAAACATCACCTTCTGGTTCTATAGGCATTAAAACAGAACCAAAGCAAAAAGAAACAAATATGTAAACTAGAAAATGACAAACGAGAGTTTTTGCAATAAATTTGTATATATGTATATTTAAACACCTTGATGCTTTGAATAATGTTACACCACCAGACACCAATTACTTACTTTATAAACCAGAACAATTCGGCAAGACATCCAAAATGAATTGACAACGAGACAGCTACCGCTTTGAGAAACAAGTCAAGGGATTTGGTTTTTATATACAATGTAACTAACTACCGTGGGCCTTCTGGGTAGAATTGTAGAAGTGACCTCTAATCTTCTGTAGGTAAAATTATTACTTAACGTCGTTCATCAAATAGCATATTATTCATAATGAATGACCACTCGGTCAGGTTAATGTTTCAACGATAACCACAGTCTAGCATCAATACATACCAGTCACACTACATTGTATGTAGGAAATCTAGACAAAACTCTCGATGTCTATTTAAACCAATGCATACGGAAACACTCACCCACATACCCACACAAAATGTTTACTAAACGTAAATAAGATGCAAGAATACTTCACACAATATCACAAGCCAATAAGGTATCACCTCATATTAACATGCTTAGGCAAAAACATACAAAATGTTAGACACTTGTGAATTTCGCTTGTGCAATTTTCGGTAAGGATCAAAATGAACATTTGGCGTGAAACTATTTCAAATATATTCTTAACAATAGAACAAATATAACTAACATAAAGCAGGAACGTCAACAAATAACGTGGGCAAACACACACAAACTCCTGGCGTGTACATTAATAAATTGCCTACGTTCACTTCAAACAATCCAATCCAATGTACATGAGTAAAAATAGTTCAATAATCATTTAACGTTAACAACTAAAATGTTACACGAACAAAGCCACCAATTATTCTCTGCGACCAAAACCTCGCGGTGAACTAATCGCAGCAGCTGTTCGCCGACTGACGACGATTTTCTCTTATTTTCACTGCAATAGCCCGCCAAATTCAAACACATCGTTCATCTACTAAAATGTATCTTACCTTACAATTTCCCGTTTTATGGTATCTAACTTTGTAAGTGGCTGATTTATTGGTGATAGAGGATAAATGCATTTCTTCAGCCTTTGTATCCCATTTCGAACAGAAGCTAAAACGGAATAAACACTCCGTACAAGTGTTCATATTTCCTTTGTACCTTCGTACTCATCTTAAGGATAATTTGCAAATGGCTTTGAATGACCTGAAGAAAAAATAATAGAGAATTACTACGAGTTCTTCGTCAATTGAATACAAGATTTCCGCCATACTGTTTGAATATGGTTGTCAAGGGAAATACGATGCTATTCTCTAGGAATTCTGTGCCTACCCAACTACTGATAAATACGATACTTTTTCCAAGAAATACTGCTAGGCAGCGCTGTTCGTATTCCTTGCATTCCGTGAAATACGGAAGTATAACTAATAAATACTGCACCCTGAACGATGAATAGGATCGAATAGCGTAGGAATATGGAAGGAAAGGGGATAAATTCCAATAAACACGAGAGGGTTACTAATAAATACTGTTGCCATTTACCTCGGGATGGCATCACACTAGAAATATTTTGCTAGTAAGCCTTAGACAGGAAAGTTAAAAAGTAATGTAAAGGAAAAGTAAATTTCCAGAAAAAAATGAATCTGAAATAGACGTAGTACAGGGTTTTTACTCGTATAAATACAATGAAAACGGTGTAAAATGGTGGAATGGAGACAATGTAGCTCTGAAAACAACAGAAAATAAAAAAAGCACATGATTATTTTTGAAGAGGTGGGGAATCGTTGTATGGAACCCTTCACTACCAAAAAATTACCAGACATCCCGAAAACAAATAATTGTACATTCTAGTAAGTGTTTTTCTTAGTGCTTTACATGACTCAAAATTGATTTGTGATTTAATCACCCTCTAGATCTTTCAGGAAGGCATTTAGGTAAAGATTTGATTTGATCAATCAATGATCTATAAAGACAAAAACGGAATTAGAAAATTAAAGCTTAAATAAAGAAAGGTGGCCTTCTTCACTGAAAATTGCTTTAATAAATGCTACTTACTTTTTAGAATTGAAATTTTCTTCATTGCTTTAAAAACGCTAATTTCGGTGAAACTCGCGGACAAAACACAAAATAATGCTACTCAATGGAACTTTATATGCAATAAAGGAGAAAACAAATGATTTGTAATTCACAAAGATTACAATAATTAGATTGCACTTAAAAATCAATGCAGAAAAACTTACGAATGTGGTGAAGAGGTAGTGGTATTTGTAATCGTTCATCTGGAGCTGAAGTATCTGAAATTGAATAATTATTTCATTAGTCTCTATCTAAATTGTAAAAAAGAGTATAATTCTGTCACGTGAAGATACTAATACTCATGGTAACGTGGGCTGCATAAATAATCATACCACTCGAATGCGAGGTTGCATTAACTAAGCCAGAGGTTCCCAAACTTTTTTGTATTACGCCCCCTCCTGTTAAAATGGAAATCTTCCACGCCCCCCTTCACAGTAAATTTTGTGGGCATGTGAAAAAAGAAGTATTACATTGAAAAAAAAACATGTATTTTCACTGTCACAAAATACAACATTATAAGTTTCAATTTAAAGAAATTCTGTTAAGAGAAAAACATCGACAAAAATCTATATATTTTTGCTATAAAAGAATTTTATACAAGTGGATTGTTAAGTTTTCTAAATATCAAGGGTGATTTTTAAAAATCTACACCATAAATTAGTTAAAGAAATGTATGGATTTTATTTACTTGGAGATTTTTATTTTTAACTAGTCTCGCACCCACGCCGCCCCTGACATGTCTTCTCGACCCCCTGGGGAGGCGCGCCCCCCAGTTTGGGAACCCCTGAACTAAGCAAAGTAACTACAGTTTGCTAATTGCATTTACTAAAACACATTGCTTAGTTTTAGGTGAAACTGGAAATGCAATTTTTTTTAAATTAACTGAAATATATAAATTGAATTATTGCAAAAGTATCATATAGGTATATAACAAGATAAAACTAGGTATCATGATATAAAAATGAATTAGATCAAATAATTTTAGTATTTGTATATTTGGGCTTAAATGTAGTGGCCCTTCAAGTATATCACTTTTTTTAGCTATAAAAATGGAATCATTACATTCAGAATCGTTGAAACATATTGAAAGGGAATATATTGATATTGAAGGGTTTGCTTTAGACCTCCCTGTAAAAAAATAGCAAAATATAGTATTAAAGTATACTTTGTAATGAGTTTGAAAAATGATACTTTCCTTAAGTTTTAATCGCGTATTATGCGAGAAGAAAACGAATTCTTCTCTCAGTCTCAAACGAGATCTCTCAGTGGAACAGTGACTCTTAATCTGCCGCTTACGTCTGTTTTGTTGATCTAGTGTGGAGGACACATTGGTTAGAATCTCATTCAAGGTATAATGTTTTTCTGTGAAAATCTTGCTATGGTGTGGGGACAGCCACAAAATAGTCTGCAATGTCAGTTTCAAACATAAGTGGTGAATTCATTCCCTAGCTAACCTTCAATTTACTGCTTACAGAGCTCCTGCAATTTATATCTCCAGTTACTCTACCTTACGTATGGGCCAATATATATAAAATTAACATGATTTTTCATTTTGTATGGACAATATCAGTCACAATACTGCCTTCTCAGGTAGTAGGTATCTACATGTGGTGAACCGGGAAAATGGTGAAACTGAAATGGTTAGACCGAGTCAGTAGTGAAGATGCCGTAGAAGTATTGAAGAAATTTGGGCCTATTAAAAATTCTGACACTAAGTAAGACAAGACAGTTAAGTGAAATGCCTTAGTACACGGCGACCAATCAATTGATGACAGTCATTGAGGCAAAAGTGAGTGAGTAGTAATGCAAGGGCGGGATTCTGATGAAGTATTCAGAGCAAGCAGGAAAACACATAAATGTGAAGAATCATGCTAACTGAGAAAGATAGAAGCTAAAAGGACGAGAGTAGATTACAGAAATCGGTTTTAGGCAATCCATACCACAAATGACCATTGATATAGACGATTTTCCATTGGTAAAATACACTGCTCCATGTCAAAACGTCGTGTATTGAAGGTCTAGGTCGAAATTAGGTCTATTAAAAGAAAAAAAAGGAAACGGGACCCGTTTCATATTTTGATTGCAAATCAAAATATTTTGTCCCAACATTTCTGGTGTTGGATATATTCAGCTATGTGAATGAGTCAAAGAAAGAAAAGCATTATGATACGAAGTAATGAATTCAATTACTTCGTATCATAATGTTGAAGTTATGAAATTCATTACTTCGTAATAATTTCATAACTTCAATAACTTCGCGTTGTTGTTTAAAACTACAACATGTTATTTTTGTTTTATGTCCCTTGAAAAATATTTGTCAATGCTGTTCAGCTCCCCAACCTGCTTATTTAATTATGTTTACTGCATTATAATGCAGGGTAAAGGCTGCTTAAATCGGTACAGTGTGATATGCTTACTTTTTATGCCAATCAGGTGGCTCCCCATGCCGTAAGGTTTTCGAAAGGCCGCAGGACTTGGCACTTCACATTACCAAGAGAATGTTTTGGGGCCAATGACTTTTATCGAGCTGAAGAATTTTTGAGACTGAGGTGTTTACCTATTTAAGGATTATATATACCGTGCCAATATCGTGAAAATGATGAAAGTTAAAGCAATAAACATTTCTGTGTTTTAAGCCACTTCGAGTATTTTATTGCAAAAGTTTACAGTTGACACTTATAATTCGGAAGGGACTATATAAGGGACCAATCATCCATTATTAAGGTTCTTTTGCCAATACTTACGCTCAAGCGTATTGTACTTATATATGCCATTTGGCTCGATGTAATTTTAAGTAAGTAACTACTATTGTATCGATACACTATTATTACAAGCATATTTAGTAAGCTCAAGTATATACCAAATCACTGGAAGATTTTTTTAGGCATGTTATCTACTTATATAGCGGTGGGCAAAGGTTTTATAATCTCAGAATAAACCAGGCAGAGTTTTTATCAGACATCGTAATGTCCATGCCTTTTTAATACGTTTTGCTTTCAAATAAGCAGCTTTGGGAAAAAATACAGTAATTGAAGTCAGTTTGTTGTCTTCTATATCTTTGTTTCAGCACTTTCTCCATTCAAAACACTTTCTTTACTGAGTTTCATTTCAAATATTGGGGCATAAATTGGCGCCATTTAAACCACTAAATAGCGTCATTCACACCACGAGTTATTTTCTAAATGCATTTCGAAACAGCCATCGTTTAAATGACGATAGATCAATAGCTCCTCGAAACACACTTGAGAACGACTTTTAATATCAACAGCATTACCCATTGGGTTCCCTCACGTCGTCATATTTTGCTCTCGGGTTTACTGTGTCCTTTACGACTGGCTTATAAAAGGCATGGCCGCTTCGTTGGCTCTGAAAAGATTCTTGTACCTCTACAGCATCGCGTGAGATATTAAACACCCTATTACCTCACCATGTGAAAGGCGGACATAATACACTGGGAAGGTCCCGGGGCAGACAAGCGACACGTTTTATGATTGAACCTCGGGATTAACGACCGTCCGCTATAATACCGATGTCTGCCCAAAATATGAGTGTAAAAAAGTTGCGATTGGCCGTAAAAGCGACGCGGCGGATGTGTGCGCCCCACTGTGGGGGACTCGCGGCGAAAAATCTATTTTCCTCAACGTCCGCCTCCGATGAGTTACGGCCCCCCACACCCATCTGGCTCTTAACCGCATCGCGTTCATGAAGCGCTCGCATTCTCTCTTTCTCGCTCTCGACCACTTAAAAGTTCTTGGCGAGCTATGCGATGAAACTCTTTCCCTCTCTCCTATACAAAAGTTTCTATCTCACTCGCAATTAGCTAATGAACTCCTGATGCACAGAAATCGGCGTAGAAAGTTTACGTGGATTACATCTTTCAATGATCGGTAAATTTGAGCGGAATTTGTTTCGATTAGTCCACCTTTTCGACCTTCACGAAGGTCAATCTCTGCAATACAGACACTTTCTAATATCTACGAGGATCTACCCAGAGTAAAGTTGTGAGCTCTTTCCCTATTTTGATACGATGTAACAGTATTTGTTTTAAAAATTATGACAACTAAGTTACATAAGCACCAATGTTAGAATTGCAGGTATGTACCGAAAATACAAAATTTTGAGAAAATAATTTAGGTAAATTTCACATGAGAAATGCTTCATATCATTCAAATGCAACCCTACATGTGCCAAACCATATTGGCTGTACCATATGCCTTAAAGAAATAATATTTCTCTCAATCCTTTATAATCTGGTATTGTTACTGGAGAATATATTTGCCACACATTGGAAATTGGGATATTAAAACTGGAATAATAGATATTAATTCTTATTAGTTAAAAAACTCGTTCGTTTCTTTTACTTAAGGTCAAATATTTATTAATACATTTAGTAAGACTCCAGCAGCATTAGGTTTATATTTTACCTGAAATTTATCATTCACATCTGTATTCAAATTTGCCAAGAAAAACGAATCATCAACATGAAAACTAGCCACATCATCATACTACATGCCATGTCATGAAATTCATTACGTTTGTTCTAGTGACGAGGTGGGAAAGTGATATTAAATTTCGTACCTATTGAGGTATCGAGAGGCAAAGAGTGACCAATAAATTGAGTGGAAGCAATAGCAAGAAATATCTGAGATATCTGGTTTCATTCGCACTGAAACTCCTAATTTGAATACTTTGGGTACAGCTAAGAGATAAATCTGAAATATTATCCGAGTATGATAAATATTCTTATTCGTATAATCCTACTTTCAGGCTAAATTATGCTATTATGAGAGAAAATAGACGACTTGAAATAAGATTCCACAATTGTAAGCGTAACAATAAAAAAAAATAAACAGAACGTAGACAATATTCGCATAATCTGTGGTTGATATTTGCATGAATATTTTAAATGCTGAATGAAATATTACTGACATAATTTGACCTAGTGCGTGATAAATATCATCATCATCGGTCAACAATCCTCGGATTGGTTTGGCACATCCGTCGAATCGATTCTTCTATCGGCCAAATTCTTCAAAACTCCTCTCTTTGGCATCCTTCGCAACCTGTTCTATATCTCTCATACGAGGCCTGTCTTTTCCAATCTTCCCGTTAACTTTTCCCTCGACAATTGTCTTCATTAGGCTGTCGTGTCTTAAGATGTGGCCGAGTTGTCCCGTCTTCTTTTTTGGATTTTCCGAAGATATCTTTTTTTCCAACTTCTTAAGACTCGTTTGTCACTCGTTCGATCCATTTTATCTTCATCATTCTTCGGTAGCACCATATTAAAAATGCTTCCATCCTTGACTACTCTGCTCCTGCTATCGTCCATGCTTCACTTACGTATAGTAACGTGCTCCAGATGTTGATATTATATGCATCAATAAAATGAAATATCAAGCATTTTCTGGTGCTATAAATAAGCAGAATAATTACCTAATAATTTCTGCATCTGAGGGAATGTTTCACAACTTCTGCAATAATACAGCATAACTACACGTCGCAGATAGCCCTGATGTAATTATCTACTTCAAAGGTGCTCCCTTGTTTCTCAGAAAGTTACTAATTAGGCAAATGAATCTTTCTTCAATTCTATCCCCTAGGAGGGATATCAAGTTTTTTCTGACGTTAACATCATTTCAACACGGGAAGAGTTTTAGAAAACCTTTATGGCTGGTAGATCAACTAATACATGTGGTTTTCGGTCCAAAAGAATTGAATAACGGATAACAATTATAAGAGGATGGCTGAATCAGAAGTATTAATTGCCATAAAATGTAATTCCTGACAAGGATTGTCTAGTTTCAGTAGAAAATGACACATAGCGAGGTAGAAGTGAAAATGAGCTTAATGAGATGGATAAAGGAGTTAACTTTTTTAATCGCGCTCGCGGTAAGCCAAGATAATTAAGGATATTTATTCTAGAATAAATATCCTTCAATAGATATTGTTGATGAAAAGTTGACAATCCTAAAAACCTGTACTGATGCACATGCCGTTACAGATTACTCAAGATGTTAAAGGGACATATTTTTAAACAATTAAAATGTGTACAATTGTGCTCAGTTGACGGGGACGGAAAAGTTCCTAACCAAGGTGAAAATATATGATCAATCTTTGGCTGCAGCATATTTATTTCGCAGCTGGAGAATATTTCCACCACATGGTGTGACGGACGTATTCAATGATAAACAGGAAGTCACATGCTTGTGAGAGGGTTGTTTTTAAAACTATGGTAACTTATAAGTGTTAAGAAGTACTTACCCCTCGTAGGAAATGGTGCATGTTCTCGGCTTTGGTGTCCACGACCAGATTGTATATCTCCCTTGATTTTATTTCCTTGAGAACTTGTCTGTAGTTGTCGGGGTCTGCTTGCCTCAGATATATGTCCACATCTCGATTGGCAGGGGAGCGAACGAGCTCCCTTAATTTAATCAAGCCTAAAACGGAATTAGGAGGATTTACTTTTTTTTGAAGCTGGGAATGCTTTTCTCAAGTAATTACCCAAACACATTCACTGGTTAGGATAAGAAAATAAGAAGTGCATGGTGCTACTGGTAGCGTCAAAATTATAAAAATAGGTATTCAAATAGAATCATGCTTACAGGAAAAACACACTCATAAATACGAAAGAAAAAATCGCAGAGATCATCACAATCTTATGCCAAAAATGAGTATGTCTGATGGTGCTTTGAATAAAAAAAATGGCATCACAAATAGCAAATAAAGTAAAAAAATTGTTTTTAATTTGAAATTCTCTTAGGAGGTTGACACTCTGGCTTCATTTTAGCAGATGTAGGAAATCCACTTTCATCTCACGCATTGAAACTGCGAGAGTTGAATTCAAAAGAAACAAATGGGTCCCAATTTTGTCTGACCTTAATTTCATTCCGTCTTAATTTGATTTCGGAGGATTAATGATAGCAACGCTTTGGGAAAAAATTGAGGGCGGCCCCTCGCGGCGACGCCCGGGACGAATCACACATTC
Organism: Platycnemis pennipes; assembly: GCA_933228895.1. Taxonomy (NCBI): domain Eukaryota; kingdom Metazoa; phylum Arthropoda; class Insecta; order Odonata; family Platycnemididae; genus Platycnemis; species Platycnemis pennipes. The sequence continues at coordinate 106,772,213 of OW121854.1, read as the reverse complement.
GAACGCCCGGAAAAAACGCTCACTCGCCGCCTTTAATCTCCGAAAACAACGTGAAAATTTTAATTACGTTCCATCGGCACTGCGGACCGTTATCGTAATTGATAAATAAAAGAGTGGACGACAGATATTTCCCGGCGTAAAAAAAAGGTAGCGCGCGACTCTTTTGGATCAAAAATAAAGGGAACTAAAAACGGGAGAGGAGACTGGACCATATAACATACAAGCGGCAGCCAGGAGGAGAAAGATTTTTTGACAATAGCTACCCTGATATCTTAATTGAGATGAGTGGAAGGCAATGAATAAAAATGTAAAATTTTCGGTCATCACATCTCCCCTACTATCTCTTGTCGACTTCCCTCACTCCCTCTTTTCAAATTTATCTATCCATTCTTCCTCTCTCTTCCTCCCTTCCCGGTCAATCCCGTGAAGAAACGCTTTTAAAGGGAAGGTCCATTAAAACTCCGGCCCCAGTCGGTTAACAATATGCGGAGAGGGGACACCCACTGTCCTCCCAACCTCCATTAACGAGTGCTCTTCTTCAGAGAAGGAAAGATTTGAATCTCATCTACTTTCTTTTTCCGCAGAGGGCATTATCAGCGTCGACCGTGAGAGAAGGAACGCTGGAGTGCTCAGAAGCTGGAGGACAAGGACAAAAGAACAGCAACATCCGTGGAGGGGGATAAATGACGGGGAAATTGACAATACGTTTATCATTTTTTAATGCAGTTTTTATTTTTTTATCATGAGATTAAGATGAGATTCAGAGAGATTTCCCTGGATATTGTCTTTCCTAAAATAAATATAGATGTATTTGAAATTACTTTGATGGACAGAAAGAGATGAAAATTTACACGGTTTTCCGTCTTCTTACGAGATGGTAAAGCAACAATATTTGTTAGAACAATAATAGCGTCTAAATTTTGAATGATAATTTTATGACTCTGTTACTAGCTCGCTGGTTTATTTTTCCACTTTTCATTGGTTAAAAAACTAAAATTTTAAGGTTATCAAGAAAAAAGAAGAAAAAATTAGTATTAGGGTAGGGAGCTTTTCCTATAACAGGCGGAACAGCTTTGTTAGTTGCGTACCATTATGGACCAAGGTGGGTGTAGGAATAAATATTCTGGGAAGAATTGGTCTGGTCTAGCAGAAAGTTTTCAGCAGAAGAAAACTTTGACAAGAACCTACAGCTAGTGAAGCTACCAAAAGGTTAGTGAAGAGCTTGAGACGGAGCGTAGCTTTGAATGGATATGAGACCTGAAAGATAGGAAAAGAAAGCGAAAAAAAATCGGGACTTGGAAATGTAGATATAGAGGAGATTGGATGAAATGCGATGGAAGGAGAGGTGGTAATGAGAAGAGGTTTTAACCATGTTTCGGGAGGGAGAAGGTTATTTCACGAATTAGGAGAAGAAAGGGTGAACGGAGTGGGTGCGTAGGTGCAATAGAAAACTGAAGTTGGTTGTCGAAGGTAGAATGCTGGGGAAGCGAAAACGAGGGTTGAAGAGAAAGACATTGTGGATAGTATGAATAAGGTTTAGTGCTATGTTGGGTTGGATAAAAAAATCGAGGCGTACGATGAATAAAATGCAGAGAGGAATAGAAAAACTCCGCCAAAAACCTCCCATAACCGGTAGAAAACTATCAATCCATCAATTGGTCAAAAACTTGCTACATTTGAACCATCAAGGAGTTAGAATGTATTCAGACAATTGGGAAATCCTTCTCGAGAGGCTTTGATGGGAACCACAAGAATCTCAAAGATTAAAGGCTATATTAATTTCACCAGAAAAATGAAAGTCAAAGGTGTATAAGATTAGCAAAACTGGTATAATTTTACCCTCGGGCCGCATTGGCATATTCAAGAATGACGTAGAGGTCAAATAATTAGATTTTAAGGTTCCCCGAATATAGTAAAATGTTACTCACTATTTTACACAACTTAAAAATTATCTTGATCGAAAGAGTGGCAGAGCACTAATGAGCGAGATACGATTCGACCACACAGCACTTGAATTGCAAAGTCAGTGTGATATCAACCAATCTAATGTGGTTGGAAGATTGAACAAAATATTTATGGAATGAAAAATGCCGAAAATGCAGGAAACTATCAACCAAGTGATTTAAAGTTTTATACAAAAGTCAGTTACTCAACATTATGATTGAAAAAAAATGTCTGTGTAGAAAATAATGTCCTATTAAAGATAAAGACACCTAATAATTGGATTGACATATCACGATTATTTGATCAGTATGTTTCAATTTTAATTTAGGTACTCACAAACTCGCTGGCATAAACTGTAATGAGAATTTCTGAAAAATTATACTACGATCGACCTTCTTTAGCAATGAAAGCCAGCAAACTTTGCTCCTCAAATCAATTTTTTAAATTATAAATATAAAAAAATTCGCAAAGAAAAATAATATAGCTGCACTCATGAAAAACTTTGGTGCTGTAACATACTTCCACATGCTATCATTTCCACCCTTTGGTAAAATTTAAATTACCGCTGGTGAGTTACGAAAGCTGAATTCCGCGAATTTCCTCGGCCAAATGTGAACTCATTTAATACGTACTTGTGATTAAATTCCTCAGAATCTTTATCAGTAATGCCTTTTCCGCGAATAAAAATTACAACTTAGATTTCTATTACAATATGAAAATACCTGACAACCAATTTTGAGATCTATGTCAATGGAAGGGTTGATCTATATAAATTTTATAGTGAAAGAGGATTGCGCTACGATCGTGGATTCCTATCTCGAGAGCCAGAGTTCATATCTCAGCAGTGCTAGATAATTTTGAACGGTATACATGTCCAAAACTTAGTGATGTATAGGGAGAACTATAGTTAGTTGTTCCACCCTTCCGACGGGACTTTTAACAATGGACACTTTAAAATCAACCGATTCAGGCGAGATGTAGTGGAAGTTTAACATATTAGAATAAAATATAGGTGCACTTTTCCACAACTAATTTATTGAGGGTTAAGGCTCTACCTCTTACAATAACATAACAATTTCATAAAGTGATGTATCTTCTATTGGTGTTATTACAGTTGTATTACCACCCCCCCCACCTCTTCCTCTTATGTATAAATATGATGTTAACATGTACGTTGGTGTCTTGTACCAGATGATGGCTATGTGAGCCGAAACGCGTCGTAGGCATCAATAAATTAGTTGTGGAAAAGTGCACCTATATTTTATTCTAATGGACCCTTTGGTAGTAGCATGCCAACGCCGATTTCTCTTCACCCTTCGTTCGTTAAATAAAAAATTCGTACCTGTTTCAAAGTACTCACCTATCTTAGGTGGCAAAAATGGCCGTAACAGCCGGTAGCCTCCCCAGAGTATCTATTACAGCTAGAAAAGTGACAACTCTTTTGCTTCTTTGCATCGTTAGAAATGGTCATTATTGCCCAATACATATTTGCTCACAGTTTTTTGTGAGATTATAAAAAACGGATTATGATTCTTCAGGCTTCTTTCAAATCATGCGAAGTTCTCTTATAAATAGTTTCTTTGTATTTAAACCTAGGGACGCTAGATCTGGATTTTACCAAGCATGGGTCTGTAAGTAAAATGCAGCACTGATTATGATTTAACGCTAAAGTTCTCGGATCGATTCGTAACATCATCCCATTTCCTCTGGCATCCACTCAGGCATCCAATAAATACATATAATGTCTTTGAAAGTTCATTTATGAACTTCCATTTCCACCTCTAATGACGGCAGCGCAATTTGTTGTATTTCCTTTCGTGTAGTACACATTTTGCCCAAAACCAAACTCAAAATGGACTCTTCATGCTACTTCTAACCCAAAATCCTCCTATTCTCTCACTTTTGCTCAAAACCAGCTCTTTCCTCAATGTTTATCCTTTTGGGATAAAGGTTAAATAACCTCAATAATGATAATGTTTTCTCTTGAATTCTCTTGAAATATTCTGCCAAATTTATATAATTTTAAACATAATTATTGCATCTAAATAAATATTATTTTACCTTGAGATAAATTAATTCATCCGTATTGAAGCTCGATAAGCCTCCAGATAAAGTTTATTCTACTACCTTATGCAAGAGATTTCCTTATAGGCAGCGCGATACTGCATCGATGCGCAAGGTGTTTCAGTACAATAACATAACAATTTCATAAAGTGATTTATCTTCTATTGGTGTTATTACAGTTGTATTACCACGCCGCGCCACTGGAGCAGATTCATGGCCCAATGGGGAATGGGAATCATCGGATAAATCTGGATGAACTATCTTCTTTTAAAACCTTTTGGGCTCATGTGAAACTAGCTCCCTTCCCCTTTAAACGGCCCTTCTTCGGCTTAGCTGGCAAGGAATTTGAGGAGGAGTGGGAATGCCATAGAACGGAGAACATAAATGGACGGGAAGATGAATGAGGAGCGACAGAGATATTAGATTACAACTTCCTCCCAAGTGAATTACAGGAGAAAGATTTGGATTCATGCCTTAAATTTTAATCGAGGGTTCCAAAAGGTACACACCCACCGAACCGAGTAATGAACTGGGTACATTTTCCACATGACACTACAACTTTAACTCGTATTTTGATGACCACTTCCTTCCGCATACAGATCTATAAACTATATTTGATTGACATTTTTAGTTACTCTTGTCGTCCCTGTAGAGTTTCAGTTTTTTCAACAACATTGCATTGAGTGGATACCTCTCTCCTCTAAAGAAAACTGAGCATCATGGCAAGGTACTATTTTCCCTCAACCGGACCGGGAAGATGAAGGGATTCGGGAAGAGAGACGAAGAGAGGGAGAAGTGAGTGTTGGAGAAAAATAGGAAATTCCATTGCCTCACGCAATCCCTGCACCGACCTAAGCGAGGGGGAGGATGCGACGGGAAAGTGCATTTGACACGCGTTGGGGTTTACCTGCAGAACGCCCACGGGGCGTATCCTACAGATTGGACTGGAAGGTCAATTCGGCCGCAGGGCCCGAGACACCCTCTTTCACCCCATCCCTCACTTTAGGGGCTCCCCACCCCAACGCACTGCGCGCTGTGGATGCCCAAACGGCGGGATGAACGGCAATGAGAGGGGTCGAGGGAAAAGCGTGAGAAATTCAGTGCGGGTGGCCCTCTCAAATGAGAGAAGTTTCCCCACCGCTGATCAATGCCAGTGGATGAATAATGGACGGCACGAAACTCAGCTCTCAAGGCTGGATTTACAGCTGGACCCGGTGGGAACCGTGGCTCTGGCGACAGTGGTACGATTCAGTTCGTAACTTTTAAAATATACATTATTGCGAATTTATTTCTCACGTACTTGAGGCAGTAGAAAGTACTGCACATACAGATGACCTCTAATAATGAGCTCGCCAATTCAGTGATAAAAACTCGCGGTTCCCATTGCAGGATAGGTAACGGATTGATAGAAATACGGGCAGAACTCGACACCATTTTTATGTTTTCGTAATACAATTGCTTAGGTTTATCCTACCAACTAGTCTAACCTTGAGTCTAGAACAATTACAACCCATTTTCGAGACGCGATCCAAAACCGGCAATTTATGTTTTCAGGCCAACATGTCACCATCCTAGCCACAGCTTTTTAATTATGCTATTCAAGTGATATCTACTTCCAGTAGTGGGTCATTAAAACACGAAGTGAGGACAAAATACCGGTTAAAATGTTTAAGGAAAGCCAATCAATTAATTGAATTTCTGACGAAAGTTTTCACAGTGCCTTCTAAGGAATGACTATAGTTTCCGATGCTCCGCCAAGGCCTTTTCGGGCGACGATATTTTCGTTTTCAATCCAGGAAGTATTTTTATCTCCACCTTAACGTAAACCCCTACATTCACATCTGATCAATCACGTGACCATTACGAGTAACTTAAATTACAAATGAATGAATAAGGAGGTAAGAGAGAAATAGGGTATGGCTACACTTTTCCTCAGGAGAAACCGTCTCCGATTTGTCGGAATTCGACCTCGCTGATTCGGTGGAATTAAATTAATGACCTACTAGAATATTATGCTGTCGTATATTTTTAAGTCTCAATCCTAAAGCTGCATATTTTTCTCTCTAAAAATATCGTAACGTCACCAATTTATAGCTTAAAAAATCATCTTGAATATTATTCTTTCGAGAAATTACATCCGTTTCATTTTAGAAATGGTAAAGGCTATTATAATTTCCATCGCCATTATTTTATTTTGATTGTTTTATTTTGTTCAGTAAGTGACTTTTCACTGGTTGTCCAGTACGCTACTTGCATCAAATTAAGTTGAGCGAAATTTCTTTCACTGGCAATGAAATAATAGCAAAATAATTCATGAAAAAATAATAAATAAAAAAAATGAAGTCTCCTCTAAGGAAGCAAGTGACAACAGCTGCTGTAAAAGATATAAATTACGTAAGTAGCCAACTTGATTCAGAAAGTGAATTTTAACTATCTTATTAAGATATCAAAGCATGCTTTTGAAGGGCGAATCCAGTAAGAACCTCAACTACATCAAGCTGGAGAAGAATGGCGCAACAGCCAACACTTCGGCATATTTCTGAAAAGTTAAGATTGTAGCAGCACAATCCCCAATATTACAATTTGTTATGAGTTGCGCGAGAATAACCATCAAAATGTATGAGAGTAAGTTGAACATTCTTACAGCTTAATTTGTCAATATTTTATCCATGAACGAAGCTGCCTCAAAAGATAATTTTACGGAATATGCTGCTATAAAATTGAAAGCCAAACAGCTGATTAAAACTCACAGATTATTTGATGACATTGATTTCAACACTGAACATCGTCATTGACTCAGAAATATTGCGAATAATGGTGGCGAAATAAATCATTTAGAATGAAACAACAGTTAATGTGTGCCCATTCAATGCTATAAGTGTATCAAAGTAATAGCAAAGAACAAACTATTGTCAATGGCATTTCATTCCTCTCATACTTATTATCGTAAATATTGTTCATCCCACTTACACGGCTACGCTGATGTTCGCATGTTGAAAACCACCGTTTAACTTGACTCCACAGTGGATGGGCGAAATTAGGGAACAAAGTTGGACCGGCGTCGCAAACAGGAGCGGGAATGGATGAATTTTAATTGCATCCGGAGGGCAGGCTTGTGTATCCAGAGAGAGAGAGATGATGGTCCCCAGGCGGTGTCGTTATTCACGTGCCTACCAGTTCCCTCACTCCGGCAAAGCAAGCCACGAGGGAGTAAAACCGATTCCGATTGGCGTGATGAGATTGCGTAAAGGATTTTGCGCTCAACGGAAAAAAAGGTCATCCGTCACCACCACTCTGGTTTGGGTATGTAAATGAATTTAATGTCCATCAGGCAGAAGTAAACTGGAGGACAATGGCGCGTTCAATTAAACTTTTCGATAGAGGGTATCGTATGAACGGCTGCTTTGTCAACCATTCTTCTGTTTCTGAGCTCGTCCAAAATAAAACTGGCTATTGTCTCCCCTGTATGAATCACAAAAACCTAGGCATAATATTTTTGTGAATTAAAATTGGAAATATTAACATAGGGAGTTGCAATGTTTCGTAGAATGCAGTGCTATACTAAATACTTGAGATGAAAAATTATTTCACATGCTGGTGTGCGTTTAGTTCCTCTCTACGCTAGGAGAAATTTATCTCCTCATTAACCCCATTGCACTCATTAACACTCATTACAGCAATATATCGGACTTACTCCTAGCATGAGATACATGGAAAAGGCTGTAAGAGATGTAAAACAGAAGAACTACGTTAGCATGAAGAGGTTGGCCGAAAGAAGAATTGAGCGGAAAGCTACGTCAAACCAATGCTAGGATTGTTGACTGATGATGATGACTTCTAAAGCAACTAGTGCTCGTACCCCATTATGGAAATACAATAACCAAGCATAACCGAACCCAAATATTAACCTTACTTTTTAATTATACTTATATTTATTTCCTAATTTTAAATATGAACGTTTAAATAATTCATAACATTATTGCTCTTTTTAGAAGTAAGTTATGTTATATTATCAACTGTAACAGTTTTAGTTATCCGTATGCGCTCAAATAAATTTTTGTTCAAAGTTTCCAACCTGCTGAGCAAGGGTCATCGAAATTCTTCAAATGGTTCGGTTAAAATCTCTTTCATGCCTAACGTAAGATGGAATGAATCGCTAAAATATTTACTGACCATAATGAAAGATCAGGAAAGCATAAGCGAGATTCATAATTTTAGCAGAAGCAGATAATTCAAAATACATGCAGAATAATTTGGAGCTCTGACATTGAAATTTTAAGTAAGAAATGAATGCTGTACCTTTCTTGCACGTGTGTTTAAAATAAAGAAGTAACTCGGGTGAAAAGATAAATACTATACGAACTGGAATCAACAGCTGAATTTCACGAGGATTGATTCCATAAAAATGCACAACAGCCACCCATAATGAATGGGGGTGGTACAGTATCTACTATGATGTAAATTTATAAAATAAAATGGAAATTAAATAATCTAACAAACATGAAAAATTTTATGCTTCATACAGCGTATATTAATTGGTTTCGCAAAACATTTTTTCCGTTCTCATCTCTTTCTCTCATCATCGTATTCCACATGGAGTTGCAATGATGCAGCCTTGAAGCATTCTTCCTTGATGGATTCTGAGCTTAATCTTGGTATAACACATGCATACTCGACGGTGAAAATATTCTCCTAGTAGTAAATGAAGAAAAATTAGACCCATTTGATGCAATTGGGTACGCTACGTACAAATAACTGAGACAAATGATAATCGAATGAACCAGCCACCCGTACAGATGCTACAATACGAGTCTTGTACTACCAGCTTGCACTATTTCTTTCTTCTGGTTAGCATGCTTCCTAAATCTCTTTCTTAAATTCCTTATACCCTTGTAATTTATTACAAATAAGTACTAATTATTTATAAAAAGAAACTAATCGTTCCTGGGCTTAAGTCGTTCGTAAGGTTATTTATACGGTGGCGACAAATAGTAAGGTTTAAAAACGTATAGTAAAATCTAAAAATAAGGATTATAATCGCATTTCTACGCAATACATGCTGGCAATAAAGTAAAAAAAGGAACACGTAATATTTTACGCCAAATATTTGTTTATCAAACACCAGTTGCCGTAATTTTGCAGCGATTCTGTCCTTATAGACCTATGAAAGTACCATATGGGATGACGTGCAATTTTATAATATTTTAAAAAGCCGAATATCAACTAAGATGAATAATAATTAAAATTTTAAAACTTATTTGCCACTGACTATGGTAAGCTGTGTACATTTTCCATCCGATTGGTTGGTTATTTAGGGGAGGCGACCGACAGCTGAGGTCATTTGCGCCATATAGGATAAGTGGATAATTGGGTAATGGTAGGAATTTTCAGGGTACGGAGGAAGGGTGGAGAGAAACCTGGCGTCGGCATTAGCCTACTCTTAACGAAAGGCGCCAAGGAGACCACGGCTTATCGTCCCATCCGACGGACGGAGTACTGAACTTGAAATGCCCTCCACTAGACACTCAAGTGGGGACCGGTTTTCCACTGAAAAATCCGCCACTGCCGGGAATCGAACCCGGGCCCTCGGGATGGGAGGCCAGTACTCTAGCCACCACACCAACCCGATCCCCATTTTCCATCCGAATATTATCATTCACGCATGGGCTATTTGAAAATCGCGTTCTTAAGAGCAAGAATAAAGCTTCAGAATTACAAACGTGATATTAATGACTCATTTTCCGGTTATTTATATTAACGATGTGCTTGCCTTCAGTCAATTAAAGTTAATCTATATTGAAATGAAACTGAGCAAATCATATAACTCCTTTAATTACTCTGAAAACGTGGCAATATTATCAACATCTTTGCGTAAAGGTAGTTTAAAGCTACGATTCCAACACGTATCAAAGGTTCAATACAGAAATGTTCCTTCCGAGCGGTTGAAATTACGAAGAAATTGCGGAAATGAATGTTTTCCATTATGAAAATTTGTTAAAGGAAAGTACGCCTCATGTATCTTGTACCCAGATTCCGGCAGGTAAGTTGGATCTCAAATGGCAAGAAAAAAAAGGGGTCGGGAGGCGAGAGGAAGGAGGGAGGTCATTTAATTTAGTGCGAAGAACGGACAGGTTGCGGGGAGGAAGGTTCGCTCAAAATTATGTTATGAAGCGTTTCGGAGTTACAGGAGACCGGCCATAAAAGCTAAAAAAGAAAAAAAAAATCAAAAAGAAATTCATTACTTAATTTGTGGACGGTCCCTTGCCTTCTCTCTCGCCCCTAAGCTCTTCATCCAGCCGTCCTAAAGTAACTTTCCCGAGCACCCTCGGGAGAAATACGACTTTAACTTGGAACGGAGACCTTTACCAATGCTCTGCACTACTGAAAAAGTGCAGTAACCCTCCATTCAATCCACTTCAGTAACCACTGCTAATTTTGCATAAGATGTGCGTTATTATTAACCTTTGACGGATCAAGCGTTCATCGCTAACTTCGATCGTTTGACGGAATGGAGAGCAAGATTTTCATCTCACACCGAAAGTTATCACCTGAGGAAAAATCAAGGAAAAAATTACCGATTGAGTTAAAACTTCCAGCCCTATTATCGTAATTTCCGGTTGAAAGTTTTGGGGTTCGGTAATCATCATGAATACCTGCTTCAGTTGTTAACACTTAACATCAACTAAACGAGATAACTATGTAAATTTGATAAAAGAGAAAGTAATAGTTCGCAGGTTACCGCATCAGTTGCTTGTAAGAATTCTGGATTGTGGGAATTTTCAAGGTAGTATTTTTCAGGTGATCTACTCCACCAATCACGACGCAGTATCTACCCAGCAAGGCATATATAATGGAGGCAATATCATTCCACCTAAATCCTTGACTCGAGGATGCCAGCATGACAGGTAGTGAAACTGGTGTCATCCAAAAAATGAAAGCGGACGAAAATACGAATTCATCTAAAAGAGAAATTGTCCAATACCAGCATATTGAGTTCTACATGAACTAACGGCAGTTATATTAGATTTTTAATAAAGCGAAAAGATGATTTTAAATGAATGATTTGACTTTCACTGGAAAAAATTAACAACTGTCATAGAATATTTTTGCATCAGAAAGAACAGAAGGAAAATAATGAAGATCATGTTTAGATATGAAGCTCTCAAGAGGAAGACAGTAGGCCTCTAATGATTTCGGAAAATTGACCCTCAATGCTAAATGTTGTAATGAATTGATCTGTCAAAAATATTGTTCCGCAACGATGAATATACGTTCATTCATATTCTGTTCTTCTCCATCAGAATTGGGCAAAAGTACGACTTCTGATTTACCCATATAATATTTAATAGATAGTAATATAGTATAATATGCTTTTACCGATCTGAAAGGAATGGTGATTGTATCAATTAACTTGTGACAAAAACTCGCTATTATGCAATGCCAGACACGAATGCATTACAAGTCGAAATGAGATGTAAATGGATTTTGGACAAGAAAGCATTCAATTTCGTGAGCATTGCATTTCACAGAGTGTAATATATATGGATGCAGTTTGGTCATTGGGTGATACACGTAATGAATTCACAAATGCAGTGTGAAACACGAGTTTGTTGATGTGAATCTACATGAAGCTCAACTTATTCTCTAAACAATTTACATTCCCATGTTATATTCAATTTTCACAGTTTCACTGGATTCACTTATAATATTTAACTAAACAACTAATTGAGATGCTGTGACCTGGACCATTTTGCCTAATTGAATGGAAATGAATTGCAATATTGAATCAGGTTTGGCACTTGCTGATGAAATTCACTGGGATGCAATTCAGAAAAATATGCCAAGGAAGGAATTTGATTGTCACTGAATTTTTGCATCGTTTAAACTTACCTTTTTACCAATAATTTTTCGAGTTTAGATTTAACAATGAGAGATGATTGGTCTCGTTAATAGTTGCGCAATTCCTAAAAATCCAAAAATCTTCAAATCTTATCGGAATTTCAATAGGAATGGTTGCAAGGTGCTAGAAAGCAATGTGCAATAAAAGAAATATAATATGAAGATAAAAACTATGCACACTATTAAGTTATGTGCCGTAAATAATATCCCGCGATGCAGTTTATTTTAGCATTTTGTAATTTTTTGATCTCCTGTACCTAGTTGGCACCATGGAGTAGGAGAAAGAAAAAAATAGCTGACGTTAAGGAGAAAAAGAGTAAATAAAGTATTACAAAATATATTGAAATCTAAAGATGGTATCCGATTGAAAAACTGTAGTCAACTCCCTCTTAGCCTGGTTCAGCTAACCCTAGCGAATTTTTGATAGACTACTGATTATGTGAAATTTAGTCACCCTATATTTTCAAGCTAAAAAGAATTTTATGGGGAAAACTGCACTGATAAGTAAATGTTTGAAAGAGTTATGACACATTGCCCTTGATATGATTTGAAGCCCATATACCCTAAAAAATGACGATTTTACGCCGTCATAATAGTCTTCATACAGGAATGCGCCTCTATCTCCTAATCGTAGAATATTTTCGATCTCATCATCTATAAATATCCAACCAATAATATTTAAATAAATTTTGTTTTTAATAATTTGAACTACATTATAATAAAATATGTAAATTCAAAGGACTATAGCGATTAAGAAGCAATAGCGGTAATACGTTATGATAGAAAATTTTGATCCTATTTTTTAGTGGTTCTTGGAATTTCAATTACTGCCAACCAGTAATTATTTGAAATTATGCGCCGCCAAAACGTGTTAATCAGGATACACAAGTAAACCCCAATATACGCACATCAATCCATCACAGGGGAATATATTTGCATTCGCAATTTCACTAGGTGTTTTACACCTGCGATGTTGGCGTCAGAAATATTTAATTTAAATACTACCAGCCCCACGTACAAACCAGTCTATTATTTCTTTCATTTACGTTGGACTCGAACTGATGGCGACCAAAAATGGCCCATGACTTTTTTCAATATACTTTTTTGAAAAAGAAATAAGTAACTCCCAACTAAATCTGAAAACGCTGCACGGCGTCATGTCCTGGTGAACTGTTTTAGTAGTAGGAGGGCATTCGTGCTCGGAAATTATGCGAGGTTCTCTTGACGCGTGCATAGAAGTTGGTTGCATAAGTCACATAAGTCAAATGGTCTCTAATTAGGCATGGAACCCGTAGGCAGTACACAGAGTTCGACTTCGGAAAGACACGGTGCGGCCGCGTGTGAAAAATAGTAATCTCACCGACTTATGAAAGTGATAAAGTATGTTCTTCACGTAAAAAAGTTAGAATTCTAACAAGTGTCATAAAATCTAGCAAAATTTATATTTAATTTATTTTTATTTTCCGGTCCATTTTCATTGCCAATATATATGAGAATATTAATGTACGTTAGTCAGTTACAACAATGTTGGAATCACAGAAGAAGAAGTATCCTCGGCTATTAAATCTTACCGTTGCTTTACTTCTGGGATGACATACCTTTTCATTAAGAGCAATCGATTCTTAGAGAGCTTCGAAATAATTTTGCGGAAGAAATTTACTTCTTATCAACAGCACTACGCTTTTTCAATGTTCAAGGGTGGTTTTACAGTACAGAATCTACCTGAAATATTTGAGATTGAATAAAGCCCAAGATTAAGTTTATTTTTAATTTTTTCGATATCTATTCGATATTTCGATATCGATTTGATATATATATTTTTAGTTTTTTTTATTAAGTTTAAGCCAAAGCTTTTAAACCCCAAGATTAAGTTTATAAATGCTTGGTAGATACTGGTTTAGAGCAATGAAAAGTAGAAGATGACATTCAAGGCATTAATTAGAATTTGTGAGGTACTCAAAACTAATGGCTTGATCCCTTAAAGGTTTTATAAGTAAGGAAAACAGCTAAATGTAACAGTGAAAAACAAGTAACCCTGGAACTCTGAGACTCTAAAGTAATTAAATAGAATAATATAGGTAAGTAGGGGCTGACCTATATACGTAAGTAGGGTAAGAGTGAAACTTTTTGAGACAGGAGTTTGAAAAAGGATGTTTAATTGGCCTGTGTTAGAACAGGTTAACAGTAAAAGAATAACAAAATGTGTGTTTTTAATAACTGTACAAAGAAGTTTAGTTTTACTTGGGTAGTCAAAACCTTAATTGAAGGGATTTTTTTAGGGAAGAGATTTTGAGAAATAATACAGAAATAGATATTTTATTTGCTCGGAATTCTATTTCCCACACAAAGAGTTTTACTTGAACACGTATCCCAACGTTTACATTAAATGATGACAGGTATTCACACAAGAGACCCACCGCAAGTCACATAGTAGTGTTTACTTCCTTCCATTTGCGCACTCCCGCGACAAATCTTTGATTAGCGGAATGGAATCTGTGGAATAGATAAATCTTGACTTGAAATTGTTAGATTAACCTAATTTTAACTATCGCAAATAGTTATACTCGGAGGCAAAGAAGAAAATCAAATAAAAGTTTTGTAGAAAAGGGTAGAGAATGGAAAGGAACAGTATGAGCAAGGAAAACTGAAATAAAAAAATGAGGGTCGATTAGATAATGAGCGTTTTACAAGGAGAAGCTATTTGGATAAACAAAAGCTACCTATGTATTTTATAGCGGAACTTTAATTAGCCGATCAAAAGGATAAAAGGTGTGATGAAAGGTAGTTTTGGTGGACTGAGTTCGACGAAGGCTTGAGCCTTCAACCCACCTATATTCCAACAACATCGTTTCATCATTTTCCTCAATAACGCTGAATTCTAACACAGTTCTATGAAAGAGGGATACCTGCGTGAGAATGCACGGTCATCATCAATCATCATCAAGGGTCAACAATCCTAGGATTGGTTTGACGCAGCCCTCCACTCGATTCTTCTATCGGCCAACCTCTTCATACCAACGTAGTTCCTCTCTTTCACGTCCTTTACGACCTGCTCCATGTAACTCATAGGAGGCCTGCCTCTTCCATTTTTCCCGTTCACTTTTCCCTCGACGATTGTCTTCATCAGGCCATCGTGAATTAAGATATGGCCGATTAGGTTGTCCCGTCTTCTTTTCATAGTTTTCAGTAGACTTCTCTTTATTCCCACTCTTCTTAGGACTTCTTCATTTGTCACTCGGTCGATCCATTTTATCGTCATCATTCGTCGATAGCACCATATTTCGAATGCTTCCACCCTTTTCTTCTCCGCTGCTGTCATCGTCCATGCCTCACTGCCATAAAGGAACATGCTCCAGATATACGTTTTAATGAATTGCTTCCTTACTTCCAAGCTTGTATTTCCAGCTGTTAGTAGATTCTTCTTTTGATAGAATGCCCTCTTTGCCTGGGCTATTCTACTCACTATTTCTTTCTTGCTTCGTCCATCGTTGGTTACTCTGCTTCCCAGGTAACAGAACTCTTTCACTTCTTCCAGTTTCTGTTTTCCTAGTTTAACGTTGGTTTTGGCCTCTTCCCTTTTGCTACACACCAATATCTTAGTTTTCTTCTTATTGATCTTCAGCTGATGTCTGGCCATTGTCCTTTCCATGGTTGTTAGCATCTTATTCAGCTCCTTCTCTGTGTCTGCTATTTGAGCTATGTCATCAGCGAGTCGTAGCATGCTGATTGTTTCTCCGTGGATGTTCACTCCAGAACACTTCTCCTTGACTTCATTGATGGATCTCTCAATGTAAACATGAAAAATTACGGGAGACAATGCACAGCCTTCTCTCACTCCTTTCCTTATCCTTGCTTCTTCACAGCTGGGTCCAGATTTAATCACAGCTACTTGGTTTTTATACAAACTGTGGAGAATTCTTCGATCATTGTAGTTAACTCCAATTCCTTTCAGAATATCAAGCATTGAATTCCAATCCACGTTGTCAAAAGCCTTCTCTAAATACACAAATGCAATGAAGGTCGGTTTGTTCTTCTCCATTCTCTTCTCTATAAGCAGCCTAAGGGCCAATATTGCTTCCCTTTTACCCTTGCTTTTCCTGAATCCGAATTGATCTTCATCCAGGAACTCCTCAGCTTTTCATTCTATTCTTCTGTAGATGATCCTTGTCAGTATCTTCGATGCATGTGTTGTGAAGCTTATTGCCCTAAAATGTTCGCATTTCTCAGCTCTCTTCTTCTTGGGAATAGGAATGATGACGTTTTACTCGAAGTCCCTTGGAATTTCTCCTGTTGAGTACATGTCGCACATGGTTTTGTAAAGATGAGTTAATGTCTTCTCTCCTAAATTTTTAATTAGTTCTGCAGGGACATCATCAATAGCAGAAGCCTTATTCGTCCGAAGGTCTCTTACTGCAGCGTTGAATTCCGATCTTAATATTGATGCTCCCATATCATCCTTTTCCACTTCGCTTTCCTCTTCAATAGCTTTTACGCTGAGATTTTTTCCGTTGCATAACTCTTCCAGATATTCTTACCATTTCTTCACTTTAGCTAAATTTTCAATCAAAAGTTCTCCATTCTTGTCCCTTATAGCATTGCATCTTGCGCTCCGTTCCTTGAAGTGGTTCCTCAGTATCCTATAGGCAGCTTCCACCTTTCCAATGGTAAGGTTGTTTTGTACATCTTCGCACAGATTGTTCATCCACATTTCTCAAGCTTTCCTGGCTTTGCGACTTACTTCGTTCCTTATTCTTTTGTAGCAAAACTGCCCTTCTTCAGTTTTCGCATTCTTGTACTTTCTTCTTTCTCCAATCAGCACTAGGACTTCTTCCGTGATCCATGGTTTCTTCTTAACAACTTTTCTTCTTCCAAGAACTTCTTTTACGGCTTTTTGTAGTCCACATTTAATGTTTTCCCAACGCTGTTCTACTGGTTTCTCAGTCAGGTCCTCTCCTATATTGTTTTCTACTGGTTTGTGAAATTCCAGCTGATTTTGAGTCTCCTTTAGTTTTTCTACTTGCCAAATGTTCTTTACTGTTTTCTTCAATCTCTTGAATTTTAGATGGCATTTCATCATCACTAAATTATGGTCGCTGTCGATGTCTGCACCCGGGTAGCTTTTGCAGTCCTTCACCTGATTCCTGAACCTCTGCTTCACTAAAATGTAGTCTATTTGAAATCTTCCTCTGTCTCCTGGCATCTTCCATGTGTATTTTCTTCGGTTGTGATTTTTAAACAATGTGTTAGTAACCACTAACTTATGTTGTGTGCAGAACTCCAGCAGTCTTTCTCCTCTTTCGTTTCGGTTTCCCAATCCATATTTTCCAGTTATTCTTCCATCTTGTCCTTCGCCGACGACAGCGTTCCAGTCTCCTAAAATAATTAGGTTTTCTTCTCCACTTACCTGTTTTATTACTTCAATGATATCTTCGTAGACGTCTTCTACTTCTTCATCTTCGTAGTCCGACGTAGGCATGTAAACTTGCACCACAATGGTATCTGTAGGCTTAGTTTCAATTTTAACCATTACAATCCTTTCACTGTATTGCAGGAAGCTTTTCACACGCAGTCCCCTAACTCTTCCTGAGCATTATGCCTACTCCAGCGTTACCATTCAGTGATCCGGTGTGAATAATTCTATAACTTCCACTCCAAAAGTCTCCTTCTTCGGGCCATCTCATTTCACTGATTCCCAATACATCGAGGTCCATTCTCCGCATTTCCACCTTCAGGTTCTCCAGTCTTCCGCAAGTCCGAAGTGATCGCACGTTCCACGTTCCTACCCTAAAATGAGTATCACACTTGACTGATGTACTCTCTCGGGCAGTCCCCGCCCGGAGATCCGAATAGGGGACTATTTTACCTTCGGAATATTTTACTCGAGAGGGTGCCATCACGTCTTGATAATAAAGGAAAGAGTGGAGTACCTGCGACTCCTCGGGATAATAATGTGGTGGTTTCCCCTTGCCTTCCACATCGCAGCACCACAGCCATTAAAGTAAATGTTACCACGCCTGTAGTGAAATGAGTGTCGCTGTACCGACCACTGTGGTCTCCACCTTCACTCATGTGAAGAAGAGCTGCTGCCCTCTCCTTTGGGTGATGGGAAGCGTAATTGTTGGCGGCCTCCATCGCCACGTCACGGCATCTTCACAGGTTCTGTATTATTTAAGGCCTACCTTACCCAAGGATAGACCAATACGCCCTCGGAATGCCGTCGCTTTTTGTCCACGACTGCTTATTCGACGAGTAAACTCGCTTATTTCGCAGCTAACCTCCATATCTAGAGGTCGACCCACCATCCGCAACCCAGTGGACGCACTCGGTGGCTTTAAGCTCAGCCGCGAGAATGCACGTTATATATCCGAAAAAATATAGCAGATTGGGGTGATTGAGACCGTAGAATAGAATGGAATGAAGGTGACTGATTGAATGTTGGAAAGTGGGATAAAAATGAATATTCATATGGTCTTGGTGTGGAATTAACAATTAAATTGAAAATAATATTCAATCCAGAGTTCAGATTGATCATGCAAGTGGAAAGTTATGAATGGACGCGCTATCCAAAACGATCCTTTTGATACATTTTTTGTCTTCCTATAGTTCGTAGATAATAATATCGATTCAATTTTGATTTTTACTTCATTCTCACCCGAAAATATCCATTCTATTATCAGACTCCTTATTTCCTTTCGCATGAAAATTTTATACATTTTTCATAAAGCAGGGCAAAATAGGGTACCTGCATAGCCTCGGATACACTTTAAGATTGTCTCCTGTTTTTTTTCTGAACAGGCGGCTAAAGTTACCAATTCATTCGAATAAATACGTATTTATGGAATAAGCCTGTTTTTGATTATTTGTGGAGAGAATACTCGTACAATGTCAAAAACAATTACAGATAACTTGGCATAGCTTGAAAGCGTTTCAGCACTGAATGAAAATCCAAATATGTCTAATAGTGTGTAATAATCGCTGTAAGTCACCCGATTCGCTATCGCAAATCGGTTTCACAAGGAGGTCTTTCCTAAAGCAAACTGAAGGTGAGATTGTCTCCTCTGCACGCGTTCTCACCTCAGAGTTTTCATGGTGGGCCATGATAGAAATTATAGTGTTGAGAAAGTTAGATGAAAGTTTCCTTGGTTTTTAATTGTCAATTCTACTCTAAAGCATTAATAAAATTTTTGCATTGGGGATTTAAATATATTTTTTCAATTTTTGAAATTCGGTTACTTATAAGAAATGTTCATCGTCCATAGCTGGTTTTGCTGCAAATACAAGTGTGTAGGTGAGGAAACAGTTCATTAGAGCATACATCTGGAGCATTCTACTATATGGCAGCGAAGTATGGACAATAACAGCTGAAGAGAACACCGGGCTGGAAGCATTTGATTTGTGGTGCTACCGAAGAACGATGAACATAAAATGGATCGATCGAGTGACAAACGAAGAAGTCTTAAGAAGAGTGAAAGAGAAGAGATGTCAACTGAAAACCTTAAAAAGAAAACGGGACAACTTAATAAGCCACATCTTAAGACACGATGGCCTGATGAAGACAATCGTCGAGAGAAAAGTGAACGGGAAGAATGGAAAAGGCAGGTTTCGTATGAGTTATATGGAGCAAGTTGTGAAGGATGTAAAGAGAGGAGCTATGTCAATATGAAGAGGTTGGCCGATAGAAGAATCGAGTGGAGGGCTACGTCAAACCAATCTGGTTTGTTGGCCAATGATGATGATTAGAAATGTCAACTCGAATGAATTTTTTTCCACACGACAGCAAATGTCTTTCTTATGGGATCAAAGCTTTGGACTATATCCTTCTTCGGCTTATCTTAAGATTTCGTATTTAAAGGCATCGATGTTTTTCCCATCATAATAGTTCAGCAACTCATTATTTGTTAAATTGAATTTAAATGGACGAGGAGAGGTAATAGTGATGGATTTAGATCGATTTAATTATAAGTGGCCCACATTACCTTGATAGACAGATCCACAAGGTTAAGATGAGAGAAATTCACTGTATCAAAGATTCAAATATTTGTTTTTCCCACAAGAAATTCGTGATCACAAAAACATAAAGAATTCTCAATCCACAATGCCTTCATAAAATATAGTATGGTCCAAAAAGTGTAGAATTTCACACATTATATAAATATAAATGAAACAAACATGGAATTAAGATGGTGGATTTTTTTAAGGGTTTAAGCATGTATGCATGAAATAATAATATGTAATTATAATGCATGTTTGTAGTACTTCTGGAATTTTTATTAGCTTGTTGGATGTAAAGTTGAAAATTCAGTGTATCACGCATGATATTCGTAAGAATCTATCCTTAGGTAGGTTGCGTTTGTAAACTTAAGCGAATGTACCAAGTTCGAGTTTGGTGACAGCTCATCACCTGCCACACACTCTATGCTACCAGGATATTCAGTAGATATAGTTAAAAAAAGAAAACATCTGAGGGTTTGCATGAAGATATGAAAATGGTTAGAGAAGCTTGAAATGAGGGGAGGGAAAAAGGGTTTTTTGAGAAGACAGAAAAAAGGGTTAAACCATTAGATTCTGGTGCAGATGAAGTGAGCGTATGAATCCTTGGGATAAAAGGGTGAGAGATATACTAAGTTGGGAAAAGAGCAAGGAATAAGGGTTTAATGAGTGGACGCAGTGGGGAAAGTGTGGCCCAACGGGTCTCGTGCCCGACCATCCCCTCAATTTTCGCCTCAACACTCCTTTTCTCCCACTAATAATCATTCCAGCATCTTTCTTCTGGTGATCTGTTTCCTTCAATTTTGAGGTCATGGAATGCTTCTGGGAGGTGAATATTGGATTTGCAATGTCAAGAATTCATTCGTGGGCCATTAAACCTGTATCATGGCCATACTTATTGGTAACTCCTTTTCAAAATATGTACGAGGCTCTATTTCTCCATTGCTCTATTTCTCCGGTGAACAGGTACATGATACATAACTGAGAGGGGATTATAACTCTCGAATCTCCTGTTGCCTAGCATTTGTCTCTTCAGCATGGCTACCGTGAATAGTGTTACGTTTTTATTTCTTAATCATTAATAAATGGGGGGAAAACATTTCAACACCAAGCGATAAAATTGAATCACGTGACCATATAGAAGTTTAAAATGGGGCCTAAAATATTGTAGTTGGTGAGGCAAGCGCGGTAACCTCTTGGCTACTAAACAATACATATTTCACACTGAGTCATCATGGGTTTTCTCGGTTTGCATCGCAAAAGTTTTTACATTTATTCCCAATTTCTAGGTATTCGACATGATTCGATGTAGAGAATTAAATTATTTTTTAATGACTTCTTGCGAAACTCTTGTTACTTATTATAATGTATTGGAAAAACTTATACATAACCACCAGAATGTCAAACATTAAACCAGGTGTTTCAACTCATATGACTCGTTGTACTACAATTGGGAAAAACTATGGCTATTAAATTCGCGATCATTTAATCACTTGTCAGCTTCGTACTCCAAAAAATCTATTTAATTTGAAATTAGGGCAAAAAATAAAATAACTCGGAAGAGTATATGTCTCAAGTCTCGTGAATCAGTCATTAAGTCCATTCTGTGCCTAGCGCATATATGAAAAAAATTATTAGACTTAAATTCTGTTTCTACACAACCTGATTGTGAATTGCATCGTTGAAGGGAACACTCAGACTATGGAAACTAGGTGTATCGGGTGGTGACAAAATGAACCGCTCAATCATCTTTCACTCTTCGTTAGACTTGTAATAAGCAAGAACTTTTCAAATATTGAACACGTGGTATATTGATAACCACTGTATCTTTGCACTAGATGGAGTGCTATTCACAAATCCCTGTTGACAGAGGTCATTACAAGTTCTTAAGGGGGAATCCCTTAAGTTTGTGCTGGGGAGGGCGAGGAGAGGCGCAGACGGTCCTCGGCAAGTGAAAGGGACGAGGGATTAGCGGAGGATGGAGCTCGGGGAATGGACGGGCGATAAGAGGAGAAAAGCCGGGAGAATGGAATCCAATGGGAACGTATGAATGAGCGCGTGAGCTCGTGGGTAAAACGAATTCCTCCGGCCGATTGAAAAAAGCATTGAGTCGGGAAGGGAACGGATGAGTGTTGCGACTTGAGCTTGGGATTCGGAGTCGGATCGAGAAAAAATATATGCGCCGTTCTACCTTTATTCAGCATTTTATCGCTTTCGTTACGGAAGAAAGCTGAGTTTTTTAAGCAAACGGTTGGATAGAAAAATAAATCTCCCATGACATTGATTTATTTAATGCAAAATTATTTAGGATGTGGTGGAAATCATCTTATATATTTTGACAATAACTATTGACAATCGAGATTTTATCTGAATTTGAAGTGAGCATTGATCCACAGGTGGAAGCTCTTTCATTCTAATAGCGCAAAAGTCACGGGTTTGAAGCCAATTATCGGGTAGGGATGTTTTGTTTACATTAAGGCTAAGTTTATGTAATATGGTGCGATGTAACCTTAGCAGGTAGAGCACCTAATAACCAGTTCAGTAGATTTTAAGCTAGACTGGAAAGAAATTATTGAGTGAATTTGAAATAGTAAATAGTATTGATTTGAGAAGTCATGCCGACAGTAATGTTCAAAATTCAGTCAAGGGATCAAGGGATCAATTAAAAAAAATGGAAATAAAAACCCTCAAGAATGCTTACGTAATTCACGAGAGTGCACAAAGCATTAAGCATTAAACGGATAATATGATCAGTTGTTGAGCTATACCATGCTGATTCTATGATAATACATTTACGCATATTTAATAAATAAGCACATGCTAACTTTGGGCAAAAATTTTAAGTACTCGATGTCATTCCCACATAGTTCTAGGAGATATAAACTATGAAATAGGCATTTTATATATTTTGCTCTTGTGTACGATTCATCGTAATATATGAAACCTCTGAATATTATATGCCTACCATAAATAATTGGCACTGCAGTGATTATAATTATTACATTAATATTATTCAACAAATAAGTTCTTAGGCTAGCGTAGCGGATTTTAAAAACGATACCTGTGGACGATTTTCCGTGCTGAACCCTTCGGGAATCAGAAGAATAAAAAATTACTTGCCCTCTGCGATATTTTGCTAAACATTCCATTAGTATGGAAAGTTCGCGGTGCGTTAGGGTGGAAATGCTGAGAAGTTAAGGGGTCTCAAAGATCCGAATGAATATTTCATTCGCTCTTCATGGTCAAATATGGGGGAATAGCAAAGGTTCAAGGAAGCATTCCCTTGGCTTCTTTTTTTTACCCTCTTACGAATGGCCACGAAAGCGTGGGTGGGAAACGAGAAAAAAATTCCGAACTTTGTCCTCTGCTACTCTCTCGCGGGTTTGCGACCTTATGTAGCGTCTGGGGCTGAGGCGTTGAGTGCGGAACGGGAAATTGTTTTCCCTCGAGAGCCGCAAAAAAGACGTGAGATAGAAACGAGAAAAGACCAAATCCGACTTAATGGAGGCGGGGGATCCGATCAGCGATAGACCCTGACACAAGACGAACGGTGTGGGTGACCGACGGTCTTCCGTGGAAATGGAAGGTAGTCGGTCCGTTTAATGTAGTAAATATGTGTCTATGCCATAGTGTTGCTTATAAGTAATTTTAGACAAAGTATTTAGTGGACCAAAGTTGAAACTGAATTAGGAAGATCGTTGACGAAACATTTGATTCATGATAGCTAATATCACCTAAATAAGTAGCTGTAGTAATTAGCGCATCACGTATCTAACGTTGATTTAAAATTTTTGATAACACCCTTCTTATAACCCCCTGCCACACACCCTCGTGGTGGCTTGCAGGGTATCTTGTAGATAACACTTCCTAACTTTCTCTTAGATCTCAAACACTAAATTCTCACAATGAACTCTTTTTTTCGTGAATAATGAAGGGGCTTATAAATAACTAATTTATTTATAATTACAATTGATTATTCACCAATTAATATGTTTGTCAACATTATTATTTATAACGTGGGAATACTTAATAATTGAACTTTCTCCTAACGTAACGGAAGGCTGGATCCCACCTCCCTGTAGATATTACATCTTAACGTTTAATCCGACCTCCCCCCTCGTCACATATCGATAGATAGTGATGTGAGGAAGAAGACCAACAGCTATGCTCAATTGCACTCTTAAAAATATGTAAATATTAGGGAGAAAATAAGAATTCATCAAGATATGGAGGAAGTTTGGGGAGGAATTCGGTCTCGGCTTTAGATAGGTGCCATGGGACACGGTTTAATGTCCCCTCCAGCAGAGCGAGTACTGAATTCGAGGTGATCTCCACATAGAATTGAAGTGAGGAACCCAGTATATTAGTGATAACTCTCTCCTACCTTCGGGGTTCCAATTCAGGCCCTCAAGATAGGAAGCTCGTACTCCAGCCACTATAAATACTCTATTGCTGGTTACTTGATACGTATTTCCATTTTTCGATGATGATGCTCATATATTGAGTGTAATATTGGACATTGCTAATCAATACAAAAAAGTGATGCCACAAAATGCCTTGTCCAGAGTAGGTCGGCTCCTTTATTCTAGCATGTGTTTGTCCTTGCTAACGGGCAAAAACACATCAGCAGTAAGACGACGAAAGCATTGTTCCACGACTCAAGCGCCGACTATAAGAACTATAAATAAGATATATGATACATATTCCAAATTTCACGCCACATACAAAATCGCCATTCATTCGCAGTGTGTAAACAGAAGATACTCATACGTGACCGATGTAATTAGAAGAACGAGGAACAAAAGTATCATCGCTCCAAGACTCATGAAACTGGCCGCCGGCAGGCAGCTTTTTCGGATACAACATACCACTTCTATCTGTTATATTAAAATCAGTACCCTTGATTTGATGTCACATTTTGTGAAAAGTTTGTTCATGAATTATGGCAAAAATTAGTGCCGTTTGTTGTCGTAAAATTAGATCCAGAATAAGACACGTAGAAGGCAGAGAAACGCTCTTCATCTGCGCCGCAATAAACCCGGAAGTTTGGAGGGAGGCGGGAATACTTCTCTCCACCTTGGGGAGTCGAATTCGGAAAGTTCCGGGTTATAAGCGTTCGCTTAATTGCCCTGTCAAGGTGCTCCCTCAAACGGCGTAAATGGATAAGAGAAGACAAAAGGGAGATAGAATAATAAAGGGGAAGGATTGAGCATTGAGAGAGAGGGTGATTTTGGAAAGGACTTCCAGTTTCTCCGCAGAAAGCAGAGATTTGAGCTGTTTGTAATGTCGGGTGGGGCGCTTGGCGGGACAAGCTTTGGGAGTTTATTCCTAGTTGAAATGGGAAAGAGGATTTAACTCAATAAAGCTGGAACGATTCGAAAATGAACTTTAATTCATTCTTCAACGTAGGGACGTAAGGTGTCCCTAATGTGTCTTAGTCGTTCCTAAGAAGAAATTTATAGCACCTATACGTTCCTTAGAAGCATTACTTGTATGTACTTCTGTTTCCACCGTGGTGCTTACATTATAGAAAAATCGTTAAATCCATGACAAATATTACAGGTATTTATGAAAATATGTATATCAAAGCATCAGCTGGGGCAATTAAAGTCCTGGCTTCCCAACCAAAAGGCCCAGGACCGAATTCCGTCGGCTATTTGATTGAAATCGTCAATTGGAGACCGTGTTCAGAGCATTCCAAGTTCAGCGCTACGCCTGTCAGATGTAGATCTTTTGTAAACCCCTTTCATCCGGGGCAAGCTTATGACGATGCCGGGTTTCTCTCCACCCTTCCTTCTCTTCCTTACAATCTAACTCTCACACTTCTCCTCCAGGTCTAAGGTGACTTTCAGTGCAGACAGACTAGAAAGCACTTGTGGGGATGTGTAATGGGTGAAAATGCAAACCAATTATTCGGATTAATGGCATTATTTCGATTCGTACAAGGACTCGTGAATCATTGAGATTTTAAGATATGAATAAAGAATTACTGATGCATTTATCTCCTGCATATCTCCTTTTGAATAAGCATCACGCTCTTGCCAGAGATTCTAACATGTTATTAATGGCCTCACGAGATTTAAATTTAATCTGATATATGGGAATAATTAATCGGTTATTTCCAGAAAGTTGTAATGACACGAATAGGATCCTCTAAAGAAAGAACCGAGAATTGTTTGGGATTAAATGGGTGAATGGGCAATTAAAAGGATTAGCTCTGAATGCAGAAAGTAGTGAATAATGGGCTCCTATCCCACATGATGTGATTAATGGGAGGATTACAGCCGTATATATATCGATTTCATTGACTATAATAGATAGATGTAATTACTCTCCATCTAGCATTCCAGGTAATTAGCAATGCGCAATGAGCGGATCAGCGCTGAACAATATCAGTCACGCAATCAACTGAGTTCAATTATTAATTTTTTACAAATATATTGTGTTCGTACTATGTAAATCAAAGCGAAACAAAGCAAAATACATCGTAACCAACAATTAATCAACAACGGGAAATCAATCATCCACGGGAAATTAAAGGAAATTGGTTTTTAATGTAATATCTTTATAATTTTATGAATGACATTCGTTGATAATAGCAGAATTGAATCAAATTTGTGAATAATGTGAATTATTTATTTTCAAAGCTTAAAAATGGACTCAAGATTTACTGCTAAAGAACAACGAAGTATTTGGCATATAATGGAATTATAAAATGATGATATTGAGACCGTCATAGTAAATATTGACATAATGTATAGGCAGAGTAATTTCAATATCATATAGTTTTCACTCTCTTCTTATAACATTCCATAAAATGAAAATTTTATTACCAATGACACAAGCTGCTCAAGTTTTCTACGAAGCGATAAATGTAGAAATGCTGTTTTATTACGTGTAACTTAAAATCATAGGCCTAAAGGATATATATTGAAAATATAATCCAATATGGTCGATTACAAATATTATTTTCAAAATATAATTATTTTTCATCAGCTATGGGCAATAGATCAACGATAAACTTCATTAAAAATATTACAATTCGTTATACATTCTTTATATTGATCAGAAAATTATGGCTCGGGGAATATGAAAATATTACTGTTATTTACATGCATAGTAATTAGTAATTTTCTGTGTTACCCATATAATTATCGCTTACACACATTTTAAAGCATGTTTACTATGCATTAATAGTTAAACCAATAGTTTAAATTTCATAACGATGGTCTCAAAATATAACGGTTTGGATTGGATATTGCTATTATTAACCGCAATGCCATCAGAGTTACAAGGTATTAAATTAAACATGAAAAAAGCCATGTATCTATATCAGGAAAAAAGATAAAAAATGAAGAGGCGCGATAGATTAAACACTTCTTGTTCGTACTCAATAACCGCGGAGATCTAGAATAGCCGCTTAATATGGGCCCTCCTATTTTCAAGGGAAATTTCCAAGCAGAAATTGAGAGATGAATAAGGACCCGTCGAAGTGATTTGTGGGAGCAGAAGTGCAAGCTTCTCCGTAGGTTTGAAACTTCGAAGAGAATATATATATCGCGAAATTTGGCAGCGAAGGAGGCAAAACACCAAAAGTCTCCCTCGTGAAAGCCCTCTTGTTACACACGTGCTCTACCACTTCGATGGGTTAACTTCAGCTCTACAAAAAACATACCAATAAGGGCGCTTGCCTCCTAATTGCATTTGTAGACGAGGGACGAGAAATCTATGAATGCCTTCCAAGTCAAGTGAAGAGCAAAAGGAAGTGTTGCTCCATCATAATTTTTGTTCGGCCTGAATTTTGTCCTCTGCTATCTGGAATTAGCTACCTATGAGTGTATCTAACCAAGCGCATGATAAATCATGATGCGAGTGAAATATCTGTATCACATTTTGTTTTTCATTGCTTCCTCTCGTTGAGTTAATGGACACGAAACATTCTCTGGTTACATTTCAAAGTTTAATTAATTCTTCAAAAGTATTTCGATTGAATGAAAATAAATAATTTAAAATATTGAGTAAAAAGAGATATCATTTTAAAAAACTAATATCTCGTCTCCTATTAAAAATAACTTTTGAAAATTGATGTTCTTTTTAAAAATAGTGATAGCAGCGTATGTACCATTACAAACAAGGGTGCTATAAAATACTTTTTAACAAACTTTTTTTTACCTTTGTGCCAAGCTGTTCATGCATCAAAATTATTCTCAAAACCGTAGAATTACGTCTAATGCAGGGATGCACGATTACCCAACAATAGCCAGATGTGCTAATTAACATCTCCTTGTTTACAAAAGAGTTTACAAAAATGTTTCATGAACGGAAAATTTGAAGTGGAGGTATTGTAAATCATGAATACAATATAAATATTTATTTATTTTAATCCAAAAATGTATCATTCGGTTTTGAACGCCATGCAGATGCTGCTTATGAAATTAGGTAATTCTGGCGTAATACTATGGAGCCGTTCTTGATAATGAACAGAACTTAGTTTTAAGATGTATTTCATGTAGTAGAGTAGTTTTGACGCTTTAATTTCAGCTCCAAGGCATGACATTGTTCCTCCGCAGCTGGTCGCATAAAACATATCTTAGATGGAAGAACTTAGTTATTTTTCATGACAAAGAGTCTCAATAGAAGCTAAAACAAAAAAGAGTTTTTTACTTTTACGAGCCCGAATCCCCGCATAAAGAGTGCAGAAAAGAGGTCATAACGAAGTTATAGATTTTTATTGAGAATAATATTGCTAAACTAAAGCTTGTCTTTGAACTTTTGCATTAATCTTCCAAATGAAGATGTAGTAAGTGAGGTAATGTACCAATAACTGCTCACCTATGACAAGAATCATAAGAAGAACTTGACTTGATGGTGTCTGTTTGGTCGCCTACATATTTGGACATAGAAGAGAGAACGCCGCTTGAATACTCTCCACTTGGCAGTAGTTCAATTGGTATTGGTTGTCTGTGGAGCGAGAAGACGTGATATATATGAGCCAGGAGGGCAACATGAAATGATATGTGGCCAGAGTCTGCAAATGGGAAGGCGGAAGTCTTTTAGTGCTGGCAAGCATTCTGTGATATCGAGAATCACAGGTAAGTAAAAAAAATGTAGGGAAACTTACGATAACGACAGTTTACCCCAGTTTTCCAACCATTTCGATTACAGGGAGCCATTTCTTTGTGCGCTGAAAATTATGCTGATGTCACTGGGTCAGCAAGGCCAAACTAACGTAAGCGTAATATTTCAGAGCTACGTTTTGAATGAAACTTTATGTCAGATGTTGATTTCCGTCCATGTCAAGGAAGGAGGTTTATGAAGTAAGCACACATCTATCATTTTACGTATAAAAATCAGTGATAAAACTTTGTTTTGAAACAAATAAAAACATTCACTTTCAATACAGATTCCAATGCCATTAACTGTAGGAAATATAATATATTAAGGGATTGTAGGATTGTGTCAAAAATATCTTAAAATAACATGAATAAGTAAATGAAAAAAATGGTGACCTGAGTGCAGTGTGCTTTATTACCAAATCAACACGGCTACTATAAATAGTTTTCATTTGTTATACAATAATCTCCTTTAGGAACTAAACTAAGGAAATATTTTGTACACGCGTTGTCTGAGTAAGGATAGGATTAGCCAGAAAAATGATTAAATGATAACAAATGCATTTGCACTCGGCAGAATGAAAAAACAGGGAAACATTCCAGACACTCAATGCGACATATGCGATTTCTCTCTGCTTATATTTATAAGCACGATAAGTTAGTGAGGCCTGAGCATTCATAAGTCATATTCCTTCTCTCAAGGTACCTATCCACAGATATTTGTCATTTGTCACCGTATATGTCAACACATTTATCAGTTGCTGATTTATGGTCACATTTACGAAGTGCATAGACCCTGATTGACGCAATGTTGTATGAGTAATTAGCGCTGATTTTTTATATAAATTTCTTCTGACACTCCTTCACCATAGCTTGCGCGTTCAAATTGTTATTTCGGTCCAACAGTGCCTTTGAACGAGAAATACGAACGCTACGTAATCATTTTCTCGAGTTGAAGATTGATGTCATGAAACATTAATCACACTTTGAAATGAATTACCCGTCCATAGGATCAATTCACAAATCAACATAGATTAAAAATTAGTCCCCACCAAGAGCCTAGAATATTTTCGGGCGTATCTAAGCAAAGTGTCCGGAAACGTCGACGTGAAAGTTGATGATTCATGAATGGCGATAACTTTTTGGCCCACAAATAACATTTGCATGAAGCTTTGGCAAAATGCCAGAGATTTCAGCGGATAGGGCAACACCTCCTCCCTCCGTTCCCGCTGACGTGATGCAGGTACATCGGTTGCGACCGACATTACCTCAGTAAACAAAAAAAAAGACGAGAAAAAAAAGAAAAAAAATGTATAAAATAATATTCAGCCATTGGTCCAAGGTAGATATATTCATCTGTCACGTAATTTTACTATTCAATCGAACGCGTCACAAAAAGACTGGAATTTACATTCTGGATTCGCGAAAAAAGGAAAAATAAGTGAATAATATTAATAAATATAACACACACTAAAATAGCAAAAAGATGGAAGGGAATAACATATCAATGTAATATTTAATGAGCGTACGAGAGGTATTCGCGAAAAACCACCATAGACTATGCTTCGTCATAAAAATAGCATGACGTGATACTATCTCTGAGGCACTGGTGAATTTATTTATTAGTATTCGGAGTGATGTAAAAGAATAAATGAAACTAATATTAATTAAGTAAAATGTATTAAGCGCCTTAAGTATGTGGAAAAAAATGCTATGGTACTATGCGAAGAATGAGTCTAGAATATATAACGATTTATATATCTACAACAGACGTGTAGCTTGGCTATGAAAGGAGAGAGAACAAAAATATGTAGAAATAAATTTTAATGCTCAGTTGGCGAAGTGTCAAGTTGCCGTTATTTGAAATATATCATTGAAAAGATATTTTAATAACAATTTTGGATTATGATTGAATGCATGATCAACACGGCAATTGTTCAATCACATGAACCCACAATTAATCACAAGAATTTAAGATACGAATTGGAGAAATTTTAAAACATCAAAGAAGACGTTCTTAGCCATAACGCTCCACAATATATTAAATTCATCCCAGCAAATCTTGCCATTTATATTCTCAATCACGACTCGCAGATCTTTTGCTACTATGGTATAAGTGTAACTGGAGTAGTGAAAGCATTTCAAGTGTAGAGCTAAAATAAAAGTGTCGCATAAAGTCTCACAAAACCAAGTCGTAAAGAATTTCCACAACTTTGACCTCCACTCAACCGGAGAGTAGAGTCGCAGTTGTCGCAGAGTAGAGTTTGCATTGTGATCCCTCGACTGAGATATCCTCACCTTTCAACTTTCATCGTTCTGCACGCCTAAATGTGACCTTAGTGCTCGTAAAAAGGTGCCGGAAATTTGGAGCCATATTCCACTGGTGAACTCACGGCACGAATGTGGTTTGCGGCCAGCTGCCCGTCGGAGATACCTCGTTGTCCTTCCGTCAGGGTGAAACCACTCGACAAGCTCCCATGTCTCCTGGAGCTATACGCTGGCACTTTTCGGAATCGAGCCCGAAGTCCCCTGGATTGGGAAAGATATTGGAACCCTAAACCTATGGATGAGTGTTGTGAGCACCACATTTGGATGGAAACACCTCAGCCCTTCGATAAAGGCAGGTGGATGAAACTACCGGATAAAAAGTGAGCGAGGGTGAAGATATAAGGGTACGTGAGGATTAAGCAGCGAGGGGGAGGAAGGGAAGGGGAAGAAAAGGGTTAAAAGGGATGGAGAAGGTGGAGGGGGGAAGCGGGGAAATAGGAACTCGAACGGAAGGTCCCAAGAGCACATCGGTCAATTGGCTGAGCGTGGGGCAGGATCGATATAGGGGAGAGATGGTCGGCTATGTGAGGTCGAAAGAGGGCCCAGGGTAAAGCCCTTCTTAGGGACTGAAGGGGGAAAGTTTTTGGCGCGTCGGGAGAGCCAGGAAAGGGTTGCGAGGAGGGATCCAGGGTCAGAAGGTAGGCGCTCTCCCTTCATCGGGAAGGCGATTGAGTGGGGAGTGGCTGAAGTTGGGTGTGGAGTCGGCGGAGTCCGCTCTAACCTTTGAGGGATATTAACTCATTCGGTTGAACCGTTTCGTTGCCTCGGAGAGTACTCGCCATTAGTCTTACATCTTCAACTTCTCCCAGAGAAAGGAAAGGTATTTCCCCGCCTCCGTGATTACTACAACTTTTACTTTCAATGTTACTCGAGGCGTGGATATGATAATATGGGAAGAAGTCTCGATTCCTATAAGTGTCGATTTTTTTAATACCGACCAATAAAACGAAAATAAGTTTTAATTACATTATTTACAACAAATGAACGTTAAGAGTGCTTTCGAGTATGTTCACAAATTTTTGCGAATGATGCCTGCCACTAGTTATATATTTTTACTAGCTGAAGGTGCCCGTTGAAATTCAACGGGAGGGAGAAATATAATAATTACAAATTGTATTTAGAAATTTTAACAAACTTTTGTTATGGAGTTAGCTATGGCTCCAAGTCACTATCGGAGCCATAAATACACAGGGTATATCCGGAAAATAAGCTGAATGATTTTTTCCTACCAACAAGGAAGGCTGCAGTGTTGCGACTGGTGGGGGCAAAGTGGGTGGGAGGTCTCGGGAAGGCAAGGCGTCTGTCGCAAGGCGCCTGCTGACCGTTGCCCAGTGTAAATGGGGTCGTTTACCATATTTTTTTGCCGAATATGATAGAGTTTGTAAAATAAAAAGACCCATATTTTTCCGTTTTTTTTATCCGTCAATTGTTTCTCGAGTTATAAGCGGCGAAGAACTGATGTTTTTAACCCTTTCGGAAAAGTGGGTGTGGTGCCACCTCTGACGTATATCGACTTCGTCCAATCACAACTGAGCCCGTGAAGCTACTTCACCTTATCGCAAAGGGGGGGACACAGCTGGCTCTCCAAATAAGAGCGATTACGACAGCATCTGTGCGAGCAGACCTTCCGAGAATCCCCCCTCCACTCATTTCCCTTCCCATAAGAGCAGTCAAGGACGGGAGGAAAATTACGTAAATGCTATCACAGCAGCTTTTTCGGTGGGCGTCACCTTTTGCTTATTTTAATTTTTGATTTATGAGTGAATGTCTGTGGTTGGAAGATTAATTTTTTCACTAAAATTCTTTTTTCGTTTCCATCTAACAATTTCGTGCACAAAATTGCGATTTCGGTTCCAAGTAAACGCCCCCATTGCTCGTAGTGTGTACCTGTGTTCGAGTGACACTACGGGAGATCAAAATGCCACATTTCTCTGAGCAGCGACAAGCCTTTAAATATTGTGTTAAGTTGGGGATATCAGGGTCCGAGACCGTCACAATGCTTAAACAAGCTAATGGCGATGATGTGATGTCCCAAAGCACCATTTACTGGTGGCACAAGTTGTTCCTGGAGGAGAGAGAGGACATCGACGATGAACAAGAGCCTGGCCCCCCCTTCACGTCTCGTGTTGACGAAAATGTGCTGAAAGTAAAGGATGTTTTGGGCTCTGACCGACTGTCTGTTACTGCCCGTCTGTTTGTCACAAACTGTCTACAGCCAATTTTAATTGAAAATTCTTGAAAGTCACTGAAACCGGGTGCTTCGCGTCAGGAAGGAGATCAGTGGAAATTGACGACTCCATCACGAAAACGCGCCGCCTCTCACACCGCCTTCATTTTTAGCGAGTTTCTGGTCAGGCACGGTGTGGAAATGCTGCCTCAGCCACCATAAGTCCCGATCTGGCACCAGCTGACTTCCTTTTTGTTTCCTCGAATAAAGAGAAGCTTTAAGGGTCATCGTTATGGGATGGTAGATGCCGTGAAAGCCACCGCTATAAGGTGTCTGAAGGAGGTTCCGCTTAGCGTGTTCCAGGAAGCCTACCAGAGCTGGCACAGTCGCTGGAAAAGGTGTATTAATGCCCAAGGGTACTGTTTTGAAGAATATTAAACATTTGTAATTTTATTTTCAAAAAATTGCTCTTTATGGATTTATTCAACTTATTTTCCGGGGAGACCCTCTAATTTAAAGAAATCTTCAAGTTGCTATGATGACATTCCTCCATTAGATGTTTGGCAAGGTGGAATTTTGGGTCACCGTTCATCACGCACTTTCTGAGTTCGTTTATTCTGGTTTCAATATTTCTATCTGTTTGACCTATGTAGCTCGCACCACATGTGTTGTACATCACTTCATAAACTTCCGATGTCTTCATTTTATCATAGGGATGTTTAACTCTGCTAAACAAGTTTCTTAATGCCACTGGCGTATAGAAAGATTTTAGTGGCGTTTATATGTATCCTTGGGGAAGGTTTTGGTGGCTCTGAGAGATGCTCAACCAATGAAAGGTAATGTAGCCCATTTTTCTTTCTTATTTCCTATTTCGTGATTGGAGGTGATGCGCTGAATCCCTGACTCTTTTCTCTTCCTTTTCAAAATTTTGTACACCATGGAAGTATGATAGCCGTTAGCTGTTGCAATGTGTTTTATAATGTTCATTTCCTTGTCAAAATTGTCTTTAGAAAGCGTGTCCACACACTTCCCGTCTCAAAATGTAGTGAAACCAGGGAACAGTGATCCCAATTTCTATCCCCGTGTTTTTCTCCAAAAGCGAAGAGAATTTATTGAGTACATATATATAGGCCTATAAAATTCGCCCCCAAACCACACAGTTCTACTTGGAACCAACTAGTGATAGACTGTGAAGTGGCTCTGAGTACGGAGCAAATCGGAGTAAAACAAATGTGCGCTAATTCCTTGAAACGAACACTCGACAAAGAGGCTCGTCCAATTAACTACAAGCGTGACAACACTTATACCACAATTAAATTAATATCAGACTCTGTTGCACAGAGAGACTTAATTGCGACGAAGGCAGACAAAGGAAATAGTGTCGTGATATTGAAAAAAGTAACTGCGTCGAAAAATGCAATATCTTTATCACTGAGAACGCTTTCACCAAATTATCGAATGACCCTACACTGAAGTACCATAGAGAGGTGAAGTGCAGTGTAAAGTCTTGTAATGCCTTATTCAGTGATAGAGAGAAGCTCCACCTTACGCAAATGAACCCTCTTCCCCCGAGACTTTACGGCCTAACAAAGTTGCACAAAACAAACTTTCCCATTCGTCCTGTAGTTTCCGGCGTGGGAGCACCACCACATAGACTTCACTTTAAATTAAACAACAATGTTTCGTCCATATTCTAAGTTCCAGCCCAAGTGTGGAATCAAAAACTCGATGAAATTAGCAGAACACCTCAATGAACTAACTGTCCATGATAATTCCAAACTTAATATCTTTCGATGTCAAGAACCTTTCTACTTCAGTTCCCAAAACATTGAGAATTGCCGAAAACATTTTATACAATTCGTCAACCAATCATGTAATTATTGAGGAACTCATATGCCTTTTAGAAACATGCACAAAACAGAACTATTTTTTATTTAATGGAACTTTCTATCTCAAAAACGAGGGTTTGGCCATGGGACCGCCATTATCTTCGTCACTGGCGGACATTTTTATGGATGACTTAGAGCGAAAACTTTTTAACTTCAATTTATCCTGTTAAACAATGTATTTTATTGCTTTCGTTATTTGGACGACATTTTATGCTGCTGGACAGGCAGCCATAGGCAAGCGTCAAAATTTTTAATCTTTTAAAACTCCTTACACCCTCATATCGATTTAATCGATTTTTGATATCCCAGGTTTATTCAAATGCACAAACTGGTAAAGAAATAGACAAAAACATTCAAAAATTTGAACACCACTGAAGCATTCATTCTAATACTCATAATTTTAACCGGATGCAAACCTTCAAAATCCGCGAGTAGCGCTAGCCGTCAGCTCGTATCTTTGTGTGGAAAAAAATATGGCTGACCCTTCTTCACGAATAGCCTAAAATGCCTTCAGTACCTTCCTATATTCTCGCGAAAAGGACGATTACGTTTACAGCATCCCTCTATGACGAACTATTTAAGCATCAACAATGTTTTCATTTCGGAGACGACAATGGTTAAGGTCCTAGTAACGCTCGGAAAGAACCGAAAAAAACAGTACATTTCAGAATTGACATTGTCCAGAAACCTCGAGAAAAGTTAAATCGGTTAAAAGAATGAGAAAGTTTAAACATTTTCCCGTTAAATACAGAAAGAATGAAAGAAATCGATTAATAGTTAGTTATTTTACTGAGCGAAAGAAAAAACTCTTGCACTACCATAAATTGAAAAAGTCCATTTAAACCAATGTAATTACGTAATTGGCACCAGGAATCGAACCCCGGCCCTGAGGCTTTGTTATATAGCCCATAGCACCTTCTAGTGTATACGCTACTATCCTTCAAAATTTCAGCTCAATAGGTTCATTAGTTTTTGAGGAGATGCGTACCATAGAACTGGCAGACAGACAGACACCACTTCATTTTTATATATTACAAGCTGACCCGGCCACGCGTTGCTGTGGCTCAATCTGGTTAAATGGAAAGCGCACGTTTATAGTATGTTTAATTTCACAATTCTTATGGGTATACAATATATCTCAGCTGATCGATTGTTTTTCAGCTGGACACGCATATTTGTATATAATTTTAACGTCTTTACATGTCGTCACAAAGTAGAATATTTCAGGCAAGCATTTATTTCATCCGCTAGTGTCAATCGAGGAATTACAGGTAATGTTTGCCTGAAATGTCGTGCA
Organism: Platycnemis pennipes; assembly: GCA_933228895.1. NCBI lineage: Eukaryota > Metazoa > Arthropoda > Insecta > Odonata > Platycnemididae > Platycnemis > Platycnemis pennipes. The sequence goes on along the minus strand of OW121854.1, from coordinate 106,735,523 downwards.
AGCAATATTAATGCGTTCTCAAATGGTCTCAGGATTCAACGGAAATCTTGCAATGATCGATCCAGAACCTCCAGCGATGCTTTGTGCACCATTGTGCATTCATCCCAAGCAATAAGTTGGCATTTCTGAAATATTTGTCCCATGCCGGATGATTTGAATACGTTGCACGTGAGTGTTTCAATGAATTGCAAGTTCAATGGGATGCATATCCCGTCTCCAGTGTCGATATTGTATTCTCGATATTGTACAAACCTTCATGGAGTGAACAAAACAACTAACCAAAGCTTCATGGAAATTGGATGAATGTTGTGGTAATGCATGAAGCTATCAATATTGTATCGATACAGTATCGACATTGTAATGATACTTTATAAAACTTTGATAAAAAACACCTTATTAATTTCACCTATATTTTGTATCAATAATGTATCGATGTATCCATATTTTATCGATATTATATCGATATAGTATCGATATTGAATTATCGATTTTATAGAAACCTTCTCGGAGCGTACTCAACAACTTTCCATAGTTTCATGGCGATCCGATGAATGGTGTAGTAATGCATAAAGGACAAACATTATATACATTCGATACAGTATCGATATTGCAACGATATATTCCTTTTAAAAAACTAAATAATTTCACCTCAATTTTGTATCAATAATGTATCGATTTATTGATACTTTAGCGATATTATATCGATAAAGTATCGATATTGAAATATCGATTCCGTAGTCCTCTTTTCGGGAATGTACTCAACAACTTCCCAAAGTTTCATGGCGATCCGATGAATGGTGTAGTAATGCATAACGGACACACACACACACACACATACACATACATTCATTTTTATATATATAGAAGTATGATTGACATCACATAAGTAATTTTCCAAAATATTCTTTGAATAGATGCTTTGAATATTAAAATAGTGTACAGTTTTAGGGCCTTAAAAGACGCCAAGCACAAAGGGCATACGCACATCGACTAAAGCAACATTAATATTATTTTTATTTCACGGTTAACAATTCTTAACCTTGACATAAATCTCTCTTAGCATGCATAAAAAATTGCAGTTTAAGGAAACTAGAACTCTTTTTAGTGCTTGTTATTAGGCAATACATATACACCGGTAACATTATATTTCTAATCGTGGTTAAGCCTTATTTATTTTTCATACCGTGAAAACTAATACGAAACCTTCGTAACCACTTCTTTAATAATACTTGTGGTAAAGCTGTTATAATTTACACTTGCAATTATACTCGATGCCCAATCTTAACATCACTCGCAATATGAGTTATTTTTCCTTTCTGTTGCTACTGGTCATCCTCCCTTTAATATATAGCTATGGAAATTGCTATAAACTCAAAACACTTTGTTATTTAAAGAATGGAAATTAAAAATATGTGGAATGGTTTTATGAATCAGAATAGAGTAATCTCTGCTGATTAGAGTACGTAAACCAAAACCAATGAGTTAGGCATTCCGATTTTGTAGAACAGCTGCTGAATATGCTTTCAGAGATAATAATCATATGAAAGTGATATTCTTACGTATAAGGCTTCCTAATAAACTAGACCAATGATATAAAATTAACGGAAACTAACCCTTGTGTATAATTGCTTGTACTACGTACACAAGAGGACCATGGCTAAGAATGCAATTCCCTGATTCTTCATACTCCTATTTCTTGACATGGGTCCGTGGAACTCATCCCGAGAGAGATTGATCTAGGGCAGCACAAAATTGAAATTCAAAGGCGTAGGCATACGTAATTTGGTTGACTTTTAAAGCCCAAAAGGTCACAGCTTCCATTGATATGCCATACTATTTGAGTATTTACTCTCGGATGTGATATCTTTTCCTTCAGAATTTTCCATATGGTGTATTTAACAGCTAACAGCTATAACATTGTATCAACGAGTCATAACAACATGAGCTGTGGGTTCCTGATTTTTTATTTATTTATCGGTCACAAGAGTGGGAAGAGAGAGAGTTGTCCTTTTGTCCTGAGTTTGTCCCGCCGTAACTCATGTGGAACACGCCTCCGAAGTTCTTCACCGAAGTTACCAAACTCAAACTGTGTCTCTCATGAGGAGGCGTTGTGGAAAAATCGCAAATCAATCCAAGGTATATTTACTCGTTGTAAAACTTGGCATCGATCTGTAATTGTTTACCCTTCGTTGTTGATTCATGTCACGACTTGCGGGGATGCGATCGGAAATAACGGCTAAGTATACGCAGTGATTGAGGCATTGTGAGAGATTTCCTCACGGCAGTTATTTTCTCTCTGCTTATCACTAACTGAGGAGAAGAGACGCTGCGTGAGGGTATTTCTTTCCCGTTCCATCTAGAGATGGAAAAAATTCGTACTTCACTTATAAAACATCGGTTTAGGAAAATTTTTCAATTTATATTTTTTTATAAGCAGGACTTTAGGTCAAATCTCCTCGAATAGTTTGACCTAAACTCCTGACTACAAAAAATATACGTACTATAGTAAAAGAGGTAGAGAAAATAGATCATAAGCATATTATAAGTACTTAGGTGACCTGTAGATTATCGCATCTTAAATTTACCGTTACCTTCTCAATTCGTAAACACATTTCAACTACCCACACTGTTACTCTATTTCTACATACCAGTCGTTGAATTACTATAAACAAAACGTGCTATATATGGATGTCCAAAAACTTAATTGATGACATTACTTATACATTTCAAATATGATTAATTTAAGCAAAGCGAATGTCCGGGGTAATATATGATAAAATGTATAGACTTGGGAAATCTTATTGTGTGATGGCTAAAGTAATGGCTTTCGATAAAAGGAATCCAGACTCAAAATCTAGGTTATAATTGATATTTTACGGTAAAACACCTATCCGTACTTGTATGTAGAAAGTACATCAAGGTTAGTATTCTGTCCTTTGGTCGGGGAATTAAACGATGGGCCATTTAGAGGCTTTCTCTGGAACTCACTTGGCCTCACTTGCCTTCCACTTCCTTACTACAATAAGTTATTGCAGAAAATCATCAATAATCAATATAACTGGTAAGAATATTTAATTTGGCCTTAACTCACCTCCTGAGTTAAGTAGTACTATTATAGAAGAATTCTCTTTGGAATGCGTTCGTCATTAGACCGAACTATTAGAGTCGAAGAAAAATGGGCATGTTGCACCTGCCACCAAATTAATGCACGTGAATGCACAAGATCAAGGAATGAAGCAAATTGTGTGTTCAATCTTCATTTTCCCAATGAGGAAAAGCAACAACTCTCAATTTCTTTGTCAGCATAAAATGAGAGCATCGTTGAGCAATTCTTTCCGTGGGACAATTTTCTAATACTTAACCATTGTAGTTGACAAAAATTAAAAATAAGTCGTTGTTCATGATATTTCAAATCGTAAAATTAATGTACAAAATTGACCCGTACAAGGTTCGGTACTTCAATTAACATTTTTATATGCCTAATCATGAGCATCAAGGATTTACCTTGGGTTACGAGGTTTCACATTCTTCTGGTATTTAGCACGAAGAAGAAACCTTGTAGCATTTAATAAACAGGGTAGAAAAGGTATTCCCAATTCCCAGCATTAGGATAAACAAATAGTGAAGGCTGCATCTTCATCAGGAACATTAGATGCGTTTTGAATGAACACTTGCGCTCCAATTGGGAGGTTAATGGAAGACAACTAACGCACTGTTGGAGATATTCATTTTCCCACCTAGGTAAGGTGAAATGACGAAATGTTTATATGATTGATGAAGAGAAGGAAGATAATATTGGAAGGGATCAAGACGAGTCGACGTACAAGAAAGTAGAGGAACCAGGAAAGTCATCGGCGGTGATTGAGTATGAGGAAGAAGGAAGGGCCATAACACGAGGAAATGAATGTTTGGGAAAAATGTCACTGGATTTTGGAAGACACATTTTGACAGAAAGCCGCTTGGTAAACAATTTGAAGTACCACTTAGGAATTAAGTCACCAGAAAATATTCGAGAATTGCAGCCATTCATGTAGAAATTCGACGAGATTGAAAATAATGACCGACAGCTTCAAGTGATGATGTTCTTCAAAAACTTGAATGAAGTACGTAAGTCCAATGATGGCTATTTTTAGCATCAAATTTCCTCTCATTTGCCCAGTCTAAAATAGGGCGTGGTGACAATTCCGCTTATAAACCTGAGGTTAATAGTCAATAAGGAAGATTCTTTTTTCTTAAATTTTCGTAATGTGATCAAGAGTTACGTAATTAAGGTTAAGCTTACCTCTGTTTTGCCATTGGTCAACGCATTTCTATTAAATGTTTCCGGCATTGTGGTATTTTAAGTTATTGTGCTACCAAAGCCAGATACATTCCAAGATGGAAGGAAAAATCCGCAACTATGTACGGCATTCCATGCATTAAATATATTTAAATCGCGAGGAATCGCGTACAAAACTAAAACAATTGGAGGAATCAGGTGCAAAAATTCGGTAAAAAGCTATTAAAGATCTTTTTAATCGTTCAAATATTCAACAAGCAGTTAATATCTTCACCAAATTGAACAAGGAATAAAAACTAATAGAAAAGTATTATTAAATAGCGTTCTACGAGTTATTAGCAATTAGCAATTAGTAATCTCCAAAACGCCTAAATAAGGATTTTATGCCCCGAGAGGACCACAAAAATTGGCTAAATATCCATTTTAAGTTACGAATAAGCAGTTAAATAGATAGAAATCCTCTAAATGCCAAGGCTTAAATTTGTAAAAACACAGGTTCTTGACTTTTCGAAGGAGGACATGTTTTTAAAAAGGGATGATACCAACATTTAGAAAATATGTATCGCTAGTTTCCATTGTATTCATTCAGAATTTACAATAACTAGAATCAAATTTTGTTTTTATTTCCATCTTCAGAGTTCTAGATTGATAAGAAAGAAAATAGTGGAGTAGCTGCGGCGGCATGGAATAATAATGTAATGGTTTCCCCTTGCCTTCCACATCGCAGTACTACAGCCGTTAAAGTAAATGTTACCACGCCTGTAGTGAAATGAGTGTCGCTGTACCGACCAATGTGGTCTCCACCTTCACTCATGTGAAGAAGAGCTGCTGCTCTCTCCTCCGGGAGATGGGAAGCGTAATTGTTGGCGGCCTCCGTCGCCAAGTCACGGTATCTTCACGGGTTCTCTATTATTTAGTGGCCTACCTTACCCAGGGATAGACCAAATACCCCCTCGGAACGCCGTCGCTTTTTGTCCACGACTGCTTAATCGACTAGTTAACTCGCTTATCCCGCAGCTAATCTCTATATCTAGAGGTCGACCCACCATCCGCAACCCGGTGGACGCACACGGTGGCTTTAAGCTCAGCTGCAAGAGTTCTAGATTGGAGGATTATTAAAATTCTACCTCAGGAATAAAAATACAAGCTGCTGTCAAGTTTTAGAGTCAACTGTGATGCGAGCAGTTATCAGCACACGAGTCAAATAATCGCAGAGCTTCTCGTATGATCATCGATGTCAACGCTCTGTACTCAATTACTACTGCCGGAGCGAAGGCTAATGAAAGCAAATGCACGAGAGCCTTGTTTTCCGCGCGGCGGCACATATTCCAAAGAGGCATTGATCGCTCGGATCACGCCATGACGTGCTCTACCAGGTTTTTATAAGATTACCATCTATTCTGGCACCAGAAAAAAACAATAAGGAAGGCACTAGAGTAGCATCCAGTATGTTTTTCGCTTTAGCACATTGCACGCGCTTCCGCAACGTTAGTTGGAAAGTATCGATCATTTTATCTGGAACCGCTTTCCCAACTTGATCCCAAGCTATGCAAAACGATGGTATAGGAAAACACTCAAGGGGTAGGGTCTGGGAGCTGGATGCTTGATAGCGTTGGTACACATGCGGGGAACCCTGCGATGCGGAAACGATCAGCAGTCAATCTGTCAGTGGATGGAAGTTTATTTTTTACCCATCATGTCCTAAGCATCGAGGGAAAGTGTCGAGGCATCAACACGAGAATAATCATCTGAAAAGGCTTAAGCGGCAGAAAATTCAATGCGCGGTTTTAACTCGATAAATGCATCGTAATGCATGCGGGTATTAAAGAGATTTTTTTACGGAACGTCGATTTCACCAGAGCGAACAATAGGCTTTGGCTGAGCTAGCTTGTTCCGGCATATTGACGGGTTGAATCCCATTACTCTTATTTTCTGACGATTGAAATGCAAACTACGTCCAGATTCGATTTTGACAGGGCATGGAGAAATTTGAATGCAAGTCACTATTTCTAACCTATATATGTATAAAACACATCAAGGGTCACAAAAAATGTAATTCACCAACAAAAATTATATAATGGAACGGAAAAATGACCTCTGCCATAGCTAATGATCATCAGAGAACATCCAATTCACTATAAGTAAAACAGAGTTTTGTGAAATTTTGTGGAGGTAAGCTATTATGCTCGTAAATAAATTATAAAGATTGGCATTAAATCAAACATATGTAAAATTTAGATGTATTAACCGTGCTCATTCCTTTATTTTGTGAATATTAACGGTAATACATGATAAATTATATAGGTCACAGAAGAATATGCCACGGTTTAAATATAAACATGACCAATGTTTATCGCCTAATACAGCATTTTTCTACTCTATTTATTTGTTGATATTGTTAATAGCTCTGATTAAATTCACCATGCTGAATGAAGAATAATAAAATCTCCCACAAATATGTATACCATTTATAAGATGATGCTTTGCGTGGGCATTAATTTTTGAGTTAATAACTTCGGACTTCATCAAAAGAGACAAATATATCTTACGGAAAGCAAAAGACTTACTTAGTTGTTTCCCGAACATTTCAGGAAAGCTTTTTGAACATGGAAAGCTAATTGCTTTATCATTGGAAAATATATCACTTTTAACGCATTTAAAATACTACCGTTAGAAGTAGAAGAAATTGAACTTTTGAACCTATATATCATAGGAATATTTTTTATGCTCATCACTTGTGGGATTTAAGAAAACATGTTCATGGGTTTCATTAACTGCCGCAAATGTCAACTATTGAATTATATGAACTATATGCCTTTTGAAGATGAACTTTAGCTCATCATATACTTTGCGAACGCGTTTAGAAAATATTTCGGCAGGAAGAAGGAAATTCTAGATATATTAAATATTCCAACACTCTTAAGATTGTGATGATCTTGAGCTTAAGCACCACACTTTTAAGCTTGAAGAATTAGCCGTGGACAGAATCAAAAGTGTTCCTGTGGAAGAAAATGTGTAACTTGGTCTCTTCACTAATCGATAGCTTTTTAGAGGGCAGAGATTCATGCATTGCAAATGAAATAATCAGTGGATTTCTTTTCTGATATCAATTAGATATCAGAAAATTTAGATATCAGGTCACATAATTATTCCGTTACAATTATCATTTCGGCAATTGTAAAAGAATGATCATGTAGATAAATATCTGTAGCATAGTAGCTGTGGCATGTAAAGGAACGAACGGCTTAGCCTAAAAAACATTTTATCAGACAACTCGTATTTATCTAACAGTAGTAAGATACATGAAATAATAACCGCTAATGAAAAATATTAATGATATAAGAATATATAACCAAATGAAATAACGTGAATAACAAAGCACAATAATTTTCAATACGGATATGAAGAAAACGCACTGATGATTTGAGAAGAGGTCAATAGAAAGATATATTAGCTATTTACAGAGCTATGGAGAAGTAATAATCACAACAGGCACTGTCTCATGCTTAGAAGAAAGCTATGTAGCTTTTATTAAAACAACCTACATGCCCTAACATAGGGTGACCAAAAGGTGCACCAGTAGTAACCATTACCCAGTAGTTTCACCTGAAAGTAATTGAATGAGAAGAGATAATCGTACATGAGGAAGTGGAAACTACTGGTATTTTGCAAATAAATATTTGATTCACGATTTTTTACTTTAACAAACGCCTTTACTTACGTAATAACACGCTACGATAATCGATATACGCAACTACACTACTTATTTATTTCTTTAAGTGTTAAGCTAAGTATACGATTTTAACCTGACGCTGTTAAGCTGCTACGAGAATATGGCTGTGGAAAGTAATAAGCAGTGATTGCAGTGTTGTCACTATCATTCTCAGTATAATTACAACAACATTAACAATTTAAAGTCACTGTGTCTATTTAGAAGGTTGTCCTGACCTTCATAAAGAAGATTATTTATGAATATGAAAGAAGATTAGTCATGAATATGTAAAAAGAATGATAAAAAAGTTAAGAAAATAGCCGAATAAAAATATCCGGAAAAATAAAAAAATGAACTCCATCTTATTCTCGATCAAATTAATATTATTCTTATGGATCTGATACTACCACTATGCTCAATATTTTAATAATAGTTTTAACGCATTATTTCATCTCTTCATACTAGTCAAAGCTTCACAAACGTGATGGAAAAAATGAATCATTGTATGGTATTCCAATTTCTCTTTGGAAAGAGTGAGAGTTGAAAAGACTTGACACTTGCGCACTGTAAAAAGACTCATGCAAAATTTTGCTTTTGAGTAAACAAGGCTAATGGAGCCTAGACACACCCTTCGCCGCATATGATTCCGGCCTAGAATGTTTGTCACTAAGGTGTGACGCAATTTTTCCGAACGGAAATATGAATTCGAAAAACTTAATTTTAAAAACTTAACTTTCCCGAAACTTAACTTTTGGGATTCCGAGTCTGCCCGTGATTTTGAGTGTCATCTTCGTAAAGTGCGGTCAGCTTCTCTCGCGTGGAGAATAAATCTTAGCAAAAGTCCTACCGAAAGCAGTAAACACCTTCTCTTGGATTTATGGCTCGGAAACCATTTTTATCACGAAACGTGACCAAAGTGGGTGGAAGCAAAACAACTTAATCATGGAAGGATTTAAAAAAGTGGGGAAAAGTTTGCCACCGATAGATTCATTCCGAAATGGGTCAGGAGAGCTAAAAAAATAATGTGGATTACTACGCTGTTTAATCTTCTAGTACCCAGAAAAACATACGACGGGAGGGAAATATCCCCATGGGTCTACCGCTAAACTCTTTACAGCTTCCTTCATAAAGTTTCTGAGGAGTACTAGGGGAACACTGCTGCAGTACGAAGCATATGGTAGAGGCAGCAAATATATCCTGCCTAGTGAGGCAACAAAGATTCGTTGACTTCAAAACTCGAGATGTGAAAGGAGTACCGAGGTCAAACCAGGTAGCTTTTACACATAATTTTTTTGACTTGTTGTGAGCCTTTCCCTCCAGATTTTCGTTCTGAATCTAAAAATCTCATTCAATTAGGATGTAGTTACATATTTGAGTTTTATTTTTACGATTAGTATATTTTATTTGAGGGACAAGAGATAAGGCTGAAAATGAAAATACCCTTGTGATTAATGAGAAAAATTCAATAATTAAAATAATAATAATAATGATAATTAAAATATATAATTAATAAGCTGTTCATTTTATATCAAAATAAAACAAACAATGTAAACAATCTAATATTAGACCAAAACATTGGTAAAACGGATAAAGACAGACAGACAAATACACATCTTACACAAGTATGAATTAAGAAACTGACCATAAAAGAATAATATGAACTTTTAAAGACAATCAAAATAAAGATTACGCCAATGCAGATATGAATACGTCGGATTTTACCATGTCATCCATTCTTTTAAGATGTAATATGAATTTTAAATTGAAATTATTACTTGGTAATTTGAGCGTTTTTTTTACACTTTTTCATTTCGCATTCTCTTTCTTTATGAGGTAAATATAGCCTTAATGCACGTTTACGTTACTGGTAATGCAGCGACTATTTTCCTGGATATCAGTTGGAAATCTGGCTTTCTTGAACTTATTACTAACTGGCCCTCAGCTTGACATGTGGCAAGTCTCGGGAAGTTTTGTGTAAAAAATAAATTTATTGGTGGACACGGGAGCACGTACCTATTGCATCTAAGAGCAGATTTATCTCCCCAGTACTATCCTAAAGAAGAGTATAAAGTAGTATAGCAATAGTATAGTGAGCCAGATGGAAAAGATAATACACAGCTATTGACTCATTATTTACTTCATCTACATGTTAGGCCATTTCAAGAACGCTGTAACAATGAAACATTAATTTTAGGTTTTACTCTATGACGCATATTTATTAAAAGTAAGTTTTTTTGCCAGCCGTGGTATTCAGATTGACCACCTAACGCAAAAATTGTGGCTCCGAAACTCACCTTTGGGTAAGCATATTGGGTTTGTCATAGGGTTAGACTTTACGCCAAGTAAGGCTATAGATGGTGCGATATAACCTTAGCCATTGGGAAATATCAAATCAAGGTTTTAATTCAAGTAGAGGTTTTAATTACTATTCTTTAAATATATTTTGGAATGTAGAGCAGAGTGAAAAAACTTCGGAAGAGTAATATTCCTCATTTTCTCATCATAAAAGAAATATTCTAATGATAATTTTTTCAAAACACTCTTTCTTTACTTATTTTTTATGTCGATCTGGGATTATTAAGCATTTATTCAGGAAATTAACCATAAAAAGGTGACTGTAAACTTTGATTGAATAGCTATTCGACTAGGCAACCAATTCTTTGAACGGAGGCACCACATACAGATGCTCAACGCAAACGTACTGGTATGAAATTATTCCTCATCGGTGTGGGCATCAATCAGTCATGTCCAACGCAGCCCGAGGAACGTTTAACAAGTGCAAATCTCTCCCCAGAGATTGGTTTTTGCCACCCTAAACTGCAAAGGGGAATAAAAAAGCAGGCATAAAAGGGAAGTGGATTTAGAGCAAGGATTGATGCATTTAAAGAGGAAGAACCAAGGCTATTCTCGAAGCGACGTATTTAAACGAATTGATTCCACCACAAAGCCTACCGGGACGATAACGAGGGAAGAGATTAAGGAATAAAAGGACTTTCCGGGTTCAAGAGAAAAGGCTTGTGGGTGGAAGAGGCACCAAGGGACTTCCACGAAAGAGAAGAAAGAATGATATGCAAATTGAGGGCAAAGAATCTCGCCACTTTGACTTTTTTCCTCCGGCTCGACCTGGACACGAATATAATACATGGTATTTGCCTGGTCAAAATAAAAAAAAATGCTAAGTATCTAATTGGTCTCCTTTCCCAGTGATTGCTTCCTACTTCCGTTCATTTTTAAGGCCATTTTCCTAAATACAGGATTAAATTTTTGATCCGTTGAACCCAAGTTGGTGCCATGTTAAATGAGGCGCAAAATCCAGTCTTCTTCTATAACTGGCTGAAAGCCAGCTCACAGGATGTCTTTCACGTTTTTAGATTAGAAAACAACTATAAGATCAAAATATAAATGGAAGGTAAGATTTATTTTAACTATTTCTCATGTGAAATTCTGTGCATTTAACGTAAAGAAAAGTGTAATTGAAATTAAGACTCTGGAAATAATCCCGAACAGGCATAAACTCACCCCAAATGGAAACGATTTCATTAGAAATTTAAACACCGTTTTGAACTACGGATGAAGAATACTTCTTTAGCAACATATTCAAAGGTTAACTTCAGTAAAAATGTATTGCTTCAAGCGTGAATCTTGAAATACCTTTTCAGAACTAATTAATAAAGAAGCGACGACAACATTGTTCTATAAGTAAAACCTGGAGTCCAAATGTAGATGATTTTTCAAGCAATATTATCTTTGACAATAATATATCAATAATGTATCCTTTCTCTGCGTCAGATCTTGTAATGGTAATAATTTTGGTCGCGCTTTTTTGAAGTTGTTCTTGTGATGACGAATTCTATGACTTTTTGCACTAGAAATACAATAGTACTGCAATATTATTATTAATACTCTGTGCGCAGTGCGATTGTAAATGTTTCTTCTCGCGAACATTATGTTTTTTATTATTTCAGGAAGAGTATTCATTTCTCGTGACGTTATTTAATTTTTAAACTTTTATTCATTTTCCAACAGGTGTTATGCTTTGGCAATAACGTATATTTATTTTAATCAAAGTGTTAATAAACGTGTGCGAAAACTTAGCCTAATTCATAATGCGAAAAAAATAAGCACAATATTTGTTCTCTTCCAACTTCACTATCCTCTTAAGTAGCATTTGCTTTTGAAGTACATGTAAATCTTGAGCTTGTCAGCAAGATATACAATGTTTTCAGAAATTCTTTTCATTCCATGAACTGGAATGACATTTATGTACACACATACTTAGTCCATACAATGTCAAGTGAATTATCCTCTCTAAGGATATTACCACCTCCAAAAATAAAATAAAACAAAATACAGCCAATGAAATAGTCATTAGAATGCATCATTTGAAATTAAAGCAATAATAAAATGTTGGTTTCAAATTATTCAGGCAGCGTTAAAGGCGAAGTATAAGAAATTATAAGTGAGCAGTGTAAGGAAAAAAACGAGGGTTTTCAGGTCAATGTAACTTATCTAATTTACTGTAAAACATTGAGGCATAAATATTATCTCTGTTTTATAAAAAAATGTGATTGCTTCTACGGTATAAATTAGGCCCTATACTTATTGTATGGAGTTTTTGCAATAGGCTACAGCATTAGACTAGACGTTGGACTAGAATTAGACTAGAATTTACCAAATTAGAATAGAGCAGTATGAGATAGAGGTAGCCACTGAGGATGTATATAGTCATGTAAAGGGACTTGGGTGCGATGGGAAGTTTTAAAAGTTCAATCGGGGAAATTAGATGATGAAGAAATGCAAACTCTTAGGGAATTGCTTTGTTACTTCAACAACATGATGATCACCAAAGATGCCTACACTTCTCTGTCGAAAAGGATGGTATGGAAATCATTTTTTTCAATGTGCAGAAGGTATATTAAGGAGTATAATAACTTAGTAAGAACATAATAATAGACATAGCTATTGTTAAATCCTTTCTTATACGTTAATGGACATATGAGACAAATAAAATATTTTTGGCAAAATAATAATAGTACAGTGATGATCACGAATGTTATCACGATAATAATAACGAATGACCTCCATTTTGATAATTGCAAATGGTCTCAATCCTGCCTTTACGCAAAACGAGAACACTCAAACATCAAATGTATCGTAATACCGAAAAGAATACGTAACTGTTTTTTGCCCTTTTCATGAAATAATAACAAAATTTCAATAACTTGTTCCAAATATTTTCCTATTCATTGAATATAAGTTAAAAAATTTTGAGCTAATTTTTGAATTATCTGAAAGCACACCATTTTAATCATTTGTAATGTGGATTGTACACATTTTATCAATGGATACATCATAACAAATGCCTTAATTGAGCGTGATGCGCAAGACCCCTAGGAGTAACCGGATGAGGAAATTTTATAGTGCATTTACGAAGAAATAAACTGATTTTTATTGAAATTTTTAGCTCTAAAAGACACTCCTTCCACATCAAAGCCAAATATTGTTACAGAAATTAAAATATTTCGCTGGTGAAGTATTTTTCCCAGGCTCTTATTCTAGAATGCTGGAAGTTTTTTTTTACATTAAGCATGAGTAACTGTAATTACGATTGCCATGGACAAAGTAATATGCTAATTTTTAGCGATGCAATCACGTAAGCTGAAGAAAATAGCAAATTGGAAACCGTCGCTTACAAAATAAGGTCAATAAATTGTTAGCATAGATATATTTGTATGTTGTGAATTACTCGATGTATCATGACTCATACTCATGCATGTATTAATCCCTTAAATACTAGAGATACTAACAATGAGACCCTATAGTTGCTTGTTTGCATGTCAATAGTGCATTCAACCCCTGCCACACACCCTCGCGGTGGCTTGCAGATTATTGCATAGATGTAGATGTAGATGTACTCAAATACCGAAAGTAACATTAAAAAGTTTACTAATCTAAATTTCCCTCTCCGCATGAATAAATACTAATCATCTAAATCCGTGATCATCTAAATAATCATTATTACGTGTAAACTTCACCCACCTCCTATTTTTATCTTATTTATTTTGCGTTCATATATGTATATATATTTCTTTACGCATACTAATCGTAATGCATACTTACTGACTACCCAGAAAGCAATCTCAAGGGTGGGGGAAAGGGGTATGTTTGGTTTTAAAAAAGCAATTAATGGCGTCCTATAAGTCCCCACCAGCATTGCTTCGATTTTGATTGATCTCTTGCAATTTTATATGCAATTTATACTCGCAGAGCGTATATAAGATAACTATGACAGTTTTTGCTGCTACCGGTTCTCCCCTCCTCTATTGTATCCTCATCATTTTTTTCCATCCAATAGATCAATATCTTTTTACCTTTTTTCCCCCGTCTCCTTTACCTCCGGGAATCCCGGCAAAGCGGGCGATTCAGGCAGTAAAAAAAAACGTGGAGCTAAATGCGATATATAAATACGATATTCCCACACCATCACAGCGGTCACCCGCCATTTTTGTGGACGGAGGAGGTTCGGTACAAATGTCCAACTCAGGAGGGGGAGAAGGAAGTGTGTGACGTGCATTGCGTGAAGTTCCACCAGAGCCACTTCCACCACTACTGATTCAGGATTAGCTCCTGGCTTCGCTCACCCCAACAGAGTGAGTTCCGGCACTGCGTCCCCACGGAGAGTTATTTCGCGGCCGCATGGTATTCTTTTCATGCCTTTTGTCCTCGGAGGCAACGGTTCGATATTCATGTGGTAGCGCTGTCTCGCTCTATCGTTTTGGGTAGGCTTCCCCCCTAAATCCTCAGCGGTGTTTATTTATAAATTGCTTCGAGTGACCCTATATTTCGGACGGTCCACTTGGATATTTTGTGGACTCGTGGCCCCATAAACACTCAGATGTGTGCCACCGATTCTCACATTGCGTGTCTTGAGCAACACATGCATATTACCTTCAACCAGGTAAGTGAAACTTTACCATAATGAACCAATAGCAGGAGACGCTACTAGAACTAGCTGTTAACATGGCTCATGTTTGTGGATTTCGATGCTATTTTAACGCAGAAGAACACTAATGTTTTTTACTCCTGAGAAATTTTTAAAACTAAAATCCTCTTTAAATGAGTATTCACCACTGCACTGGGTAAAACAGCTTACAAAATAATGCTACTGGCATAAATAATGTTTGACCACACGTGTGCGAGATGAGTTTTTTATTGGAGTGAATTAAATTAAGCGTGTGGGAAGCTTTGTAAAATCCAAGGGTGAAAAAAATAAAGTTCTGTATCTGAAAATAAGTCCTTCACGGGTACTATTTAACCCATACACCAATGAAAAAGAAAACATTAAATTTAATGATGAAGATGAATCAAATGCATTAATTTCTAGCTCATCTCATGCTGATAATAAACTAATAAATTTGGTACTTAAAAATTCGCTTATCTAAATAGGGTCGTGCACAAAATACTAAAGGATAGAAAGGGGTGACTGACTAGAAATAAAAATACTTGTCACGATACAAATGCGAAAATATGCTATGTAATATTATTTGAGATATTTATTATGTATAAAAGACACATGAGCCATAAAATACGTGGTGCAATATATAATTATTTATATATAAAATAAGTAAACAAAGTCATTCATTCTCAAATTTTAGGTAATACCAAGGATATTAGACCAAAATTAATACCGTATAAGAGAAAATTTCAATAAAAACGGTAAGGCCAAGAATTTGTGTCTGATTATATGCACCCAAGCAATATTTTTAAACGTGTCAAAAGCCTCTATTAATGTAAATGAAGATATATAATACGGTATTTCTAAAGGATTTGAGTTACTAACCCAGTGGCCAGTGAATAATGATGCACATTCGTAAATATAATCTAATTGGGAAGAGTAAAACCTTTCATACGATCAACAGGACATACAATCAACAGACTTACCTCTATGTATTCCTGACATGGAAGGAAAAAACATTAGAAACATTATTGAATTGACTCTCTATACGGATTGACTTGATTCATTTTAAAATAATTAGAGAGTTTGGTTCGTTTTACTATACCAATGCTAACTTAAACTAATTTTAAGGCTTATACTAAATATAATACGTATACTGCATATCTAAATCTCTACTACATATGTTAAAACTACATGGTACTTATAATAATTACTATAGTATTCTGCCGCTAAAGGCAGGTTTTGATGGAAAATAAATTCCTCCTATAACTTCAATCTCTCAAAGGATGTCCTCCTGCAGTCTCTCACACTTACCTCCATCCAAGCTACCTATTTTTGTCCTCACTCTCCCCCGATTACACAACATTCTCCCCTTTTCTCACGCCCTACAAAACATAATCACCCCTCAAAACCGACTTCATCCACTCACTCTGCCTTCTGAATTCCTCGATTAACTTTCTATTCTCCCCAAAATCTCCGACACTTCTTCTTTTCGCCAAACTTACATTTTCCAGCTTCGATTAGATACTAAATGAAGTACGCACAAACTGTATCATCCCCCCAATATATCTTTCCAAGCGTAACTTGAAATGAACTTAAAATTTTTTACAAGGAAATATCATCAGCATTTTCATACGCAAGCCCTATCATTTCTACACTGAACTATTGGTATATAATCTAAATCTATTATCATAATATACACACAAATTTATAAAGCAATAATTTGTTTTGAAACTCGAGGAGTTCCTATGACAATAATAGTAGAACTCAGTTTGGCGTTGTGTGTTAATGAAATGCGGTTCTTCCGGAAAAAGGTTTAGAGGGAATTTGAAGCCGATGGAATGCAGCAGTGGAGTAGAATAGAGGTTGGGAAATGAAAAACGAATGAATGAAGTACACGGAAGGAGAAAAAAAAGATTGTCGAGGGATTTCGACGAAGGTAAAAAAATGTATGAAGGGAACTTGAAATGCGACAAAATGGTGAATACAGTGTAAGTTTATGCTCAAAATAGGAAGGAATAAAATAAGTGTTCCGAATGACATTAAGGTAGGCATGTGTTACTGAAGTTAATAAATGGAATTAATTTTGAAGTCTAGGAAATTCTATAAGATAAAACTAGGAATGACCTACATGATTGGAGAAATTTAGGTAGGGATTATTAACAAGCCAAAAAATGCTGGCAGTATAACTTAGCCAATGAATGTCCTTATATAAATCCTACTTTAAAATTCATTATATTTCAAATGAAAGTGGATTGAGACCACCAAAGGCTAAAACCCTTTTTGGCATCTGTACCATTTTTAGCAATGAAAAGTTAGTAAATGCTGGCATAATATACGGAAATATTTATGATACGTTTCGTTTTCCATTAGTTTGATTAGAATGATGGACAACTTCGGTGATCAAGTTAGATAGGGATGGGATCGAGGACGGAAAGTCCTAGTTCTACACGTGAAGAGAGATGAACGTTCGTAGGCTAATGCCCTGAGGTTCACTCGCTTCCTTCATCCCTTGCGAGCATGCATAGATGCATGGGTCCCTCAATGCTTATTCATCTGCTTTCGGAGACATCCATCTTATTTACCGGGTTGAAGAAAGGAGTGCGACTTAACGTCGCATCGCGGAGGGTGGGTCGAAAAATCCATTCCGTTTATTCCTCTATACCTTTGCACGTACTCTTGATGCCAATCCTATTCCGTCCTTATCGGTCCGGGCGGATCCGCGTCTATTTCATTCCCGTGCCTCGAGCCTTGTCCCCGTACAAAAACTCGACGGGATGGAGTATGCTACACTCCTCCCTTACCCCATCTCCTACGTCCCGCTTGTATCGGCAGATGGATGTTGCAGGGCGATGGGTGCAAAGGGGGAAGGGGGAAAGTACATCCGCCCCAGAAAGAATTTTTTTCATCCCTCCTAGACCCTGTCCCACGAGAAGGATACTTCTATCTCCGGGGAGGTAGGTCCCATGTGTCGAAGAATGATAAAAGAGGATTGCTATTAATCATTCGATATGCATTCATCCTTCACCATTGTAAGCCGCGAAGATTTTTTTAGGCTTTTTTGTGATTTTTCCCACAATGTTAGTCTAAAAAAAACCGAGGGAACATATATTTCGTCGATAGCTGCTTTTTTCATGTTTTTTCTACATCATATCTCTCAGCGGTACTAAATAGCCTTTGAAAAAGGTACTCGTTTATATTTTTCTGCTGTAATTAAAATAAATAAGCCTTAAATTATATAAATGAATCAAACTATCATTATGAGATCTAAATATTTTGAAAATAAATGTAATTAAGCAAAAAAATGTTTTACCTCCTGAATTACTGAGATTTTGCCAAGAATATACACGTTTCAAATTAAAAAAAAATTAAAAAATTAATTTAACATTGCTACTTCGTTAAATGATCTAATATTTTGATCATCCAATGGTAAAAATAATTATTATAATTATAATACTATCCAGGTGAATGGAAAATTGAATTATTACTTTTATAACCCCAAACAGAGTAGTATAGAAATAAACATTCAATCTTAGGCCTTAGAAAAAGCATTTTCTATGTATTTGATGCAAACACATTCATTATGTAACGTTGATGCATAATTTCGATTATTTTCTTTTCCAGCATAATGGAAAAACATATTTTCATATTCAAAATTCTGGGTTTTCAAGTGTTTCATATTCAACACATTGGTTAATTGGATTTTACTCTACGAAGAATAATTATTACAGCCCTAGAAAATTTTAGTTAACGTTGCCAAAGTAAGTTTCTTGAGCCATCGATTATAAAGATGCGTAAAAAAAGACAAATCCTATTCGTATACTGCATCAACTCCCTTTCATAGTCAGAATTAACAATTATATTATTATTCTAAATACTTTTTCCACTTAAAACGTAAAAAACCTTTTATGTTTACTTAATGCTTTCATCAACTGGAAATATTATCAGCAATAGGTTTTTCAAATGGTTTTCTTGTAAAATAGGTGACACTTTTACTTATGAATGCAATGAAAGAAAACTCTTTAACGTGGATTTCAGAGAAGTTAATTGTCACTACGAGATAATACGTAGCCATGATACTCATCAATTTGATTGGCTTAAGATAAAAATGCGTATAATCACCATTTTTACCAATATTTGTACATAATGTTGTCCCTATATACATTATTGATCATACATTTACATAGACAAACGACTGATTATTTTTTTATTTGTAATGTCTCATAAGACAAACGATGAAGTAACCTATAATTGATAAAATATCTACATTTAGGTAATACCTCATTTATGTATAGGTATGATGATGAGGTCAAGGATCATATTAATTCCATTCTATTCTGTGATAGTATTAATGTGCTGGAAGAAAACTAGACCTGGAAGAACTAGAATGATTTAAATAATGAAGTACAAAAAAAGAGGTTAGGTTTTCATCTAATAGAAGATGGCTACTATATTAAACTCGTTGGTGAACCGAAGGGGTAAGAGACATCCGTCGGCCCAATGAGTCTATCCAATTTTCTTGTGAGGTTAAATTATTTCCCACTTTTCGGAGACGAAAATATTGCTGCTCTCCAATCGGAATGCCGGAATTGACCGAAGCCGGATGGGATATTCACCATAATGTGCTAGTCACGTAGGTCTCGGACGCATGCCGTCATCGATGCGTTCCTCAAAACGTCACCCGGAGGGAATACTGACACCCACGCGGGAAGATACTTCTTCCCTTCCCTCTCCCCGTCCCCCGGCTCTCGTCCAGTCTTACGTGATCACGTTCGTCTCCGGACCGCATTGGATTTCCCGACAGTCTTCACGTCCTCAGACCCCATCTTCGCGACGGTCTCCCGCTTCGCAGCGGGCGAATCTTAATGCGAGACACTGTTTTCCTCCCTCCAGGCGCGGAGACTTAACCCGTAACTTCTCCAGGGACAGGCAATCAGGTCACCCAGGCGGCTGCGTCATCAATTGGCCCACGCAACGAAGCGAACGTAACTCATGACTGGCCCGATGCAGATACTGCATACGAAAACGTTCTCTCGCCCCTCTTGCTGCTTCGTATTGCGGAGATATGAAATAACACTGATACGCTCCTTGAATTCACAACTGTAGAATTAACCTAATAAGAATCTTAAAATTTTAAAACATGAAAACGTACTTGTGTGTCCATAGCTAATAGCATAATTGGGTTAAAATCTAATAAATTTTATGACTCGAGCAAGGAATTTAAGAAATCTAAAATAACTCCTAGGTATTACACCAATAATACCCTATACCACAGCTAAGTTATAATAAAAAGAAACCTCCCAAGTAACTCCATGAAATGAAGATGTAGATACTTCATAGGCTCATATGGCCAATTATCCCATTTATGGTTTAAATATAATATGAATGATTAGTATTAACCGCGTTATCCTAAGTCTTTTGAGTTTTATATTTACCATTTAATCTATTCGGTTTTCATATAATATCCTTAAATCCTCTTTTAACTTCTTCTTTCTTACATAATTTTACCCCGTCAAAGATTTAAATTAATTGGCAAGTGCTTTGACATTAACTCTTTGCATAACTCATCGTTATTGCCACGTAAAGTTGCTGAATTGAATTACAATTTAGGCTAAAAAACTACCAAGAGTTGGTACTTGAGTATTTTGTCCGGAAATTTATCCTCATTCACAAAAGTTATCGCATATAATACTGAACACAATGCGGATATGAAAAAAATATGTTTTTCAATGATATTACATAATACGTTAAAAATTTCGATAAAAATCAGCTAAAAACAAATCTAATAAGTTCCAGGTACATACAGAAAAAATGAAATATCTGTTGATTCCCTGGAGAAGATTTGCAAATTGAACTGCTCATATTTACAGCTATTACTTTTTCATAGCCGTAAACATTTTACTTGCCCGTATTTATTATACGCACATGAATATTGTGGTACGAAAATATTATTATATATACGTAAAAAATAATGATAATATCAAAAAAACTTTCAAGAAGAAATCATTTATTGAAAAAAAACTCACGAGTGGTATTCCACTGACATTTTATAACTCCAGAAATGGATATCAAAATTAGGGAAGAAAAATATTCCCGCCTAGATTTCGATTTTTTTCACAAATGGGAACTAATCCTTGGGTCAGATACATATTTTTTTCAATCCATTCTGTCTGGAAAAATAGGTTTTTATTATCAAAAAATTTTTCCGCTACATGCTGTAAAATTTATCTGGCTAAGAATCAATTCTTTGGAATACAGCCAATTTGATCTCATAGGAATTAGCAAAAATTCAGAAAAAATGATTGTTCTCTAGAAAATGAATATATTTTGCGTAATATTTCACAGGAATTCGGATACAATTCAAAGAAACTGCAAGTGCTAGAAAATTTCAAATACGTATTGCCATGTGATCCTCCAAAACACATAATGATTCTTTTACGCCTGCAACGGCTTCTAACCGCAGAACGGATACTTAATGAGTGTTGCGTTATCAAGGCGCTATTTTTCCAATGAGTTATCTCTAAACTCCTCAATCAAAGAGTAGAAACCTTGTTAATTTTATTTGTATAAATAAACGTAAATATAGCTATAATTCACTCAATATAAACAATTGATTCTGATTTCCATTAGTAATTTATGCATTTAAAACTTTAAACAACTATTATGCTAATGTAAATAAGTTTCTAATTATTATTGATACAACTTACCTAATACTAATCATTAGTAATGCTATAAAGACATTAATTGAACTATATATGGAATTATCTAAAAAGTGGAACTGCGTATTATAGACAGGACGGATAACACCCAGTTGAGTTCAGTGCAGTATTTACTTTTCATTGCACTGTATTTCGAAAATCACAACTAATGAAAATTGAAGCACGGTAAGAAAGAGTACTCGTTATGAAACTCACCATAATCCTCTTCGTACACTATTGCCACTTTGGTCCAGTTGAGAAATGCCATTACGTCTTGAAAGGCCATATTCAAGAGCTGTTGCGTGGGGTGGAGATTAATGGAAAATTCCTATAAAAATGAAAGCGATTAACAAAATTACACATTTGGGCTTCAAAATCAACTAATGGTATGTATTAAATTCATTTAAGTTATTCATAATCAGTATTTAAGTGATATAATTTGTCCGCAATTGTAATTAATAATATCGATATCCTAAAATATGAGAATACCACGAATCTCTGGCAGAAGCTTAAATTCGGATGACTGATATCATTCGAATTAAATATTCACCTACATGAGTTTAATAGCCTTTAGGCCACAACGAGAGGGCGTGGAAGGGGGTAGACCCATGCACTTCAGTCATTAAACTAACAGGTACATACCCAAAAAGCCGGAGGGACGATAGAAATATAGAACTTTGTTATATTTGGTGATACTTAGACTAACTTCATTAAATATTTAGGACACATATGTGCAAATATAACGAAAAGGTTTATTTTATAACTCATATGAAATTAGAAATGAGTTAAACATGAATTGGGGTTTGACTATTTATTAAAAAATTCTTCACAATTTAATACATGTTTTTCATGTTTTTAAAATTACTTGAAGACGTATGTGATCTTTCTAAAATTGATTAATGTCTAAACATTTTCATGGAAAGATTTGTGTTTAAAATTCATGTACCCATGGTATTTCTTGATACATTTAATGAATATTACAATTTTTAAAAGTAGCTCGAAAATTGGTATATCATCGGAGCTGACTAATGCTCTGTTACACTTTTAACCATTATTATAGGGAAAAAAATCATCACATTTGAAACATAAGTCAAGTGGGTTGAGCCAACACCACCTAGATTAGAATGTAATGTTATGTAGGTGGTAATGGTTGAGCCAATTAGGAAATGCTAATCAACTGACCTTGTAATCCGTGTCCAGATCCAATCGGGCCTCAATGTGCGGGATGTCGAGTGCATCACATATGGAATGAATGTGGGCGCCGAGAAGTGGGTCCGATGGTCCGAACACCGCCTGCACACCCAAACGAACTTGCTGGCATGCTGTGAAGAAAATAGGGGAATATAGGAAATAAAATAGGTACAACATGTTTTATAAAATACCTTATTTGTATATAACGTTAACATTTGCATATATTTAAAAGTAGGAGCATGCACTCATATACGAGGAAAAAAACTCGGTTAGGAAGACACCAAAGAGCGAATGGCTTTTGATTTCTCAAAACAAGGGGGCGTGTGGGCTCTTGCCAAAATAAAATGATTTCTCTGTGCAACATAGGTAGTGTTGGTGGCAGAGGAAAGGGCTCTATATTTATACAGTTCAAAAGCAGAGCGCTCGAGTGGATGACAACAACTCAAGCTGCTGAGTGCTCTCGCGATTACTTTTCGCAAACCTCAGGACTGGGTGGAAGTCTCTCACGTTTATTTGAATTTACGAGAAACCTTTGATTTATCATACAAAAAAACATACTCCTACATAGAAGGCTCCTGTCTTTTTTTATGCCAGAGAACGACGTAGGTTAATTTAATGAAAGTTTACCATACTAATGTATTAGGGCTTAATCATCAATACGTACATATCATAATGAACAAAAATTCAAAGTTCTGCTTTATTTTTTTTCGTCCATATCCTATGTTTTTCTAGGATATTTTTAAACAATGGTTAGATTTTCCCCCTCCCTTACACGATTTCCCTCCAATTTCCATTTATATCAAACTATTTCAATAAAAGCAGAAACTCGATTCTCAAAAGTTTTCACAAGTACAGTAAAATTTTAGTAACGGCTTTCATGCTATCGCCACGATATACCTGCAGAATTTAAATTATGGGTCCAAACCTCACTGATGTTCCTATTTGAATTGCAACGCGAGAAAATCCCATAAAATGAATAGAATGAATCCAGAGTTTACTAATGAGATTATCGGAAACGTTAGCTATATGATATAAGATGATATTGGAGAAAGCATACTGAAAACATGAATATTTGTGCTCATGGAATATATAACAAACCTTTACAATGTTGTATATAGCTATGAATTCTCTTCGGTAATAATTAAAGGCTTTCATAAAAAACTCAATTATTATCAAATACTGGGTGATAAACAGTTAGTTATACTTCAGTTGTCAACTACCAACAAGTTATGACTCAAATTAATTGTTTTATTCTTTTTCTTTGATTTGTGCCTCCTTGAAAAGAACAATGCACGGATGAAAGAATGCTAAACTGAGCTGAAAGTATTGAGAGTATATGTAGTAGAAGGTTTGGGGTTACGGATGCGTCGACAACTACGATCATTAACACCAGGGAGTATATGCATCAGTTAATTCGTTTAGAGCTTAGGTAGTTTAGTTATATTATACCATAAGGTTTAAGAGCGTTTTATATTTTAAAATGTATTTTATTTGCAAGTGATATGCTATGATTGAGGTCTAATTGAAAAATTTTTCATGACTACTTGATAAAAAAAAAAAGATTTGCCCGTATTAATTCGATATCGTCATTCTAAGGGAAAATTTTCTTACAATGTAATATAATCGTGTTATTTTGAGTCTAAAAATTCCCAGTTATCCAATATTTAAAAAAACACGCAATATAGTGTCGGAAATAATTTACCTGAAAATACCTACCAGCCTATTGGATTTAACCATGAACTTTGCTTCACTAAGGGTAAAACTTATTCATTAATTAACCTTTAATTCATAAACCGGTGATCAAATTATAGTTCCTTCATTGTTCACTGAATGTAAAGGATAACAATTAATTAAAATTACAATCAAACAAAAACATCGGATCCTGAAATCCATCATATGTCTAATGATTAAATTCACCTCCTAACCATGATTTTTTTCTGCCCTCATCCATTTAATGAAATGCCACGTATGTAGGCAAAAAGAAGCATGCCAATAAAATTGTCAAACTTATTGAGTGCCTACATTTTTTCAAAGTGGTCCCCATGCTAAATATGGGAAGTCTAACAGTTGAAAGTGAAAAAAGAACTCGACTTGATGTACTAAAAATATTTCAAAACTGCAATAAATAATATCTTCAGGTACCTTAGTGACTTTAAATGTACGAATGTAATATGGCAATCTTGGTGTGCTACTTTCACGTGTACACAAGATCTTCCATTCCAAGGATGGGTTTTGTGCAATATGCAAAACTCACTTCGAAGATATGGAATGTCATTATGAAGGCCTCTTTAAAGAAAGTTGACAAAATAAATTCAATATAAAGAACATGTTGGCCAAATAAGAATAAAGGGTTCCATTTCCTATGCCCATAGTCAGAGCGTGGACGAAGGAAAGGAGGTCAGTAAAGAATCTAGAAATACATAAAGGCAAATAAAAAGGAAGAAATACATAAATGGCAAGAATTCATGGCGGAATTGTGCTTCATAAACAAAGGACCAAGGGGTGACGAGCGGGGACAACGTGCTGTTGGGTTGAATTTGTTTATCGAACGAATAGAGAAGAAAAAAGTAGTTCCAATCGCTCTCACTAGACAGCAGAGAGGTAGGATAGATGACCTTCCCATGAGTGGCGAGCATATCCTCAATATCATTGTACAGATATAGGAGTGGAGAGCGAAAATAAACCAAGATAACGTTATGAGGCCGAGGCGAAGTAGAAGGTTATCTTGTATTGAAAAATATGTGTGTAAAGAAATTCTACAAACAAGGATCATTGGACTATTTAGGATAAGAAGAGACTACGTATATTATCATGAGTCATTTAAAAAAATATGTGCCATCAATTGAACAAAAATTTCTGTTGCTAAATGCTTTTGCTCATGCGATAAAGTTGTATTCCACATGCATGGATTGCTGAATTAGATTTTAAGGCAGTCAAACTGTAATCATAATGACGAACTTAAATTAATAATCCGGACAAAAATGCTACCTATATCTTTGCCCGAGTAGAGATTCAAACGCGCGACTTTAGGGCCGTCAGCCCGCCCCGTGATTGACATGACTCACGCGGCTATCATTGTTTTGGAATATATTTACCATCAGATGCAAATGGATTATTTGGTGTATGCGTATATTCCTGGACAAAAAGTACTGTGAAGATTCAATTGACAAAAATAGTAGTTGATTAGAGGAGAAATGGAAAGTAGAAAGGTATATATTTCCAACAAGTAAATCGCCAAATAATGAGTTGCAGCTTATATTTCCTCTCCAGAACTCGTTTATATGATTTATCATGAAAACAGTTACAATATGTGGTGGTGAAATAATTAGGAAATTTGAATACGGTAATGCTCGTTTGCTCAAGATTTGAATGATGATTTTGCGTGAATTGTATGCTTTAGTTAGAATGTTTTTCTAATTTTCTCGTTATTAAGAAAGCAGATTTTCCAATAATATATGCCTTTTGACCAAGAAAGGAATTCCATTAAATCAAGGTAAAAAAACACGCCTGAGATAGCCTTGATAATTCTTACGGGGAGGAAAAAAACGGTTCGGAGCGCATTTATATCTCGAGGGAAAATAACAAAACACTCACTCAAACTGTCAGGCTAAAATTCCTAAAGATTTTCAAGGGATCCGCCCAAGGATTGGATACGAGGAGTGCTGGATTAGCCAGATGAGAATAAGGACGTACATTTTGACGCATTTCAACGGTTTCATTTTAGGAATTACCCATTACGCTTTTATCCGGAATAGCGACACTAGAATGGCGGCCGTTCTATGGGATGCATTTCCACCTCAAAATCACATATCGGAATGAGTCACTGAAGAGCAATTATTTCTTATAAAAAACAATACAGATAAATTTTTTCACGCTCTTTTTGATAATTTATGCACGCACATATCGCACATATCGCACATACGCACGCATGCTGCATATCAACTTCTACCATTAAATGCAAATATTGCACCTAATAATAAAAGTTTTTCGAATTAATATTTCTAGTTAATGATGAAAAGTAATTGATATCTTCATGAGTTATTGTTTCTGCAGCATAGGTAATTTTTTTCTTGCACTGTGATCTTGAGAGAAACACATAGATGAGTTCATTTTGGGATTAGGTATACACCTATAATTTTCCACGCTTATAGATAACCACCACACGAAATGTGAATAAAAAAATTCACCAGCCTTACCTTTGATTGACGGTTAACGCATCATCCTAAAACTCTCTTTGGATAATGCTTTAACTTGGAGATAAGTAAGATCTCCAAGAATAGGTCTGAAAACGGCTTCAATGTGGCTTAAGGCCCCTTGGTCTTCGAAAGTGATCAAGGATAATATCTGTAATTTTTCCCTCAGCAAAGAGTATCAAAGGACAAGATACATATCCTCACACTTGTCGTTTCAATTGCTCGAATGCCCTTGGGAATCTCCCAAATGGTTCGAAGATCAAAGGTAAAATCATCAATCTTTGATGGTAAATATAAAAGAGATCGCGAATCACGGAGAAAGGTTTAGTAGGTATGGAAAAAAGCCCCATTTTGGCAGTTCCATCCAATATATCTTCTTGCACCCTTCAAGTAGAAGGTGACAGAGAGGAAATAAAACTTGATTCTGAAGGCCTGTACATTCGTCGTCCCATACAGGAACGACGAACCGCAATGCCAGTGCTCATATATTTTCTTTCGAATTTCCTTTCACTGGGGTGGTGGATGAACGTCTCAGAAAGAGTCGCAACCGACACACCACCATTCAGAGGTGGCAGTGAAAGGCTTAGTGCCATTGAAAAATGAATGCGCGGGTCGTATGAATAAGTTATTAGTGTCACGCCAGACATATTTCATCACCCCGCGGTGTCTTCATATTTTTATTCCTTATCAACACCTCGTTGACAAAGCGCGCTTCGAGTAAAAGAGAATAAATTGAAGATATCTCTGCCATATTTCATCATAAACTTTCATTGATGACTTCCTGAACGATTTTATGAATATGAAGGTATTATTCAAAGTTTGGTACTACCGTACTTTGCAGTATTTTCCCTGAGGAAGTTATACTTTTTGCATGTCTCCGAATCTTTTGAAGAGTTGAATCGGTAATTTATTGTCCATTTCCATAACCTTAATTTGTTTGTATTAGGAATACAGGACAACTACGAATTTTGGCAGCCCAAATCAATTATAACTTATGTAATATGTATGGCTTACTGGGTAAGTGAAAATGCACTCCTCTTAAAACGTACTAAAGTAGGAAATAGGTGAATTGAAACCATGGAAAATTGATAATAGTACCATTGTGCAAATATGATTTGGAATATCAACATACCAAGTTACGTTTAAGGTAGGACATAATCACTTAAGCGTAATGAAGGAACTTAATTACTGTAGTGATACGAGTAGTGACACAATGTGTGGCAACGTAGGAATTTCATAACGGATTAATCTTACTGAATCGTGAGATAAATAGGCGGCTACACCAGAATACCAGGGAAGAATTTACTCAAGAAAGGACTGATCAGCAAAGGTTTTCTTTTTTAGATAATCTTTTTTATTACCTGAAGGCTGCACTTTACTCTTTTGCGATATATTATTTGGAAATACTAGGATTAAACGAGAGTTATTCCCGTCAAGTTCCCTAATTGCGATTTATGGATATATCACACATAAAATTTCTCATAAGGAAGACCATTAGTAAGAGAACTAGGGCATGAAATGAGAGGGGGTGACGGGAAATTATGGGCCACCAGAGATGGAAATTGGCCGCTTATCTGCAAGCATGAAGTTAACCAGAGAAACATAATTTGTTACTCACAACTAAAGGACACATATAGACTCATAATTTGACACATTGAAGCTATGGACAGCAGAGGAAAACAATCCAATCGAAAAATAATAAACTGCATTATACATATAGGGTGATGTGAGAAATGGAAACAAAATTATTGTTTAAATTGTTCGGAGCTTCAATAAGTTTTTAAAGATCACTGAACGAAGATATTTATGTGAAATATAAGCTTAATTTCCGAAGGTTTTAAGGAGTTTCTCTTACAAAACTGTTAGTACTACTTAGTAACAAAAAAAAACAAAATATATTATTTGTTCTTCATCCTAATGTTTATCAGATGGACATAAAATTTCACGGTGATTAAGAATGATCAACATCGCAAAATCACTATATTAGCATCTTATCTACTGAGATTTCAAACACATGATATCAACTATGCTTGTAACACCACTTCTGATCTCGGTTATCGCAATTACTGTTATCCACGAGGATGATACCGGTTGAAGATTCTTTGACATTCATAAGCGATAATTTTAATATTG
Source organism: Platycnemis pennipes (assembly GCA_933228895.1). Taxonomy (NCBI): domain Eukaryota; kingdom Metazoa; phylum Arthropoda; class Insecta; order Odonata; family Platycnemididae; genus Platycnemis; species Platycnemis pennipes. The sequence goes on along the minus strand of OW121854.1, from coordinate 106,706,362 downwards.
AAATTTAGAAAATTTTTTTTTCGAAAGTATAGGTTTAATGGCTCATTAAACTACTGCATAGAATTTTAGGTACATTATGGATTAATGTTAAATTAGTGAACCTCAAAGTAAGCATTTAAACGTGAACTTGAAGAAAACCTTAAATGAAAAGTGCAAAATGGTAGAGGAAAAACCATTCTTTTTCCAGCTATCAGATTTTTACTTTATGATCTCTGTACTAAAATTAATCTTCCTATTGGTGTATATTTCTGTTGATTACTAAAATGAATGTGAGAGAATTTACCACAGATTTATGATAATCATGAAGAATTCGTGATTATATATGTATATCATAAGAATTCATGATTATATATGTGACTATAATCCATATGTCTAGGGATGATTTCTACACCAAATATCATTCAATAGGTACGTAAAAACTGCCAGAATTATATCAGAAACTCAACTGAATCATGGTAATAGCTGCAAATTTGATTTTGTGGTATATCAGCATGCTCAAAAGTAAAACTTCACTCTATTACAATTAATATCCACTCAAGTCAATTCTACCTCTTCAGGTCATTAGCAAGAGCACAATAAGAAACTGATTCTGATCTTGATGATGACCCGGAGAGGTTGAAACCGGTCGAGTACATATTGTTAACATTCGCGTGGAATATAACTAAGTATATGTTATTTTTGAACACTCTACTGGCTGGGAAGAAGAAAGAATGAAGGAAATTCCGAAGTTTAGAACGTAATAGGAACCATCTACTATGTTTGTCCTTAACTCATAGCTAGGAAATTAGTTCTTTCGTAATATATTGCGTGATCTACCCTGTCCATATTTTTATGCGATTAGCTTCATCTAAGTTTACAACAAGGAGTTGAGTGACGACACAAATTTATCCGCACTCAACAAAGATTTTTAATGTAAGGGAGATCGTTCCTGCCACTTTAAAGGAAGATCCCATTCTGTGGATTAGATCGGCTCCTCACGTGAACAGCATTGGGATACGAGCGTGTTTAAACAAACGGCAATAAATCTATTTTAACCACCTCTAAGGATATGCGTTAGACCAAACAAGATAAATAAAAGTAAGTTAGTTAGTTATTTAGGGGAGGCAAGCGACAGCTAAGGTATTTGCACCATTTAGGTTAGGTGGGTAGTTGGATAATTGTAGAAACATTTCAGATAATGGCGGAAATGTGGAGAGGAACTTGGCGTTGGCATTAGCTTGCTTTTAACGACAGGCGCCAAGGGGACCGTGGCTTAACGTCCCATCCGACGGATGGAGTAATGAACCTGAAATGACCTAAATCGACTAGAAACTCTAGTAGAGATCAGTTTGCCACTGAAAATCCACCGGGAATCAAACCCAGGCCCTCGGGATGGGAGGCTAGTACTTTAGCCACCACATCAACCCGATTACCAATAATGAAAATCAGTAGCCATAGTCACCAATGATTTTTGATAGGAAAAAAATAAAAGGCTAATGGACCTTAAAGGCTAAAAAATAAAAAATACACATTGGGAAAGAACGCTATTATTAAGATTTATCCATAGTTAACTACCGTACTCATTTATACCCAAAAGATACTCGGAAAGTATTTTTCAAACTTTTCTCAAATTTGTTCCATTTCATGAATATTTGGCTGCGTAGTAGTACCTACTGGGGGAAGGTGACCGTCAGCTATGGTCATTTGAACCATTTAGGATAGGGTTGTTATTTGGTACGGGTATGTTTCAAGGTACGAAGGAATGATGAAGAGGATTGCGGCGTCGGCATCAGATTCCTGTTAAAGAAAGGCGCCAAGAGGCCATGGTTTAACCTACCATCCGAGCAACAGAGTACTGAACTTACAGTGATCTCCATGCGACACTGAAAAATGGATCCGTATACCGATGGAAATTCTTTTCCATGCCCGGATTCAAAGCCGGGCCCTTGGGATGAGAGGACAATACTCTGGCCACCAACACCAACCAACCTCCAAATTGATACGAGGACAACAAAAAACGAATATTTAATTATGTCAACCGCATTTATCACTATGTTTTGCTGTTCTATAATAAGAATTAGTTAATTTGCAGTGTGTTGTGATAGTGCTGTTCCTTTACATTATTCTCAACGCTGTTCGTAGGGATATAACTTTTTTAGGAACATTTAGGTAAGTAGTGGATTGAGGGAAGAAGAAGTTTATGAAACTAAAAGACAAGGGATAAAAATATAACTTTGCTGAATAGCGTGATTTTTTCCGGCTTATATGAGTGTCACATCGCTCAATTTGATTGAATTAGAGGAGAGGGAATTGATTTTCCAAGTTCCAGGAAAATAAAAACTTGGCATCGTTTCAGACTTTGAGCTCATCCCCATTTGCATTTTAATTTTTAAATTCTCTGAAGCGTGGAGGAATTTTGAACAGATCGCGAGATCCTTAACGGGAAGAATCCAAGATGGGAGAAAGACGACACGGTGCCTCTAGAGGAAAAAAAAACACACATCCTAGCGGGCACGCAATATCGCGATACCGTCGGGAAACCAAGACGCTTGTCTCGTTCTCATATCGACCCGGAGTCTGAAGAGTTCACGGCGTTAGGACCCGATGGATGGCGGCACCACCGCCCCTAGGGATAAACTTTTTAAAACGGGCTCCCCCCCCAAAATCCCTCCCCCCGAATAAAATTAACCCCTTCCCATCTCCACACCCGACGCTGGAATTTCCTTCACGCGGACTCCTTCGATGGAATTGGATCTCTTCTCTCCCTCTCCGGTCCCCTCCCACTCCGAACTTCTTTAAGGCGGGTGATGGAAGGACTGGCACATTACTCCACCGTGGAGCCTGCATCCCCCACCGCCATCCTCCTCGGGAGAGCGGAAAATGTGAAAAAATGGGTTGCGGCGTGAGGGAAAGGAAAAACAGAGTGAGGGTCGATTGTGTGAGGAAGGGAGAGAAAACTTGGTAAAAAGTAATCGGTACCACTATGACCCTGCGCAGTCAGTATTTCCCTTCTAATTTAACTGAGTTTTGGTGCCTTCATGACGTTCAATACTTAAAATAAGGCCATCTTGGTATCAAGTACTCACGATATTTGTGGGACCACCAACACTTCAATTTTTGCCAATGATTTTCTTTTCGAACAACCATACTATGGAACATAATGAAAACACACTTGGTACAATTTCACACTGGTATTTTAATGACCAATCGAATAATTTTAGCGTTATTTTTAAGGCACATGAAGGTAAAAGGTACATGGCCATGCACCTTGAAAATGAGGTTAGAAGCATCGAAATCGATTGGTCAATAAAATACCAGTGTGGAATTGTAACAAGTGTTTCCATCATTTTGTCACTGTCGCAACTTCCACCAAGTGACACCTAACTACATCAATTCAATCATACACTCAATGCAAAGAAAAATTATGAGGTTCTTGGTCTAAAACCATCATCGTGGGATCGAAATTATTTATGGATATTGCAATGTTGTTACTACAGCATACACTCTGATAGCTATACATTTCCACTAAATATCGCTCGAGAATCTGTCCAGGAGAGAAGGGACAATTTGGCACTTTTGTCACTCCGAACAAACATGTTTCATTACAACGGCATTGATTTATGTATTTTGTTAACTTTCATAAGAGATACCTTCTTCCTCCATAAGTTGCAACATTTATGCTGGGAATATAGGACGTAAACAAAACTCGATACAAATAATATACTTTACCAACGATAGTATTTCACTATTTATAAGAAATAATGATGATAATAAGAGGCTGAATCGAGTGGAGAACAGGGCAAAACCAGATTTAAGATCGTCAAGTGATTGCGGTGGCGATGATGATGATGGTGATTCAAAGGGTTCGGTGAGATATTGCAAAAAGATGTGTTTCTCACTTGGGAATTGTTTCTTGAATGTGCCATTTTAGAGTTTTCGCGTCTCTGATTGCACAGATATACACATATAGGCGTGTTCCAGGATTAAATTTTTTTCCAAGATGGAAAGAAGTTTCCTAAGAAATGGGAAGAGGGTGTGTGAGAAAGAGGGATAGAGAGAGAGGAAGGACTGAACGGAGCCGCACTGACGCCCGGATAGGCTAATGAAATTGGCGAAGCGTTCGCAGAGAGACGCTGAGCAAGAACATCATTTCGAGGAATTTGATTGAATCACGAGGTGTTGCCGAAAGCGCGTCAAAACGTAGGAAAAATATAGAGGTCAAACATTCCACAGACGAAGGAGACCTCATTCGTGATGACCTCATTTCCCGACAATCCTCTCCTAACCAGGAAAACGAGCGGAACAACATGCACGTATTTTGATGGGCGCGTCTCTAAGTAAAATATAGCCTTATGAACTAACAACGGCTGGATTAGAATCTCGAGGTTTCAAATGCTTTTGAAGTTGTTTTTTTAATCTCAGGCCTGGTAGAGCCCGTTCTCTGGAAAGATTGCAAAAACATCCATCACTATTTTTTTGTTAAAACCTTTAAATTCGTAAAAATGTATCAACACGAACTTAGGAACCCAAAGAGAAACATTTTTTAGAATTTTCAATGAAACGACAAAATGTCCAGCTTATGGCTGCAGTAGGGTCTGTTTTCTTTCTGGATTCATGAGTATTTGGATCGCCAAAACGAAGGCATTGGACTAACACTTCAAATCTTTTGCTCGATATTACTGTCCGAAAAATCGGTCATCAGGTACGACATGGGGAAACTGTCTGTGGGTCTGCCTCTATTACATTTCAAAACTGAGGAAAGCAAAAGAAGGCCGATGAAAGCCTTCAATTCAAAACATCAAAATTGGAATACACCAGACGATCCCTTCGGCTGGTAGGATTTCTGGCACTTCCAATTCTTTAATTCGTAAACTTTTCTATGAAACGAAGCATTTCGTCGTCAGAAATCGAATTTAAAACTTAAAGCACTGAAGGATTGCCACCAATTAATAATGCGAACTTTTTCAGTCATGGCTTTTGCAGAATAATATTTCGCTGAGCCACTTTGATGACTCTCATCGGCTCTTTTTTACTCCTGGCATAACCTTTTTTCCCGTAAAAATCATTGTCACCCCTATCGCGAAAGCTACCACTAATTTCTCTAGCTGTGTCCCGCATAATCAAATTCAATTGAAGAGTCCCTGCTGTACTCGCTAAGAATTTCATCACCATCTTTGCTGCTATTCGAATCCGCTAATTTACTTGCTGCATCTGATTCATTGCTGATCCTTTGAAGATATTCCCTGATTTTTTCAGCAGTGTCTGGTTCTGAGAGTTTTTTATGTCAATTAATGACATTCTTGAAGGTCCATGGTTCGATTCCTTGAACTAAATGAGGAATTACTGTCATCACAACAGTCGTATACACAATAAAAATAAATATTTAAATAGTTTAAAACTGAATCATTGCTACAAGAAAATAATATTTTACCTTACCTTGGAAGAGGTAGGAGCTTTAAAAAAAATTAATTTAACGGTGACGTCGGTCAGTCAGACCGGGATTTCTAGAAAAGTTAAATATAAAATATTTCTTCGCATTGCAGATTCTCTTTGCTTTGAACAAATGTTTACTGGCAAAAGTTAGGAAGCTACTGAAATGTACAAGGCCGCACGCTAAAGGACAAGGGGAAAAAATACGGTATTTAAGGAGTAGCGGTCTGGGAGACCGACGTCACGGTTTGAGGGGTATATATGAGAGCTACCACTATCGATCAGGGGCTGGGGAAAACGGATGATTTGTAGAAGATCAGTTTGAGTTCAGGAGAGGATAGGCAACGCGTTACGCTACCGAGACATTAGGAAAGCTGATTAACACAAATATTTTATATATCCTGGATATCTTCGTTTGTCTAGCTGAGACTGAAGTAGCTGTAATTATCTTCAAAAATCATAACCTACAGAATATCACAACCATTAGGGTGAACTACTTAATTGTCCCTAAATACGCAATTAAGCATCGATTGAAAAAAACTTTCTATTACAAATTTCTAAACTCAAGTACTGCAGCTTAGAAGATCTTTCCTCCATTACTTACCATCGAGTATTTTTCATTTGATTTTCTGTGTATCATGAGGAAATATTTGAGACATACGAAGAAATAGAGTCCGGAGTAAAATTATGGGAAAATAGAAGATTATCGTTATTTTGCCCTTGAAAACAAGGGACTAAACGTGAAGATCAATGCGGGGGAGACTGCTACAAATGTACAGATGAATAAATATAACGATAAATCCATAACAGATGAAAGCAATGAAGTTTTCAAATACTCATAAAGATAGGATGGCAAAAAAGGAAAAAAAAGAGTTTAGCTAAAATAGATTAAACCACATCACTTCTCTTGAAAGCATCTCAGATGAAAATGGGTTCAGCATTTGTCGAAGATTTGCTCTTGCCAAGGAAACGTTTGCAAAGAGGAGAGAATTTATGAGGGAGACTCTTAGCAGGGACACGAAGAAAACATTAGGGGAAACTTTGATGTGTAGTGTGGTGTTTTATGGCCCAGAAACTTGGTCCTTCCGGGGAGAGCAGAAATGGATAATTGAGAATATTTCCGCGGAGAAGGATGGTGAAGTTTAACTGGATGGGTAGGAAGGAAAAGGAAATAGGGCTGAAGAGAAAATGAAGCAATTTTTTGGGGCTAAAAGAAGCAAACAAGTAAATGAGGGACGTTTTGGGACATAATTAAATTCTTAGAAGGAATAAAGAAAATGATAGAAGAGGCAAATACGGAAGATGGCGAAATAGAATATATACTCTAAATGAAGTGAGGATGGACGGAAAATACAAAGAATTATAGAGATAATTATAGTGCGTTGAACGTGGTTTGAATGGGAAGGAAGATGAGGAATGGCCTGAAGTAGTGAAGAATATCTGGCAGGGGCCCAACAACGCAACAGCTCTTGCTTGCTGGAATAGTTATAACGATAAATGATCATGTTGACTTAATTCAGTCTATTAATTAACTGATATCTAAAGTGTAAACGGCTATCTTACCGCTAAATGGGAGTAGACTTACCTATGTGCTATGGACTAAATGAATTAAAAATTCAAGTAAGCTTCTGCAACGTATAAACATCACAACTCAATATTCATTAATTCCTACTTACATTTAAATAGATTGCTCTGCACTACACGACAGCAAGTTGGAAATACGAGGTGTGGCTATATATTTCTAAATCCATAAAGATACATATTGTGTAGGATAATAGCTATATAGGTGCGTAGATTTAATTTAATTATAGCTAGCAGGTTTTACAGATTATCGATGGAGACATGCTGAAATTTCATTTTACCCTGATTCGTACTAATTTAAGACCATTGCATTAACTCCAGCGTACAGTCTCAAGGCGTGTGTTAGAGTAACAAATTTGAGCATGAAAAAACATGCATATTTTTTCAATTCAAATGGCTTTTATTTTGTCGTAATGTTAGTTCAATTCAACAAAGATCCTAAATCAATTATAATGTGTTATTATCATTACATAGTTTAGAATATTTGATATTTTGGTCATTTATTTGCTAAATTTAGCGTACATAACGTGTATTTGTAAAGTATTTACACTGTGAAAATCCTGCCAGTCCCATTGTTCTTCAAAATATGGCAAATGCTTAAGTTTAACAAGTTTAAAAGCTAAACCTCAAATGAAATACATGAAAACAGTCGTAATAATAGTTTCCTTGACAAGTGGATGAACGGAAAGTTTGTTTAATCACGCCACATCTCCTGTTTCCCAGACATCCTAGCAGTGTAGACAGGCCTAACCCACCTAACCTCTAACCCAAATCAACTCCCTTGGTTTTGTGAAAACGGGGAAGGAAGCTTTGGTCACACTTTTTCTTTCCCTTGGGTCCACTTCCCGCGTTAACTCTCCGTAACGCCCCTTCCGCAATCCTTGGACTAAGTCGAACCTTCGTCGCCCGTATCCGGGCCTTTCCGCCGGACGTCGCCCTGAAATTAATTACGTTTAGATCACGCCCGTCTCTCCCACGGAGTCAGTTCTCTGGTTTCCCGCCACCGCAACCAACACTCTCCTTCGTGAATTCCAAGGGAGACACATTTCCTTCGCGTCTTCATGAAGGAAAGTTTCCGTCTCCAGGAAATGTGCCACAGGAAAAGTAACCGAAAACGTAAGGTTTGATAAATAGTCATTCAGATGTCTGATAAAAGATTCAACGTTAGCGGCTAAGATTTTTGAGCCTGCTCTTGAGGCTGTTGAGTGACAGGTCGCTAACAAAAGGTCACGACTCATCAACTTCGTGCTGGTCAGTCAACCGCAGAATCAATCACCCATCTTGAGTCACCAGGACCCGTCTTTGCTTCTTGTGCGTGGTATGATCTACCTAAACATTTAGGTTCTAAGAACCCGCTGAGGGAACATCTATGTACCAATATCAGCAAGCTAATAAAGTACTAAAATATTTAAAAATATGTTTCTGTGACGGGTTTTTAATAAACCGCTAAATATTGCATATTGTAAGCAAATAATGCCATTTCAAGTCCACCACAATTGATTTTTGAAGGGCGTGAGTCAGTCTTTAATCCAATGTTGAGATAGAGTAACACGTAATTTTCAAGAATGAATGGAATGGATATTTATGACACAAGAGTAATAAACCTTCATCCTCATCATGGAAAACTATAGACATTGCATAGAATTAGTAAATTTACGCCATAAGATCTTCATGTTGAAAATCTATTTTCAAAATTATTTTTATTTATAGCGTATGATATGAATCCATCTGCAGTTGACATGAACATTATCTACTACTGCGATGAACAGAAGGAGCCTAGAAACGAAGAATGAGCCTTGGAATAAAATAATAACAAACCGAAATTAGTAAAAATACTTTCTTAAGATGTATATTTAATTGATTTTGGTGACTAATTATGCTCATTTTTTACCATGATGTATTGATGCGAATGCATAAGACTCTTAAAATCATCAGGGACGGATTTGGTGTGGTGGTTAGGGAAGTTTCTCATCCCGAGGTGCAGGATTCGGCAGTGGTACTGATTTTTTGTTGGTCGGCTCCTAATTGAGCGCACTGTTTGCAGAGCCCTTGAAGTGCAGAAATGTCTCCTTATGCGCGCCGGTTGAACTGCACATTAAAAATTTGACCTTCTGGCTCCTATTTAGTAGAAAAACTCCGATGCCGAGTGTCTCTCCACACTTACTCCAAACTTTGCAAAATGGTAACCTCTTCTCTACTTACAACCCAGCCTGAATGCCGCAAAGGGTCATAATTTCCGTTCCTTAATAACAAAATTATTTTTGCTATTTTCTAAAATTTTGATGCTACAATTTAAATTATTGTTTTTGAGTCAGCTCGAGAAGAATGAAATTTAAAATACTGCGATGGTAAGAGTATTGTATTCCCATCGAACGTAAGTTTTTGGGGTAAATGTGCCGTTCCTAACTTGGGTGCTGTGTGGAGAGCACTTCCAGTTCATTACTCGGTCCATCAAATGAGACGTTAACCCTTGGGTCCCTTGAAACCTATCATTGTGAGCAAGCTAATACCAACGCCGAGTTTCTATCCATTCCTAAATCCTATCCTATCCTACCTTCTCATTTCTTCATCCTTCTCAAAAAATTCCAACCGACACCCTATTACCCACCTGTCCTCAATGGTGCTAATCATCTTAGCAATCTGTTGCCTCCCTCAAATAACTTACTGAGTACTAACTACTCGAACTACAACTAATAACTAAGTACTACTAATATAATACCGATAACTTACTACAAATAACTAAAAAAGTCGAAAAGAACTTGAGGTTTAGGACAAATTTCTATTACAAGATAATAAGATTACTGGAACTAATTCTTACCGGGTATTTCACCGGTTCAGATCGTCCATGATGGTCAACGTTTCGATACTCGACTAGGGCATCATCTTCAGGGCAGTTAAGTGTCAATTCAGCCGTCTAAGTATCCTTTCGGGACGTTAAGTGTCGCATGATTGGTCATTGTGGTGGGAAAGCTCCTTGGTGACCTATCCTGCGTCGGATATGCAACACTGGTTTCCAAGTATTGCTGATGGAGAACCCTGAGTCCCGATTAGAAAACAACGGAGCACTCCCGACGCTGGATTGGTCATCAAGGAGCCTTCACACCGCGGAAGAAACCTGCCCTGAAGAAGATGCCCGATTCGAGCATCGAAACGTCGGCTAGCATGGACAACCTGAACCGGTGGAATACCCGAGAAGAATTTCTTCAATGTATTCGCCAGGAAAGCACGCACATTTATAATACTGAGCTTCCTTGTAAATAGTAAACTGCTAATGAAAAGCAAGAAGATAGTGAGAGATGCGAAACGCTAGCAACGAGTTGAAGGCCGCCAGGTAACGGCGCTGCACGCATCATTCCGCATGTTAATCGCTGCTGTGTACCATTCCTCTACGGGGATTAAAGGTGGCTCGACGGAAAACCTTAAATCTTCAAGAGCAGGACCGTCGCAGCAAATTGACTCGTTCATTTTGCGGCCTTTGGGAACTTTCCAAAGGGTGGGTAATAGGCTGTGGGGAGGAAAACTGCTCTTCCTCCGTCCCCATAACAATGACCAACGTGGGTGGAAGGTGGCGTAAAGAGGACGGCCGAAAAAGGAAGAGAACCTTGCAAGCGAGTGTCTGCACATGGGACGGCTATACGTCATGCCGGTGGAAGTTCTATAAGCAGACGAGGTGCAATCCAAATAACGGAAAGCAAAATTCCTTAAGATTTTCGTTGGCCTCGTTTAAATTTCTCGAAAAATTCTCCCTTAATGCAATACGATTCTCCTCCACAGAGATATGCAAATGAGACCCAAAAAATAGCAATATATATATTTATTTCGCTGATTGAAACTTAATAATACTATTCTTCCACATTCCCTTGAATAAAGTTGTTCAAATAGCATAGTTGAAATAAGACTATGCATGAATTCAACATTGAACATTAGTGCAATTTATCGATGCTTATAGTCTTAACGTTCACATGCCGACTATAAAATAAATTCCGGTCTCTTAAGATTACCGGTTAGAATGATATTAAGAACCTTTGCCGGTGCTTCTAGGATATCGTTCTTTCTCGGTGAATTAAATTAATAAATAATTCTCGGGTTTCAAGCCAAAGCTACAGCGAAAGTTTTGATGGTTATGGGAAAATTTCGGTAGAAGAATTTTCGGTTGCACCTTAATATTGTAGATTGATTTGAAGACGGATTTCTATGGAAGATTGGGATTTGACTGACAGAAGAGAATCTTGAGCAGGAATGTAAGGAAAAAATTGAACTATTTGAAGATGGCTTCAAATGAATTGCTGAACTGTTTTTCAAGGAGAAACTGAGAATAGATTTGAATCTTAGTAGGCATACATGTGTGGAGAAGAATAGAAACAGTGCGATGGATAGAAAATAGAACAAATAAAGGAGTTCTGAGGTTAAGATTTTGTGACACTTGGGTAAACGAGGCTTATATGGACAGGATAGGAAAATAACGGTATTTTGGGTATGACATGTAAATATTGGAAATATACCGATCTGAAAATAAATAGTTCAAGAAAGGAGCTCTTTGGTAAAAGAAAAGGAAACATGAGCACAGGCACTATCAAAAAGTACCCTAATTAGTAGAAAACTATCACTCAGGCGAAACAGAAAGAACTTCCTGCGACGTAATGGAAAAAAAGCCAGTCGTTGGTGTCAGGTGCAAAAAGGCCCAACATCTGCATTAACTATCCTGTTATTCATATGGTAACATCAGTTGACTCTAATATTGTTCCTTATTGCACATGGAAATATTTATTTTTGCAACTTTGTGAAGTATTATCGAGCTTTTTATCTCTGTGGCCTGGCCACTATAGTACAAAACCTGGAGATTTGATACATCTATATCATCAGTTAGGCGACTGTGTTAAAACGCGGGAGATGCAGCCTGGCCTGGACTTCAACTTACGATCTAATAGCAGTTCTCATCCTAATCCATCAAAAACTCCGGAAACGCTGCTAAATTTGTCATAATATCCTTTTATAAATCTGGACACTTTACACTGTACTCTATATAATTCTCATCTCTTGATCCTTTATACTAGAAACATTTTTGGTGTGGAGACTAACCATCAAGAGATAACACCAGCTTTCCGTATTCTCATCACATTTTCTTGCTATCCTTGAAAATATCTTGACTTTTTATTGGCTTGACCGCCAGTGGCATACCGATGGGGGTTTTAGGGTTTAAACCCCCCCACCCAAATTCCCGAAATTTACTATATCTTGTATATTTTGCACTAGCTTTTAGAATGATGATAATTGGACTGAAAAATATATTTGCATAATCTTCGTGAAAAGAGAATGCTAATTTAATTATTGTTTTAGTGAATAATAATATAAATACTAATTCATGATGATGAACATAAATATTAGTTGAACCCCCCAGATGAAAATCCTGCGTTCACTCTGTTGACCGCATATTTCCCGAATGTGTTTACCCTACAAAAGATCTTTGGTTGGGACAAAGGCACACTGTTTAAAAATGGGGAGGAAACGGATCGAGTGAGAAACGTGTGAAGATTTCAGTTCATATTTTCGGGGGAGAGTGAGGGTGTGGGATTCGCAGAGAGTGGCTGGCGACCACACGAAAGAACTGAGTGTGGACAGTGGATGCGTGGGGGTGTTTGGGGTTGCGTGTGGGAAGGGCGTTGAATAAAGGTCGAGAAGGGGACGTTAACCGCGGGTCATAAGCGACTCCTCGTGAATTCAGAATGGCCGGACGTGAGAGGACTCGGGGATGGAGTTTTGACCGCCGGATGTCGCCTTTTCTCAACAGGAGAGCGAACCGCCAGTGGGGAGGATGGTCACACGTCTGCGTCATACGCCGCAAAAAGACCGAATGAAAGGTGAGGTTGGATGCGCTCATTTCACCGCACGACCGTTGGTTTTTATCTTCGGGTCACCAAGTCGCAGATTGCTTTCAATCAGTCCTACACTAATTGCTTTTCTGCGCTAGCCTTTTCATTGCCGCAGCATTTTGGTGACCTAAGCTATCCTGCAGGAATTTCAAGGTGTGTGCAATACTAGGTATCAATCCGTTTGTGATTCCTCCACCCGTAATTATTTACACTGTTGTGTGTGAGTGGAAGAAGGCATTTATTGCGTCTGATTTCGACATGCTCCAATGGATCATCGAATATTTGATACAAAAGCAAGGATAATACCTCAAATTTAAGTTAATCTCTATCTTAATATACAACAACTCCAAAATTATTCTGTAACTTGGATAAAATCTCTTCTGATTACGCCACTTACAATCGCTATAAAGAGTTTCCTTCGTAACTTGGTGGAAATAGTGCATGTCCGCGATAAATGAAGGTACAATAGTCAGTTTCCACACTTCATTTTACAGAGAGATTCAGGTTTTGGGACGAGTTACCCTTATTAATGCATGACCTTGGTAATGGCATGCCACTTACCATGGTATTAAGGGTTAGAGGCGAATGTTTTTCGTGGTGTAGGGTATCGATCGAGATATTAAAGAATGTTGCAAAGTACCTACCTACTGACAATGTAATAACTGAGTATTAACTCGAATGAGATTTGAAATGCCTATTCTATCCAGCCATTCAAATCCAGCATTTGAGAAGTACAATAGAGAAGAAGAATGCTACAGGGTAGAGAAAACACTTATTAAGTTACTGATCATGACAATCGTGCCACAGTAAATTCATTAAACATAATGGAAAGCAATTTTCAAGTGGGTCTTTTAAGATAAGATTGTTAACACCTTAATCCTAGCATTTATGCAATTGCATGAAGAAAATTGGAATTCATACCAATTTCTTAACCCGAAAATTCATAATTTCTGCTCGCTGATTCCATGTCAAATACTATAATATTTTCAGCATAAATGATTGATTACTTGAATACACGATTAAAAGTTTATTATGTAGGGGAAAATTCTCAAGTGAAGCAATGAATACGCTTCATAAAAGGTTTAACGTTGAATTAACATTTCTAACGAGGGAATATTATGAGAGTTCATCCCTTTTTTCCTTCAAAATCCCAGAAAGTAATGGAGCGTGTGAAATACCTACTCCTGGCAACCTCTGCCGCAGTAATATTTCTCCTTGCATCAACTAATGACTGCGCCAAACTTTACGACCATGACGCGCTGCTTCCTAACAATGGGTGAGAAACTACCTCGGAAGAGATGACTCGGTAATTGTGGGTGGGTTATGAGGGCGAGAATGGGCGGGGGGGGGGGAGGCGAGGACAGAGTGTAATCACCTGCGATGTTCCCTTCGCCTAGTAATTTGGTTCCCATGCGCGCATGAGAGAGAGGTAGAAGAAGTCGGGGTAAGCCTCGTCGGGGATTTACATCTTCCAAGAGAGAGACGGTAGCAACTGGAAATCAAAGGGATCGTGTTAAGAGCCGAAAATATACTCTGGAAGTCGTGAAACATCCGTCAACAGCAACGTTATGGAGGAGAGGAGGAAAATATTAATTTTTCACGGCGTGTGTTTGGGAGTGGAAAAATAATAATGGAATTAGCCTTAAATTACTATAGTCCCACGAAGATTAAGTTAATATTTTCCCTGCCGATGATTGCATGAAGAGTTCAGCCACACATACCTAAATGCATTGCTAAACTATTAAAGCTGAGAAATGGAATTTATATATGTAAGTTCTTTCCGTAGTGATCAATACTCTTCTGAGCAATCAGCCAATCCTGATTCAGAGCTTATCCTATCTTGCTCTGGCACAACTAGATCATCGGTGGATAATGAAAATTAGTTTTTATTACTGCAAGTTTTTCCGAGGGAATGTCGTAATTAAGTTCTCCATAAAAAAAAGATGAGTACTGTGTGAGTACGACAGAAAATATAATATAGGAACTTTACGCATAGGTGACTCGTGAAACTTGTTGCTGCGGCAAGCAGTACAAGCAACAAGTCTTATGAGCCGTTACTATTAAGTTATAACTACTTTAGAGCCGTAATTCAGATTTTCTTGAACGGTATTATTGGAATAAAACTGCTATCAGTAAAAAAGACGATTTTGATTTAAAAATTCCTGCGAGCGAGAGAATTAATGAAACCAATAAGGCCCCAAATACATCCTAAGAGTCAGGGTTTTTTTGCTCTTCAATCTATGAGACATCTCATTATCAGGTAATACTTTCCGGTGAACAGTTCATTGAAATAATGAATTGAAAAATTTTTGATATCGTTTAGAGATTTTAGTTTTTGAATGACCAACAATTTTGGTATAATTAGCTAAGTGTTTGTCCTTGTAGGTATGTTACATTAATCCAAACTCAATTGTTGAACTCATTCTTACAAATATTACGCTACACACGAGAGTAATTTACGGTTCACTGTTCAAAGACGTGAAAGTGTAACTTATTTTTACATTAGTTATTCAGTCCATATTGAATTTCTATAAATTGTAAAAACCACGATAATATCATGCAAGAAACCAAGCAGTCAATTATAAAATGCATCTTTGCACAAAATAAGTTATTATAATGACAATATGGCAATATTTAATGTAAAATGGATATTATGTTTTGCTATTTATTTTTTACTATAATAAACATGATTTTAAACACGGCCGACATCAACACTATTTAAACGAGCAAATTTATATTGTTGCAACGTGCAGGCATTATAATTAGCGAGAAACACTCACAGAGGAACTCTTCAGGACCATTAAAGATTACGTCCCAAAGCATTTCATTTCAGTGGAAGATTTTCTCTGATTCATAAAATACCACCCTAGAGTATTTAAATATATTGCTTTGAATCACGCGAGGCTACCTGAATAAGAGTTTTACGTTTTATAATTGATATTCATATTAATATTTACTCTGCATTTTTCTAATTTAAAGTCAATTGTGAGAGCCTAACTATCCTAGTCTTAATCAAGTACTTTAAAAAATCGTGCTAATACGCCTGAAAATGTTAGACGGAAACAGGTGAAGTGGTAAGAAATTTTCGGAGTAATTCAAGCCATGACAGTAAATAAAGCTGGCCGGGAATACCAAAATGGTGGTGAAATTTTGCACCCTGGATCCGTCGCCGCGGAGAAAGAAACCTAGGAGATGAATGCGAGCGTGTTTCCTTCCCCGAGGATTTCGAAGAATTCGCCGGCTATCATCCCTGTGGACGTTTCATCCCGCCTTCCTGCCATATGGGGGCCATATTTCACGCGCTTTGACTGCCATGCCTCCGTATCTCCACCTCCGATCGTGCTCAGGAGAGAAGAAAGAGGGCAAGAAAGAAGAGAGACTGGGAATGGTCAAGGGACTGAATAAGCGTCTCTCTATTCGACCATACCGTGAAGTAACCAACCTTGAAAGCCTCTTCCTTACGAACTCATTCATTGAAAATCAAAGCTTGGGAAAATTCTCCAATAGCTGCATTTAATCTCTGCATTTAGTACCGCAGCCAACGATTGTAATATCCTTTAAATCGAATAAATGGAATTATTAGTTGAGCCATGGACCATAACCAACGCGCGTATTGTTGAGTCGTACGTTTTTTACTCACCATTACTAACTTTTGGCTACTTTTTTGGGTACTTTTTTGGCTTTTTTACACCAGTACTGACTGGTACATGCTAAATTGCATTAAAAATAAATTGTTCAAATATATAACCATTTCCACATGAAATCACGCATTTTCCCAGATGATACAGAAAAAATAGTTAATATATACTTAAACGTATTTACAGAAAAACATAAATGACCCTGAATATGATAGGGGAATTAACTGAATGTTTGTTTATTAGTGGCAGGGGTGGTATTTATATTTTCATAAATTTTTTTCAAGGAGGAGTGTAATGGAACTATTGGACCTATTAAGATAGCAGATTTAAAATAGGTTGGGCAGTAGGGGTGATTGCGTCTGCAAGGTGACGTCGGATTGTGACCATTCTGTTCCGAAAGAACATATGTTTTGTAAAGAAATAATAAACTGACATTTTCATTTATGACTTATGATATTGAGGATTTTGGTACACTCAAAAATTATAAAAAATTACGTTCGCATGATCGTAGAAATAGATCATTTAATACTAGTTAATATATATAAAAAGGTATGGGAGTTGTTTACTATTTATTTTCTTATGATTTCTTAGGGTAATTATTATTTTAAGAAGCATGGTTGGGGATTGCATGATTCTTTAGAATATTTCACCACGTTTCGCAAAGAAAACAAAAAAAATTAATTTAAGTACCATAGGATAGATAGTTAATTGTCTCGGAAGTACGCAACTGCATGCCAGTTAGACTTTAGGCTATGGAAACCTTTTTGTACTCCAACGAGGAAAAAGAGAAATAAATATATTCTACACTACATTCATTTAAAATTTATAAATAAGTTTTCTTAATTGTAAGTACCATATAGTCAAGTAAATTGAAAGCAGAACCCTCCGATTTAAAATTACTTTCTTTCCTAGTGCTTCAAGGGGTATTAAAAATACATACATGCATACATACATTTATTGGTAAGAAGCCTAGAATGTTTTATGCCGGTATAATAACTTTTAGCTAACCCAACTAATAGTACTATTTTGCATCCCTGCTCTTAGAACCTTTGCTTAATTTGTTATCGCTCGTTTAAAATGTAGGTACTAACCCTCTAAGCATATTAAAGATCCTCAACCCCCTGCCACACACCTATATGGTGGCCTAAAGGGTTTTATGTAGACGTAGTTGAATCATTATGCATTTGATATTTCAAGAATTCATTACAGGTCTTAATATCACACATATGAGTTGTCACCAACGGACAATGCATGAACATGGACTTGAAGGATGAGGATCATCCAGTGGGCAATGCAGTTCACTTACATAAATGAGTTTGATGAAATAAATTTTCTCGGCTCTACAGTGTAAGTTCTATTAGCTGAAATCGATGTTATACTCATCACATTTAAAGAAATACTTAAATTGAAAAGGATATTAACTTTTGAGACTAAAGGGATTTTATGCTGGTTGAAAGAACAAAAAACTTATTTTTCCCATGCTTTTAATGAATTACACTTTTTCCATAGTTTTATAATGGTACTTCAAATTACTATTAAATGTTAATTTGAAAAATTACCATTTAATGGTAATTTTTCCCGTGAAAACAAACACTCATTTTTTTTAGCCAAAAGCCTTTACCTGCATCAAGTGAATTATTGGCAAACATGGGACACTGCTCTTGAGAATTCCGATGGCTATCAGTTTTCGCGTCAAGTATGAATTGTAGATAACGTGCACATCATAAACTATAAGCACTTAATTGGATAAAACCGAAAATATGAAAAGATTTCCGTTTGGATTTACGAAGTGCAGGATACGACCTGATTTTTGGCCACACCAACCATTTGAATATGGGTCTATGAACGTTATGAGCAGAGCTACATCTTTATCTTAAGATTAAATGACGCTGCATATCAATCATAATTAATGATAATGAGTAATAGGCACGTTTCTATTCACCAGAGGAAACGTTTATGGCTGTGGGTCCTTGCCAACGTAATTTTTGAGCGAGTGGAATGTTCCAAAAAAGTAAGTTCCTAATGATACACCAGAGAGAGAAATTGTTAAAGAATATTGAAAGAAGATCGTTTGGGGTAGGAAGAGCAAAATAAGATTACATTAGAATTTATTTCAACGTGTGCTTCGACAACGAAGGTCATTCGCACCGCACTCAAAATAAGAAAAGCACTAAGTGGTATGGTAAGGTGATTAGTAATTTAATCTTAGGAGATGTTTAATATTACTTCAATAATTATTATATGAAAAAGAAACGTGCCCATGGGGAATACTTTTAAGAAGTAATAATATAAATAGCCCATTTAAGAGAGATATTTCCTTTTTTCTGTTCTTTGTATTATATTCCATGTTTTATATATTGATGAAGCTGAAGAGAGTTCATTAATATTTTATCTGCTTATATTCATGATTCAAGTTCTTGCAATAAATATGCTTTACCTTTCAAGCATTAGCGAGTAATAATTGTTAATTTTAGGGACTCGAGAACACAGAAATTGACTAGAGCTTGATAAAATAGCAGGAGAAAAAGAGCTTAGCTTCCTTTGAAAGACTATTCCGGTCTCGGAACTAGATTTTTAAACACAAGCGAAAGATTCCGAATCTTAAATTCCTGAAAATTTTGTATTTTAATCATAGCGAAGCAGATGAAACGTGGGGCGCAAATTACGCCTTCACTCTCATAGGAGAGCGGGATTCTCTAAACTTAGAATACACTTAAAATCGAGGAAATTTATTCGGGAGTTGGAACTCGCGGCTCAAGATAAAAAGTCTGTGGGAAGAAAGGGACCTAGATGGATCGCCTGCTTTATTCACTTTGTCTCACTGCCGGATCCCCGAGCGATGAGAAAAAAGGATGGGGAGGGGACGAGATGCCAGATACGGGTATTATGTCGCGGGAATTGGCGAATAAGACGCTTCCCTCAGGTGAGATTTTTTCTCGTCACCCTGCTGTATATTTTTACCTTTATTTCCACGCGGTCCATTGCATTAAATATGACTTCGCTAGACGCTTCGTGCTCCAACGGTCTACGCTGCGGGTTGGAGCTCTTTTCAACCTCGTGGAGAGAGGGGCTGAGAGAGATAAAGGAGGAGAGACAGAGAGAGGGTGGGATTGGAGGCGAAAGAGTGTTTCTTTAGCTCCCTCCAACTAGCGGGCGATCCCAAAAAAGAAGGCGATGAAGCGGCGAGGGAAAAGAAAACCGTCTCAAGACTTATTTGCCTGTCCCGCGGACGACGCCCGTGCTGGTGGAGACGATAGCGTCTTGGCGAGCTCTTCCCCTTAGCTAAATGACTTGCTCATTTGTCTCTTCCAGGAGTGAGGGAAGGGGCATAACTAGGGAGGGGGAATGCTTGTGTAGAGTGAAGCCGTCTTCCTTTTATTTCCTCATTCTCAGCCCCGTTCGCGGGCGCCCGAAGAAAAGGGAATAAAAAACCTTTTAGCGAGTGATGCTACCTTCTCGGTCTCTACATTCTACGCGGTAAAAAGACTACATTTTCCAAGGGAAATGCTCGGCTTGGGTCCGTGGGATTCCACTGCTTCTGATTTCAACAGAGTCATCGTGGAAAACGTAGATATTTTTATCTTAAGACGCATAAATGCATATTTATAGTTGGTCACTTCTTAGAGATATTTCGACCCAGGAGAAGGCCTGGAGGTAGGTTAGTGTTTCCGGGCTAGTGCTGCACCAGCAAGCGGCAGTAGCTGTGAGGCGACCATGCCAAGGACGAGTGTTGAAAAAAAATCATGTGAGAGCACACAAATCAACACAC
Organism: Platycnemis pennipes; assembly: GCA_933228895.1. Taxonomy (NCBI): domain Eukaryota; kingdom Metazoa; phylum Arthropoda; class Insecta; order Odonata; family Platycnemididae; genus Platycnemis; species Platycnemis pennipes. Next base: position 106,686,095 of record OW121854.1, on the reverse strand, counting down.
TTAAGCAAAATTATTCTCTCATCTTGTCAGGAGTTTTTGTAGACTTGAGATGTATGAAAAATTTGCTTTCAGAGTAGAATAAAAATTGAATTTACGTTAATATCCTCAACCACGATTTAAAAAATAATTTCTTGGCAGAGATTCTGTGAGTCTCTATGCGAATACTAGCAAACATAAATAACCAGTTTTTTGAGGAAAATTTTCCATAGAATTTTTTTCGCTTGAGAGGATTTGTTCCGATTCCATTAAGCTGATGAAAGTTTTATTACTAAATATTTTACGCTCGTCATGCGGCCATTGCTTGGTTTTTGCTAAGGAATCAGAGTTAATAGTTTTTAGACTCAAACCCCTGCCATTTTAAGTATCTTCTCGCCAAGTTATTTTTAACTTCTTCTGCTCTGAAATAGTGGAAAACGGAATGAAGAAGAAACTAAAATTAAATACTTATTTAAGAATTTGTAAATTTAATATTATTTTGACCTCCACTACCTTGGACTAGTAGATAATATCATGGATAATAAGCAACATTTATGTAAATTTAACGAATCACTAAGCCGCAACATTCGAGCATTATTTTGGGAGACTCTATCTCGATCTATGCAACAATAAAATGTAAGCATTTTGCATAAAAGTAATGAGTCTATGCATTATAATGTCAAGACAATGTTGGCAAGATTAAATATATTGCTAGAATGTAACACAAATTTCATATCCTTGAAAGTATGTCACTTCGCAATATTTTTTTTGCAGAAATTAGGTAAAAGCACATGAAGTCAATGTCATGAATAATAACCGATTTTCCCTAAAATAAAACCATCACATAAGCTTATTGCATCCATACTGTCACTCTCACGGGTAATACAAACCCATATCTCATTTGATGCGCTCTAATTATGCAGTTCTATTTATTTATAACTAAGCACCCTTAGTATAAATAACTCTGAAAAATAGTCACAGTTGCGACATAATAGTAATGCTATGATAAACCGATGAAAGAGCATAATATCATGGGAAATGAAATTTTACACTGACTATTGTCATGACGTTTAAAAATGTAAAATGAGTATCGTTTTTCTGCAAACGATACTATTTTATAATACCAGCGTTTTGAATGAACGAGATCTCACGACTCACAATCAGTTAATGTATTTCCTGACATAAAACAACTGCTTAATTCATTATCTTCTATAAAGCATTAAATAGTTGAAAATCATTCTAGGAACCGTTTAATAAGATTACTGAATTAGTGCCAAGTGGTAATGTTAAGCCAGCCATGGTGCTGTGACACTTTGGCCTGGCATTTCATAGATTGCGGGCTCTCACCCCACCGAGGAAACAGAAGTTATTACTGTTTTATAGTTAATCTTTAGGGTAATTTAGGCTCAACGGTACGACACAATCTCAGACGTCGGAGCACCTTAAAACCTACTGCTACAACAATACTGTAAATCCTCTCCCAGCATGGAGAAAAAATTGAGCAATGACAACCAATAGAATCGCTTCTCCAACCTTGGTATCGTCTGCCAAATATCCTTTCGACGAATATGGGTTAAGTGTGGCGGGACGATCAGGAGATCTTTACTCCGCCGGAGCAGCGACAGTTGCCCGATATATATCCTGCCTGCTGGGGAACAACGACATGGGCCCCGGCAAACGTCAAGGGGCGCAAAGGTAAGGGGACAGGGTCGTGGATGCACCCTGGTGAGGAGGCATGCATGGAAATGAGGCTCCCGGGAAAAGCGCAGGGGAGTGGCGAATGGAAATCGCGCAGCAGGCGCAGAAGGCATTTTCATCGCCACTTCCAACGGGGAACCTGTGCGAGGGAAACCACTTTCAAGCCCAACTCCCGTAATTCCCCCCGCCTCCGCGCCGTCGGCATCCGCCGGGAACGTGCCAGTCTTGCAATTTTCTTACCGAAACGTCCTTATTTACCGTTCACCTTCCTCGTTACCCTTCGGGTCTCCGGTCATTCCTGCCTTTCCCACCGAAGACGTGCCTGTGCTACGTTAAAACGTTCAAGCACCAACCTAATTAACTTGTATTAAGTACCATACTCTTTCCGAGGAAGCTAGTAGAAGGTGTATAGTTATTCGGGGGAGGTGAATGACAACTAAGGTCATTTGCGCTACTTTATATAATTAGCTATTTGGAAATAGGTATGGTTTTTTATGAGAAAGAAGTAGCGTCGGCATTAGCCAATTCTGAGTCTAGTCCTCGAGGGGTTCGCTGTTTTAGGTTCCAACCAAAAGGAGTACCTACTGAACTTGAAATTATCTCCAGGAAGCACTAAAGTAGGGATCGGTATACGTTGGAAATGTTGGTATATTCATGCCAGCAAAAATGGGATTTGTAAGTTTATTTTCACGTATTTCATCATGCTCATATGAATTTTCCTAAACGGTTCTGTGCTTTAGCGGCTTTAACACAATTCTGGGACATTCTAAGTCAGCTAGCGGGCATTGAGCTAGGCAGGCGAGAGCGTTAGTACTCTCTGTCACTATACATAGCATTACTATGTCTCATACTAAATGATCTTCGTATGTCTCAACCTAAGTTATCTTAGTTACTTGATGCAATCGTTAACACCTCTCATAAAGGACAATCATGTTAAGTTATACACTTCATGCTAAAGAGTACATCTCTTTTATACACCCCTTCCTTTTTTCAAGTCTAACCACCCGGACCCCGTAATTTCCACCTAAATGCTCTTGAGTTGAGTTATCAAGTTTCTCTGCGGAAATTATAGAGGCTATAACGGAAATCTGGGGGTCAGGGTTCGAGTCTCGGTCAAGGAGAGAAATTATTTCTCTGGTTAATATCTACTATTGTCTATGCCATGCCTAAACGTGCCTAAATTGATGATTAGTGTTAGACTTGTGCTTTAGGAGAACCAAAAGTTAAGATTAATTTGCAATATCTACCCTAAAACCGACCTGGCTACTGCGGCCTGAAAGGTGCTTAAGACCTAAAGGAAAGGTAAAACCATAGGATTGGAAGGGAAAGGAGGAAGGGTGAAGAGAAACTATGCTTTATTATGATCGTTAGCAAATAGCCTAACGTAAGGGTGTAATTATTCGCCAGGTAACAAGGTATTCCTTTTTAGTTCACCTTATCATCCCGCTCACTTTTCTTTCGCGTACGTTTCTGACGCTAAGTTTAAATATAACACATTGTCTAAAGTTTTCCATGCAATGTTAAGTCTTGGGAGGCAGAAATTACCAAACAGCCATATCTTAATACGGATACAAATGAGAGAGAAGGGTAATGAAGATTTAATGAAGGAAGAAGCGGCTTTTAGTCCTCCTTTCGTTTACGCAGCCCTACGCAGCCCTACGCAGCAGATAAGGGAGGTTAAGTACTGGAAAGGATGGGAAAGAGTGGAGAGTGGAGAGAAATCAGGTATTAGCCTGCCATTAGGTAAAGGTCCCTAGGGTTTTATAGTTTATATGTTATCGAATGGATGGGGTGCTGAACTTAGAATGCTTTCTACACGGCATTTTGTGTCGTTCTTGAAAGTCTATAATATATTAATATATTTGCCAACACTTGAACCAGGTCACAAAGAGTAAGAAAGAGAGCTTTTGACATCCTAATTACTGTTTTTATATATTACATTTCATTCTTGACCGTAAATTACCTCATGTTGGTAATGTACAATTAAATTATTTAAAATTATGTTTATGTATGTATGTTAAAACGTGGAAAATATTGAGCGTCAGTTACATGACCTATTCCTAGATGATTACTTTCAATCATTGCTGTTCTGCATGCGTGCATAACGTATCTGCATTGAAGAAAAATTGAGGAAAGAAATTGAACAAAGGATAAAATGACGAATAAAGCAAGCGTTAAACTTCAACCGGATACCAAAGAAGTTGGTGGGGCACTTTACCAAAGAGATGAATTTTAGCATCAAATTATAAGGCAATTAGACACAGCCAATGGCTAATATTCACCGTAATCTCACATAATGAATGCCGCTGAGCAATTTTTACCTTATGTGTTGAAGGCAATTTAAATTTAGTTTCATACACCTCTTTTCTTCAAACGTATTTTTTTAAAGCTGCAGTCCATACTCAAAGAGGAGCACACCACCGCAGCAATACACTAGTCATAAGAACATAGCGTAGATGAAGATGCATTCTTAATCAGTATATTCCTCCTGAATATCTCCTTTCTCCCTCTTGCTCTTCACTTATCCCTTTGTTTCCGGCAGCATCTTCGAATTCCACCTCACGGAACTAATGTACACATTCACTGCACACTTCTCCCAGAAACACCGAGTGCTTGCTCAACCTTGAGTTTTAATAGGCTAATGGGACTTCACTATTTTCACCACTCCACGCTTCCCGAATTTCACGCTCCACAATTTTTCGACGCTCTTCCGCTGCCAGAACCCTTTCCATCCTCTTACCTTCTCTTTCTCTCTCTTTTCTCTGCCTACCAGAGTTTTTTTCGCGCGAGATATTTCGCAGTTCATTTATTAAGGGCTCGTAGTGGCGGAATTCAATTATCGAGGCAATCTCTCCGAGTGATGCAGCAGCGAACATCTGTGTATCTTTCAGAGGAGGTCACAATAAGTGTCCGATGGTTCCTTTTCGTTTACCGTACAAGCTACCCTGTTTATTTTCATGACGTTCTCCGAAAAATAAGGAATAATGAATTATTCACGGCCGCATGATGTGCCGTATGGTTTATGAATAAGAAACAGATGCTTGCCTGGAAAGAAATATAAAGTAAAGATACGATAACAGGAAATTTGTTTCGTGTTTATCGTAGGTAAGGATCACTCGAGGTTCAGCATCGAAACCGACCTTTCAAAGCTAATTTACACAGTAGGAAGGTTTAAAGACCAGTGCAAACAATGTAAATCCTTGCTAACTAACTTTTAAAGCATTTTATAGCCTTTTGTATTGTGTAAAATAACACTCATGCACAATCATCGTTCAAGTAATACATGATTTAATTGGACGACTGCTTACTTGACATCATACTCGAACAGCTGACTGGCCTGACAGGAAAAAATTCAGGTAATTATGTAAAATTTTTGCGCACAGCTTAGAATTGAACATCCTTTCAAGGATCATCGTAGAATGAGCTAAATAATTATTATTTCAGTAATCAAACATTAATCGATAAATGGATCATTAATTCCTAAAAAATTGGGGATCCACACTGAGAGGTGACTTCGTTTTTATATAATATTTTTTTAGGGTCCTCTGTTGTATAACACTACAATAAGGAATACAATCAACTAAAGCCTTTGACCATAAAATACCTGGGTTCTCAAAAGCCATGAGTACAATATATACTAGGTAGTTCTCTAAAGAAGAGGTAATAAGGCCTATCCTTACGTTGATTTTAAAAGTTCTTGTTGCTGGGTTTGATAACATTTTCATTGGAAATGAACGATTGGTTGAAACGAATCCAAATGGCTACTTAAATAAAATTCTTACTTGAAAATGCATTAGAAAAATAATATTTTATTATATTTTGTAGCAAATATAAGAATCGAGTGGAGGGTTGCTTGGAACCAATCCTAGAATTGTTGACCGACGATAATGATACATTTTGTATTCAAATATTGAGTGATATAGTCACTAATTATCTAAATGTATTAAATATTGGTTTTACTTTACATTTTAGTACGATTAATTATAATTTTAACGAAATTAACGATGAATAACATTTTTTCTCGGTATCATAAGTTTTGTTACACCCTATGAATAACTGAAAAAAAAGAAAATTTAAAGGAAAATATTAGATGGAAAGAGTGAACATGGCAAAGGTAGGTGACATTTCTCGATAACTCAGGAAATGTATGTAGGGTGGAAATTGTTGTAGCATCTATAATTTAATAATTTCAAACGAATTTATTGTTCACAATCATTAGAATCCTCTGACAACTTCGTGATTAAAACTAGTATTTAATCATTGCATTCAATATAAATACAGATACGACGTCAAGCTTTTGCAAAAAAAATAGATTCCAAAAGCTTGTAAATTATTTCACTTACTCGTTACCGACAAATCATTTCTAAGTTCGTCCCAAAAGCGTGAGATAAGCGCTTTGCATTTAGCACCATCTCAGTGACCTTAATAATTGGCGGGTTAAGTAATCGATACAGTGCCACTGCATGAACTTCCTCGACCAATTTTGGAAATGATGAGCGCTTTGATTAACAAGGGTCTGATCAACCTGTCTCGTGGATACAACTAATCTTCGAGAAGAGAGTAATTAAAGTCCCACTAAATCAATAGCAAATAGACCCTGACATAGATCTTCGTCTCAGGAGCCTTTTGTCGCAATAAAAGACCTGTTTGAGCAATTATCTCAGAAGGGAAACTTTAGGAACACGAGAGCAACTTTAAGTACGTGCTTGGAGAATGCTTACCTCGAGCTAACCACGAATTTTTGTAAACCACTTCTACACAAGTTTCGGGATTGTAAAAAACATTAAATTTATTCTTAAAGTTATCGAAAGATCTATGACGAGGAAAATGATTCTCTAAAATTATAAGAAACGAACTGCAGACATAGGAAAATAATCCATAATTAGGGGCACGTTTGTGAAATTTACTTTTCAATTGTTTAAGAATAAATTTCAGCATTACAATTCTAATGAAAGAGTTTATAATACTTTACTCAAGGAAAAAGGACTTAAAGTTCATTGTGATAAAAAGCGATTTCGACCCAGTAATTTTTGAAAAGTGCTATAATTATATGATCTCGTTCTTAAGTGCTATAATTGTTTGCGTCTTAGATATAGTGATTAGCATAAAAAGAGGTGGAAAGAAATTTCTTGGAATGAATAATATTATAAAAAATACCATGAACGATAAATTAATATTTATTACTTATTTAGCATAAAACATCAGAACTATCATTTTAGGGGAAATTTTGTACATACTGATGTACAAATAAGTCAACATGACCACCATACGTCTACACCTCGCGCCAATAAATATAAATTTTATTCTTAGTAAGTATTCATTATAAAAGAGTGCCTATACCGGTAATGATGACTCACTCTCAATTATTTTAAACTTCAGGAATGTCAAAAAATGGTGACTTCGAACTCATTAAGAGTAAGACATGCAATGAAACCTATCATGTCTAGGTAAAACATCTGGTTTAACGAAGCTTGATCAAAATTAAAGTAAATTCTTTTTCTAAAGGAAAATAGTAGGTACGTATCTTTATTCAATTCACAAAAATGACCATTGGGCAAATCCTATGAAACGCATTCGCCGTGTGCGATTTCAGCCAGTAATTTAAAATGAGCTATCACCGCTAATTATTTAACTTAAAATGGAGAATATTAGAGAAGCAATTTGCTTGATAAATTATAACTGAAATATTGTAATACGGAGGAAAAAATAGCAAGAAAAAATTTCATGTAAACTTCATCATGGGTGTTTTCAAGTCTGTTTCCATACTAAAACGAGCTTCAGACCGGGAAAAAAGGTATACGGATAGAAATGGAAGGGATTGGATCTCGCTCCCTCCCATCAAGCAGACTTCACTTGTTAGCTTTTGTCATTTAATGTACGGCGATTATAAAAGACGTTTTTGTCTGAATTAAACTAAATATTAGTGTTCAAAAATATCATAATGACTACAATATCAGGTATATTTGAAAAGCAAAAATATATTAAAAATGAATACAAATAGCAAATATTCAATTAATTATGTTAATTATTATAATTTGATGATATGATTTGTTCTGCTAATTAGTCTTCATTATCATAACAAAACATCAATCCTATTAGTGATTTGGCGTAGCCCTCCGCTCGAGAACGCTATCGGCTCTAAATCTTCATGCTCTCATAATTTCTCTCTTCCACAGCCGTCACTACATCTCATGCGAGTAATTGTTTTTTTCACTTTGCCCATTCCCTTTTATCTTGATGGCTTTTATATCAGATCCTCATGCCTCAGTAGATGGCCAATTAGGTTATTCCGTCTTTTCTTTAATGGTGATATTCCCACTCTTCTAGATACATCCTTGTTTTATGTGCTACTAATTTTACCATTGAAGAAGCTATGAGCATAACCTGTAATGGCTACATTACTTCAAACAATATAAGCAATAACCTACCTTACTATATATCTCCGTAAAATTCCAGATCCATATCGTTGTGGAACTGTTTGCAAATAGCTGTCAAAATTTTTCATAACATCCGCAAAACTATACTGTGAAATTTACCGCAGACAGCCAAAAACGAAATTTATACTTTTACGAGTTGCTGGGTTAACTCAGATCTGTTATAAAATTTTGTGCGGTGAGGAGTAGGCCATTTTTGGTTCATGAAGTACCATTATAATTAATTGAACAACCTTGAAAATCGAAAAAAACGTAAATCTTGACGTACCTTGGACGTGAGAGTAAAAACTATTTTCCCAAAGCAAGGGTGAAAATATGGTTTTCGGCAAAAATATATTTAAGGTGAGCGCAAATACTAAATGGGTGACGAGAGACACACATAGCCCACCTGTGACATTGACATTGTGACATTGACGAGAGCGTATGAGTGATGGACAAGGCAAGGAAACACGCCTGGTTGGTTTTTTTGTGGGGTGTGGAAAGGAGAAGGCTTGGGAGCTTCCGATAGGAGCGTATATCCAAGGCTGAGATACATGTGCGAGCAGACGTGAAGGGAGTTGTGCGAAAGCAAAACCATCCCTTTGCCCGGAGAGACAAAACATCGGAGACGTGACGGGGGAGAGGGAATACGGAAAAGATCAAATTCGAGATGGTAAGCGCCCCTACCGCCATGTGCGGGATACAATCAGCAATAGCCATTCTGTTTACAAATATGAAGCAATTAGCGGAAGGCGCCCATTGATTCTCAACGGGAGGGATAGAAGTAGGAAATATTAAGGAAGTTGTGATTCTAAAGGAGAGAATCCTACACCTAACATCTTTAAGTAATTTATCTTACAACGCTGAATTTGTCCATGCTGTAGCTTTATTTTCATGCTGGAATCTAAATTTCATTCGCTTTGCATCTATGTTACCAATCGTCCGCTGTCACCTTCGTGTCATTACATGGCTGATATTATGTTCAAAATAGATGTAATTTTCAAATTAGAAAATAAAGACTTTTTCTTATTATCACCAATGTTATGTTATCATGGATTGAGAATCGATTGAAAAAGAAATAAAACACTCACCAATACAGTCTAATTTACCTATAGCAGCAAAGAATCAAATTCAAGTGTACAGACAAACAACAGTAGCGATATTTGCGTGAATTGCATATTATTGAAATTCAGGTTATGTAGCAACGGATGGTTGGTTGGTTACTCAGGGGAGGTGACCGACAGCTGAGATCATTTGCACAATTTGGGATAGGTGTGTAATTCGGTAATGGTAGGAGTTTTTTTAGGGAACGGAGGAAGGGTGGAGAGAAACCCGGCGTCGGCATTAGCCTACTCTTATCGAAAGGCACCAAGGGGACCACGGCTTAATGTCCCATTCGACGGACGGAGTACTGTACTTGAAATGCCCTCCACTAGGCACTCAAGTGGGGACCGGTTTTCCACTGAAAAGTCCGCCACTGCCGGGAAACGAACCAGGGCCCTCGGGATGGGAGGCCAGTACTCTAGCCACCACACCAACCCGATCCCCTCGATTTTTTGTTTTCTTAGTTTAACATTGGTCCTGGCTTCCTTTCTCTTCCTGCATACCAAATTATATGATCATATATATATATTTATTTTTTGGTGACTGACTTATATTGAGGATTTCATCTACGGGTACTGAGGAAAATCTCTCCGACATGAAATATTTATGAAATACTACGAAAATGCATAATGTATACTTTGGTTCTTGCCGGCATGAATTAATCATTAAAAACCAGTGACATAGTCTTAATATTTTCATTGATCTATTCTCCTTATCAATAACAATGAGGCCAGTACTCTAGCCACCACACCAACCCAATCCCCCTTGAAGCAACGGAGCTACAAACTTGAGCATGAGCGTATTTGACGAGCCTCGAAGGATGCAATTGGGAAAAAAACAGCAGTTTGGAAATCATGGCATACCAAGCTGCTCGAGTCCTAAGAAAGGCCACGTAATTGTTATGGTATCTGTTGGCTCAAAGAGAAGCAGCCCGGCGAACTAATTCGCTGAGCACGCTGCCGTTTGTCGTTAGGACCGTGATTTTCCAGACATGGCTCCTCTCCAATCGGGTCACGGTCTCGACGCGTTGAGAGTGATAGAGCGACGAGGGCTGCAAGACGATCCTCATGGGATGGAATCGGCGGGACCGCGGCTGGTATTCCGACCGCGGCGGCGGCAGTCACCACGCCCAATTGATCGAGAAAGGAAAAACGGAAGCTCCCCTCGTCCTTGGAGGTGGAATGCTCCGAGATGGAGAGGGGGTAGGAGGAGATGTAAAGCGATACGCTTTCCTCCCGAGGCCCACGATTCAACCCGGCCCGAATGAGGCACGCGTTCTTAAGTTAATGCGGTTCGGTTAATGCGTTTGTTCAGCAAACGCACCCATTCTCCCCGCCCCAACCCTCTCATGCCCACGACCGAACCCCCACTCGCATAGCTTCCTGCTTCTTCCCACAACCCCTTTCTACACTCATTTTCCCAGAGCAGGCCTCTCTCTCTCTCTGTTTCTCCCTCCCCCTATCCGTCCGAATCGACCGTCGAACTTCGAAAACACTTTACGGCCACAAACAAAAGGGTCGACGTAATCAAGTTAGTCCCCTTCGCCCCTCTCTCACTCTGTCTCCATCTAACATTCCGCAATGCTCTCCTCAGCTCTGTCAATCCTCCATTCTTCAAGGTTTCCCCGCAGGCCTTCGACCAGGCTCACACAATGGCCCTCCGGTTGAGAGGATGACGAGAAGGAAAGCGCTTATGGTCAATTTCTATATTTCCTTGGGATAAATTTTAATTTCGGACCTTACAAATCAGATTAATCACCAGTTTTAAAGGCGTTGATTGCCATTTGCAATCTTAGTTTCCTTGAAAAACCAATGCCAAAGGCGTGACCTGTTCTAAAAAAATACTAACAGCGGAGGGAAGGTTGTAAAAGCGTTGGCATGGCAAAGCAAAAGTCACAATTTCGGATCCCAGTACTGACATGGATGTCCATTATGTGTTAATGGTTAATATTAGGACAAGGCTTAGATTAGAGAGTAAGATATTACCTAAGCAATAGGAGAACTTCTTATTTCTTACTACTTCTCCAACAGAATATTCCGAATAACCCTAATTTTGAACATTTTAATTAACCGGCTACCAGACCAGTCAGGCAATACCATGGTGAAGGGTTCAAATACAACTGCATATATATTGCATTAATTTTTGAATTGAGTGGGGTACAGTCATATTTTTAGTTACTCCAACGGTCATTGTTATATCGCACCATCTAACATAGAACTAAAATGTAGGACAAGCAGAACATCCATCCCCTAAACGGAATTTGAACCCGCGACTCTTCATATTTTGCAGTATTTTTAAAATAAGTTAGGTAAAAATTGAACATATATTTTCCATCCTAATGTAAAAGCTGAAAATAATGTCGACGAATGAAGTCCATAGGCTATAATTCAGTTTTTTTTTCCTGGTTATGGCAAATAAAGATATACTTAAAATATATATTTCAATGGATCCATTTTGAATACAATTACGAAATCCTAACCCGATCTATTCCATCTCAACGAAGTAATTGAATGCTCCATTAAACGTATTCTCAGGGACGTACTCATAAAAATCACACGTACTTATTATCTTGAGAGAAACGATAAGGATGTATTGAAGGACTAGATGTTCATCTTTGAAGCAAAAGGAATAGCAACTAAACTGACTTAGAAATCGGATAATGGATAAAGCGGAAATGGGTAAGTATTTTAATACAGAGGAATGAGAAATTTGTGCTTAGGAGGTACTGCTGCTCGAGAGTTACCTAAAAAGCTATTCTGTTTACAATTTTCCTTTTCTTTACCTGTTGGTGTAGACGGAATAACCAAAAAGCAAATAACTAGAGCACTTATGATATTCTGATGAATAATTGTATTGCTCAATATTAATATTCATCTTTATATAATAATTCTCAATATTAAGATGAAGGATTGAATTAGCAAGTAGAAAGACACAAATATATGTAATATCGAATAAAACTAATTTCAAATCACATAAATAAAATCAAATCAGCTAATCAATCATTAAATATTAAGAAATTCATGCAAACCTTTAAAATGTATTAAACTATCCACTCATGAATAGTATGATGTATTTGTCAGCCAATTTTGAGTCGCCATCTGTGAATGCTTTTTTCAATATTTTCTCTCAATATATTTTCTCCATCGATATTGGCATAGTATACAGCGGCGTCCTTATACAGAAGTCTTTTTATAACTATTCAATTTCTTTAGCTTTTCAAGTTTACAAATTTGTAAGAGAGAAAATGGAAAAGAAATTTGAATTTATGAATGAAGGTTAGCATTTTATTATGAATTAGTTTTTCATATTATTGAATCAATTTAAAATTAACTATTTAATTTTTTCACCAGCATGTAGACAATATCAAACACTTTCTATCATAAATTAAGATTTTGTTAACTTTGTGGTGATTAGTTTATTCAGGTAGGTAAGTGAAAAAGATTAGTCGATCGACAGGACTTTTATACCGATGCTGGTATAGATTACTATTTGTGACGTTTGTCTTTTATTGAAATCTAACGGTATTGTTGAGTTTTGATGGAAGAAATCCAGCAGGCTCTTTATTTTTTGGAATATTCCTTTCACAACATCAATCCTCTCTTTGAGTCCGCTTATTTCCGGGCACTCTTCAGCTCTCGTCTCTAAACCTCCTTTGAACTACTGCTTGACGTTGCGAGGACAGGCCCTTGAGACTATTTGCATATCGAGGCTTCAAAATTCTTTAGCAGGGCCTCGGCCATAAGGGAAAGCCGAATGAATCTGCACTGTTTGAGTAGTTGTCCTCTCATTACTCGCCCTTTCTTTGACCTTATCCTAATAAAGGGGAAACTATAAAAATATTTGTCATATGATTATTTTCGGTTTTTACACATGCCATTTATTTTGTTAAGGCCGTTTTACACGGTCATTGAAACTGCGCAAGTTGATGCTGATTCCGTTTGAGCAGTCATCTGCGAAAGTCTGTGACGTAAATTGCGAGGACGCTTGCTTGACAACTTTACACGGTGCAATCGTCGGTGCATTATGTCAGGGACAATATACCATTCAGTAGGGGTAATTTCGTCAATATATCGCATAGCGGCAAGATCTGTTAAATAGCAATTAATTGGACGTGAAAGATGCGATACATTTCCACCACTTTAAAATATGTTTTAAGCCATAGACTAAACCATGGTTTGAACATAATAGTGGAGACCCTAGTCCCGTATACTTAGCCCAAAATTTGCACCACAAACGAACGAATGTGGACCAAGGTAACGAGTTCTTCCTTTACGCACGAAATTTAAGCTTCCACGTGATTAATCGCCCAGCTCATCAATATTGCACTTTATTCTCTACCTAAGGAGTTGAGTGCAAACAAAAACACCAAACTCAATCGTCAACAACCTATTTAATTGCTAGAATTCCCGTGGCAGTTGGTTACCGCTACATCTGCACCATCTAGTGAGAGTAATAAACTTCAAACTTGCGCGAACGCATGTATCAGATTAGAACATGTTTTAATTTGATCGCAAGCGTTCGCGCAGTGGCGCTGCCTGTCCTCGCAAGTCGTCGATTAACACGGCGCAATATTTCTTGCGCAAGTGTTCTCGAAACAGTCTGCGCAGTATCAATGACCGTGTAAAACGGCCTTTAGAATCGCAAATAGATAGACCGCATTCAGAAATGAAGATACGTATCCATCGTATTCTCTTTTGACGACTTATCTAAGGCAACTCTCAAATGACGTTTGATAAAAGGCAACATTTGGAACGAGATATTTTGGTCGGTAGTTACAGTGAGAAAGTTTTCACAAATTCATTAATGTAAGTTACCATGATATTAACTGCGACTGCAATTTGAGCTGTTTCCAAAATATTAGCTTTGCTTATCTCCATCGTCTCAGGCTCAACTTGTAGAAGTTCATTTGATCGTAAATGAAAAGTAAAAACTTTGTTATATTCCACCAATTTATAAGCTTTGCTTCTGAAACGGGAAGCGACTTATGGTTCTCTGCTCCTAAACCGTGTACGTTAACCCACCAGGTTAACCTCACAGGCAATCACTGGCAAGAAAAGGGCCAGTAATCGTCCAAGTATCAACTCTTAAGACCTGGTTACACGATACATTAAGCCGTACGAGTTAATGTGTAAATGAATGAACGCGAGAATGAACGCGAAAATGCACCGTGTAATCACACCAAAATGCAAAAATGAATGAATGCGTGAACAGAAAATAGAATCTGTTCTATTTGGTTCATGCATTCGCACAAGTTGAGGAGAAACCATTCACGCAAATGTACATGGACCCGTAGGTGTTAATGTATCGTGTAACCAGGCCTTTAGGAGGATTCCGTTATCAATTGGTTCTTTTCCTTACAGTTGAAGTATTCACTTACTAGCCTTCTATTTGAACAGAAAAAAGGCTGTGACCATCAATGATCGCAGGATATAGTGATAATTACTAGCAAAACCATTTTTGGTTTTAGATTTAATTCTTATCAATCAGCGACCGAAACAAACTTTTGAAATCGTTCCACCTGGGTTTTCAAACAAAAGAAACCCAATTTCACGAGTAATGAAAATTTTCGAATATACAATGGCAGCAGAAGGAGTAGCTCGGACACATCGGTTCAATGATTCTAACGACCCTTTCTGAATGCAACCAATGGGTCCTTTCGATTAAAATTCACCGACATCTAAACGAGACACTCGCACAAATACACTCTACACAAAGCACTCACGTCACCCAAATCTTGTCCATCTGTGCTTCGATATCGACGTGGGTTGGGGAGTCTGGAGATGAAATGAGACCGCCACATTGCGAAGAGAAAAGAGGGTAAAAGGGAAAATAGAAGGAGGAGGAAGAGGAGATTTCAGAGGGTTTCAAGTGTGTGGGTTGAAAAGAGAGGGTACCGTTTGGTGAGGGATTGATTGAAAGGAGAGAGAATAGCGAGAGGTTTTTCGGAGCGGGCGTCTACTCAACGGTGTATTGACTGGGGTGGGGACAAGAGGAAATGGTCGGTAGAGGCAAGGAGCAGGGGCGCAACCCATCCATCTTCTGAGTTTTGACATCAATTCATGCTGGTGGTTGGTCCAACTTGCTCCATTACTAAGGAGACGGGGTGGAGTGAGTCTCTAAGACGGAGGCAGGAAGGATAACTGGGACGGATGAATTTCGGTGGGAATCGGAGGTTTTGGGTGAAAAGGGAATGGTGGGGCCTCGAGGACCTTAGGTAGATGGGACGCGGGAAAGGAACTAGGCTTTGCACTGGCCTTGCGGTTTGAACAGCTCATGATTCAAGGCGATTAAGGAGAGCGGACACCCCAAATGACTTGCATAACGTCTGGATGCCGGGTCATGTTTATTGTCTGAAGTGGCGCATGCGATTTCATCAAGATAGAGTGTTTAATGCCTTTGTTTCGCTTCCTCATTCTCGCAAACTAGTTCTGTCATATACGCAGGCCTGCTTGAAGAAATTTTTCCTACGATAATCCTCCTCCCCTTTATTCTCCCGCATTTGATCCCTCCACTTGAGAGAACGTGTAGTTTTCTCGAATAATCTTCAAGTTTATGTGGGAACGGAGAATGATGGAACAAGCAAAAACATTTAAAACTCCATGTACACAGTACTGGTTCCTTCATGGCCGTTAACTCTGAGACAAAGGTGATTTGTTTTACTACGCTGTGCATGACTTTATATTGCAAATAATATCTAAGCTCATATCTCTTCATGCTTATGTTAGCATGTTGACATGAAAATATTACGATGTCAAAATGGGCACTGAGGACATATTTATACTTCCAAATTACTACAGTTTAACATATAGAAGTAACAAATTAGGAGAGTTCAACTTTTGGACGAAGCCATACAGGGATTGGTTTTCCTCACACATAATACCTAACTGTAACGCAAATAAAGTATGTTTCTAATAAACACACTTATTACTTTATTATTAAGTTTTTTCAGTTAAACTCAGATCACCGTCTGTTGACCTACCACCCCCTGCTACACACCCTTCTCGCAGGGTGGACTATAAATATATATCGGCCACTTCATTGAACGGTTCTGATAAATTATCGAATAGGTAAAACGGCTGGATGTTACGGTTTCCCGACGATTTCGTAGTGTATGATACTTTTTTACTTCGGTCTTAGTTGTTCAGAAATCACACTGAAGATGGAACTACTAAAATGGTCGTAGTAAACACGTTGTAAAAGTAACGCTTCTAAGACATGCTACGAAATTTCATATTTTGCTATGCAGGAAAGGAAGACTTTTAGACTTTCTACAAGTGTGGAAGTGAGGAAACATTTCATTGGGACATATATCTGGAGCATTCTACTATATGGCAGCGAAGCATGGACAATAACAGCAGCAGATAAGTCCAAGCATCAAGCATTTGAAATGTGGTGCTACCGAAGAACAATGAAGATAATATGGATCGATCGAGTGACAAACCAAGAAGTCTTAAGACGAGTGGAAGAGAAGAGATGTCTACTGAAAACCTTAAAAAGAAGACGGGACAACTGAATAGGCCACATCTTAAGACACGATGGCCTGATGAAGACAATCGTCGAGGGAAAAGTGAACGGGAAGAATGGAAAAGGCAGGCCTCGTATGAGATATATAGAGCAAGTTGTGAAGGATGTAAGAGAGAGGAGTTATGTCAATGTGAAAAGGTTGGCCGATAGAAGAATCGAGTGGAGAGCTGCGTCAAACCAATCCTAGGATTGTTGACCGATGATGATGATGGTGATGTTGAAGTCTTGAGTTCTTGAATATGGAGATTTGTTAAAGATAATTGAAAACTAGGAATTTATTCTTCAAATTCATTATAATTTACCAGTTCCCAATTTTTATACGAAGCTTCAATTCAGTCGGCGTATTTTGCCAATGGAGGTGACTGCTGAAGGGTTAAATGAAAGCAAAAATCATGAATCCTCCCAAAGCCCTAGTTAAGATTTCTTTGTATTTTTTGAGTAAATGCCTCACTGAAATTAAATATTGCAATTTCAATTTCGGTGTAACATCCTTAGCACGTTGTAAGAAAACTCTTGTTCACTCAATTCTATTGAAGCGTTGTATTGGCGTACTCTCATTCATATTTATTTTACAATGTTATTCTTTAATTTCTCGTCCTACTATTACTATTCGTATTAGGATTTGAAATTCAGCTTACAACTGGTGCATAGTGGGTATATGTAGGTTCTCCACTTCTTCTTTATCGCAACTATCACATTCAAACAAGGCACGCTAGTCCATTGGATTTTTCTAACTTTTAATAAATCAGTAATCATAAGGCAGAGTCATATGGTAGAGTCCATGTCCTTGGAGGTACGACTGAAGAGCCTATCGACTGAAATATTTGGATTCCTATATTTATCCGATTTGACGGTTGTCATCTATCCAAGTAACCTTCACCTGGAGCTCGACGCTATTCCATTTAATTTATAAAATATTGTATCGTAAGAATTTTACCTTTAATTATTTGAATCTGCTTTCCTGCAGTTTTCAAAAAATGATGGAATAGTGTCCAAGTATTTCTTCTAATGAAAGTAGCGACGAGTTCGGTGTTCCCTACCCCAGCAACGGAAGTTAAAGTTGAATTGACCTATTAGGCATTTCCACCATTGATGTTTTCAGGTAAGATTCATCCCACTCAAGTCTGGCACCAACTAGCATTATAAGGCTTGTCAACAAAGTAATTTTTACACGCTGAAATAATTCTGTCAACGTCTGAAATTAAACCCCCAGCTACAGCATACAAGTTGATATCATAATCTTAAAGTTTTTAAAATTAATTAAACATCTTTATTTGTTCAGAAAAACTACTATCTTGTTACTATCTGGAATAAACATCACAAACAACCGTTTAGTCAAAATCCTTCCCGGGTGGGAATCGAACCCTTGACCTCGTATGATGCAGGAAAGAAATTTACCCCGCCATCATCGAGACCGACAAAGACAATTATGGACTCTGGCTGCCATATTCGAAATAAATAACCGTCTTGAGCTATTCCAACGCAATTAGGCTGAAACTCCAATTGTTTTAGAATTTATTTTCAAGCACGTACTAAACAATGTAAAGAGTTCAGTGCATAATATATTTCAGCATTTTTATTATAGGTATCACAAAATTGCCACATAACAAATTATTTGCAACAAAAGAGATAAATATGGTACTTATGCAGATTTTATTCGAAATAATGCATACAAAATAGGATATAACATTCGGCAGCTTTTCGGAGGATGTGCGTCAGACCTTTTCTACAAATATTTACGTACTTCGGGATTGTTGGGGACGATAATTTAATATTACTCCCAAAATCGCGCACCTCTTGATCTGAACCGAAGGAAATATTTCTCCTGGTTTGGCAACGGCTGTGGCCCACTTATCCTTCTCTTCGTAAAAATCTCTCCCAGTGTTCCCGACAATTTGGGACCGGGCCACGTCCTTTTACTCATCTCTTTACATTCCGCTCTCCGTAGAGTCCTCATCCTGACCCTTATTTATTGCGATGAAAGGATGCGCATCCATTTCCTCCGTCTCGTCTTGACGTGCTCCGTCAACCCCTCTCCCACCCCTAGCCTTCCTTCCAAGGGACCAGACCTCTTCCTTGAGTGCCGAACACTCATTGGAGAGGAGCACCGCATCCACGGAAAAAAATACGGAAAGGATAAAACGGGCGAGCTTCGTCGTCACCGTCAGCATGAATCCGTACCATAGCTTGAGTGCCATTGAAACATATATGCATAAGAAGTTGGCGTTATAGATATGTAAGAAGAATTCAACCAATGCTGAAATGTTACTTGAATGAACCTCGTGCATATTTCTCGGTTAGTTGACTGTTATTTCACGTGCCATAGAAACTCAAGAGAGTACTTATGGTTGATCCGAAAAATATTGTCACTGGTATTTACAAAAAAATTTTAACGACAAAATCGGGAGATGACGGTGAATTACAATTAAATAGAAATATATTTATGGAGGACAGAACTGTAAAGGCTATTCATAAGCATTTAACAACAAAGTAAGGCATAAAAAATATGAAAGAGTTAAAATTGATGTTTGCAGGCGTTACTTAATGGAATATGCTTTCATGCATAACAAATGATACAACAAACGTGGTATTTCCACAATTATTTATCTCACACTACGACCATGGTTTCGAAAATGGCTAACCTGAGACCTGATGATGACGTTAACTGTCGAAACCATGGTCGTAGCGTGAGATAAATAATTGTGTATATACCAAGTATATTCTATCATTCATTATGTATGAAACAGTTTTATTATTAAGGTAGCATTTTATACGATGGTGTGGTAGTTGTAATGATGCTAGGAAAAGAATGACTTGAGCAGCAACATAGGAAAAAACAGGGTGACGAGAACCTTGAGAAAATACGTCCAGAAAAAAAAGTGAAGAGCTTGGCATAGCCCGTGGCGTTATATAGCGGATCCGAGGAATGCACTTTATTGAGAGACAATCAAATTAAATCAAGGACATAGTTTGAGAATCGTACGTGAAGATGCATGGAATATGTGCAATGGGTGGAAAGGAGACAAGTTGATGTAATATTCGGTGTAGGGAGGGAAGGAGGTAATTTTTGGATGGAAATTTTCGGGAATGGGAGTGAGTGGATGAATAAATAAAAGTTTTGTAAAATGGGTCAAGAAAGGCATTTAAATATGCAATGTAGGTTGATCAACGAAGACAGATTAAAAGATAAGGGATTTGAAGATTTACAAAAATAGACATAATGCTTTGTATAGTCTGTCTAGCCATATACAGTGGCTGTTAGACAGTCTAGGACTAAATCTGTTTGTAAAAAATCAACAAATTTAAATTAATTATGCAATATGTATCCATGATTTTGCTAACTTCCGAAGAGAAACTCGCTCTGAGATTCAGAGAGAAATTTAGTTAGGTGCATATTAGATAGAAAGGATTTGGATGGAATGATGTATAGGATCTAGGATGAGACAACGAAAATTGATGGTGGTTATGAGATATGGGTGAGTAGGAGAAAGAAAAAGGTAGGAGAGATATAAAGCAACACGAAAGATCATACGTTCAATACAGTGGAGGAGGATAGAAAGTGGTTGGCGGAAATTAGAAGAGCTTGTTTCTTATGTTTTCGACAATATGGCGCCCTTAAATTAATACTTCTGCATCAAACCTGAATCTTGGCGTTTTTAGACTGAATAATTATTATGACAAGAACATGCTTTCTGAATATCACCCCAAAAATATGGGCTACCTGTATAAGTTGCGGTAACGGGAAAAAATTATACATGGCTCTACGGTAATGTGCTTCGCAATGTTTACATATTTTTAAGAATCTCCAGGCGATTAAGTTTTCTGAGTTTCTAACTATTCATTATTTCCATATATTCTGAAATACTAGCTGCAATATCTTAAGTTCTTACATCTCAAGAATATAAACTGGTTAGAGATTCACAGATGCTATATTTTGCCTCAATGTTGCCCCAGACTTCGTCCTCAGATATATTCGATACAAATGTCACTCAAAACATTAATTTTACCAAACTGTTCAGAAGTTGAAAAAGCAACACTTAACTAAAGCACAACTGTGAAATTTTAACTACCACATATAATAAACGCAATATTTTTTTCACGCAAACAGATTTTTAAATAATTTAGGAAAAAAATCTGGACGATAATTTTGGAAATTACTCGCCCCGTGGAATATTTGGATTGATCAGTCGATGCAATTTCCACGAATCAAGCACTGCATTTACTTTTGAAATTCAATCGTGAGTTTCTGTTGGATTAAGTTTTTATTCAAATCAATGATACAACCATTCTCTTTCGTGTTCAATATCGTTATGATATCTTGATACAATCCTTTCGCCTTAAGAACTGCAACCAATCTCATGCTCCAAAGTCCATAATTCTTGTTTGTTAGAGGCTCGATTCTTGAAACTCCAAAGTCTGACATTTTCCCTTGTCACTTTTCTTGACCTCCTGGAAATTTCACTCGTGTATCTTATAACCACGGATCCTCGTTATCAACAAACTATTTCCCCCATGACAACCATGGAAAAACAAAACATTTATTTTAATTTGATCCGCGATTATTATTTAACAAATTTACTTTGCTTCAAATTCCTCCTTTCGCGTGACAAATTTTAAATAATTAAACTCAAGTTTGGAATGTGCTTCTTCATTAATGCTTCGCTGACGTCCTTGGTCAAAACATCAGTTTCCAAGTCTGCTGAACCCACGTGATGAAGAACCACCTCACCATTTTTGATTTCATCCTTGACAAAATGATACATTCTTCTGATGTGCTTGTTTTCTTTGTTGATCTTCTCATTGTTATTCCAATTCAATGCTGATTGACTGTCAGTTCGAACTTTTATTGGTCGTTCAACAACTTCAAATTGTCCCAGCTCTTCTAACAACTCTGTCAACCAGATGCCCTCACAAACTCCATCACATAATGCCACCAACTCCGATTCCATAGTTGATAAAGCTACCATCTTCTGCTTTCCGCTTCTCCAACTGATCAATGCGTCTCCAATCTTCACTGAATATCCGCCAAATGATTTCGAATCCAAAGTGGTACACCAACTGGCATCTGAACTAATCTCCAGTCTTCCAACTTCTCTGCCAATCTTCAAACGATACCCTTTGGTCCCCTTCAAATATCTCAAAACTCTCTTCAACGCCTCGTAATGAATCATCCTTGGATCTTTTGAGTACTGCAATAGTTTGCTGTAGGTGTATGCCAAGTCCGGCCTCGTCCCTCTCACCAAATATCCAATACATCCAAGTATTTCTTGGTACAAATCCTTGTTTGCTTTCTCCGAATCTTCGTAATCGTCAAGTTTGACTCCACTTGCTGCTGGTGTCTTCACTCCATTGCAATTCTCCATTCCGAATCTCTCAATAACTTCTTCGATGTAGCTTGATTGTTCCATGATAAATCCTTCTTTTTCTTCTTTGATTTTTATTCCTAGGAACTTCACTTCATCCTCCTTTGACACCTTAATCTTCAATTGCTTTTTCAGTTTTTCCACCAGTTGATCAATCTTCTTTTGACTGTCACCAGCAATTATACAGTCATCCACGTAGCATCCAATTGCCAAAAATCCCTTCTTTGACTCTTCGACAAATACACATGGATCTGCTTTACATGGTTTCAATCCCAATTCCTTCAAAATTCCAGATAATTTCTTAAACCAACATCTTCCTGCTTCTGGAAGTCCATACAAACTCTTCTTTAGTCTAAATATCTTCCCTTCTTCAATGTTTACTCCTTTTGGTGGATTCATGTACACATGCCTGTCCAATTCTGCGTTCAAGTACGCTGCTTCGACGTCAATGAACTCCACTTTGTAATTTTTCTTCGCTGCAATTGCCAACAGTGTCTTCAATGACTCTTGCTTCATCACTGGACTGTAAGAGCTTTTGTAATCCACTCCCATTCGCTGTCGTGAACCATCAGCTACCAGTCTTGCCTTGTATACTTCTGCATCTTTGGTTCCCTTTTTCTTGAAAACCCATTTGCTTTGAATTAATTTTACCTCTTTTGGCTTGTTAACAATTTCCCAAGTCTGATAATTTTTCATATTTTTCAATTCCTTGTTCATTGCTTCAATCCATTTGATCTTGTCCTTGGACTCGATTGCTTCTTTGTAGTTCCTTGGATTGATTTCTTGCACCATATTGACAATGCAATCGGGCTCCTTCTTCTCTCTCGTTGACCTTCTTACTCCTTGTTGTCTTAATTCATCTTCTATTCCTTTTAATTCTTCTTGGTGTCTCTGTTTCAGGACATCGTTCGTGTCACCTTTTTTTCTCCCTCTTCTTCTCTCTCCAGCTTGAACAATTACCAACGGATTTTTATGAGATGAATCATCATCACTGTCCAATTGTCCTTGAAAATCTTCAACAACGTCATGGATAATTCCTGAATTGTTTTCTTCCTCGTGTCGTTCGTCTCGATTCTCTTGCCTCTCAATTGGGATAAAAACGTAGTTAGTCTCGTCATAACCAACGTCTTCTTCCTTCTTCTGAAAACCCATTTTTTCTTCAATGAACTTTACGTCTCGACTCTCGTGAATCTTCCTGTCACTCAAGTCAAATACTCGGTAGGCTCTCCTGTTCTTCGAGTATCCCACGAACACAGCTTCCTTTGATCTCACGTCAAGCTTCTTTTTTTGAACATCTTCATTTCTGTAGAAGACCTTGCAGCCAAAAACTCTGAGATGTCTGACCGATGGTTTCTTGTTTTTCCAAATCTCAAGTGGAACTCGATCCCTCTTCTTCGTAGGTGAAAGATCATGCAAGTAGCTCGCAGTCCACACGGCTTCTGCCCAAAACATCAGTGTTAATCCAGCTGCAATGAGTAACGTTCGAGCCATTTCCACCAACGTTCGATTGGCTCTCTCAGCAATTCCGTTGCTCTGTGGAGAATAGATCGTCGTTCTCTCGTGCTTGATGCCTTTCTTCTTGAAATATTCTTGCAATGTGTCGTTGGTAAATTCCGTACCATTGTCTGAGCGAAAATTCTTGACCTTTTGTCCTGTCTCGTTCTCTTTTCTCTCAATAAACTCGATCAGTTTATCGGCAGTTTCACTTTTACTCTTCAAAAAATCGACGAAATATCTTCTGCTGTACTCGTCCACAATAGTCAGCATGTACCTACTCCCTCCAATTGATTCTTGTTGCATTGGACCACACAAATCCGCGTGCAGTCTTTCCAAGATCTGCTGTGCACCTTCGATTTCGACTTCTTTGAATGGTGCTCTCGTCAGTTTCCCTTGAATGCAATCCTCGCAGTTGTCGTCCTTGATCGACACATTTTCGAGTCCTCTGACAAGGTTCTCTTTCGCCAATCTAGAAAGATAATTATTGTTAATGTGACCAAGCCTCTGGTGCCATAAATTACTATTTATTTCGCTTGTGCTAAAGCAAACTTCTTTCTTCAGCTCTCGTTCATCGCTGTCCGTGCTCATTCGAAACATAAAAGCATCTGCTTCAAAGATCCCCTGTGCAACTAATTCTCCTGTTTTCTTGTCATAAATTCCAAATCCATCTTCATCAATAACTATTTTCTTGCCCATCTTGACCAGACTTGGAACTGACATCAAGTTGCTGTTTAAATCTGGAACATAAAGTACGTCTTTTATAGTTAATGCTACCTCACCATCGTCAAGATAGCTGGTTCCTTCAATTTCTCCTCGAAATTCAGCGTGAATCTTTCTGCCTGCTTCAGCCGTCACGATCTCCACATTGTCTTTCCTCTTATTAATCAATAACTCCTCTTGATGAGTCATGTGAGATGTGCACGCCGAATCAAGCATCCAAGTGACTCCATTTTCTGCATTTATCTTGTGATGCTCCCTCACTTCAAATGCATGTTGATTCTTGCCTCCTTTGAAAATTCCCTTGAATTTGCTCTTATTCTTGTAAAAATCCTTTGAATTTTCTTTAGTCTCAATTGAATTCTCCTTGTCCTTGTGCCAGCAATCACGAGCAAAATGTCCAATTTTGCCACAACAGAAACATTTTTTCTTAGTCTGCACCTTCGCCTTAAAAGCCTTGACCTCTCCTTCATTGGTTGATTTCTTGTTTTTCTCCTCATATCGCAAAAGTGCTCCTCTCATGAATTCGAAATCCACCGTTGGATTGGAAGAAATCGCTGTTGCAACTTCACTGAAACTCTTTGGTAGACCCTCGATTACGTACATAATTAATTCATAATCTTCAATATTATTACCCATTTCCTTAAGTTGAGTCTCTAATGTTTGAGCTCTAGTTAAATAACCGTCAATGCTTTCTTTCTCTAATTTTTCTAATTTAGCCAATTCAATCATTAACTGAGTCTTTCTATGTTTCTCAACACCGTCATGACGTTTCTTTAACAAAAGCCACAACTCTTTTGCATTGGAAATACCTTGACATGCTAACGCCTGCTCCGCCGAAAGTGTCATAATGATCAGCATGTTGACCTCGTCGTTCTTCTTTGACCAGGCTTCCCACTTCGCCACAGCCGCTGCATCAGCACCATTCTTCTCTGGTTCATCACCGAAAATGATATCTTGATACAATCCTTTCGCCTTAAGAACTGCAACCAATCTCATGCTCCAAAGTCCATAATTCTTGTTTGTTAGAGGCTCGATTCTTGAAACTCCAAAGTCTGACATTTTCCCTTGTCACTTTTCTTGACCTCCTGGAAATTTCACTCGTGTATCTTATAACCACGGATCCTCGTTATCAACAAACTATTTCCCCCATGACAACCATGGAAAAACAAAACATTTATTTTAATTTGATCCGCGATTATTATTTAACAAATTTACTTTGCTTCAGTTTCACTGTAATGGCAAGGAATAGGAACGTAAATCGCATACCCTGCTTGCATGAAAATAGAGTCCTGAGTATATTTAATGAGTTAATTTCACTTAAAGCCCAGTTATTGCAAAAAAAACTCCTATTTAACCCGAACTTAGCAAAATTTATTCAAATTAACATTTGTCTTTTTCAGTTTTAAATCTGATATCCTACTTTCACGTGGTTTAGCTTTAAACCATTGAATTCGTGAAAAACAGCTTTTAAATTAGGAGTTGAACATACCACGCAGGTGTTGGGGGAGAATCGGGAAGAGCACTACAGAGAATAATGAGACTGCAAAAGATAGGATTAACTTTTCACGAGAAGTTCAGAACATATCAAGAGCCCTCCAGGTACGGCAGTAAAAATGCGCAGCCATGGAATGGAGAAACAAATAGGTGAGTGCCGTTGTGATAACGCAGGCATACTATTGAAGCCGAGCTTTGTAGATGCAGCCACGTCCTCAAGGGAGAGACAGGATGTCGTATATCCCGCGCCACCAGCAGCCATCGAGATACGGCAGAATCACACAAATGCTAGGGGGAGAAAAATCTCCCCACTGTGTAGCCGTAAATTTGAATTCGCGAGACGGGAAAAAAGTGTTAATCTCAAAATACCTCGGTTTTACAATGAAAATGTACCGGGAAAAGAGAGGTTCCACTGATCATCTGAAGCAACGTATGCTGCTTCTCGACTATTTACACTTTTAAAAAACTACGATGGAGTGTTGCAACATAACATAATCCAGCACTGCAAAACATCATCTGGATACTTATTTTGTGTATCATAAAATAGAGCCATAACTTAACAAGGTAAAAGGTAACACCTCTATACTAGTAGTGAAAGTAAAAATTTTTTTACTCCACACAAGGCGCGAAACACTTTATACATTACAAGGAGATACCGGAAGAGTGAGTACATTTAGCAGTAATGGAGTACCAACGCAAAGTCCTAACCTGTCGGTCATCTCCCCGGATTAAAAGATGAAAATTTAGAGCTGAATATGATAATATACAAGCGGCTTACAAAGTTCTAAAAACCATTAGAATCAAAAGGAAAATCTTTGTGAATGATAAAGTCGAGTATCAAATAATTACTTTAAACAGAAACAACAAAAATACTAGACGTAAAACTGAAATGAGAATAATACCTATTTGATCGGATGGACGGAGCCCCACAGATTTAATACGACCTTATTTAGCTTACAAATATCTCACTGTCATAATATATAATCCTCAGAAGTCACACAAATTTTTTCCTGCAGCCGATATAAATGAAAATTTGTCTTCGTCAAGCAGTGTTTCTTCGGAGTATTTAAGTATCACAATAATGGAAAATGGACTGTGATTCCTATTGTGTGCGACGGATATGCCTTTAAAAACATTCTCGATGGCAGAAAGTCAAAACTGGAGCAAATGACTGCGGGGTGGTTTACGATCCTACTTTCCTCCAGATTCGGAAGAGCGCCGGATCACGTGAAGACATCATACCAGTCCCCACAACAATACATGCTCTCTAACATTAATAGCGGCGTGGGATATAGAATTTCCGATAAGCCTGGATCCATCTTTAGGCAGCATGAACATCCAAACAACAGCGAAACGTCATGCGGAGGGAGAAGAAAGGCTTTAGCGGGCGAGGATGCTTAGCGAGCGAAAAAGCAAAATGAACCCAATCCCTCAGAAGAGGGGAAATGAAGCTGGATGAAGACTTGTCACTGTACACCTCGGTCATTCAATCGATCGGTGCTCAAATATTAAGGCCCCTTGTTTAGTCACGGAAGATGCATAGCCCACCACACGAGTGACACACAGGTGACGCTCCTAGTAATTGACGTGGATTAAGGTGATGTGCAATCTTGTGAACTGCAAGCGGATCCTCTATGCAACCGAAACGGAAACATGTGGAATGGCTCCCAGTCATCATCTCTTTGACGCCAAGGTCTCTAAGTATGAATTCTTCACAGCCTCATTTTCCAAACGTGCATCACGACTTACAGGCAACTAAGGTATTATGGATTGTAAAGGACAGCTTCCAGAGTATACCGCACTGCAATTAACTAATACTCAATGGCCAAACGTCACACAGAAAAAATATCTTAAGAAATTGAATGAGAAAATATACACGTGCTATGAAAGGTATTAATAAATGTTAACAGTGTTTCATTTTAAACAAGATTATCTAAAAGAAGAACAACTTAAATGGGTTCAAAACAATAAGTTATCGTGAAATATGTTCTACCCATATAGGTAGTATATCTCCTGTCATTTTCCTTCCCTAAATCCATTGTACACACCTAATATTACATACATACCTCCTGAGAAAACTGCTATGACCAAAGTTGCAAACACGACTCAGAAAGGGGAACCAAGGTCTCAAGTCGCGCGGGATGAACAAAAATCCTACTCTATTTAAAATTATTGCTTAATTAATTAAAGTCGATTGATTATTGGAATATCGGTTATGTTAAATTTTTGTCGTAGGTAATGTAATATTTTTACATTCACATAATTTTTAAAGAAACTTTAGGGATAATTATAATTTCAAAAATAATTTAGCGTCTCCTTTCCGAATGATTTGAAGGTGTTGAAACAGGAAAAAGTTGCCCATGAAGCTGCGTAAATTTCTGATTTTCTTGGTTTCTGGTGATTTTGGGGGAAATTGATTTTACCAACATAGTATAATATCGGGTCTTTATTTGTTTTAGGAAAAAAATTAGGCGAGAGAAAAATTTCTCGTCATTCAAAAAATCTATTTATTAATAAATATGTAGGAAAAATATTTTTACCTTTATATTTATTTTCTGCAAAGACCCAAGTAGATTTACCGGATAAAAGTCCACAACATTTTTTTTCTAATCGAATAGAAAACGAATAGTAAAAATCCCCTAAAAAGTATTTAATGCAATTATTTCGGAGATGGAGCATATTAAAATAAATTACTTAGGTCGGCGAAATCAGTAGAAAAAAAGGTTTATTGTCACTCACCCTTTTTAGAGGCATGAAAGCTGTCGTCCTTGGGTACATATTTAATGTCATATACAAGGGTGGTCCTCGGGAGAAGGTCCTTGTCCTTGTTTATGCGATAGACTGCGTACTTGAATGCCAACTCCGTACTGCTGTCTTTCTGGTCCTCCGTAAATATGGCGCCTATTAAGGAAGAAAGATGGAGCGATTTATCCAGCATTCTCTTTTCAGTCAAATAGGTAATAGAGCATGGAAAAGTACAAATAGGAAGCACTGGTAAGTCAATGTAGAAGTAGATAGAAAAATGAATAGTATGTACGATAAATATAAGAAATAAAATGGACATTTATATTAGAGAAGCACCATAAAAATGATTAAATTTGACCCCCATTAAGTACCTACAAAATTTTACGATCAGGTCTGCATAAATTACAATTAGTATCTCATTTGCTCGGTATCCCTTCCATTCCTATCCTTATACCTTTTCTCCCGGTCTGAAGTGCCTATTAGGGCGGAAACAGACTTGAAAACACCCAAGATTAGTATCTCATAAATAACCCAATGCTAATACCTTCGATTACAGCGGAGTACACTCGAAATTGTATACAACAGCATAAAATGCCTCATAACAACGATAAGCCATGTCTCTATCGTTACTAACATTCAGAGAAACCCAAAAATACGGTAAATTAATATGCAGTAGTGTTTACAAGGCATACAAAATATTTGAAATATAAGATCTAATGAAAAGGCAAAAAAAATTCTATCCACTTGCCAAAACCTTCATCTGGATCAAAATAACTTCGAAATTGGAAGAAAATAAGGATCATCTGGAACAGAGTACAGGGACGGTGCTGAGGAAATGGCAGCTACTTTTATCGTGTATGTATGCCGAAAGGTTAGGCGCGGATAAAATGATATACGAGAGAGAGAGAACATGAGAGAGAAAACGAAGTAGAGAGATATTGCGCGCCGATCCAATTTCCCATTGTCTCGCTTCCCTACACAGATTCCTGATTTTCCGTATGGCGGGATCTCAAGCACGGGATTGATACGCGATAGGCACGCTCATGTGTTGCAGGAGACGAGGCGTCCAGGGGGGGTCTAGAAATGATGGAGAGCGTTGCGAGAAGAAAATATTTAATAAAAATGGGGGATTGGGATGCGATAGCCGATAGTCGGCTCAGGCGGAGGCGCGAACAGTGTATGGTAGAATGGTTTGGGAGTGGAAAGAGATCGCATTGGGGAAAATACTCACTAACGTTTCGCACAATTGCAATTCAGAGGTAACAATTGCGTATCAAACTAAGCGCTACAGTTAGAATTACCTACTGTTTGTGACATTGGGTTAATGGTTGGGTCAATTAGGTTAATTGGGTTAGTTGACTTGAATGTTTGGTGGCTGGATTTTTGGCTTTCCATATCCATGTTCCAGGTTCCAGTCCCGACAGCAGCAAATGTATTCCAGGAAACCATCTCTACTTAGGTAATGCGTAAAGTTTGCGTGAGTTAAATAATGTGTATCTTTTTTCAGCAATTCGCCTGTCAGATGACTGTGAAAGAAGATTAGAATGTTCTAGAGGAATCATAGTAACTGATTGGAGAAGCCAGGGGCCATCTCGGTGAACTTAGTCTAGTAAGATAAATATTATAATGCATTTTTTGAATTCGTTAAAGCGAGCAATAACGGAAAAAATCGCCAAATATGCACTCACACTTGAACTTTTTTTAGCAATGATATTCAATCCCAGAGGAATAAAAATCATTTGTAACTCCATTATTAGCCTTATGAAGGTAAAATGACTAGGTAGGATCTGCAGCGAAATGTAAGTATGGTTTTATTGTTATTTATGAGGTATAATAAATGTGTAGTTTTCCTACGAGGCCGTATAAAGCGTAATATTTTTTTAGGATTAGATGTGGCCTTATCCTTCCGATGCAGTCCAATTCCAACCTCAGTACGTTCCAATCTCCTTAGAACCTAAGAACTGCCGGAAGCCGGAGTTTTTCACCCTTATTCAACTTCCTACATCGCTATTTTTCCCCAGATATCCCATGCATATTAAATGGTACAATTAGATGAAAGGTGGCTACGGGCCCTTAATTAGGGCATGTTTTCACTTTCCGTTAAGAGATGGCGAATACCGATCGTGGTTTCTCTCAACTATTCGTCTATTCACTATCTTACATATCCGCCGCATACCTATCCTAAATAGGACAAATCACCTCAGTTAACGGTCATCTGTCCCGAATTTAATTCTGCGGTCGCTAATAACACATGAGATATGTGATCATATCGTGCCGTTTTCCGGTATGCCATGAAGACCATACCATAAAATTTGCAAAAACAATGTGTGATACTATTAAGGAAGTTAGAATGACCTGGAGGAGGCATAGCAGCTGATTTGAGTAGTTAGCGGCCATATTGGTCAGTGCCATAAATACGGACATACGGGCTTGCCACTCGCGGTACTCGTGCGGATGAAACTGTTTTTGTACGCGGTACAACTTCGAGTTGCGCGATCAATCATAGAATGCCTTTTAAAAATTCACGAAAGAAACAGAGGAAAGTACCTAACCAAATACGAAAACGAGTGCAAAACATGTAGTTTAAACATGGAATTTGCAAAAGTTTTTAGTTATAACATTAACTACCGGGGGAGTTAAATGGAAAAATACCACCTTTACATAGCCTTAAGAAGATTAACTAACGCCTCTAAGTTAAAATTCGGGCATGATTTCATTATATTAATGTTTTAGAACACATGATGGTGTCTATTAGAGGTCACAAAAAACAAGGCGGGTTCTAATCGTTCCCAAGGAGATGGCGACTAATCATTCCCAAGAACTTCGATTCTGGCTTCATTGTTACCCATACGCTTGCATGCCCATGCGTCCACTAGTACATTCTAACCTTCATGGATCCTACCAAGTTAGACGTTGTGCGAGGTAAAAGAATGTAGACTCCCTACCCGTAGCAATAAGGAAGGAGTGCCGGGAAACAATGTTTTCCGAATGACAGAAAGCGGAGTAGAGGAAGGTATCTCAACCCACGGGACTGAAACTCTATCGGAACTCTCGGAGCCCAGATGTATAGAATGGCGCTTATGAGGGGTGTCGATCCTTTCGGTTCTCTTATTCTTCACATTCTGTCTGGGACTTTACAAGACACAAAAAAATGAATAGTTTTGGAGCGGAGAGGGAGGAGGAGACGATGAAGTACGGCATCAGAACTCCCTCCCTCCTCTCCCCGAGGTTTTCAAAGGGCTTCCTCTCCTGGGTGTGTGAACGAAAGCGCGTTGAGGCCCAGCTGAGCATCACAAGGCGGCGTTGCATCGTTAGCTTCCGAATTCCCTCACCTCACCCCCTCTACCCATCGCCCATCGTGAGCCCACGACGAAAGGTGAAGGAGTTTGGCCGTGAAGAAATGGTATTATTTCGTGGCGAGCACGTCTCTCCCTTCTATGAAGATCTCACCATATATGTTTGAGCTTTTCCCCTTCGAGTCGCGTTCTGTTGATCGCCATGGAAATAGTGCAGGACCACCGTAAAAGTAGACGGCTTTGAATCAATCATTTCAAAAATATTGGTGGCGGGTCATCGTTTTGAAAATATCCTCGGTGGGAGGTTTTTGATGAGGTCTATCTCCTGGTGTAATTGCCAGTGCTCAATATTTTGGGGCACTAAGTAAGGAATCTCTTAGGCCAAATTATAAATCGATTCAAAGTGATTCGGTCACGGGAAAGGTCAGTAATTAATCAGGATAAATTATTCTACAAACGTATTTTTAAATCCACTATTCAAATACATTCAACTATTGGAGGTGGGAGGTTTTTTGTTGAGGTCCATCCTCTGATGTCTTGGGGAGTGCTTAATAATTTTGGGCACTAAGTAAGGAATATTTCCGGCTAAAAAATAAAAAAAAAATTCAAATTAATTTAGCCACAGGAAAAGTGAGAAATAAATCAAGAGAAATCATTCAACAAACTTCTTTTTCCACTCTTCAAATTAATTCAACTACGGGAAAATCGTATACGGAAAGAAATTAAATGGAGAATAAAGTACCTATATCAAGGATACATATTAGAATGAACCGTAACTTTTTTATTGTACGCGGATAAGTTAATTTTCTAAATAAATTATTAAAATAATATTTAAAAAAAGAGTTTTACGAAAATGAACTCACTCCTCAACGTGCAATTTAACTAGAAATAGCTGCCTTTTAAAGCAGAGGATAGAATAGGGGTCGATAACAAATAAAATATCACGTTGCAATACCTAAAGTGAGCCGTTTCTTTATGTTTGCAAAGTTGCCAGACTGACTTGATTATGCTATCCATGAACATCAGAATATTCGCAAAAAGAGCATTACTAAGCGAAAATTATTCTTAAAATAAGTTACATTGAAGAAAGCTTTAAAAAAGTGTCTCCCAATTCGTAGGAAAATAGAGCACCAAGATCCCAAAATACACGCTAGAACTCTCTTGATAACTGCCGAATAAACCCGACCTGCAGTCAAGAGAGCGATGACCCGCCGGCTGAAATTTCAGGATGTAATCTCGGGAAACCAATGACCCAGAATTCAAATCTTCAACTGGATTCCGACGGCTTGCACTCATCCAAGAATTGGCGTCGAAAAACTGAGTGGAAACAAAATGATGGAAACCTACGGAGGTGCGTGGATAACGATGCCCTTAGCGCCGTATTTTATGACGAATGCAAGCAGCAGTAAGAGGCAGAGGATATTCTCCACTTACGGAGGAAGAGGTTGCGAATTTTTTCTTCCAATGCAAGTAAGTACCTCTTCCATCAAAGATGGGAGGAAAACTTCTTCGGACTTCCTGCCAAGACTTATATATAGTGCGTCATACTTTACGGAGTTGCAATCCGGTAGAACTTCTATGGTTCCGGATAAAAGCACTAGCAATATTCTCTGGCAATAAATTGTCAATGGAAAAAACAGTGATGATTCTCTGGTGTATGTGCAGTTGTACGTACTTATGGGCTGAATTGCTACAAATGAGGTTATGACCTTTGGTTATGCTGGTGAAAAACAAGAATTTTATGATTACTATATTTCTCCTGCATGCCATTACCAACAATATATTTCCTTAGGTTTCACATACAAACCATATCATGTAATGGGCCGTTTCACAGGCCGTAAAGCACAGGTAATAGGCATTGTATCTAAATACACTGATAGTAGGCGAGTTTCAAGGAGATGAATGACATTAAGGCATTTTTATGACATGGATCCGGGAGAAGCTAATGGAGTTGAAAATAATTATAAGTTACGAAGAAATTCAATTTTTACTTTAAGCTCCTGAGTCGAATTGACTGCCCGTGGAGTGAATATTAACAAAGAGCTATTGATATCAGTCACACGGTTGAGATGCAATAGGGCCACGAGTCCCGTTGATACAATTAAATATTACAAGGTAAGATAGGGTGGCAATGATCAGCGTTGCCTCAAGAGTTCCGCAACGCTTGATATGTAATACTTGACTCGACGATTGGACAACAAAATGGCGACCAAGGGGGAATGGGTGAAGGCGGGATAGCAGTGGCTTACACGACGGATGGTGAAACTGGTTATTGAAGATGAGGTCGAGGCTGATGATATGTAATTGCACTCGTACCGCCAGGCAGCAATTGGGCAAAATGCCCTTGCCCGTGGATCCCTCGCACGGAGCCGACAAAATTCTGCGTTCCCGGCGTGTCCGAATCCTTGGCAATAGCCGCTACCGACGATGCATGCGTGCACTGTCACGAGAATTCGAGACAGTATGTGATGAAGAGCGGCCACAAGACTTGAGCCATCGTGATGAAGGAGTTTGGTTGAGTCCACAGAGCACAGGAGCTCTTTCCGTCACGAAGGAAACTTGCATAGCCTTCCGCTAATGCCCAGAACTACACAAAAAATCAGCCCTCTTCAGCACTGGAATAGGCTTTTTATACCCGACTCTCGCACGGGCGTGTGGGTAACCTTGTTCACGACGCACATGGGGAGAGAGAGGAGGGGACGAAAAAAAGGTGGCCACCGCCATTCATTCACGGGTACACAAAAGCACTTCGCCGCATTTAAATTTCACACACACACCTCATTTCGTACACACATCACTACCCCATCGCGACCTTGCGAGGGGGGTCGTCTCACCCTTGCAAAAAAATAGAGGAGAGAGGGGAGGGGAGGGAGAGTAAAACATCTAATCGAGACGAGAAACGGCTCGTATCCATTACAATAATAATCGCAATTTGTGATAAATAATCATCTGCCAGTTTGAACAACTATATTTCCATCACTAAAAAATGCGAGAAAAATAACTAGACTAAAGTTTGGGTAGAAATGGGGTAAGGAAGGTTTGGTTAATAATTCAATAAATCAGTAACCATTGGTGAAAGCGGATGAATGAATTGAGAGTATGTTTTTCCAGTGACCTATGTCATATCTTTCATAACTTACAACAGATATATTTCATATATATATTTTTCCGTGCCGAGATGAACAGAACAGATGAAAGTTCACTTTTAACATGATAAAGAAACATTACTAGGCTAATTTTTCAATAAAAAACACCAGGTCCGCAATCTATGGTCATTTCAACGCAAAAATGTCCCGTGCACGACCCTTTAGTGCTGCGTCCACCATTTTAAAGGCAAAACGGATTATAAAAGTTTTTCATTCCCTCGTCTGCAGAATATCGCAAGTCGTCAGCGTTTTGGTGCAATATTACTCGCTCCACGGGAAGCAAGCGACTGTGGGACTGCGAGTGGGAAAATTGGCCAAAGGTGCGTGGAGAGAGAAAGAGAGAATGGAAGGAAAGGGAGGCAAGGGGTGGTAGTGAAGGGAAACTCGCTTAGACCGGTGTTGGCCTGCGTGCGCGATCGGGGACAACGTAGGGGAGGTGAACAGGGTACAGTCAAAATGGGAGCGGGAGGCGGAAGGAGGAAAGGAAGGGCTCCCTCTCCGCCCAACAAACCCAACCCTCATCCAGATGGGAAGGCGCTGCACGAAGGACCGAAGCGGGCCTTCTCTTTCTCTCTCCCTCCACCCCAAGCCGTGGCGAAGCTCCAAACGACGTGTGAAATGGGACGCGTGGGCGTGAAGCGGACGGAGGGGAGGGGAAGGCGGGTATGATTAGAGGTGCTGAAGAGGGGACGGGGCGGAAAATACGAAAACATGAAGATCTGAAAGGATACGCGGAAGAAGGCAGAGAATAGAAATAAACGGGAAGACCCTCACGGAGGAGATTGAATTTGGAGAGAAAGTTTCAACTTCTACCTTCAGGCTGAGGATGGCAGGAAACTATTATGATTCATCTAAAAACAAATGATCGGAGGTTATTTACACTGTTTAAAAAACCTCTTTACATCACAGAGTTTTTAAAATGACAGTCAAGCACTAAATGTGACGATAAACTCACAGAAAGGTGTTAAGAAAAATGTTGTTATCTCAAGGCGCACAAGTAATCTTCTGGGAAAATTTAAGGAGGGACATTTCATTAATGACGTTAATCATATATTGCTGGCTCCGACTTATTATGGTAGGCTCGATAATTCTAATAAAATTAAGGAGATAGATTGCAGGACGGACAGGTTTAAAATGTCATTTTTTCCGCGTACGATTCGTGATCAGAACGCTAAACATCGCGTAAATCGGTAATATTATAGAGGTCATGTTCAGAGTAGGTCGATAGTTTTTTTTATTACCTGCATGTTCAAATCAACGCGTGACTTGCATGCAATGCCTTTTTTGCATGCATGGGTATCTATGAAATTGGTGTCGGGTTTCAAGGTATGCATGGTATTAATGGGTAAGTCCTACATGATTGAGATTTGGTAGTTTTTCTTCTTTTTCCCCAATTACTTTTAAAGGTGTAGTGTTTGCTTTGTAGTGTTAATTTTTGTTTGTTGTGTCATTGTTCCTGGTGTGGATGCACCCCCTGCCACACACCCTCGAGGTGGCTTGCAGGGTATGTTCTAGATATAGATATAGATATAATGCATGCACGAGCAGCGAGCTTTATAAGAAATTTCTGTAGTAATTGTAAACTAACTCAAGAATTAAGATGAAGTAGGCAAAGCGTTGGTAGAGTATAAATAAGATGTATTTACGATAAGCTTCATACTCAGATATTTCGAGCATTTTCATAGTAAGAATTAAGTACTGTCTATTGGCAATGCTTACATCTTGGTCAAAAAATATGATCCCTGAGGAAAAATCTGCTGCGAGTAAACGTTTTTTCAAGGTTAATGAACTGAAGAAAGTCTTCATCTACTCGGAAAAGGAACTGACTCCCAGAAATTCTACTCAAATCCAGTACTTTACAACAGACAAAGAAACCTCAAACTATACGTTTGAAATCTTGGTTCACGCTGTGGGAAATAAAAATTTATGGTGGTTGGCCGTTTGCACATTGGTCAATTTTTATGCTAGTACACCAAGCCTCACCCTCTCAATTTATTCCTAAAATTTGAATTTAAAATCTGTGATGTTGAGATGGCAAAAAAACACTTCTACAAAAATATATTGCAATTATAGTATTCACTAAAACTAGGGGAATTCGAAAGTCAGAAACATATAACAGATCTATCCACTAAAAATAGTTAATGAAACAAAAATCGAAGCTTCTTTAAAATTCCACCGATCAAGAAGAAAAAATGCATTCATAAATAAAGACAAGTATGACTAAAAAAGTCCTTTTGATATTTGGTTTTCATTCTGTAACTGTGACTCCCAAACTTTTTCACCTTACATGCTGTATCATATCCGTCAATAATTTTATTACATTTGCCAGTAAAAAATACTTGGTATTTATAAAATATGGAAGTCCAAATTTTTGCTTTTTTAATTATTTTATTTTGCACTCACCCCTTTGTTCCAATTGTCTTTGAACCTCAGTGTTTCTAAACTAACGGGATCTATCCATGAACATATTTGGGATGAAAATGCTTAGACTTCAGTATGAACTGAGGGATAGGAATAGCCCCTTCGCCCAATGCTATATTGCATGTGTATGATATGCTTATTAGTCAGATAAGTAAAATTTTTGTGATAATAAAGGACGAATGGGTTTTAAATTAATTATCAACATGCTACCTGCTATCACATGTTGCCTTCGCTATAAGACTACCTAAATGAAAGATATTCAGTGGACACATACCCAAGAGCTGAGTAACATGTATGAACTGACCTCCTAGATGCTGTAGTATCCTAACGATAATACACATACAAAACAGTCCATTGGGCCTTAAGGTCAGGAAACCATATACTCAATTTTAACATGAAAACATGGAATCCTGGTAACGGCTTTCGGGCGTTCCTCCGCGTAATGTTGTGCCAAGGCGACGACAGTTTCTCCAGCCATCCTGATGGCGTCTTCAGGTCAGTAGTGCGTGGTTACTTGCTTCTAGGATATCGTATACACGCAAATGCAGAAGACGCTTCTGACCTGAAGACGCCAGCAGGATGGCTGGAGAAACTGTCGTCGCCTTGACACAACATTACGCGTAGGAACGCCCGAAAGCCGTTACCAGTGTTGAGAAACGCCGCGGAAACCTCAGATCCAAAAAAATGGAATAAGTTCATAGCTACTATGTTTTACATAATTCTGCTGCCCATTCGTAGACTGCAATTCCGCCAATAAACCTCACTGGACAACTTATCAGACATGCATGGCAAAATACCTTCGAAGTTGGTGTCCTGTCAACCTGCTCATCAAGCCTACTTCCTTCTAGGGTATCGTATACACGCAAATGTGGATCCTCCCGAGAAGCTGTATTTGGGTGCACTGGAGAAAAATCTCGGAGCAAGAAGAAGAAGAAGAAGTAGTATTCGAATAAATTGTCACACAGGGATTGATCAGGGCTCAAAGACATGGAGGGTGGTGGGGACATTTTCCAGGGCGAGAGACGCGAGAAGATACGGAAGGAAGTGCGATGGTTGTGGGAAGATATCGGGTGGACCGCAAAAGGGAGGGGACGTGGAGACCCAAAGGGACGAGGATGGAATTCGGAAGCTTTATAGGGACGAAGGGTCGAAGGGGCCCGGAGAAAGAGATTAAGGGGAGAGATAAATGGGCAAGAGCTGAGGGAGGGAGGGAGTAGATGAGCCAATTGACCGAATTCTAAGCGGTGGAGACCCCCTGACTAAATGCGGCGGGGAAGCACGCAGCTGAAATTAACAAGCCTCATTTAATCGCCAATTCTCCGAGGGCGTTAAGCATCTCCTCATCGCCTCTTGCGTCGGGCTCTCTGCTCTTAAGTCAAACGCTCACCAGTATTTAGGCACGTTCCTGCGTTTCTGTACTGAGGTCCCAACTTCATTCATAATTCATTGAGAAAAAGGGCCTGAGTCGAAACAATGGTTTTTCCATGTTTATGTGACGTTCTATTTGTGCCATATTACCTCGAATTACTTATATTCAGAAGATGATATTGATTTTAAAATCTAGATTTCGAATACATGGACGTTCAGAACTCTTTCCATATCGGAAATTGATTATGATTACACTTTTATAAATCCTTGATTATAAATTAAACTTCTGGCGTCCCTTAAGATTGCCCATTATCTCACAAACGCTTAACGGATTTTTATGGAAACTAGAACGTTTCAAGAACTTTGTGTATTGGTATGTAATTAAATGAATGAAATACATGTGAATTTAAGCATCATAAGCATCAATTTTTTCAAATTTACTTATTTGATTCAATTGTTTTACCCAGATTATAAACTTTATAGAACGTTGGAGAGGCAGGCTTCAAGTTCTATAAAAAAAATTGAAAACTTATTTTTTAGCAAAAACAAATGCTGGAGCGCTTCCGTACCCTCTCCATATTCGAAATAATCGTACTCAAATATTCACCTCTGTTCATCATGAGCTTGTCAGCCAACCACTGAACTTTGTCTAAAAACTAACATGTTTTAAATCGCGCAACTAATAATGAGTGGCAATGAACATTTCGCATTATCGGTCCTAAATAACTCACTAAAATTGGTTTGAATCAATAAATACACCTTTAAGAATAGGAGAGGTTTGCAAGGAAGTTAAAAGTATTGTACTGCGGAAATTAACTTGGAAAAAAAATGCAGACACCACATGCGCAAACACGCTTAAGATTTTGTGCCATTTTAAAATTCACAAATGGGCCTAGCTTCACTATCACAGATTTAAACTAAAATCAGTGTATATATAATGATGACCTTCATAAGGAAAAAGCCATTCCATGTTTTAAGAGAAAAAAATCGCTTCTGAAATATCGAAGAAAGGCTTTGCGTGAACACCTGAAAAATGTCCTTTTACAATATTTTTCTAGAAGCTGCAGCAGACTGGCTTTACGTGATATAGACTAATAAGCATCGTTAGAAATTATATGTGTAATTATTATTTATTGAACATTCACTGTTTTTACACCGATAATATCACCAAGACTCCTCAAAAACAAAAATCAATCCTTTTTTAATCTAAAGAAGCAGCATCAAGACTTTCTAAATCAATGACTCTTTAATTTTAAACCCTATCCCACGTGGTTCAAAGAAGGTTAAAATCTAGTATTCTTGGAATGCATGCCTGTTTAGGTCCATTGCCTTTGGGAATTGAGGACTGTTTTTACACCGGTAATACCTCCCAGACCCCTAAAAAACAAAGAACGATTATTTTTGCACCTGAAATGGCAAAATTAAGTCATTCTAAATCAAAGATTATACCTTTAAAATCTGTCCCACATGCACATTTTTAGCTCCGAAAAACCAAGTTTTGTTTTCCGAATTTCATAGATTCAAGTGATCCTTTCACAGTGAATAATACTTACTTTCCAAAATGTTTAACATATTAATACTATATATACGCATTAGCGTTACGTTGAGAAAAATCGATCAGTTTTTAAAATATTTTCTTGGTGTAATTTTAGGCTAAACTTGTGAAAGAAATTAATTCTGGAAGTTATTTTACAGAGACAGAAAAACATATTGCGTAATGTCAATTTAAAAGTACTTTAATATAAGGTTCAAAGCTTCGTAAGCTTTCTGAGGTTACTTTTACGTGTGTATATCACGTAAAGCCAATCTTCTGCAGCTTGCAGACAAATAGTGTAAAAAGACGCTTATCAGGCGGTCAAGCAATACTTGTCTTATAT
Organism: Platycnemis pennipes; assembly: GCA_933228895.1. NCBI lineage: Eukaryota > Metazoa > Arthropoda > Insecta > Odonata > Platycnemididae > Platycnemis > Platycnemis pennipes. Next base: position 106,645,453 of record OW121854.1, on the reverse strand, counting down.
TTTTTATGTAAAAACAGGGAATGTCTTTTTGCTCACAAATTTTAGCAGTAGCTATACACCAATTTCCATTTAATTCTGAAAATGAGAATCTAAATATTTTTGAAAAAAATGTCGATTTAAAATGTAATGAGCCTTAGGCAACCTGAAAAAAATTGTGTCGTGAAGAAGAAGGCAAAAGTAAAATTTTGGATTGCATATTGTGTGAACTGTGAACGCGCCCCTAAATGAGAAGATATGACAGCAATGACAAATTATTCCTAATTTTGAAACACAGGATAAGGACTTTGGTTCTGAATAAAGGAAGTGAAAGGGCGTATACTATCATCCCGCCCAGCGTGGTCTTATGTGTTCGCAGAATTTCGACAGAACAGTGACTTGCGGGGGAGAGAGAGAGAGAATGGGTTGAAAACCCACTGCTGTGTGGAGTCCCCTTCTCTTAGCCTCGGCCTCGGGTAATTAATTCACAGGGTGACGACAAAAGGTGGTCTTGGGCCAGTGTTCAGGAAGGGAAGGGGGACGGTGGGAAAGACAAGAACACACCAAAGAGGGAAGATAAGGACCGCTGGGAAAGTGATTGTTTTTTTTACAAAAGGAGTCATAGCATGGCTGGAACGGCAAGTATTTACTACGGTTTTTATGCATCTATTAACCATTTGAACACTCATAGGATAAATACTGTTTCTATACAGAAATAACTCACTGTACCATATTCAAATTTCAATCCCTAGATTGGATTGCTCTGGAAAAGAAACGTCGCTCTGTACATTCCACACATAGGTATAGTTAATTAACTTCGACCATGGTTTCAAAATGTCAGGCCTTGATAATGACATTTACATGTCGAAACCATGGTTGAAGTTAATAAAATGTGTGTGTGGACTGTGGCATGTACATAGCGACGTTTATTTTACATTCTCGTGGTTCCACAAAGTTAAGCCTAAAACTTTAAACTGTGGATTAAATCTGCTTAGATAGCATCAACTAACTTGATTCACCTACAAGCTAACTATTCACACTTAGGTTATTCTTCTCTTTCACATCCTTCACTACTTAATCTATGCATCTCATATGAGGCCTGCAATTATCATTATTCCCGTTTTCCAGTCTCTTGTCGATTGTCTTCATCAGGCTATCATGTCTTCAGATATGGTCGATTAAGTTGCGCTGTCTCCTTCTTTAAATATTTAGCGTAATTTTCTTTTCTCTCACCCTTCTTAGGATTTCTTCATTAGTCTTTTTGTCTACCCATCATATCTTCATCATTCTTCTGTAGCACCACATTTACAATGCTTCCAGTCTTGAATTCTCTGCTGCTGTTATGGTCCATAACAGCAGCAACTGCAATAACGAAGTTTCCTCCAGATAAGAATCCTAATAAATTGTTTCCTCACTTCCACACTTGCATTCACAGCTATAAGTAGTTTCTTCTTTTGTAGAATATGGCCTTCCCTGGGCTGTTACTCTCACTATTTTTTCATTGCTTTGTCTATCCCTGGTTTCACGGCTTCCAAGATAAATAAATCTCTTTCGCGCCCTAAACATTTGCTTTCTTAGTTTCACACTAGCATTGACCTCTTATCTCCAATGGGGTCGTTTACCATATTTTTATTGCCGAATCTGATAGAGTTTGTAAAATAAAAATACCCGTATTTTTCCGTATTTTGATCCGTCAATTAGTTCTCGAGTTATAAGCGGCGAAAAACTGATGTTGTTAACCATTTTTGGAGGGTGGGCGTGCATGCGACTTAGTACGTCATCCACTTCGTCCAATCACAACTGCAGAAAAATAATAAAATAATAATTCTTTTGCTCGCACAAGATCTGTGCGAGAACACCTTCGACACCCCCCTCCAGTCCCCTTTCCCTAAAAGCAGTCCTGGACGGAAGGTGGACGACGTAAATGGTCTCAAAACAACTTCTTTGGTGGGCATCACCTTTTGATTATTTAATTTTTTGAATTATGAGTGAATGGCTCCGGTAGGTAGGTTATTTTTTTCACTGAAATTAATTTTTCGTTTCCATCTACCGATTTCGTGTACAAAATTGCAATTTCGGTTCCGAGTAAACGCCCCAATTGCATATCAATACATAGTTTAAAATACCATTCCATACATCATATTATTCTTTTTATTGATCCTAAGGGGGAATCTGGCCCACGTTTTTACCATGATCACTAGTGTTTTCTTTAAATCATTACTATCTCAGGCATGACTGCTTTGCAATCAGCGAAACGCAGCATGCTAATTTCTGCACGGATCTAAAATGCAGCTCCAAAATGCAAATGGTCGTAGCAGGCAGATGTGGTCACACATGTACACAGAGTTAATTATTTCCTCCATCATTCACATCACGTGTCTATTTATCGTTGTAAATCGTGCAATGTGTTAAAAAGGGCAGAAAATTAAAACGGAAAAACTGGGAGGAATAAATAATTTGATTATTAAAATCGCCGGCTCCGGGAAGAGAACACTGTAAAGGGAGAAATAGAAAAGGCAACAGGTCACAATGTAGTCCAAACAAATGTATTTATTTGTTTTATCATTCACCAAACAAAGTGATGGACGAATGCGAGACCAAAGCCTGAATACGTCAAAAAAAGAGAGTTGAACTCATTGTTAATCGGTACGATCGTAGGCAAACATCAGGATTTAGGTCCTCCAAATTAATTCAAACTTGAGTTGACAGAATATGGTGATGGATAAAAATATCTCCTCAACGCTCTTTTTCAACTCACCGATCCGTACCCATTAGGTGACAACCCTGGCCTGGAGAAATGCAAAATGACATTTATCATCACCAATCCTTGTGATTTTGGGTGTGAAATCTTTAAAAAAATATATATTCCAATGTTACTCTGGGTTTGTCAAGCATATTGATGTATTTAATTTGCTACAAATGGTATAAAATGAATAATACATTTAGTGGAAGCCTAGCGTACTACTTCCAATACTTATAAATGCAAAACAAATTCAGCCTAAATACACCTTTGAGCACAAATTTGATGAATTCTGTCACTCGTATCAATGCATTTGTCCAAATATTTTGAGCTATTTGAATAGTGTCCAGTAAAACAATGAACAATTGAACAAATATTTAGATTGTATAAACCTTATTAGTGAACTATATTATTAACTCAAATTTTTATCTTTCTATGATGATTAAATTGGAAAGTTTTGCTATTGAGGGGAGTTTTTTTTTGGCCAAAGTATTAAAATTCGGTCTAAATATAGAAAGAAAAAGCTTTGTAGGAGTACATAATACACAAAATAACTATGGTTTTGGTGGTGATGTGAATAGAGCACCTGCTTGGCATACTAAGGGTCAAAGGTTTGAATCCTAGAAAGGGTGCTAACGTTAACTGTGTGATAACAGAATACGTAATTCAAGAAATTCAGAACCGCGAGCATTACTGAATGGTTTTATAATCAATACTTTTCTCCACAAAGAGTCACAGGGTTAGAGCGATAGCAGTACCAGTGCCACTGCTGCGTGATCTTTTGAACTCAGAATGAATAATCATTCGCTATATATTCTTCATTGATTTATACAAAATATTAGTGCATAAGCACCAAAAAATAAATTCTAATAATTAAAAAAATAGCAGAATTAGTGAAGGAAAGTTTCTAAGAAAATGTTATATGGAGTATTAAAATATGGCATTTAACGAAATCTTTACACGTTACTCGCAATACTTTAAAATTTAATATAGTGGTTAGGTTAATTGCGTAAAATTCACGCCACGTTTACTTAAGAAAATGTTTGCCTACCATCAGATGGAGAAGTAATATACCTGTTCCACAGTGAGATCTTAAAGTAAGGATTGGGGCCAACACGTCACTTTATGGCATTTGAGGAAATCATAGTGCTCCGAATATGAGAACAATATGGTGCGAAAAAGAGCAACATATGGTATTGGCACGAGTAAAGAACTGGCTCATATGCCGAAGGTAATACCAAACCTCTCCAGTGATCGCAAAATCCTCACGGCTGACCTTAAGACATTACTTTTAGTTTGTTGAATACATGGGATAAATTTAGGAAAACATATTTGTCTGAACCAAGCTAAAGTATTACGGGGCAATAAATATCAACAAGTGATTTTTTTACATTCCTTAGGTAAATACATGTGCATACCTAGCTTTGAATTTCTCCATTACTAAAGTCAATATGGTTCTAATGCCTAGTATTTCTTCTCAAAGCTATGGGTGAACAGAATAAAATAATTTTTTTATCTTTTTGAATAAGAGCAACAAAGTTTTGGGCCTAGAGTGAAATGTGTTCATTTCAAACTAAAATACGTTGAATGCAGCATATAAATGACCAGACAATTTAAGTATCTTTATCGGGTATTGAGAAACGCTGTTGAAACAATTATATTGGATTCAGAGATTGCGACGTACCACAAATACCTTAACGGAGTTCCTAACTGATATTCTACTACAAATATAATGCACATTGGTGAAGTTTTAATTACTGTTACGGTGTTTAAAAATATTTTAAACCATAAAACGATCTTGTGAACGAAAGTGATACTCTTAACAATCTGCCCCCAAGAACTCCACAAGGATTGCCTTTCAAAATATTACCACCCCAAAAAAATCACACCCTTATCAGATTTTCGGATCGAGTACCTACCTACTTCACATAGTACTCACGAACCGAAAGGATTCCCAGAAAAAATACTAAAGGTAGTACGTATATACATGGGACATAAATACACCCTCTGGTCCTTTGGAAGGGTTGGCATTAATCCAGTGGTGCCTTGTTTCGACCTCGGTACGAAATCTGTAATCCTTTCAAGGCCGCGCCTCTTCCTTTGAGATCCTAGAAGCCACATAAATAACAACCGAGAAACATTCATAGCGAGAGCCACGGGCTTAGGGACTCTAGGACTGAGCGCAGAATTGAAAGCCGTCTCCAGCAGGTGATTTTGATGCCGCGATAAAGCTGGTGTTAAAAGATTTCCAAACTGCGACCGTTTTCATTCTGTACATTCATTAGATGACGGGAGTAGTTTTTAGCGCAAATGTCATATTTCATTCGAAATGAATCCCACTTCCATTTCGTACATACTTTTGTTTCTCATAAATAATAAATAACGCATAAAAAGTGAAAAAATATCTGATTTTGTAGAAAAAATATTCTAAATTAATTACTAGATATTTAATTCAATAGATTCCATTTCTTGAAAAATTTTCTACCCCTTCCAATGAATATATCATTTATAAATGACTAAAATATCATCTGTTGAACCCTTCCTCGAATAAATACTTCGCAAACTGCTTCAGCTGTTGCCAGTCACGGTACTCATGTCGGTAACCCCCTGGACTGGCAAGACAAATGGATGGTTTCCCATCTACCTCGGACATGGATTCTATGCTTATCTTAATAAAATTTAGGTTAGACAATGCCATATAACCTAAGCCATTGGATCAGCTAAAAAAATCCTTTACAACTACTACTACTAGCTACAACTATCAGCCATCTTCTATAGTAACTACAAACAATGATGAAACTAAATTCAAACGAAGCGTTTGGGTAGCAGTATTTATATTTTGCTTTGTTATTTACCGTACAGGCCTGGCGTGGCGTGCAGAGATTACATACCATGTTCCAAACAATGCTATTCCCTCTTATTTTCCACTCTAGGCAAGTCTCTCACCCTTATCTTCGAGCAATGACAGTGTTAAAGTCATGTCGTACGAGAAAAACCGAAGGCGACACGACAAGCGCGGTGATATCCCCGAAAGAGAGAATCCAGTTATGTTGAGGCGGGATTGGAGGCGGTTCGACAGCCAAGGGTTCCCGTCCAATGCCTCCCCTGTCTACACACCTACCCCTTACAGTTGCAAGAATCGCAGGGGGTACACAGAGCAGCAGAGGTGGATGAAAGTGGAAATGTTGAATCCCGCCCGTTATGCACAAGGCATATATATATCTCTTTCTCTTTCCACTCCCGTCTTCCCATTCCAATTTCCAGTCTCCACCCATCCTTTTCTCTTCCTCACCCGGGAAATCCAGTTTCTCATATTTTTCCGCCCCATTTCATCCCATTTTCACCCCCGTCCCTCTATCCCCTTCTCTTTTCCTTCCCCATGAATTTCCATTATTTTCCCGATTTCTAAATCTCCGCCAACCTATCCCCTCCGAGTCTACCCGTTCCTCACCATCCCCCTTCAATACCCGTCCGCTTACATCTCTTATCGGCCCGACTGCCCTTTGCTCGTATCCTCCATACCTCCCTGTGTCCGCTGATAGTCCACTCCTCCCGTCATCCCTCGTATGCGCCCTTGTTCTTCCCTCCCGCACATCCCTTTGCCCTTTCCGGCTAGTCTGTTCCATTCTCCCAACGACGGAGGTTCTCTCAGAATTGAGGTCCCCAGAAATCGAGGTTACCAACCCTTCGGATTTTTGTTGGACCTCTCCTATCTTCTATTTTAAGGGAGGCAATCAACGGCATAAACCATCTACTCTCTTTAGAATATGTAGGACACTGAGCAGAGTGAGACTTGGTTAATAAGCTTAGCAAGACTTAGTTTGTTAGTTTTGGGCAATGAAGGAGGTATGGGGAGGAACTTGGTGTCACTATCAGCTAATTATACTCCTGATGAAAGATTCACGTTCAAACATCACATCTGACGGAAAGTGTTCTCATCTTGAAGTACTCCCTACACCATAATATATGGATACCAATGAAAAATGTCTACCACTACCGGAATATGAACCCAGAACCCCAGGATGTAACCCAATGCTGTTGACATTTCAACATATTAATTTCCTGCTTACGTAAAGACTAAACAGATGAATTCGAGAACAGCACCATTGAGATTATATCATGATCATTATATCATCAGCCCAGTGCAACTCCCCTATCCCAGCCATGCAAACCAGTGTCGCCGTTACTGTCGCCCTGCGAAAGTTTCACTGCGTAGGTGGCAGCACTAACGCTCGCCCTTGCTCCCTTAGTAGTTTATATGGGTGAGATAGATGGAAGAGGTTTTCAATGGATGTTTTCGCTTTAAAATATAGAATCAAGCTCTGAAGCATTATGTGGATACAATTTTCTATATCTGTTCTGTGACAGGAATGCGTGGAAAACTAAGTGACGACGTCCGAATTTCTCCTCAACAGTCTTATCATATATCGTCTGCTAGGCCTTCAGTCGATTAAGCAGCGATAAAGTTGAAGTGAAAAACACACGGAATACAAAAACGAAAAAATGTTGATAAAGTATTCCAACGGCCAGTGACAATGTTTTCATAGTTGTAAACTAAGCCCAGCCCCATCTTCCCCAAAATCTATTGTCACTTATAAGTTATGGTCTCTGAATTTTGCGCTAACATTTTCACGTATGACCATTTCTACAATTTATATCAAACCGTATCAAATATGATCCTTCCTTATAATCAAGATTTTTTCAATCAATTGAAAAAACGAAGCATCATGGGCATAATTTGTTTCTATATGTATTATCGCATCAATATTCAGTCGTTTGCCTTAGCAGACCCGACTATTTGCAGAAGGGTTATCTTCAATTTGACAGGTATTTCGCAAATTTGCAGCTGCCCAGTAATGGAACTCTCCCGTGAAGTTGCAATTTAATGTTTACATTTATGAAGCTTTTCTTTCTAGATTGTCATTGTTGTGATTGTCCACTTCTTCTTCAGCAAAGTGCCCTTGTAACACCTTTTTAAGACTGTACTTTCCCATTAGTAGCTGATCAAAAGCACCCTTCATAAAAACGAAACCGCTTTTTGGGACCACATTTGTTGTATGTATGCATTTTCCTGATCCAAGCCTTCTTCTCTCCGGCGCACATTGTCAACAAAACAGCCTCTTCAATCAGAAGGTGGAATTTATTACTTCTCTCTCCATTTTTACCCTATTTAGCAAATCCCACACAAGCAATTGCTTGATCAAATTTTCTGACGATTTCCAATTCCCCGCTGTTCTCTAGTAGGTTTGGGATTACGGGTGCGTCGACGACTAAGGTCATTAGCACCACGTGCAATCCAATTGCATCATAATATTTTTTCCCCAATTTAATATGGATGTTCTCTTGAGTATCATATAAGACATGAATCCCTTTCAAGTTAAAAAGTGAAAGCTAATGCCGTAAATGGCATAGTTAAGGCACAAACTCTTATCAATCCAGAAAAGCCTTGTTAACGAAGGCTGATGCACACAATTTTCAACAAAAGGTATAGTTGTTTATGCGACTGTGGTGAAGTTATATGTCATGCCTTGGTTAGGTTCACATGCGATTAAACAAAATAGGTTATACGATTTTCAAGCATTTAATGGAATCCGAGCTAAAGTTTTAAATATTAAGCATTGAATAATTTTAATACCAGTAACTAATTACGTCCTAACAAGAAGACTGATCGATTTTTAGCTTACCAACTGCTATAAAACAACACTAATGGTACGAACCACAGGTATCCCTTGTTAGAAATCATTAGGAATACGCCGCCAATATATAAAATCCTTATGAAAAGGGCTTTAAATAACGAACTGGAACGTGTGCGGCGAAGATCGGCAGGATTTGTATAGGGACGGTACGATGACTATATTGGCGTAACCAGTCTGTTAAATGAATTAAAATGGAAGTTATTTTAATTGGGACCGTAGGATGAATTATAGACTTTAATAAATTCCAAGACATAATTTTCACTGATTACGTTAAAAATATTTTGCGAACTCCAACTTACTATGGTAGACTGGACCATTGTCATAAAATTAGAGAAATTGATTGCCGAACTGTCAGATTCTAAATGTCCTTATTTCTTTGTACAATTTGGGATATGAATAGGTGTAAACATTATTTCCAATTTTATAAATACAAGTACTGATACCATAGGTAGTTGCATGTTGGAATGAGAAATTTAAGGTATTACAACTAAAAGCACGTTTGTGCAGGGTATTATGTAGATCTATATGTATCACTTTTCCATTACGGTCGTTTAGAAGCTCCTTCCATGTGATTTCTTCCGGCGAAAAATGTTTCTGGCGGACCCTTTGCTCAGGATTGGTAGCAAAATCTCTCCTAAGAATGGCATTTGCCCATTTTCTCAAAATTACCAGTTTCTTGGGCACAAAAAAATTGGACCATCTCCGGGTTACTATCTTAAACCGAAGGTCCTGGTTCAATACAACGATGGCCCTTATATACAATCTTCGCGAAATAATTCCGTGAGTACTTTAAATAAAATGAGTACTACAAAGCTGATTCTGACAATATTATAAAAAACACAGAAAGCATATGTGTCCTCACCATGCAACGACAAAGTATTTTAGGGCGAGCTACAGTGCTGCCATCTACTCGGACAGCTTCTTCTCGGCGACAATAGCGGCGACTAGGATAGCGAGAAGTGTCCAGTCCTGACTATTCTAAGTCCGTGATCATGATATAGTATAAACAGCACGAAACGAGTTAGATTATGGAATTAAATCGTGTACAGAGAAGATTCGTGAGAAATGGTCATGCTAATTATGTCCGTGTTTCGAGGTTATTTGAAGAATTGGGGTAGAACTCAAAATAATAGTTGGATATAATAAAAATTAAATATTATGTCAAACCTTGAAGCTCATATTTGTACCGATATTGCAAAAACTATTTGGAATACATCCTCCTATAATGTTCAATTTGATAGATTTGAGGAGATTTAAAATTAGAATGACCGGTCATTTGACTGTTGTAGAGTTTTAGTGACAGATAACAATTAAAGTTTATAACGGGCATTTGTTTCAAGTGCTTTATCTCATAAGTGGAGTATTTTATTACAGACAACAAACCAAATTGGATAATACCAACTCACAGATGATTCTATACCGCTGAAATTGTTTATAGTGCACCGTAATCAAGTGGATAAATTTTGTCTTGCTTCTGAAATGTGAAATAATATCAACAAAAGTAGTGCATTTCGTGTTGCATACGTACCCTCTCACACTATCACGGTGTATGAAAAATTAAAACCCTTCGAAATGTAGATGCCCTTTCACTCAATTCACTGGTAATTTAACGATTAAAATCATGGTCAAACAATATAAAAGTTTCAATTGGGTTAAAAAGTGTGAAATTTATGAAAATCTATGGAGATGGGAAACTTGACTTCCTTGGATTGTAACAAGGACAATGTCTTTGACTGCAAGGTGAGCGGCCTAGCGCAAAATAGACGTATATTTCTTCTGTAGATCTATATTATAATTTTGGAATAAAAAATATGTTACCACGATTTGAACAAATTTTAACTTTTGATGGTTATAAACGATAATAAAAATGCTCCGCAAATAAAAAAATCACAGAAAGATGGAAGATACTCCTTACAGGGGCATGCAACCTTCTTTAGTCAACGAAGATTAATTTTTTTAAAGCAAAAGGTTTTTCTTTGAAAAATGGGAATGACTGTAAAGATGAACCTAGCCTGAAACAGAAAGTCGAGATTTAGAGGACTTTATTTCGGTTACGGATCTTTTTCATCTCCTTAGAACTTATCAGGCAATGCTTTGAATTGCACAGACTTCAAAGAGGTCCCCGTTTAAATTCACCCAAATTTTGTCCGTAAGAAAGTAAGACAAATTGTAGAAGCACCTCTAGAAGTAATTGTTCCAGTTATGTATCACTTCTACAAATCAGTATATACAAATCTACGTATACTAATACCATGTAATTCATCATGAAGGAGTGTGGCAGGTGGCGAATGTATACCAAACATGCATTACATATCATGCTTAAGGATTATTGAATATATTCTTATGTAAACATATCAATTAAAAAAAGATTAAAATAGCAAAGCAAGTATGCACAAACATTCTGTTAATTGGGTTAGCTTAAAGTGCTCATATCAGCATACAACTACCTATGCTATCCGTCGATAAACTTCTATATACATGCTATTGACCATAGTTCTATTGTGCCCCAAGTGTGCTCATTTGAATTCTGGAAATGCTTTTCTAAGGGCTACCTTTACAGTGGATTTTGGAAATTTTATAATTTACAGCATGAAATCTTGAAGTTATGAAAGTATGGTTACTGTCCTCGGAGGATCAAACGTAGAGAAAAGTATTTTTGTACATTCAACTGTTCAAAAGAGGGGATAACTAATTTTCCTTCATTTGCCAGAATAATAGAGAGCTATGATCAAGAGATAATTTTAGGTAAAAACATGTAACATTCCTTAGGGTTTGACGAATAAAAAAAATCTGATCATAATGATATACTATCCTTTGGTTTTAGTCCTCCGCGGAGGATTCAATGCAGCCGTATAAATGCTGAGTAAGGAGGCAAGTAATGTAAGCAGGAGGATCTTTTGGAGGCTAACTGCCGCTGGATATAGCCGAGTGATCCTCATCACAGCCATGAATAAATTATAAATGCAATGATTGAACATGCAGCAGTGAGTGGTAAACATTAACATTCCCTCGCAGAGCGAATTCACAAACACTGACTGAGCGATCAACTGAGAGAGGGCACTAGAGATTGTTTACCCTAAGACGGCATGTAAACTCACCATTATTTGCAAGGAGAGGGGAAACGCACAAGACATGAGCTGTGAGAGTGATAAAAATAGATCTTATGCTATTGCATAAGGTAGGGCACATGTAATACTGGAGGCCAAATATCTTTTCACGCTTCCCTCACAGCAACCCTCAACATAGATCATGTCATAATCCAACTTCGTATCTGATAGCGCTCCCGCTTGACAACGAAGAGCCCTGGGATTGAGTTCGACTTAATGATTGGAATGTATGTTAGCGCACAGGGAAAAAGTTAAAATCAAGACAGGTTAATTTTAAAATGTAATTAACTAAGGAATAACTTAAATAAAAGATACTACCGGTAAAAAATAATGTAAAATTCTGGAAAATTCTTCTAAAATTCACGTAAACATGAAAACGTTTGGATACTATAGGTAGGTATAGTCTTAAAGTAAATCTACTTTTCCCTTCCTCCTAAGTAGCTAATGGACTACGTTATTTGCATGACCTGTATCCACATCTACCTACATGTATTTGTCTACGAGCCTTTGAATGTCGCTGTGTGTGTGCCAGTATGATATCGATCAACACTAATGAAAATGATATCTCGGAAGAAAATATATTTAGGAAATAATAATAGCATGCTTTCTAATGAATTTCAAATAATTATTGTATGTTATTATTTTGCTTGGGAAAAAGATAGTTAGGAAGGATTTGCATCTTACTGTACTAGAATTATAACTTTGAGTACTTAAAGATCCTTTGGTATACGTTTGCCCTAACCACGTGGGAGAGCGGGAAGAGGAATTAATGTTATTGAAAACAAGCATCCATGTTAAGCTTCTTCAATTAGTATTCGCAAATGTAAATTGAAAATGATACAATTTTGTTGATATTGTGACCGGTATAAACATATATTATTGCGGAAGCAATGCCAACTGTGGAAATGCATTTCAATATGGCCCACACTCACGCCAGAGAGGCGTGGATGATGAAGGAAAGAGGATAATGGAGGATGAAATATTGTCCATGTATCTTATATTCCACATAGAGGCAGCTGCTAAATGTTAGTTTTTATACAATTAGGTTGGTTGTTACCCAATTATCACTAGTATGAGTGTAAAACTAAAAACAAAACACCGCGGAGAAAGGGAACGAGCGTCATGTAAATATTTTCCCTTGCTTTAGCTAAATTAAGTACTCCGACCAATTTTATTCATTAAATATTAATTTCTATTACCTATTAATTATGAGCTATAATGTAATTAATTATGAATTAAAATAAGCCTTTGTGAATAATATTTACACAGCCTTTTCTATGCTCAAAAGCTGTGCTTTGGCCTCGAAAAAAGGAAAAATTTCAATTCGGTTTTCAACTACAACAGAAAGTTTTTTCTTCGGATTTTCTCTGCCAGCCTACTCATGCTTTTGCAACGGCAATGATCCCTAGAATTTTTTCCTTAAGGAAAATTCGCAAAATTTAGCCAGTCACTGCAGATACTAACATATTGATTTATTTTGGATTGTATTTTCCAATCGCTAAGGTTGACATAAAAAGTCACACAAGTTTACGTGGCAGCTGTAGATTCTCTCGGCTTCGTAAATGGGCAATTATCTACTGCGCCGTGGAAAAGCAAAACAACAAGAGTCAGTATTGCATTACCGTTTTTTTCTCTGCGGAACTTTTAAAATTGACATTATTTTGCTTGAGAAATTTAAGGATGTACGTAAGCTCCACTGTTAGAGGAATTTTCTCATGCACGCAGAAATGGGGTATACCCTATTCTATCAACTAAACTATCAAATTTCAACCATTTCTCATATCCATTTGCTTTCATCGTTTCTCTTTCTATTTTTCCTCTTTTCGCGGACACTCACCCCATCCACCCATGCAACCTGAAACCAGCGGTAAATATGTGCCCGGGATTATCTCCATGGCAACGCTTGGCCTATAATCCAGGGAGCCTGGTGGATAACACATCGAAAAGAACGGAGAATGCATTTATACAAATAGAGCTTCCCGTAGCTGTGGGCAGTGGGATCCATCCGCTTTAACCCCGAAACCCGGAGTCAAGAACTCGTCGGCCAAAGCGAGGGTTTCTTCCACTTCTCTCGTACAGAGGAGGATAAAGGTAAGCAGTTCCGAAGGATGCTTTCCGTTGAAAAGAAGAGATAGAAATAACGCGGAGCTGTCTAAACGTACGTTGAAGTACGCCGAGGTTTTTGATACTTTCTCTGCCACAACTCTTGACTACATTATTAGTCATCAACTCTCAGAAATATTTCAGTAAAAAAAGGTATTAACAAACCATTCCTCGCAACTGACGTAAAAAATTGGGACTTAAACCGAGCATAAAAACTCAGTCATCAGACTAATAAGGTCAACGTGATCCATAGCTTTCGATGGTCTGATTTCATGGTAGAATGAGAAAACAGATGGTTAGACAAACGGAAAGACTAAGATAATATTTCCCGAGACCTTGAAACAATGGACGAAGGTTTATATATATTTGAAACAGGGGTAGCATAACTCTGATAAATGTTTAGTTTACCTCACACAAAAATATTAAGAAAAGCATTCTTTTTGTATCTATGAACTGTTATTTTATCCACAATCTTTGAGGTTAATATGAAAAAAGTACCTTCACGGCTACTTTCTACTTAGGGTATTTTTAAAGCCTCAATGAATCTCAGTATCTTTATATTATATTTCCTCTCTTGAAATAAGCATAAGAATAGCACATGAAGGTATCACAGTACTATGAAGGAATCCAGTTCAGTGAAGAGAATAATAATTAACGTTTCTAAATTCATATGTGCCTCAAAGTTTACCGAGATTTGAATTGTACCACTTAATCTGCGGGTAAAGTTACGAGAATTGGAGAGAGATTTCCCCAATTATTGTATTAAAATAACCTACCATCTAAATTAACCTCCAAAGCTCAAGACATTTGTCTTTGAGCAATCAATAGACATACTTGAGCTTTACTTCTCATAAGTACTACTTCTCAGACTATAAGTTGTCTAGGCGATGGTACGTGTCTGGAAAACAGTGACCAGATACTAATCATGAAGACAAACCCGAGTAAAACATTATAAATTACGCGAGCTATAAAATATGCATGTCCACTAAATTATAAGAAAATTATATAAATTAAAAACTAAAAGATAAACCATGACATTTTTGGATGTATTCAAATTCATCACTTGCATTCTTTTAATGCATGCTAAATCAATTCATTTTTATCAGCACCACGCATAGACAAATCTGTTCTGTGGAGAGTTACATTTTACTGACATGGACGTGAGTGCGTTTTACTCGGCAATTTAGCACAACGTACATAAAATGTCATTACTATAGTGGTGTATGTATTCTTTGCCGCAAAAGCGTAGACGATTTTTTTTGGCTACACGTGAAAAGTTTTCAGTGTATACGTTAAGTACAAATGCCATAAAATATCACCAAAACAAAATCACACAGTTAATTAACAACCCACAGGAGCCGCGAAGTGACCCAGTTTTCAGAGAAATAGGGATTTCAATAGAAAGAAATAAGGATGGCTCCTAGCCCATACATAAAGATACCGCATGCACAACTCCGCGTAAATTACAAGCAGTTCGATTTTCAAAGTACTATGGCCACCGTTTGCGAAGTATTTAAACACCAGCTGCGTCATTTTAAATCGAACAAAAAGACAATTATTTACCCATTTACGTTATAAATCAGTATTTTTCTTCAGTTTTTATGCATTGTGGA
The DNA here is from genome assembly GCA_933228895.1 of Platycnemis pennipes. Classification (NCBI taxonomy): domain Eukaryota; kingdom Metazoa; phylum Arthropoda; class Insecta; order Odonata; family Platycnemididae; genus Platycnemis; species Platycnemis pennipes. The sequence continues at coordinate 106,630,218 of OW121854.1, read as the reverse complement.
AACATCTGTATTTTTAATTCTACAAAGAAATACATTTCTCGAAAAGTCCTAGAAAATGAAACATCTCGGAAACTAAAGTCATTGGAAGGAAAAATAATTTCTTGAAATTTTCTCATGAACCATATAGATCTGCACAAATTACACTCAGAACTTTTATACTTTCGGAAATAGCTGTGTACATTATACCTAAATTCATAGGGATATTAAGCCAGAAATCACCAAAGAGAAGTGAAATTTATAATTTTCTTTTCCAAGATTTCATTTATCATAATGGAAGGATTTTATGAATTTTAAATAACTACATATTTTGACTATCCCAGAATTCATTAGGTCTGGATTAAATAATATATCTGTCGCACACAATGTAATAAGGGCATTTATTATCTATTGCACCCATAGATAAACTGACAAAGTGCAGGGCGTTGATTCGAATATACCGTGATCATTCAGTTAATTTATTCGCATATGAACCTAATTGAATTTTTTTAAAAAATATTACTGCTTTACCGTATCCCTTTATTTAAAGTATTTCATTTTTGTGATTTGCAACCACAAAGATTTCGAAAAGTGGCTTTTTTTTCTATACCAATGAAGTATAACAGATCGTGAATTATGTGGATTGCTTGAAACGATGAGTGAATTTATGCCTCTGGGGTTTAAATGTGTAAATACCTTTTGATATGGTGTTGTAATAATATATAACAAATATATTACACACATATATATTAAATATCTAAAAATAAATTAAATAAAATTGCACATAAAATGGCAGTTAATTACATACAGGGTAATCCGAAAATGTAGTGCAATGTGTAATTGAAATTTAAGGCATTGTTGCGAGAGTGATTTAAAAAAATATGAACTTGTGTGCATGTAAGTTCAGCAGTAAAAAAGCCTCATATTAATGATCTATAATAGAGCTCGGAATCGAGAGAGAAATATTTTAAAAACATGCTTGATTTAGGGGTTTTCAATAACAGCAATCAGCAGTATGGCATTATCTTTGGGTATTTTTAATTTCAAAACATTTTTGACATATATGGGAAATCCATACAAGCGTTATACCTGGTGATTGTAAAGGGTACCCTAAGGAATATTCTGTAAAACATCAAGTCATTTGCAATGAAGATGGGGGATGGGTGAAAACGAGCTCAAGACCGAGTTCTTAGGTGTAGAGCTAGAGTTTGATGTTAAGTTTCTCCTATTGCTTGGATTACAATGCGCTGCCTTACTGAAACCTAATTCAAACCCCACATACCGTAGGCGAGATACAAAACCACAACATTAGGGCTTCCAAGTCAGTGCGTTACTAATCTGCTTACCCGGGCCGGCCCGAAGTAATTTGTATATAAAATAAAATAGTTCATATGCACATTTTATGTGTAAATCTCGGCATTGTGCGGGGAAATGAGAGTATGAATATTACAAATGTGAACGAAATCAAAGATGAGCTTCATACGTTAACTCACTGAGATTATTTATATTTATCACAACCCCCAACGGTAAATAACTTAGCGAAGGAGACGATCTATATTTTAACAACTACATTTATGATCATTAGTACATATCAGATATTCAGAACAGACATAAAAATATCATTCTCTTTACTAATCCACCATAACCATACAATGGGCATCACTATGAAAGCCTTCCACTACGGACGATTTAAGTCCATATTTGTCTCACATCTGTATTTCCTTTCTGCACTGACGGGCACTTCGGGTGTCAAGGAGACCATGGCTTAGCGTTTTATTCGACGGACGGAGTACTGTACCCGAATGTTCTCAACAAAACATTTAATTAAGGGGAAAAATATCTTATACTGCCGGAAACACTGGCCCTCCAAGTGTGAGGCCAGTACTCTAATCCCTACACCAAACAGACCCCAAGTTATTCAGTTGCATGCGTGTGTAGGATGACAGTTAATACTTTCCTTGCCCTAAATTTTCGAGCCAGCTTTCGGGATAGGTTTTCACTCACGCTTTCCCCCATCCTGTCGGAATGGCAAAAGTGACCTTCCACCTGACTTTTCGATACGCTGTAATCAGAAATCGGTTTGAACGCAAACGTACGGGAAACAAAGCGTCCAGACGAGCACGCATTTAGCTTCGTGTTAAATGCCGCGGTCAATTGCTAATGGCTCACTCTCTCGGCCGGAACCTCCAATTCCATGTCTCTCGCCCTCTCATTTCAAACTTGAGGGGGTGTGAACCGTGATTAGGACGGAAAGGTGAAAGGGGGGTGCCACCATTAGACGAGAGGGTGTGAGAAGAAATTTGGGAGTGAGGGAGTGGCAATTCGGTCGGTCGAGGAAGGGATGGGCCGGGAAAAGGGACCGGGCGCATTCTAATTAAGAGCCGCTTCCAGCGCCCGGAAATTTCGATTTTGGCCCGGGGGCGAATGAGAGGGCGCTCGGTGGCGGCTGTGAGAAAAAACACGCACCAATGGATCTGCCGTGGATTTCGACGGACTCGTTTAGAAATAAAAGTCCAGCTAATAAACTGACCGGAAATACAATCGATGTCACATTTCCTTTCAACGTAAGCCGGTTCATTTGGGGACCCTATGTTTCAACTAGTGACCCACAGGGACACCAAACGCACCATATTGCTGCCTGGCTTGCACCCATAAAACTAACGAGTCAGAATGTAACAAAACATCTTGCATATATTTGATACGCAAGTACTTAGGTGATGATATAGTACGTATTTTTTGTAGCTTATGGATTTTTTCGTCAAATTTTCAGGCTTTCGAAACATTTAATTGACTGTGGTATTGAATGGGGACTACCGCTAATGAGATCTCGTCATTGAAAGTATTAATTTTCCTATTTTTGGTATGGACATGTTACAATTTACGAGAGGCAGGTTTTTCATGTATACTCTTGGTTTCATCTCACTACTTTCTCACCCTCTACGTTATAGTCTACCTCCTGCTCTTGTGAGGAACGGACGCAAGGTGCTTTCCTCCTGTTGCCTCGTAGCCCCGACCGAGTGAGTTTACTAGTGCTGCCGTGCGTTTTTTTCTTTTCAAAATGCCTGTGTGCCCTCAGTGTGGTATCATTACCAAGCATTCTCAGGAAAAGGTGGACTGCGCCAATCGTAGCGGAGTGTTTCATTTTGACTGTGCATCCTTTAATGAAGCTGATTTGCAAATATCTGTGGATACAAATCAGACTTGGACCTGCTCTGTCTGCACTGCGAAAGTCCGCGATGATACACCGGTAAAATCCTTGGGAGCTGATTGTCTTCCTGGTGATACCCAATTTGTGAGTTTTGGTGCAATCTTAAATGAGTTACTAAATCATGTAAAGGCGATACAAGAGGATGAAAGGAAATTTAAAAACTCCGTAACAAAAAAAAATCGAACTGCGTAAATCCATGCCGGCTTGGGAGCATTCACTCAAATAGAACAGTAAAACCATTGCTCTAGTAAATGACTCTCTTTCTAATGTCAGTGCTAAATTTGATAGTCTCTTGGTCGAAAATGAGAATCTTAAAAAGCGACTGCTTAACCTTGAAGCCCAGCTTAACTCTGTTGAGCAGGACTATCTCAGGAATGTTGTTTAAATTTATGGCATTCCGCTTAAACCCGGAGAAACGTTGGATTCTATAATTTGTCAAGTTGGGCTAGGTCTTGGGGTTAAAATTGAATCAACTGATATGGACTATTCATACAGACTTAATGCCCTCGGGCAATTAAAGAACAACAGACCTCCCGCTATCAGAGTTCGCTTCACGAGATCCACACTTAAGCAGAAAATACTAGAGGCTCGTAAAGTGAAAAGGACCCTTTCGATAAAAGACCTTGGCTGGAGTGATTCTGCTGACACCATAATTTATGTAAACAAGTCTCTCAGCGCTACGAATCGTAAAGTGTATGCTAAGGCAATAGTGCTGAAGAAAAGTTGAAGGCTGAAGTATCTTTGGATTACAGGGGGCAAAATATATGCTCGTCTTAATGATGGAAAAGAACGACATCTCTTACGTACTGAGGGCGATCTTCGTGTCTTCTAGTGATTCGATGCAATTAGTTCCTCTGTTCCAGGAGCTTCATTCAGTAATATGAATGACCTCAACGGGGAACATAGAACTACACCTACTAATATGTGCCCCACAATTAATGTCTGCCATGTAAACGCCAAGTCACTGCCGGCGCACATACACGAATTTCGTAATTTTTTTGTGATTGGTCATTACGATGTAATTGGAATCTCTGTCTTGGTTAAAACCATCTATTCCCTCTGCATATGTCAACCTAGATGATTATACATTGGTACGAAATGATAGACTGTTGAGAAATGGCGGTGGAGTATGCTTATGTATTAAAAGTTGTTTTAATTATAATGTACCTACTTTCTTGCCTCAATGAAAATCTAAAACATTTAATGTTCATTTTTGTTGAAATATCTTGTTCCTCTGGGAAAGTTATAGTGGCAGTAGTGTACAGACCACCTAAAGTCGGCTACGTGAGTGACTGTTTCGAGACTACTCTTGCTTGTATTCTCCCGTCGTGTACCAATATAATATTATGCGGAGAATTTAACTCTGATTTGCTAAAGTACTCGCATTACAGTAAATACATAAGAATGTGTCATCGACTCAATCTGTCACTGGTGCTACTTAACCCAATTCATCATCTCCCTGAAACTAGTACTCTGTCAGATTTATTCATTACGGTTGACCTTTGTAAAGTTAAGGAATGTGGACAGTATCCTGTCCCATTCCTGTCGTAGCATGACCTAATTTATATTAACTATATATTTTAAACTACGAACTCATAAGCCATATGAAATTTGTTCTCGTAATTTCAAGTATTTCGATTTGTTAGAATTTACATCTAATTTAGTTGAAGTTGACCTCAGTGAATTTTTCAATACTCATTTAGTGGATAAAAAAGTTGATATTTTCAACTCAATAGTCATGAAATTGCTTGACGTGCATGCGCATAGAAAAGTAATTAAGCCCAAACGTCATCCAGCCCAATGCTCAATATTTGAAATTAGGAATTGTATGGCACTTAGGGATCGTCTTCGAGGAAATATCCGAAGAACTCTTCTCCCTTACATCCATGAGCAATAAAAAGTGATTCGTAATCAAGTGCAGCAAGAAATTCGTACTGCTAAACAGAAACATTATATCGAGTGTTTTTCAGAAAAATAGGACGCAAAGTCCATCTGGCAGGAGCTGCGGCGCCTCGGTGTTGGTAAGCCTAGGCGTCACTACCTAAAGCGAACTTCTCCTTGTACGACCTAAATAGCTATTTTCTTACACCTGCTTTCAAGGAAGATAATTGGGTTGAACGCCCTGACGGCATCCATTCTTCTGAAACTGACAACGGTCCTCCTTCATTTGATTGTGATTTATTCGCTGTTTTTGATAGTGCAAAACTTACTTTCCCTCACTAAACACCGGCAATGATTTTAAGTCAAGTGAATAGTTTGAAATCGGACTCCGTAGGTGTTGATGGAATCAGCGATAACATTCTCAAAGCCATTCTGCCCACTGTAATGCAATGATACTTGAAATCTATAACTGCTCCTTCAATTACTCCATATTTATTACGCTGTGCATCTGCCCTAGTTCGACCGATCATGAAAACGAAAACTCCCAAAGAAATTTCAGACTTCCGACCCATATCAATTCTATGTTCTCTTTCCAAACCCCTTGAGTGCTTTGTACATACTGTTACAGTGAAACATCTTACGCGGCTAAACTTCTTTGATGAGTATCAATCTAGTTTTCGTAAACATTATAGCACTCAGTCGGCCTTAATTAAAGTAACGGATGATATTCGACGATCCATTGATGCTAGAACGGTAACAGTCTTAGTATAATTCGATCTGAGCAAGGACTTTGAATCAGTAGACCACGACTTGATCGTTTGAGTCAACTTAAGTTCACTTATTCAGTCTTTATCTGGTATCTCTCCTATCTTTCAAATCGGCATGAATCTGTAAAAAATGTAGACGATAACGTATTACTGTTCCAACCCCTCTTACGTGGGGTTCCACAGGGGTCGATTCTCGGAGCTCAAACATTTCAGCATTTATATCAAAGAACATACTAACGTAATAGCTCACTGCAAATATCACTTGTATGCAGACGATCTACAGATATACCTCGAGTCCTACCCTTCGGAAATCAACCACGCCATCACGTTGGTCAACTAGGATATCCAATTCATCTGTGACTGGTTGACCGAAAATCGATTAAAACTAAATCCCAACAAGACAAAGTCCATAATCTTTGGATGTGCTCCTCGTGTACATATGCTGCTCTCAAGTGGCCTCCCTAAAATCAATGTTTTAAATATCCCAATTGACTATTCTAACACAGTCAAAAGCCTAGGAAGCAGCATCTTAACCTGGAAAGAGCAGGTAAATGCCGTCTCAAATAGAGTCCATAAAAATCTATACAGAATGAAGTATTTCAAGCACCTAATCCCTAATAAATTGCGCTAGAGGTCGGTTAAGACCCTAGTATTTCCTAATTTTGCTTCTGCTCTGTTATTTACTCTGATGTGAACAGAAAATTAAGCGTTAAATTACAAAGACTCCAAAATTCTTGTTTGCGATACATTTTCAATATCCGTTATGATGAACACATAACTCCTTACTACTTAAAGTTGAATTGCCTATAACTGGAGCAGAGAAGAACGGTTCAAAATGTCTCAATTTTATTTATTTTCCATTACCACCGAAAACAGAACATGTGGCCTTTATATCGGGGTATCACCAATTACACAACAGACGAGCACAAGCATCCATGTCCTGACTGGTGAAAAAACCCACTCAGGCGGGACTCGAACCCACGACCCTCAAGTTAGCAGGAGACCACGCCGCCACCGGGGCCATTTAAAGTAGATAGCACTAAAACACCATCATACTTTATGAAAATTTAATATTTAATGCGCATATGACCAAGAGATCACCCCGCATAACTAAAACATTTCACATCCCCAAACACGGCACTACTAAATGTGCAAATTCGTTCTACATCTCCCCTTGTAAATTGTGGTACTCCCTGCCAAATTACATTAAATTATCCAGGTATATCTCACAGTTCGAAAGGAGCATGACTGAATATTTATCCCCCTCAGTGTCCTGAACATATTTTGACACGCTCAAATCGAGTGATGTTTATTGTTGTGCCTGTTATTCTCTCACATGTGCTTGTCATTCTGTAATCAGAGTTATGCAATCAGTCAATCAGTAATTCTGCAAATGCAAGGATTCCAAGTTTTTTTTTTCTAGAACAATAAAAGCTGTTTCCATTAATATCTTCTAAAAGTTACGTTTATAATTTGCTTTTGTCATCTTTATTGACATTATTGCTATTTTAGTACTTTCATGTTTGTGATTTAGTTCCTTTAATGAGCTCAATTGTTTATTTATTTGCTATTCGTAATGTATTTGATATGTACTATGTAGTTAACGTATGCCTAATGTGTATGTTACCTGTTTTCACAGCGAACGTAACTTTATTTTGTTTTTTTTGCTCGTAATTGTAATTTACGTCATATTGTTAATAACTGCTTTTGTTCTTAGAGGACATTTTCTCTAGAACAATACAATTTTTCAACTCAAATTCATAAGCACACGCTTTTAAAGCAGCCAGAAAATTATGTTTTGAAATTCCTGATTTATTTGGAGTATATAATGAGGAAAGGGAAATACTGACAGGAGCCGACAACACTAACGTTGCAATTTACAAAAGCTGAGCTGCTGAAGCTGAAATTCTTTTGAATCTACCGCTGGATATACCTGCAGCGAATAATTTTATTTGATAAGACATGGAAATTTAATTAGATGGATGCCCTGTTAGACGAAGTAGATACCAACTGTAATCTTCGAACAAAACATGAAAAATATCAATAAAAAGATGTTGCCTTTTTATGGCTAAATACAAATACAAAGATTCTAGTACTGAGCTATTTTTCAATCTTCAACAAGGAATCATTCTCATAAGATTAGATCCTAAAATGGATGTTTTTGGATTAATAAAGGGTCGTCGAGTGAATAATGTGCGCAAAAAACAACATAATATTAATAATATCACTAATAGCATGTTAAGTCAATGAGAAGCATAGATCTAACACTTTTTGCGACTGTTTTCACTCAGGAAAGGATTTCTAGCACATATTGTTTCTTGAGAATTAATTTTTCCCTCTGCCTCACCCTTCGTCCGCCTTCTTTTTCATTGTGATTCTTTAAAAAAGGGACATCATTTCTGGAGGGCGTAATAAATTTGTCCATCCACTCATTGCTGTCTTTTGTATATGCTCCTCACTTTTCAAGCTACTATCGCAGTGACCACAATGTTTCCCTTTTATACCACTGGCCAATTTTTTTCAGGTCCGAGAAAGAAATTCTGTTTCCATTTTATTCACTCCTTTGACCAATTTGCCCGGAGCGGCTGGAGATTAGATATCACCCGAGTAGTTGTGGTCTCTCACCCTACGTACCATATTCGGAGAATGAATGGCCTTGATTAAGAACATTGAGATAATGCCTACTTTCTCTTCCTCCCCAAGGCTTAAAGAATACTCTTCACACGTGAATCAAATAGAATTTGAAGACTGGAAATAGTCCATGTAGCGCATCGGTGCTCATTAACGAAAATGGCAGTGTACGAAAGGAGAACCACGTACTCAAATACGAGAGGAAGTAATGGCCGGGTAATCAGTTACTCCAATGGATGAGCGCATCCAAACATCATCTTTCTCTTATACTTCATCAAAGGGTCAAATTTGGTAAAAGTTTGCGGAGAAATATACGCTATATGTATGTGCAGCCAAGAATATGTATAAAGTAGACTTTGACGGGTATATGAGTCGGTGTGGTAGCCGCTGTACTTGCTTTTCATCCCGAGGGTTCTTGTTCGAATTCCAGAAGTAGCAGACCGTTCACTGAGATATTGTTCTGTATTCGAGTGTAGAGAGGTGGACATTTAGAGTTTAGCAGGTACTCCGTCCGTCGGATGGGACGTAAATCACCGCTCTGAAGCTTCATTTCTTAAGACTGCTTCATTTCTTGTGAAAAATAATACAAGAATATGTTAAAACAAAAAACGTTTCTCTGTGGAACTTGTGCTATTGAAGAATATGTTTGCTTATCATTACCGTCACCAGAAATATTGTCTCAGATTCTCATTATGCAGCCTCTCTTTTCAATTTTACCATCCCCTTAACACTACAGAGTACAATTCTCTTAGCGTATACCTACATCCGTTCATATTTTATTCTTTTGCATCTTTTTGCACTCACTTTTGCACACATGTTTTGACTTGTAACTGTCAAATTATTCAGCTCAGAAAATCGGTTAATTGGCACTGCAACGTAAAATAATCTCAATTCTTTCAATTTCAAAACCAGTCATAGATTAGTAAAGGTAAGGTTATGTCAGAAGTGAATTATGTACACTTACTGCGCCTTAAATCTTTCTACCTTTTTCCTTGGCTTCATACTTTATGGAGGCATCTGACGACTAATAAATATCGATGGAGTTCCGTCGATATCGTACGGTACAAGTGGTCTCACTTGCAGGCGGGCAGGCTGCCCTGTAATATTCATGGCTCCCCTCTCACGGAACACTCTCCCATATTAAATGGCGCATTCTAAGACGCAAGTGTACGACGTTCATTATGGCGAGATGGCGGGAAGTGTGCGGGAGTGATCGGGAGAGAGAGAGAGTTGCGTCGGCATAAAAGTTCATAGCTTCTCCTTTTTATTGGAAATTATAGAGAGGCGCAGGGCGAGGGGTGATTTATTTCGTAAGGGTGAGAGGGCAGTCAACTTAACAAACCGACGATACGGGCGAGTTTAGTGCCATGGTTATTCAGGCCACAAGGGCAGGTATCGACTAGGGATTTTCGTAAGCTGATAGTGATAAGGGCATCACTTTTTGTCACCATTACCGTATCCCTTGTTCCAATGTTGGATTCAATCACCTGCTCTTTTGAAATAGCTTATCATTAATGAAGCACCATGAATCGTTTTGTGGATTAGAAAAAATAATTTAACAAACAAATAATTTTCCATTTTGACTTTTTTAGGAAAAAATCCAACAAGAGGAGGCTTCAATCTATAAGAGAAAATGGAAGCATGAGGAAGAGATTGCTTGTACCACTGTACATGAAATAACTATTTTATATATATTATTACGATTTCAAAGTAATCTTTTAAATAAAGCATACCTTTATATTGTTCATCATGAATTCATACTAGAAAGATATACATTTAAAAATGCTCATCTACATTGTAGCTAAAGGTAGTTAGTGACTTATCGTAGAGAGTTATCCGCATTTTCAAACTCAACGGCAATTGGTTAACCACATAATAGAGATTTTCCCGAACTTAGGTCATGTAATTTAAAATAATATGCCCAGAACTATTTGAGATGGCTCGAGGAATTTTTAAAGTTTAATAAATAACATAAGATAGGAACTCCGCAAATGGGTAAGCCCTACTGTCCAAGGGTGAGTAATGTACATATGTACATGCAATTAATATAATATATTTGTATATTATTATTTGTAATCTATTATATTATGTATTAAGTTGGCTAATGGCGTGGGATTCATTTCATCTTAAATTCCCTGCATGAACTGAATGTTAATGAACTCTTAATGAACTTGCATTACTTGCATATACTCCGTTCATAGTGTTCTTTTAATAAGTAGCATACATTTTAATGTTCATATAATGGCAAATTTATCGCTCAAAACGCTGGTATTTATTTTATATCCATGAAAAAAAGGGAAAAATCTCTAATTTTCCTTCCTGAGGTCTAAAATATTTAGGTGAAGAACCGTATATTCATAGCATCCCACGAGTGCATTTGGAATGAGCAAACAAATGATTCCTAAAGTCAAAATTGAAGGTGTTGTTGAGTGAAATAAGATCTAATGATTAGTTATTAGCGAGTTTTTTCTTTTTAGAGGTAGGCATTGCAAATTATCCAAAAAACTTCATAGACCGCGTTATGATTTTTATGCAATATTGGCAAATATGTGAAAACAAAGTTTTCACGAATTGAGTTTCAATTCCATGCACTATTGAAACTTTTGATAAATAAAGATTTTAGCATTTATTCACTACAATTCTATTGATACTAGAGAAATTAAGTTTTCTGGTCTATGAGAAACACATGCCGTATAAGTATCTATTTTAGACTTTAGTTTTTTATATGGTTTGTACAAAACGACAAGTGGTTTTACAATGGATCAAAATGGGTATGTTTTGATGGAACGGCAATTATGTGAGCACCGTAACGATATTGCGGAGTTCTTTGTGAAACTTGTTATCTCGCGTGAACAATGAAAATGATAATTCGATGATTATGTCAGTTTCTCCGGCAAACTTATTTACAACTGCCGTGAATATAAAAGTTAGGCGAAAGAGGACGCTTTTCCGATTTTGCATGAACCTTGTGAACATCGAGTTATTGGTGAGTTTAACCACCATCAAACTCCCTCGAATATAAAATCAATATCTGTCACTTTTGGCTCCTCATTATTGCGGTACTTTCATGAAATATGTCCTTACCTCCAGAGTTTTTCAATTGGATTTAGAAACGGTGTGATACAATGGGCAATACCGGAAGGAGTGAATTAGGTAATGGTATTTACATCATCAAATGCATTCATGAGAAGACAGCCATTGGTTGGTCTTAAATATTTGATTTGAATTCAGAAGACAACTTTTAATCTTAAAATTTTAATCGAAACTGGGTAGATATGCTGTATAACATGGATAAGCTGGGAAGCTACATAGAGGTGAGAGCAGAAAACCAAAAATATACTACGGAAATAAAAAGGTCACGATACTTAGAACTTTGAGATAGTAGAAAAATGAGTCAAGGTATTTTTTACCACCTTTACACAATTTTGAAGTAGTTTTAAAATATTTTGCTAGGAAATTATTATCTAATATAATTTTTAAGAAATTATGTAAAATTAAACAGAAGTAGAAGGAACTTACTTCAGATGATACCTACTAGAACTGAACATTGAGAGAGATGAAGGAATACTTACCACTATTTTTGGTTGGTGAATATAGCCCCATTATTATTATTAGTATTGAATCGTTAACCATGATGGCGACTCGTTCACTCCGCTCCACAATGTGACAGCGGAATTTTCAAATCCGGTGTATGACAGCATTGCGTAATAGTAACTTGGTTGAGAACATTTTGTTTAGAGGGTTCTTTAGTTACCTTCCATTCGTCATAAATTCATATCCTTCATGGCTTATTTTCATGCCTAAAAATGCATTTATCTCTTGCACAGAACTTCCACCTAGTAATTGGCCATCGATTGAATGAGAGTCGGGAAGGGAGGAAGGCCAGTCAGTAAAAAAGAGCCTTTGAGAGAAACAAATAAGAAAAAAAAGAAACCCGTTGACTAATGAGAGGCACCACAGAAAATGGAGCAATACTGGAGGTAGACGAAAAAAATTAATAACCTGTGACAGCGAATGCGATGGAGATAAAAAGAGGAGTTGTCGTTCCACTTTTCAGCTCGTTGGATTTTGGCGCCTGGGGTAAAATTACGAGGGATATTCCATTGCCCGGCCCTAACTTGGTACCTGCCAGCGCATCGAATCCGTGATTGATGAGATACTGTGTTGATTTGCGTTTTCCAAGGACTATCTAGGCTAAGAAGCTTTTACACTTACCTTGGAACAAATATTAATTTAATTATACTACAAGAGTGCTTAGAAAACCTTCCAAAATTGTTTTAAATACAAATCTGTTATTTTTAAGAGAGGCGCATCTGAAATTTTATGTGATATGAATATTAAAAAATATTTCTCTCCTTTCATTATTAACGTTTAATATCTGTAATAATGCATAAATGAAGTACATATCAAATTAAAGTTTAAATTTAGTTAAATAACTATTGAAAGCAGTGGTGTTTTGTCACAAAATATTTTAAACCATCGAAATTCCTTTGCTCAACAATAAAATTCCATGAAACATGCTTTTGACTCGCCACAAAAAGTAATTGACCGAATAAAAGAGTAGTTTTCACAAGGATATTTAATTCAAGCCACAAATTACTGTAGACAAAAAACTAAGCATATATGCAATTGATATGGTTATATCGAGGAGAGAATCATTGGGATTGTTTCAACGAATAGTATTCTTTTGGGAGGATGGTTTTCGTCCTTATACTGAAGAAAGAGGAAGTTTTGGGCAGATATAATTATAACATGATGCTCTAATGGTCATGATTCCAGTGGCTCATGGTCGTTTGTTTTCACAAGCATTTGTTAAGGTATCACAGGTATGAACTACTGCATCGAAATTATAGCGTAAACAACTATTAATCAGCATAAATTTTACATTCTACAAAGATGAGCTCATAGATAATAATCCTACTCGAAATATTTGCCACATACCATGCAGCTGGCTCAACCTATCATGGAGCTCTTTTGTCTAAGTTTCTATAAGTAGTATCTTTTTAAGTTTTTCATACCCTTTTGGTTGCTGTTCTTTTTCTGCCAATTGAATGTAATCAATTTTTTGCTAATTGAAACTTATACCTAATTTTCTTCCTTGTTTATCACATATTTTACTATTTCACTACATCTAGTAATAAACTGCAGAAAATATGCTCTAAGTTTCGACATTTTCTTCTTAGCTTTCCTCAAAACGAAAATAAAATTAAAAGTAATCCTATCACAAAAAAGTCAACATTCATGCCTTAACGCCATTGTTAGAGCTAATAACTTTCTTTTTCATCGGAAAACCATCATTCGTAACTAAGATCTCTGCCGTAAAAGAAAGCGCATGCTTCAAAAGGCAAGACTTTCGGACAGGCCTGATTACATCTTTATCTCCTCGAGAGGAATGAATGGTGAACTAATGGGGAACCGAAGTTAGCCAATACGGTACGATGAGATTTTATAGGATACTGTAATGGAAATAGACGGCGGCCAGTCGTTTGGGTTTTTGTTAACCAGGTCACCTTTAGATTGTTACGTCTTAGTTCTACTGGTGAGATAAAATTAAACGGAATAAAATCATTAGAGAAATCCTCTACTTGTAACAAAGTGCAGAGCTTCACACAAATAATTATTGGTTATATGTAAATTAATAATGACATTATCATTACTGTGTACCTAAAAATGTTTGGGGTCAATTTCATTGACAAACGCCAACTGATACCGGAAATAAAGGAGAAAATAATGTAATCTTGCCTCAACAACGCTAGATGTAAAAATAATTACCATTAAACTCCATTGTACCCACCAATATTTGGTTGAGAATAGAACTCAAAAACATATCAAATAGAATTTTCATTCCGCACAGCAAGTCAGTCGATAATGGTTATTCGTTGAGGCGGCAAACACTTTACGTTTTGGAGTTAATGAATGGAAGTGCCTTAGAGTCAATGCAATTACCAGTCGTGGAACGGTTATTCTAGTTAAACACTGACGGCCTGGAATAAAAACATAATAGGCACTTAATACTATTCAGAAATTACCACTGCACTACTGAATTCCTGATAGAATCCTGGCTTGTGCATTCAGACTACAAGTTGGAAACGCTTCCTGGTAATATGATAGTCAGATATATCTCTATCCAATAACAGTAAAGCAAGAAATCTCTCTCAACATAGAGTAGCTAGAAATCAATATTTATTACCTCTGCGAAATATTGCACAAGATGATGAGAAATAATTAAAAATCTTAACTAATATATTAAATTAAATAATTTTGATCGAAGGGCAGAGAAATAAAAATTACACGAATTTATTCAACATTACGGCAAATAATTTCATATTAGGCGTAATCTCTTTCGAGGGTACATACGCCTTCATTCTTTTCCAAAATCATATCTCAAGTCTCTTGCCATCGCTTACCCCTATACATAAATGCTCAAGTTCTGCAGTATATTCGTAATACACCCCATATGATGGTTTCCTCCAACGCTTAATTTTTTTCTTTAGAATCTAGGCTTAAATGTCACATCTCATTCTGAGTGACTTGCTAGAAGCATTCGAATGTTGTGAATTAAGTATCAAATTTATTCACGTTGAATTAAAAAACTGTAAATTTCACATAGGTAACTTTAATCGACCAGTTTTGTCACAGTGCGACATCATAATCATAATAACTTTAATCGGCCAGTTTCGTCGCTGTGCAATATCACCAGATGATGTCGCACTGTTTAGTTTTGGATTGAAAAAGTTTTTCAATTCAGCATGAAGCAATTTCACGAAGTCTCGCCGCAAATCATTAATTTTAAATATATTCACATTTAAAACGCTATTCAACTTTTCAGAGAAATATTATGTATCTTAAAATCGCTCATATCATAAGGTGTTCAAGCATAACAAGGTGTCAAATAATCTAACAATCGGTCCTATGCCGTTTTAATAATTTTTTAATAAAAACCGATAAACTGAAAATAATAGGTTATATCATAAACTTATAGTTTATCTAAGAATAATGAAATATGCAATCAACACTAATTATGATATCAGGAAGAGATTAAAAATCATATTAGAATATTAAATAAAATCCATATTAAAAACCGATTCATCAAACGCAGCAAAATGTTCGGTACTGATTCTTCCGAACTGGGTTCAAGCACCCGTTCTCTTGATGAAAAACCGCAAAGGAAACATATCACTCGCACACTATAGGATAGCGCAAGGGTTGGTTGGTCGAAGAGTCGTCCAAACGACGCAGGTAAGGAAGATAAACATGGGTGGAGTGGAATCAGGGAAAGGTGCCGAAGAGAAAAGGGTCGTCCGTGACGAGTTAAAGTTTCGGGGTCTAGGTTCGCGGCGGCTCCTGAATCTTCGGCCGGCCGGCGCTGCGCTAATTTCGAACCCCGTGGGAGGCCTGGACAACGAAGGGTCTGATCAATAAGTGCGCAGCTACTTCTCTGAAATACCTCGAGCCTCGATATCAAGAAGGGCGATTAAAGGAAAGGTTGGGACCGGAATCCACTGGAGACAGTTAATCTTACGATCGGGTGGTCAGCCGCCGTAAAATACAAGAGGGCAAGAGAGTTTGGGTGAAGAAAGAAGACCTCTGCCAAACCGAGATGGAGATACATTGGAAGGAATGCGGCAGATATGGATCGAGTATCTTGTGGGCGATTTAAACTCTCCCCCTGCCCAAAACACCGAAGACCAGACGAATTAACCGACTTTAATTACCAGGCAAGAAAGATGGACGATTGGGACTTGGCAGTGAGAAGACTGAGCGAATCATTTTGTCATTTCATTTCTAATGATGGCTGTGTGTTGGAGAATTAGTTATTACTGGCATTTTACTAGACTAGGTGGTATTTCTAATCTACTTCCATATAAAAATTTCATCTTAAATCGTTTACTTCATGACTCATTTCCTTCTCACAGTTCCGCATGATTTAAATCATCGTCTCATCAAAATGAATTTCCTTCTATTTCTCTTCCTAGTTAACCTTCAATTACCGCTTCAATCATTACTTTTTGGAAGCAAACGAACTGTATATTTTTATCCATATTAGAAATTATAAACACATATAATATTAAAAAAAGTGGATAGTGTTCGTAGGATATGTGAGCGTTTCTCGAAAATGAAAGGGAAAGATATATTTTGTTGATTGTGTTGAGGCATAAATTATTGGTGACAACATTTTAAAACTATCATTAGTCTTGTTATCATCTTTTAGCATTTTCATCATTATTATACTATCAGCATCTGCATATTGAATATCTCCCTAGTCTGCTTTTCATACTAATGAAGTACGTCCGTATCCTAAAAAATTCACATTTCCGAAACGGACTATGCTGACATTCTTTACAGTCAGATAAATTTTTCTCTTTCTCCCATTTTGGCACTTATCAAAATTTTTCTTCTATTTTTAACTTTCAATATTCAATCACATCTTATATCACCCCCTCCACCTCTTTGATGTTTTCAAGTTGAGTGTTATCAGATAATTTGGTTACAAAAACCTCTAAAATTAAACAACTTAAAATTGGTGAGACAAAAGAATGAAAAAAAACATAATTCATCGTATGCTCTTATCAATTGGCAGTGATAGATGGGCAATAATTCTGTAAACATCTTAATACATTCCTTGGATATCTGATTTTGAGGGTACTATATTCATTTTTAACATTGGGAATGAGCCGAGATAAGGCTGGTATTAGTGAACCAGAACGTAACACGGAGAGCGATGACGAGCAGGGGGACGTCCACCTCTGCAATATTTTCACGAGATTACGACAGGATTATTTCCACGATTCTTGACCCCCACGATTGGATTTCAGCACATAGTTCCATTGGTACAGACCTATTATTCACGCCCTGATAATTTTATGAGGAAACGAAGGTTTAAAAAAACTTCCTGAGGATTTGAGAAACTGCATCAATCGCGAACTAGAATAATAATTTTGTATTCCTATGGAAACTATGAGCGAGATAAAAAAGTGCAATTCACTATGAGGTGGAGAAAAGTACCTGTGCTTTCAAAAATCTTTCTGAGCGTATATTTTAATCTCATCAATGTGAGCTGCACCATCAATTGAAGAGAAAAAAATCAGTTTAAAAACAATACTTGTTTTGTACATTTTCATACGGATTGAGCTATTGAGAGATATGTTTTCCAGTGAATTCATGAATATATCTTTCGTCATGAACGAATTATGGTGTATTCAATGGGGTGCTACGACACTGATGCTGCTCACAATAAAACTTATGAAATTATTCTGGCCATATTTATATAGTTACAGAAAGTAATTAATGTAATTTATAATTATAGCTATCTAATTAATGAATATAAGTAATTATCCAATGCTCTACCTCAATTTTTAAACAAAGAATAAAATGCTCTTAAATCGGAAATATTTAGAAATAGCCATCAAGCCAGGCAATTAAAAAGATAGATTTAACTCATAATGTGTGACTACAGTACTGGGTCCCCATCTCACTGATATGGTTCTGTATCCCAATATTGACAGAAGTTTCGGGGAAATCACTGTTCCTATTTTACTGTAATGCTGAGAGTACTTCAAGTACAGTCATCCAACCGTTAATCGGAACATTACACAGTGAACCTCCTACGGTCTTAAGTTAAGTGTAGGTTAATGCACATAACGCTCTTAGTGCCCGCAGAATTTTCTTCCACCTGCACTCAGATATCCACCCACATAGCCTTAATTGACACTGCTGTCGATATTCTCAAATAACTACTACAGTAACGAGTGATAAAACGTACCGAGGTCGAAGGATCCTTAACTTGGGTATATGTGATTGACTTTTGAGCTCTGAATTATTCGGCAAAATACTAATTGATATGGAATAAATTACCTTTATATAAATAGAGTGACTGCCTATTTTTACAGTGTTTTATATATGGTGCTGACAGGCTGTATTTAGCGAAATTCTGTGTAATAGTGATTCAGTAACATACGGGCTAATACAGTTTGGTAAACTATTGAGGTGGAAGAGTCAAGCCTGTCCATGGCAATGTTTTAAAATTGTTCGCGATCAGTAAATAAATGCTTACAAGTGTGGATAATTTAATTAACTTTATATCATATTAGTAAGGACCTAAATCATTGTTTAAATGGAATAATGAATGTTTAATATTAATTTTCAGTTTCGTTTCGGAGCATACGTACCTAAATAACTGCCTACAGCTTACAAGCTGTAGGCAGTATACTGCAGTATAGCTGTAGCTGTTGCAAGTTAATCCTTAGTCACCCATCAACCATTCCAGAGGAAAGATTTAAATCCACAACCTTCGGAACATGGTTCTTTACAAATGAACGTTAATGAAAGAATATGAACCTTACCATACTGGCGCGCTATCGAACCAACTACCGCGGACTATATAGCAAAGAATAAAAATAAATTATCAAGAAAAAATGTTGAATAGGAGAATGGCAGTCATAAAAAGTTACCCGGTGCAGTAAGTATTTATCTTTATCTTTATGGGACACCATTCATTATTTACGTCAGGCGTACTTGCACGAAAATAGACGGTAAAACGTACACCGAAAGTACCACGAGAGTGGCCGCGACATGACCCGCTGCAAATTTGACAGGATTATTAGGTAGGCGGCAGAGATCCGAGGATCACATCACCACCGTAGGAATGAGAGCGAAACGTACCGCTTCAAGGTTCGGAAGAAAAAAATGAAGAACGGGAAATGCAGCAGCGGACATTACCGAACAATGCAATCGAATGTGCATCGTAGGGACGCATAGGGCCACGGGCATGTCGCCGGGACATTTTTTTTTGAGGACGAGGGGTTTAAAGGGTGTGTGGGGAGGCTAAAGCTGCGGTGGCGAAGAGATTGGCAAAATTTTTATGAAGGAAGGGAGTGGGAGAGAAGGCTTCTGTGGTCCCCTTTTGGACTAAATGAGGTAGAAAATAAAAGAAATAAGCTGGTAAAAAAAATCGCATTAAGAATCGGGTGGGTTTTGGAAACGGTGGTGGGTCTGGGTGGGGATGAGGTGAAGGTGTAGGGGGAGGAGATGTCGGGACGTAAATGCCGTGGGGATTCGGCGAAAAAACAAACGTCAAGAGTCTGAGATAGCGCGTGAGAGAGGGATAGAGAGAAGGGAGCACACACCACCGTGAAATTAGTTTTTCGGAAATTAACCTCGCGAGCGTCGGCGGGGATACAGTGAAAGATGGAGCGGGGACTGCCGTCGAGAGAGACGGCAGGGATAGCAGGGAGAATGAAATCAAACGAATCGCGAGAAAAAAGTAAAGGAAATGAGTTGGACGAGCAGAGTACTCAAAAAGAGAATGAAATTCATTCCCTCATCGTCATAATCAGGTATCATTCCCATAAATACAAGACTGAAATTACCCAATTTTTCTACATTTACTCTTTGATCTACCTCAGTAAGTTTAAGCCTCCATCTCTCTTTATTTTATTCATATGCGGTTTCAATGGTGTTTCAAATTGTACCAATAATCTTCAATGTGTTTTAAACGATTGATCCCTATATTTTTACTTTTATTGCGCGCCTCAAAAATCCTTTTCTCCTCAGGATGCGGAGAATACTCCTGGTTATTCTTTGTCATACAGCTCCACTCATGGAGCATTCTTCCCATGATCTCCAGCATAAATCTTTGTTTGTCATTTATACGCCCATTTGATCCCAAACTCTGAGTCTTCTATTATTCTCCGCTCAATATTTTCTCCTATCCCAAAGGTGCACTAGCCATGATGGAAAGAAGATCCACCTTAATCCCCGCCGGGATTACTTCTTCTGATCCCCCAAGTTCGGACTGGGGGAAGGATTGAGGAGTGCCGTGTTGCGGACTGTTGTTGTGGCGCTTCTCCGAGGAAACGAATGGCCAGAGAAGGTGTGGTACGAAGGGCGCCGACATGGCCAGGAGTCCACCAAAATATCAATAAAGAGTGTCCATTGTCCGTGGGGCTGTTACTAGAGATCGGTGACCAGCCGCTTGGCAATTTAGTGAACTTGTATTATAGGGGGAATGCACACACGTATTACGTACAGAAATCTATGCCACAGTATAAATGCGTAATAATATAGCATCAGTATAACATTCTGCTGAATTTACACGCTCAGTAATATTTTTCTAGCCCCTCTCGCTTATATTACGTGTTAACACAAAATAAAACTCACTTTTTTGTGAAAAGACTTCTCCATAATTACCAATTTTTTAATTTCATTATGCCTTGAATAATAATACCTGTGCCTACAAATATTACTATCTGTGTTATTACTATTATTTGAACAAAAATAAATGTATAATGTATCCTTCTCCCATTGTAAATGAATGCTGGATGCCTCTTCTGCCTGTCAAAAATGCATTGTAACCGTGGGACCAACCCATTTCCATTTATTTCGTTATATATTATATAGACGTTCCACAATATAGTATGTTTGGATATTTATCCGTAGGATAATTTAAACACTAAGATAAAGTATTAATATTACTGGCGAAGAGAGCTATATGTTAATCTCAAAAAACACGATTTAAGAGAAACTTCCTTCCCCAAAGTCCTGCCATCATACGATAGAAGATATATTCACCATACAGTCACTGCTATGATCGTAAATAATACTCATGATTACAACCACTAGATATCAATACTAATAATGATTTAATGCGGCTCTTAAATGCTATAATCCCATAGGCTCCTATCCTAAATGCTGGTACCCACCCAAATCTTTTCATTTATATTCTTCACTAATTGCTTCATATATTTAATTTAAATCCTCCCTCTTCTATTCGTTTAACTCCTTTTTACATGACGACTGACACCATCATACAACATGTCTCATGTTATTCTCAATTAGGTTCTTACGTCTGCTCTTAAAAGCATTTCACAGCCCTCTCTTTTCTCCAATCTTCTTACGACTTCTACGTTTATCGATATGCTTTATCTTCGTCAATCATCTATAACAGCATATTTCGAAAGCTTCAAGAATTTTCTTTTCCCAGGCTGTTAAAACTCCGAATCACAAAAATAACATTCTCTTTTCAGCAACTGAGGAATGGAGAATTGAAAGGCAGCAACGCCTTTAGTGTATTTTTAACAAAAATGTTGAGTTATTCTAATCCCATCGGGCAGGACAGGTGCTGAAATTAAAATTAACTTATTAACACCGTAATGGCGTTAGAAACAATAGGAATGAATTATCAACATCAGTCATCAGAGAACATGGTTTTGATAATATCTTGAAATCTATGCTACCTTAAGATCATTTGTGTAACTTTTAATATATAAAATTTGTACTATACCAAAATAAATTACGTTAAATAAGCAAGTAGCGTTAAAAGTAGGTACATTTATAAATAAGTTTCTGTTCATAGGATTTGTTGCAACTCTCCTTAGACACCTCTTGCATCTATAATAATCTTCGCTTACCTTTTCTCTTTTGCATCCTTTAATATATTCTCTCTATAATTTTTATGGGATCTTTCTTCATCATTCATCCCTTTCTCTCTTCCCTTAAATCGATTTCTTCTCATTATCACCATAACACGATATATGTCAAATTAAGTTTATATACGTTTAAGAAAAGCCTATCTGTAGATTCCCTACCACCTCGGTTGATACTACTCCAAAAGGATGGACAGGGTTGAGGCATAGACGTAAATGGAGAGGAGAGAAAACATTTTGGTCATCTCGGCGTTCATCCTCTTCTCGTAAACACTGGCGTGAATGTAACGTTGCGAGCGCTAGCGTTAGGGATTAGCGCGCTTTGTCACAAAAATGAAAATGTAATTACAAAACTCAACCATACGAGTAAAACCTTCCGAGACAAAAGAGCTAGCAATTACATGTTTTAGGAAGGTTTTAACATTGTTATTCTGTCGCAATACCTAATTAGTAACCTTTCGTTTAAAATTGTGAAAATAGTTACAACGACGCCCACAGTAAGATAATATGGGTAAGCCAGTATATTTACCGCAATCCACCGTCATTAGGGATATTCATTATTTGTGAGGAAAATAAAATGAAAGTGTCAGTTATTTAAAGTGCAATATACGATTAAGGAAAAGGTCAGCCCTATTAAAGTTTCATGGCACTTAAAAGTAACTGGCCTCATGTTTTTCTAGTCACTCAACGTTATAACTTATGTAAGTATGCTGTCTGTCTATCCAAGATTATGAAAACCTAATATTTCATATGAGATGAATATGAAACTATATAATATCATAATTATTCACCGCTACTCACCATTTTATATTAGCGTGAGAAATCATATACGTAATGTGCTTTATGCTTCTACCATATAAAGTGAACATCTTCCTTCGCACAAACACAAACGTCACTAAGTTGCATATTTTTTACTCACATGGAGTTTAGAAATTAACTGCAACTGATAGTCAATATTGCGATTAGCCTTGATAAAAATTATGCGATATTATCGATCATTCTTAACGATTCTTCTTTGACAGTTAAACGATACAAGCAAGAGGCATCACCAATCATTCAAAGAGTGGACATAACTTCCATGTTTTATAAGTCACACCAAAAACAGGTGCTAATGCATCAAAAAAATTAAATGGTGCACATTATTATGTGGTTCTGCGCCGCAATAAATATGTTTTCATTCTAGATTATCTGATTTTAGTGTTAGGAAATTTATTTTAAATACTTCATACGTAACCGAGAATCTGCGAACTCCATTTCTATTTCCATTTCATAATCATAGCAGGGCAATATCACAGATGCTAAACAATGAAGCGTTTCATTCAAGATATATCCACAAATGTCAATTTAAGATATTTAGAAATCATTCATTTTTACGATCATAGGTGTTCACATTTGCCACAAAACAGATAACATTGGGGCACATATGCCGTATCTTATGGAATGTAACGCCAGCAAATTATCGTTTAGTTTGCAAAATAAAGGTAAATCTTACAGTAAAAATTCAAACCAAAAAGAGGACAGGAATTTTTCCTCCATGAGACTTAAAAACAAAATGTATCTACCTGTTCTGAGGTTGAATGAGTTGGACGATATCCAAGTCAGTTCAATGAGATCATTTAGAAAATAAGCCCTAGCATCGGGAGAATATCATTGCACCCTCTACGAGAGTTTTGTCTCAAATGCTTGACCTCCTCCTCTAGAAGCATTCCATTCCCAAAAATGCTTATATAAATGAATTAAGTCTTCCTCTTTGCTTGCTTACTTACAGCTAAAATAAACAAATGAGCCTCAGGTCTTTTTTACCGAGTGTGATTTCTTAAAATAACACTAATGTCCCTCGTGTGCATAATCATTATAAGATATATAATATTTTGCTCGCATTTGACACAAAAGGCCTATTTTAAGGCCGAAAAGGATGATATCCAAATATTTTATTATTTATTATAAATTAGGTACCTATCCATCAATTATCGTTCATATCCTCTTTTAGCTACCTTGATTTTTCATTTGGCGATATGTTGTCATAAATGCGTATCGATTATGCTTTTTGAGTTCAAAAATTTATGCCTTCCGCCCTTATTACTTTAAAAAAATGACGTCCTTTTTGATATACGGGAAATACTGCCTGCGGTAGTGAGATCTGTAACGCACTAGCCTGAAAGTTCATGAGTTTCAATCCTGTAACTTCATACAGTAGCTACGATCCTACAATGTTCGCTTAGAGTTAAGTACATTTAGAGAATAGCAGATAGGGCTCCAAGAAGACTATCTGCTACAAGTGGTGTTATCATCACAATAAATTTAAGAAAATTCTTAATTTGAATAATAGCCTAAGTATTCTGAGCTTTATAAATTTTTCCTCTTTTGATTCTGATTTTACACCAAATAAACAGAAATTGAACGTATTATTTCAATTCTCTTTTGAAATGATTTAACATTCACGTTTGCTGACATAAAAGCTCAATGTTATTTACTTTATTCTTTCAATTCTTAGTTTTCACGTACCACGAAGCATAAGCATTGCGATTTTCCCCGGATTAGATCTTTAATGGCTGACAATGACGGCAGAAAACCCAGTTGTATGTATTTACAGGCATTTTTATGATACGTTGTTTTCTCAATTTTTCTTCCAAATAAAATTTCATGTTTTAATGATAAAAATAATAAGGATAATCTGCAAATTTTTTCAATTTAGCTCCCAGAACATAAAAATAACTCCAGTTTCTTCAGACAGAGATTGTTTGGTCACACTGAGTTAAAATGAAATTTAGTTTTTACCTGAATAAGAGACTAATACATTTCTTAGTCATCTATCTATCTATACATATCAATTTTGTAGCGTGTCAGTCAGTCCGTCATTCTGTAACCGGTATATTTCGTTCTCTCCCAAGTTTTGAGCTAAAAGAATGAAGTTTGGTGCGTTGAGTGTGGATTCTCTGTCTGCATGATTTGGTTGTAGTTCTGAATTTTTAGCAGTTTAAGGTGCAGAGAAAAATGCAAGAGAAAAATTGTTTTTTCCCAATCTTTTAAGATGGGAAACCAGTTTCTATGTAAATTTGTTTACGCTGCTAAGTACATGTGTTTACGTTTTTGGTAAAGGGAAAAAAATTGGATTGAAGTAGTTGAAAAAAGTGGAATTAGTTTCATCAATCAATTTTGTAAGAATGAAAATATTAATTTACGTTTTAGATGTACAGATAGTGAAATAAAGCAATGTTTGCCTACTGGTCTCGGTCTTGTGTATGAAATGTGAATTTCAAAGCTAGGTCTTTTGAAGTAGGTACTTTTCTAATAAGTAGTTGAAAGAAGTTTATAATATGTTTATTATGTATAAATGTTTGTTGCTAAATTAGCAGGTTAATTTGAACTTATAATAATTTTGTAGCGTATCAGTCAGTCATTCTGTATCCGTTTTGTTGTGTTCTTTCCCACTTTTTGAGCTAAAAGAGTGAGGTTTGGTGAGTTGAGCATGGATTCTATGTCTGTATGATTTGATAGTATTTTAGGATTTTTAGCAGTCTGTGGTGCAGAGAAAAGTGCAAAAAACGTGGTTTTAGAGAGTGGGTGACAACATATAATGAAAATTTGGGGTCAAAAAAAGTACAAAAACATATAGGGTAATTAGAGTGGAACACATTTCTCTATTTCTAAAATAGCCAATTCCTTCTCTCTGCATATGAAATGCTTATGTAAAGTGCCTGCAAAGCAGGCAGCAGGTCTGCTAGTCTTGAGTTTAATATTCTAGCAAGATTTGAACAGCTTTAACAAAAGCAGTAGAGATTCATTTTGGAAGTAGTAGTCCAAGGCGACAGGTAATGCTCACAAATTACTCATTATAACTTTAAATGTTCACTCAGTTAAAATATTTGAAATTATTTAATATATTTTATAAATATCATGACAACATTTCCAACGCATTAGGCGAAAACCAGTGCGGCCCACATTTAGAGGGAGGATGACGGTCTACGTGGTAGTGTGCTAACAAATTTGGTAGGTTATATTGAAAAATTTTGATAAGCATTGATTTTTTTATAATCCCCTTCAGAGATTCATATCATCGCAATACAACAAATATCTTCGGGAAAACTAGTCAGCTTTTAAAAATAGCGTGCACATACTCGGAAGTTGAGGAGAATTCTCACAATTTTTGCGGGTAGCCCTCTAAATAAATGCGGAGCCGCAATCCGGCTGACGCACTCGGTGGCAAAATTCGTAGCCCGGAGAATTCCAGAGAGAAGCCACGCAAAAATCGACTTCTTGCGGGAGGAGTAAAGGAAGACAAACACGACGTGCGGCCATGCGAGGCCACTCACGCCGCGGCGACCACAGCGGCCGGGTGCATTCTGGGAGCGGCAAACGCGCCGTCCCCGCCGTATTTACACAGTCCCTCCCCTCACACGTGCTCTTCGAAGCAAGCCCGAGAGCGTCGCGTGTACCAGCAGGCACCTGCTGGGCCACAAGTCTCCCCCCCTGTCGTTTCCTTTCTTTTTATTCACGCGCTCCCTATTTTTGGAGCCCTCAGCGACATGCCTACCTCCCTTCGCCACTTATTAATGACGTAAAATTTGACCACGTCGGACGCGTTTGCCCAAAGGTTTTCTAATCCAAAAGCTGAATTCCAGGCGTTCCCTCAAATTTGCAGGAGTCATCATATTTGCTATGCATCGTTCTTAAATATCTTCTAACATACCAGTCGCACAAAAAATAGCACTTTTCAGCATGAAGATCTCTCGGGATATCCACCGGGTCTGGTACTTGAAGTTTGCCGACGTTTTGAAGTCCGACTCGGTCATAGTCTTTAGGGCTAATGAGGTCAAACGAGTCAAGTCAAAAGGTGTCTTTATTTAAATTCGCCGGGAAAGCACCAAATCCTTCAGCACTTTTCAGCAGAAAATCCATAGAATACAAATTATACTATTGATACTTAAGCTTGCAAAATTCTCATCAGGTGAGTCCTGTACCTAATGATGCCATTTTACTCTGCAAAACGTGTGATGAAGTATTGAATATATCATTGAAGGAATAAAACAAACAAATCATTTGACTAGAATCGCTTCCCAAACTACCACAACGTGAAGTCTAATTTGGTTAAATCAAATCTTCTCACATGTCACTTAAAAATGGAACTTATTGTGACTATTCAGAATGATATTTATTGTCTCACATGACAAGTTGGGGTTGCAAGTATTATTACATGTATTTATTGAATCATCGGTGATTGCTATCTCCCTGCCACACATTCTTGGGTTGCCTTGTAAAATAACCAGATGCAAATGAAGCAGCGTAACCAAGGTTGTCTGACTCAGTTTGTATCCTATATTCCGAAGGATTGGAAAAAAAATTAGCGGAGGTCACGTGCATAATGAGGCGCTCCAGTGTACCACAGCAATCTGCACCGCTCATGCATATGGTCACTAAAAAAGGGAAGAGAAGGTAATAAACATACTTTCGGTACCTTCTGGTAAGAGATTTTTAGGTAGTACTCATGAGAGGCAACAGACAATTAAAAGCAGCAGTTAGTGGGTGACGTTCTTCAATGACCTCAAGTACATTGAAAATTGGCACAATTTGCTGTCCCATTCTAATTTGAAACCATGATTTTGAAGTGAGAGATACTTTGAATACGTTACTGTGATGAGGTTTAGGAAACAATGCACTTCCACAAAATATATTTATTTACTCACGACCATGGTTTCGATGCTTCAGGTGACTTCAGACCTGAAGATGATGCTATGCATCGAAACCATGCTCGTGAGTAAATAAATATATTTTGTGGAAGTGCATTGTTTCCTTAACCTCATCATGAAGCCACACATAGTATAGCCAGACACCGTCAACTTCATTACGTTACTGTGACAGACACTTGTACAAATAAAATAGTTTTAGCGTTTAATTTATGCTGACATTGTGAAAAACCTAAACAAAAATAAGAATTTGCCATCCCTAAAAGCAAAACCACGTTCAAAACGTGAGAGTAATTCCCTTTACTATGTAATGTAGTCCGGAATTGTTCATCAGCAAGAAAGTTATATGGGTCGGCGAAAGCCGCTGGAGGGAATTGCTTCCAGGGATTTCTTTTTCTAAGAATGTCAATGATTCGTCAACCAAGATTTCGGGTTATGAAATATGGGAAAGAAAAGCAGCCTGCAGCAAGTGTTAGCTCGGCTTTTTCCTTTCGGGTCAAGTCCCCTTAAAAACGCAAGCGCCGAGGATGAATAAAACGCGGGTATTAGAATTTCCGCAAATGAGCCCTCGGAGACAAAAGTCGAGGCGGGAAAGAGCAGCGGCACGAAGTAATGGGAGGTAAGAAAAGGCGATCCTGGGAAGGGGGAGGGCAACCAAAGCGTTAAATAAAGAAGCAAGAGAATGGGAGGAAGATGAAAGGGCGGGGGAAAACGTTCGGAAACGGAAACAAAAAAGTCAGTTCGAATCGAGTCCAGGGAGTGGGATGGAGTCACTGAGGTGGATGGGAAGAAAAGCGGAGATTTCTCCGTCGCTAATTGAAAGAAGGTGGAGCGTATAAAAGGTGAAGGCGACGAAAATTGGGTCGGGGGTCTTATTATTCCTTCCCTCATTGCCCTCTCGCTCTCAGCCACCCCGTCTTTTCGTCAAATATTCCCCACGATCCTTCACATAGCCTCGCGTGCCGTCTCGCGCCGCCAAGGCTGAAATTTCAGCACCGTGGCGATGAATGGGATGAGGTTATCGGCGGCGGCATTTGAAAGAGAGGCTAACAGAGGGAAAGGGAGAGAGAGGGAGAGAGAGATATATCTCTCCTTTTAAGGATTTCTTTTTGGAGCAAGGCATTCATCAAGTGGAAAGGGTAAGTTTCTCCTTCCGGTACCATCCCCACCATTTCGCCCAACTCCGGTTTCGGGCCACCCTCGTACAGTGTTTAACCCCTTCCAACGCACGACCAGCCGCTCACAAGGAGACCGAAAATACACATACCCACACTTCATCTCCCGGACTCTCCCGAACGACTCCTCCGGCCGTCATTAACCTGGTTTAAAATGGCTGCAACTGCATTTATCAGTGGCGAGGTTAAAATAAAAGGGAGCTATTTTTCTTCTTTTGTTCCTCCCCCCCCCACGGGACATTTTTTTCCTCTCCCCGGAAAAGGACTCTGCGCAAAATTCCGGGCCCCGACTCTCCGGCCACATTATCGATTGTCTATTTTTTTAACGTTAACAGTCACGACAAAAGCGAATCTATCGAACGTATCTTCCAAAATCAATCGATGCTAGTCGACAGCCATAGATTTGACGACCGCAGCGCGTCGCTTACAGTGATAGAGACAGCGGCTTTAAACGATGTCCTTGTTTTCTGCCGTTACATCGACTTTATTTCAATGACGGACGATTCAATAACTCCAACAGTTCCGACGTTCGATGCACGGATTTATGCACTCATTTTCCTTAGCGCCATGTCAAACAAAGACCAGGCGTTCACAATGGACCCATTTACCACGGCTCACCATGAAAACAAGTGCATACGATAATTTGCATTATGATGGTAAAAAGTAATGCCCTCTAGGTCAGTCGTTTATCTGATGGTTGGAAATTTTATGCTGTAATTAACGCATTTTAGGAATTTAATTAAAGCATCAAGTGTAGGAGGAATAAATTGAGGAACATCTTTACAATAGGTACGCTTCGACATAATATATTGCTTGGTTATTTGTTGGAGGGTTAGAACCAAAAATAAAAAAAATAAAGACTGTAAAATTACTGTAAAATTTTAGCGAGGTTTTGTCCGGTACTGGATAAAAATATCGGTGTGAAATGCTAATCGAAAAATATGTATGCTCACATTTTTTATCAAATTTCTCCTTAGTGACAAGCTAGAAGAAAAAACCTTTTACAGGGTAAGATGTAGGGGTAATTTTACCCAAAAGAACAAATTAATTCTCTTTAGATTTCTTGATAAAATATTTAAAAAGAAAATTAGAATTTCTGGTATGATTTTATTGTTTTTTATTTTATTTATATATAAAAAAATTAATAGCAGTCCACTATCAAAAATAAAAGCGTATCAGATATTGTTACATTATTTCCAGTACTAAGCATTTTGACTTAATTGGAATTCCCAATGATCATCTCTAAATTTGCTTTTTAGAAAGAAAATTCTGGACAGTGTGGTGTTCTGCGCTTTAGAACTGAAATTCAAAGGTCCGTGGTTCCAATTCCATGGAAACTTTTTGCCTCATGCCCTTTTTTCTATGTGGACATTCAGAGTGGCGAATAAAAATCTTTTTATTGATTCATATTGGAAATATAGACGTTAGATATTTAAAGCTAGCAATGAAGAGTATCACGTATTTGCTATCATCTTAAATAAACCATAATAAACTTCTGTTAAAGACATAAATGTTACAGTCTCTGGTGAAAAACAAAAGGGGTTAGAAGAACAAAAGGCAAAAACAAATAAAAAGAATCGTATCAGGCGTGATGTAGTGGAATAACATTATTAAATAATATTGGCAATTTTCCACGAAGAAATGTTTACTACGACCGGTTTCGATGAGATAAATCATCATCAGGAGGATCAGGATACATCAATCACGTGATGATGGTGTATCAAATCGGTCGTAGTAAAGTTTTCTTTGTGGAAAATTGCCAATATTATTTAATTAGAAAGGCAAAAACACTCGGAAAACCAAATTACGAAACTTATCGAAGGGTATACCTGAAAAACCAACTCCACATTTCCTTTTATGTTTTCTATGAATTCTCACTGAGCTTCTGTGATGCATGATGGTACCAATTTTAGACTTTCCCGGATGTAGATACATCCGGAGTTGTCATTTTTTTGTGTGGATATTTTGACTCACAGCAAAGATGCATCATTTTCACCTGATACTTTCCCAACGCAATCGTAGCGAAGGAGAAGTTAGTCTATGTATTGAATCTGGCAGAGCAACTTAACCGCGAGTTTATTGAATTGAGACTTCGAAAAGGACAGTGTTACAATGCTTTCAAAATATTTAGGAATGCATCAAAATGCTGAACAGTTTTTTGTAGGTAAGAAATTTTATCGCGTGTATCACTACCATAATACGTTTATATTACAACAGAATTAAAGTAGGAGAATTAATAGGAAGATTATGAAGGGACCCCGATACGAGTGACAGTGACTAGTATTTTGGATGAAACAAGATATAGCATCGGTGATTTTAGAAGGAAAATATTGGCGAAGAAGAAGTTAACACGTAGAAAAGAACTGTAAGGGAGTAAAGAAAAGGATGATTAAAGGCTAGTATCAGGCTTGGCGTAGTGTGACGCCAAAATTATTTTATTGGGGATGAAAATAGATTGTTGAATTTTGAGATGAGGGTTTGAGGATGGTAAATGAGGTGGAAATGAATTCAAACGGGGAATTTCCCTAGATGAAGGTGGAGGAAATGAAGTTTATAAAAATATAAAGTAACCAGAGTGAGTGAATTATGTAAGTAACACAGAGCGAGGGTATTTTGATGGGTGTCGTTGAGAGATGCACTTTGGGTAATTTATAAAGAGGAAAACGGGTATTTTGGATTGTTTGATGAGGGATAAGAAGTGTGCTAAACTAAAAATAACTCTCATATAATAAATACGCTACTTAGAAAGGCTTGAGTGTAGGCAGGTATAAGCTTACATTTAGCGGTAAAACACCATTAATAAAGGAACAATAAAACAAGCGGTGGCAGAGATATAATTTGTAATGAGTACACAAAGCTTATGGGAAACAAAGTTATTTCCCGTTAAAAATGGAACACTTTTCAGGAATTACGCTGGGGACATGATATGGAGTATTTCTTTTGAACATAGGATTTGGCGACATATCGGAGAAAGGCAGGAAATATCCACCAAAAAGTGAAAGATGGAAAGAGAAGGAGGGGATGGAAAAGGATGGGGCGAAAAAGAACATCCGAGTACAAAAAGAAAATAAGCGCAGCGGGGGGTAGCAGGGATGTGATGGGGGATGGTAGTGAGGAGGGGGGAGGCAAGGGGGCCAAGCGTTGTGAGGCGGAGAAATAGGAAAAGAGGAGGCGCCCTGAACCTGACGATCGAAGTTAACACTTCCTGTCAAGCGGGTTGCCCTGGGTTACGGGAAGGAATGGCGGAGGTGGGTGAGGGTGGTCCAGGGGCAGTGGGGAGGGGGGAGAGAGAGCAGTTGAGAGGGCAATGGGATTGACTCATTTGAAGTGGGACAGGGAGTATTGAAGATTTGCGGGGAACTCCAAGAGGAGCACCGGGTGTATTCAACTGCAACATAATTAAAAAGTGGTGAGAGGTAACTCTCAGTCCTACACGCCTGGGTAATTATTACTAGGAAAGAATAATTTTTCACGGAGGATTTGTGAGCACTTTCTTTCACCCTCTTACGGGGAATGGTTTAAGCAAATCTTCCTCCGAGTATGCCAGTAATCCATTGCAAGGTTTTGAGCCTCACAACCATATCTTCTTTAAAGAAATGGGTAAATCTCTATAGCGATGTGTTTTATGGAAAAATGATTCTTTCCGTTCCAAGGAATTCGATTTCATGTAGGAATGTATACTCAGCCTTATCTAACAATCTAAGAGAGAAATTTAAAAGGATACAGACCGACGCCGATATTTTCTCACCTAGTAGGTACTAGAGGAAAGTCATTGCACACATTGCTATCATTATAGCATGTACATAATTGTAAGGATAGTAGATATAATACCAGACAGTAAGTTTAGATGTACCTTTTTATGTTGTAATCATACATGTGCATTTGTGTAGGCACACTGATATCTATATTTTAACTGTGATCAGTAATACATTTGAACATAATTTAAATGGCACTTTTTCACTATTCTTCAAACAACAATACCATTTTAAGGTAAGACCTCTACTCATTATTTTTGATCTTATTTCATTACAAGCACCTGAATATGACGAAGAAAGGCAACCAAATGTTTTTTTAAAGTTACTATGGTTATTCAGAAATAAGTTTACGAGATGAGAATCATTTGCGTATCTCGAAAAATGACAATACAGGTAAGCAAGAAAAAGCAGCATGTGGCTAACAATGATTAGGAAGTTATCGTATCCATATTATAGGAGTTATTAAAGTGAAATACGATGAAAAATGTTCACAAATTATATCAAGGGATCTATCTTTCACTCATTTCCGACTATACTGGTGAAAGAATTTATTCTGTATAGTTTTCATCATTGGTCGTTTCACAATTTAAGCTATGCCAGAGAAAATGTTGCTAGCCAGAATCACATCCATCACTTCACAAAAGTTTAATTTATGTCAAAATCTGTATTTTAGAACGTTATATGCCATCCATCTATTACTTATTTATGACTCCAATAATGCCAGAAGATCTATAAAGAATTTGCAGCAAACTTTGGAAACAGCTCCGACATACACCTATCAGGCGTTCTGATATCTATGAATCATATAAAAAGAATTTACTGAGACCTTTTTCACCAGCATAAAACAGTTGGAAGTGCCTTCGGATTTATAAATTTAGCATAATGAACTTTAATTGAAGTAACTAACACTTTATGTGTCAAAGGAATGTTTTCGCTTCTAAAGGAACATTGGATCAGCGTGGAATCTTGGATCTCTATTCTAATGATTCGGCCAATAATTTAGTAACACCTATATACTTATTCTGTCATTAATATCCCCACTAGTTATGCCTGTTACATTATTGACTTTGATAATATTATTCCAGATATCAGTTTTTCAGATATTCTCATTGGAAAGATAAAGATACGTTTGAAGTGATTATTTTTTAGTATAACTCTCTTAAATAATTACAGCCACCATCCATAGCGGATACGTACGTAAAACTAGTATACCATTCACTACAAATCATTATTGCCAAAGAGAATCATCTCTCAAACTTATCACGCCTTTTGTAATATTTGGCAACATTACATAAAATCTTT
Organism: Platycnemis pennipes; assembly: GCA_933228895.1. Classification (NCBI taxonomy): domain Eukaryota; kingdom Metazoa; phylum Arthropoda; class Insecta; order Odonata; family Platycnemididae; genus Platycnemis; species Platycnemis pennipes. Next base: position 106,596,415 of record OW121854.1, on the reverse strand, counting down.
TTGATGTGAACACATTTTGATGTGAATTTGAGCAAATAATTATTGTGAGGGAGGAAAACGGAATGCATAGCATGAAAAAATCCACAATGCTTCACAAAGCGACCTTAAAAATAACCCGAGAGTGAAAAAACTCGACCAAGGACTGCACACACGAACGTCAAACCTCAGTGTTTTTCATGATCAGCGGCGACGCTCAGATATGCCCCCCAAAGCATTACTACAAACGGCGATGCAAACAGCGCGGTGCTCAGAGCCCCTTTATTTGCGAGCGGGATGCATTCCGAGACGGCGTGAACTTTTAACGACACGAATTCCCTCTGAAGAACTAGCGGCACACCATTCAAAACCCTCGTCTAGCCTCTGACATAATTTCGGGCGGATTTATGCAGATATGCTCGAGCATGTCCAATTGAGTTCAGCCTGCTCTTTCCCGGCACAATATTTAAGCAAAAGTGGCAATTATTTCGCAACGATTAGTACTAAAATAACGTACGATACCAAAATTAGAGCATAAATATTGAGTAAGGACCGTCTGAACTATAAACCGCTTGACCAATTTGAAGACGCACATTCATTAGTGTCATTTAAAAAGTACCAATGGGCGATCAGTGCTTTCTTCTAGGTTGCGCCGCCAGTGAGTATCATAGGTATATCACTGAACAGATACGTGTCACATGGAGTTGTATACGAAACCACTATCACGTTAGCCGAAAAACTTTAAAACTAAATAGAGAAAATTGAATGAATAAAAAATTGTTATTGTGCTAAAAATATGGATAACTCTGTTTTCCATGATAATAGTATTGGTTTTTGCGTAATAAATTTTGAACACTCACTCGTGAAAAGTTCATAACATAAGTGTTATATGCATTAATATGAATATTAAGTTATATACAGGCCGTAAAGTTTTATAAGCTGGAAAATCTTACAATACTTCACTATTCATGAACAAAGCTTGCAGAAATGGTCATCCTATGAATTGAAGAATCGGAAAAAGAAACCATATACCCAATTGGATACATTGGGAAGAACTGTATCAATGTTTTATCTCATTTCCGCTTCTCTTTCATCGGCTTTTCCTGTGTCCACGAACGTCACTCCGCGTTTTCACGGAAACTGCCCCCCTTTCTCTGTCCCATAGTATAAGTGCAGTAATTCGTTCGTCAAAAGGGTCTTAAATCGTGGAACCTTTGACGTTTCGTTGACGTGAAGCTAACGTTTCTCACCATCCTTCCTCCGTTTAATAAATTCGTATCACAACCCAGTCACTCACCTACTCATAAAAGTGCAAATGACCTTGGCTATATAGCACCTTCATCGAATAGCTGTTGCTGCAGCAAACATTAATATAGATTGCTTTAAAATATTAATATCGGCCTTTTTATAAGTATAACTCTCATAAATGAACACAGAGGCGCACTTGAAAATAATTGGGACTTATGCATCGCGTAAACCTAGGCTAAAGGGCTGTTTCCATAGGTCAAGCATTATCCTTTCATCTCCAAAGAAGTATCAGCCATCTTTCACTGGAGTCCAACCACTGCCTTCCTGTCCCACGAGCCCAATAATGCTGAGCCTCAACTTATCCCTGGAGAACAATCGAACCAAAACACAGCCACGCCAGAAAAATAAGGAAAACTCTCTTGCGTGCGTTCACGATCTCGCAGCCAACGACTCTCCACTCCCCACGCGCCTGGAGATCTTATCCACACTCGAAAGGCCTCGGAAAATGGAGAAAAAAAACAACACGTGGAAAGGAAGAAAAACCGTCTTCCTCCGGAGGACACTTGTTTAAACAGCCTTGTTTGTAGCGAGCGCGTAACGTAGGCAAACGGGGCCAAGGGGAAGAGGGTTCAGTCAAGTGTGCCTCGGGTTACTGGGGATTGGACGGGCAAGGCGTCAGGGGGATCAGAGGTCACCTTAAGGGATGGAGGGAGAAGGGGAAGTTCCCGTGAAAACGCTCAAGGAATGAAGCTCGAGGACATTAAGGAAAGCAGATGAGTGAGAAGAGGAAATTAGCGGCAACTCTGCTACCACTGAAGTACACAGAGGAGTTGGCAAAGTTGGTGCTGGGACATAGTCATAACTCCGGGGTATTAAGGATTATGATTGTCACCATACGACATTTACGATCACGGAATTCAAAATATCTCCGATAGGAGGTAGGAATTGGATTAATATCGGAGCCGGATAGCGCCAAAGGCAGAACCGTCCTTACGATAACTCCAGCCGGAGTTAGTTGCATAGTCAACCAGATTTCACGTTTCAATCTGCTACTGCAACACAAAAACTGGAATCAAATGAAATTCAGTGTACTGTCCTTATTTACGTATTTCTGTATTTTTTTACTGTCCTTACATTACCATATGAATGATTTTCAGAATGGAGGAATTATGACCAATGATCAAAATAATTCGTTACATAGATCTATATTATCTTTTAAGTTAAAATTTTACAAAATAAATGCATAGTTAATCTATAAATGTTCAAAGCTGCCATTAATGACATAAATAATGTCATTAATGGCAGTAATATGTTAATTAAAATTAATATGGGGTAATAATTTGATAAACTTATGCGCTTATTGTGGTGCTTGGAGCGTATAGAGAATACATGCATCTTAAAACAGTTAAATGAACTAACCTGATACTCCATAATATTTTTCAACATATATCATTCGTGACTGACCATGAAGCAACATACTTTAAGAGTATACAGCAATATTTAACAAGCCTTGAGCTGTAGCAGCTTCAAATATACCATAAATGATTGCGTAACATTTTCCTTGTTATGGATATAACGAGTAATAGTTTGTTGCTTTAAAATTGGTGGATTTTATGACTCTATGCGAAGAAAACAGTAAAGTTAACGCTATACAACCGATGCCTTGTCGGTAAAAGTAGAACTTACCAAGCAGTGCTCAGCGAATGAACATTCATATGGAACCTTCATATGGCATTTAAAGGTGCCATATGTGCACTTTCTCTACTCTCTCTTTACTACTGTTCGCGAAACTATACATTTTAGATGTTACAGGCGTAAGCATAGTCCAAAACAGCAATGTTTCATGATGGGCCGTCGATAAAGCTGCAAATGAATAAGTAGGTGTTATCTGTACGGGTCTGAAGAAACCAGTATGGCTGGAAAAACTGTTGTAGCTGAATGGCACGATAACGTAGAGGAAAACCCGAAAGACATTATTAATGTTAATCGACCCAGGAGCCTCAGATTTAATTCATATGGGACGTTTTCAATTTATTTCTTGTATTGACGAAGCACTCATTTGGCAGCTACTTATTCATTTACAGTTTTATCAACATCTCACCAGAAAATATTGACGTTTTAGACTATGCTTATGCCTGTAACTTCTATAATGCACGTTTTCATAAACAGTAGGAAAGGTAGTCCTATTTTATTTATCATAAAATATCTACTGGTTTGCTATTTTTAACTATAGAAAAAAACAAGACGGAGATATAAACTCGCACATGTGACCATGCCAGAGCAATCATCATGGCAAAAATAATTAAATTGAATTTGTAATGATTATCCTTATATTACTTTTAATGATCATTAAATGCAACAAACCTATTCACATTACGAAATGCAACAAGTGTTACCGTAGAAACAAGTTACTAAATGATCAATCTTTTATCTTATCATACCAGTTCCAATAGGCAATCCTCGGCAGTGCAGATGGCGTGAATACTTATAATGAAAAACGTAATATTTAAAAGTCGAACTTGACTATTTTTTTGAAGTCTCGCTATCAGCAGCATATTTATGCAGGTTTTTCATTAATATGAATTGATTAGGCGATGCACAAATGAACCATCTGAACCATCACCGTACTCACTGCCCGTCGGGCGTCCTAACTTAAAGTCCTTTTTTCTTATAAATGCGTAATAAAAATCACGGCGGAGAATATTGTATGCCTTTCGATTCCTTGGCTAGTAGTTAACAAAAGTGAAGTAATAACCACTAACGGCGGGAAGAGATTCCTTTAGATAGAGAGAGAAATTGTTATAGGCAATAGTGCCAGAAATACAAACCACCACAATCTCTTCAAATATATTCATTTCTCAAGACTTTCATTTAATTTTAACTTACTGTTCTGAGAATTTTTCCTTCACCCTTGTTTTAAATCGCAATTTCGCACTCTTTCCGAGTTTTTTGGTAACCCTTACAAGCAGGTAACATGGTTGGAGCTAAAAAGAAGACAAAATTCGTGGAAAATTACGAATACATCCAGCGCCAAGTTAAGGCTACATAATTTTCTGCGTTGAATTTGGGAATGAATACAGGACATGAAATAGAAAATAGTGGGATTATAAAAATCAAAGAATAGAACGGTAAGTTGAGGTGCTCCCGGATTAGAACCAAATTGGGTTTGGAAAAAAACAATGTCATCAGAGAAGCAATTTAGGCCCGCAGGGTGGTTATAGGGAAAAGAATGGAGAACATACCGATGTTTGCTACGTTTGTAGATTTTGGAGAAGATATTTAACAACTTTGATTGTATCTTAGATGATTCTGAAGGAATTTGTGGAATCATACGTTGATCGAAGAATTATCCACAGTCAGTATAAAAACCAGGTTGATGTGATCGAATCATTACAATAGAGAAACAAAAATGTTGAAAGGAGGATTTTTAAACAATGTTGTGCACTCTCTTCCGTACTATTCAATGTTTATATTGAGAAAGCCATCCCTAGGCCAAAGAAAATGATTCTGAAGTGAATATCCAAGGGGAGAAAAACAGCATTCTGCGATTCAGGAACGACATAGTATTCATGACAGAAACAGAATAATATTCATAAAAAACTCAAGAAAATATGGCAAAAACCATGGTCATATACCACATGGAGATCAATAAAAAGAAAATTTATGTTTGTATGCAGTATAAGAAAGAAGCCAAGACCAACCTTAGAATATAAAAACAAAAAAAATTGAGGAGGTGAAATAGCATTGATATTTTAGAAACAGAGATCAGCGATGGATCAAACGGGAAGTCGCCAGTAACTCCCCAGGCGAATAGAACATCTTGCCAAAAGAAGAATCTGCTACAACATCAAGTAAAAGCGTGAAAATTAGGTAAACTTTCATAAGAACATACATCTGGAGCATGCTTCTTCATGACAGCAAAGCATGGACAGCAGCAGAGAAATCAATGCTGGAAGCATTTGAAATGAGATCCTTCCAAAGAATGATGAAGATGAAATGAACAAGTGACTAACGAAGTAGTCCTGAGAAGAAAGGGAGAAAAGAAAATACTGTCGAAAACTTTAAAAAGAAGACAGAACTACTTAATCAGCCACATCTTAAGACACGATGGCCTGATGAAGACAATCATTGAGGAAAGTGAATGGCAAGACCATGAAAGGCAGGTCTCGTATGAGATATATGGAATTTGTTGTAAGGGATGTAAAAGAGAAGAATTTTATCAATATGAGAAGGTTAGCCGATAGGATTGTGGCGGGTTCAAATAGCACTGCGCTAACCCTAGCGGTCGGACGGGACGACGGCGAGGAGCGTCAAGGTCGGCGGCCGGTATAAATACGGCGGGTGAACAGCGGGCCGGGGCAGTCACCAGCCGAAAGTTTAGCAGGCACCACTCTGTAATCGCGTAACATTTAAGCTGTAATAAACGGCATCCAAGTGGAAGCGGAGAGTTTCATTCACCAACCAACACAAGGATAATCAAGTGGAGTGCTGCATCAAACCAATCTAGGAGTGTTGACCAATGATGATGATATAAAAATGAAAGTTATTTCGCGAGTAACCAAGTTGGGACGACAATCTATTGTTCCCATCGCCATAGGTACTCATTTATAGTTCTATTTACGACTTATTAAGTAGCCTTGTAACCTGTCTTCGGGTGCAAGAGGGAATGAAGAAAGAAGCATATTTTAACCTTTCCTTAATTAAAAAAGGTATTTCTTCTACAATTACTGAATCCTGCTTTGATACAAAGTTGTTAATTCACCGGCTTGGTAACCCAAATATCACGGGTTTAAATCTCACATGAATAAAATTGAGTGCTACAGGAAAAAGAAGAAGATTACAATTAGACAAATTGATATAATCTCAGGAGTTGGAACATCGAAAAACTTATTTCTACCTCCATTAATCAACCGAATACCTTACCACCTGGAGGGTGTGTGAAAGAGTGTGAATAAGCAATTAGCGTGCATTATGTAACACGAGCTCTATCCGATAGCCATTGCCTAATAAAACAAATTTCCTAGACACGTGTTACGAAATGTAATCTACGAAATGGCGACGATTTTATTGGCTTTTGGCTCACACATTAAGTTTTTCTTGAATGAAGATCGGTGGTGGAAATTAGGCAATGAAACAAAAATGTACAATGATATACATAAGTCCTTGATACACTTAGGTGGACGAATTTCAACTGCTAGTGGTAGACACTCTGGGCTTCATCCGTCCACACGTTTTTCTTCGATCCTTTTTTATTGTGTAATATTGTAATTTTAAACTTTTAGAATATTTTCTGAAGCAAATGCATTCGCTGATGCCTTTATAAGTAAAAATTTAATCGCCCTCTCAACACACTATCACAAAATTGTACTATATAATGTATTATCAAAAGCAGACATTAGTCTACATTGTATTAATCCAATACAACGGGGGTTGCGTAGGTGCAGTGGCTTAAGTACTGGCCTCTCAAATATAGGGGCCCTGGTTTAAATCCCTGCAGTGGAAGACAATTTTGATTGGCGATCTGGCCGTTACCAAAATGCTTTGAGGACAGTATTGGAGCTCACCATCTGTCGGATGTGACGTTAAGCCGTGGTCCCCTTAACGCCTTTCGTTAAGAACAGACTACTGGCGACCTGTGGTTTCTTTCCACCCTTCCATTCCTACCTTTTATCTTTCATCCCGATCTGAACCGCATTTAAGAATGGGTATACACTTGAAAATATGTGATCCACAATCTCAAAATTTTTACTTCAATCTTGGCTTCCTTGCCTTCAAAAGTCCATAAAAAATACCCTCAGGATCAATTATTCAATTAATGACCATTTTCATGAGTATAAAGTGTCCTTGACAATATAAGCCTCTTTTAATACTAATTTATTGGCTCTACGGGAGCGCATTTCCCTGGAAACCTTTTGATCCAATCAATACAATTCAAGTATATTTCAAAGAGAGAGTTGTGTTAATTTTGCAGAATGGACGGAATATTAACAAATCACCATAATATATTCATTACCATGGTTTCTACTGCCAATTTGAAATCCGATTGGATTTGTAGGAGTAAATAAGAATAAAATTGAAAGAGAAGAGAAAATTGGGGTGTAATAAATCATCACTTATTTTGAAATGTTAATTAAGTTATTCACAGAGAATATTTTTGTTTAGAATAATGGTTTGGAACACTGACTTTTAAGATTGTGGCAGTATACACTACAAAACATATTTGTTCTACATTTACATTTTAATAAATAGCTGAATTTGAATTAAGAAAACAATTATGTGATTTTCTCTTATATTTGACCAAAACATGTACCTTATGAAGCATGTATCTGCATAACTATTTTATTGCAACTTCATCATGTTACAAAATATAGTGCATATTTTCCTTTCTTTTTTTGGCCATGGATATTGAAGCTTATAAGCACATCATGGCCAATTATTGGACATCATTAAACGACTCAATTTGCAGGTTTATTTTAGTGAAATGCCCAATAGTCAATAGAATGGGGGCGTTTACTCGGAACCGAAATCGCAATTTCGTACACGAAGTCGTTAGATAGAAACGAAAAAAGAATTTTAGCAAAAAAAAATCTTCTAACCACAACCATTCACTCATGAATAAAAAAATTAAAATAAGCAAAAGGTGACGCCCACCGAGAAATCTGCTTTGATAACATTGACGTAATTTTCCTCCCTTCCTTGACTGCTTTTCGAGGAAGGGAAGGGAGTGGAGGGGGGTTCGCGGAAGGTCTGCTTGCACAGATGCTGTCTCAACTGCTCGTATTGGTAGAGTCAGCAGTGTCCCCCCCATTGCGATAAGACAAAGTACCTTCGGGGGCTCAGTTGTGATTGTCGGAGTCCATATGCGTCAGAGGTTGCACCACGCCCACTTTTCCGAAAGGGTGAAAAACATCAGTTTTTCGCCACTTATAACTTGAGAAATAATTGACGGATCAAAAAACGGAAAAATAAGTCTTTTTATTTTACAAACTCTACCGGATTCGTGAATAAAAAATATGGTAAACGACCCTATTATAAAGTTAGAAAAAGTTTATAAAGCCCAAATTTACGATTTGCCCTTGAAAGATATCTTCAGCAGTTATTGGACTGGTTTATTGGAACTAAATTTATTGCAATTTAAGATCATGTGGAAAAATTAAATAAAATGAGGATGGAAGGCGTTTTACGCCATTGCGATGAAACTGGACGCTGTAACGAAGCAAGATGGCGTAAAGAGCTTAAAGCACTCACAGAAGGTTTCATTTCTATTTCCACAAAGGAAATTTTACACGTGTGTAAAAGCCAGCACAGAAGACTTCCCCTTTCCTGGCTGTCCACATAACGTCCCGTCAATTGCTCTGGAGGTCTTTCTCGTCGGAAGCTCCCTGATAAGGCTTTCACGCCCGTCCCCAACCACGCAATGATGCCTGGAGGCGTTAATGTGTTGAGCTGAAGAGAGAAAAACTCTATAACGGATTCGGTTCCGGAGAGATATATATGTATGCGTGGTGTTGAGGCAGGACGGCGCTGAGCGGAAACAAGGAGCTCACTCAAACCCTTTCTCGCCACAGGTGTTCAGGTGGCCCTTAGCGCACTACGGCAACCTTCGTTCCCCCTAGGGGTTATTCCCTTTGACCTACAACCGGTACTCATCAACCTTGTCCTCGATGGCCAGGCAAAGGCGCTCATAGTGCTCCAGAGCTTGACCCTACCCTAGGGACGCCTCGCGAGGAGTTGCGTGTCCAAGTCCAGGGGGATATCCCAAGTCGCCGAATTCCCCGCGGGCTGCGTGTAATGGACAATCACTCCGGGATCCTCCGCAAATATACGCTCGCCTGCAATTTCTGGGGTGAACTGGACACGGAGAGAAATCTGCAGTTAATCACTCAGTCCATGCGTTGCATTTGCCAGGGCCCCGATTAGGCGAGTGGGTACCCCCCGGCGCTTCAAATTATTGAATCCTTGGGTGTGAAACGGATCTCTGAGGTGATCAGATGAACAGAGCTTGGTAGGAACGAAAAAAATTGCTCTTTAATATTTAATAATTTCTTAAGCATCGCTGAGAAAGTAAGACGACTCTTTATCAATGTTAAACAAAGCTGTTCCTTGTTCCTAGCATAGAATTAATCTGAAACAAGGCGTAATGGCTCTGTTCAATTTGTTTCATTTCTAGGCGGCATACAACTTAAGTGTGACCTTTACATCTACATCTACATAATACCCTGCAAGCCCCCATAAAGGTGTGTGGTAGGGCGTGAACTCTCACCAAACATGCACTACATATCATGCATTAAAAAAGGATCAGTACTTTTATAGGTACTGTTCAAAACTACGCTATATAAAAAAAGATAAAAATAAGCAAAACATACAAGCCAAAACATGCCGTTAGTTGGGTTAGCTATAAGTCCTTACACCAACATGCAGCTTCCAATGTTATCCATTGCTACACTCGTACTGGATGTATTTGCCGTTTTCATATCCCTAATTGTACGAGGAAAAAAGGACATTTTGAATCTGTCAGTTCGGCAATCTATTTCTCTAATTTTATAATTATGGTCCAGTGTACCATAGTAAGTTGGGGTCCGCAAAATATTTTTAACATCATCACTGAAAATATGGTCTTGGAATTTGTTTAAGAGATTAAGTCTAAATTTCAACCTGCGATCTGACAATGATTCCCAATTTAATTCATTTGATAGACTGGTTACGCTAGTAAGGTTATCATACCGTCCCTTTACAAATCTTGCCGATCTTCGCTGCACACGTTCAAGTTCGTTATTTAGACCGATTTCGTAGGGATCCCATACACTGACAGCATATTCCAAATGAGGTCTTACAAGGGAAAAGTAGCTGATTTCTCGTACATGATCGTACATTTACCCAGTACTCTTTTGACGAATCCCAGTTTACGATTCGCTTGACCCATTATTTCACGAATGTGTTTACCACAGGAAAGATCATTTGTCAGTCTTATTCCAAGATATTTAATGGATTCCACGTTTATTAATTCATTATTACTTATTTTGTAAGTGGTAGGAGGAGAGCTATTCTTTTTCCGAAAGTTCATTACAAGACATTTTTTGAAGTTTAATTCTAACTGCCATGTATCACACCAAGTTTCAATTGCTTGTAGGTCAATATTTAAATATTCTTTATCATTTGGGCATAGAATTTCCCTGTACACTACTGCGTCATCGGCAAATAGACGAAGCTTACTTTTTACCACCTTATGGATATCATTTATGTACAAAAGGAATAGGAGTGGACCTATCAAACTACCTTGTGGGACACCCGAAGTGACTTTAATTGCCGGTGAGGAAACACCGTCTAAAAAAACCCTTTGAACCCGATAATGCAAAAAATCATTAATCCATGATATAATGTTATTGCCTAACCGATAAGATTTTAATTTCAAAGTTAGTTTGCTATGAGAAACCTTGTCAAATACTTTCTTGAAGTCTAGAAATATAGCATCCACTGGAGTATTATTTTCGCCAGAAACTAAAATATCATGGGAAAAGAGAGCAAGTTGAGTTTCGCATGATCTGCTCTTTCGGAAGCCATGCTGAACATTGGACAATAAATTCTGGCTATCTAGCTTTAAAGCGTAGCCAACGCTTTTCTCACTCAAAAAGTTAAAATATATTGGTTCAATTCTTATGTAGATTATGTGTTACTAGATAACTTCGTAAACAAGAAAAATAATAGCGCAATCGTAACGTGAGTACCTTTGACCATCTAATTTGGTGCTTACTATGCGAAAGCGTAATTTTTATGTCAAGTGAACCGATATCGAACACTGTACTTATCTAGCACAGAAAGTACCTACATATATTACTGTGCAGGAGTCACATATTAGATTCCTCTCGATGGATTCGACTACATAAGTTTCACATACTTCACCACAAATTGAAGGACCACGAACTGGCCGCGAGAACCTAAACGGCGTTACCCGCTGAAATTTCACAATAGCAGAAGTTCCACAGAGAAAAAATAATTCACCTTGACCGGGATTCGAACCCGGATCCCCTGATTCCCCTAATTTTACACAGGGAAGAATAATGGTAGATTAACGGTAGATTCCTCGGTACCGGAAACGATAACGGTAGATTCCTCGGTAGATTAACTGGTTAAAGCACCTGGCCGGGAATCAGGGGATCCGGGTTCGAATCCTGGTCAGAGCGAACAATTGTTTCTCTGTGGAATTTCTGCTATTAACCACAAATGCCACGGTGTACTTTGACCCAGTTGCGATATTTTTAAGTTTAAAGATAAATAGTGCGTCTGACGGAGGAAAAATTTAGGTGACCAACACTACCTACTCTGTGTTTTCAGATGCACCGTTGATCAATAAAATCAAGGCGGCTCCTCAAAACATACCTATTACTTAATTCAGAGAAAGGAAATTACTTAAAACCATGTACGTAAAATTTTAATAAGGTACACATTTACAAACCTTTTGACACTGACAGACAAACTTTTTTGAATCGTACTTTCAACCCATGCATATTGAATTTAGAGGAATTCATATAAAAAATCACTTATTTTTATTCTCAGTGTTATAAAACTAAAATGGGTTATCATTCAGAGAGCGAATCTGCCGAACTGAGGATATTTTTGGTGAATAACAATGCTTGCTTCCGCACTTGTTAATCAAAGCTTTTCTCGCTTGACCAGTGATGGAGATCTAGCATTCCTATCGGCCAAACGGAAGCAATGCTTATTCCTATAAAGCAATTAAGCGATAGTTCTCCACCTTTGAAGAGCCTCTATTAACTTCAATTGCCTCGTTGAGAAGAAGAATGTCCTTTGCGTTTCTCTGGAGTGAATTTGGGCACCGTTCCACGAGCCGCAAGTACTTCCTTGATTAAGCGCTAGGCAATCACTTCATGCTATTGATATATTGTTAACAATCTTGAGAGTTTGCCGTTGAAATTCAATGGACGTATTAATTATCCTCCTTTCCGACTCCCTTTTGTCAACCATGATTTTCAACTTACATTGGTAAGGCGAGGTCAAAATTTTAGAGCAATCTCTAAGAATTGAGGCATTGAAAATAATGTAGATGAATTTTCTAACCTCATCGAGTAATTTCTCCCAAGAGAGGAGAGGAAATCTGTCAAGTTTTACTAAGTCTGATGACCTAGAAATCAATTAGAGCACTGCTGACAGGATGTCCTTCATTAAAAGAAGAGGCCGCGGGACAAGTGCAGCTAAGCCTAAGTTTAGTGATATTTTGGCTAACTCAATGTTTATAAGATACCACTGGTAAGAACCAAAGGGGAGGGGACTCGCAGGAGTTATATATCAGGTTCTTCTCGATAATCTGGACTACATAATACTTTATTTCTCCACTTTCCTCTACCTCAGAATAACCTCCAGTCGGCACCGATCATTTTTCCACCAAAACCCGATTTTCGCTTTGGTAGTTTATCAAGCTTTCCCTTACAGCTTCTTGAAATCTTACTTCAGGGATTTCATCACGATAACTATTTAAATTATCGGCCAGGGCTGTTCTCTAATCATTATTCAAAGCTTGCGATATTAATTAATGATCATCATCGCAACAGAATTTGTTACTCTTGGACTGCATTACTACAAGATTTAACTTAATTTAAAATCTAAAGATAATTAAAATCTGCAGTAGTTTGAGTACGTTAGTGCTCATGATAAAAAAAATAGATTTATTGGAAAACTTTGACTCGCACTTTGGTACTCTCCTTCATCTCTGCGAAAACAATCCCAAATCATTTCCTCTGTACATGCATCCACAATTAAAGGTGATAATAAACTTTCATATACCCCGTGCCAATCCCATTGGTTCCTATTCCCAATCTGCTGTTAATAATCTCAATATTTGGCTTAAGTATAAGCATTAATAAGGCGTATATCCTTTCAGTCTATTCCTAGGTTCTATAAAACACCTGACCTGACCCAATCAGGTCTTACCAAATACATTTGAGAAACACATGGGACTTAAGAATATATTATGTTATTTATCAGCACCATTATGCCTTTTATATCTTACAGGATTACATTTAACCGTAAACCAAAAAATTATTGGCTTTATTCCATTTTCCTAGTGATAGCTCTCAGTAGTAATCATAAAAACTACTTTTGCTAGATAAGAAATCTAAAATGTTGGTCTAGGCGCACTCCTTCTCTTCGTGTGTGGGAAAATTCCTTGAAGACTTTCGTCTTATCTCCTTCTTAGCAAAATCCTACGATAAAAAGCTCAAATATCTCGCAATCCATTTTTGCCTAAGTTCTAAAGAAATCCTGCGGAAAAAGTACTCCTAACCTCTAATGCCTTTTCATTTTTCCTAGCGCATTTCTTATCTACTGCCCAAAGAACTAGAATCCCCATTATCTCTACGCATTTTGTTATCTGTACATTTCAACAAATAAAATACCGAAACAGGCTTCCTCTAATCTTTTGAAAACTTTTCCTCGATTTCAAATATTCAACAGCTCCATACACAACTTTCCCGCCTTGCCTCATAACATTAGGTTTGCTTATCTCCTTATTTCCTCTCATAAGTATTTACTTTTTGATGAACCACGTTTTTTTTCACCTCTCGGAAACTTCACATCGGTATCAAACTGTCCTCATCACCATATTTGGCTTTTATATTACTTGTTACATAGGAGTTTGTTGTTTAATTCTTTGCATTCTGGTTTCCTGAGTTATATATGTTTTTCATTATATTTTACTGCTTGCATACAGTCATTCCCTTATGTATTTACATAGCTTTTAGCAGCACTACATCTTTCATAAAATTTAACACTAGAACGCCTGAAGTTGTTGCATACCTAACATGCCTGCGTGAATATTTTAACGACAGTTGATACATCATTGGGATCGTTGTTTAATTGTTAATCTTTCAAAGAAATGATAGAATAGGAGGAAAATTATTATAAAAGGGATGTTTTGCTACATACTGCACATTTTCAGCCTTGGAATCAATTGGGGTCAGTGTTATTTTGTCTAACAATAGTGTGCAATAATGATAACTGGGCGGTTCTGTCAAGAAGTTTTGCTGTTGTCGTTTGACATCAAAAGGGAAAGAAATATTGTCAACTATCAATTCTGTTTCTTCGTTCTTTCCTAAAAACATGGAGTTTTTCCAGATGTGAAGGTTAGACAAGGAGAAGGATCAGGTGTAGGATTTGTTTACGCCCACTACGACCCTGGCTCCGCCCCTGCCTGTCTCCTCGAGTTCAACCCCGAGCTCCTATTCCTGCCATCAAAACTTGTTGGTTCATATATGCGGAGCTTGTGTTCCCAGTGTCATCTGAAGAAAACCAGAAATCCCAGGAAACTATCAAGGAGCGATAAAAGAGATGTAGGAAAAAAGGTATATGGAAAATGTAGAAAAAAGGTGCACGGAGAAAAAAATCACTATAAAATAGTCAAGGGTAAAATGAATAAAAACGGAGATAATGCTCATAATGTGGAAGCAGTATCGCCATATTGTGCAGCAAAGCCGTATTTTTTGCATTGAATCTTACAACAAATGTATATAAGTTTTGCAATACCTGGAAAAACTAATCTAAAAATGGATACAAATTTAGAAATAATTATTAAAAATAGTAGTGGGGAAGAAATTTCTAAAAAAAATTGATACACGAGCTTCAATACGATTTTTTTTCTTCGCGGTAAAGTAAGAGAGGGAGCACATTCTTCAGACGCAAATATATATATTTTTGGTAATCCAGTCTTGAAAATATAGATATATCCCCTCAAAATCTTCACAAAAAAGCATACGAGACATCGCTGATTTCCACATTCTTTGTCCTCAAATTTGTTTGATAAGGTTTGTGCATGGGGAGCAAATTTTTTTCCGCAATTTTCTGCGATATTATTTAATTCTCCTATTGTTTTCGTGGTGTTCACTAGCGGCCATTTGACCTTTTTTTCCTAAAACACAAGACACAATCACGTAAGAGCTCATTACCACATTTGAAATCACAGTGAATATGCAACGCCCACAATTAAAATGCTCAATTGCAGCCATCTAAAAATTTTTGACGTCGTAAGACGACATATTATTTACAGACAGCCGAGTGAAGGTCCACGTGCAACAACGTCGTATCTCACATCGCAACGTAGTATTTTTGAAAATCAATTGCTGAAAGTTATACCTTGTTTGAATGTGAGGCAGTTGGCTTCCGCCACACCACTCCTCCAGCCATCCATCACTTCTCTATGGTGAAGTGGTATAATTTATGAAATCTATAGAATCGATTTTTCTTTGCTCAAATTCAGGACGTGCATTCACGAAAAAAAACTGATGAAAACAAAGTATTTTCTTCAATTATTGCAGCTGAGGTTAAATCTCCTCTTTAGAATCTTGAACCATTTTAGTCTCTGTAATCTTTTGAAACTGGCGTAACCGTTCAGTGCCACTAGTTACAGACCCAAATTCTGAGATGAGGTTCAATAGTCTCTTGCTTTCCAGTCATGAAACATGGACATGAAAGCCGAAACGCTATTGCCCGCTGTTTCCTGACTTAATTCGTTTTCGTATGCATTGACGGAGAGATGACGCTGCGAAACCAGGTAGTGATGGGAGATCAAAAGATTCGATCGCTGTCGCCTCGAACATGTCATGGGTGCCTGTTCGAATCATCCTTCAATTGGAACAATGGAAAAACTACTCCCAATTACCAGGTGGGTACTTGCAGTTTAGCCCCTCAAAAGATCCGATAGAGGGGAGGAACGTAAAACCTTAGGGAGAAGAATATCACCAAACATTTGCGGGCAGAATGATACACAAGCATTCCAAGCGTGGATCTGATACCCAATTCTCCAGGAGTCGCGGAGGAGAGAGAGGGAGAGACGGAAAAGGAAACAGAGCTTTGAGACTCCAGCAGTAGCTAGAATTCCATCTTTTTTCCACTCCGGAATTCAGTGCTCCAGTGACGCGAACCTAACGACCGGCCCTAATTGAATTTCTCGAGTCTCTCTGAAAGTAAGAATTTGAGAAAAAGGGACGAACAAGGCTCCTTTTAGGTTCACGGGGATGGGGAGGGAAACAGAATGGAAGGGAGGGAGTGAGAGGAGAGCTTCCTCCCTCTCTCCTCACGCTCGAGAATAAATTGGCAACAGGTGATGGGGTGGAGGAGCGAGAGAGTAGCAGGAGACGTAGACGAAATGGCGGAGGAGTAAGAAGTCTTCCGCAGGCTCGCGGCAATTTGTACCGGCGCCAAATGAAAAAGAAGCGGACGTCCATCACGTATCCATCCACGCTGATTCACCTCTCGCTCTTAGGAGCATCTTCCCGCTCAACTGGCAAGGTTTCCATCCAAATATAAAGTAACGTACACATAAAATCTACATCTCCAAAGGAATCATTCGTGAAGACTATCAGTAAATTGTTCATTTGTGCTCCAATAGTGGCACTGAAACGTCAACTTGGAGGAATTGGGATTAATATACCCTGCTGGATTTTAGATGACGGTAGTGGAGAAGGGTTAGTAAGCCATGTTGAAAGCATGTCCAAGAAGGAAGTGCTTGGAATGATAGGGGAAGAGAGGAAGTTGGACAAATATTGTGAGTGAATAGAAACTGTTCTGTGTCGACGGTATTTTAACGAAAGTAACTGATTAGTGAACGTGAAAGAGGGAGGTGAAGAATACAGGTTTTAATGGAGTTATGAAAGGTAGGAAGTAAAAGGTGCCAAAGAAAATGCATATGTAGGATCAGTGCTCCAAAACAATTTAGAATAAGAGAGGTGGGGTTAATGCTGTGGCTTTTCAACATGCCTGAGTGTAAATCCCGGCTGTGGCAGTGATTTAAATCGGCACACCGGTCCCAACTTCGAGAGAACAACGAGTACTCAGGTGGTTGGATAGGACGGTAAACCTTACGCCTCTGGCTACTGATTGGACCATATGCCGCCCATCGTTAAGAGTAGGCTAATGTCAACGTTAGGGTTGTCTCCAGTCCTCATATGTCCCCTGAAAATTTTCTGCTTTTGCCCTAGAAAAGATCTCGTCATCTCGTCTCGTCAGCTGACCTCACCTATTACTTCAGATATTTGGGATACCGTCCCAACATGGCTGCTATAAGAATGGATTAATTATAACGTAAAAGTAAATGAGTACTTAAGTGGCTTCTTAAATAATAGGTAGATTTCTACTATTTTAAACCAAAATGTTATTGCAACTAAACGAACTGTACATTATAAACGCTTGAGGGACTTAGTATCGCTTAAACTCGTCACAATTATTTTTAAAAATACTATTTAAAATTCAAAAAAACTGTCTATTGAGTAAACCTTGTCTTATGAAGAGGTTTGTTCTGAGCAAAAAATAATATTTACCTTCCTTACTTTAAATATATTCTCTATTTATTTTGCCTTAAGTAATTTACATTGCTTAATATTTGTGATAAAGCATGTTTTATCACAAAAAGATGGCGCCGTACTGTATCAACACCATCCCATGTCACAACAGGGTAGTTGGATATTTAATTTTTATTATTATATCGTTTCGTGGCGTGAAAGTCACACATGGTTTCATATAATGTCAATATAAATCATATGTTCCGAAATGGATTTGGTAATATTTTAACATGAATGCCGAGGAAGAAGTAAAACATAAGTAGGACTTATAAATAAAGTAACTTATGGATTCAGAGAAATATAAGCTACTATTAAGTAAGTAAATGAAGGTTACTCACATGAACACCAAAATGAAAGATCAAAATGGCAGCATACATTCAGAATGGGAAGAAAGTTAAGGCATTGTAATTACCTGGAAGAAGAAATAAAATAATTAGCACACTAATAGATGAGAGAAATAAATTCGATTTCGATGTGTAAAATTAAGGGGAAAATATAATAGATGTCGTGTTTTTGAGACACGTTATCATTTTCCATAAGGAAATATGAAATACAAAAATATGTAGCTACTTTCATTCTCGGAGATAATACCCAAATTTTGGGCCACAGACAAATTTAATAAAAAGTTAATATAAGACATACCGCAAATAAGGTAGTATTTCCAAGTTAATTCTCGAGTAACTTAGTAATATTTTGGAATATCATTTTAAATTTTAGATTAACATCATAAAGTTCTTTAAAAACATTTCCAAATATTTTCAAAGTGTGTTTTTAATCTACGCTCTTCTAAAAAACACATATTTTGTAATATGTAAGTTCCTAAATAAACAGAAAACATCTTATAATGCTTTCGTGGAATTAATGTTTGAATTTGTATGAGAGAAACGTAATTAAAATAAAGTTTCTTATGCGAAATGGCTAAAGATAGAAAAAAAGAAATGTTTTTCATGAAAATATGTTATAATCACATGAAATAAAATGGGGAAAATGGCAATTGTGATTACGAATATAATATCACGTAGAAAAAAAATTTAATTTCTTATGATCAAATTTTCTACTTTGCCAACCAAATACGATATTTTCATTTTGTCATGCCTGTCGCAGGAAGAGAAAAGCAAATATGAATTTCGTGGCTCACCTCTAGACATTGATTGATAGACAATTTTAATATGAAATAAAGATTTTCAAATAACATAAAATAATAATATATTTTATTTCTATTTTTATTTTGTTATAAAAGAGAGCATTTCTAACAGTTTGAATAGGTAACATTAGAGGTCCATAAATTAGTGGAAAGTACTATAATATAGAGAAAAAGCGGCTAGCATCTGTACTTTGGGCTGATAGCTCATATATTACCATATTTGCTACGCCACGAAATATTTTCTGAAGATATTGTTGACTTGTTTCCATTAAATTTTATTTTTAAATAAGCTCAATTTGGATGACAAAAGGAAAAACAAAGCTTAAATGTATTTCAATTGGCACTACTGGAAAAACAAAAGAAGGGATAACAGTAAAATTGCTTCAGCACTGAAAAAGGGTAGGTAGTGCCGAAAAGTAGAGATAGGTCAAAAGGGGTAAGGGAATTGGGTCAACCAGCGTATCTTGGAGTACAACGTCCCTTTATCTACTCTTTGTTTTCCTCGTCTCCTGTTCCTCTCTCAGGCTGATAGGAGAACCTGACGGATTCTCGTGAGGAAGAGGCCATAATTGGCTGCGAATGGGTGTTCAGAGAGATTGCACTTCTCCGAAAAAACAGCGCAAAAGTGCATTCGTCGTAAGTGGCAGCGTGGCCTTAAGAGCAATGTGGCAACATCTGGAATGCTCCCTTGTGAAGACAGCGCTCTCCGTTGGGAGGGGAGATGAAATTCCACGCTCTTATTTTCCTTGGAGTGCCAGTAAGACTATCCTTTCACGATCACTTCCTCAAAACCGGGAAGAAATGAACACAGGCAAGAGTCCTTGCAATTTTCGGACACCATTGTTCTTATCCAAAGACAATCACGAAGAGAAGGTAGATTTGACCACCTTCATTTTCCTCTTCCCGCGACAGATAGGTATAAGAGCATATGAACATACTCGGTTGCTGACGTTTTCCTAAAACATCCCACAGTTAATAAATAGTATCAAACGACATCATTAATTAATTTAAAACTCAGACATTGATCCTAAAGTTTACAAACATAACAACGTAGGAATATTATTGTCTACTAATATATTAATAATTGGTCTCATTGAAATAATATTTGTTCAAATCGATCTAATTGCTGAAAGAGTTAAGCAAAATTTCAGAAAGGATTTCATAGCATACACAAGAGCACAAGATGACAAAAATATCATTACATAAATACAATACGTGATTAAAATCATTTCTGAGCAAATGATGGTTGAGATAGAAAATTGATAAGGGTAAGTGGTAAGCAACTAAAGGTTTCAAAACAATTCTATTTTTTATTTTCAAAAAAAATATTTTTTGTAAAATCAGCATGTTTCAACTGCTAGTTTTTGATAATTTTTCCAGACATGATTCTCCAGTAACATCTATATCCGTGCATCTCAAAATCTTCTCCCTTGAAATGTTCATTCACGGCTGCTAATCCTACTTGGTAATTCCTCATGTTTTTCCTATGATTTATGGGCCACTAAAAGAGTAGGCAATATCTGTGGCTGTTAATATTTCATTTTCTTCGCATTCATTGTTCACACATCCACACCATCTAAATACACTCAATGAAAAACTGGGTGTAACTGAATATGAAAATTTCCCTTGGATAATGTCGAAAAGCGTACCTATTAAAATATTTTGAGGTCTAACATTGATTTCTTCCTCAATAAAATAACTGATCACACCAAGAAGAGTTTAAGAAATTGATAGCGTCAATTTTTACGTTCCTCAAAGCCTCCAACTAAAATCTATCGTCCCTTCATTTTACGTTGAAATGACTTGATTTATCTCATGAAATAATGTATTGTGCTTGCTATGAAGGGAACGTCAGATTTGTTGAATGATGAAAGTTTCAATTTCTTTCTCATATTGATTTCGCGCTGATACGATTTCTTCGCTCTTTATCCTGATCCGGATCGTAACGTGCAAGGTCAAACGTATTTTACTACCCTTGCATTACCGTGAGCCACAACGCCCCACCCAAGAGACATCTATTTCTCCCGATCCTCACATTTACCCGCCAAGCACTCAGACAGTAAAAGCATAATGTATCCTTCCTGCGCTATAGGGGGTGGAGAGGAATGGAGAAAGGGTTGAGGGCTTAAAAAGGGCGTGTCTGTTCCAATCGGATTGCAAAAAGGAGGGATGGAGTACCCTAAGGGGTAATGGCTGATGGAGTAAAAGAATAGAATGGGAAAGTGAAATTCCCCATCCTCGGCTGAAAAATCAACAGCCGACTTTAGCTATTTACGTTTTGTGTGGAAAGAAAAGCGAGACACTTCTAGCGCTTGAATGGGAATGAATGAGTATCACCTTTCATAAACAACAAAACAGTCATTGCTGAATTCAATTGCAATTAGCTTACAAATATTTAATGGGAAAACATATAACTGGAAATTATAAAGATTATTTAACAAGGATGACCTTGATTTGCAAGGAAGCCTATAGCCTATATGTATGTTGCATGTGTATGAGTCGAAAATTCGAATTTAACTTCTAGGTTCCGGATATGTTAAATTTAAATTTCAGTACACAGCGGCTAAATGCTAACTCAATGTACGTAGAAAACTCAGCTTACGCTCTTATTGAAAACCATCATATTATTAAAAAATTACATGAAATTAGATAAGGCTTAAGAAATGGACAGATGCAATCCTTCCAAAACATTACTGTGACGAAGCCAAATGGAGCAACGCAAACTAAATAATAACGTACGAAGGATAAGAGCTTATAGATCACCATTGCTTGGAAGCGTATTACGAGCAATTTATCCATCCTCGTCAACATAAACTTTCTACGCTGATCCATATCAGAAACTGAGTCAGCTGGTCATCTCAACGTTGGCAGTGAAATAAAATTTACTCCGTCCCTCAAAACCCAAGTAGGATGCGGTTTAGGACTCAAGTTCAGATTTTTCGAGTTACTGATAGTAAATGGATGCGAATGAGAGTAAAGGTCGCTGTTGAGAAGTAGAGAATACCGCTATTAGGAGTGAGCCTAAAACATAGGAGACACAGCATCAGAGACATGGAAGTGGAATCCTCTCTTCATGCCAACTGGGTTGAGGTAATCTGATCCCATAGACGCTCAAAGTGTGTAAATTAGGGAACGTGGTCATAGTATAATGGTGAGTGAGCAGAGTGAGTCCTTTAGCCAATAGGAGTTAAGACTAGGATATTGGGAATTCGTCTTGGACTGTTCAAGGATTGGTCTTCCATAATGGTGCAAAAAGGATTTATAGGAATTTTACACACAAAAGCATTATGTTGTACACAAACTAAATTTTATGCTACACGTAAAATGAAATAATGAAGAAAATGCTATTACAATTTCATGAAGATGGGGATTCGAAACCATTTTTATACTATTCTAAAATAAATTAGTTTAAAAGAAATATAACAAAGAATGTGTTGCGGAAAACACAACTCCAAACTAAAAACAACAGCATGTAATTCTCACTCTTCTAAGGTAATCAGGAACATTTATGGCCACTCGCAACTATTTAATAGGTTTTAGCGAGAAAACTAGTGATTACTACCATATTTATTGTAGTGTTAATTTGATTTAAGAAATGGGGATGAATTATTAAATCTATTTATTTATATGGCCGACTTGATCTTTTATTCACCATAGAATCAAATTATTTGAGAGCCTAAAATTGGCAAAATAATTAATACATGAGGGGGAATTTCAATTGCAATATTCTTTTATTTGTCATTAAAACTGTTTTATTTCATATGCGAACACTAAATTCGACCTCATTAAGTTTGAAATAAAGATATATGCCCATATTTATTGCACAATTTGAAAAATCTCCGTAACTCTAATTGGATAAAACTTGAAATAATAAAATTTATACTTGAAATTTATTATAAACAGAAATAAACTTGAATAGATAGTCTACGTCATAATGCAGGAAAATTGACTTGACATCGATACATTAAATTCGATTGTTCGTACTTCTTGAATTCTAAACATTGTATTTGAGTGTAATAAAATTCATCTGTACAATATATCAGTAATTGGCTTAGAAGGTTAGAAAATTACTTTTTAAAACCTGAAATCATTAGTAATGTAAGCAGAAGTTGTTGATTATCCTAAATAATATTCACTATGGCCGCACAAACCTAGCAGTGAATGCACACATAGAGCATGAAGTTAGTCAACAAGCAATGCCTACTGCAGTGCCATGTCATAGAAATGAGAGATTGGACGTTACTGAAAGCTATCGATCCTCACTTTATTGCCTTAAACTCACATTTCGGACTATAAACTAAAACCCTACCAATGAAAACATGAAATAAAAGGTAAAAGCTTCTCTCTATTAAGTTAAACGTAAGTGCCAGCGCGCCCCCAGAAATAAAAAGGTTAACTTAAAAGGCAGGAAGTATAACAAAGAAATCCAGTCCCATTCTTTTTAATTTTCCTTCTGAGTTACTCACAGGAAACGAATGCCTGGAGTTCCATTTGCGAACACAAAAAGCACGCTCGTTTTTTTCCCAGAGAAATTTAGAAAAAGGATTTTTTAAACCTAAGAAAGGAGCTTCACCTTATCGCTCGAGGAATGGTAAAAGTAGGAAAGAAGTTAGAATCCGGGAAATGAATGTGCTCAACTGCCTTCTGGAATCTGAAGTATTACTTTTTCTAAGTATAAGGTAATAAAGAAGGAATAAGGATAAAAACACTACAAATTAATCCCCAAATATTATTGAATCGGCGTGCGTTTCACTAAAATGCACCCTTATCATAACCACTTAATGATACTGAACAGCAGTGAAACCTAGATCGTAAATATTAAATGCTTATATCAATAATTCTAGAAAATCATGAAAAACTTTCACCAAAATTATCCAGGAAATATTGGAGATGCACAACACTTAAATTTGTTTCATGCAATATGGGAGGGCGTCATATTCTCACGAGGACAGATCACATTTCGGTATCATATATAGTGCAGTCAAACTATCAATGCGTTTTATTTTACTACCCGGAAATAATGCACTTTAACATAATTAACTCAGTATAGTAAAGGTGAAAATTTTGAATGTGCATACATTTTAATGCATAATATTCAAAATGAGATTGTTACGACAGAAAAAAAGTTTTTATGCTCCGTTACGTAGTGTTCAAGAATTCTGATATGAATGGTTAAATGCATTCTACCAGTTTAGACCTCTTTGTGTCATTGCTAAAGTTAAAACTAGAGGTATTTTGTAATATTTTGTCAAGTTTCAACAAATAAAGCTCAATGATCTTGTGTGAACGCGTACCTATATTTTCGGTAAGATTAAAATAAGTTTCTTAGTGGTGACTAGGAAATAATAGGCAAAAATGTTCCCAGAATAGACCCCAATAGAAAAGATATGTTATAAAAGTATAGTGTACATAACTAAATGCAAGAGCAGAAAAAAGTTTAAAAGCCAAATACCAAGTATGAATACAAGAATTGAAGTGATTAGGTAAAAAACGTGAAAACAACCTGGGTAAAGAATAAGATGCATGACAAAGTCCTAGCGGGTTTATTAAAAATTATCTAATATCCATTTATTGAAAAATGAACAACATGAGTCACACATTATATATTATCGCCATTGCTATGCATACAAAGTTTTGATCAAAATATTAGGAACCCGAAAAGAATTTTAAACAGATTTTTCTGTTAGTAAGTAAGATGCCAGTCAGAAAATTTAATCCGTAAGTTCGTCAGCGCCGGTGGCCGAGGGTATATACCTATTCTCAAAATCCCACCCTCTTGGATTTGAATCCCACCCGGAGAGTATTTACACAGACAGGGGCTTGACTGTTTGTAATTTTTGGATTGTTATTAGTTAAAGTAACCCCTGTAAAAGACCATATTGTCTTCGGATTCATGAAAAATATAAATAAATCGTAAAAATGTTCCTGTCACGCAAGGGAAATTGTTCTGCTAATCCATATATATATAACTTGCTAGCTTCTGATTAGTCATGAAGCTGGAACATAATTTTATATGCACTCGGAATTAAATTAATTTGTCTCACCAAAAGGAATTGGAAGAGACTTATACAATAAGAATGAAAAATTCACTTGAGGTAGTACGGAAATGAATCGTGAATATGTTAACAATGGTAAAAATGAATCAAACGGAGAGAAATTTTGGTAGCAATAAAGATATCAGGATTTAAGAAGTTATAGTGGGGTGAAAATAGATGAATAGAATGAAAATACTGTCAGCAAGGTGAATAGAAAAATAGTAGCCTGGAAAATGGATCATGAGCTTGATCAAAAATACATATTTATTAATTCATTAAATAAAAATAAATTGCTTACAAGAAAAGAGGGATAAAAGAATGATGCATCATTAATAGGGAGGGGAAAACTAAGTTTGAGAAGCATATCCACCAATTGGAATTGAAGTTAGGTAATTCACTATTGCCATATATTAAAAAAATATAATCATGATTATGACACTGAAACCATTTAATACTAACTTGTGTGCTAAAAAAATTGTCTTTACCTTCTGTGGGAATAATCGAGCTGAGGAAGAGGGTGGAGGGTTAAGCGTACCAGATTCGGAGACCTTCACGACGAGAACGAAATGAGAGGAGAAGGAAAAAGGCAGAATCAAGGGCATAAACCCATACACGAGAGTTGGTGAGTTGTAGGGATTGTTCCGGGAGGGACTCACGGTCTCGTACGGGAAAGGGGTTCCGGGCGGCAATCCTGCAAATCATTCGGACGGCAGACGCCGCCCATTAGGCGAGAAGGGGAATCGTACGCCGCCAACGCTCCTGGAGTTAGCATCTCTCGATCCCACACTCCCCCCTCTGACTGCAGACCGTGCGCCTCGTCGTTTGAATGTATATTTTTTTCCTCTACGCCCGGATTGTATGCGTTGTGTGTGTGTGTGACCGAGGGTCCGCGGTGTCAGGAGGTTGGGCGGTGGAGACCCTGGAAGAAGGACTCAGGTCAGCATGGGACGTAGCGGGAGGGGTCATCCCAGCGTCATCCCCAATAGGGGAGGCATCATTAGGCACCGGGGACAGAGGATGCAGCAACGGAAAGGAGGAAGAGAGAGAGAGAGAGCAGTTGGAGAGCGGCGAGAACCGGCGAAGAGTGTCCTTCGATTCTAAGAGGCCCTTTGACGGAGGAGGGTGGGGAAAGCGGACGGAGAAGGACAGAAAGGGAAGGGAAACAGAGAGAGAGAGAGATGTGAGGATGGAACGGACTTCCATGCGGCCACGACTGGGCGCCGTGCTCCGCCGTTCGCAATTCTGCGGTCGTATTCACGGCTCACTGCTACTGGTAATTAATGCCATTTCTGGCGCGCAAGAAGAACGCAACCTGAGCATGTTCCCAAACAGAAACTAGGGGAGTGGTACAAGAAACGTTGCCTTCATTTGTCTTGAAACGGAATACTCTTTAACAGAATTGTTCTACGGTTGAATTTATTTATTTGCTTGATTTAATTAAGCTAAAGTCTCAAGAGTGTTCACCGTATCATAGAATTTCAATTATAGAAAGTCATTGATTAGTATTTTGTCGATAATTTCTGTAGCGATTTTAATGAAGAATATATGTTAGAACGAGTGATATACGCTATTAACCTGCAGCATTTTAATCTTAATAAATAAAATTTTTGGCATAAATAAACCGAAAATGTTATACTTATGGAGTAATTTTACAAACAGCGATGTTTTCAGTGCTTGATAAGCAGTTACATATTGATAGCGCTGGTACATTGCACCACTAGCACATTTTTAGAACTGTACTAACTGACATATAGTCACTTCTATATCATACAAAACAAATTAAACAGCAATCGATTTGAACGTCATTGACTCGTCAGCCCATCGGAGGATCGAGCTCTGCGTAAAGTTACGACGCTATTTATGCCTCACAGAAGGCGTATACTTCTAGTCTTCCTTTCACATTATGGTAAAATAAGTTGCTGCTTATTTTACCATAATGTGAAAGTTTACATTGCACTTATGGCTAGACTCCTGAGATAAGCAGTGATATAGCATGCTCTTACTAATGCCAACACCAACTTAGGACTGACTCCACGATCCTTGAGTATAAATCTTTTTTTACTTTATCGTGTGCATTAATTATTTTTCCATGCTGAAACGAAGTGATAACGACCATACTTTGAAGAAAGAATTTTTCTTGAAACAATGTTTCCACACAGTAAATGAAATATTCCTATTTTCTATGTTGATACATTTCCTTAAAAACTTAATTTAAACAGAATAAAAACTCATAAAGGACATGAAAAAATATGGCCGGGCAAACTATGCACCAGAATGCTGATGGTGTGTACCACGTAAAATTATCGCACACTAAATACAGATTATCCAAAATTTCTCTGACGAAATGTAGAAGCGTGGGCTTGACAAAGATTCAATTTATAGATACAGTCTCTAATATGAATTGAACCAGGAGAAGAGAGTCTGGGTTGGGAGAAACATATGGTATATTTTTATTCGCCATGAAATATGTTGGCGATTTCTGTTCTCGATAAGAAAAAAAAACGTTAATCTGTTGAATTAATTGCCTCAGAGAAATTATTGCAGTTAAATATCCCTCTGATTTTTATAACACAATTGCCACAATGCCAAACACTTCCCACATTAAGAGTTCACAGTTTTGGGAAACGATTTAATCACGGTCAATAATTACAGTTAACAATCACTTTACAATAAATAGATAACCCTTATTTAAGAAAAAATGACTACGCATTACTTTAGCGACTTTTAATGATAAAATGTACGAACATTAAAAAAAGTCTCCTGATTTTAAGGGGTAAGAACGTTTTTTTTTATCTTCCAATGTAATTTTAAAGCCAGAGGAAATAAACGTAACGAAATGGTTATTTCATGGTTTCGGTCAACTTTGACACAAAAAATCTTTTTAAGGGAATAAATGGCCAAAAATATTGCAAAAAATATAAATGCTGTACATCCCTCCTGATTTTTCCTGACGAATGTGTACAATCAGAGGATATGAACAATGAATTTTTAAAGAAATTTCTTGATTACCTTAAAGGGTGAAAATCCCATTCTTTTCTAAATTTTTGAAATATAAATGCTGCATATCCCTCCTGATTTTTCCTGACGAATGTATTTAATCAGTAGATATGAACAATGAATTTTTAAAGAAATTTCTTGATTAACTTAAAGGATGAAAATCTCATTCTTTTCTGCAAGAGCTTGAGCTTTGGCCTCGGGAGTAGAAATAAAAGTGAAAGCGTGAGATCGAATGAGCATAAAAGTCTAGAATGTGCCATTCTGCCTTCATTTCCCGTAGAACTATACGACTTCCTTTCCTTCATTCCCCTGCTCTTTTCAAACAAAGGGTCCACATGTAAGATTTTACGAGTCTCTCAGTATCCTATCCGACGCTAGATCGTATGATTTTGTAGCGTTCATCCCGTTACACATATTACAATGCATTATTCAGACTCCTGATTCTTCTAAGACTTGAGACTTGTGCGGGTGGAAATCTCAATAAAAGAAAACTTCTTGCGAAAGGGGAAAAAGCTAGAACGTCTGAATGTGGTCGCGAAAGAGGAATGAAACAGAAAAAGATAGCAAGATAGTAAAATTGGGGTCTGTAACATAGAATGGAGAGTAGAATTGGATAACGGGGTTGTAAAACTATAAAAACATCACAGATTGCGATAGATTTATTGTAAGCACTACATGGCGTTACAGGGAATACGACTGATGTTTTCAGGGACCTTTAGGGTAAAAATAACTATTATAGACAAACATACTTTTTAACGTTCCACATTTTTCATCAAAGTTGTCATAAAAATATTATCGCTAGTATTTCTCCGCAAGTGATAAAACGTGTCTAGGAATTGAATAAGTCATAAAAAATAATCTTTTTAACTTTACATAATTGAATAATAAATGTAAAATGCAAAACTTACCATGCATTGTACATCGATATGAAGAGCTAAATATTGAAAATTTAGGGTTGAACAATCATATAAGAGAGGAACGACACCATATGAGTGGAAAAATATTAGTAAACGAAAGAGGTACATTAAGAAGACTTTACCTGTGGATAAAATCTGTTTTGTACCCAAATATTAGTCTGGTAGATGATGGTAGACCGCACCAAGTATTAATGCTAACCAAATGTTAGTTTCATACGATACGCTATGGAGAGAGGTTGCTTTCTTTTTGCCACTATTTATTTTCTAGGGTGATCCAGTACGCAGAAAATCAGTAAAATGCGGAAAGACTGACGGAAAGTCTTGTACTCTACGAATCCAAGATATTCCGATGGTCAGTATTCCAAATTCACATCGAGTGGGCTACTATATTCTCTTACAATTCGATGAAGTACTAGAACTGATATAAGGATGACCATATATAATCAAATAAAGACCATTTAATCGCGGATGAAATATTTCGAGGTAGTAGTAGTGATGAAATATGGTACTTCCTCATTCTTTATTGAAAAATTATATAAGGGGGACTTCTCCTAATTTTTGTCGATTAGCTTTGTATGTGCTGATAAAACACGGTAGTTACGCAATTATAAAGAAAAAGGGAAGATTATCTATTAGTAAAGAAGTTCGTAAGTATGCCTTAGAAATATTTTCCATGACATGACTTGCGTGGATATGAGTAAACAAGCATGTACTCTAATTACCCTATTTCTGGCCTTGTTAGAATAATTAAATTTATTCACAGTTGAAAGTACTGTACAAAAACATAATTTACTGTATTACAATTACCAAATGTGTTAATTTTCAATGCGAAAAAACTGTTGAAAATTTCAACACTAAATTGAACCAGCGGCTGTAACCAAATTCACTGTTGAAGTTTTTGTCAGTAAATCGGCCAACTGTTGAAATGCAACAGTTTTTTTGCAAAGGGTTGGAGCACTGTATGGAAAACGTGGGGCTAAAACAAATATTTCCGTTGATTAATTCAAATCATTACAATGGATACGTTTTGATCCATTGTAAAGAATTCATCTGCCAGCCTGGTATGTACTAGTATAGGAGTAAAAGTATTATCTTGTGACTTGTTTATTTAACCTATATTATTTTTTAATTTAATATTTGTTTTCTGTTCAGAAAATATATTTTAGGGATTTTAGATTACTAATTGCCATCCGAAATTTCGGAAAATATGGTACCTCCAATTATGGAGTGAATATGGTATTATCCTGTAGTTTATGCTATTTTACTAACACTACAACATTTTGGGTTGCAAACACTCTAGGATAATGTAGAGATGGCACCACTTACAATTAGAGCGGATAAAAATGTCATTGATAAAATTGCGATTCGTCGAAACAGAACAACAATAATTAAAAAGGAGATATTTACTCCAGGAAATTTAAGATATCAATGAATAATAAGTATATACAAGAATGACCTGGTGTTTTCCTCGATTATCGAAAGAAAGAATCCCACTCAGATCTTCCACCGGGATATTGTCTCCATTTATGCCGACGTTCCGGAGACCGACTCAGCTTTCGACTTACGGGTTTACGGGTTTATAGATCCTGTAGAACAGAATAACTGGATACGATGGCTGAGTCGGTCCTCAAGACGTTGGCAGAAATAGAAACAATTGCCCGGTGGAAAACCTGAGAGAAATTCTTGCAACGAAAAGAAAAGATTGCAAATAGTAAAGAATAAAGCCAATAATAGAGTGAAATAATGAACACAAAAACATGACTACAACAAAAATTAATGATTGCGTAACAAAAAAGGATTATAGTAAAAATATGGTCCTATTCCAGTGAAAATTAAATATATAGAATAATACAGTTTTGAAATAATGGGTGATAATATATATATATATATGTAGGCAGAAAACTAGTTAAAAATAAGAACTGCGTTGTTGGTGTAATATAAGAAGTAGAAAAATGAGCACTGGAGTTTGCTTCTAATAAGGCGTTGGTTGCAAACTTAAAACAGCGGATGCGGCAAAAAACAAATCTATTGGAAGCATTTTTAATCCAGACGATCAAAGCTCCGTATATATCTCCATCAGCCGTCGATATATTGCTTACCAAGTCTTAATTATTTCGAGTATTATATAAGTTTTTATTGTTTACTGCTATAAATATGCTCTCATATTAAGATTGAGGCGTCAGCATAGCTAAGAAAGATGAAATTGAAAACATAAGGATGAGTTATTAAAAATTAGAAAATAGTATGAGCAATCCGTATCAAACCGTGAAAAAGCTGATGTAAAGAAGACAAACATAGCAATGTATCGTATAATTCAAGACCATTTAAAAGCATTTATTTCAATAGAGAGAAAATAGGGTATGAATGAAAGTATATCAATTGCTAAATTAAATAAAGACGGAAGAGACGAACGGAAGTGACAAGTGGTGAGAATGCAATAATTAAAATCATACAGAGAACGCGTTAAAATTAGTTTTAGTATTCGGAAGATTTAGATAACATAAAAGATAGTAAAAGATAGTAAAAATTGCGATTTTAATGGCTAAAAATATGAAAATAAAAATATATAAAGCATTATCTACTCTAAAATTCTTGCTTATGATTCATTTCGTCCTTCGTAGAGCCAATATATATGAAGAGAAATTAATTTTAGGAATGTCAAGAGTGTAAACTAGTAAACTGTAAAATAGGGGACTTTTATGAAGAGGAAATAAGAAATGATTGCTAAACGTGAAGATTTGTAAAACTATGATAATTGTAGTGCATTGCATTACGAACATTATTTATACTCCAGAAAGCCAGGTAGGCTCTAACCAGAGATTTGAGACTACATTGCTTTCAAAAGCAATTATTCAATGCACTTAAATCTCGTCAACAATGTCATTTGATCTTAATAGAAGACTTCAAAAGTAATATTTGGTATTTAGTAAGATGCATGAAAGCAAATGAGTGAATTTAAATGCTTGAAAAAAATTTTTTCTAACGATGCATCAAAAATTAAAATGAAATTTCATTCACCAGAAATGTGTACCGAGAGGAAATTAATTGTATTGACATTCAAGATAAACAAGAGGAAATATAAATAAAGGTAATTGTAAGTATTATCACAGCTGTTCAAAACTCGGCCGTTCGCTTGATTAATTCTGGATTAGACTAAAAAATTAAGAGCAAAAGTCGAAGAAACGAACTTCCTTCAGAATTCAAACTCTATTTGTACTTATAACGGCAATTTGAATCTCAGAGAAAAATTAAAATGAATTACCTGGAATGTGAATTAATATTTACAGTGTCACCAAGAAGGGTGCTGGAGGATTAAGAAATTATTTCATATATAGCTCCGAATTTATGACGCGAAATATTAAACACAATCTTTATTTATTAGCTGCCAACGTGACATGCTTGCACATGTGTCTACTGAATTGAATTACAGCAAATGAGCTTCATCAGCAAGTCACAACGTTAATTTAGCGACACAAAATAATTAAGTTATCATACTCGGGGGTGTTAATAAAGTTATCAAATGGATTGGAACGGGTTGATGTGAAGCCAACGTTTAGCGAAGTAAATTAATATATCCTTCTAAATTCAAACTACTCACGCATGGTGGACACATGAATTTTCCAACAGGCGTTGCATCTAGTTTCATCGTTCGTAACCACCCTCTGCGACCAGTTGAACTGCTGCAAACCTCTGGAAACGCGTTTCAATTACTCGGAGAGAGGAACAAATCGATGCGAGATAAATGCGTCGGGTGCAGATCACGAGAGTAGTGGTAACGGACGCGGTGCTGCGCGATTTAAACTTCGACCCGGAATGGCCTGTTTCCAAGCGACGAACGCGCGGTTCCCACCCAACAATGCCCGGGTTCGCCCTTTCATTCGCTCTCCATGCTCTGCACAAGTACACTCCGCTCCGTTTGAACCGCGGACCTCACAGTCACGATTAGCCGCGTCGTACGTGAGCCATGGCACACCTACCAGGGTGGAGGAGGAGGCGGAGGACTCCTTATATGGGTCGATTGCATTGTTCGGGATATTGGGTCCCTGACAGTTGGGAGGACGAAAATAAAAGAAAGATGCCTTGGGTGGCACTGAGCAGTGAGGCAAACGTGGTAAGGGTCCGGAGAGCGACCCCTACGATAGCCGCGATTTCTCGTCCGCGCTCAACGTCGTGGTCAAGAGGTGGCTTTGCAGGTCAGCGAGAGCCAGCACGTAGGTCGATTAACGGGCCTCGATTGCATTAGTGAAGGTGAGCGTAGCTTACGGGTAAGAAAATGCAGGGTAGACGATACTATCAAGGCGAATAAGAGAAATATGAGGAAGTACCGGCCATAAGTAGGACTAGGAGCAGACTAAGTGAATCATTTATTTTCATTAATATGATAAAAATTACTTTTGTTCCCCACACATATGAAGCCAATAAGGTTTTTAGTGTCTTAGGAATACCAAATTCTCACGAAAGAAAAAAAAATTCTACTCATATTAACATAAGTGTTCCACCCGCACTAAATTATTAGTCTATTCGATAATATTCAATTTTAAAAGGAAAAACCCTTAAGTATTGTTATGTTAGCTTAGTTGCTGATTATCAGAGCCTATTGTGATAAAAACCCGAGAGTATATTAATTTTTTAAGTTCCCTTTATTATCTACTAATCCTTAAAAATTATTTTCGTTTTCCACCCTGTAGCTCTCACTACAACCAGTAACTACTATCTCTCGTTCAAATGTACAAAATATATGCAATAAATTTTTGCCAATGATTTTTGTACAAAACAATGGAGTATCATAATTTACATGAATTATTGGAAACTTCTGCTTTTTTATTCGTAATTAGTAATTCACGAACTAATGGCAACAGAATATAAACAATGACTAAATATTCTAAATCTGCATGTTATTTGAGTTTTGTTTCTGAATTACGTACGTTTCTTCACCAATAAGATTCGAATGTAGGACAAAAAGTTCAGAAAGACTAGAATTTTATGCTGGTTTTTTGGTGTGACCACTGACCTTTATGGCCAATAAATGGCTATTAAGGATGAGAGGGTAGTTGTGTTTTCTGATAAAGCTTACAGATATATGAAAACTCTAAATTTTGAGGCAAGGCGCGAAGGGGACATCAGTTAATCGTCTCATCCTTTTACCGGATAGAATAAGACACTTTATATCCACCGCCAACGGCACTTAAGTATACATATATCCCGTTGATAAATTTCCTTTACTGCCGGTATTCAAATTCTAGCCATCGGAATAAGAAGACAGCGCTCTAGCATCTACACCAACTCAATCAATATAGTAAGGGTTGTAGTAATTTTACATCATAAGTATTTGAGCCTCAAATAGTCTATAACTTTAATGGGAAAGAAATCTTTATCGGGAAATGAAGCATCTGCACAAGCATTGTTTCTTTCATCACCAGATAAAATCAATCAAAAATATTTCATATTATGGCATTAGGTATTGTGATGGATTACTCTCAGCTAAGCTAGTTAAATTGGGTGGGGTGAAATGGGGAGCTTAAAACTGACTGAAATAATTATAGAATCGCCGATATAAATAAGGTAGTTATTAACAAAACAATTTCAGTCATTAACTCGTGGAATTTGTGCATATTATTGAACTTACATTATTGAATATAAATACTTTGTCATTTCACATAAAAATGTATTTGGATTGACTAAGTATTTATATCTAACTAGAATATATATAGTTATATATCTAAAGTAATTTTAACATTGCTCCCCTTAAAATTTGTATTACTGTCAGCTAAAATTATTTTCCTAGATTTGAATATATTATGATAAAAATTAATGCACTTTTCACTCACATAGAGCTGCAAGACCAGGTTATTACTTTCTATTAAACTATTGTCAATCATACGTACAACATATGCATCCAGAGAAAATCCGGCCACCCAAGTATATTTTCCATAAAAAATGGAAAAATCACTGGTTAACTGAATTCGTTAAAGGCAAACCTGGACCGATGAATGTGACGGGTGCTACGGGGTAGGGGTGCTGTATTCAAAAGAAGTTTTGCAAGAAGCCTGTGGGACAATTTGCTGCAAATGTCATGGATCTTCCGTGGCGCTGAGTATCAGTCAAGCGAACAGGGTCTAATTGCAGATCCGACTTCCTTCTGCTGTTCCCCGTTAGTCAACTTCGCTTTATTAACCCCCACAACACTCTCATTTTATCCATATGCGTGTTTCTCGAGCGACGAGGACATGGGATGCATAGAGTAGGAGGCAACCAACCCTTTCCACCCGGAACAGTCACGCCACACCCACGGCCGGAAGGAGCGAAATGGAAACTTCAACCTAGAGCCAGATTGTTTGGCAGATATGGAGTGCCGTGGACGACGACTCAGCAGCTTCCCCAAGCCACAAGAAGCGATGCCATCTGCACTGGTTCGCATGGCTCAGTCGAGACTGCATTCCTCCACGTTACCGTCAATCACCTTAATGAGACCTATGGCTCTGCCCCCGTGATTGTTGGCGAGGCATAATTTGCCACAGGATTGTTTACGCCTTAGCATATGCGCTGAGGCCCATTTCCTAGACCATCTCACCTCACCAGACGTCGTCTTCTCTCATGAATCCCCGTGGTGCTCAATAGACCGTAAGGAGGCGAGATAACTTCAGCGATGCCACTGGCAATAGTCAGCAGCGATGGCTTAATTAAACATAACGAAGCATTAAATAAGGGCAGGAATCAATCGATAGATTAACCTATTCAGCCACATAGTTTCTATAAATTATGAAGTAATTAAAAAGTCGAATTAAAATCGAATTTCCACATTGAATAAGAACATTATTGCTTTAGAGACATCTTAAATATACGTTAAGATGATGTCAATAGATTTAGCCTTATTAGAGTTTTCTGAGATCAAGATTCACGCAAACATTTTCGCATATTCTTGGGTTTTAGCCAAAAATTTATCAAATCACTGGCGTCAAATTAATACCAACAATAAAATAAACAGTTTTGTATTTTAGATGAAAAAAATAATGGAGTAAGGCAATAGATTATGGAACGTTGAGATAAACATAGGAAATAAAAATCATCCTTAGCAAGGTTCCAAAGTAATTTAAAATAATTCAATCAATTTCGACAACAGTAGTGTCATTGTGAAGAAACATTGCCGAAATGGATTGTATTTTATGAAATTAATGTGGAATCACACAAGATAAAAACATATTGAAGGAGGTTATTTCATTGGAATGTTCTTTTTATATTTGCCGATAATAATGAAAACGCGGCATAGAATAGTAATGGGCAGAAAATCGACCTTAGACTACAGATTTTCTTTTATACTATCACGTTGAAAGATTACCTATAATAGTATTGGCTTGCAGCATAATGTCTCTTCACATTTTTGACTTCCTATAAGCCAGCATACACGAATGAGCAATATATAATAAGAAAAACTAGCCATATTATAAACCGAAATGCTAAGTTTAACTTCTCCTTTTTAGAAAAGAATTTAAAAAGATAGATTTAGGAAAATTAATTCAGGTTAAATAATAACTGACTTTAGGATCTAAGATTATGGGTTTGGAAAGTAAACTTCGTAAAAGTTTTTTAATTAGCACCTACACGAGATAACTATGAAAACGACGATGACGCCATAAACTACTACGCAGCAGTCCTAGACGCTACAATAGTTTTAAGAGTGGTCTTTCATGTAAATAATTAA
The DNA here is from genome assembly GCA_933228895.1 of Platycnemis pennipes. Lineage (NCBI taxonomy): Eukaryota > Metazoa > Arthropoda > Insecta > Odonata > Platycnemididae > Platycnemis > Platycnemis pennipes. Next base: position 106,560,053 of record OW121854.1, on the reverse strand, counting down.
ACAAAAAACTTGTGGATTTTTTAATTGAAAAATTGAACATACTTTTATCTATCGTCATTAATTTTTATATCCATCGCTAAGAAACGTAACTCTCTGAGCAAAATTGGTGGCATCCTACAAGGATTCGCGCATAAATAAGGAAATCTTAACGATTCCTCACCCGAGGAATCGTCTTCTCCCATACCCCAATTTCAGTTCACGTAATATACACGGCTATTTTGGAACATGTGATGAAGGATGTTAAAGAGAAGAAATACGTAAATATGAAGAGATTAGCCGATAGAAGAACTCAGTGGAGAACTGCGTCAACCCAATCTGAGGATTGATGACGAGTGATGATTATTGATGATGATGATTCTTTAAATATCATAAGGGACATTCATAAACAGTTGTACTTTTCATCTAACATGCAAAGAAAAATTTAAGGACTAGAGACAAGCATTTCAGTTATTTGTATTTCATACCGGCAGAAGCGTAGAAATAAATAAACATTTCATAAGAACATATATTTGGAGTATGTTTATTTACGGCAGTAAGGCACGATGTTGACAGCAGTAGAGAAGAAAAGGGTGAAAGAACTCGAGATGTTGTGCTATATAGGAATGATGAAGGTTAAATGGATCAACCGAATAAGTTTCGAGGAATTCCTAAGAAGAGTGGGAGAAAAGAAATGCCTAGTGAAAACTCTAAAAAGAAGACGCGATGACTTAATCGGCGACATTTTAAGATACGATGGTCTCATGAAGACAATCGTCGAAAGAAATGTGAATGGAAAGAACGGCATAGAAAGACCTCATTTGATTTATATGGAACAGGTTGTGAAGGACATGAAACAGAGAAATTAGGTTAATATGAAGAGGTTGCCCGATATAAGAATCGAGTGAATGGCTTCGTCAAACCAATCCTAGGATTGTTGACCGATCATGGTGATACTGCAGGCTTTACTCCATTCCTAGAAACAAATACCCTTGCCACCCAAACCCGTCTTTACACTCAATCTAAAAAAATATTCATCAGTAATGAGCGAGAAAAGTAAAAAGCAACCGTTATGAATCAATATAGAAGTGAAAAAAGAGTTAATTATATCAGTATCAAAGTTGAGCATCGTATCTAATGTCATGTACTTTTCGAAAAATGTCACCTGAATTGGTTGAAAGTAGATAACTTCCCTAATTCGAATAGGATTCGGCTATTGTGCATTTCAGCTGGTGGCACCGCAAAGTTATTCATCATTGTCATTTTACCATTATCACTAATGGTATTCCTATTAAAATCCTGGTTATTTTCAGTGATTAATAAGAATGGTAAATTCGCAGAATCTAGTTGATATTATTAGCATTCTTCTTCCAACGAGATAGGTGAAACCGACTTATTTATACCTCAATGCATCACTGAACCGCGATCCTGTTTCAAACCGATCCAGTTTCCTCGACTTCCGCCTAATCGTTTTCAGGATAAATCTTTGCACCGGGATACACATAAGCATCAAATAGGTCACGGGGGTGCGAGTCGAAACGAATCACTTACGACACGTGGGGAGGAGACTGATTTTATTCGGCAGGGTGGTGATGGGTGGGCGGTTTTGAGGACTTTTGACGGAGAGGAACGGGTGGAACGGAATGTAATATCGGTGGGCGGGACGGATTGACGAGGGGACAACTGGGAAAGGGAAACGGGGAAAGAGGATATCGTGAGGTGGGAGGAAGCGCCATAAGTTGGTAATGCTATTAAGATGGAAACACACACTCCACCACGTATGGGGTACTCCCCCCGTCCACCTTTATATCCCACAAAATGACTGCCCCAACCACTCCCAACCCACCTACTCTCTTTGATTCTCCCTAACTACACCACTCCCCACACCCAGCGGAAAAGTTTCAAACCAAGCTTGGTCGCACAAGACTCCGAGAGCGTGTCACTTCAAAGTCCCTGTCATTCACTACCGTGACTGAACACAAAGTTAAAAGGGCAGATGAATGATTATTCAATAAATTGAAATTAAAACTACATTGATAAGGAAATATTTAACTAAAATATAGGAATAAATAACTATGGTAATCCGAGAACCATTATCAACGTCATATTGCTCAACATTTTTCTTTAATCATTTTAGGAATAGCTCCTCAATTAAGAATGTCTAACAATCCTCGCAAGATTTATTGAAATGAGTTCAACTATGGAATAAATTTTGTTTTCAATACTAATTTAATTTCATAAAGTTAACAAAAATGTATATTTTTGATTATAGTCCCTTATATTTTGCAAAATCATGTTTCGAGGGATTCTTGCTTTGAGAGTTAGGTAAATAGTACACCAGTGGCAATATTTGAAGCCATGTGCAACAGAATAAATTGTCGTGATAGCAATGGTATTCCGGTAACTGAATTAACACTGGGGGGTCTTCATGTTACCTGCACCCAGATGTATTTGGAAAACAATACCTATTGCATTGGCATTTAATATAAACAGAATATGATGAAATCATCAATCATTCCAGTTTAAACATGCGAAAAGTTCCACAGTATAACAAAAACTATCTTACGCAGTACTCCACGTAGGAGTCAGCTATACCTATAGTTCAAATACGTCATTTGAGGAGATAGGCAATGACCCTTTACAACGTATAGGGGCCTTAAGAATAATTAAAACGAATCATTGTATCGGACTTAAGATGCTTGTGTAGGATTTTCTGTATGATTTTGAAAATATGTGCATGGTATATAGCATAGGGAAGCGTAACAAATTCAATCATTATTTGCTATTTTGTCTTTATCTAACAAATCTTATTTTGTCTTATTTTATTTTTGTATATTTGTCTTGTCTTATATTTATATTTGTCTTGTCTTATCTTATTTTGTCTTTATCTTAACAATTTGTTTAGTAAAAATAAAGATATTTAAAAGACAATAGAAATAAAGCTTAAAGCTGACATAGCCACTAAGTTTATCCTCAGTGTTTAGCCTAACATAGTCCTACGCCTAATCTTAAAATGAAAACAACACCCACGCCCTCGGTGAGGTTAAAACCGGCAACCTTCGAATGGTAATTACAGTCTTAAAACTGCATTCAAAATCAAATTATTGCACATGAATTAATTTATTTGCGCGAGAATTTCACATTTAATCAAGGTAGTAAATATTCTAGTCATACTGATAGCAGATATACGTAACACCTTACATGCTGTCGTAAGCTCATTCTTACTTTAGGAACCAAATTTAACTGCAAATATTTCTGTGAGTAAATCAATAATATTATTTCATTTATACGTTGTTTAACTATACACTATATTTACGCTAAAAGAGCAGAAATTATATAGAGATTTGCGTGAATTTTTCAATTTCGGTCGTTAAGACTCACGGTTCTAGCGGATTAGCTCGCAGTATTAATCAGCGGTTTTAAATTTCGTCAGCATTTGGCACTGCATGGCTATTTGCATATGCTAAGCAACCGCCAGAAGGCCAAATGATTCATTATATCGTACACCACTGTGTGAGGCACGGAGAGGCAATATTTTCTCGGCACCATAAATATTTTTGCTTCTCATCCCGGAGGCGTGGAGGCGGAAAACGAACATTAAATCTTCACACGCTGCAGCTCGGGTCAAGCTCTTGGGAAATGCACTCTCTGTCCGGAATCGGGGTCAAAATACTCCCATCTGTGGGAAGAACAAGGTGGGGAAAGACAGTAGAGAAGGAGTGACCACGTTAGGGGTTGATATTCTGTGTGATACCTATCCTATTACTATTCCTTCCGAAGGGGAAGAAAGACACTCTTCTTCAAATTCCAAGACCATTCCCAAAGTGATTGAAACCCTTCCCCCTTTACGGGAGCTAAAATAAAGATGCTCAATCACATTCCCTTCGTGTGCATGTAGGAAACTCGTGGGGAGTTTTTCGACTTTTGTTCCTCCGTCTCCAGCTTCTTCTCTTCCCACTGCCGAAAAATCTAGGGAACTCGCCAAGAGATTAAAATCACCCAAGGGGAATTCACATAGACGCATACCAATACTGTATCCGGCTCACCAGAGCCTTTCCCTTTCCCACCTCAACACAAGTAACTCTTCTTCGTGCCATATCCAAACTCCCGTTCCACAGGAACCGCTATCCTGCTGTGTACCACCTAAAGTGGAGCAACGGTGGTTTGATCCACGTCCGGGTTTCTCGTCTCTCACATAGTCCCCCATTTAAGAGCTCACCCACTTACTCCCGAGGGAGACGGTCTCGTTAAAGTTTTGCGTATGAGTGACTTTTACTTCTTGGCATTCCCTCATTCCATAATTGTACGTCCTCTTCTTCTAGTGTACTTTTTCCTATCCGCTTAGCTTCTTTCTTCTTCATTCTCGATGCCCTCTTTCCTGTTCGCTCGTTACTACTACATTCTTACACAGCAGGTCCTGCTCACAACCTTGCACAATGTGAGCCATGTCAGATTCCTTCAGACTATTTTTTTTGTCTTCTCCTCTGCCACTATAACACCTTTAACCATAAATTGCAGGCAAATATGTATCAGCCATGTACTGTGATATTACGTACCAGTAAAACTGGCAAAAAAAGTTTCTCCAGAAATTTTTTCCACCGTTGCTCTTATCATCTTGAGATAATTTTATTTCTGGTCATAATTAATTTACCCAATTGGTGGATAGATTTGTATAAATTACAAATTAAATTAATACAATTCCTGATTTCAGTGCAGGTAATGGTAGAAAATTGGATGGCTTCCTGGACTGGCTTATCAAAGTCCCGAAGTTCGACTACCGCCTTGAAATATTATTTGTATAAGAAACAAAATTGTTGGTTTGAAGTAGCAATATAACCTAAGCTGCACAGTCCAATATCTAATTTATATACTACAGCATACAGAGCATATCTAACCTTGATTAGTTTCTTTTGACATATTTACAATTTTTCACTCATCTAGTGTTGCATTAAGACTCCTGGTCCTAATCCCTTCATTCCCCCGAGTGTTTCGAAAGTCATTTATGACAGGAGAGTTACTTTTCGCGCTACACGGACATTTTATACGATTATTCGATTTATTTTTGCTTGCGATAAATTCTTTAATATAATGTTTACGTTCTTTACCTCTAGTAAAATATATATGAAAATTATTAGTTATTTAACTTTAATACTTTTATTTACTTTCTCAAATTAATTCTATTCCATTTTTGGGACTAGTGTTTCTGTGTGACCGTAGTTCTTTCATTAAATTGCTTTAGAAACATTTTATATTTAGTCCTTACCTATTTGTAAAATAAACTATTTATAAAGCTATTAATATTGGTATCAAAACGATTCTCGATAATCATGTGTATGTGAATCTCTTTACGCATGCAATAACTATTCCAACTAAATTTATTACTGTTCACTGAAAAAAATTCTTGTCCTGAAAAATATTTTTAAACCAAAGGCATTTAGCTTTTTAAAACAACATTTATTACTTAATGATAAAAAACTTTGGTATTTTGCCAAACAGAAAATCAATTCCTGGAAAATTGACGCCAAGGAGTAATTGTTATGAAATTTGGGAGAAAAGTATTAAATTTCCGATTTGAATGGCTCGCAAAATACCCATAAAAGTTTATGTAATTAATCAAAATACAAAATGTTTTACTTCATGAAATATGTTTATTATTCTCATTGTTTGCAACATAATAAATATTTTCCTAATATTCGAAAGCTTCATAAATTTCATTCTATACTTTTCGCTCTTTCCTATTGGAAACTCTTAGGCAACATGCGATTAGCCCTAGGAGGATGGTCACCCATCATTAGACGGTTTTAGATATTTATTTTTTACATGTCCTTAAATACTATCTAAAATTGTATATGATATATTTCTTCCTTTTTGGCCAAGTTTCCTTCACGTTCCTTTCACGACGACCACCGTTCAATTAACGGGTATTTGCTTCGAGTACTTTATCCCATAAGTGGAGTATTTCATAACGGACAACGAATCATATTGGGTGATATCCACCCACATGACCTTTTACAAGTGCCGCTGCAATGATGTATATTGAATCATCATCAAATGGATACATTTTGCCTTGCTTTTAAAATGTAGAAAAATATCATCGACGATCGTACCTATTGCTTGCTGCGTACCCTCTCAGACTATCACGATGTATGAACAAACAATATCCTTCAAAATATAGATGTCCTTTCACCCAGTTCGCGGTTAACATATCAATTAAAATCATTCTCAAACTTTGGATAATTGACAGAACTTAATTACGTTTTAAAATTTACTATAGAGTCACCTAAGATCTTTTCATTTATCTATAACGGAACACTTCCACCGTATCTAGCCGGGATTTGCTTCCTCCATTCTGAAATATTATAAAATTTTCTATTGGTTTAAAAATGCGAAATGTCTAAAAATCTGGGTTGATGGGCAACTTTTAAGAAATAAAAAAAAACACAGGTGACGGTTGGCTACCCTTGGTGGTGAGTACTCTTCTTCAGTCATTCTACTTCTGAAGTATTAACGTTTCGCGAGATATTATGTTCCAATAACTATTATTCAAATTTAACAAGAAAAAGCCAGATAAGGGCGAAATAGAAAATTAGACAAGGGCGAAATTAAACAAATATACCATAAGCCGGCCCCGGTGGCGGCGGGATAAATCCCTCGCCGTTCACAGGGTCTCGGGTTCGAATCCCACACGGGGAACATCTTTACTCTCTGGGGCATAGATGTTGTGACGTCTACCCTGATAATTGGAAGAATGGACTGAGCCTAAATTCACAGGTTAAATAAAATAAATTAATATATAAAAATAAAGATTGAAGAGAAAAATGGACATACGCAGTAGAAAAATAACCTAATCTGTTAACAAATTATAATATTTAATTTGTGTTCAAAACATAAAATGATGGAGGAGGTTCATTGCATAAAAATTAAAATTCTACGAAAGAAGGAATTACGATATTAATAAATAAAACGAAAATCCTTCACTAAAAAAACCATTTAATGCTATAACGGAAAGCCAGCGAAATGTTTTGTGCCAATTTTCACGCCTCGTATTTCACTTGAGGAGATGCAGAATACAAGAGCTTTTTGAATATTTAGCCTGGAAAAAAATATTCCAGAAGATAAATTAGATAATGGGAAAGTATTTGATTTAATTATTTTACGATTTTCGCATAGTTAATTTTGCCATTTTTTCACGTGGAACCTGTATGTAAATTTCATGTGATTACTCCCAAAACTCACCCATAATGGTTCCCATCCATTGTAGAAATCTTGCCTCTCTTTGTGATTCTTTTGTCCCTTGAGTCCCTCTGTTGTCTGCGGGTCACGTCACCTTTCTCTTCACATTTAGAGTCGCAAACGCACGGTCTATATGTCCAAGCGGATGTGGAAGCCCGTGCGATGGTACCCCTTGCTTCATGGAGATAATCACTTTTTTGCAAACACCCAGGAATGCTAACGGCTAAGCTAAAAGCGGGTACTCAAAAAAATTAAGCCAACAGAGAGGCAGGTAATGGAAAATGCGCGTTCCTCTGTAACTAGTTTTCGCTCGCAAAAGTACGATTTTCTTTATCATGCTCCAATGAACTCGGAACGATGGAGGCTTGAACCGCACGTGAAGGTTTCTCATCGCTTTGAGCCAGCAATAATTCATTTTGATGGTATTATCCAGCAGTTATCATATCCCTTGAACCAAGTTATTATAGCTTCACTCAAAGCTCTGGTTCCGCTTACTAAAAGCAGTGCGTGGGCTAGGTCAAATATTCAAAAGAAAACCAATAGAACATATGTTTTGAACGGTTTCAGAAACTCGTCTCTTAGTATTTAAACCAAATACAGCATTCAACGTTTCAGAAGGCATAAGATATCGCTCAAAAACCCTGACGCCTATATTAGAAAATGATTGAATCCATATTTTTAAGACTTGGGGTTATATTTATAGGTTGATTTAATTAATTTGTTAATATCATACATTAATATAGACATATTATTTCACTGATATCAATCCGCAAAAGACGTTTTGAAACGTACAGGTATCTTTTATTTTTTTTCAGCCATATTTCACAAGAAAGGTGAATAAATAGAAAGTTCGTTCCCTCATTGAAATAAGATTGGCGCTCCTTTTCGTTCTAAATTGATAAGGAGAGAGACCCTTCCTAGGATGAAATTCTGCAACGAGGCTAAAGAATTCTCTAAGCGTAATTTAAGTAAAAAACTGTATTAAAATGTATTATCCTATAAAGATTCCGATGAGTTTTAATCGCCAAGCGTTGAGAAACATACTTGCGTATATCTTCTCGCTGATGTGCATTTTTTCATAGGCTAGATATGCTCTAAAAGGCCACATTTGCTTTAAAATTTTGAATTCTAATTGAATATTCTAATAATATTTTGAGTATTTATTATATTAAATGAACATATTTCAAGGGATTGTAAACCATAGAATGACTTGTGGTCTAATATAAATTAGTAACGCAATATCAGTATTCCTTTTTCAGTTCAGTGAATTACAATCACCTCTTAATAAGATGTGGAATCCCAATAATAAATAAAAACTATTATTTACCCTCGGAAATGATGAAAAAGTGAAAATTTAAGCTTATTAGTGATGAATCAAAATGAACGATTTGGATCCACGAAATCCATTTGATGAACGATTCACAATGCAGACTCATGAATCAAACACATTATGTCCTCCCCGGGAATGTTAAATGAATTTATTTATTTAAGGTTTTCCTTATTCTCGAAAAATCCGAACTAATTTATTCATTATTCATAAAGCTGTGGATTTGTCACTAATTAGAGCAATATTTTAGAACGATAATACTCTTAAGTAGATATAAAATTGCATTAAGGTCATATGGAAAATAAGAAGTAGAGTAAAAGTCGAATACGATAAAGGTAAAAATTGAGGGTGTCATGGGCACGATGTACTAGAAATTTGTGACATAAAATTAGCAAGTACGTGGCAAATCATCAATTTTCCCTCATTATAATAGATTGTGAAGGCACCACCTGAAAGATAATGGTATTAAAAAAAAATATTTCTGCCCTTGCATTATATATTACTGCAAGCTAAATCCGCAATGAATGCCGCATCAGGACTGGGAAACTAAACGACTGCAGGAGTTGCAATTGTAAATTACATTATATATTCTTCTGAACTTCAATTAAGACCTTTTATATATGATAACATAGTGAAAATCAGTTTTAAACATCCTTTCATCGCTGCGAAAAATCATGCAAATGGCCAAATCAAAAAGCAAATGTTTCAACATTCTAGACACCATAACTTCCGTCTTCTGTACTTATCGCCACCATTCTCAGAATAAGAGGCGGAAGGATATAAAGGCAAAAGGTGATGAGAAATCAATATGCCATCTGTAAGCAGGTGCTGCAAACCTATTCAAAAATAAAGTATATGAATTATTTCGGGGGATGAAAAGTGGAAGTGTGTATAAATCTCGCTATATGCACGCACTATATAGACCATTACGAGTGGTTTTGGGATGGTACATTCACATTAAAAAATCTAAATAAACATTACTTCTCCTTTATACTCATTGCAAGTTGACTCAATACAATATTATTCAAAGTGATCGGAATAGGTACATTCAATAGACCATTGAGCGCTGGCACCCAAGCAGCGTCCTCAGCGTGGTTCAATTCACATTTCCACCTACTATTCGTTCCTGTAGTCGGCGCATTCGGTGGATCGATGTGACGCGACCAGTGCTAGCGACACTGTGAGTGGTTAGCCAAAGAAGCCTCTTAAGCTCAGGGAAAATCCTCACGGCGACTCCTGGGTATTAACCCACCTCCAACGGCCAGCCCTCCCCACGACCTTCTCCATCCCACCCAGGTGCAAAAAAGTAGGGTAGTGCAGGGAAAAGCTACCACGGAAGTTAGATGTGCCACGAGCAGTTGATTACAACTTCTACCCCGACCCTCGGCCATTTCACCAAGCCTCGAGCTGGCAATTCATTCTAAGTTTACTCCTCCATTGAATATGGGATTTACAATGGCGAGAATGTTAACCAGCGCAACTATTATCTGATATTCCCCAAAATTCAGTTAAAAAATATATATAGTACAGAATATTTATATGCAAATTGAATATTCACTTCAATTCAATGTGTACTTGCATATAACATTGAAAAATATGAACAAGTGAGCTTCAGTGACTCATAGGCATGGGTGCAGTAAAACAATGCACTTAAAATGCATGGTGCACGAAACATTCATATTGTCTAAGAGTCACATTCATTCCTCCTAAATCTGCCAAACTTAAGAACTGCTTTACCTGAATATGCCATACTTATATGGTCTCGGGGATCAATATTCTACCAATTAATTAGATGTAGCATGAGTATCACTTATAGTACAGTATTTCATTCGCCGGATAGAAGTTGATCCTTAAAACCTTTGGCGCCTTTTGTTATAAGGATAGGAATGCCGTTGCTATTTGTCACCCCAACTTTAGTACGCTTCTTATTTCTCTACGAATTCCTACCCTCATCCAATAACACATCCATCCAACATTTTACAAATGGTGGACCTCATCTGAGGTTAACCTGCAGTAATTTTTCAGCAGCAGATTTTCAAGTTAGAATATCTTTAGCGTGGCGTGGAGACGAAGTTTTTGTCTTGAGTTTTGAACATGTAGCTAGAAGGCTATAAGTGTAATAATACACAGAGACAGAGAGTAATTCATTCCGTTAGGTCACTAAAAGGGCGTGCCTAAGTTATTAGTCCAAGCATTGTGGCTAGCTCTACAAGGATCTCCTGAAAGGCGGAACTCACAAAACCGCTCATCTAAGATATCAAGGGATGCAACAAAGAGGCATTAATATCCACCGTCAAACCAAAAACACCCTGAAAAAAACGTGTATGGATAAAAAAAACAATAGCCAAACCAATTTGTAACTTCATTACTATGGTCAAAAGCATATTTTGTTGTACTATGGTCAAAGGTCAATAAATTAGTGTATTTGGAGTTTTTTAGTTTGTAACTCAGGTTAAATATAATAAACTTTGAGTTACTTTTTAACTTAATTTTGAAGAAGATTAAAAATAAAGAGTAGGTACGTTATTAATATGACTGTAATTATATTTGTCACTGATGATCTCATGAGTGAAAATCAAGGTAAAAATGAATATCAAATTATTTATATGGTAGAAGTATTAAATTCGAAAAATATTTCATAGAAAATAGAAATCCTCTGCTAATTAAGTTATTGGTAGTAAATTGCTTCCGGTAGTAACTGGGTAAATAGAGCATTCGTGATTGATTTATTTTAATCTGGAAATTTTTATGCGTAAAAATTAGCACAGGAGTTAAAATACTATAGCAGAGAATAGTAACTTGGGATAGGAGAGTATAAACGCTTTGAAATGATTATGTAGTTTAGGACTGCCTTATGGTGCTGAGTGGGTGGTGAGAATCTGTCACGTTCACGTTAACCTGATGAGTGTGGAACAAATCGAGAGGAGTGGGCAATAAAGCATTCCCTCACAACTAACGAATTCTCCCAACAAATTTGCATTGTATGGTCCGGCCGTGCTCGGCATGCGGTGCAATTGGACAGAGCGGGGATTTACACTTCCAGCCTGTGGAAAGAGCAACCAAAACGGGACAGCGGGGAAATGATGGGAAGAAAAGTTGGCTCTCGCCCAAATGAGAGATTGCAATTACGTTGCCTACGGTACTGCATGCGAGAGTACAACAGACAGAAATAACAGTTCCTAACGTACAGCTTCCGAGGGAACATACGTAGTTACCATACAAAATCGCGCGGATGATATTTGATACGAGTGGATGTCTGGAACCCTTCCATGGACGATTCTTCCTCGCTCATTCCCCAGGGCGATACATCGACGAATCTAATCCTCCGGCAGGATCAGTGGATGTGCTAATGTGTGTTATTACACACTGCGACTGTGTTTTTTTTTGGACTGGGACCAGGATATGCCAACGGGGTCGTTCCGTGATGAGCTAATTGGAGCGCATTTTCTAAAAAGAGAATACCGGTACGCAAAGGATTCCGACTCCGAGGGAGCACAGAAGTAAACGAACCAAAACATTTATAGCTGAGTTTCGAATATAATGATAGAAAGCAGGATGTGTTAGGTTCCTGATCTCTTCTTTCATATCAATATTTGAGGGCTCTGACCCCTTGTGTGAGGCTTCCACATCATTCCATCCTGCACTATCTAACTCACGCCAACGGCCACGACGTAAGCATTCTATTCATTTATTCGTTAACAGATTAAACATTTTTTTGCAGATTCGTCTCCAAAAATTTAATCCAGAACTGTTATTTCAATGGATTTCAGTGAGTACTTTGAGAAATACGTTGGAAGTAAAGCTTTAAATAACAGATAGAAACATCGTACTTGTATCATACTTTTTACATTCAAATTTGCTTGAAAGTCATGTAGAATGGAAATAATAGCAAATACAGTACATTAGAAGGTTATTAATGTGTGCAATGGGAAAAAGTTGGTAGTAGGTTAACTATTGAAAATTAACTTTCAATTCTTCAAAAATATTTCAATTGCACACTCCTACGATGCTCAAGTACTGAATTGATTGTGAAATACAATCTTCACTTATATAAGGCTGTCAATACTCAAAAGAGGGGAAGTTCTATCTCAGCATAAATTCCATAAAGAAGTATGTTGATGGAGCTGAGGATTAATCAACACACGTAAAATTCAATCATATTTGAAAACTAATCTAATTTCTAATCATTGAACTTGATGTGACATAGCTAAATAACGCTCTTGGCTGGTAATATAACGAGCTCCCAATGGTCACGACATAATACCTTTCAAACGGAATATTTCGCAGAATCAATTATTTTGTAATATCAAAGCAGGAAAATTGTGATAAAGTAATTGGTGTAAGGAAGAGTGGCTATAAGGGAAAGTTAAATTGACGAATATGATGCATCCGTAAATCCATAAAAAATGGGAACTTTTCAAAAATAAAAAAAAACGGTTAAAAAACTCCACATTTTCTGGCGTACTATTTGGCTGGCGCAACACAAAAACTCGATCCTCTATAAAACTGGGAGCAGTTTCTATTAGTTGTATGGAGTTCCAGTTTTTACTCTTTACTTAAGCTTTTAAGAAACTGACTGAAAGAAAAATATGTGTATTGCAGCTGAGTAAAAGACGGCATCATCCTCAATAGTCAATCATGCAACTCCTTTACCGAACATACTTATGGGCAGACAACAAAGAAATTAAGAAATATACTGTAAAATATTAGTGAGTACGCAAAAGAATCAGTGATTTCCGAGAAAATGCGTCGCATTATTATTTAAATAACTTTTCACAAGACACTTGACGGGAAACAAAATATTACAACACTAGTGTATGGCACAAAGTCAATGGGCGCACATATTCAAATTCAATGAAATGCAACAAGTAGTATTCAGCTGTGATGCGAAATGTCGAACGAAGTCACGTGTGGCACAGCTGTTGACAATGATAAAGTCGAACCATCTAAGCCAACCATATGTTCAAGAGACTACTCGATTAGCTCCAGCATATTCATCACCACCAGAGGCTTGGATGACTTGAAAAATAACATTTGACTGATGCAATCGGCTCGAGCGTTGCGTGTTGCGGAATATCTCTTCCTGCGACTTTTTAGTTTCTCTTTTGATCACATGTCAACATGCCTGGCACAACATACGTCGCCCAAAAGGGGGTTGATGCCACGATAGTTCCAAGATGCGATAGATTTCTCGATATATCTATCCCTTCTTTCGATACGCGACATTTGTCCCCGAAGAGGGTTAATTGCAGCGGCTAGTTTTAGAAAGGGGAAAAATAATTCAACCAAAACATGGTATTCAATTCCATGTGGCTTCCAGGCTAAAAACCAAAAGCTTTATGCTAATCGATGGATTTAAACACACGATATCCAGTAGATTTCTACCACTTCTCTCCGCAATAAACTTAGAATGTGTTGAAAAATGAATAATATTCTACACGGTCTAATGTACTTTCTAACACACTAAAATATATCGAATGGTATTTGCAGTGAAAATTGTGCGCAACAATTTAAATTCTTCTGTATCCCTCAGGGGTCGGAGAACCTCAACCCAAATTGTTGTCCATCCACAATTAGATGGACATATCAGTTGGTGAACTAAAATGGGAGCCAATGTCAGACCGTAGGTTAAAAATTAGACTCAATTTCAGAAATAAACTTCAAGAAAACATTTTCACTGATGAGATGAAACGTATTTTGCAAATTCCTGCTTACCTACTATGTAGGACTGGACCATAAGTCAAAATTATAAAATTAGAGAAATTGACTGCCAAACGGACAGATGCAAAATGTTCTTTTTCCTCGTACAATTAGGAATATAAATAACTGTAAATATATCTAGTGGTAAAATTACATAAGTGTCTGGATGGAGTTGCATGTTGGTATAAGGACTTTAAGCTAACCCAAATAACAGTATGTTTTTTCATGATTGATTAACTATTTTAATGTTTTTTTTTAAATGTGAAGTTTGGTATAGAATATACTAACCAATCCTTTTTATGCATGATATGTAATGCATGTTTGGTTTCAATTCACCCCCTCCCACTTATCTTTACGGTGATATGCAAGATATTGTGTATATGTAGGCATGGGTAGGTGGAAAAAAATCCTCGATGAAAAACCCACGAACTTACGAAGAAAATTCTTATGACCTGAAGGAATAATGCAATACAGTTAGCCTTCATTTTTAGTGTAGCTGTAAATATCTCTATACCTATAATTAAAAACAGTACGTGCACACTTACATTCCTACTGTAATGGCAACCATGGTTAATGTAAGCTAATATTTTAGATATATTAAAACATTCTAGAGAACATGTGTATTGAGATATATTTTAAGTAATATAAATATTTTTAATTGGCAGTAGGTACCATTATTTCGGGTGATATGCATAATTTGTACGAATTTTAGTTATTTCAAAAATGTCTCTTATAGTATCCAGTGAAGTACTCAGTAGTATTGGATGCAAAATAACTTCGGCAAAGGTTCTGAAACAGGTGGTAAATTATATCGAAATGTATTTAAGTATGTGAGCATAATTCTTTTTCCTTAAGTATCTACTAGGGTGATTGCCAAGCAGGTTCTATTTCGCATGTGAATGGACGCATGCATTTTTGAGCCTAGTAGATTATGAAAATATTACGCGATATAGTCATTGGCTACATTGAGATAGTGTTCGAGATCTCCCAAAAGTAAATTAGGAGGGAGATGTGGCAAAAGTCAAATGCGGAAACTGAACTAAGGGGAGTCGGAAAATTTCCCTGAAATTGATTAAGCATTTCACAAGTTTCAAAATCGAAGTTTAGTACAAAATCAATTTACAAAACATATAATACAATACGAAAGACAAATCAGCAAACTTGGCAGAAGCGGGGTTCATCAATTGAAGTGCAATGACTGCCCGGCCATATACATCGAGCAAGCAGGGAGAACACTTAACGACAGAGTTAAGGAACATGAGGCGTGTTAAAAAAGGAAAATTCATCTTCGCTTTAAAAAAAACAAGCACACCAGTGATTTCAATCCTCAGATTGTTCACCTTGAAAACAAAGAAGCCAGGTTGGACTTTGTTGAGCAGTAAAAGTTTGAAATTATGTCCAAGGAATAATCTCTCAGTTTTGATTGTTCATTTGAGTTTACCTCGCACTCCCCTCTACTCGGGATGTCCAAACACATGGACATCAATTCGGAGGAACCGTCCCCTGCGGCGCACCACACTGCCTTCAACCCCCTCCATCCTATCCATACCCTATATATAGATGCATAATTTATATTTTTTTCCCCATATGGATAATCTTGTATGAACACCTATGCATGTTTTTATTGTCATGTAATTGGAATTGTGTCTATGTTTACATGCGTATACTCTTGCATGTGTGAACTTTTGTTTGCATACCTAATGAAAAAAATGATTGGTTTCTTGTCCAGAGTATAATAATATATGTTTGTGCATAGATATAAGTGTATATGTATATATGTATGTTTGTATGTAGCTTCAGAAGAGATGCATAATTTATATTTTGATTTTTTTCCATATGTATAAACTTGTATGAACACCTATGCATGTTTTTATTGTCATGTAATTGGAATTTTGTCTATTTTTACACATAATTATACTCTTGCATGAATATCTAAGCATCTTTCTATTGGCATGTAATGTGCATCTATGAAACTCAAATAATTAGCATATTGTCTATTTGCTGCACCAAAACCAAAAAGGTAAAATTGTAATCCTGTTCCATAGGACACTAGTCCTCGAGCAATAAAATTCTATTCTATTCTATCCATACCCTATCCATATCCTATCCATACCATAATGGATAGCAATGACAGTGTTATACACCTCCCTTATCCCCCACCCACTCCGCCCCCAATATCTGACCAACCCCGAGAGCCAACACCTGCATACATATACCTGTTTTATGTAATTTTGTTCACCTGATGATGCACCATAGTGAAACATAGGCCGCATTAAATCTATTGTTTTCATGTGGAATTAATAAGTTTGGTTTTCTAATTCATCATAAAACAAGTCCGCCTCCTTAAGCCTGAAACTAATGATTGATAGAGGAGATATTTATATACACTGTTAGCACCTCGATTACCGAATATTGTGCAGAAAATTGGGATGGTATTCACAAAACGTTTTCGTTACCGGTTTTGCCCTACTTTCCTCTGTTCCACACGCAGGCACGAGAGATGAATCTCAAGGAGTTATAAATAAATCTAATCTGTTAAAATGTTCGATGAACAAACAAATATATAAACTAAGGATATGACAAATGCATCTATAGCCAGTACAGCAGACGATACAGCGCCGTTAGTAAACGCTAAATGAAATAATTACATGGCAAAAAGTATCAAGGTCAGGATGCAGGCTAAAAGAAAAAAAAGGCAATAGTAGGTCAATATGATACTTCTATAACAAAAGCCTGGTGGGAGTAATAATTTTCATACAGCCTTATATAATATAATTAAGACGAAAATAAAACATGGGAGTTGTGCCTTTCAGGACCCTTTAAATGTAATGTGTAGGTACCTACAACTTTATTCGAGGCCTACAAAAATCAACGAGCGTATATATCGCTTAGAGAGGAATACCCTATTGACCTCTATTTTATCTTCTGAGGCCTTAGATACTTTGCTTCCCTTTAAAATAACTGAAGTTCAGTATTTGAGTAAACTAAGTCCTTAGAATATGCATCAAACAACGTGTAAATCGTCTCACCGAACGCCGTACAGAATCGCCGGATTTTTCATTAATCTTGGATTATGAAACTCAAACAAATACACCCCCACCAACCATATTTCCATTGTTTTACTTGGCTTAAACTTTTTGGAAATTCAGTTCCATAACCAATCAAGCCAGAAAAGAAAGCAGAAGAAAGATAAAACAAAAGATATGAAAAGGAAGAAAGTATCTAGATTCCGCGGTTGGAAAGGGATTTTGAAAGAAAGAATGGGTTGAGGTTGGGGAGGGTTTTGATGTGGTGAGATCACACGTGGAGAAACGGGAAGAACGCCACCTTTAGTCTCCGAACTCCCCTTCCCACTCCAGAGAGTCTTTTGTGAGGGCGGCGGGGGTTTCTTTTGTTAGCATGGCCGCCTTGGAAATTACGGGGAGGACGGATCATGACAGAGAGTGGGAAGTGGGAGGGAAGTAACAGCTAAACCGGAAAGGAACGAAAGGACGGGTGGGGTAGAGAACGAGAGAGAATAATGGGACGCGGTGAAAGGGTGGAGAGGGGACAGAAGGGAAACCTAACAATGGCGGAAGGAAATCGGTAAACAAAACAAAGTGGCAAGGATAAACATCCCCGAGCAATGGTAGGGGATGGGAAGAGGACCTCAACCGAATCAAAGTTGGTGGTCGGACCTCTGTAAGCACCCGCGTTTGTGTTCCGACCGTGGCGTAGTATTTCGTCAAATGAGGAATCTCTCACTAATCGATCTATCTCTGCCATTCACCTAATCATGCGATCAGAGCGAAAGAAACAATTAGCGAAAACAATTGCGTTGAGTAGAGTGGCGGACAGATGGCAAACCAAAGTTCGATCACATGACATGAAGAAAAAGGTTATCTTAGTTTCACGGGATGAAAAGAACAGCAACTCAATGGTTGATAAAAAGTTTAAAGTGAGATCGGCCAATTGTAAGATATTTTATCACTCGTATTACGGAAATCGGTCTCAAAAAAAAAATTATCTTATAAAATACCATTCATATTTTTATGCGAAATTAAGAAATTTATTTCTAGAATGTTAAAATTTTTACATTATAATCCATACAGATTATTGTACTCATTCAATATATACTATCTTTTTATATAGTTTGTAAATATTGTTAATGGAAATTGGTTTTAAAAGTCTGGGTCATAAGGAACCCAGGTCCGTAATCGGTTTGAAACCAGTGAGGTACACGGAGTGTTAATTAAGCAGTTGAGATATAATAATATGGATCGCTAAATAAAACCACAGCAAACTCTTAATAAAATAACGGAAATGTAATTTAAGAGGAAAAATTTACTACCACGGGTAATTAATAAAATTTAAAGGAATTTCTATAAGGCATTTTAGATTTTTCAAACCGTTGATTAAAAGTAGAGAAGAGGGTATTGATACCTTGAATGTGTAAGATATATCTTAACGATTCACATGCTTTGCACGTTACGCACCACTAACAACAACACTTATAACAACGAAAATCACAGTATCAATCCAAACACGAAAATGTTAAAAGGTTCTGTTCATGCCATTTATTTCAACGACAATTTTGCTACGATTTTTATAGAAAAACAAATAAATGTCTTCCATCAAAAACAGCACATTACTTCAATTCAGCATAATATGCCCGCAAATTAATTTTTATTAGCATATGTCAGAATTGCTGAGGGGACCTTGTTACTGAAAATAACTTGAATCACATTTTGTAAATACCATAAATGAAAAAATATCAAACAAATTATAATTTAGTCAGATTATAGGGCCTAAAATTACGTTCAGAAGTTCAAGGTAAACGGGACGTGGCTACAATTTTCCCAAATTGCGGGTTAAACTTCGTGGCCTATTATTAGCCACTTATTCCTGAATAAAACATTCCAAGATGCATGAGAGCACGAGGCCATTTTCCCTCAACATCAAGTTTATGTGCCAACTCACTCTTCAGTCCGCGCTCAAAATATACCTCCCGGTCTATTCGTCCTCGCGTCTCGGCCACTTAAATTTTATCTTCCTTCTCCTTTAATAACACGCACTGCCATTTTGTGATTGTGCGCATCCGCCACCATTTCCGCTATCTCTCCGACGTTACACCACTCGTGATTCAGAATAACGTTTGCCGTTCGGGTCGGGAGCCAACCGATATCTCAATTCGGACTGACGACGCGCCAGTCAAAACGCTCTCATCTCCATTAGAGGCACTTCGAACTGAAACTTCACCCGCGCATGAACAGCTACATGCCAACTCTTAAACGAGGAAACCGCAGTTTAAACAACCTCAGTATTCCAAAACAAGCGGATTACTCAAGCATTAAAATAAATCGTGACTATTGAAGTACATCCGTGTTGCGCTCGTGGAGAATATCAGAGAATCCTAACTGCACATGCATATGGGTAAAATTTTTAAATCAGTATCCCAAGCATTTCCAGGTTTCCATTATTTTAATTATGAACTTCATCCAAAATTTCCGGAAACATAATTTAAATATTCCAGTATCAATATTGAGACACTATATAAAAACAGAAATTAATAAAAAATAAGTCGTAGTATCGGACTTAAGCATTATGATAGTCTTTAAAAATTCACAAAGGAAAGGCTGTGATACGAATTGCTGCCACAAACACGCATTTAATATTAAGTTTAGTTAAAATGATTAATTATATTAAAAATCAACCAAAAACCTGAGTTCCACGCAAAATTTCTATTGCATATTTCGAATGTCCTAAGTTCTTGCTTTTCCTCACAAATCAAGGAGGCATATACTCTACACTTTAAATGGGTGACTTACGTAGGCATAAAAATGGTGTTACTTTGATCATAATTATGCTATCCAAGCCATTGACAACTCAACTGTTGCCAATGGTGCCTAATTACTAAATTATATTTTGGAAAAAATTGTTTATGTTTTCCTGACACTGGCACATGATGATATTTGGCAATATCTTTAAAATGGCCAACTACAGCAAGCAGATACTAATGTTTAACACACCTTTCAAGATAGATTTCGCATGTTATCGTTCAAGTGTTTATGAGCTAGTGCAAGTCGGAGTCAATCTCCGAAAACCTGAGGAGGCTCCCTAGGTGCTTTTGACAACAAGCCCAACCCCTGAGATTACCTGCTTCACTAATTCTCTTATGCGAAGGGAAATCATTTCTATGTTACGACCTAACTGCGCCTTTCCATTATGTATAGTGTCGAAATCTAGTCTCTGTAAATAGGTAGGCTACATTTATCAGCGTCATTTTCAAAGTGTCAATTATAACAGTGAGATATTTCATCCAAACTTTTGGTGCATGCTGACTCATCTCCACAATAATCGTAATACTAACAAATTTGTCCTGAATTGCACAATATGTCACTCTGGGATCTGGGAAATCACTCTAGGATTACCTAAGGTAATATCACTAACCAATCATTTAAATATGCAATAATTTTCACCGTAAATTCATTAAGTATCGGCGTAGACACGCTCATGACCCAGCGCTGCATTATCGTCGGAGCCCGGGCATGGTTCATCAGAAATCTATTCCACACTTAGGAAACACTTTCAAAATATATTCCCTAAAACCTTCTATAAAGTGAATTTTTTAAAATCTGACAACGGGCAGATGTCAAATCTGATTTTGCTAAAGGTGCATTACTTGGTATTGCCTGCAAAGCTCTTGCATTGTCTTTCAGCATGAACATTAGTTTTCTGTAAAATTTGGTCCTTTCACTTAGATCATGGGTTGTCCTATACTATCCACTAGATTTTGACACTAGTAAAGAGTCTAGTTTTTATGGATGTCACGCCTAAGCCCTTCTTTCGGTTAGCATTCAAGTCGAAGCCTGATTCGAGTTCTTTTAATCAATACTAATGTAAAAGATACTGGTAGAAAACCTCGCTTGAAATGTATGTAGCAAATATGTAAGATGTAAAAAAATATTCTGAGATAGATAGGTAGTGGCTAGCCGGTAAGACCATTTATTGGAGAGCTGTGTAAAAACAATCTTAGAATTGACTGGTGATGATGATTAATGAATTTCGCATTGGCATCGAAGTCACGTCGTAAACATTTCTTAAAAAATACCTCGAGTATGTAGGTACACTATTCGAGAATATACATTTATTTTTTAAAATAAACCGGGGCTTATCTTAAGGAAAAATACAACTCCAGCCTTAAGTGCCAATGTAGCTACGCAAATTGTTTTTAAACGAAAGGTTTTGCCAAATGCTCATGCTATTAATTTGGGTGCTGTTTTATTTATTTTGGTGCTAGGTTCCTTTGAAATCTTAGGACATCCTGGCATTTTTATTCACGAGCATTAATAAAGATTCACAGTTCAGTATATATTATTAAATTATAATAAATCACTGTATCATAAACGTATACAAGTATGGAATGTTTTATTCCTTGAGCAATACATCCGGTAGTAGAATGATGAAAATTAAACGGAAACTTTTCCATGTCACTGATGAACATGAGTTCATTAATTTTATCTCCTCCTTGATAAACGATCAGTTGTCCGAAAAAGGTAGCAAGAAGCTGTAAGTAACTACACTAAATTATGTAAAATATCACGGTCTAAGTGCTTAATGATCAGGCTCAATAGTCATGGAGATGTCTTGTGCGCGACGCAATATTTAAAATTTCTCAATGCGGAGCTGTCTCACGGGAGACGAATTGTGACGCAGTGGAGGGACCTCTCATAGACTACGTTTTCTCATACTCCACATATGAAGCTTGGCTTAAAAGAGGCGGAAATACGCCCCTTCTCTAAAGAACTCAGCCGCGTAAGAGGAAATAAACGAGCTGCCGTCATCGGTTGCAAAATGCACCATTAAGTATTTCCGAAATAGGTATTTAAAGATATTTCGTTAAAAGGGGTATAAATCTCGTACGTCCTTTATAGAATATACTCAGGGTCACATAGAGTATACTTATCTCTAAATATTCAACGCTAAATATTAATGTTTATATTTTAAATACGGGAAACTGCACTGAAGGCCCGTATAGTAATATAATATAACCATTTCATTAATCTCCTTCCCACCATGGCCATGAGACCTATCCATATATAAATCGGGGGCATTTTTTCATCATAATTCGTCACAAATAAATAAAAAAGACTACTAACCCAGATATATTAAGCTTGTGCAAAAAGGGAGAAGATACTGAACATTGATGAAAGTGAAGACAACCGCATCTTTTAAGGTGATCAATACCAGTCTATTTGCCTTCTACTCAAGATTAAAACCAATAGAATTAGGAAACATAACACCATAAACAGCTTTAATTTCCTAGAGGAAATAAATTAGACATCGTAGAGGTGGTTTCCATATTTATGGAAATGCAAATATTAAAAACATAGCTATATAATTATTTTCCGGCCTAAGTTCCTCCATTTCACAAAGGATGACATGTTCTCTACCTTCAAATGTGAGCATAATGAATTCACGAATATTGCATGATTGGCTAAAATCATGATACAAATATCGATTATTTTAGCCAGATTTGACAAATTTGTGAGGAATTAAATCAAATTGAAATCCTCCTACCAGTTTTTCCACACATAAGAAATTGAAAATCGGTTCGTTCCATAGTACAAGACGCTGTACCAAAGGTTTCTCATGGAAGAAATTATTTCACTCCGATTGGAAGAGAATAAAATAGATAAACTGGATGGCGAAAAAGCAAAACACAATTATCTTACTTACCATGGAGAACTGCCAAATAAACACCGTAAAAAAAGAACAATTTTAGAACAAGACATACGGAAAACTATGACCTCTAAATTTCGAAGAAAACACTCTACTGTACCAGGTAGAATTCACTCCATCGTAATAAATATTGAAAGAAAACAAATCAAGTTTAGGAAACATTCAAAAGATGAAAGGGTAGGGTCAACACGGAAAATACCTCATTACAACAGTAACATTTGCATATCCATTTTTTTACACAATAATATTCCATTCAATTTAGAATCCGTCCATCGTCACTTATTACAACGGTAAAGTGATAATGGAATGCTACGCTTACTCTACTACTCAGTGTAACTTTGAATGTAGTGACCCATTTTGATTCTAAAAGTAGCCGAAAATGCTGCAAGCATGATCAACTTACCCTTAAATTATTCGATCAACTCACAACACTTCCAACACATCGATAATAATTATTATTTCAGTAAAAATGCATTATTAAAGACTCTCTTCGCGATAAACACATATCTACATACAAAACATATATTCTGAGCATTATTGTACCTTATTTAACCGTAATATTAATGTAACCAGTTAAATTTATTGCTACTATTCAGGAAAAAATTGCCAACAAACTAACCCTTTTAATCCTTGTGTAGGCTTCCGCGGGTTGTCTTACTTGAAGATGCTTGTCTTTCGGGATTCCCTCCGCGTTGGTCCATGGTTGCTCGGACAACAGTTTCGCCGGCGTTGCAGTCGGCTTCCTCAGGTCAGTGAGTGACTTCACTGACCTGAGGAAGCCGACTGCAACGCCGGCGAAACTGTTGTCCGAGCAACCATGGACCAACGCGGAGGGAATCCCGAAAGACAAGCATCTTCAAGTAACCCTTTTAATACCTTAACGTTCCAATAACACGCACGCGGGCAATGTATATGTGAAAATCGACGAAGAAGAAGAAGTTTTAGAGTTTAATGCATAGAAACCACTTTAATAGAAAATCCTGTTTTACATACTCCTCATGTCATTGGTTAATCGAAAAGCTCCTTATCCTTCCATTCACATCCTTTTAACTTTCATCTCTGTTTGAATCACCTTTCAGTATGGGAACAGACCTAAGAAGCATAGATAGAAGTAATTTGTAAATTAATAAATGCACATTTCTGCTTCTACATTTAGGTACCTACCTTTCTGTGCCTTTTATCATAAATTGGATTACTGATTTAACCAGTAAAAAGGCTTCCAAAGCAAACTTTTATCGGTATAAATGGCTTCCTATTATAGTTTAACGAAGCAAGACACTCGCCTTCCATGAAGGGAACACGCAGCTTTTAAAAACCTTTTTTTTACTGCATTTGCACCCTGCCACTAGTTTGGTTGCTTAAGGGAAATAAGGCAAAAGCGTGGTTTTCAAAGATAGGAGTGGTATCAATTACTCGAGTTTAAACTGAGAAATCTCGTGGAGAAAGAAAATTTAAATCACAAGAAATGGGGAGCTTCTACCCTATTACAGCATTCCACCCCGATGCAAAGTGATGGTGGGCCACAATATCCGCAGCGAGGAGAGTCTCTCCCAATTAGCGCCACTACCGTTGTGCAACGGGAAACAACATGCATTAGGTCTGATTTCACTTGAAACACCAGATTTATATCAGTCTTTAGCACTCCCTCTACTTTTCAAAAACGCTCGATAATTGCTTTCAGCGCTTTAAGTTCCGTTTCAAAGGCGTTTATACAGCTCTCGGAACATGAATTGACGCGTGTAAGAGATGGAATTATCATTGAATCTTCTTAGTACTCATTAGACGTAGAGGGATAATGTTGATATCTCCTCCTGAATTTTAATGAGGACACCAGTATAGCTAGCTACGGCACTCGTTCAGCTTTTACAGGTTTGCAATTAACCCAGGTTATCTATTAACACTGAATTCAGTTTTTACTAAGTGTGCAAGAAATAGAATTTAGCTATAGGTGTGCGTAGATGCTTATAACAGTTTAAAGGCGTATTATTGGCAGTTATAAAAAGAATAACAGTTCGAAAGCAAGTTGTAGCACACTATAAGAACCACAACAGTTTGGTGATAATGGTCAATCAATGACTTGTGATGAAAATCTTCAGGAAAAATGCAAAAGATCTTATTTTGTAACATAAATTTCAGTGACTGGCTGATAATAATATCATGGTAAAATGAAATGAAATATGATATCACAGTACAGCGTAACATCAAAAAGACATAAAGGAGGGAAAAAATTTAAGACCCCCCCCTAAAAAATAGATATTAATCAAGGAGAGAGGTTTGATGAAATAGATTCGCATGACGTACGTAAATGCGGAAAATCAATGGCAGATGAAATAATGCTCTGGCGGAACGCTGTATCGACTTCTGAGTATTCCCCTCAGAGAGTAAAACCGAATATGAATGGGATAAACAATATAGGGTCCGGGGAAGAGCTGAGAACGTACGAAAAAATCCCTATTCCTTGAGATCAGGGTGAATAAGAAAAGGGAATGAACGTGGGATATAAAAGATCTCTTGGCCCTTTCTTTTGGAGGGTGGCCAACTCGGTGTCAGTGAAGGATGGGCCAATGCCGGGGAGAGGAGACGTACCGAACGTTTTCCGCCATTTAGAAAGTGTCCGTTCATGAAGCAAAACCCCTGCAGACTTGGGGCTTATTAAGTGGACGTTGCGTTTTCAATGATGTTCAAAGAGGAGGACACCACTTCAAAATTATTTTGAAGATGGAGCGAAGAAAATTAAACATGAGAGAACTTCAAGGTTGAGTGAGTGAATACTTTTTTTCTACTTCAGCCAACCAGACAAACAAGGTTCAGTTGGCTACGGGGCAATAGATTTCTGGATAAAAAAGAGAAAACAATTACATTTTTATTCCTAAAATTAATCATAGCACACGAATACGTTAAATGTACGACACTGGTGTCAGCATCAGCAGATGTGAGATAGTGATAACAGCAACATAATTCGTTTTACGTCGTAACCTAGGTCTAGAACTACAATACGTTTGTGGGCTTCTTAAATTATTTTATTAATTTCAATACATGTGACAATTTCTGCTATACTGTGCCGGAGGCAATCAGATATTAATTCATCTGTAAATAGTAAGTACCTATATCTCACTTCACGGATTCGATGAAAGTGAATCATCAACAAGCATGCATATTTGAGCTAGAAAATGATATGCCCAAGTTGTTATTGGCTTTTAAAAATTATAATTCCATTCTGGTTAAAGGATTTCATGGCAAAAATACGCCCTCATATGGACATCTCGTATATTAATGTCCACATTGTAAACACAAGGATCTGTTATTGTTGATTCCAAACCACAGAAAAATTTTGGCGTTTTCTACTACAAATAAAAATAACAATATAATAAACATGCAGAGGTTATACCTACAATACCGGGGAAATAAAAGAGCGCAATTGATTCACTCAATTAAGCTTTAGTTAAAAGTAAAGCATGAGAATTGGTGAAATAAACTGATGCATAAAGACCTGTGACAATGTGTGGCAATAACAAATTTGGTCAATTAATTTACTAGAATGAAACGCAGTAAAAATATACCCCACACCAGATTTCAGAAACAAAATACATTTCAGGTAATATCATAAACATAATACACCCATAAATCCTCAATGCATTTACTAACCCCCGTTTAGTGACGTGGTAGAGCAAGAATGAAAAATTTATTAACTACATACCGTTAAGCAAAATAAATAGCATAATTATGAAAACCCAAATATACCTAATCAAGTTGAAATTTAGATCAAATTTGCGGAATTGCAACACATATGAGGATAGTCTGATAATTCTATCTCTCTTCCAGCCTTTTTGATGGATAAAGTATTAAAACAGGATGACAAACTCGGAGAAATGTATAGTTGATACATTTTTGATTAAAACAAATCTGAACGGTTCACTAAGTTATGGAGAAACCATTTTATTTACGCATTCAATAATTACAAAGTAACACTCGTCAAGGAATTACACGAAATGAACATTTTTGAAATGAAGAGGAGTAAGACGCTCACTGAAAATGATTTATTTTTACCTCCATCTTGCACAAGTTATAAAAAAGGAAGGACAAGCGCCTCCAGACGTCGGAAAGATTTAGACTGGCAAAATAAGAACTCGGCGACAATTCCACTTACAAATGCGAACTTTTGAAATCAGGGCCAAAAACTTGTCAGAAATAGATTTGAAGAATGAGATGGAAAGTAGAAAGAGATGAGATGCTTTGATGGCATTTTAAAAACTGGTGAAAAATCTGTTTTCACTCCACGAGCGTTCCAAAATAAGTTTTCATTTTCTTGCTTACTGAGAATAGTAAGTCTCCAAGAATACTGAACTCGTCTTCAAAACGCCTTCGTCCACTTCACACACAACCCCTTTTAAACTCAGCAGTTAAATTCCAGTCAAATTAGCCATTAATTTTGAATTATTTTTGCTTTAAATTCTGTCACTTTCCTAGTAACTGGATATTGTAATACTTTCAGGTAGCTGTGCAGCTCAAAGTATAATAAGGACTATGCGGAGATTAAATAAACTTAACAATTTCCTTATGAACCCTTATCACTTTCATTACGAAAAAGTAATGCTTCTTAACAAAAGCCAGTAAGAGCATAGAACACTATTAGCAGATTCAGGCTTAGTGTAGTGGAATGTATCCATAAATGTAAAACTTCAAGTAGGTACTTTTCCACAGGTTTATTAAACACACTACGCGTTTAAACTCACAGAGTCATCATCTAGCTTTTGTCACCTGATGATGACTCTGTGAGTTGAAATGCGTAATTAATGCTGTGGATGAGTGCCTCAAGTTTTTCATTTAAGAACATGCAACTTTAAGCAAAATATGAAAGTATAGCAAATTAAAAATATTTCAAACATAATAGGTTGTTAGAAAAGTTTTCACTGCCTTTATATCGCGAAAGAAAAAAAATGATGAAAAACATTCAATTTTATCCAGATAATTGCTTTCAAACTCATATTGGACACTTCAAAAAAATAAATGTATTTATGTAGAATGCATTGCAGTAAAACAATAAGGCCTGAGAATCGTCCCTTAATTAATTGTGAATCTTTATCAAAAATAGCATTCAAACCTGCCTCTCATTTACCTAACTTGCACAGGGCTCTCTTACCAATCAATCCACGTTTCCCACGTCGCATTTCTTGTTAAATATTGTTTGCTCTGCCTGCCTTCATGAATTCCAGAATACCTGACTATATTCTTCAAGTCTCACATGCACTAATCTCTTCTCTCTATTGCCCGATTAAATATTCTATTGCCTCTCAAAATATTCTTGTTTCACTTTTGTTATCTCCTTCGAATGTATTCAACCAGACACATTAACACTCCTACCATGCACTTTGTCATTCATAGTTTACTAATTTTGCAGTGATATGAAATAAAGTCTTCTAATTTACTACTTTTTACTAGATTTTAAAAGCGATGTAAACTAAATCATTCCCTCTAAGCACTCTTTAAGAAGTACTATGAACCAAGCAACATTTTATCACATGAATAATTTAGCATCTACACTAATGTACGCGAACATAAGCTTTCATACGTAAATGTACCATGAAGTAATGTGAAATCTATTAGGACCCTTTCCATGAATTCTTCGATTTTACTAATAACATTTGGAATATTTGCGCAGTGATTCGCATCAAATGATGGTGACAGCAGTAAACCTCCATGTAAAGAAACGTCTGTTAATAATTTACTACAGCCGTTGATGGTCAAAAAAGCTACATGACGTTTAAAAAGACGAAAAAGAAAAGCTAATTTACTGCTACATTAAGGTCTAGCAGTTATGCATCCGCAATGCTTTGTAGGGTTTGGATGTTGCACAGGAGACAGGAAAATCGATTATATTTTTTTTCGGGCTTCAAAAGCCCATAAGAGCTTTTCATTTTTGTTTCACAGTCCCCAATGAATCTCCCTCATGGGAAAATCTAAAAATTTTCAACTTGGGGTTGCCAGGCGTTCTTCACTCACTTTTTGAGGGGAATCATGGCAGAAAAAATTGAGTGCTTATTTCGCACCGGTCAGTGACCCAACATGAAATATCACTCAAATTGCTTGCAGCAGATTGTTCACGTTTCCACAAAGGATTTATGTAAAGTAGTGGGTATTTTTCATCATGAAAATGAGCTTACCGTGGAACAAAATGTTTTTCTCTTAGGGCTTACGGTTTCATTGTGCTACAAAAATTCCTAGAGCCAATTCCAGTTACATTTTTAAATTAGGAGGACATACTTCGGCTTAATTAGTATACTTATAAAATTACCCCTCTAAAGATTCGTCTGTAAGATGATAAGAAAACTAAGGTATGTAAGAATAGCAAACGCATAATGAAATTCCAGATTTATATAAACTGTTATTACTACTATTGTAGCTGTTTTTTCCCGTAAATTAACTAAAACACATAAAATTGTGAATTATATGAATGCTTACATTCGTGTTTAGAGTATATTCATTTTTAGTATAACTAGGAAAAAAATAGAATTTTATCGATAATAGAGTAGTCCCCTTGGACATATTTACACCAATACCGCTGAACTGGGATTCATCCGCTCCACCTCTAGTAAATTAAAGATTGTGATAAAGTCTCAACAACTAGTTGCTCACGTATATTATCCATAGCAAGATTTTTACAGAGAATATAATATCTATTTTCAACGAAATAAATGGATTTGAAAGTATATTTTGAAGTGGAAAGAGTTGGCAATGAAAATCATCTGGAATGTTACAAAAGTTTCGTGTTAAAAGATATATTAATATCCATGGTGACATATTCCATGGATATAACTGGAGAAACACCTGCATCAGAACTGAGTTCTCAGACAAGTATAAGAAGCAACATGTAGGGGACATTCGAGTCAAAATCTGTGGATTATATTAAGCATGCCTTCACAAGTTCATATCAAGAAGTTCAAATCCTAGAGAGAGAATCTACCTAAACCAAGACAAATCAATGATAAAAAAATCTCAGCAAGTACCTCTTTCACTCGGAGATCATTTTATAGTACGTTGTATAAGGAATGAGGATCGGAAAAGGATGGATATTTGCCTAAATCTTTTTTCGAATCTCAGACGGCACCGACGGTAACAATGTCATCGAATAAGTTCCTCAGAAGAAGCAGTTCCTCGGTAACCAAGTAATCCGACGACGCCTAATAAGATCTATCGCTGAATCACACCGACTCGAGTCCTTTCTCACCCTCTCTCTCACCCTACCTCGGAAATTCCCTGCGCGCGCGGCCGAACACTCGCATTTCTTTCCCATTCAATGCCGCGATAGGGCATTATGCGCGAGCACATTCCCTTAATGATGCACCCCTTTGCCCCCACCCCTGCGACCTAGATCCGAACTGAATGAGGAGGGAAAAAATGGATAGGGAGCAAAGGATGGGCAGGAGGAGGAGAAAGGAATGGCTGAATCGCACGAGAGCCCTCACCTTACCTTTTCTTTTGACTTTTATCCGAAGCAAAGTTAGGCGAGGCTTTGAAGATATAACGTAGTGAAGAGGCCGGAGGTTCCTTCTCGGATATCCTCACCCCCATCGAGTTTTCCCCTTGGATATCCTTACGCCAATACTGCTGGACCGCATCACCTCTGAATGTGTGGGCAAGAAAACGAAAGAAGAAGAAGGGTTCGAGGTGGGCGTGTCGCTATCCCATTTCCAGGCTCCCATCTGGTTCGGAGGGAATGCGTTGGGATATTCCGCTCCTCATTAAAGAAGCCTCTTCTCTCCCTTGAGACGAGAGTGGTGGGATAACAAACACCCACTCCGTGAGGACAAATACACCCTCCCTTCTGACTGAGCCTTGCGAGACTACCCCTCGCCTGTTGTTCACGGCTCGTCCCACCCAGAGACGGGATTGATGACTTGCATCCGTCGACGTGCAACCCGTCGCCCGTTCCATTGGCTCGCCCTTAGCTCTCGTGTGGGTCCCTGGGCAAAGCGCACCCCCATGTTCCTTCGATCGGGAGGGCTGTACGCGACCCTTAACCCTTTGGACGTCTTTGTCGCTCGAATCATTAGGCGAGCATCTTGCCCTGATTGAATCGAGTGTGCTGAGAAGTGAGCTATGAACACGGATGGACACAGGATGGCAGGTGGATAAGTTGAAATATACGGCGCGGATGCGATCAAAGTAAAATGGCGGTGAATATGTTTCCACTTGCCGTTCTTGTTTCAACACATTACAATAAGAGGATTTCTAGTGATTTGTTTATAACATTTAGAATACGAAATTGAACTAAGTGCTGCTTTATTCCCATTATCTGCAGTTTGAAAATGGTTTTTTAAGGATGTATTACATTGAACAAAGTAAAACATTTCAACTTCCGGTAATTTGCATGATGATGCCAACTTTAATATGTAAATACTATTGACTATGTTTAGCATTTACAAAGAAATCAACCTTAAAGTTGAGATAAAATATGATTAATACTAGAAAAATCAATACATTCTCAATATTTTCAACGGATGATCGTGAATTGTTTTACAGACAGCAATGTGAGAATCCTTTAAAATTTTAGCTATATTAAAGAAAAAATAAACTCTAATAACATTTCTTTTGATGCACTAACAACCTTTCGCAATCACTTCACTCAGGCAAATTTTTAAATTTGCCTTAGCTTATTTGAAAGTGAAGAAAAAAGGGCAACTTTATACTGCCAGCAGTTTCGATTTTATTTTTGACTCGTTTCAACGTCTCGGCGTTATCCTTACAACATTTCGCCTTTTAATATTGGATTTATTTGACGGTATTATTTTACTGAGCATATTCATGAGCACAAACATGATCATGAAGCGATAAATGCTGCTAGTTTGCAAATTATCAATATCTTCTTGTTCGCATTTCTTTGGAAATCTAAACTTGCGTGTTGAATTAATATATATCGTAGAGATACGTGGGTACTATATTTTCTAAACCGAATGTGTTTTCGTTATCTTTACCCATGAAATTTGAATTGCCATAGGAAATATTTTATGGATTAATTCCACAAAAAAAGGGAGCGTAGAACACGTGAAAGCCTTCGATTCCATCGTGCTTTGCGCACTCTTTATTTACTGCGTACACTGGGAGAAAGAGACAAATAGAAATATTTGTTTCCCAGCAATCTCAAGTTATTTATGGACTTCTGTGAGATGTTGTAAAGATCGAGAATATAGACTGGAATACGTATCGCATAGCAATACCAGTGGAGATGCATTACACTTCCCTGTCACACAAGGAAAGATAACAGAGATGTTCGCGACAAAAAATGTTCAATTAATATATCTGCAAGAATCCGATTCTCGAAGAGATGGTGTGCATCAATCTCGCTGAGAAATTCTCGGAAGTATAAGACTTGCCCAGATTTATACTACCTGATTAAGTTCATCCGTTTGTTCTTTCGCCCGTTACAATGCTTCGGTAGTTTTCAGCAGCTATATCTAGGCACGAATTCCAGCAATTAATAATAAAAAGTCTTCAAACCGAAGTATGGTCTAAATGGAGAGTCATTGAGCAGTCTAAATGATAATTGACGTCTAACTGAACTAAGCTGAGTTTGCCTGAAATGACCCTTGCCCCTTAATATTTTGGAACACTCCTCTCTTTTTGAATAATGCCTGTTTTATTCCTCTATATAATTGTAAAAGAGATACTATATATAATTGTCAGTTTTTCAACAGTTTTCTGAATGTGATTCACCACATAAAAGGCTATTAGTGTGCTATTTGTAGAACATTCTAGGTCAGTAATTATACAGCTGTTTGGCTAATTTCAAGGGCAAACATTATGTTTTAACACCGCTCATAAACGAATGAGAAGATATGAAGAGTCTACATTTTAAGTCATTAGAACGGAAAAAAATGCATTCCTTTTACAGAAAAAATTACGATTTGGGTCTAGAAAAGAATACAATTATTTTTTAACAAAAGTGGTAAGTATACGTAGTTTAGATGCATATTAGGGATTCATTCACGAAATATTTCCTGCCTCGTCGTAATTCAAGTATGAAAATTGATTCCTCGAAGTACTCAAGGCAACTGTAAGGTGAGTTAATTTTGTCAACCCTCGAGCGATAAATACAGAAGTGATGGACCAGGATCGAGCAGGTGGACTTGCTAATCGGTCACATTCTTTTTTAAATTACGGCACCCAGGTTAAAAAAACGGACAATTCCCACTGAATGGTGAATAGAGTGAAATTGAGTGCGATCTACATTATCACGCTGACGGAAACGGTTGGCTGTATGTGGCGGGGGTTTTGGAGGAATGCGGAGGCTGGCGCTTGAACGGAATACCTCGATTAATTTTTGTCTCCGTGGATGAAACGGTCGTTATCGGTGGAAGGAACCGTGTTATCCGGAAGGACGGTCCACCTGCCGATCGGGCGTGGGGATGCCGATTAATCGATTTGCGATTATCTGCGAAACTGGGTGATCGGGTGAACGTGTGCCCTTAGGAGAAGAGGTGGTGAGGATGTAGCCGGGTCCTCGACGGCAAACGGGGTCGAGAGTCGGAGACAGTGGGTCCTTGTCGTTCTCTCGCGGTCGGGGTTTACTGTCGACGGCGGCGTTCCCTGCCCATTAAAGAGTCGAGGAGATGGTTTGTTCAACGGGGATGCAATCGAAACTCTCCCTCCAGGGGCCACCGTCGAAGCGGGTCAGGCGCCTTTATCAAATTAAAAAAGGATGGGATTCCCTCCCGCGCTGATTCAGACGAAACAAAGCTGGTGAAGCCGGCCGTTGATGTTTGACTTGGAGCCAGGGAAATTCTTCGATTGCCGAACAAGTTTTCCCAACAAAGTTTCCCTGTTTTCGTTCGATGGACGTAGAGCTCTTTTCAAGCCAAATGTCTGCATTGGGATTCAGGCAATTTATTATAAAATCAGGCGTGATGGTTGTCCTCATCAAGGCATTGAGAACGCAGATTTACAAATGAGAACAAAAGTTATTATTATTGGCAAATAATTGGAGAAACGTTTGCAATGTATTGGCTCATTTTGGAATGAGTAAACAATTTTAACTTATATTGAAATTTCGTATATCGAAATATCCGTGAACAAAAAAATTTCCTAAAATAAGCATAGAAATGAAATTTTCTTGCTATTGAAATATCTTCGAGTGTGGATATTTTCTACATCCCAGGAAGAAAAGTGGACACGAATTGATATCTAAAAACATTATGCATACGTAGAACTATGAATTTTCATATCAAGAGGTAGTTTCAGAGTAATGGACACTAATGTAATCAAAAAAGGTTAATCGTGCGTAAATCTATCGTGAATGTTTATCAGCACAATATTTTATGTAACTATTTTAATTATTTTATGCACTTAAAATTAACAACCTACTAATTACTAAATAAAACACCTAAAAGTACATTAAACATGTGGAAACACTTTGCAAAAAAGCATTAAAGACCTTTAACGTAACTCAAAAGTTGTTGTTGTAAAAACAGTTAGGACGTAAAAATAGTCATAAGGTATATTTTCCACTCCGAATATTTCCGTAAAAATGAAATGAGGCATTGTCGCCACTAAGCAAGCCTCCTGTCATTCGAAAAGATGCATTGAAAATGGCTCCACCTCCTGAAATATAATTGAATGACGTCGGGTACGGATGGTTCGTGTATAGCCTCTGTAAAATTAATGGCCGATGTCAAATACGTTGCCACACAAAATGCTCGTTTTGTTTACTTTTGCGCTGCCAATTCCCTTTTCAAGCCTTGATGATTTTCTGCCCATTCACGACACGCCACAAACAAATGTGCGCTCGGAAAATTTCGAAAGCTTTTCTCGACAGAGCGCGAAAGAAAAAAATGAAAGTGCGATGGATTGAAATTTTAGTTTTGGCCACCGATTGTGTCCCATTTTACAAGACAACGGCATCAAAAGCTTCAATCACAGGCACCACTGAGGGAGGCTTCGAATACAAGTCCTGGGAGCCATTAATTTCTGCCCTCATTCAGAGGTCGAAGGCTGCCGCCAAGCAAAACAGCGGTGGAAATCTTTCCGGGGGGCGCTTTACATTTCAAACGGACTTGGACCACATTTGTTCTCGTCTCTCACTCATCCACTCCCGACCGAGCGAGTGTTTTTAACGCGGATCCCGCGAGGATTGATTTGTCGCCCGGCGGATCTCACAATCAGACCACGGGTCCTTCACATACACCCCTCAACATCGACGCCTACCAAATTGAGCCACCGCAAACGTTTCAAGCCACACAAGAGAGGGAGAAAGTGTTCCTGGTCAGAGTAGGATCGGGACAGGTATTTATTCTGTGGAGGCGATCGAGAGCTATGGTCATCTGCACAACTTAGTATTCAGGATTATAATTAGGTAGCAAGATAGGTTATCAGATGAGGGCTGGAGTGTTCACAAGAATTGAATTGAAAAGGTTCTTTATTGTTCTGGGACTATAAGTCCCCTGGAACATCGAAGAAGAGCATTACATGGCTAAAAGAAAAAAAAAAGAGATAAAGTGAATGTAGTCAAGGCAACACCCGTACAATTGCGTAATGGAGCAATATAACACATACAAATTAACAGTAAATAATACATACGTATGTAATGAGTACATAACCATTAATTGGTATAGGTTTATTGGCTAAACCATAAGTAGTCGAACCAAGAATTGCATAACCATTACAATCAAAACCACTATATAAAATTAAAGAAATCACTTTAAGGAAAAAGAAATTTAAGAAAGGCAGCATAAATAATGATTTAAATGAATTGATAATAAAGCATAAAATAACAAGGAATATACATTAATAGGCACAATAGCAAGCATTCGGGTTAGATAATACAATACAACAAGATAGAATAAAAATGAGTTTGTGAAACCATATTTAAGCTGAGTTGTATAAATGATCAATAATATTCCTCTTAAATCTCGCAATTGTAGAAGAGGTTCTAACATTTTCAGGCAAATAATTCCATAGTTAGTAAGAAGAAATCAGAAAAGAGTGCTCGAATAGTCGGGAATGGAATTTGGGAACACATCTAAGAAGGAGGAAGGGTGGAGAGAATCCTAAAGTACGCATTAGCCTGTTCTTAACGAAATGTGCTACGGGGACCGTGGGTTAACATCTCATCCGACAGACGGTTTACTGAACTCAGAGTGCTCTTCGCACCACCAATTTAAGCCGAAATTCGAATCCGGTCCCTCGGGCAAGCCAATACTCTATCCACCACACCAACCAGATCTAAATCGTATTCCGATCCCTAATACAGCGCTGTACGAGTACTTAAAGTCTAGTATTATATCTATCATATCTATCGGATGGGACATTGTTGACATCTTTTCGGGAGTAACTCATACCGAAGAAGTTATTCACTCAAACCTTTTTCATTTCCTAGAAAAATTCAATTCCGACACTCACCTATCCTTAATGCCATGAATGATATCAGTCCTCGATTTCCAACCCCATATAATAACTGATTCTGACTTAATACAGGTGATAAAAGTCTGCATCAAAAAGACCCTGAGCTTGTTACCGTGGTCGTTTGTTTTAAATCCAATATTTGGTTTTTAAATTTGTGCTGACATTACAGTCATCAGCCGTGGAAATAATATGGAAAAGTTTGTAGAAAGGAATTGATCGTGCTCGGGTGTAACAAAAAATATCTATAGAATGGGAACCAATTTCACATGATAGGAATCACCATAACCAAGATTTCAATGACATTTGAATTCACTACTAAGTTACCTATCGAAAAAAAGTAAGAGAATATCAAGTCCAATGTTAGAATTCTAATGCTTATCCATATAGAATTTTATTTATTAAAGCATTGAATGTGAATGCATTCCACTCACCAATTTAAATTTAAATTACGTATAGAGACCCAGATAAATGACGGTGCAATGTTGAAAATAATGGAATATTATATGACTATATTTTGTTTTCATAAATTATTTGAAGCTATAAATATAAACTTAAGATTTCATTGCTGATGCGTACTTTTTATTTGATCTTTCATGATTTAACCGAAGTTCAATCTATGTGACATTCTGTCGCAAAGGATTGCAGAGAACATTCCCAGCCAGATGAAGAATAAGTGTTTCTCGTGTCTCAAGCACTGGTTGGAATTTTTTAATATTAATCCCGTTTTATTAGATGGAGAATTAATTATCATTTCTCGACGCCGTGAGCGAATTGAAGTCTAATTACTTGTTTAATAACAATACACCGTAAGAATTACCCCACAAACCGACTTCGATAGCAGGGTAGGCAACTTGCCGGCCTGGAAAAC
Organism: Platycnemis pennipes; assembly: GCA_933228895.1. Taxonomy (NCBI): domain Eukaryota; kingdom Metazoa; phylum Arthropoda; class Insecta; order Odonata; family Platycnemididae; genus Platycnemis; species Platycnemis pennipes. The sequence goes on along the minus strand of OW121854.1, from coordinate 106,522,833 downwards.
CAATGGCCACGGGTTCGAATCACGCCTTAGGCATGAGTGTTTTGTTTGTCATAGGATTAAGGACTTGGAATGGATGTATAATATAATCTTGGATAGTATAGCACGGTTAAAATTGGTGAGAAGTATACTGCGCTGCGTAGATCTTTCGGGTTTTTACCGATTTTTGTTGCTTTAGGGGCAACAGTTTCACCTGCATTAGAGCAGGCGTCTACAGGTGCTGAATGTCAGGTTTTAGCCGTTATTATATAGGCGTAGTGAAGTCTCTCCCCTCTGATTTTTCCATCAAGAATTTACATTTCGTCGGTCAACATGTCATACAGCACTTGCCGTACCAACGAAATGATTGTTTTCGTGAAGAGCAAGTTCACTTTACCATTGACAGCTGTGAATTGCCACTCACAGGACAACTACGATTACCTGATAATAAACTCTGCATAAATTCACGATTCTGATATAGCTATGTTTACGTTATTATTTTGTTGTGGCAAAAATGGGTCCAAGATCGCATAATGGAGAAAAGTGTACAATTCGGAAATTATGCTGCATTGAGCGGATCGCGATTTGCACATTTCTTTAAAGCCTTAGAATAAAAAATAATTACAGCTCCTGAAATCCAGGAAATATTGCCCTGAAATATACTTGGTAAGTTAAACAAAATATACATGTTCAAGTAGATATAATTTCAATTCAGACCCTCATATTTTTTTAATAATTCTATTTTCAAAGAAAGTTCTCTTCCTTCCTGGTGCAGGATAATACCTCCGGTGAATCATATTACGGGAAACTTTTTGAAAATTTGAATGCATTTGCATCAAGACCAATTTTAGTGATAAGTATGGGAGTTGCGCCCAGTTTCAGGAGAAAGAAAAAACTTCCGCGTCCACGATGTCTCACACAAAACGCCCGTTGCCTTAGAATTGAAATCTCTTGTGGATGAATTCAACTTTTCCGCGCTTTCTCAATTCCCAGGGATGAAAAAGAAGGAATCACTAAATGACCTAAAATTTTTTCTCAATAAGGACACACTCTGATACTCATGAGGCGCATTTGCCGAGAATATAGCGACAACTTGATGACGAAGTCCATTTCATTATGCACATGAGATATCGAGATTTTGTATGGGCTTTCAGCCTCCGTTGTTTAGTTTTCTAACTACCGCATATTTTCTAGGTTTTGCGAAAACCTTACAGTACTCTACAAGCAGCAGTACACTTGGATAAATCCTCATCTAAACAAAAACCAGGTATACTAGGTATAAGAAAAGCAAAATAAAACAAACTGAAAAACGACATTCATCATCATCTCATGAAACTTGATTACACGCCAGACTATTAAAATGCCTTATTTGCACAATAATGGAAATATAACGGGCATAGAATGCATAATAGGTATATTAATCTAAGAAGGAATCGGGACCGTACTCTTGAGCAAGAAAAATCTCTTAGGGAAATCACTACCCTTTTACTTTTGATACTAGAAACATAAGAATTCACATTAGAAGACATATCACTCGACGTCTTGAAGCTGGAGTGCTATCTTATTTTTTTTTATTGACAGAACTGAGACATTTATTGAAAAAGTAGTGTTCCTGGAAAATCTTTCCGTGTAGGTTTTTGATAAGCCCTATTTTCTGAAACATATTGCCTGTGGACTACATCAACCTCATTGCCTAGAGCGTTGGTTTCCTCCCTTCATATTGAATCAACTCCTTATGGTTACGTTCTGGAACTCACCTGCTTTTAGCTGCTCATATGACCACATCTATCAGCTTCCTCCTATATTAAATTAAGGTATAATGGCTTCGTCGTTAATTGTGCACAGATGCTAGGACTAATAAGGTTCGTACGGATATTGATTATCGATTATCGTTCATCAAAATCCTAGTTACAGCTAAGAGACCATCTATATATTATGTACCGCTCTGTTTCCAACTTCGTGCACATTACATACCCTCTGTAATACTCCGTAACCTTTTCTAAGAACTATTTTCCTTCAACTAGGTAACGCTCCAAATGAAATCAATCGTATAAGTGAATAATAAAAAAATGCTCGTAAACATTTTATTTATTTCTTACTACAATTCTCTCCACAGTAAATAATCACCACGAATCGAAAAAGGCACACGGATATATTAAATTGGCATCAATCTATTTCTAATCAGTCAGAGGAACTAACTCGCATGCGCATATTAGTGACTCTATCGCAAGTTCGGCGTCAAATCCAAATGGAGAGCTTAAAGAGTTGGTGACATACCCTCTGTAATACTCCGTAACCTTTTCTAAGAACTACTTTCCTTCAACTAGGTAACGCTCCAAATGAAATCAATCGTATAAGTGAATAATAAAAAAATGCTCGTAAACTTTTTATTTATTTCTTACTACAATTCTCTCCACAGTAAATAATCACCACGAATCGAAAAAGGCATACGGATATATTAAATTGGCATCAATCTATTTCTAATCAGTCAGAGGAACTAACTCGCATGCGCATATTAGTGACTCTATCGCAAGTTCGGCGTCAAATCCAAATGGAGGGCTTAAAGAGTTGGTGACTACTATATGCCAAGCACACTCGAGGTGGCTTATTCTAACCCTGTCTCTACTCACTGACCTCCCTGGATGCAACATTGGAAAGGTCACTAGCTAGAGAGAGAAGGAGAGAGTGATGGAGGCAAACTGGGAAGCAGACACTATGAGTTGAGCATGGCTAGGCTCCAAGAGAGGAAGGAGCATGCGAGCATTGTCATCGTTTAGGAGACCGGAGCCTGTGTTTTGCACAATTTTTGAAAGGACGGACGCAGTCGGGTGAGGAAAATGCGAGTCCGTCCCACGCTTTCCGCCGTCCCGACACGCTCTGCCAGTCAATGGGAGGCAGGAGTGCTGCGGGAAGGCAAGGAGTATAGCGAGGGGGCCCATTTTCCCGATTGGGCCGCGCTAATGGAAGGACACCCCGTCCCTCCCAATGAACACATATCATTAGGACCATAGAACCTTTCTCTAGGAACTTCAAACGCCGTTATTTCCTCCAATTCAACTACCCCAGGGCGGGTCAATTCCACTCGTATCACTGAGTGCTTGATTAAATGCTAAATGAGAGCCATGGACGCTTGATGCTTTCTACTGCGTTCCCCTCCATTGCCATCCCAATGCGGCAGAAAACAAAACCAAAGAATACTCCCCAAGCTCCGAAGTATCAGTGAAGAATCTTTCACAATTTAAATGCAAAACTATGTAACTTTAGAGCATATATGTTTTTAACAAGCAGGATAAATCGCGGCTGGGGAAAATCGTAACGTTCACTGCCTAAATTAGTGTAGTAATCGGTGCACTTCGCAACCAAAGATCATACTCTTTATCAATGACCAAATTAATATATTTATACATTGATGGAGGTTTGCCAGAAGAGAAATCTCTTGTGGATGAATTATATTATCATTTACTACTTAAAAATTAGCAAAAAAATTATTTCCATCTTTAGGTTACGATATGATCTGCATCCACTCAATCCAAAAAGAAATTGCTTTTCTTCCTCTTCCTTTCATCCTTAACAGCCAGAGTCCATTGGAGTTTTCAATATCCTTCCAACTTAAAATACTTCATTCAACGAGTTATTCAGCTCCTTGATTTCGGCTGCGAATTATAAATTTTACCGCAAACATGCTAAAAACCGCCTCATTGTTTTTCCATAAAAAATTCGCTTTATTCTTTTCTAACCAAAATAATCTAAAATTTGTACGATATTTTCTCCACCGATGGACAAAATTCTACACCCACATAACGCCATCTCTACATAACTTCATATAAAACATGTATTGGCAGACATACCTAGAGTTCCTGCCATTATTTATCATTTATAATTAAAACCACCCATAATAAATTCAATTATCTAAGCGAATACCCCGCAAGCCACCTCAAGTATATATGGCAGGGGTAAAATATGGAGTCTAACAATATTACATCTGCCGTATTAGTTACTTTGTTAGATTGAATAAAGGCAGATGATTTCCTAATATTCGCGGAAAGAAAGACATTTTAAATCTAATCCTACGTCTACAGTCTTGTTTTCGTGGCCAAATACGTCATACCGTCGTACGCTAGTGCCCTTGTAATACTTACAACGTTACCGGGATATCAATCAGCTGGAAATGTACTGAAAACGATTGAATTTCAATTGTAACTACTTTAATAATGGCCCCTATATGCCTTTTCACCTGACTGGCAATTCCCAACTATGTTCATTATTTTAGCGTGAGTTACACAATCAACATACAAACTCTGAGAAATTTTGCACTTCACCTCTGCTCCTCTCCCCAATTGTAGCAGTCTTCACTTGGTTTCCTTTAATTATCCAATTAATGTATACCTTTGGATGGTACTTAAAACCTTTTGACTCCTGGACCATTGACACATGTCTACAGGAGTAGGTTAATGATGGATTTATTTCCACTCTTGCTCCGTTCCCTGAGTAATCGCCAGCCCTAACTATCAATCTACCTTTGGCCCTAGTATGGCGCTACTGAGCTTTCGGTCCTTTACTGTCGGTCGGTACTATGTTAACTACTTCTGCTACGTAAAGTGCTGACTGATTTTACTGACCTTCCACCCTAAAACTCTTTCTAATTCTTTATTTTCTACCGCTGGTTATTGAGAAATCTTCTGACGATCCTCTGATAGTTAGGCTTTGAAGACTTGGCATTTAAGAACGGATCCACCCTAATGAAATATTTTTAATCCAGCCACTTCACATATGTCATAAACAAAGGGAGATTAATGCAGCCATGGTGAGTAAGTGTCATTCGACTCCGATAACTACCATCGATCTTCTCGCTCTCAGTTAATTGTGAATCCAATTTCTCTCCCGTTTTTAAATAGAGATTGTATGAAGACGAGAGGCTGATGAATTGGCTGTCATTTCCATCCATCCATCAATACCTAGCCCATGGGCCAAAAGCTTAAGTGGTTTTGTCAAAATCGAAAGAGAATATTTTGATAGATAGCTGCTAAATGCTTATGCCAGTTTTTTTCCCAGAAAAACACAAACGACTACCAGCCTTAATTTTCTTTCCGACCGTATTATTCATGGCATCCATTAAATATTAAACATAACGGCTCATTCCATCATGCAATGGTGCAAATACTCCTGGATATTGATTTTAATTGCAAATATTTAAATGCAAAATATCTGGGCACCGTAAGACATTTTAAAAGTTTTTATTGTCTTCAAACTTCTTTTATTTTCTTGCATATTACCTCGTTAAAGACATTGATATAAATATTTTAGTAAGAAAAATAAAGTATTGAATCTATTGTGCAATATCATGAACAAATAGTTTACCGGTGTTTACGTAAATAAATCTAGAAGTTAATATTGCCATTTTTATGTGATTTATATTTCTTTGAAGCAATCTCTTTTTCCGATTCACTCGTCTCTTATGCAAAAAGTGTGGTATCTATTACTCTAAGATATTTTCAATCACACTAAGTATTCAAGCACTAGCAAAGAATTCTATGTAAACTTGTATTTTATCTGGTAGAATGCATGGTAATAATAATAATAAAATTTCCCTAAAGCACAAGATGGTGAAAATGCTATTTATATAGCGTGTAAAATTGTTTAATGCATTTTATTGAAAATTATTTTGATTTAAACACAAGTATCTAAATGCTTTAGCAATCAATGGCTGGCTCATAGTCAGGGATATTTGTGTTTCTATTATTAGCAATGGGGAATATGCATGAAATTTGTTTCTCGAAGATTAATGATGTACTTGATGCGTAATTTTCTTACCAATTCAAATATATAAGCCAAATTTTTCTACGCCCACCACAAAGATTATTAAATGAATTTAAAATGTTCCCGGAAATTGACGAGAGTCACGTGACCTAAAACGCCTTCTGATGTCACTGCACGGTATAGGTTCCATATAGCTACGGAGATAGACATTTATTTTTGACAGAAAACGAAGTGAATATATTGTTTTGAGGTTTTTAGCCGTTTCTCGAACGAAACGATGACTGAAAAAATACTTAAAAGAAGCACATTCCGACAATTTCCTTTGGTTGACTCCCTTATGGCGGAGTTCTTCTTAAAAAAACAGCAATTACCTACATAGGTGTAGTAGAAATTCTTGGGCACTAAACAGGCATTATATAATTAGTGGAAGATTTGCTCGTTACAATCCATACTACGTTAATAAAAATTCGAAATACAATCATTTTATGCATTAAACAAATGAGATAAATACACATCTTATCGCCAAGTATTTATTTAACAACTTACCTCCACACATAAACAGATAAACAACGCCCTTAGTGATACCGAGCCGTGACGTAATACAAAGACATGTTTTTCAGCTGCCGAAAATGTACAATTTTCGAAGAGTGATATCTAAGAGACAAGCACATTTCAGCTAATAAACTTCACATTCAAAGAGTTATAAAAATAGGGTATGTTCCCCATTCTTTGTTGGTTATTATTTCCGTCCACTTTTGTTCTCATCTATCTCAGTACTCCTTGGAAAAATAGATGACTTTATAATTGAGAATAAACTAGATCCATATTCCTTTTAAGTTGATTCTCTTCTAACCACTGCTAAGACAATATTAAAGATTCAAAAACCGCGGATCATGGCAGATGATGGCCATTTAATGCTAGTCACATACATTTGGAAGTGCAGGTTTCGGTATGACTAGCATAGAAGTAACAAAATTTACCTAGAGGAAATACGGAAAGGTATAAAAATTTTGAGGGAGTGAGATGGGTGAAGAGTCGTTGTGTACAATTTTAAGGAGTGAAACAAAAACAAGTAAATTATAAATCCCTGCATTCTACTTTTCGTGTCATTTCCTCCAATTCTCCCATTGTCTAATTAACCCCACTATTTGCGCAAGTATATTAATTACATTTGGAGTTTATACTTGCTCTCATCCGATCTTCTGGGCTTGTATTAGGTGTGTCTTTCATGCAAAGCTAGAGACCACCATTCATTGGTGAACAACTTATTCGTGCCGAAGTTGAAATTATTTGTTTATTCGACTGATAGCTTAAGGTTAATGAGTCAGATTGGATGTTGTTTATGCTGTTTATTTTATATCTAATCTATATTACACATGTAAGCTACCTTTTTATAGAATATGAGTGTATTGCAGTGCACTATAGTCAACGGAACGTAAAACATTTTCCACGTTAGGGAGGAGTACTACAGACCTTAAAAAGGTTGAGTACACTCCCGAGTATTCAACTGTAAAACGTTTTGAATGGAAGCCATAGAGTAACTTTGCAGAGAAAACGAATTAACTTATCTCGAGAACATATGAAATACGATGCAGGTACATGTAGTATTACTTGGGGTTAAGCATCAGCTAAGAAATTCACTTTATGCTGGCATTTTTATAAAATAAGTATAAGCATTGGGTAAAAATGGCTTTATAGAAAGAAGTCTAATAATTGACCCTCAGCAAATGGTGTGTAGCACCTGAAAATCATCAATTACTCCTACAAAGGGTTCAGTCATTTCCATAACTATCGTGTTCAAAAGTTTCTACTTCTTTTCCTTAGGCAAAGAAAGCCACCTAATATCTTCAAAAGGAGACTGTCTACGCAGAATTAGAACGAAGGAAAAGTTTTCGAGGGAGGATTTCGATTAAAAGACCAGCCACAACGGAGCCCCATACTAAATAGAGAAAATTCCGCGAAAGTTATAATGAGGAAAGGAAGTGAATAAAATTACAAAGGCCATCTTTTTGTCCTATTGCGGTACAATGCCAAAGAATCGTAACTGGAAGTCAAGTTTTACCAATCAATTTTTCTCGTTCGTTATTCGATCTATATCGCACATGCGGCATCGAAAGAGTCGCAACCTCTAAGCAATGCGTCACATCGAAGGAAAAATGGTGTATTATCCAGAGTTGATTCTGTCATGAATTGCAAGCTTAAGGTTTCTAAATTTTACCTGATGACTTCTTTCTGCAATGAACATCGAGCTTCGGTAATTCTATTCCCAATTAAATATCACATTCTCACCATGTACTGGCCGAAGTAGCGAGTGCTAAATAAATAAACAGCTATGGAAATTTTATTTCTGGAAATGTATATTAGAATGACAAAGCAGAGAAAATGGAATCCCAATTAACTTCATATATTTTACATTAAAAGCATCAATGATTAAGTATTTTTTCACTGCCTATGATCTCATTTCCTACTTCAAAAATACTGTTTTTGGTGTAATAATATTCATCATCATTATCATCATTGGTCAACAATCATGGTTTGACGCAGCTTTCCACTCCATTCTTCTATCGGCCAACCTTTTCATTGTGATGTAATTCTTCTCTTTTACATTCTTCACAACCTATTCCATGCATCTCATACGAAGCATACCTTTTTCATTCTTCCCGTCAACTTTTCCCTCGACGATAGTCCTCATCCGGCCATCGTGTCTCAAGATATGGATGGGTTTAATAATATTAAGATAAAAAATATGAGTAAAGCTATAGAAACAATTATGTAGGTAAATCATTAACATAACAGAAAAATCAAATTGAACGAGAAGTAGACTCTATTCAAATAATCACTCTTCTTTCCAAATTAATATTTTATTTCTTGATTTGTCTCTCTTCATCGGACGTTTAACATGCTTTCATGAAGGTGATGTTACAAAGAGATGCCAAACTATCCAAGTTGTGCAAGAGGTGACCCAAAGTTCGTTATCCTCAATTCAAGAATTTCATTAGAAATTAATAAAAATCAATGAATCTCAAAAGGTTCTAAAATACGAGTAGTCGGCACCGGAAATTGTCTCCAAATATAAGGTAAATCAAGGTTTCCAATCATCTCTAACTTGTAAGTTCAACTGAGGCAGGGATTTGGCACTGGCTGGTGGTGAGAGAGGGCATAACCGAGTCTTGACCTCGGCGTGGAGGCTGACGCAGGAAGTCCAAGAGTCAGCCGGGAAATGAGAGCCTCATAACTAAGACCCCATCTGAGTCATCTCTCTCTCTTGCCTCCTTTCCATCTCCCTCGATATTCCCCCATTACTCCCATCAAATGCATCAAAGTTTGAGAGCTTTCTAACTCCAGGATGAAGCCGAATTCAAGAAGGTAACACACTTCAAATCACTCCAAAATTTGATGTTCTTTCCGCAATCGTTCTAGATTCACGGGAGATCGAGAGGCTTCCTTCTTAAAAAACGGAAAGGATTAAAGTGATTTCTGCAAGATAATGAACTTTATAGGAAGAAAATTTTATATTCCGACGCGATAGTTCTCTTAACGTGGGAAAAAAAATTTTATTCGACAAAACTTTATTTTCATAAGTTTTTACTACTACATGACTAGAGTTCATTCTTCTTTCTTGTTTGAGTGCAAAATTGCACTGCGTTGTACAAAGAAGTCACGTGAGAGTTACCGGAACATATATCTGGTGTTCCATCGCCTGAAACTAATTAGCTTGCATTATATTAAGTCCTCAATGGAAAGATCCCTTTATATAGCCATTTAATATTTTATTTAAGAGTCTAGAGCTATTAAATGTTATTTTATCTTTAAGGCTATAATTGTGCTCACGTATATTATTTGCATTTATTTATAAATACTAATGGATCCTATTGGTAATGTAATCGGACTACAAGAGGATCGTAGAGTGATACAAGCATTAAAAGTGATACTTCAAATATATTGAAACAACTCACGTCATAACACAGTAGACGGAATAAACGAAAATGACTCTTCTCTCGAGATACAGCTGAATACCCCTTAAAAGAATGGATATCTCGTGCCTAAAGAATGCCGTAAGTAAAAGAGTTGTTTTTTTGGCACAAAATAGCATATTTAATCCATGGAGGATATGCTGTAAAATGCTCATTTCCCATACTCATGAGCATCACCTTTGAGTCAGCTAAAAGCGATACAAAACTTGAGAAATTAATATCTTTCAAATATATGACAGAAGGAGTATTTGCATGTTGTGCTGTTGTATGGTTTGTGGCTCCAAATTTTAGGCGTTTTATAAATAAATATATCCCCGTCCAGATCATAGCATTCACCATCGGGATCAGCTTCTCAAGCCCGATTCGGTGCCCATCCCTTTAACTTTCGGTGGAACTCTATTCCTCCATCTCTGCCACACGCCTCCGTAATCTCACCCAATCTGCAGTGCCATCACTTAACTTCGGCCTCATTCCCAACATAGGCCTCTGACTCCCAACATCTCGAAAGCATCAGACCCTTCCTTTGTTATCATTGTCCCTTTACCCTACTACACCCAAAACTCCCTTGGCTCAACTACCGCTCAGTAACCTAAACATTGTTTTATCAGTCTAAGAAAATATTTGTACATATGGCAAATATGTTTCTTGGAAAAGGGTCATTGATACTCAGAAAATTTCTTTTCTTTAATGAAGGCAATACCAATTTTTAGTTTTTTAACGTATTTACTTTTCCCACGAGTTTCACCAAAAACAAAAGCATAATTTCATAGTCCAAATCAAGACGTTTTCACACTTATTGATGATAATGTGACGCCAAAAGGGAAAAAATCTACAATTTTCATTCCTTAACCAAGTGAAATTAAACTTGAAAATTTAAATTCATACCATATTGTCATTAGTGACTACTTTCTTCTCCACAAATGATTTTTCACAGCCTTGTTCTCTTTAGTAGGTTTTTTTTAGCATAACGTAGTATTATCAAATATCAGGCACTATTAATAGATGTGCACTTCTGATAAGTTTTCTTTTTATTAGGCTGATTTGAGTAAAATTATATAAAAAATTATTCTGATGTAAATAATAATTTGAAAGGTGAAGATTCTTTTTAACATCATTTATTTCATGGAAATGAGGCGGGCAATGTATTAGAAAAACATATTCATAATATTCTGATGAAGTGAGCTCATAGCTAAATTAATGAGAGCTTGCACCAGTATTTTGATTTTAAGGGAAAGAACATCGTAATAAAAGTAATGAGCTGCTAATTGTCCTCATCAAAACATTCGGTACGTTCGTAGTGACGACAGCATCTCATAAAGAACTTAAGTTTATTTTGGAGAGTAAATCTTGCATCCATCCTAAGCTTATACGCTCTTCGATCTCCTCCTGAAATATTCCTGCGCCACTTTAAATGGTTCCAGAGAGATAACCTTTCCACTTCGATCGAGAAAGGCATCGTTCCGTCCGCGAGCCAGCCGTAAATAACTATTAGCCGTCAGCCGAAGACTCATCTTCCCTAGTAATGAACCAATCTTAGCACAGATACAACCTCCCCTCACGATCTGAAGGAGCTGAATTTACCAGGGCCACCCAGCCTATCCAGCTCTCTTGCCTACCGACAGATATATACTCAACTCCCTACCCCCAGGACCATTTGCCAACCAATCTCTCACTCCAGTCCTCTCCACAGAGATGGGTCAGCCTGAAAATAACTGCGGAAAAATTCGTAATTTGAGGATACCACTGAAAATAAGCGTTATTTGTTAAAGCTCCTTAGCGTATGAGATTAAACTTATATCCATATGTAGAAAATTTTGGTTAAAGTCCAGCGATTACTCTGAACATAAGCTTTTGAACTTGAATGTTTATTAAACCAAGAGCAAAACTAAATCTGTCAATATTTAAACATGATTAAACCCATTTTGGCGGAAATTGATTAGGTATCAAAATTTATTGACATACCTACCTACATTTTTTTCGAAGACGGTCTTTTGTCATTGATTATGAAAGAGTTGAATACGTATATTTTAGCTATTAATGCAGCGTCAACTTTTGAACAAAAAAAAGTGATTGCAGTTACTTTTTGAGGTGGTGTGGTAGCATAAAAGAAATGTTTCTAAACTGCAAATTATTTAACTTTAAGACTATAAAGTCTTAACGTTAAATAATTTGCTAGAAAAATTAAAAAAATTGCTTAAAAAATAATGGTTAAATTTGAAAGTGAAATTAAAATACGGCGTAGGAATATCTTTTTTGTGACCCATACTCTTCCCATTCTTTGACATCAGAATTTAAGATGCACACACGTCACTGATTTAGTTATCGCCAAATGAAAATGCTTAAACTTTAGAGCCAAATGTCTGATGAAGATGACAAATGTTATTCAATCTCTATCATTCCCTTAAAACAGAAATGTCTCAAATTAAGAAACGTTCACTTTTTCGCTGATCAGATGGTTTCAAATTGCTGGAAAAAATCTTACGCGATTAGTTTTTGCGTACAATTTTGGCACGACGTGACAGCTCTGAATGTTTATATGCGTAGCAACTTTCAACTAAGTGTGATTCACTTGACCATTTATATTTATTTAGAGTCTAAACACCTTAATGCTGAAGGAAACCATAGAAATACAGGTAATAGTTATGTTTACATAAAAATACTCTGAATTTCTGTTCCTTTGCCGAATATATCTATGCCTTTGATTTCGGACTCCGAAGCACTAGCGCTGTAGTATTCATTAACCTCCGATCCTCACCTCTTCCTTTCCTTTTCAGGAAAACACCACACCTACACTTCCGTATTCCATAGCTCACATTGACTTCGCCCCCGCATGTAAGGCAGGCGTTAACAAGGAATTTTTCACGTCGCACGACGCGAGAGGCTTTTGCAATCCACCAGAGGTGCGTGGGCGTGAAAGCTCATCAAAATGGCCGCACCCAGTCGTCTTTTTATTTAACCTGCCACGACATCGTCTCCTAATTGCATCTCGGAGATATCTCCGGCAGCGGCGTCTTCCAGAACGCGGATCGCTTAATTTATGGCCAAACTAGCGACAAAGATGCCTCGGATAAGCTCCCAGCTTCAAAAGGTTAGTGCCCGATAACCAATCTACTAACAGAATGTTCACTGTGGTGCGAATATTAGTTTTATAGGTAGAAATTGGCTACTCGGTGAGAATATCTCATAGGGGTACTTAAGTGGAAATTAAGAAATTTGTAAATGGTAGTTATGCATATGAAATTGGTGGTTTCAGGCGTAACTTGGTGGAATCTCATCGTTAATTAAAACACAGTGGATCCACGAAGTCACTGAGTTTTAATTAGTTATGCATATGTAAATTGTAACATTGGATGAATCATGTGCGAACGAAACTCAAATACATACTTTTTAGAGCGACTCAGAGACTTGTGTTGGCATTAAAAATCTATATGGCAAGACAATATTCCAATAAAATAACATTACTTCAGTGTGCAAACAACAGCGTATGTGAAATAGTGAACAAATATTTAGCAGCTAATTTCATCGCTCATTTAGGACGAAACAGAGTCAAAAGCTCCTTATATATTTGTTGCCACCGTAAAATATGATTTTTCTCTGTTATCTACGGTGTAACTCAGCGTAAAAATTCTCATCAACATCATCATCATTGGTCAACAATCCTAGGAATGATTTAACGCATCTTTCCACTCTATTATTTTGTCAGCTAACCTTTTCATTGTGACGTAATTCTTATCTTTTACATCCCTCACTACCTGTTCCACGCATCTCATACGAGGCCTACCTTTTCCATTCTTCCCGTTCCCATTCTTCACTCTTATTAAGACTTCCTCATTGCTGTTAATAACTTCGTAAGTGATTTCAAAAGAGATAGTACTATGGGGAAAGAATTTTCCATGCATCTTAGAATAAGCTTTTAAGAACTGAATACAAGTATTATTAGCATCTGGCATAAATATATTTTCTCAATATACATATTGCAGTCTTTAACACGTAATTATCCATCATGGATGAGAACCATAAAAATACAAGAAAGTCTCTTATTTTCTTATTTCTTAACTATGTTATGTTATTCAGGGGAGGCGACCGACAGCCGAGGTCACTTGCGCCTTTCAGGATAGGTGGGTAATAATGGTAGGAGTTTTCAGGGAACGTAGGAAGGGTGGATCAAAACCCGGCGTCGGCGTTAGCCTACTCTTAACGACAGGCGCCAAGTGGACCACGGCTTAACAACCCATCCGACGGACGGAGAATTGAACCTTAAATGCCCTCCACTAGGCACTCAAGCAGGGACCGGTATGCCACTGAAAAATCGTTCACCAATTGGATAATCATATTTACTGATTTTTATAAACACACTTTTTCTGTTGTATAGTTTCTGAACTTATTTCTTCCTATATATTGACTGCGGTAAATTGTCTTATTAGCTGTGATGCAACACAATTTTGTCCGCATTCAGAGTTAATGCTTGAGTCATGTAGGTTTTGTATAAGCCGTGAATATAATCGCTATACCAGAGTGTTTTCCCCTTAAAATTTACACACACCTACTCTAAGGTTAGACTGCTGTCAGGCAACAATAAATGAAAAACAGTACCGAGCACCAAAGGCAAAAGGGGAAATTTAACAATGGAACCAGAGGAGATTCAGCATCGATGGAAGGAATATGCCGAAGAGCAAATGTACGATAACGTATATAGCCCTAGGACCTTGGCAATAGAAGAGGAAAAGGACGTAGATCTGGATGAGCTGGGGCCAGGAATATTGGGTAGTAAGATACAGAAGGCATTGCGAGAAATACAGATGAGTAAAGCAGTGGGGATACATAACATCTCAGCTGAACTTCTGAAGAACCTAGAAAGAGGTGGATGGAAGGAATTTCATGGTAAAATATACGAGGAAGGGGTTGGGATGGAGGTCGATTCGGTATCCGATTGCATTGATCAGAATTTCTTCTTTGGATGGTTATTGACCACTTTTATAATATCTGGGTTAACTTATGGATTTTTAACTTTTATTAACTGGGTTAACTTAACTTTTATTTCACTCATTATATTTTTCAAACAAAATTTTATCTTGGTTTTCCATTTTGGTGTTGTTTTTTTTAATGTTGATTTTTTTATGTTGATTTTGTTACTAGGGGGAAGTTTGTTATTGAGTTACCACTGTCGCAGTAAAAAAGTTAATCCTTGAGGTACTAAATTTATATTTGAAAACTCCTTTATCTTTGTAATATTATAATTTTACCAACTGTATTCCTTACATTGTACTGTAGCCCTGATGAAGCCTTAATTAAAAGGCGAAACGTTGGCAAGAAAAGGAAGTTGAATTTCTTAAAAGAGACGACCAAACCTCCATAAGTTAACCCAGATATTGATCAGAATACAAGTGGAGAGGAGCCTAGAATTTGATCACGATGTATTCGCGTGCTTTGTTGATTTCAAAAAGGCGTTCGACAGAGTTAAATGGAAAAAGTTAATGGGAATATTGGGGATGACAGACATATTTTGGAGAGATAGGAGGATCATCCAGAATTTATAAATGGCACGGAAGGCAAAAGCGAGAGTAGTTAGTGGAGAATAGAATTGGGCGACAATAGGGAAGGGGAGTTCGGTAGGGCTGTCCGTTATCGCCGGTACTTTTAACATATTCTCCGGGGAAATAGTGAGAGAGGCTTGGGATGAGGGCCAGGCAAGAGTAAAATTCGGGGGTAAATTGATAAAAACGGTGAAATTCGCGGATGAAAAAGTCAGTCCCAGTCGCTAATCAGCCAGTCAATCCAAGGCTTACAAAAAATACTTGATGTGTTACAAAGAAAGAGCAAAAGTTACCAAATGAAAATGAATGAAAAGAAACGAACGTAACGTGATTTCCAAGTTCAAAATGTGCCAGGTTAAATATAAAAGGAGGAGGGCATAAGATAGAGCAGGTGGAGCTATTTACCTATCTAAATAGTGTGTTGGAAGAAAGGAGAAATAGCAGCATTGAAATTAGAAGGCTAATCGCATTGCTAAGAAAGATTTTACTCGTGAATGAGAACTAATGGTTGGTGTACTAAGCCGGGAAGTAAAGAAAATACTAGTGAAAAATTAAGTATGGAGCGTGGCGCTGCATATCGTTGAAACATGGACTTTGCGGAAAGAACATGAAAGTAGACAGACTTTGAGATATGTGTGGAGAAAGATGAAAAAAGTACCTATATTTGGCCGAATAGAGGACAAACGGTAAAGTGCTAGAGTTGGTAGGAGGTTGGTTGGTAGAAAATTTGATTCAGGAAATTAGGATAAGGCAGGAAGTGTGGATGGAGAACGTAATAAAGGGCGATGTGATTTTGGAAGACGTAATTGAAGGAAGAATGCCAGGTAAGCGGGGTGTGGATACGAGAAGAATTGGTAGTTCGGATGGAATGAGATGGAAGGAAATATGAGGGGCTGAAGAGGGACATGTGTGAAATGCAGGGGTGTGTACAAAAACTAAATATCTATTTGGACCCACCTTGGACCTGTAGGAAAATAACAGTAATAAAAAAACCTGAACCCTATCAAATATTAAATTAAGGCCTGATCAAATAGAATCTTAATTTATATTAACATTGACATTTTTAAGAACTAGTGGCTAAAAAGTACAATGAATTTCCCAATGAAAATATAATGTCACTAACGCCAACTATACTGTGATTTTCATTTCCATCTGTTATCTTTTTATCTAATACACTCTTATCTTATTCTCTCTCTTTTTAACCCTTACTAATAAACAAGAAGTTGAATTAAAAATCTGTCTAAAGCAGTCTATTTTGTTCCAAATATATTCTATGGATTTGTACGTATTACCAGTTTGCTTCACTTAAAGTTCCGAATAAGAGTCCACCACATATCGCCAGAAATCTTTAAATATACCCAAATAGTCGCTAAAAATACCATTTAAAATACCATTTAAATACCTCAGTAATCAAAAAGGAGAAATTTTAAAAATATCACAACAGCAGTCGCGAATTGTTTTATTAACGGATATTGTTACAATCGTTTTCTCTTTTTGCTGCATATTATTAAGATATTCATGGAAGTATTTTAAAACTATTTCTACTGTGGGTTCACTTACAAAGCGACCAAAGAAAGTTTCCTTCGCCACATTTCTTCTTTTCATAATAAAACCACATATTTTCCCTTTATGAAAGTTGGAAGCAGTTCATTACATCACCGACGGGGAAGCTTTCCTCATTGATGTTCTCAATATTGGGTAAAAATCCTTTGCTGCCCGCGAAAATGTAAACTAACGCAGAAATCAAAGTCATGACCTCGTTATCAGGCGATCGATGTGTCTCCCACACACAAAAAACTCTCAAGGTTTTTGAGTTGCTGATCGGAGCGGAATTTAAATGTACCCTCCCCGGCCAAAAGGATGCAAGCCTGGTAAGGCAGCCGTTTCCGCAAAGAATGAGTTCAACTACAAGGCCGACCCAGGAATCAATAGGGTCAGAATTGCTTCGACGGTAAAGGGTCCATTATTGAGAGGGTAAACTGCTTTTTTACATCTTGAATTTGTCAAAGTTGGTGGAGCACACATGGCCTCTAGTCGTGTGGAAATAAAATCTTTCTTCGTTATGCTTAAATCAAAATTTTAACTCCAAGCCTTTTGTGGGGACCATACTCGTTCACGAATATGTTCTTAATAATCCACGAGATGTATAGCACATCATTGCATTTTTAACAGCGTCAAACATGAATTTTGATAGAGTACCAGAACGCAGTGACAAAGAAAAATGTTCAGGTGGCATAAAAACACTACTGTTCAATTGATAGTAATTTAGTTTAAAAGATATCAGCGTTAAATAAAATAATTAAATTTCTCTCGACCGAATCGGAGGAATGTATGTAGTTGAGTGGGGAGTAGGAGAGTTATAATTAAGCTACGAGAAAATATACCATGCAACGGATAGGAACATTTATCAGAGTGTTATTTATCTAAATAAAAGAGCCCATACAGACAACGTTTACGTTAACAGAATTTCATCTGATGTCGTCAAGAAAAAGAAACGTAAATGAAACCATTTGCAAAGATCGGAAGATCCAGAGAATACGTGGTATATTTATATACATGATAGAAGACAATGCTACGTAAGCAAGGAAGGAAAACGGGTATTTTTAATAAAACGGTATTTTGGTAGGAGAAAATTCCAAAATAAGCAACCAACGACTTGCAAATCTCAAAGAAATGTCCAGCTTTTTGGAAATATTAGCTTGAAATAAATAATCAAAATACTTAAAATGCCTATAAAGAGTAAGATATTTTATGCACATACGATAAAAGTAGGTAATTGATAGTAGTAAAGAATATGGTGAAAGATGTTTGCTCCTTCTTCTACATACATAAGTCTGATGATTGCTGATTATGAGAATTCCAAATGAATATCTACTGCGCGAGTAGCAAGGAGACGGTCTTTGCGGACATATTCGATACTTTCACAGTTTACTCTATTTTATTAAGTATTATTTACAACAAGTACACAGTACATGTATCGAAAGGTAGTTTGATGTGCAGCAAGAAAGAAGAGCCCAAAACCAATGTCAAACTAGGAAAACAAAAACTTGATGAGGTGAACGAGTTCTGTTACCTAGGAAGCCGAATACCAACCAAAAATGAAAGAAGCAAGAAAGAAATAGTATGTAGAATAGCCCAGTCAAAGAGGGCATTCTATCAAAAGAAGAATCTACTTACAGCTGAAAATACAAGCGTAGAAGTAAAGAAACAATTCATCAGAACCTACATCTGGAGCACGTTTCTTTACGTCAGCGAGGTTTGGACGATGAAAGCAGCGGAGAAGAAAAGGATAGAAACATTCAAAATGTGGTGATACAGAATAATGATGAAGATTAAATGGATCGACCGAGTAAGTAACGAGGAAGTTCTAAGAAGAGCAGGAGAAAAGAGAAGTCTGGTGAAAACTCTAAAAAGAAGAAGAGACAACTTAATCGGCCATATCTTGAGACACAATGGCTTGATGAAGACAATCTCCGAGCGAAAAGTGAACGGGAAGATTGGAAAAGTCAGGTCTCGTATGAGATGCATGGAACGGGTTATGAGGGATGTAAAAGAGAATAATTACGTCACAATAAAAATGTTGGCCGATAAAAGAATCGAGTGCAAAGCTGCGTCAAACCAATCCTAGGATTGTTTACCGATGATGATGACGATAAAGGTAGTAAGGTGCAAATCAAATTTAGTGAGCTGTATGAATGGAAGACCTCCCCAATTTAATTGCAATAAACACAATTATAGTAAGATGCGTAGAAAATATACAGTAACAAATTGACAGAAAAAGAAGGTTCGTAGGTTGCCTGAAGGTGGCAATGAGGTGGGTGAGCGGTGAACAGCAAGAAGGCAGGTAAGCGGTGATGTAGTTGTTGAGCAATAAGGCAGGCGAAAAGCGAGGGCGAAGATTCGGTAAATGACGAAAACACTGCTTCTTCTGGAGACTCGAGGCAAGTGCGGTCGTCTTCCGGTCGAGTCAGGCAATCCAGTATAGCAATAGAGATTCCATACGCTAACAATTCCAACATATCATGGGTCAATATAAAAACCCACCACCCGCGTAAATTGAATGTTGTTCTTACGAAATATTTGATGGCTATTAATAAATTCACAAACAAATGCATTGAAACAACCGTACGTGAAAGAAATACCATCACTATAAATAGAGAGATAAAACACGATATCAAGTTGAAATGAGTACGGAGTATTTAACCCTGAACGTAATACCATATGCAGAAAATTCTAACTATGCTAAATCTGAGGTTTCCGCGGAAATAGTCATTAATAATGACTTTTGGGCGTTCGTCCGCGTTCTGATGTCTTTTATTGACAGGGTCTGAAGGCACTAGTAGTATGGCTGGGAAAACTGTTGTCACTAAAGGACATCCTTACGCGAATGAACGCTCGAAAAAATTATAATTTGTAACAATGATTTGAAATAATTAACTTCACTGCCAATTAGAAACCAGGTTTAAAAAAATAGTTTATTAGGGGGGTCTCATTAAATGAATGCATGTGGTTAAAAGAATCCCAAAATAATCATAAAGCTTTCGTTACAGAAAAAAGAAGTGGTTTTATCAATGATTAGGGCATAAGGAGAAGTATAAGTGGCCCTCTGCTGTACATTTACCATCTTACTTTCAGAAGTTCTCGCATCACACGCGATGCATTGGTGTCGTCGACACAAGTTTCAGTCCAGAGACTAAACTAAGCCCATTCGTTCCTCTATGTAAAACAGAACGAAAAGAAATGTGTAATGTGCACTCACTTCACTACATCACAAGTTTGTGCATAGATAATTCACAGTTCATTCTTTGCTCAATAGAAACGTACTTTCTTGAATCCTAGTGAAAGTCGAACGCAAAGAATAATTGCTCAAGTCGGTTTCAGTTTAAGCCAGTTTTCGCGCAATATTTCTTGCTATTTATCGTGAATTATAGCTAGAGGAAAAACCCTATATAATAAGTAACCAAAATATTGGTTTAAAATGAAGTCACCACCGAACAGCTAACTTCAATCTGTCGCTACGGTCACAGGCATCTCCACCCACTTGTTTGTCAGTTGTTTACATCCGGGTGGAGAATATCATATCACCAGTGAAATACCATGATATAAAAAATGAGGGAAAGATTGCGTTTTCAAACAAAAATTTTCTGGCAAAAATGACAATAATTTCATTCTGTCGATGCTATCGCTTACCGGCTGTTTGGTGACAGCAGTGCCATATTATCCTGATGGGTCTACATGTAAACAACATTTGTTTACATTTTTCAGGTCCAATATACTGATACGACATACTACGGCATTGCCACTAGCCTGGTCGAGTGAACAAAATGATAGCCAGCCTAGACTGGCCTGTTCTCTAACAATAAAACTCATACTTATATTGGTTCCCAATAGTTTTTCTCACTCATTGATAAAATAAATTAACTTTTATTTGGAACGAAAAAGTTTAATATTTTTGAATGCCGCCAATTCCCTAAAGCGTTATCTCTTACATTTTTCTTGGATTTCATGGAGTAAGTCATAGGGCCCCAGCATACGAAAACAGTGTAATTTACTCTCGGAAATATCAGTTACGTAGAATAGAGCACTAATATTATGTGAATTAGGTTTTTAACTTGTCAAGATGGCAAAAAATAGGAAGGACAGGGCATATGGCACAGAATGACGCATCTGAGTAACTGAAGTTGTCTAGGATTAGCGGATAAGCTAAAACATGTAATATTCATAATTTAACCGTTTCGGTGATATATTCTTTCATATAAGTACTTTGATAGTTCAAAGATAACCCTATTCCGAATGAATCGAATCGTTCAATAGTCGTATCGTTCAGTAATCGTAGGCTCTTAATGGAATTATTTACGATAAGTGTCAACTTGAAACATAAGCCGTGATCTAGGTCCAAGATAGTGACTTTGATTCGTGCTTGTCCGTGAAGCACAACAATCGCTGGCAATAATCGTCCATTTCCAGTCCCTTAACGGCCGTCTCCCTATCAAACCAAAATGCATCCACTACAGACTACGTGCCATCTGGTAAACAACGCGATGGCACTGGATATGACTTGTTCCTTCATCCACACGGATGACGAACAGACACATCGCAGCCAAGCAGTAGGTAACGGACACGGAGACAGGCGTTGAATATGTGCCTACGTCAACCGATTGTTGAAAAGGAGAAATTTGGAATCAGCCGAGTTTTGAAATTACCAGTTGGCACCATACCACGTTCATATATATGTACGCAAGAAGGATCGCCGAGCGCTTGTAGTTAAAGTGAGGCATTCCATGCATTGATGGTAATCTTAAACTGTCATTTGACATCTGAATTTGTTTTATTTCTGCTGCTTAATCGATTCCATGAGTGCCCAATACAACCAATCATTACCAAATATTGATTTTAGCACCAACCATGAATAACGAAGGGGTACAATCAGCGCCTTCATATTTATTTTGCTTATAATTAATCAAATCTCTGAAAAAATAAAAAGTCGAGGCCATTTGCATGGATATGAATTCATAGAAGAGTAAAAATGACACGCCTTTGCCAAACTTGATGCAAGGTCAGCTCAAACGCTTGTTGAAAGGTATTTTAGAATCTATGATTAATCATATCATTGGTATTGGCATAAAATCATTCCTTATCAAATAACAAGATACGTCTTATCGAAAGAAAGTAAAAAGAACATTGCGGTCTTAATTAATATATTGAGGTAATCGAGTTGGTGTGGTTGTTTGAACACTGGTTCCCATCCAAAGGTCCTGAGTACAAATTCCAGCTGAGGTAGAGAATCACTATACCAGATTGCACTCGGGTGGTACGAGTAGCCTACATCTACATCTACATAATACTCTGCAAGCCACCATAAATGGGATGGTGAATTCACACAAAACATGCATTATATATGATGCCTAAAATAGGATTAGTAATAATATACTGGTATAAATTTCACAATTCAAAAGAGATGAAAATAATAAAGGAAGCATGCGATATGATGCTGTTAGTTGGATTAGCTTAAAGTCCTATGCTATCCGTTGATACACTGGTATTTATGCTATTGGATTCATTTTCAGCTATTCATATCCCTAATTGCTCGGGGAAAAAATTACATTTTGAATCTTTCAGTTCGAAATCAATTTCTCTAATTTAGTGTTTACGGTGAAGTCTACGATTGTAAGTTGGGGTTTGCAAAATATTTTTAACGCCATCCGTGAAAGTATTATATTGGAATTTATTTAAGAAATTAAGTCTGAATTTCGACCAACGATCTGACAATGATTCCCATTTTAATTCATTTAACAGACTGATTACTCTAATATAGTTACCAGGTCAATATCGACGCCGGGTTTCACTCCA
Source organism: Platycnemis pennipes (assembly GCA_933228895.1). NCBI lineage: Eukaryota > Metazoa > Arthropoda > Insecta > Odonata > Platycnemididae > Platycnemis > Platycnemis pennipes. The sequence continues at coordinate 106,500,242 of OW121854.1, read as the reverse complement.
CCCATCCTCCTTCCCTTTAAAAATTCCTACCCAAATCCAGTTACCCACCTATCCTAGATGGTGTAAATGCCCTTAACTTGTTGGTCATTCCCCGAGAGTAACTATATGGTATTCAAATTAATATGCATCTGTTAAATCGATAAATAAATTAAAAAAATTCAACGTGTTTGCATGAAATCGTTCATGTGCCGTACTTGAGTGGGCGCCATCATTGTAGGCCCCATCTAATGGTGGCGAAGTTTTCGCATTCTGGGCTCGGGGCTCGCTCAGCGGGAGGCTACTTAGTAATCATCGGAGCCCGGGACCAAGGGGTTGAAGGGGATGCCATGGGAAGAGGGAGGGCGAGGTAGAATTCGGAGGGGAGGAATGTATCGCAAAACGGCAGAGCGTGAGGTGGTAATGGGTTTTCTCCCAAAGGGTCTTTATCATAGGCCTTACGATGTTGGTGGGGCGCAGAGAGGAGCAAATGAGGATGGTTTGAGGGATGATTGTGAGTCAGGACGAGAATATAGGTCTTCCTTAGGAGAATATATTATTCTCCACCCAGGAAATGGAACAACACCCTTAAGGTTATACGCTGCTATCACTTGAAAGAAAAAGTTTGTGATACAGATATGTCAATCATCTAGGTTGAAATGAATTTCCTTTCTGAAAAGAGAATATAATACTATCCTAATTAATGTGGATACAATTTCCATGGATTGATGTAGCACTTATCTCGACCATCAGGTGCTTATAATAAAGGAATGGAGAATCAAGCTGGTCTACAAAATATGCGATGCGAGACTACATAATATTTTATGACCATAACATTTTAGGGCAAAGCAAGAACTGAGAAATTATAACAATTGATTTAAACTGCGAACGGAGATTTTATTCTTAAAATTTTAAGTGGCTTAGAGATGGCATTGACTTTATAAAAAGGTGCACGACTGCAAGATCAGAATTTGGCATAATTGATATATTTAATTCAAAAATATAAATGTAAAAAGTGGGAGAATAAAATAAACGTTTATTTACTATTTGGTTAGTTATTTAAGCTATAAATAGGAAAACTTGAAAGGTGAAAACGGTCAAAAAATTCTACGCTCCCTGCGAATTTTTTGTCTCAAATTAGTATTTAATTGTGTGATGATAGAGCTCTATTCAAATAGGCAACCTGCATTCTTTTCCGTATTCTTTACATTTTACAACAAGAATAAAATATCTCATTTTGATGTCTGAAACATGAATTCATAAGGGAATATGCATTCCATGAAAAGCCATTTTGGGTATGAATTATGGCTGGATGCGGCAGGATAATGGTCCGTTCTGAAGGCAAATCGGTTGAGAAGATTGAGTGGCCTGAAGAGCTATTAAGGACGGACGAGAGCTCGTCTTCTTGCAAATGGTTCTAGGGCGCTTAGGCAACGTATAGTATGGAGGTGACGTGTTAGAGTGGAGAGAGATATTGAGCAGAGGGAGAGAGAGGCATCTAGGAGATGCTCACAATGGCTTGCCGCCTTCTCGGGGAGAAAAGACGCCTCCCTACAATTCCGACTATTCCAATACAGCTCTTACTTCTACGATGGTGTAAGAATTGTCCTACCTTCTTTTTTTGGAAGCCATTTTACTTTCAAAGAGCAGAATCGATCATTTTCCTCAGTTTCTATTCAGAACTTCACTCATCAATAGAGTGAAACCACTACATTCTTCCCTTGAAAACTAATTGCTACTCAATCAATGCTGGAACGGTTCATAGCCTTGTACATTCAACTCATATACTAGTAAAAAACGGAGATATATGCTTGTAAAATTATGCCATCCTTATCTTTTAATATTTAGTGCATATCATGTTTGTGCTTATAATAATCTCTTCTCTCTAAATATTTATTAAACAAATTCCAAGACCATATTTTCAGTGATGATGTTAAAAATATTTTGCGATCCCCAACTTACTAGGTAGACTGGACCATAATCACAAAATTAGAGAAATTGATTGCCGAACTGAGAGATTCAAAATGTCATTTTTTCCTCGCACTATTAGGGATATGAACAACGGTAAATATATCCAATACGAGTAGCTGCATGTTGGTATAAGGACTTGAAGCTAACCCAACTAACAGCATGTTTTCTATGCTATTTTTATCTTTTTTTAAATAGTGAAGTTTAGTACAGTATTAAATACTAATCTTTTTTATGGATGATATGTAGTGCATGTTTGGTGAGAATTCACTCCCTGCCACACACCTTTATGGTGGCTGTAGATGTAGATGAATAAACGAGTCATTTAAAAAAGCTTACTAAAGACAAGACAACTACTTCTAATTATATTAACCGGATGAGTTGGATGTTTTAAGTCTAAACTAATAGAAGATATGCTATGAAAGCTAAAAAAGTTAACTAAGAGAAGAGAACTTTACTAAGAGAAGAGAAAGTTAACTAAGAGAAGAGAAAAAGACACACGCATATGACACTTGACACGTAACCAAAATTGGTTTCATGAAAAACCCAACTTCACTGTATTAACCTGATTAAAGAGTCAACTACTACAACAGCTTGTTTATCTATCACGGAAAAAATAATTATTAACATGTTTACGAACATAGGGCTAAAAATATGACGTTAATAACGTATGTAGATAGCACAAACGTTAGTAGACACAAAGTGGTAAAAAATTGACCTCCCTATTGATCATAACTGGAGATTTGACGTGAAGCATATTTTTTTTATCCCGACGTAAGTGTGATGAATACTGAAGCGGGTAAAAAATTGAGATCGTTTATCTCTCGTAAAATTTGATTGTATTAACTAATGGACAATGCCCTTATAGGTTCCGCAATCAGGTTTGCAGCTCGGATAAAAGGAACGTCGTCTCCAAGGTAACTGGAGAAGATTGCAGAGGTTGATTTGTGAGCGGATATACCACGCGCCGCGAAGATGGATTAAAGGGATAGACTTTTAAGTCAAAGACAAAGCATTCGGACGCGGATAGAATCATAAAAGAGCGTGGAGTTCTTAGGGGATAATGATGGAGAGAAGTAAGAAATTGCAGAAAATGGTGAAGGGGAAATGAAGGAAATTGATGGCAGTGTGACTTCTCGTAAAGGGAATTATTAAGTTGGATCAAATGAAAAAAATGCCAATGGCGTTCAGTTCCTATTTGAACAGTTGCACCCATGACCTTAAGTTTCAAATAATGTTCTAAGGATTCCATAGGACGCCGTAAGCTTCAAAAGTCAACGGGACTTGGGTAATCTTAATAATCTGGAATAATCATTTGGATCTTCTTCTCATGTAATTTATGGTATAATGATTAAAGAAAAAGAATACTTTTGTTAAAAAAATTATTTTCTAAGCTTGCACGTTTCTTTGCATGAGTATATCAGTATCCATGATTTGCGAACATTAACCAAACATTTTTCACATGAAGAACGAACTTCATATGCTTTTTAAGTTTCTCATTTCTCAGTCAACTTCTCTGCAGAGCCTATGGCTAATTCACAAGTAAAATTTCTCAAATAGTGAAATGAAGACTTAAAGCAATACTGGGTATGGGCGTAGTATGTTAACATAGTAGTACAAGATACAAGATTTTTTTCCACAAACACCCTGAAATACGACAGAAATCCATGTGAAAGAAGTCGCATTATCAATGAAGAAATAAGAGTAAATGTGTGGGGGAAATTAACCACATTTTCAACATAAAAATATTTAATTACAACAAATAAATTGAAACAGTAACGGTTAACAGAATTTTGGAGAGGTCGATTAAAATCCGTCCGAAGGACCAGCCGTGCCCACGCCGAAGGAGGTCCGACCACTGGTATGCGACAGGAAGAGGAGACGTCCAGGCGGTGTACGGCAGAGAGAGAGAGAGAGAGAGGGGGCGAACTGCATCAGCCGACTGCACACAAGAGAGAGAGAGAGGGCGAGAGACTCCTTCGCCTGGGTTCCGAGAGAGGGGAAGGAGGGGAGGGCGATAGCAGCTCCACCATAACGAAGAAAAAAAAAAGAGAAGGGCGTTTAACAAGATATCGAACATCCCGCCCCCCTTGAACAACTTGTTCAACAACAGAAAACAGAGCATTCATAATACAATGAAGAAAAATGCAATCAATTACAAGAACATAAATTCAGCCAATCACAAAATGAACATGAGTAATAAATGTGAATCATGTCACGTCAATTGTCAATCGTCAATCGGGAGAGGGAATACTCGGATGGCAGGACGGGTAAGGGTACCTTTGGGGGTATGCAGCTGCACCACACGAACTATCCCATCGTCACCTGGTGAGGTCCTTGTCACACGGGCTAAGCTCCACTGGAGAGGAGGAGTCTTTGGTGAGTGTACTACAACTAAATCTCCAACCTTAAGATTGTCCTTTCGTAAAGTCCATTTGGAGCGTTGTTGGAGAGTATGTAGGTACTCCCGATGCCATCGGTTCCAAATGCGTTGAGAGAGTGCTTGCACCGTCTGCCATCGGCTCAGTCGATTTGTGATTAGGGCGGCGTAGTCATCCTCGGGAAGGGCGGTCAACGAGGTTCCGATGAGAAAATGTCCCGGGGTCAGCGCCGATACATCAGCAGGATCTGATGAAAGAGGTGTCAGTGGACGCGAATTAAGCATGGCTTCTACTTTGACAACAAGAGTAGTGAATTCCTGCAGGGTGAGAATCGTTTGCCCAATGGATCGACTTAGAAGAGTTTTGGCACTTTTAATCGCCCTTTCCCACAATCCTCCTTGGTGTGGCGCAGCGGGTGGTATGAAGTGGAATTTAATATTGTTGTCGGCTGCAAAATGGGAAATGTCATCTTTGATGATCGGGGAAGAATAAAATCTCCTTATTGTCCTTTTCAGCTGAGTGGATGCTCCAATGAAATTCGTCCCACAATCTGAGTAGAGGTCGGTACTTAGTCCTCGTCTCGATACGAACCGAGTTAGTGCGGCAATGAAGGTGTCCGTTGAGAGATCGGTTACAACTTCGAGGTGAACAGCCTTTGTGCACATACAGATAAAGAGGCACAAATAGGCCTTAAGTGGAACCATTTTTCTTAGTGCATGGCTCTTAATAGTATACGGTCCAGCATAGTCCATTCCAGTTTTCTGAAATGCTCGTACTTGGTTTACGCGGTACTTCGGCAAGTCTCCCATCAGAGGTGGCACGTTTTTAGGTTGGCACCGAAAACAGCGGATGCATTTAAAAATCCGAGAGCGGATAACGGATCGTGCAGAGATTATCCAAAAGCGTTCACATAAAATAGACTGCAGGAGTGTAGGCCCAGCATGTAAATATTTTATGTGATAGTAATCAATGAGGAGGTTAACTACATGGTGTGACTTGGGCAGCAAAACTTGGTGTTTTCCAGAATATGGGAGGCCAGCGTGTTCTAGTCTACCTCCAACTCGGAGCAAGCCTTCGGCGTCCACGAAGGGGGATAGACGTTGAATTCTCGCGGTACAAGGTTGTCCCTTTTGGAGTAGTAGCAGCTCTTCCTTAAAAGCAGTTTGCTGAATGAGGAAGCAAATGACATGTGTGGCCTTTTGGAGTTCTTGAGATGAAAGCATACCATGTTCACTGTCCTGACGGCGACAATTTTGCGCAAACCGTCTGATGTATGCTATTACGCGCTGAAGTTTTGACCACTTGGAGAACCTAAGAAGTATATCCCACTCATTTGATACTGTGGAGGAGCAAACGTTGAATGCTGGTTGTTTTACTTCCGGTAAATCCTCGTCCATAAGAGTGAATTGAGATTTTGGCCAATATTCCATCGGAAGAGAGAGCCATCGAGGGCCAGACCACCATATGGAATTCTTATCAAAGAGTGGAGTGGGAATCCCCCGTGAGGCACAATCAGCTGAGTTGTGTTGCGATGAAACGTGAAGCCATCTTTCAGGAGGTAAGCATTCTTGAATCTGAGCTACTCGATTGGCTACATACACCTTTAGGCGATAAGGAGGAGTGCGGATCCAGGACAGAGCAATGGTTGAGTCACACCAGGCCGTGACGGACTCGATTTGGCTGTAATTTGACACCAAGCTAACACTGTAGTGGATCATTTTTGCTAACAAATATGCACCACAAAGTTCCATTCGAGGTAGAGAAATACGTTTGAGGGGTGCGACACGAGATTTAGCCATGAGTAATGTTATTTTGGGGCTGATATCAACAGAAGCACATCTTAAATAAATGACTGCGGCATATCCTAACTCCGATGCATCGGAAAATCCATGTAGCTGGACACTGGCTGATTTAGTAAGGAACAATGAGCGAGGTAGAGTAATTTCCGTTACTCTAGAAAGATGCTTCAGAATTCCCTCCCATCGGAGAGCAACATTTGGAGGGAGTGGATCATCCCATTGCAGGCCCAGGGTCCATAGGTATTGGATAAATGACTTGGCTAAAAGTACCACAGGAGTCAACCAACCGCAGGGGTCGTATATTCTTGCAACAGCGGAGAGCACTGAACGTTTAGAGTGAGGTATTTTGGATATATTCACAGCATAAGAAAAGTGATCAGATGCAGAATTCCACTGCATCCCCAGTATATTGTAGATAGGTTGCTCTGAATGCTGGAAGGAGAGAGGTATTTCCCTATCTTCTTCCGGAATATGGGATACCAAACTATCCGAGTTGCTGCACCACTTTCTTAACTGAAAACCGCCTAATGAGAGAAGCTGTGTTAATTCATTTTGAAGGGTGAGTGCCTCTTGCACACTATCTGCACCAGCAATGATGTCATCAACAAATGTTTGAGAGGTTAGGACGTGAGCAGCTCGCGGAAATTTGGCACCTTCATCTTCAGCCAACTGATGAAGGGTGCGGATAGCTAGAAAGGGTGCGCTTGTGACTCCGTAAGTAACAGTTGTCAATTTGTATACTGTGAGAGGGTCCGTAGGGTTTTCACGCCAAAAAATTAACTGGAAGTGCTGGTCATCGGGATGTATTTTGATCTGTCGATACATTTGACGGATATCGCACGCGAATACAACTGAGTGGCACCTAAATCGCAGAATAACTTCACAAATGTCATTTTGTAATTTGGGCCCCGACAATAAAATGTCATTGAGTGAGACGTTGGTTGAAGTCTTTGAACTGGCATCAAACACTACGCGAAGATTGGAATCATGAGTTGAAATTAAAGCGACGGAGTGCTGGTGATTGCTTTCAGAAGCTGGAATGATTGCAGTTGTTCCCATTAGAACGAAGCCAAAAATGGTATCGAAAGCCACTGGATAATTATCTCCAAGAATGCAGCGGAGTCCCGTGAACACGTGAGGAAAAAGATCAGCTCCAATTAAAACATCAACAGGAGAGGGTACATCAAAGGTCGGATCCGCCAAGACAAATGATTTTACTTTCTCCTTTACTTCAGGCGAAATAGTTGCGGTAGGCAAATTGGAAGTGATATTTTGTAAAATAACCATCGGATGTGAATGAGTGAGCACCTTGCCATTGATTGAAGATAAACTAAGACAGGTTACTCCATGAGATTTCACTTGAGATTGTGATATTCCATTAATGTCACTGGGTATTTTTCGGCGTGAGACGTTTAAGACTTGAGCGCAGCGTTCCGAAATGAAACTGCATTGAGCGGCAGAGTCTAGAATTCCTCTAACGACATGAGAGAAGCCACTCGGTGTAGTCAAACGAATCAAAGTCGTTGCTAACAAAACTGACATATTAGGTTTGGCCGACGATATGCCGACAAAACGTTTTTCGGCAGATAATTCCGGTGATGAGTTAACGGAAGTTAACAATGAGGTCAATTGTTCACTAGCGGTTGCGGTATCCTGGCGACTCTTTGGCGATGAATGAGAATTCAAGTCAAAATGCAGTAGGGAGTGATGTCTCTTATCGCAACTGATGCATCTCCGGGAGGAATTGCACGATTTTACAGTGTGAGATGTTCCAAGACAGTTGTAACACCACTTTTTCTCCCTCACTATTTCTTGCCTTTGTTGAGGCGATTTCTCTTTAAAGGCAGAGCACGAGTAAATGACATGGCTTGGGTTCCGACAGAATGCACAGCTATTCCCCGTAGTAGTAATCAGAGCAGTTTTATGAATTTTGTTCTGAGAATTTTTTATTGTTCCCTTTGATCGGCCGTCAATTATTGCGTCTTCAAAATGAACGCATTCGGCTTCCAAAAACTTGATCAAATCGGAGACCGCAGGAAGTTCATGATTGACGCCTCGCGTATCTTCAAAGCGCTTCCGAGTTTCGAAATTCAATTTCCGAGTGAGGATTGAGAGAAGCAAAACGTTTTCTTGGGTAATATCATACTGTAAAGCAGTTAATGCTTGCGTATTTTCAAAGTAAGTAGATAGAAACGAGCGAATGGTTGAAAGTGATCCGTCAGTTATAGGTGGCATGTCCATAATCTTGCTTACGTGGAGAGAAACTAGTTTCCGCACATTGTGGTAGCGCTTATGTAGCAAGTCCCAAGCAATAATGTAATTTTCACCGGTGATGGGCAGTCCAGAAATTAGTTGCAGAGCTTCGCCACGAAGAGAACTTAACAAATACTGGAATTTCTCGACTGGGGCTAATACTGGATTCTTATGGATTGTCATATCAAACGCGTTATAATAGGGCATCCATCTAATGGGTTCGCCAGCAAATTGGGGCAACTCGAGCTTGGGTAAGCGAACAGAGGATCGCGGTTGCGGATTTTCACAGGGGTTTTCAGATTGACCGTTAGCACTCGGTAGCAATGCAGAAATAACACACGCTGTTTCGACATAGAGGTCTAACATTTCTTCCCTTAATCTCATAACAAGTTCATCATCATCTTGATCCGAGGTCGTCTCTACGTCGGTGAAACGATTAACTAAATCATTAAATTCACTCATAGTGCTATCAAGCTCATTCTTCCAACACCGTAAACGTCTAATTTGGATGTCCGTAAGGGGCGAAACTTTTGCGGAGGCTTCCGTTGCGAACACGGAACCTTGGATCTTTTCAAGTCTCCTTTTCTGGAGATTTGACTTCCGGGCAAAGGTTGTGGAATTCATTTCACTTGTACACTCGCACTAAGGAGATAATAATAAATGTCCTTACCGCTTTTCCGTGGGCAGCCGCAAGGTAGAGAATGGGACGGGAAAAGAGAGGAGTGGTATAGCATACGCTTGTCGGTGACCACGTCAAATCCACGATGAGTCAGGAGCACGTGTCGTCATCCGTCAGGAGTCCATACAACTCAATTCCACGTACAGAGATATAAAACATAAAAAGAACAAAAACAGATCCACAATTAGCAACGATACTAATTAGCTGTATCTACCAAGCACTGGGTACAATGAATCCGGCCCGAAGGACCAAAAGAAATGTGGGGGAAATTAACCACATTTTCAACATAAAAATATTTAATTACAACAAATAAATTGAAACAGTAACGGTTAACAGAATTTTGGAGAGGTCGATTAAAATCCGTCCGAAGGACCAGCCGTGCCCACGCCGAAGGAGGTCCGACCACTGGTATGCGACAGGAAGAGGAGACGTCCAGGCGGTGTACGGCAGAGAGAGAGAGAGAGAGAGGGGGCGAACTGCATCAGCCGACTGCACACAAGAGAGAGAGAGAGGGCGAGAGACTCCTTCGCCTGGGTTCCGAGAGAGGGGAAGGAGGGGAGGGCGATAGCAGCTCCACCATAACGAAGAAAAAAAAAAGAGAAGGGCGTTTAACAAGATATCGAACAAAATGTCTTTAGCTTAATCACGTCATCCTGACACGTGTCTTAAAAGACGCTTGTATCTCATAGAAACCTCCCTTTTTAAATTTTCATTCCCAAAAGACAAGGCTCTAATATACACTCTTCATTCCATGCTTTGTAAAATAATGTTCCTATGATGCATGGCCAAAATAAATTAATAAAGTAAAATCAGCTGATGATTGGGTTGTATTTAATGTTTTGCTTCGTATACAAGAGAGGAAATATTCGCACTATATTTACCCGACTAAAAGTTTACATTTTTAATACTACCTTGCTACGATAAGAAATTTGTCGATGCTTAATAGGCTTCACGTGGTAACATCTGCAAACTTTTCAGTTTATTTCAGCTACGCTTGTCGTCAATATACATTTAGAGGTGAGCAGATCTGTTGAAGCACATCATTTCAAGAAAAACTGCGAAGTTTGCTGATAATTATCCAAGTTCCGTTGACTTTTGAAGGTAGAAGGGATACTCCAACGATTAAACGTGATATTTCTTAGAGTAGCTCGCATTTTCATTCAAAACTGCCGCAATACCCCCATCCACTCTTAGGCTGTCTTCCCTACCTTTTCGCAGATCACTGTAGAGAAAAAAATTCGCACCTCACCGAGAGAAGGAAAAAGGCAAAACTAAGCTTTTGCATAACTCAAGCCCTCTCAGCTACACCTTATTCCACGTCCTTACCCCAGTTCCCACCTTTCCGCTCTCATCCCAGGCCTCAATTTCCCTTCCGACCCCTTTCCACCCCCACCTACTCAGCCCTCCAGGCACTCTCCTCTTCAAAACCTCCCTCCCCGCTCACCCTCTGAAAATAAAAACCATCACACCCGTACCATCTCCACCTAGCATCCTCCCACATGACCTCTCCCCGGAGTACCCGTCCCGTCATGCCTCGGGGTGAGAATACGAAAAGCGGTTAGCGCAGGCCTCCTCCGGGGAATGAAGATGCGAAAAAAAGGCGCGGGAGCTGGCTTTTTTCCGTCCATCATTTTTTTTCTCTCCATTCCTCCCATGAGGGGGATTTAGGGGGGAGGGGTGGGGTGTGAAGAATCGGCAAGGAAGATTTAGGAAGGGAGAGGGTATGGAGATAGTTGACAATGGTTCCCCCTCGGAGAAGCGGTCGAAGTGGGGACAAGAAAGGAAGGCAAGGATGTTAACGAGAGGAAAATAAAAAAGCCGAAATGTTAAGGTATTTCAAGTGGATTGCTTGGGAGACACGAGTATAATATTTAATTTCACTAAGAGGGTTTGAATGAATTGCAAGAACCGTTTGGTATTGTACACCGTGCGGTACAAAACTTTATATTCCAAAAGTGAAAACCAAAGGATCGTTAGCGACTTCATGCTCCCCTTTGATTCAGTTATTTATTTATTTATATCAGAGCAGTGAACCCTTTTCTTTCAGGTAATGGAATTGAAAGAATATGGGATTTTAATTTGCGGAAGATTTTGGGGAGTTCTTTCGAGGAGCTTCTGCCTGCTTGCTTCGCTTTTCCCTGTTTACTTCCGTTCAAGACAGAGCGAACTGGTCTTGAAGTGGTTTATTCAAAACATTTTAATACAATTGAAGTAAGCATTTATCACGCAAAACGAGTGAAATTGTTTGAAATTCAAGTGTGGAATGTCAATAAATTGAATTATTTTTGCATCTTTCATGTATAGTAGTCATTTTTATTTTAACAAATTAAAAAAATCTTTAAATTAGGGTAAAATGGTGGCAGCTTATGGGATCTGGATTATTGGAATTGGAGCTAAGAATCTTAGCAAGATGTTCGAGGTTGCATCCACTTCTTATCGAACAGACATACTGTGGAGTATAGAAGCATTTAAACGACAACAATAGTAAAAATACCTCGAAGGTAGGCTTCAGAAAGTCAATGGTATAGCAGCTCATGCTTTCTTCCTATTAAAAGACAACAAAATTATTCAGGAAAATCGAGAAAGATGAGGTATTTTGGGCATAGTCAAAGGATACATGAAGAAGCGTTGTGGTCTAAAAACTTCGTGAGAATTGGATTAATTCCCATTATTTAAATCACTCTAAGAAAACCTTGAGGGTTATGCGGGAACAGATATTTATAGAGATATAAATTAAAACACTATAGGATAGAGAAAACGATTATCTTAAGGCCAGTTTAAACTCAGGTGAGACATGAGCTAACAAGATACACTAGAAGTGCGAAAGGAATAGTATTGTACGATAGTTTTTTCGAGGAATTCAATGAGGCTGTGTGGAGAATGTTGGACGAAGTTGATAAATGAAGTGCAGAAATATGGGATGGATTGAAAGGATAAATGAGCTTCAAAACCATTAACCTTAACCTGACCTCATGCGTACGGAAACATGAAGAACCTGAAGAGTAAGTAGTATTAGCCCGGGGACCAAGAAAATTTGGTCCATGCCTTAGTAGTTTACTTGAACAGTATGAACTTATCTGGTAAACGGGATAATTAGAGGGAATTATGTACAGTTAAAGATGCAGGATGTTATAAATCACAACAAGGAAGTTGAATGTTAAGATATTGGTCGCTGCTGCCAGTAGGTACAGTTACATTCAAGTTGCTAAATGGTAAAGGGGTTGAATGCCCTTTCCAGCACGGATGTTGTGCTCATTTTTGGTTTGAATGCTTTGATCGAACGATGCAATATAACTCTGGCTGCTGGAGTACTTAAAAGTAAATGTCTGTCATCTCTAAGAATTGTAAGTTTGTTTGTATATATGTATATAAATGAAGAAAATATTAAAATATACATATAAAGAGAGGGATTATATATATTCTATTACGTAGGGGTAAGTCGATATATTGAAATGCAGAGCTGCGTGAAACCAAATTAATTTGTTATTGGGAGGAAAGGACCGGCAGCTAAGGTCATTTTCACCATTTAGAATTGTAGTATAATCGCATATGGAGAGGTGTTTCAGAAACGAAGGAAGGGCTGATCGGAACACAAGATTAGTATTTTTTAACTCTTGACCCAAACAATATAATCTGTTACGATAAATCAAGATTATGATGGATCATAGCAATATATAGCATTCATGTTTACACAAATTCCAAAAATAAAGTTATTCTTGGGTTTGGTTATCAATAATAGCTAATTTTAATGAAAACGGTAATGTTGCGTGAATAAAATGCCCAGACCATTCTTGATAAGAATGAAGGGCTATCAAGTCTTCTGCGAGTACGGAGGATTCATATTCACCGGCGTTTTGAGTCGGACCTAGAAACGCTTCAAGGAATAGATAACTGACCTAGTGAAAGACCTGAAAACTCTTCATCTGACTCAAACGCCGGAAAAGCAACAGATCCTTCATAAGCCTTAATATTTCAATGAGTGAAGATGAATAGTTTTCTTCCAAAAAGAGGTGAGGAACCAATCATTGGAGGGGTAATGTCAATCAAGTACTCGTTTAATATAATTTACAGCATTGACTAAACGTGGATACGAAGCCCTCCTACCTTCTAGAGAGCTCAGCGCCTTTTAGCCGAGAACCCATTTCGCCCCTTACTGAAAATTGATGCATGCATACAAACGTCGACGAGGCTCGATATTTAACGCAGAACAAGGAAAACCTCCCACGGAAGAGCATAACATCCATCGATGGAGTTAGGAAGTGGGAGAGTATGTTTTTACCCAAGGTTTTTTTTCACGTTGAAATAAACTTAACTTTCCCAATAGGCGGGTGGACTAAAAGTGGGTCGAGCAGAAAAATGGAATACTTATGAGAAGGGAAACCTCTCCAGGCTCGCAAGGGAGATGGGGTGGTGGGAGACGCAAGAGGAGTGGTGGGAAGGGCAAACAGAATAGAGATATGTGAGGACGAAAAGTGATTCTGCGTGTTCTGGTCGAGAGGGAATCACGGTCGACCGAGTGCATTATGCTATGCTGTCTTTGCCGAGCTCCCTGGAAAATCCTGGATCCGTCCCTCCCTCATTCGCCCACTCCTCTCCCCACAAAAAACCCAACATGAATTGCTTATGGCCACATATCTTCATTCTACCAGGAAAATATGAATGGTTAGGATTCCAGTACATCAGAAAGACTGGAAACGACGTAAGTAATTACAGTTGAAAATTTCAGTCGTATCGGGTCGGGGTTATTTTGAAATTTATCCTCGTGCATAAAATAATGATTATATATTTCTAATTCTAGTACAACTCTTTTGGGAGTATAAGTTTACTAATAATTCTAACTATTCAAAAGTGGTAGAATATCCACAGAGCGGGCTATTTGATATCCTTCGACATTGAGTATTTCCACCCTTCCTACCCGATATTATAAATTTTCTCTAAATTTATTATCCCCCAAGATTGTAATTCCATACTTCTACTCTAATTTAACATGATATCAGGCGCTTTCCAATCATCGACGCAAGTCGACACAAGTCAACTTGTGTCGCGTGTAGTGCTTTCCAATTAGTGTGTGTCGCTAGTGTGTCAAACGCGAGTCGACACACGGTGACACACCGGTAATGGTGAGTTACTGAAAAAAGACAAAAAAGGACGGCGCAAGCTCTAAATCACAATACGTCTGCAAAAGGCATATTGAAAATAACCCATAATTCAGAACAAATGTTTAAGTTAAGTATTTTCTTAATTAATCATACTACAACTCATTTTTCTGTTCATTAAAAACGATCTTGCTATAGCAATATTTGCACTGCTAACAATAAGTCAAATAGAAGGAAGCTATTGATTTCCTTCCCACAAAAACGCACCAATCACGAGTCCCCGTGAAAGTCCTTAGCGCATCAGCTACTGCGCATCTGAAACTTGCTTTCCATTCGTGAAGACACAAGTCGACTTGAGTTTTCGCGAGTTAACTCAAAACGACGCATGAGTCGCTTGAATGGAAAGCACCCATCTTCGTGCAATCCATCTAAGTTTCCTATCTCTCCATAATTTTATAAGGTACTTGGATTCTTTCATGATATCCTTCATATCTCCTTTCCGTTTCAAATTCATGTCACTTTTATGCCACCGCAATATATCACTGTTCATTCTGTTTTTCTTCCCATCCCAGTTTCCATCAATATGGTTCAAATTTATATATGCTCCGTGAAGATAAAATGAAATAAAGTTTACAATACAAATAAATAACACTTAGCTGAAGGTCTCGAATGATGGTAAGAAGTTATTCCTTTCCTTGGACTGTAGCCTCACGTGGTAGGATTGGCTGATGAAGGAATCGTGTGACCACTAAAGTGACAATTATTAAGTGATGTTGTTCCTAAAAAAACAATATTGGGGCACTCAATTAGAATAGCATCAGTTAAAATCTCAGTAGTTCATAAAATTGGATATTGTCGGAATAGTCCCAGATCACTAAAGTGGGAGTCAATTCACAAGGAAACATACCGTTAAACGATTCCAGGATGAGGAAATGAAAAAAAAAACATTTGTAGGTTTTCAAATTTATGTAATCACCGTACTATAAATGAACATCGTATATTGATGCTTGAATCATTTGATTAATAATGTTTAACGGGTGAATACTTCCTGACCCTATTCCTTCAGGTTAACAAGTATTCCTTACGGGCAGAACAAATAAATGCCCCATGACCTTAAAGAGAAGATATGTATTTTAATGGGTGAAATGTCTGGATGATCCACTAATTAAAACCTGTCCCTTTCTCTAGCCACGAGAGTCACAGGGTTAGATTAATTACGCAATTTATATCACTAAGACAGAAGAATAAAACAAACGAATAAGTACCGAATATGTGGGATTGAGGGAGGTGAATTAGTACTCCCTCTGAATGCGAGGTGGAAATTAGATATGTGGAATAAGGCAGCTCAAGGCCACGCAAGGTAGGTAAATAAGCATGTATTTTTATTATAGGTTTTCTACAGTTGAAGGCAGGCCTTAACGGACATACACAACTTAAATCTCCATTTCTCTTGGCATAAAAATATCGAATGACTCCCAGATACGTTTGAAAAATGATATATTTCCACATTCCATCGGTGGCAATCTCACAACAAAATCTAATAAGTTACAAAGCACTGATGAAGGATGAGGAATTTTTGCAGGTGGAAAAAGATTAAACGAGATCCCAATGCATTTAAGCCCAATGTGCGGGAATGTACATGGGAAATAAATGAGCATGAAACATCACAAAAAAGAAACCGAAATGAAAAAGGATACAATGACTGCCCGCCTTCATTTGGCGTAAAGAATTGATCCGTTCCTGGTCTGGGAGCAATCAGCAAGTTAACAATTCATTTACTGATTCTTGGGATAGCAAAGCTGCGTCCTCTGAGTATAGGAGGAAATTCAAACAAGATGAGGAGGGAGGGAGGACAGCGCGATGTCACACCGGGGACATTAATGACAAGATAGGCGTGACAAAAAGGCTACGGCGGCGTGTCCAACGAGCTGGGAGAGTAAGCTGCAACGATCTTCTCCGGACGTCGAGCGAAATGTGGGGCAAGCAATCACCAAAATGCAAGGAGGAGCGACTCGGACGACCACTCCCAATATCAATTCGGGAGCTTATCCTCCGAGAGCGGCGGTTCCATTATCCAGTAGTCAACTGCATGTCTCAGTCTGACCCTGCCTCTCCGCCAAACGTGCCCTCAGCGTTCACGTTGCCCTCCACAGTGTACCATAAAACTATGTGTCCTTGTCTCGCACTCATGGGCGTGTTATATGGGAACCCTTGGTAAAACGGAACACTCTTTGGTGACGTTTGTCAAAAGGATACGGAACCTGCTGACAGCAGCCGTGTTAACCCACCTTTGACATCACAAATGTGACTATATCCTCAGTAGGTACATGTAGAAGTAACCTTGTCCGGTGTCACCACAGCTGATGCTGGCCCTTACTGACGCGGCGAACGTGTGATCAGGTGTCTTCAAATCTGAGCTACTGTGCGTGGGAAAGAGTCTTGTCATTGGTGTTTCTAGTATCAGAAGTGTAATTCATCACACGCTCCTGACATTTACTCGAGCATGAAAAAAGTTCATGAAAAATTGGACGATTGGAATTTCCGGCCAACAGAGAGACCGCATGACAGTGCAAATTCACCTGCACCCAAACAACTTACGGCACCAAATTGCGATCCGAACGAGGATGCACTAGAAGAGTGAATTGCTACAATTTGGACCCTAGTAGTTGAATATCGTTGGTAAGAATGGAATCTTATTTTTTCATTCATTTCATTTTGTATTTATTCATAACTACCGTTAGACATGATGTGAGTGGTAACTACCTTGTGATCGTACGAGGGGAATATATGAAAGTGGGTTTGTATCTAGGTTTCTCTTAGAGGGAAAATTTCGCACAAAAGTTTTATGATACTTGTAATTTTACAATTAGACAACCAAATTCTTACAGGGAATATATCCGGGTGAAGTATGAAAAGTAACGGCCGCTGAGGATTGAATTAATTTTATGGAGAATATGGTGATTATAAATATTTTAAGCGTAGACGATTCGGTCGTTCCCACCACTGTTATTAATTCTGATTACAAAATCTTGGCTGAGTTAAATACTGCTCTTGAGAAGATTTCTTTTGAAAATGAGTCAACGATTCTAGCGGCAGGGCTATTGACTCAAAGAGGTGACGCATTAATAAAATATTTTTCCTTGGTAGATGGCTTCAAGTAGCTGCTTTTACTGTGGGAGGACACTCCGAGGATTACAGAATGCCGTTTCTCAAAAGGGAGTAGATTTCAGAGTACTACGCGGTCGGTCCACCGATAACTCGTGTGAGAGAAATCACTAGAAACCTTGGCATACTACTGTGTATGAGTCATGTCCGATCGTTAAAAGGTCAGAGAGATCGTTGGCGACCTCCTAGAATGGAATAATCTACTAAAATTCAGTTGTTTTTGGGAGCCCAATCATCTTAGTAAAAACATGTAAATATACGTGAATTTTCGTATGATGAATAACCTGACGATGAAAGATCGATGGTCAGTACTACATTTTGTTTATAACTTCTTTTAACATGGGGCATCGGGTTTTCATCATATCCTAATCCAATATGAACTGACGGAGGCACTAAGTTATGTGACGCTAATGAGCAATACCAATATTTCAAAATTTATTTTTCTGGGCAGCTATCGTAGCACCAGGCTACCTCGGATAAAAATGCATTTGCCGAGACGATATTTTGATGCCATTGGGTGACACTACCGAAAGGTTAAAATTATTAAGCATCATCACCATCACTAAACCAATAAAAAAAATATTGAGCTGTGAGTATGGGCATCTGAACATGACACTGCTTATTAAATTATATAATAAAAGTTTTAATGTTGCGTCCTTTGTTTGCTTGTAAAATCCATTTTACATCCCTACATTCCAACCTAGACGGATACAGATGAGTGCTATTGGTTATGAAGTAATTTTATGTAGTAAAAATTCAAGGTCTTTGGACCAGGTGGTCACCCAATAGAGTTCACAAACCATGGAAGCAGAATCTCGCTATCACTCTTGTGAATTCGAGTTGTTGGAGAATGTAGCGATCGTGAAAGCATTTAAACATTTCCGCGCATATCTTTTGCGAATTGAATATGCGCCTGATACAGATTATAATGCATGGTACCATAAATAATTAAAATCTCACACACTGAGTAGCCCATTGATGGCTGTGCCTTTAAGACTTTAATTTTCTGATTCACCTTTGGAGTTGTGACTCTCCGCCTCAAATTGGCATTATGTCAAAATGGGCAAGCAACCTCTGTAAAATCGAACTGCTTGAATCTTACCTATCAAATCCATCCGGAATTTTCCCAAATGTGCCGTTTGCTGCTGAACATAGACGGGACCGCACTGATCGGACATACCCTGCTCCATTCTACAAGACCTTCTCCCTTGGAGCCAACCGACTGAGGAAGAGGTTCGTCTTATGCTTTTTCCAACTTACGGGCCAATTTTTTTAAAATCAGAAGAGAAATTTTGACCTCAATGGCGAGGTTCGCTGAGCACCGGTGTCGGTATGCATTTCATAGCATAAAATGACTCAAGAAGTAAAATTTATCCCGAAAATAATTTTATAGAACCTTGCAAGGCGATCAAATACCTATCCGGAGGACGTTAGAAGGTTCTCAGCATAAGGGAGTACCCTAGATCCTTTATCTTTACCAAGAATGGACACCTGGCGACCTCGAGCAGTGATTCAAGACGAACGATGGCTTTAGCTTTGAATTAGAGGGTGAGTGGAACTCATGGTGTGTCAGGTTAAGGATGGTAAACACCACTTTGTGTTGAAACACTACTTGCTACCTCAGTAATGCTCTTGCAGAGTTTTAAACATTTGATATTTTTATGGTGGCATGAGAATTTTATTACGAAAGACTGATTACGTAACAAGGTAAACCCCATAGCCCCTGAGTTTGCCATGTGTGAGAGAACAAGCCCGGGCCCCTGAACTTGGATACCTGTACATTTGACGCTTAGCAAGTTATATGGTCCCTGAGTATTGTACCGTATGGTCCCTGAGTTCATCATATATGATGAAACAAACTTGGCTGAGATTATTGATTTAATGCTAGCAGTCTGATAAAGGCTACGTCTGCATATTGTTGTAGTGAATTATGATTTGCTTACGATTATCATCGTCTTCTATAAGTAGAACTCCGACGATCCATGCGAAGCGAACATGCCATTTGAGCTGAGAAATTTACAGGTACTCTCTATTTACGGAAGTTGCTTCAGAGTAATAAGGCATTTAGCCGAGGCTCAGATGTCGGCCCGAGGCCGTGCCGAATCACAAAATGGCTGGAAAAGTCTTGTCCCTACGCTCTGGCTGGTAAGGTCACGTAGGTGGAGTTATGTGGGGGTGGGGATGGGGGAAGGGTAAGTGATAGGCTGCTCTCATTGCCGTTGCATGCACATGGTGTACCCATTTAACTTATACACGATACACAAACCACCACTCTCATCACACATTCACCCACTATAACGACACATATCAGAGCCACCTTCCCGAGTAAACAGATCTCTGAAGCGAGCCGCAGACGAAAAGAAGAAAATCCCAAGGGGCAAATCCATTGCAGTATACAATTTGCAATTCATAGAAATTAATCGCATAAGATGATTTTAGAATAGTAAAGAAGAAAAATTGAATGATACAAATCTATTTCTAGTCAGCTCAAGTTTAATCTACCTTCATTAGATCATAAATAGGAATAGAATAAAAAATTGAATTCATCTACATCTACATAACACCCTGCAAGCCACCAAAAAGGTGTGTGGCAGGGGGCCTCTCCCAAATGCCTCTCACCAAACATGCACTACATATCATGCATAAAAAAGGATTAGTACTTGTATAGGTACTGTTAAAAACTAAGCTATTTTAAAATATATAAAAATACCAAAGCATACATGCAAAATCATGCTGTTAGTTGGGTTAGATTTAAGTCCTTACACCAGCATGCAGCTACCAATGTTATCCATTGTTACACTCGTACTGGATATATTTACCGTTATTCATATCCCTAATAGTACGAGAAAAAAGGACATTTTGGACCTGTCAGTTCGGCAATCAATTTAATTAATATTGTGATTATGGTCCAGTCTACCATAGTAAGTCGGGGTCTGCAAAATATTTTTAACATCATCACTGAAAATATGGTCTTGGAATTTGTTTAAGAGATTAAGTCTAAATTTTAACCTGCGATCTGACAATGATTCCCAATTTAATTCATTTAATAGACTAGTTACGCAAATAAGGTTATCAAAAGAATTCGTAAGCGACAAGAGGAGACAGAAATCATTCAAGCGTAGTTAGTGAAATCGTCACTGTCTCCTGAGAATGAAAACTGAAACGCGTAAAAATCTCTCAAACGTTTTTTTGCTTATTCCTTTTAATTTACATATCATTAAAATACCAGGTGGTCATAACGATTCTAAAAGACCAAAAGAAAAACCGACGAAATGTCTTAAAGTCCTCTTGCAAAAGAGGATAAATAAAAATGCTTCTTAAATGATCTGAACTGCAAATATAAAAAAAGTTTAAGAGCTTGAGCTGAAAAGATCGAAATAGTTTTCATTGCCTTTCATAAGAAGACTAATACCCTTAACGATGAAACGAAAGGAGATTTCATAACGCACGGACGGAATGATTTGAAAAAATAATGCATGTGCCACCAGCGATTCAGACCGCAATGTTTCAATGGATATATTTTTGGGTTACTAGTGACTGAGTCGGAATCTAAGTGCAATATGTAGTGCTACGCATACACCCAACATTCAAAGGGTAAGTAATTTTTCTTTCGAACATTATCTCTCTGAAAAGTCAAAGGGATAACGGAGAATTGCATTGGATCCCTTTTTACAATGTCTGAAAGTCATGCGTCTTTACTCTTCAGTAGTACTATTTGTTTTTCTAGCAAGATTTGTAGTGGATTCGAATACCATCCAAGGTATGGATGCTGTGTTTTTCCTATGATCGAGATAATGGTCCAAAAGGCAATGTCCAACCACATAATATTGAATACAAAGACCGCGAACTGGCCGCGGAAACATTCTTGATTTCCACAGAGAAAGAGGACGCCTTGGTAGCTCAACTGGTAGAGCACCTGGCCGGAAATCGAGTCCCGGTCAAGGCGGATGATTTTTTCTCTGTGGAACTCCTTGCTATAGCACATAATATTAAATCGTTTACGAGGGTAGGAACTAAAAGGTGGAGGGGAAACAGATGGCAAAGATAAAAGCAATGGCTAGGCTAGAAATTGGAACCAAAAAAATAATGTAATATTCGAAAATGCATCAAGACCTATAGCGGAGCATATTAAAAAAATATATTTCTGAGTTTGTTACAAGCAACTTGGAAGGGCTACGGAGGATAGGGAATGATATCACAGAGGAGTATTTAAAAAATATTCTTATCTTGACTTTATTCATTATCAATCATAATTATGTGGTCTTTTAGTCCTTCCCACAGCTGACATTCGTGTATAGGAAATATTTTTTCAACAGAAATGAACCGGAAAATTCTGCATTTGAGCATAAAATTGTGTACATTATGGACAGACAGTTATCTACAGATGCATAGAGAGCAATGGTGTGATAGGGATTAAGACATTTCATTGAATATCTGCAGAATTAAATGCAAAGTAAGGGAAAAGTACTAACTGTGCACAAGCATAAAACAATAAATAACTTTTGGGAAAAAATAATAGTAAAATTTATAGTTATTATACCAGGATGCGGACGAATTGACATATTTAGGATAAAGTAGAGGGGTACATAAGCTCCTCAAAGAATGAATACGTTCTCTGCTAAAAAACTTAATTCGTTTCTATTTTTGGCGTGTGGAATTCAAAGAGATTATGAGAGAACTGTGTGAGGAAAGTATGCGATAGGAGCACGAAATGAATGCAATTTTGTTTCTTGGGGGGACAGTTAAATTATCACAAATTATTGGTACCAGCATCACTAATGGCATAGATGCACTTAAAATATACCCTAAAATATACTCTTTATAGGGGTATTGGGTGCACTAAACGTAACGGTCACTAAAATTTAAAGTGGTGAATATACATACATATGAAGCACCAACAATTTCCCATATTGTTGCAAAATTTCAACAATCTCCTATCACACTGTTGAATTTAAAATGAATACGAAGTGACGGTATCTAAGAAATATGTTTTTGAACCTAACGTGGTGCGAGTAGTTTGAAAAAAAATATATTTTCTGGTGCGAGGAAATTATAAAGCCTTACTTCCGTGTCGTCTTAATGAGCATTAAATGGAACCATGGTGGGGAGAGAATATTCTAGTCCTCAGATACGAACGGAGAATAGCATTACACTAGACAGCCGTTTTCACACAAGACGGCAATTCCCAATTTGGATTAACACTGCTTTTGGAGGTAGGAAGTTTGAGGAACTAGATGAGGACACTACAGAAATGATATGGGTTGTGGTAAGAAGTATATGCTTATTGAAATTTAACGTAAGTGGTGGATCAAAAATTATAATTAAAAAAATATTACAATTCATATTTTTTATGCATAACAGGCATCAAACATATCAGACACATGCTAAAGAATTAAGAATATGATTATTTGACATAAAGGTATAGTTGAATTTTCTTTTGATAGCCAAATCAATTTAAATTTTGAAGGGTGACATGAAGTATTTTTTAGATATGGACATTATAAATAATGAGTATAAGCTGTATAGAATTCTTTACGCTACAGCTATATTTGTGTTGAAACTAACTTCAGCTGCTACTGACGACTAACCGAAGAGTATAGTAAGAGAATGGCTTTCAGGGTAATTGAAAAAAGTTTCATAAAAGGATTATGTTATGTTGCCTTTCGTTATTGGAAAAATAAATTTTTTTATCACTTCTTATTAATTTAATTAAAGAAATATGGCTCTATATGATAACTTAATTCCTATATCATGCCTAATAATTCCTTCCTTAATTCTATGTAATACCTTATTTCAAACTGTTGATCGAACATCGCATCGCATCCTTAAATATATTTATCAGCTATATTTTATGGCTCTATACTTCGAAGTTCACAAAATAAGAAATTCTATTTAGTATTCCGCAGTATTTTCAGTCGTTGATTATGCAAAATCTTACGGGGTCGCTACAGGAGAAAGAATTAATCAGGAAAAACTAAGAAATAAAACTCTAAAGTTAATTTAAGAGCTTGATTTTCCCGTCCAACTCATTGACTTAATTTTTTCAGGCGACTCAAAATTCAAGAGTTTTGCCTAAGGGAGGGCACACCAGCCTCCGTTGACCTCCCATGGAGATCCCTGGACGTAAAAAGTTCAGGTGGCGGCAGTGGGAAGGGAGAAAGTGCAACAGGTCTCCCCTCCAGCAGCGGGTCGTCGACGAGCGCCGCTCCGTGGGAGAAACCAAATCTTTTATCCTCCCTCCACTTACGCTCCAGCGGCCGCCACTTTCCAGTTTTTTCCCCTCTTAATGCCAGCTGAAATCCTTTTACACCTTTCAATCCCCGGGCTCGCGATTCTTTTCAAATCGCCTTCATCCGATTCATTCCGCCAAATCCGAAAAGCCGACCCCATCAGCTTGTTACACATTCCCTTGTGATTTCACATCCATAGTAGATGCAAATAATTTAATCTCTTCCAAGAATGAATTTTCTATGAACGGTACATTAATAAACTTAACTACTTCTATATTCATAAATAAACTGTTCGTAAAGAAACTGGACCGACTAGAGGGTCGTTGACCCTTGTACATATACGAATTATAGATTAGTGGATTTGCAACAGTTCTCATGGTTTTGGCGATTTATTTTTTGACACAGCGTGAAATTTATCTCCGATGACCCTTCCCACAGGTGGTGGCCTAGCGGGTAGAGCACTGATCTACTGACCGGAGGGTCCAGGGTTCATATTCCGGGCAAGAGCCATTCTGGACAACCCCCATCTAAAATCCTCGCGATTTGATTTTCTGTGTGTTAGCACTTCGTAGGAAATCGCAGGTGGCCCAGGAAAAGGAACTGGCCCCCCTACCCTGAATGTGTGAATAAGCGCCATTGGCTTAGTACGGGGTGAGCTCTACTCTCACCTATCAAATACTATCTTCGGGTTGAATCACTGAGTGAGTGAGTGAGACCGTTCCCACAAGCCTACGTGTTAGGCGTTTATGCTTACGCTTTTTGAAAGAACAATATAAAATTGATAACCTTATCAAAAGGTATAAGTACACTAATAACTTTAAAAAATTGCGTTCTGTAAATTTATAAAAGCATTTATTAAGAAATTAAAGTGTACATGGTCATTTTGAGAATAAAAAGGGGAGATACTCGAAAAGCCTATATTAGATTTATAATTTGTTTTAAATATGAGATTCTACATTATTCTCACTTGTTTATAACATGCCTGTTCAAATTTAATGTAGGGAATGTTAAATTAATGGAATATCATTTCCGTGTGAGGCCAATGTCTAACATTATTATATGTACTTTCTATCATCTACCTTATAGTTGTCTCAATTTAAATTTGCTGAATGTTCGGTATTACAAGTGGACTTCCCAGTAATCGTTCATATAACTCCGTTCTACTTGATGTCATGCCTATCCACACATTACTTTTCCTTAGTATTTTGCACGAGAATATACCTTACATCTCCTGATTTGTGATCCGAAAATGATATTCTCCTTTTCTCTTCATTGATGTTTCTTTGGTACCATAGAATAAATATGAGCGTATTTTATCTCCAGCTACTCTAAAAAAGCTTTCAAATGAAATTCTCACAATAGCAATGGTGTATTGATTGCAATAGATCTCCACTACTGCTGTTGCCAATGATTATTATTATTTCCACCCTACTCTACTCTGAAATGACACGAAAGCATAAAATAAATGCTAATTCCAC
This sequence comes from Platycnemis pennipes, assembly GCA_933228895.1. Lineage (NCBI taxonomy): Eukaryota > Metazoa > Arthropoda > Insecta > Odonata > Platycnemididae > Platycnemis > Platycnemis pennipes. Next base: position 106,475,217 of record OW121854.1, on the reverse strand, counting down.
TAATAATAGTGGGCTTCAGGAATATTTTTCCTTCACACGGTATATAGGCATAATAAAAACTGACCTCAAACAAAATTGTGAAATAAGTTACTAACTGAAAAAAAAGAGGACTGTTAACAAACGTCAAAATTAATCAACTAGATTGAGCGTTTCGCATAATTAGAGATAATATGAGTATATGATGGGTAAAAATCATTAGAAATATTTCAACTTCATTTTGTTGATTTCTATTTCTACTCTTGACCAATTGTTTTACGACATTTTTAGATTCATTTTCGTTAATTACATACTTCACGGGTTATATTTTATACACATGCTTACCATTATCCATTAAGGTTCAACAAAATGCAAGCATAATTTCTAGGAATAAATGGCGATTGCGTAGCTATATAAAATATAATTTCTGCGTAACTGTTCTTGCGTCAGAATGATAGGTAACAGGAGGGTATTACACAAAACAATGTAAAACGTTTTGTCACTCAAAACATGGAAGTGTCTCTACCTTTGCATTACTACCTCATCTACTATTGCCATGAGGTCTGATTTGATTCCTCGATATTACAGAGCATGAGACGCTGTAATCCTATAACCGATTGCTTCGCTCGGAGCGTTTCAATTACTGAAATTCCATTTCGTCCCAGAGTCATCCCAGCCGAGGGATTGAGAAAATTTAACAGCAGGATGAGTAGTAATTGCTATTTTAATGTAACCCAATTGCATTCCCGGCAGCTTCAATCACGGAGCATGATATTCATGCACAAGTACTTTATCAATGTATACAGTAGTTAATATGCATCAGGATGATTGGTTATTTTTTAATTTCAATGTGAGATCTTAGATAGATTGTGAAGATACTATATAACAGCTATGAAATAAAATACCAAAAGATACATGGCGTAATATGCTAAGTTGTGATTCTCATTGAAGTAAGAAGTATGCATAAAATTAGGACTTGCGGACCGAAAAATTTCAATCATGTATTAATAGAGAAAAATCGACAGGACTACTAATTAAAAGGTACTTCTGCAGCAAATTGACCCAAAAAAGATGCTACAAGCTCGGACGTAAACATCCTTACATGTGGCAAAGGTCACTAGTCGAGAATATAATCAGTTACGTAAAGACGAATTGTAACGATATATAAAAACACGTATTATAGGAAAAACTTTTAAGCATCACCCGTAGAACATGAAAAACGGTAAGCCAAGCCCTCAAGAATATGGTCATTGATGCATTTACCTACACGTCTGATTCCGGATACTAGCAAATTATTTCGAAAATTAGGATTATAGGGAAGTTACGATATGACAGTGGTTTTCCGTGAAATATTTAGTCAGTGTTAGTGGTGTAAATTGTGGTTAATGGTGGTGATTGATTGTCAATTAAATGAATAAACTTGATTTTTCCACAAAGTTATTTTTCCTGCATTTAATGAATATATTTAACATTATATTAATGTCATACCAGTTAAACACAACCTATTCACCAATCAACCACATTTTAATATCAGTAAATTTAAAGAAAAATGCAGAACTTCCCGCTATATGTCTATCGCTGATAAACAGAAAATAAAGAATAAGAAGTATATTAGTCTATAAGTCTATATTAGAAGACTACGTTTTGCTCGGCATGCTAAATACGTTGTGCCGCATACCATTTATCACAGCATGCTTCCTGTTAATCTATATTCTATCGTATTTATAACAAACTATTGGTGCGCAGATAAAATTGACAAGCATGAGCCAATATGAGCATTTTTATCATGAACATTGGAGATCTAGCTATTGGACAGATTAAAGGTTAATGAACCACCCTACAAAATGTTTCTTCATTTCTTCATGATACCGTTGCTGATTTACCTGCTGTTTCTACTAAATAAATGATATTATTTTTTCTCCATTAGTGACCCCAAAGCCATACAGCCACTGGTAAACGTAAATAAAAACGGTCTTAGGATGTCTAATGCAATTGTGCATTTACCTTCTAGCTATATACATTCCGTACTATATTTCCTTCCCTTAAGCCTCCTTTGCGCCATTGAATAATTACAGGCTCTGGGGCTCGGGTAGACCATTTCATTTTTTGTAATCCAGTGGGAATTTCCTATGTAACCTTAATGTCCATGAAATAGTTTAACTTTACTCTAGAATATGAAATAAAGTGTTATCACCCACTCAATAGCTCACAAGTACCCCTGGTACCGAATGATGTGGAGGTTGGTACACATTTTAGGCTTCACTTTTACATAATTTATTGAGTGATGTCATGGAGTACCATAATATATTGAGCACCATAACTTAGTACCATTTATTAATTACCACCTATTAATTAATGAATAAATGCGAACTAAGCCGAGAAAGGCTTCTCATATATCAAATCATTCGATCTAGATTTCAGCGCGCGGAAACTTTACAGTCCTTAAGGTCATTAGGTCCATCGGATCATTAGATGTCTTTTACCCTTCAATCACATCAAGAAAATTGCGATCGAAGACATTACTCAGAGGTTTTTAAAGATTTAAGAAAAAAAAGTTATTGCGAAGAAAAAATACCCATAAAACTGCATTCCACTGATAATAGAACTCCATTTAAAATAAATGACCAAACTACACGTGCCATGATAAATATAAACCTGCCTACCTGCAAGGAAAAATAAAGGAAGCTGAACATTATAATGATGGCGGAGCAGACTTAAGTGTCACAGGTGAAGTGAAATACCAATTCCTACTCCAACTCTATCATGGAAAAATCATTGGAAGTATTGGTAAGAAAGCGCTGAAGAAACTGTCATCTTTCAAGAAAATCATGGGAAAGTTTAGAGAATAAAAAGTAAAAGAAAACGTATATTTCGCTCTTGCCTCACCTACGATGCTCATCAAGAATTTGGGATCTAATGAAAAAAGATTCAATTCCGGAATCAAACGAGTTACAAAGAAAAGCAGAGAGTTTTGCAATGCATTCCTATGAACTCACCAATAGTGTCACTTTTCTAATGGAACAGCTTAGTTGGGATATTAGAGACTTGGATGTGGTCCCAAGGTTAACGCTTCTCGAAACATAAAAACCATACGCATTTGAATCTGGCACACCAGGCATATTTCTGCCCTAACTACATCAACAGGATAGAAAAAAGCGACAAATGAGAAATTAACTGTCAGGCCGAGCGATACGAGAATACATTTTTCCCATGCACAATACACTACTGCAGCGCAAACAATGAATAAATCTTCACACACATCATATTTCATTATTAACTGACATAATTTTTTTCTACATGTCTCACCTTCACGGCTGATGACCCGCTGCCATACAAACTTGTGGTGGATCACAGATTTGATGTTGACGTAGATGCAGAATAGAAAATACCATCGCTAATCTCCTATGAAAATTGTCAACCCCGAAATGAATCCCTGGTTCGTATTTCACAATAGGTAGATTTTTCTAAGAAATTTTTTATCGTTTTGACCACTTGATACATCTTCTTTGATTCAAAGTATATTTTTTTCCAATACCGGTTCCCAATTAAGTACTGCGTGGAGCGAACTTCAAATTCAAACTTAAAACTGTTGACTCATTGGCGTCTTTTTTCAAGAGCAGGCGAATGAGGAACCCTTAAGGTCGGGATTAAATACAATCATGACCGATGACGACATTAAAATTAAAAACTGCAAACCATCTTCAAAATGGAATAGGCTAAAGATTTATAATTTTGGCGTGTTGCATAAGAAGTAAAAATTGATTTTTTCGTTGCTGTGTATAATTTCAGCAGTTTACTAGTAGTTACGTAGCACTCTGGAACGGCAGCTACAGACCAATACGTAATTACTGGGATAGAAGGTGACAAAACGTAAACTTGGCTACTTCTTGGAAAATAGTGTGCCATTTAATACTACTGTTCAGAAGTTTGGTAGGAATATGCAAATAACATGGCCAGAAGAATAAAGTTTTGAAATTATGATGCAGCATTTGACATTGAAAAATGTGAGATATATATAATTATTTCGATATTTCAAAGTTTCCTTAAAGAAGATTAGAATATACAAATAGCAGTTTGCTTGCCATTGCGTAATTCATAAAACTTACTCATAATTATAGCACTTATTATTTGACTTCATAGAGTAATAGTATGTCTGAAGATCAACTTCAATAGTATATGGGCAAAGAAAGAGATTCGCCGGCAACGTTACGAAGATATCAACTGCACGCAGTGCTCCATTATCTCACCTAATTGGGTCGAGGCATTACGTCCGGAAGTTCAAGACGAAGATGCGCTTTTTCTAATTGTGTCACGATGGAGGACAGGCCGAGTTTTTCAGAGCTCTTAATTTGCTCCATCTCGTCGCGAACGAGGGCATTCATCGATCCCGCTTAAACTGCAATCACTTCTGGAACGGCGACACTAACTACTGCCTTTATCCTCATCTGAAATCGATTACCTCAGCTCCATAGTACTGAAACATTTACGAGAACATGCCGTTGTAAATTTTCATTAGTCTTTGCGGAATTTCATTATTTCAAGATGCAGCTGGCGTGATAAAGCAGACACTGCATTATTTTTTATGATTGAGGTAGGAGGTCACTTGAACTACATACAGGTAATAAATTACCCTTGTTCATTACATAATATACCTCCCAATGGATCATACTAGCTCAGAAAACTCTACCCTCATCCAGTTATCAGCCAAAATTTTATTAATTGCAAATATGGTTTTATCAATTGAACTGAATAACTGATTATTTTCCTGACAAGATAAAAAGTATAGTTTACATTTTTTATTGAAGTTGGGAATGGCTGAAGTACTTCATATTGAACAATATAATGGAAATATCCACGGCCTATTGAAGCATATACCTGAAGAGTTTTATTGATATGAAACGTTTTTTAAGAGGGTAAAACAGCCTGAAATTCAATTAAAACAAAATAAGCGGGAAAATGCATTAAACATGATTTTTGTAATAAATTACCACAGTCAAATATTAGTTTAAAATGTTTTCAAATATAGACACAAAAAATTCATAAAAATAGAATACAAACAAAAGCATCTCTTCAGAAAAGAGAAATAAGCCATTAGGTTTATAGGAGATTCAGAAAATATTTATGAGTCGCACTCCTATTGGACAGATTATGATGCATAAAATAAACCTACAGCCAATGAACTAGCATTACAGCAAATGTTCCAACTAGAAATTGACTTTATCAACAAATCTAAATTCAATTGGTCTTCTCTGCGTAAAAAATTGAGAATATTTGTAACCAGAATACACCTGTGTGCAGTTTATTAGATATATATTTATTAAACTTAACCCATTATTCAGAAGTGGTACACAATACTATGAAGCAGCTCATTAGAAGCTCTGTATTTACAGTTTGCGTGGAGCAAGTTATGTAATCAATGGTTAAAATTTAAAGGCAAACTTCGAATGTATTGGACGGTAATTAGAGGAATAATGCTAATGGAAGTAAACAAGTGCAGAGAACCATCAGTTGCTCTTCACTGTTGAGCCGTTCACATGACTCTTGAAAAAAAGTGCACTCATCATTTGCAGTAGTAATAATCCTTACGAGTAAAAGTCAATAGTTTGTAAGGTACATTCCACCTTTCTCACTAATGAACGCAACGATAAAAGTCCCAAAAATTCCAGACAGGCTCAAAACCTAATTCCAGTCAATCAATCACAGACGGGAGAGAAGTAGAAGGAGTGACAGAGCGGGAGAGAGGGAGAGGATACGAGATGGACAGTCAAAGGAGGACCGACCTTCACCGCTCGTTCGTTTGTAAGCAACCAAGTACCCACAGAGTGCAACCAGTGTCGCTAAAATCGACGGCGCTTCACCCGGAGGCAAAACCAACAAAGAAAGAAAATAAACCACTGTGGATTGGGGGCACGGGAGATGGTAACTGTGGAATGGGACACCAAGGGTACAAAAAATAATTGAAAAAATAGTGCCAAGCAACCATCACCCCCCATCGTACTCCCACGCTCAAATCACCACGGGAAAAAAAACACGACCCGGCATTTGTACACATGCAGGAACTCCGCGGTCCGACCACAAGTCAGGGACCGCGTGGATAGGGCGGGGTCGGAGGCGTGCGGGGAAGTTGGGAACGGTCGTGAACGTTTTATTTTTCATTCCCGTCAACGGGACGGCAACCTGAAAGGTTGTACGCGTGTGTTTGTGTGTGTCCGTGCGTGTGGGTGGCGAGGGGTCAGGGAAGGGTCGAAATGTCAAGCGCCGCGACGCGAAAGGCCGATGGCGAACGCGTGTGGACCTCACCTTCCTGCCTCCCTCGACCCACCCACCCCATGTGCCGTTAGTACCCACAGCATCCCCCAAACCCCTATTTTTCCCCATCGCCCTCCACCGAAGCGCCAGGTGAAATATGAAGGCCGCCCCTCAGCCCTCGCTATTCCAATCCGTCCAGATGAGGTCAGGTATGCGGAGGAGGAGGGAGAGTGTTGGGCGTTTACCGCGGGAAACCGCCGAAGGTGACAAAGGCACTCCAAAGGCCTTTTACTCCCCACCCCCCGCAGCTCACGGGCCGATGGCGTTGGCAGCGGTGGTCATCGAAAGTGCCAAATAGAGCGTAAATCGGAGCTCATTTCTCGAGCGAGATGATTTATATATTTTTTTAACTTCAATGAGACAATATTCGAATGTTAACCATTCACGCACAAAAATGATCATTATGAAGAGGTAAAGTGGACACATAACCTAGTTGAGGATTTTTTATACCACGAACACGATTGGAATTAATTTGTTTTCCTTCCAAATTTTTAACAAGAGGATGTATTTATCAAGACAAAAATTAATAATGACTGTGGCACAGACAACTTATTGCTGCTTTTCTGAGTTCTTTCACGTGGGATTGGCTGAAAAACTATAATAAAATGTCATTGAATCAACGCTGCATTACGTTATTTCCATCAGAGTAATAACAATAAATTTAAAATTATATTTTTGGGCAAAATATTATTTCTAACTGTCCACCATGTTCTACGAGATCTCATCTTTGGAATGTTTTATGAAAGGAAGGTAAGACAATATTACTTGAGCTGAATTATATTATATCGTAAAAAACTGATTGTCTAAAAACAGGGAATAGGTTTTCGTAAATAATATTTAGTCAGCGAGAGAGCCACACCAGTCATATGCTACCGATGAAACATTAGATGAATCACTTAACTTGCCTAATCATGAACTCTTATCCATTATTTTCTGTTTTTACTGGCATAATGTTTTATTACACAGCCAAAACGTTTAATTACTGGCATCAAAATTGTATCTGCTACCGCAGATTTATATAATTATGCATTTATTTTTGTAGACTAAATTTTAACATTAAACTACAGTTAAAAAAAAATTACAAAGAACATTAAAAATAAATTTTGCAGACATCAAATAATGAATATTGTGTATTCTTTCATTGCATTTCAGAATAAATGAAATTAAATCTAGCGCATGATTAATTGCTCAAATAGCGAAAAAGGACAATTTAAAACGTACGCCGCATAACGATCATTTGTGCTCCGCGTCAAGTTGGTCCTCGTTTAAGAGAGACTTTTACTAGGGTATTTTGCCTAATTAACTGTATTCACTCGTATTGCTTTTCGTAAACAGGAATCAATTATTGCGAATTAAATACATTTAATTTTAGGTGGGAGAACATAAACCTTTCAATTCGCCATTCCACTCGAGTGCATCATTAGGGTTCGCGAAGGGAAAGCACGTGCTGCCAATGCTTTCCAATCGAGTTTTGGGGCCGAGGATTAGAAACACATACACGCACGTAGGAAGTACATGCGTAATTAGGAGCGGGTGGTTGAACAGGAAAGTGTTTTCTGGCAGTGAGTGATCAGTGTCGAGTGTATTGCGGGTAATTGGTTCGCGCGGCCTACAAATAACACGCCTGCACGTTCCAGATCTCGATGCCCTATATTTGATCGAATGAAAAGATGCCTACTAGCCCTGTTGGTTCCCCCTTGCGTTTTCGGTGCATTCAAGTACCCGAATCGTCCTAATTGGTAGGATTTGGCAATCGCACATGTACTAATTGAATCAGTCAACCACGGTCAACGGAATCTCCTAACTGTGGGAAAGAGGGCAAAATTCACCGCGAGAGATATCGTGACATGCGGATGAAGCGAAGTATTTTAATCAGCATAATTAAAAACAAAATTGATATAGCTCTCTAGATAAACTTTATCTCCCTAGAGGATCATAACTTTTCTTATTGTTTCATTGCAAATATCTCAGCATCTCACTGCCTCCATTCAAAAGTAATTGTGTCAATGAATTCGCTAAATTCCAATATTTCTCCAACTTCCGCCAGGTGGACAGGGCCGGGTTTGTGTACTGGTTAGAGCACTGACCTCTCGGCAGTGGGGTTAGGGTTCGAATCCTGGCAGTGGAAGGTATTTTTTCATTATTAAACCGGCCTCTAATAGAGTCCTTTCCAACATTCGGAATGGGCAGGAAAAAAAATATTTCTTGAACATAACTAGATTGATGATGATGGAATCGCGGGAACGTAATCGGTGTGGAACAAAAAGGGCCGGTACGTCGACATTCCTGGAAAAAGGCCCGAGGGCGCCCGGTGAGATTTTGCGGGCGATGAGGGTAAGGTCCCCCGTAAAGGAATTAGGCGACGTTAAACGGATGGGATTGACCCATCCACACATCCATTTCCCCCTAGCGGCAGTCAATAGGGAGAGAGAGAAGAAAAGGTGGGTTGAGCTTCATGATAGGCCAAGCGACGGCTTCATTCAGCGTAGTTCGCTCCAGAAATAATCGCCGGAATAGGGGGTTGAACGTCCTTCTAGCCTTTTAGACGACGGTAGGAAAGATAGAAGCGGAGGAGGTAAAAGAGGACAAGCTACTATGAGAGGCAGCAGTGTTTGAAAGAGAATTCACTGGGCTGCCCAGGTAGGTATGTTGCGGCAACGTCCTCAGGGAAAGAGCTTCTCTGTTGAGAGGAAAGGGCGCAAATGAGCGTCAGTTCAATCGAAATGGAGCTCAGTAAAATCCTGTCGGGTAAATTATGATGCATTAGTGAGTCCAAAGGGAGGTCTGGGTAAGCACTGGTGGCCACACTGAAACGATCATTACTTAAAGTCCATGCTGTATCTAGGGTTTTGTTATTTTTCCAAGCGCGTCTGCATAACATCTGAATAGACGACTCTTGAGTACACCCTTTCTGGAGGCCTGATATTCTAACATACTTCGCAAGTAGCAGTGTACATTTGAATCAGATGAAAGCCATCTACCTTACACGGTTAGCTAAGGTAGGAGAATTAATCGCATGTGAAGCTGCTACTCCTCTTGGCGAATTGGGTTAAAAATAAAATCAGTAGTTCAACTAGGATTAAATATTTATTTATTGCTAATGCATGCCTGATTTCAATTTATCACCTCTCATACACACGTGGCTATTTTCAGGATGTTATGGAGACTCTTCATTAATTGTTGTTTTTTTCAAAACAGAATTATTTTGGGGACGCGATTTTACAATGCGTATACGCATATTAATGCAATGAAATTGAAATTATAGAGATAATCCCATTATTACATTCTAATAAAGTCTTATATTAAATTATAGAAAAACAACGATACTGCGTGATGTTAAGACCCGATAACAAGTTGCCGAACTCACCAATTGTTAGTCTCAATTAGTACAAAGCCATTCAATAAGGTTGGGCAGTTGAAGATTAAACAAAGATTTTCTTCAGGCAGATACCTCTTGTTAAATAATATAGCTTTATGATGGATATTTTCTGACCACAAAACTTTAGCGAGAATATATATATATATGATAAAATTAACCTCAGGTATAGTGAGAAGAATAAACCTTAAAAATTAGAGAAAACATTTTGATTTTGATTACCTAATAGCAATTGAAAATAAAATGTCCAAATTTTAAAACCAAAAATAATGGAAATAGACTTGATCATTGGATCAGCACCTATCTTCATCCTGGGCGAAATGTCATAGTCGTTTCTTCCACTCCCTTGCTTACCAAATATTTTACCTTCGGTTATGGCCTTCCGCATTTGCTATCCTTAATTATCTGTTCCATTCACTAATTCTGCCCCAAATTTCCTCTATAATTCATTACCCATCCACCATCCTCAACATGTATGCATGCATATGAATAAATACGTTTGTGAAAAGTTAGCTCCTACCACTAAACATAGTATCCTCCTCACCACATCTTTGCAGAGTAAAAAAATTGTCAAAGTAATGAGCATGTTTCTGCATTTACAATACCTTGCATTTATTAGGTATATCTTGTCTTGCCAACCCACATTTTTATCTTCTATCTTTCAAACTTAATTTATGGCCGTTTTTTTAAACGGGCCAAAACATTCAACACATGCCGTGGCTTTCATACTTTCATTCTTTCAAAAAGCGACAAACCACGGTTATACCAGGGAATATTTTCCCTATGAATTTTTCTTACCTGCATACTAGATTTTTCCAGTGAATGATTTACATGAATATTAATTAATTAGGTTACACCTAGTCATTGATTAAAATATAATAAGAGTCTCCTGCTGAATCATAAATAAATCAAGTGATATACTCGGGAATGCTAGCATGACGACCCGAGTAAGATCAGCACATATGTGCTTATAAAATATTTAATTTCAATTAAACCCATTTCTTTGATAAGAAGACAAGTTTTGTTTGCAGAAGTTGTTTATGCGTGGAAATCGGGAGGAACTCTAAACGTATTTTTTGAGGAAAACGTTTTAAGTTGTTTGTTCCTTTTATTTGATCTTGCAAAACAGACGAACTCTGGAGCTCGAGGATGAGGAGGAAAATTTCTGGAAAATCTAGGGAGATCTAGAGCGATTGCGAGAGTAGTAAAGCGTGGGCGTCAAAGAGGTGGCATTAAATTTTTAACTCCCCAATACCTAATAGACTTCTGCGAGATGACTGTGGATACCAGAGGGGACTTTTTTGGAAACTTTTGGCGTTGAGTTTAATCCGATTTTGACAAATCTGTACCCGCGCTCATCCAATGAGGCCATCACAGGAGAAGGACGGTGTTGGCAGCAAATAGAGAATTGGAAACAACGCTTTTCCACGGTCAATCTTGCTGTGCAATGTGAATTCACTCCCTGAACGTAGGCCATTTGGAAATAATTCATCCTCTGGTTTGAGCATTATGTAACTTTATCCTTTGAAATAATTTCATACACAACAGAAAAAAATTACAAACATTAATATTGCATGTAAAAAATAAATTCTTGAACCACTTCATGGTTTTATTTGGAGAACCTATAACTTGAATAATTAAGCGAATAAAATCACATTTTTTCTGGAACGCGCAGACCTACTTTCTCACAATATATCATATTTTTTTAATCTCCTCAGATACGCGATTGAGAACTAAGATGGAAATTAGTGCAACCCTATACTTAAATACAACGTTCTTGAGAACAATATAAAAGGATGTCTGTTCAATGAATGAGTGTAATTAGTGCCGGAATAAAAATAAAACTAAGTAGCTTTTTGGCATCTTGAGTAATTCGAACATAATAAATGATTAGATAAGGTGCGACAATAACTCTAAACCATACGAGGTAAATTGTCATATATTTGATAAATTTTATCATCCATACCTTTAAGCCACAGCTAAAGCAATATTTGTCAGAAGAAAAAACCAATTCGATTCCAAACGCATTGAAACGACAAGCTTTGTTTGAATCCATGCATGTGAAATAGTACGACGGGAACACCAAAAAAGTCGTTACAACGTCATTTGGATTAAAATCTCCTTCGAATGATACTGTCAGCACCGTTACACATTCAGGTATTCAGGTCTCGAGGGTGATTTTTCCCCGACAATTTGTCCCTCAAACCAGATATTTCCTCGAATCCTACTGTCACAGGGACGCGGGATGTACACAGTCTCCTCCCTGTTACGCTTGCATTCACTGCATGATAAACTTGGAAAACAATGCACTCGTACCAGCGATGAAGAGCCGGTATCGAGAGGGACAGGTGATGGAGAGGTCCAATCCCATTCGCTCCGTGACTACCCAAGAGAAGAGAAAACACCAGTTTCATCATTTTTCGTCTCTCTCTCTCTCTGCGTTCACTTCCGCTTAAAGGATCTCATCAGTGATTTGCTCCCGCTTGCTCAACCTCCACCATTCCCTTTTCCAGGGAGCGTTAAATCCTTTCGCAGGCAATGAGGTTAGGAATTTCAAAATGGAGGAAAACTTCGTTATCTTCCCCCGTGCATCCGTGACGGTTTGAAGTGCGGAAAAGTCCGTATCAGGGATTCGGACTGGGAACCATTCCAAAAAAAAAATAGAAAAGAAGGAAATGCGCTTTTGTTACCCCATCTCCTTCCCGCCCAAGCAGTCCGGAGTCTGTCTCTATCCCTCTGCTCTCAAAAACCAACCCAATCGGTTTTATATTTCCTCAAAATGGGGAGAGGGTGAGGAGATAAGGGGGTGAGGGCGTTATTTTTTTTCATTCGGGCTCTCGTGTTATTTCTGCGGGCAGAGATAGATGGGACGTGGGGAGGTCGGAAGGGACTGGGGGAAAGGTAGTGGCCGTTTGTTTTATTTCTTGGGTCGTATTTCACTGTTTTTGGGGCTGACTTACTACCCTTTCCCGCATTTGCGTAGATCGGAGATGGCCAAACTTCCCGCACGAGAGCTCCTCATGCGACCCGGCAAACAATTTCATGCGCAACGGGGCGGAAGTCAATTACTTAAAAAAAAAAATCTAAATTAAACCCTCTGAACTGTACCAAATGGCTGGAGGGACGCCGCCAATCAAGCAACCCTTTCTAGCCCCACTGTTTCGTCAAAACATCCAAGGTCCAACGTGAGATATGCACATTTTTAGAAAAAAAACTCTAAGCCAAAATCATTCTAAATATCACGAGGCATCAGTCTTTGCAATTTAGACGATTTCCACTCAATTCGATGGAGTGGAAGATGGTGAATTTGTCCTAAACTGGCATTTTTTAATCAAAAAGAGAGAATAATATTTTATTTTAACTCAATTATATATAGCTGGCATAAAAGTTTTAATCTTATCGTTAGAGTCTCTTTAGAAAATTATTTTAAAATTGATTGCTCTTAGGGAAGGTGATCAATACCTAATAGCCTAGGCACGACGTTTCGTAATGCCTGGTGAAAAATTTTAGAAGACAGAAGACAACGAGGTTACTTCCTTGTGCATTTTATGCTATAGTCAAGTACTCACTTATCTGGTGCACATTTTTAATCACCAATATGAGCTACGTTCTATGAGCTCTTGTCAGACACTTTAAAACCCGGTCCAGGCGGGAGGTCCGCAGTACGTTTTTTTCGGAATCATAAGCAATTGAGGGTCGGAATTAACTTATTTATTTCAAAAGGCACTTAGAGATCTAAGAACAAGCGTCGCCTCCAAATGTTGGTAGATCGAAAACATAGAGTGACCTTCACCTAGCAACCCAGTGATATCGGAATTTCACCAAATACACGTATCAATATCACGTAACACTATCCTAGGCTCTCTAAACCTTATGACATAATGTTGAAAGCACACCAAAACATAAACATAAGCTTACCCTTGCACTATCAGTACTGATCATCAGTCTTAGGTTTACTATGATGTGGCTCTCAATTAAGGCCTTCACGTATCAGTCGACCTCTCCATATTATTATATGGAGCCTCCTATTTTTACATTCTTCAATAGTTGCTCTATATCCGCAAAATACTCTGGATCCGTTGACTGCCTCTAAAGCTCATTAGATTTTCCTCCACGACATTCCGTTAAGATTTATGTTGCGAGATAGGCTCGATGATCTATGAACCAGAAAATTTCCCATTAAAGAAAGGCTTTGAGATTTCATTTTTAACCTTCTCCTCTCAGAATTTGACTTTTGTGTCTTTCTGTGCCAACCATTAGATTGCCTTAACTGACTTAACTGCCTTAATTGCCTTAACTTACAGTTCATTCAAACGCTTTCAGTTTTGCTTAGAAGCTCCAAGAACTTATCCTGTACTAGTTTTGACTCATTATCATGGAGAGATATAGGTACCTACGCTAAGTTCACATTCTAATAAAGCTCAACTTTCTTTTTTTATTTTATATAGTAAACTAATAAAAAGATCTTATGCAATACTGAAATCTACGGTTCAGTCATTCCGTGGAGTATGCTTTATTCGGCCAGTATTGGTTATTTACCTATCCGAATATAACGCCCTTTTGCTACGAAATATTTCATCTTCTTAGGCTTACATTTATTTGGATGGAGTAGATGGTATGGAGTTTGGGATGGAGACCGAAGTTCCTGAGATGGAAGGCGAGAGAGGCCTGCATTTAAAATTGATTGATTTTCAGATCACTGGGTCCTTCGGGAAAATAAAAGGCACACTAAATAGATCCACTTGCACGGAGGCATACATTTTGCACACCCTAGGGCTTATTGTAACTCCATATATGATGATGTCCACCCTCACCGGTCAGACGGTTGAAACTTCATTTTACGTCATTTTGACCAATCTCTTCTATTTCATGCTCTGATCATAAATTTGCTCTTGTCCAATACTATGACATTACAATGACTACTTAAAAATGAAAATGGCTGAAAAATATAAACGATTAACTTCGCATAATGAACCTATAATATCGTTCCAATTTCCTTAGAACGCATTAAAAACTTATTTGAAGTACTCGAAGTCGTCCACTAGGAATTTGTGAAGTGAAATTTTCCGCTCATAAATGATCCTGAAACGAAAAATGCAAAATAGATATCTACGATACTCTTGACTCACTAAGCCAAATTTTATGAAACTTTCTCATGAGGTTTAAGGAATCTGAAAATTTTAAATTTACCAATGCACCCTTGAACTATGGAAGTTGAAATGTATTGAGACAATCATTTTTAATTGGCAGTAAATTATATTGGGCAATGAATGTTTTTTATGATCTCGTAAGGGTTCAACTTTTTCCATTAACTCATGTGTTTATCGTGGATGTATCGAAAGGCTTGTTTTGCCAAAATAATTCGGAAGAAAAGCTATGAAACCCGGTAAAAGAGAATTGCTGTTCATAGATTAACTGCTAAGTATAATTGAAGCACTACGTTTCCCAAGCAAGAATAAATTACACGAGAGAGATGAAAAGTAAGGAACGCAGGCTGATCACGATGAAAAAATCGACCACCATTTACGGAACTTAAGCGGAATGTGAATTATACCAGGCCATTTTGAGTTTAAAAAATGTGTGTTGACCCATTTATCGATTTTGAAAAGTCTTACCTCAGCAAGAATATGCATTTTATGAAAACAGTAGCATTTGATTTACAATAAAATAAATAGCGACTGACAGTAATATATGCAAAATCATGACATTGGTGAGGAATTCTAAATAGAGTAAACTGAGTTTTATTAAAAGATTCTGCTTAAAACTGCACCTGGTATGCCCAAAGATATTAGCATTGACTTTCTAAAGGTATTTAGAAAATATCTTTTGTACAGCCATACATAAATTACATGTTATCATAGGATATAAATGTTTTAATATATAAGCTAGCGGAATGAAGTCCGTTAAACTTTCATTACATGTATTGGCCACTCATAAAAATAGTGTTTCAAATTAATTACATGTGTATATATCAATAATCCTTTAAAGGAGTTGTGTGAATTATTTGCTAATATAAGTGACGTAAATAAAGCATAAACATCATATCAAACAAACAAATACAAGACGACTTTCTTATCCTTTACCCTCCAGGATTATTTCACAATAAAACATGTAGGTCATGGAAACCAAGATAATTAGTCACTCACTTGTTAGCTAATGGATTGTTAAACATAGATGCCTGATATATCCAGGGAGTTGCTAGAAGCATGTCTATTACTACGACTGTCGCATGACGGTTGGATACTAAATTAGAAGCAAAACATGAGGCGTAACGGTGACTTCTCGACAAAAATCGAAAAAGGCATAGCGCCAGCAAACTTTCCACCACATAGTAAACCTTGCTTAACCAGTACCACTTGAGTGCGAGGTCTCATCCCTAAACTTTCGCAACAGTCTGGATTATACAGGATTCGGAAAGGCCGTAGTAGCATGAACCTGTGCCTTTGTGGAACTCGCAAACGTAACACAGATAATCAGTGAGCTAAGTCTCTGTGCTATTAGCATGGATGCAGACACACAATTAGCACACTCATGCTCTTAGAGGTCGAAGGATATTATTCATCATCGTATACGATTCAGGAAGCAAAACAATCAACAAATAATCAAACAAAGTAATTCATTTTCCAAAACAAATGTTACAATTTATGAAAGACCGAAAAAGATGCATTTCATTTTAAATGTAGGTAGGTAAGAATTTTATAATAGCTTGAAGAGCCCTAGAGACCTATTGGAATGATTATATTCCTTTAGAATCCACTTTTTATTTCAACGAGATTTCAACCAAAAATGCAGACACACAATTAGCACACTCATGCTCTTAGAGGTCGAAGGATATTATTCATCATCGTATACGATTCAGGAAGCAAAACAATCAACAAATAATCAAACAAAGTAATTCATTTTCCAAAACAAATGTTACAATTTATGAAAGACCGAAAAAGATGCATTTCATTTTAAATGTAGGTAGGTAAGAATTTTATAATAGCTTGAAGAGCCCTAGAGACCTATTGGAATGATTATATTCCTTTAGAATCCACTTTTTATTTCAACGAGATTTCAACCAAAATTCTTTTTTCTCTAAAACATCTTCATAAACCAAATAGCCACCCAATCATCAACGAAACATATCATTTCAGGCATATGTTGCCTCATAATCAGTGTGTTCGTAGAATTGAGGATTTAATGTATGGTATGAAATGTTTACCATATTTAACCGGGAATAATTGAATACCATTAAATGTTTAATCAAATATTTCTAATTTATATATAACAAATGGCGTAAGCAGAAATGTAGAGTAGCAAGCAGAATGAAATAGTGAAGCTGAAGTGTAAGTGCGTCAATTTTACACCAAATTTTAAAGTGATATTTGAAAAAAAATGCATTATTTACGTAGATATCTAGATGAATAATGGTGTAATTGTTAACATTTGTTTTCTTCTGTATATTTAATTAAATGATTGGGTCAAAAAAGCTTTCCTTTAATATTTGAACGAATTTATTTTCCATTTTAAAATATTCACCACTAAATGAATTTGAATTTTTCAAGAGTTTACACAAAAAATGAAACAGCAGTGGAACTTATTTTTTCAATACATTAATGTCATCGGCAGCTAATTAAATTTTTAAGTATTAGCAGAATTAGATAAGGAAATCCGAGAAAGATTCCGTCCCAGTTATTTTGGAAAGACGATATTAAATCGCGAAGAAGTTTATTACAAATTCCTTCACTTGATTCGATACCGTACACCTCGGATGAGACGTGGATCCCACCAAATTCTGTGCGGTGTCCATCCATTGATGCGACGGTGGTGGACGAGTGGAAGCCGTGCGTAAATCACGACAAGAGACGACGACAGATGGCGAGGAGCAAATTGACCGAGAGAGCTTCCGGGCCTCCCAAAACTCCCCTCAAATCCGACGCTCGACTCGACCACAAATCTCATCTTTCATCCCCGCGGCGTTATCGTGAGACCGTTTCAAATCCTTCCCTTCCCTCGCCTCTCAAAATCTCTCTCTCTTTCCTCCCCATCCGCATCTGCCCTCGTCCTGACTTAATTCCACTCCATGAGCGATCGTTTTCCCTCTTCCTCCACATTATTTTTTTCCGAAAAAAAAACAAAAAAACTGTTTGTGTGCGTGGAGGATCGTGGTATGAGTAAAGAATCCCCTCTTGCGTCCACGCATGATCGGTAGGCGATCCATCACTCTTTCTTCCTGTCGCCGTCCGGCTTCTCTCTCCGTTTCTCTCCTTCTCCGTCCCTTCCGTCCGTCCCTCTATTTCTCTTCAGGCATCCGAAAGAGCCGCGGCGGAAAGCGCGCATGAAAAATACAAACACTGGGTTTGGGGGATAAAAACTAGAGCGCATCCATGAACCCCTTTTGTGTGCTAGAGGGTTGGGAAACGGAGGGTGGTGGAAGATACGGCTCCACGCTTCGGACTCGGGGGGGGGGGGAGGCATAACTGTTCGGAGAGGGCTGTGACCACTGCAAGATGGGTGAGCGCGGATATTTAGGAGTGTGCTCGTGATAGATAAGGAAGGAATAAATCCAAAAACCTCGCCGGATTCTACTGCATAGAATCATTATTAACTTTGATAATAAAATGTACTGGAACGTAGCCAAATTTTCCCTCATCAATTTCCAATTGCACTCAGACTACCACCAAATCAGTTAAGGAATAATAGCCTTGTGCTTACTCTTCAATCTGACTTAACATCTACATCTAGATAAAATCCTGCGAGCTACCTCAAGGGTGTTTGGCAGGGGGAAACGATCGTACCATTGTTAATGGACGAACTATTTTTGATTCTATCGTTTTCGTGAGTTTCATGGTTTATATCGGTAAAAAATAGGGAAGTTAGGGATATTTTTAGGTGCCCGTCCAATTTCCGGAGAGAATGACTCAACCAGACCAATTGGCGGGAAACCGCCCAATCTGACATCACGTTCACCATTACTCAGGCAGTGAGAGCGGAGAGAAAACCAGGAATGAATTTTATTTTACGTTAATAATGAAGTGTGTGTAGAAAATACACTTATTTTCATTACAGATCACCAGTTTCGCCAAAATATTTGAATTTTTGGTTTCTAACAAAATTTCACCATTAATATTTTTCAAATACTGGGCACTTCCAATTTGTTTGGAAGAGGAGATTGAAGGAGGTGCTATTCGTACGGGATCATTACACGCGATTCAAACTTAAAATTTATAATTATTTTGCACATCCCGGCGTCGGAATCTCACAGCGGGAATGATTCCGCTTCAAACCTCAAATACTTAGAGGTAAATATGACTATACAATCAATAGGAATGTAACGAACAGGTGTATTGACATTGACAGGTGTGTAAGGGTACGTGCATTGGTGAGGTTGCAGAAGGAGCTCGCTTATAAAAAAATATACCATTTAGAGAGTATAAGGGTGGAGTTTATGAATGCCATGGATTAATTTCCTATTGAAAATATAACACATTGCTTTAGTTAATATGTGATTAAATACTAGATTTCTATTTAAGGACTCCTGTTTTCTTAAAATTAACAGTTTCAGGCATTACTTTATGGAAATTCAACATCACAAGGAAGTAAAACTTTGTATTTCCGCACAAACGTATTACAACGGCACGACTGGGTTCACCCGCTATGGCATCATCAGATACACATAAAATAGAGACGAGCTAACAACAAGTATATATACCCTCACGTTGAGTTAGGGGAGAGGGAAGGGAAAGGGATGAGGGGCGGATGACACATTTGCGTGATGTTAATTCCAGTGGGGCGAAACGTGCAACCACTTCAAAAATGGGGCAGTGGATGGAGAGCACTTCATTCGCCAGGTTATGTCTCTTTACGTGAAGGAGGATTTTCAGGTGTTCGAGGGCGTCTAACCTTTGCCCTCTTCTTAAGAATGGAATGGAGTAACGTGGAAATCACTCCAATGCCCTGCGTCAATTAGATGTTTTACAAAGTGTGACCTGTCGGGCTGGTTGTATGAGTAGGAACGGATATGTTCCTTTTTCCTTATATTAAAACTTCTACCTGTTGGTCCATTACAGATTGTGCTGCAATCTCCACACTGCCGTTTGTAAACACCTGAACTGACTGGTCACGATTTAGGTTGTTAAAAATGGACCCTAGATTTTTCTTGGTATAAAAAGCTATACTTCAACTTCGGGAGAAGCTTCGTCATATTTTGTGTTCTCTCGTTTAAAAACTGTATTCTCTACCAGCGGGGTTCGTTAATATCTTTGGACATGGTTTTTTAAATAAGCCTACCAGCCACGTCTTCTCGTTTTTTACGAAAAAGTTTATCAACTATGGAGGTAGAAATAACCATTCGCTGTGGCCATGTGTTTCATGATGTTGACCTCCTTATTAAAATTGTCTACCGAGAGTAGTATCGCCAAAAGTCTACTAATCATCAAGTGAAAAGAGGCTAATTTATGGGAAAAGAGGCTATTTTATGGGAAAAGAGGCTAATTTATCCTGTTCTCTAAGTGTTACCGTTTTTTCCGGAGGCTTGGTGACAACTTGTAATCCGATCTACAATTTATTTCTTATGGAACCATTGAAATGTAAATATTAAAGTCCAAATAGTTTAATAATTCTAATAAAATACTATTTCTTCGGGAAAAATTATCACTTAATGGCAAAGAAGTACGACTATCCAGAATTTAAAGAAAGTGGTCCTAAGAGCCATGAGCAGTAAGCATGATATTTCCAAATGAAGCAATATTGCATACCCTTGACTAAAGAAGGATAAACATTTCTTGAAGGTATGTTTCCCTACATTATAATACAGTAATTTTCATCTGTAAAGGAAATTATGTACGGCTGAAAATCTCCCAATTTCTCTGTTTGCTCACCTTTTTACGTGGAGTGGTATTTCATTAACCTTTCCGTGGGGGCAATGTTCAGTAGGGAATTGGGAACGCACAGCTTTGAATTGATTTTTTCCTGATAGCACTCACTGAAACAAAAGATTTTTATGAGTTATGCAGAAAAGTATTTCATTGGTAAAGGTGTGTCAATATTCCTGATACAACCCAAGTAAGCAGGCCTATCCGGCCATATCTGGTTGGCAAGAATCTTTTTGGCCGACCTTCAAAAATATTCACGTCACATAAGCCGATAATTTGGTTTCTGACAATATTGGGCCAGTTAAGAGTGAGGAGAAGGGTCAGACTGGCATTTCCTAGAACTTCCAGGATATGGTAATGGACACCCATTCACGACGGAGGTTCATGGCACTAAATGTATGACCGGTTCCCAGAAGAAATCAATGCGCACTACACTATATATTTGAAATAAAAATAATCGGATGATTCAACGATGAAATAGATTTTATTTTGTCACATTTTTTGATATCATCAAGCACTATATGCGAAATTTTCTACTTAGAAAATAACTATGAGGGAGTGTACTGATTAATTCATACCCCTACTCGGAGACCGGGTTTGTAGCCTGGTAAAAATACTACTTCCCCTTCAATTTAGGAGTACATGTAAGGAGCCTGCCAAATTCAGAAATCCTTCTGTTATATGAGACGTAAATTTTTATACAAGCAGGTTACAATGTAATAGAGAACGAATCGAAACTGAGTTGTGAAGCCACCTGCCACCTTGGTAGGCATGTGCATACAGGCTTGCTACTCACGATACAAGGGCAGGGTAGTAAGATTAATAACAGAATGCATTTTTAAAAGTCGTCAAACAAACAAAGAAAAGTGTACAAACTCGCCAACAAGTGTGGAATATATAGTTTTAAATGGTTAAATTTGAACCAGGTTAATAATAAAATCATCTAACAGAAGACTGATTTCCATCGACAAGTTCCATTAAAAGTCTTACAAAGGTAAACTGACGCCACTTCGATGAAATTCGGGCATGGTTTCATTGTTATTATATATCTTAATAAACAAAATAAGTCTATATGAAATTAACATTTATCTTTCTTTACAGATCAAAAATATTCCTGGAAACATTTTATTTGATACAACTCACTAATACTAATTCCACACAGAGATTCATTCATTCCGATTGAGTCGAATGAAATGGAGCACTGCTCTGCTAGTTCAGTAGGTACTTCGAGATCAAAATGGAGCGGAGGTTCTTGGGAAATTGCAAAATGATTTCGGCCAGCCTATACACATAATTTAATGGGTTGTGAGCCCAAACCATAGGCGTTTCAATCATGTAAATGCAGTGCCTAATAAACAAGATTATATCATGACGCATCATCTCAATGACATTATTTCAACTAATCTTTTTGGCTCCCAATAATTAGGTAAAAACAATAATGTAGTCCAAATATTGGAAAATGAGTAACCATTTTAAAATGATCTTATAAATCTCTACTCATTTTCGATTTTAAATGATAACAAGCCTGCAGATAATACTATAATACAAGGCAAATTTTGAATAGCTTATAATAGATATTCTATGTGTTTCCAAGTATTAGACAATATGAATTCACGAACTACGATTCTTCAAGCTAAAATAATTTAAAGGCGCTCATTACGCAATTCAAAACCCCTAATTTTTTTCTATTTCCGATTAGAGCTGAAATCCACTCATCGAACACAACCTTCTAATTACCTTATATTTCAGTAACCACTTCATCCCATGCATACACTTAAGTGAAATATAGCCCAAAGGCATCGTATATCTTTCATAATAGGTTTAAATCAGTTTTTACTTATCAATCTCTCTTTTCTTAAATAAAGTTCCCCAACGCCTGCGTGTTTCGCATTTCACTAAGCAATTTATTTTCTCCCATCGTGAGGCTAAGAATCCTCCTACCATTTCTTTTTCGTGTGCATAAAAACGATGGTTTGAATAGGAATAGTTTTATAAAAAGAATAGAAGAATATTGATTCTTATAAAATATTTTCATTCTATGCAAAGAAAAATGTTTGGTTCTATGGAAAACCGAAGCAAAGGAAAACATGACTGTTCTGAAGGCCATAATGATGGATCGCTAGTTTACAGGGATAAGATTATTCTCAACCACCTAACCCAATAAGAAAGTGCGTAAGTTGCGCACTTGTTCTTATTTAGCCCTTGTACAGTAAAATTACAAAGAGCGCGGAATGAAAACATATTATTTCCAAAGCGAGACTGACGAGGTAGCTTGGGATTAAACCTTATCCCGAGAAGATTTATGCACGGCTAGAGTTAAAAAGGAATTTTTCCCGAGCCATAATTCGACGACTTTTTTTCACACCCGAGGAGTGTACTCTTTGCCCCATTAAAATTCCGGCACGCTTCCTAGCACAATATGAATTCTGAAACCCGCACACGCCATGGAAGCATAGGTATCGCTTGGAGGGAAAGAAGGCTTGCACGACACGCGATCATGCGATTCCGTCACGCCGCATAGAGCCCGGCGCTGCCTCGATGCGTTCCGGCGAGTTTTAACGCATCGACGTCGCGAACGTGTTTACTCACACTCCTACGCCACGTGCACTTCACTGTAAATCAAAAGCAAGGAGTCAACTGTCGACGCCTTCAAACATCCTCCCTACAAGTTAAACCACTCCATGCCGGTTTTGGGCCTTTTTATCGTCTCGGAGAGCTCGTGCATATGAGCTTTTCAGCCTGCAAGCTTTTGAGCTCTATCCTAACAACTATATGCATTCATTATTTTGGCAAAAGTAGGCTGACATCCTTCTTCACTTGAGGATTTTCATTCATGCCTTCTCATGAAGGTGATAACGGGATACCTTTATAGTGGATTAACATAGATATTGAGAACTCTAACAAGATGTAATAGTGAATGTGATCTTTGATTTGTAGGCTTCAAAAAGATATAACGTAAGGTAGTTTGGACACATTTAACTAATGTACTGCATTAATTAGGAATACACTTTAGGAAAAAACCTCTCATGTGAAAACATTTTTTCAACTAGGCGGTGGGAGTAGGATATGTTCATAGGGTTGAAATAGCAGGGACCAAAAATTAGAAGAGTGTCATTTGTTCGGTAAAAATTTCCATTGTCAGCATAGTTTGTTAAATAATGCAGGGGCGAAAGAGGTAAAAGAACCAAAGAATAGAAAATTAATACAAAGGATTGGACTGATTAGCAGACAGGTGCGCAAATGACCAATCGTTTGGTTTTCTGCGAAGACTGAAGGACATTAGTAAAAACTGTAGAAGAGATACGAAGATCTTTCAATATGTCCCCAGAAAAAGGTAGATAAACCAATTATTTTGAGTAGATTTTTTATTTTAATTTTTCAGCATAGTCTCCTTTTATGTGTATACATTTTTCCTAGCGTTTCTCCAACTTTTTTAAGCCGTCCAAAAATAGAATTTCGCAAGGTATGTACTAAAAATAGCCATCTATTTCGGCTATGACCTTCTCGTTCGACGTGAATTGTTTTTCGTCAGGCCATTTTTTCAAGTTTAGAAATAAAAAGAAGTCGCTGGAGGCAAAACCTGGGTAAAACGATGGATGCTGTATTAAATTAAATTGTAATTCCACGATTTTCACCAACGAAACTGCGCAGGTGTGCACTCGTGCATGGCCTTGGTGGAAGAAAATATTTCTTTGCTAAATGAGGAGGTTTTTAATGATTTATTCGGTCAATCGGTGCAAAAATGGCACATAATACTCTCCATTTATTGTTTTTCCTTTTTCCAAATGAGAAATGTAGATAATTCCGCGAGCATCCCAAAAAACCGTTGCTACCACCTTACCGGTCGATTTCACCGTCTTTGCCTTCTTCGGAGCCGAATCGCACTTTACAAATACACTGTTTTTACTGTTTCTTTTGTCTCTGATGTATAGTAATGTATCCATGTTTTGTTAACAGTTAGGTATTGACGCAGAAACTCGCAAGGGTTGCTAAGGAAAAGCGCTAAACCAGCCTCCGTGTCGATCACACGATTGCGTTTACTTCCATTGAGAGCAAACGCGGCAACAATCTTTCCGAGATTTTTTTATACCCAATTTTTCGTGCAATATTACAAACACTGTACCTTGTGATATGCCCGTGGCCTCAACTATTTCGCGAAATATGATTCGTCGATCACTCAAAGCCATATCGTGGATTTTTGCAATCGTTTCGGAGGAAGTCACTTCTACTGGACGTCCTGGACGATGGTTATCATTTGTGGATGTGCGGCCACGTTTAAACTCATTTCCACAATTGTAAACAGTCACCAACACAGAAGAAGATGTACCACGAACTTCATCCAATTTGGCTTCGATATCTTTCGGTAATTAACCTTTTAAATATAAGTGTTTCGTCACCACACGAAACTCCCTTTTTTCCATATTTGTAAAATACAAATGTTTGTTGCTATGTTATCAAATAAAATTGTTGCTATAGAAACCACGTGACCAATATGGCTGAAAATTTTACAGCAGTCTAATGAGGGATGACCCTTACTAAAAACAAACCTTTTGCGATTCTATCATCGCCAATGATTGGATTTTCT
Organism: Platycnemis pennipes; assembly: GCA_933228895.1. Taxonomy (NCBI): domain Eukaryota; kingdom Metazoa; phylum Arthropoda; class Insecta; order Odonata; family Platycnemididae; genus Platycnemis; species Platycnemis pennipes. The sequence continues at coordinate 106,450,115 of OW121854.1, read as the reverse complement.
AAGTACTTATTGAACGACCCACGTACGTATGAAAGCCTGTGCTGTGTCACAAATCAGAACGGAAGAGATTTTTGAAAAGTAAAGAAGCTTTAGTGTGTATTAAGGTATGGCGGCATGAAATAGAACACATAAGGAACATTCAATAATTTTATGTATGCTCATATAATATCATTAAAAGGTACACGAGTACGGGCAAGACGTAGAGAATCGCGCTGGAAATGGAAGCAGTCGCGAAGAAGAATGAATAAAAGGCGAGCTCTGAGTCAAGATGTTAAGAAAAGATTAGATGAAACTTGTCATTCCAACAATTGCAAAGTATTGCTGAAAAACAAAACTACTTTTAATTGACATTTCAAAAAGAAGACAGTAGTGAATTTGATGCGTCGGAAATATGAGTCTCCCGAGGTATCTACAGATTTACAAGAGGAAAACCAAAATGACCGTGTTCATTGTTGTTATAAGAAAAATTATTTTTTTAAGAAAAATTCGAATACCAATAAAGTTGATGTTTGAATGAACAAATGCCAATAGATCACAATGACACAAAGAGGATAAATTCCTAGCTGACGCGGAGTTAGAGGAAATGGTTTGTATGGTCTTCAATTCATTATGATCGTGTAATATTTAAGCGAAAGTCTACGACTAAATATTAAGAGCAGATATTTTAACATGATGTTTTTACCTACATCTACATAATACCCTGCAAGCCACCACAAAGGATGCTTGGCAAGGGGTGAACTCACACCAAACATTCACTACATATCCTGCATAAAAAAAAATTAGTAATAATATGCTAGTCCAAGCTTCAATTTTTTACCTACTAGCAAGATGTATGACTGGGAGATTTCTCAGTGTCGCGAGAAAAAAGTTGTTGAGTACGTCCCCTATTTTGACGTTTCCATACGTCATAAATACATTGTTATAATGCCGAGGTTATTAGTTACTTTCTTATGTGGTTATTGCTACATGCCTCTATTTAGGTTTTTTCCTAATCTTTGAATAGAGCACTTAAAAGTTGTGACATGTTTAACCCTTCCCCTTTACTCCATTAATGACACTGAATCAGGTCTCTAGCTTCTTCATATTAGTGACCTACATTACCTTTGGTAAAATCAGTTCACATATCCCTTAGTAGTTTTTATAGTAGGTAAGGCGTATATGCTTGGGTTCTATTTTTCTGAACTTTCATTTCATATTAGTGGTGAGTATGGCTTAGGATGCCAGTTAAACCTGGTCGGAAATAAAAAATGTTTTCCTTACTGTGGTTCACGAAAGGACTCTTTGACCCTCCATTCAAATGCACTTCTCAACTATATTTTTAGAGAGTATAATATATATTTTATTTAAGGTCTTATCATGTATTATATTTTCCTAGTAATTATATTTCCCTAATAAGCCAGGTATTTTGGCAACGGATCGTTTATTGTAGTGTCACCACATCAGACAGCTTTCCACTTTCCTTTAAACGCCACAAGTAAACAGTTTCTTTGATAACTTTATTTCATATCGTTGTGTGCATTAAATATGAACAAATTATACCTAAATGGTCGATCACGAACTGTTACTCGTTAGTTTTTTCAACTTTTCAATATTGGCATCGTATTATTGAAATAAAAATGGTGCAACTGGAATTCTCGGGGCTTGCAATTAACACTGTGCATGTGATTTCAGAGTAAATCTTGGAGATGAAAAAAACTTTTTTATGGTTTCAATGATAGATAAGCTCAATTTTTCCATTTATGTGCAATATTTGAAATTATCCTCGAATTAGCTACCATAATTACCTATTCATTTTTTTTCTTTTCCGGAAGAGTAAATCTAGAATTTGGAGTGACACACTAATAAAGTTTAGGTAGGTAGCATAATGACCCACTTTTGGAGCCAATTTACTTCACCCAGAAAGTATGAAGGAGCGTAAGAACGCCAGCCTTTTTTGCTCGCACCCACCCCTATCTCTCCAATTACCTAAAGTAAACCCCCTACTCATTCAACCCCCGCCCTAATTGCCCACCTTTGCTAAATGGCAAAACTTGATGAGCCACAAACCTCCCACGTTTACGGTTACCATTAAACTACGCTCAATAATAGAGAGGAAAGAAAGTTTTGCGAGGTCACCCAAAACCCATCGGAGAACTCGGAGTCAAAGAGTGAGCGGCTGAGGTTTTCCGTAACCTTACCCGTGAACTCATTCCAAGGCGGTCAGACTACAACCACGACCCACGTTATACTTCCACATCGCTTTATATACGGTGTGCCGTAGTCGATAGAGCAGAGAAGGGTAGTGTGTTCGTCAGTTTACCGTGGTGAAAATTTGGGAAAATCTTTACCCCATGCTTTTACTTGGGCAGCATAATGGTCGGAGTGGAGCAAAGTTCACCTCTCAAACTAGAGGCTTAGGTGGTGCGCGATGAATACTTCCACACGCAAACGAAGTTACATGCTAGAGTAGTCGTTAATGGCCAATGTTAGAGAGTGGACACTAATCAGCATGTAACGGTACTGATGGCAACTTCATCGTGAGAATCACTACATAGTAAGTAGAGTAGGCCTTCACCCTTTGGAGATGCCCGCAAAGTGGATTGAGGAGGAATGACCCAAAAGTAGTTATGGTGTTGAGTCTATTACATATTTAGGTACTAGGAGAATTAGGAACTCTATAGATTTTTACTGGAAAGCAAAAAAGTATAAAATTATGCACCTTGAATAGCTACACAGTACCAAACCAAAGAAGGGAATACTTCACGTAACAGGGATCGGGTTGGTGTGGTGGCTAGAGTACTGGCCTCCCATCTCTAGGTCCCGGGTTCGTTTCCCGGCAGTGGTGGATTTTTCAGTGGAAAACCGGTCCCCACTTGAGTGCTTAGTGGAGGGCATTTAAACTTCAGTACTCCGTCCGTCGGATGGGACGTTAAGACGTGGTCCCCTTGGTGACTTTCGTTAAGAGTAGGGTAATGCCGACACCGGGTTTCTCTCCACCCTTTCATCCGTTTCCTGAAAACTCCTACCACTACCCAATTACCCACCTATCCTAAATGGCGCCAATGACATCTGCTTTCGGTCGCCTGTCCTGAATAACCAACCAACCAATTCACATAACTTGTTTAGCAACTCAATAGCAATACATAATACTTATAATAGTATACAAATATTTGAACTTTTACTATCATATTTGCTTTATTTGGTGGTAAATTATTTATAAAACTTTCTCTGTAAGGATTTAACGTTACAATGGCATTAAAGGTATGGCATACGAGTAATAAGACACATTAGGTTCCAATAAAACTTGATAATTTTCTTATATTAATAATAAATTGTTAAAGTAATTGTCCAAATTATGATTTTCTATATAAATTAAACTAAAGATCCCCAGCTTAAATAACATTTCCAAGTTATTTTGATATAAAGAGAATTTACAGCTAATAGGGTAATGCAATACAGCAATCAATTATATATTTGAAAGGACTAATGCATTTTATTAATTTAAGGCACACAAGGTAAAACAAAGAGTTTAAAAAACTTATTTTCCAAATTATTCCTGAATACATTGATGTAAAAGCAAATAACGAGCAATAGATGATATTTTTGGTGACCGTTATGAAGTTTCAGCAGGACAAAGGTATAGGCCCATAATCTCTGGAGTAGCCCTGCCACACACCCTTGTGGTGGCTTGCGGGGTTTCGCGTAGATGTATGTATAGATGAAGAGGTGCTTTGATTAGTATCTACATCTGTAAAGGACAAGAATCGTTTTCTGCATTGTGTGAGAAATATTTACTCATTTTGGTGAAATATTTGAGTAGCAAGTAAGGAAGTATCAAGAATTTTACTTCAAGACAGCAAATACAATTATAAACACCTTATTTTAAAAAATGAGAAGAAAAAAATAGCAAATATTTTCATAACTTTTAATCTTCGCCTAAAAATCTTTCATTTTTAGCGGAAATGGACTGGAAAAAGGCTTTGCGTGGAAGACCGTAATGTGAAGGATAACTTATTTCGTAAACAAGGTGATCGGAAAGAGGAAGTCGACGGAAAAAGAAGACCCCTGTAGGCTGAGCAAAAATCAATGTTTCTGCGCACGTATTGAGGCTGTTGAAGCAAAAATATGTTCCAATTTATGAAAAGGTTTTCACAACTACGCTGCACGCTTTCTCTGACGAGTTATGCATGAGGGAAGAATTTCGAAGGGTACTCGTGAGACCAGGTTTTATTTTACGGCGGCGCCTTCACGCGATGGATTAAAGAGAGGGAAACGGGATGAGGGTGGTATAAGGAACGTTATATGCGGCGAATAAATTGCATGTGGAGGCATTCTCAATAAGTGCTAGTTCCTCAGTTTTTATAAATATAATAATACAATAAATACATTTTTATAAATACAATAAAAGGCATAATCATTTTAAATACATCCAATTTCGGTATATTGGGTATTATTATGCATGAAATATATTTATGAAACTTCTTTAATGCATAGAACACATTGCATGATGCTTTGGCTAAGAGTCCGCGAGCCACATGAAGAAATTTAAATTCTAAATTTGTTATAAAAGTACATGTTCGGCTCTTATGTCCCAAAACCTTATCGACAAACGTTCTTCTCAAAAACTGTTTAGAGACGAGAGTGTGTTTAAACTGCTCGTAGTATTCAGAAATTGGGGCAATACTATAAGAATTCCTTTGGCACCCAGAAAATTAATTTCTTGATAAGTAAGCGTACGCACAACTAATTGAGTAGCCACATTCATGGCATTAGTATTTAGTATTTATAATTACATATTAACGTTCAATGAAGAAATCTCTATGTGTCTAGATTCATGGGAGATTCATCTTTTTGCTGATAGGTATTTCATATAATTGTTCATGTAATGCGCTGTTCTCAGCTCGATGGCATTCCTGCAGGAAAATCTGTAATTCTTACTTATTGCAGTATTAGGCAAGTTTCCTTGCACTATCCAAGAAATCTAATACAATTCATTTGTAACGCAAAGAAAGCTTTTTTCCTTCTTGTATAATACACAGATTAGGAGGGTTCCTTTTTTCAACTCCTATTCAAATCCTTTTATTTCTCAAACGACTGTTTGAGTAATGCATCAACGCGTGTGTATCTTGACATTATGGAGCTCACAGTTTCTTTCGGCGAATGAGATCAAAGTAAATGTGATGCAATAATTTTTAGTAAAATTTTATATTCTCTATCTCCAGTCCTTATTCAATTGTTGTAGTATGGACATGTATTCTAAGAATAATGTAGCATTTAATGGATAAATGTCATAGGTTGACACTTAGTTTTTCAGTTCGCTAAAGACATATTACATATTTAATAATATGATTTAATTCTTTCCCGGCGATTCATTTTGGTAAAGTCTTCTCGGGCTTTCCACCGGGTTAAATATTTAGATAACACCAACGTTTCAACGGACGACTCGTCCATTGTGAAGACGATGGACAAGTCGCCCGTTGAGACGTTGTTGTTACATAAATATTTAACCCGGTGGAAAGCCCGAGAAGACTTTACCTACATATTTTATGTCTTTACAAGATATTCGAGGGACTATTGAATTCAAAGATGGGAAAATCAATGACTCGTACGAATTAGCAGGAGCCATAAGTGAAGGATATATAATGTTGAATAATAAAAGAAAGAAGAGATTAGATTACAGAATAATTATGTTAAAAGCAGCGATAGAAACAATTTGAATTTGACTCCTATGTTCAATAAAATGCATGAGGCCTGATTTTCAGTCTTTGATATTCCTATCTGTTCCACCTGTGGCAAAGAGGCTTTTTATGACATTTAGTATCGTTTTCTTTATTAACTCTAGAAAATAAGACCAAGAAGTGTGAATTCCGGATCTTATGATCATGAAACATGAGGTTTAATCAATCTTTCCTAAAATACTCCAAATATTTAATCTGTTCAACGAACAACTGTTCAGTAACTCTAGTTCAATAGGTCCTATTAATAGAAATTATGGATTGCTGAAAGATAGGGCATCAAGAACAACGTTAAGAGATATTTTTTTGGAGAATTTAAATCAGTGCTTTGAAGGCATACCCCCTAACCTTTCGAGAATACATGCGATAGCTACTAATTTAGATTGTGAGCTGCATCCTGGGATGTAAAACACCCCTGCTGCTTTATTAAAGAAGCTCTGTAATTGGTTATGAGCAGCACTACGATGAAATCTCTTTCATTTATCCCCATTGTGTTTCCTGCTAAAACATGAATATGAATATGCTGTTTCAGCCAATGCATCGAATTAAAACTTTCTAAGAATTCAAAGAGAAAAACACATGAAACCTCAGATACAAGCAAAACAATTTTTTGCATAAAAACTTTGCAACCCCTTTAATGATTGTTTATATAGTTATCGACCGTGTAGCTAAACATTAACACATTTGTCATTGAAAATATAATTACAACTACTCACGTTTTCTCTATTATAAATTTAGGCTTCACCAACCATTTGTAAGTTTCAATTCCTTGAACTAATTTCAATAAAAAAATAAAATTGAAAAATGAAACCTCAAACACAAGTAAAACAATTTTTTGCATAAAAACTTTGCAACCCCTTTAATGATTGTTTATATAGTTATCGACCGTGTAGCTAAACATTAACACATTTGTCATTGAAAATATAATTACAACTACTCACGTTTTCTCTATTATAAATTTAGGCTTCACCAACCATTTGTAAGTTTCAATTCCTTGAACTAATTTCAATAAAAAATTAAAATGTACCTAATAACAGAACAGCAATTAAAATAATGGATACCAATAATACTATTTATAGAAAGGACTACTCATAGTATATTACGTTATACTGCTAAACGCCGGGAATCTGCATCTGGTCCATAATATATGCATATGGTGTGGCTCAATATTTCCCTCAAATATTAAATTTCAATGAATTCGTCTTGCATACGAGGTTGCATTAAGGTTGCAAGGTTCTTGTATACAAGTATGGTGTGCCGTATCTTAAATTTATTCTGGCCTCTTTGCTACCAGTTAACTTAGCCATCTTCTGCTCGAAGGGTAGGGGTGCGTATGAAAGCGGCGATGTTCAGCTATCGCTAGCAAATACGGTTAGCGTGTTTAAAATACAGAATTATATACATTACACATTAGTAAATATACATTATTACAAATAGAACTTAAATATAAATTCGAAAATTATTTTATCTACCATTTTAAAATCACATCGTTCCTTGTGACTATATGTTACTAGTTGAGGGGTAACCTTATCATATTGATACACAGATTATTATCGCAATGTTAGAAATTTTCAGCTGAATAGGCCAGCTGAATATATAGAGGTCCTGCAAGCCTCAAAATTATGTATTTTCCTATCAAAAGCGTCGACTCAATAATTATCCACCTTGTGTTCCTACTTCTTGGTCTACATTGAGCACTTCAAGGGAATTTATTGCCGATCCACTGAATATTAAAGCACTATCATTTAAATTCCCTTTGACGCTTTTGTGCAAAATTGACGGCGGCGCCATTTTCTGTTCACACCAAAGGAGGCGGGCGAGATAGATACTCGCTCGACCGTTTCTGAGCATCTTTATTTCTCAATATGCTTCCCGCCTTGGAAAAACACACCCCTCATATTTCTAGGAAGGTTTCCTCGGAGAGGTGCATATTGGGCATAATAAGAGCATATAAAGAAGCTCGATCTTCCTCTTCTACTGAAAGAGCTGATGCGCGTGCAATAGCAGAGATGAAACGGAGTGCTAAAAGTCGAAGATGAGAGATATTGGGAATTTGTGGCTGCTATAGTGCTGAATACTTTCATTATAGAGCGTTTAAGTCAGAATTCCAGCAATGAAAATACTATGCGGAAAAAAATGAGAGCTCTGTGTAGTAACCCTCTTGTTCAATATTCCGTACATGGGAGAGAATGTAAATCGATGACCCTTAACGTCTTTCGTTAATAATGGGTTAATGTGATACATCGAGAAACCTTAGACTTTATCGGGAGATGATATGAATGAAGTGTTCTCGGGTTTGGCACAGGTGAGGTTTCCATTGTCCGTCAAAATATCGGCAATAGACCTTCCATTGTTTGTCGAAACGTCTGATAGAGAAGACCTTACCAATTTCCAAGCCAAAGAACACCTCATCCTGATGCTACACCTTTCCTCAGTTCTTCTCAATTTCCTACATGTATAGGACCCGCTACCTATCCACCTTTAATACTACTTGGCGATTGCTGCTTCTTGTCCACCCATCAGTCCGTCGGTGAGTTCACTCCCTCTATATCGGAAACGGTTCGTCCTGGAGAAATTCCGTAAACTGCGTTGTGTTTCTAGCACTCTGAAAGGTCCATTTAGGAAGCATAATTTCTCTTAAGGCCAGAGTCCAATTCCTGGTGGCAATTGCTGTTTGATTTTAAGCTATATATTGAGCCGAATTTGAGCTATCGTCAGCTCAAATTTGGCACCATCCCTTTATGGAAAATTGAAAAAAATACTTAATATCTACCCTCTTTATTAACAATTTCACTCCCTTCCGTTCAATTTCAACAGGCACCTTCAGCTAATAAATATATTATGATTCCTTTATACCCAATATATTTTGAAGCATTCTCGTATCTACTACACCTACTGTTACTCAAAGCTCTATACCCATGGATCCATATGCATTAGTGTGGTGGTCTTGTTGGGTTTTATACCTATATCTACGACATACCCTGCAAGCCACCTTGAGGGTGTGTGGCAGGGGGTTTTCATGCAACTGAACGTAGAATTTGAAAACTAAGAATAACTGATGGTTTAAAAAATTAGTTCTCGATATTTTCATTGACCTATAATAACCATATTGGTCACCTGACTGTGATAAGACGTATCTGGATGCCTAATTTAATCAAATGCTGAACGTGATGTGGGACAACATGGGCGATGCATGGAAATCACAGAAAGTAAGAAGAGACATGGAAACTTATTTGCTCCCATCACTGAGAGTACCTCCTACCTATCCTCAAACGACATGTCTCTGAGGAGGAACTTTTACCATCTGGAATATACGACATCGCTGTCTTTGCTTTCAGAAGCGATTAAATATTTCCCGTGTCAGAAAACGAAACAAATCCGTTTTCGGAGTACATACATACTTTTTTTTTCGTGTTTCGAAAATGGGAGCGAATTAGGTGGAGGAAATAAAAACAACAAAGGGAGTTAATTAGATAGAATGGAGTGGGGAGAAGGGAGATTTGAGCAAAGAAGTAGGAGGGGATAGTGAACGGGGGCGGAACTAGTATCTGAGGGTGATAGGATGCTGAAATCTGAAACTCTTCATCGATTTAACAACTCCAAGAAAACAAAAAGAGAAAAAAGGGAATAGATAATACCAAAACAAGGTAAACATACTTTGGATATATATTTGAAGATGAAAGAAATAGTATTGGTAATACACTTTCAAGAGGTAGAAAGAGTTTGATTGATTCATGAAGATGTCAACAAGTATTTATGACCATTAACCAAATGTCTGTAGATGGAGCTCCTTCTCGAGGGTGTTTTTGGATCCTGTGGGATTATCTCGTATAAGTAACTAAGGACACGTTGTGCAAACTCGAATGGTTCGCAAATTAGGTATGCTTTAATCGCTCACTACAATCTAACTCAATTCTCTCAATAAGGGATATTGTTACGAGCTATTGAAACACAGAAACGTTTGCGAGCTATTCTTGTTAGTACCACGTGACATCTAGAATACCTATTCCAGAAAGTACCGACAGTTTTAAACATATCCTCCCTCTGGACGAATTTGTATGTAAATACCATTTAATGAATGTAGCAGATAAATCTGATGTCATAGCTGTTATAATTGAATCCCTCGCGATTGTTAGCAAAAGTTTTGATTGCTAAGTCGAGAACATTCCCGCTTCAATACTCAATCCGTTGGATGTGACGTTAAACCGTGGGTTCTATAACACCTTTTGTTAACAGCAATGTAATGCCAATACCGAATTTCGCTATCATTTCTCCATGTTTTGATAAATTGCTATCTATACCTAATATATCACCTACTATGCATGTTGAATATGACTTTATTTATCAGTCAACCTCACCGAAAACTGCTAATACCACTACGTTGAGGAACTTAAAGTAACCTTAGTATTACCTTCGGAATAATTTCCTACATTGAAGAATTCAATGGCCCAAAAAACATTAAGCTTAGATCAGATATTAATTCTGCTCTCCAAGGGATTAGAGAAGAAGGGAAAAATGGCATTACTATGTAGAAAAAGGATTATGTGAATCGCTTTAAAAAGTTTAAAAAGTAAATAATTAAAAATAACAAATATCCTCTGCCTCTTTGCTTTCAATGGTAATAATTGCTTGTTGCCTTGCCTATTCAGATTATAGCAAAGAAAGCTAAGATTCTACCTGGAAATATTGAAGATGGATTCCAATATCTAAACCACAAATAACTACATTATGGTATCATTCTGAACATATGTGCATAAGTGATATTGAGTTAGTAGCCAAACAACAAGAAACTTATAACAGGATGAAAAAGAATACGAGTAATTCTAAGAAATAAGAAATGCCGAGGAAAATTCAAATGAATGATGAAATATCTTCTCAGTCACAGACATGATGTACACCCACGGTCATAGATATCTCTCCGATAACAATTGCCATTAATGCCCTATTTTTATTTCCCCCTGGCATAGATTTCTGGAATTCTGACTTTCCAGTTATTTGATACCTTTACCTTCCACCAGACTTTAGGCCCCGCTTTTCCTGCCTCCGTTTGCCCTCCATCCTTTTTCGGCTCGCGCGTCATGAATTTACAAACTTGCTTCAAAGCTTCAAGATAAAGTTTAACAGCGCAAATGAAATCAATGAAAGGCAGTATAAGGGGACCGTAGTTGTCGTACATTAATGGCAATTGAGAGAGTTATTTTAATGGGCCAGTTTTGTTATTTAATGAGCCTAAAAGATGATCTCAGTGTCCTCATTATATATTCCTTTCGACTTGAACAAGGCAGTGACCCGCCTATATCAATGAACTATTGATTTGTAATCTCTTTATTACAAAAAATCCGCATTTATAGGTTTTTTAAAATAGAAGACTCACAGGAAGGCGGAATTCTAAATTCATACGTAGGTACATTATGTTTTTTGGACATCGACATCATTTACTTCGGCCATTTACCTGTTAAAATATGGGCTATTGCTAGATCATAATTTATTACCTTTAGAAAAGGGTAAGAAAATGCGTTCATAAACAAAAGAAGATATCACAACCTTTGATCTACTTACCGTTTTCTTCTTACATTGCGTCTAAAGCGTGACAGGGCACAGAATACGAACTTAAGCAACGCAATTTCAGATGCTAAGCTCAATAAACATTATTATTAACTGATACGAAATTAACTTCATTTTGTTTGTTTTTATTCATTTTACCAATCAGCCTATCTCCCAATAATATTAAAAAAACTCTGGTGTCATCTATGAAAATCCTGATGCCTACATCAGGCACTATAAATGCTCAACGTGTTCTCTTTTTTTGTATTTGTAAGACATAAAGCCGATGGTCCATTTCATCTCACGTCCATATTATTTGAAATACGTCCGGATTAAAATGGATGGCCTTCAGGTTACAACTGGAGAGTCGACAGTGCAGCGCGACAAATGACCGAAATGGGTCAGCTTTATCTCCTGATCCCTGAGATTTCACGACAAAACTTAAGTACCTGCAGGCCAGGTGCGAGGTTTTCCATGTCTAGGGAGGCAATTTGGTCGAAATATGTACCACTATACCACCATTCCTACGCGGAATCAGCCATCGGAGCAATCGCATGCTATCTATTGCTCTCGCAAGCACGGAATCAACTGCGTGAGGGTTTCCGCAGCTTGTCTGCCTCTTCCTGGGCTATCAGCATTCTCCCACTCTACGTCCCTTCTCTACGTATTTCCATTCCCTCTCCGACGTCAAACGACTCGTGATTCCCTGCCTGAACCCAGCCCGGTCCGTAGATGTTGGGGCGGTGTTTGACTGGGAGGGAGCTGGAGGTGAAATTCACGCGGTGAAGTGGGTCGAGATCGCTACCTTGAAAATGGGCCAGTACGCTCCTCGTCCCTCGGAGGAAGGCTTTTGCCTCTTCATGGCATTCCACGGCCGTTCTCGAAAACCACGATGGGCTCACCTAGTGGTTCTTCCCCCCTTACCCCCCACCACAGTAGCGAGCCTTCTCTCCTTGATTGCTTGCCCGTCTAGCGGCGATTTCCACTCCGATAAAGGACGCCTGGGACCGTTCCGGTGGGTGTTCAGCGACCCTTTACCACCCGAATTGATGGTCATTGCCGTTATTAAACTAGAGTCCGACCGTCTAGTTTCACGGCTGAAGTATAGAAAGTACTCAGTCGCAAATCACTGCCCGTCAAAGCCATTCACCAAGCGTATGGGCACATTAGTCCTGAGCGGATAGACTTCAATCAGTAAGTAAAATGAATGCTATGAAATGCAACTCTACTCTTTTAACTATATCTCACGTCATTGTACACCATTATGTACCAGCTGTCTTTCACCTTCGCTTCGAACGCAATAGTTTATCACATGCTCCATTATATTATATCTAAAATCTACTTCATAAAAATTTAAGAACTTCCAACTCAAGAACTATGCAGTTCTTTCGAAAACTTATAACCATGCAAACAAATCTTCTCAAAAAGCCAATTATATTCGATTGATCGACTTATATATAATATAATATATAATTATATATATATATTTTTCGTAAAGCCTGTATACCCTATATATTTTCATAAATTTCGGAAGCCTGAAATTCATGCCATACAAGAATTAAAGTACATCTATTAAATAAAAAGAAATCGTATGCATTAGATTCCTAAAGTTAATAATAGAATATTATGGAGTTCCCGAATCGGCATAATGTAAAGTAAATGAGCACACTGCCAGAGTTTAATTTTGGAGACTTTCACGTAGATTTTTGACTTAGTTTTCTTAAAATTAATCTTTCTGAAGAACGTCGCTAAATTTGTATGTCCCAACCAATTTTGGGTGTATAAATGCGCCAAAGGATATATTTTTGGTTCGTTAATTTATTTCCACATCCATATCCGTGTATCCATATTATTTTCACCATTGAATTTTTTATAAAATGTGTTTTATAATACTATGATCCATTGCTTACTCTATTGATTAAGTATTGCCAAATGAATTTCCGTAGCTAATTTTAAGTTGAAATTAATCCAACTTGAAACCCATTCAGTTCTTCCAACGATAAGGAAGTAAGCCTCACTCGTAGTTACCCTACCTTTAATGCGACGAAATAATATCCTGGTATGTGTTTTTGGAGCTCTAAGGATACATAGGAGTCTATGAATATGAAAACTAGTAAACTCAAAATAATGTATATAATAAGGTACATCATGGCCTTTGAGTTAGCGAATCCATAATAGCTGAATTTCTTTAAAAAATAACATTTCTTTCCTAAGTAAAACCTTTCTTTAGATAAACCTCAATTATTTAGTAATATAATGGAATTTTTCATTGGAAAACTCTACCAAAAATCTAAGTTTAACTTATAAGAGTTATTGTCGATGTACGTACACAAATTTTCCCGTATGTTAGTACCTTATTGTGTCAAAGGTAAAAGATAATATTACTGAAACATTCAAATTAAAGAAATAATGTGGGTTTTTGGTTATTTTAATTTTGGAGTTGGGAGGAAAAAGATTACTGTCCATATTCTGAATGATTAATAACCATAACCAATTTCTTATTACCTTTGTCTTGGAAAGCAGTCTGCTATTAGCCTTGAATAATCTAAACTTTTATAACGATAACATATGAAAACACTTAATCATCAGCCATGAAAGGGAGGTGTCTCTTAAACGAGTGAATTAAATGAGTCGACATAGACGCAGCACTATTGGACCCCTAGGAGTAAATTTCGCTATGGTAGTTCCTACATTATCCATCTAAGAATTCTTAATTCATATGCACGGCTATTATCCAAAATGATGTCCATTCCCTTGCCTGAGGTGTTATCCTCAAGTCACTTGAGACCATGGAATAAATCACTCATGACAGCGGAACTCGGATTACAAACTGCAGTTCCTCATGCCCCGGAAGGCAGGTTTCATTGTGGGAACCATTCCTTACACACGTTCTGATGCCAAAAGAACACGTACCCTCAAGTCGTAAAATGCCATTAGGGCATCTTTCAATGGAAGCAGAAGATATTTTAACTCCGAGAGCCTTTTTTGGCTCACGACGAATTCCAGTTGCTCGATGGACTCATGGATTGTTTACCTTCCGGTTTAAACCGTCTTGTAGTCCCATTTGTCAAATTACTGGATGAAAAATGATAATATTCCAGTCGCGAGTTCTAGAGAAAATGCTAATGTCCTACCTCTATTTGGAATTTTTCTTCTTGAAAAACATTAGAAGGATGCAAAAGAAATATGCAGTAGCAATGGAGCAAATGATGATCACAATGTGCGCTATACGTTCATCACGTCATAAAATACTTGCAGAACTGTGCATTACAATGTTTCTCCGCGCAAAATCTAGCTGGTAGAATCATAGGTTTGGAATGAAAAAAATATAAATGAGAAATGATTCTTTTTTAGAGCGTCATCAGAAACGTACGTGTTTTTTATAACCGAAACTGTTTTGACATCTGTACAACACCAAATATGTGCTACGATAAATATATTAACTTCAAATGCATATAATTTATTTATTTACAACCGTGTAATTTTTATCTCGACTTTTAGGCAATAACACCATCATATATAATATTTTTCAATGAATCCAAGAAATGTGTGAAATGCTAAAAAAGCATTAAAAAGACCCTTGGAAACCTAAACGGCATTTTTAAAGACAGAAACACTCTCCAAAGCTCTAAACGTTTATAATATGTTAAAAGAACTATTAGTAGTGGAAAAACGTAAATGATTTATTGTTCATTTGAGCATGCTCCTCTCGGAGTCACTCCCACCTCTATACGAAGTCAATTTTCCTTGTTTGCTTCTTGTCATGGAAGAATAATTTTCATTTCCTCTCAAATGGACATGTATTGATGAAATAATAATTCATGCATTAAATTAGAAACCTAATAATATGAAAACCACACTAATCAGAAGCTATAAAAATATAGGCTATTTTATTTTAAATTCTAAAATAGATTTGCACCAATGTTATGATTGATTTAATATATAAATAGGCACAGAAAATTATAGATACAGAGAGAAATTCCTAATTCTGGATAACGGATTATAGATATGATATTGACAAAAATTTTAAACTGCGATCAAATTTTATCAATGATTTATGGTAAAAGTAATTAAAGCATGGCATTGAATTGCCAAATAATCTCTAATAGTATTATTTATACCTAAATAACTTTTGAAATTTGGCCAATTTTCAAATTAAATGAAATACCAAATGTTTGTTAATTATCAAAACTGCATGAATGTCCTTCATATTGACTCCTTTGATACTAAAAAACAATTGAAAATGACAATTTATTGAGAACAGTAAAGAAACTGACATTTATTGTAAAATACTCCCAGATATAATGAACACAATAAGAATATTAAGTTCATTTACAATAAAAATTAAGTCCCATTCTCACTTCTAAGCGTTCAGATATACCTATTCAATTAACCATTATGAGAATCCTTCCTGAGACTCTTTTGTCTTGCCCTAATTTACGTAGCCATCTATCGCATTTAAATCGCTCGTAGTGCAAACTTATTTCAACTATGGCTTTCAACTTTCATCTGTCTGAATAAAAGTTAACTCGATTATTGGTGGAAAATGAAGAGCTTATTGCTTTTTTTGACTATGTATTTTCTTAGGAGTTTAGTAAACTCGCTTACCTTTTTGTTTAATGTGTGCTATCAACACAATAAAATTTTATGAAATATTTTTAAAACACTTTTCAAAAATTGAAATGTAATATAATCAACAGGGAATGCGTAGAATAGAATTTGTGAAAATTAAATTCCTTCTGCTCAGTAATATAAACGCAAAAATTAATAAAGCATTGTGCATGAAATATATCTTTCCAGTTCGTTCATGCTATCAAGAGTTCAACATAAGTGTGAAATTTAAACATAGGTTTTATATAACAAAATGTGATAAATAATTTTATTAGTCATTAAGGAATGGAAATATTTCTTGATTTATAACGACGTCAAGTACCTTATAAAATTGTAAATCGTGTATATTCCAGATGTACCTAATTTTATTTAGATAAACGAAATGCATCCCACATCCAAGTCGTACAACATAATCATTATTAAAATCTATTCATCGTAGCGAAATCGATATCAAAAGCAATTTGAAACATATAACCAATAATTTTCCACAGCGGTTAAGTTGAACTTCTCTACAGTTAAAATCATTTGAAAAAAAACATAATATTCCCATATTCTCCATGACCAATGAAATTCATTCAATCACAGCCATTTATTTACAAATTTCAAACGCATACAACGATCTACTAATTACTCAAATTTAAACGATAAAATTTCACTTTAATATTTATTGTACAGTCTAAAAGAAATAGAAGTAACTAATAGTGATTTCGTCATAACGTTTAAGTAAATAATGAATAGCAGATTTAGGAGAATATAAGATTCCCTTAAACACGAGCCCTAAAGGAAAACTCATGTGTGTATAATATCTAGTTTTAAGACTCGTATAATCAAACACTTTTAGTACTCATAACATATATAAAATCAATTGTGAAAGAATTTATTTCTGAGATATCCTGGCTTTTCACAAAGAGAGCCAAAAGAATCATGCATCGTTGAATACTAGCTTAATTGCTATAGCTTTTAATGATTTTTCTTCGGAGAACCCCCACTCCCCCTCCAATGGCTAATAAATAAAATCCATATCAAAACAACATATTACTTATCAAACAGTACAATATAAAAGAGGTGTAAAAATTTCATGGTTAGAAACAGAAAATATACGATCGACAATAAGACCAGGAATTTACAACAACATCGGATTAAGTGAAGTAGCAAACATTGGCGAAGTAGCAAACATAAACTGAAATATAAGTAATGACTTCAGGCATGACTGTGAAACCTTTTCATGGTGAAAATGAGAAGTAAAATTACACTTTACAATGGTTCACTGATGAGAATTATTGTGGAAATATTTTGTAACAATAAATCTCTTCAGAAGATCATCACAAAGAGAAATTTTTTGCTCTCATATAACAATGAATGTAAATATTTATGTTGATTGATTATAAGGCCATGAAAATTTAAGCTAGGTTTAATATAATACTGGTAAGAGGCTTTGATTTCCAACTGGCATGCTTTAATACACCTTCTAACCTAATATTCAGATTGACAATCACGACTTACATGCCCAAGGTGAACCCGCACCTTTGTTTGATAAAATGGCGGATTACCAACTTTGCCATATATGCTGGAATCAAATGGTGAATGTATTTGATAAGACCATAGAAATAAATATGGAGTCAATAAGGTTCATTGGCGTTAAAACAAAACCACTAGTAATAGTCTTAGGTTTTAAGTTCTACATCGACTGAGGTCATACCACAAACACGACACCCGTTCCCAGGGCGAGATTCAAACCCGGGACCTTTGGGTAACAGGCAGACACGTTACTGATCTCGCTACCATGACCGGCTTACGATTAATATGCGTACGAAAAAATAATTAAGAGGTACTTGCCGATGACATTGAATGAAATAATGGAGAAAAGAACAATGGTATCATCTGTCGTGGAAGAAAAGATGGATTTACATTTGAATCAGACACGATACCGCGATCGAATATTAAGCCGGTAAGTCTAGTGTGTTGAACACGTGCTTTTCAGCAACGCGAGGAGGAGGCGTGTCGATCAGCTGTTGCCTATCGGAACCAACTTTCGCGTCCACTGAGAGAAACATTTACAATGGCAAGGGAGGTTGATTTGACCACGCTCCCAATCAACAAGGGTGATTACTGAGGAGAACTCGTTAGGACGTATGGCGCTGGCTTTCCAACTAAAAGACATACTTTATTATTTCAACTGAGGCGCATATTTAATATTGAATCCCGATGCGATCTTTATCTATGACTGAAAAGTGCTTCTTCAGCCAAATGGACTTTGGAACATTTTATCAGGAGTCACTGACTAATGTCAACAATTCTTCCAATCCCAAAAAAATCATACTTTAACCAACTACCTTCTATGTAGAGTGCAATCTATAAAAATAATATTACAGAATTAAATGGAGAGAATGAAATCTGTGTAAAAGCATGCAAGGAGTATGTAACCGGAGGAAATAGAAGTGGTGGGAAAATTTCAAGGTTGGTAGAAAAGGTAAGGTAATACAGAAAAAAATATAGCCTTGAAAAAACAATATTTGGTGAACTCCACATACAAGTACGGATAATAAATGTATGTATAGATGGTAGGAGCGCATAAGAAAGATAAAGAGGCATTATTGGTGCGAAAAATGATTAATTGTGAGGTGTAAGATTAGAGTTGTCACCATTTTGTGAGGGCGTAAAGAATATATTTACCATCCTCGTAAAATCTTCTCCGGCGCCCTAATGGTCCATGTTTTCCGAAGTTTAGGGAAACGACAGACATTAGGCATTGCGGGTGAGCGAGTCACCACACGAAATGTTGGCAAACATGGATAGCAAAGCCAGTGGAGAGCCCGAGAAAATGTTATGACTATTATTCCCGGGAAAAGAGTAAAATTATTTATGAGTTAGGTAGATTGATTGGTTATGATGAACTATGCATCCCTAATAACTTAATCGAAAGTGGAAAAGGATGCTTTGGTAGTTCAATTGGGAAACTATCTGGCCGAGAATGAGATGATACCAGGTTCGAGTCCCGGTCAAGGTGGATTTTTTTCTTGGTGAAAATTGTGCTGTTGTGCATTTAAGCGCATGAATCTGCTATTCGCGGCTATTGTGCAATCCTCGTATTAACCGACCTCATCTCTCGGTCGTCAATCCGGAGCACTGATACCAATGGGGGTAAGGGTGAGACGGCCTCTCGGTTTGGGACTCACCTATCTTGATGACGGGCGGCAGGGCCAATGCCGCGGTGGCCAGCAGAGCGGTGGTGACGAGTATGGCCCACGCGGTTGCGGCACCCAGGCCGCGGGGAGTCCTCATCTCGCATCGCCTTGCTCACGGGACACCGCCGACCGGCGCGGCTCGGGCGGCGGGGGGCGGCCGCCACCAAATCCTCCTTCCTAGCCGCCCCCAGGGCCTCGCCTTCATGCACCCGCCCCCGCCATCAAGCCCCCGCACGGGGGCAGGTGGAGGAAGGGAAGGGGGCCAGGTGGGGGACCTTGGGGGATCGCGGATGAGTCGAACGAAAGAAGGCTCGCTCGTAGATATGCCGTCCACGGAGGCTCTCTCCTCCGAAGCGCGGCAACTCAAAACTAGAGGCAACCACAAGGCTCAGAGAGCATGTGGTTGGACATTTAACCGTAAAAATAAGATCGTGCCCTACAGTTGAGGGGAACTATGACAGATGTAACCCCGTACCCCCGTTAGAGCGTTTCCGGTTCCTTCAAGTTTCGACGCTTCCGCGGAACTCACCCCTTGAGGAGCGCGCTCAAAAGATGCCGGTCCCGTGGCGCGCTGACCTACTCCCCCGCTATCTCGAGCGCCAGTGTGGATAGCTCTTCACTCGACTACGTCGACTGGCAAACTGCCTGGCTACGCGTGGATCACCCCTCCCCTCCGTTATTCTCCCCCTCTCTCTCCTCGTCCTCTCCCCTCAGCCGGCTTCCCGTCTCTCGTTCCCCTCCCTCCAACTTCACTCCCGAACCCCTCCACTCCCGAACACCCTGCATCGTCCCGTTACCCCTCTACTTTCTGGGAAACCCTATTCGTCCCATCGTGTGGGTCTGTCCACCTTACACACACGTCCATCGTATCGTCCTCCCCCCGGTTCCAAAGGACTTAACTCTTTTCTTTTTTTTTGCCCGTCCTCGCTCGTTTTGTGCCAAACTGCTCGTAACTTTCGGCATTACGAACTATTATTTTTTCGTAATAATAACTGTTAATAAAATGAAAGGGTCACGCTTCGGTGCAGTTTTTTTTAGTTCATTGGGCTTAGTTTATTGGTTTCCAGCTATTGAAAACGCGAAGTAGTTGAAATGCTTTAGATAAATCTGGGAATCTAATAAAATAAATTGTTAAAGAATCTTTGCAGTTCATAATTGTTTATGCTTTAAAATAAAATAATTAAGGACTTTAAATGGAATAAAACATGAATGGCGAACGATTATAATCTAAGCAAAGCAAATTTTTTTTCTGCTTCATCAAATTTTTCTCAAATAATAGACACTGTACCACTTAGTTATAAAATTTTAATTTCACTCTCTTTTCTAAATATAATTGTTAACAACACAAGTTTTTAGGGTTTATTTATGACATAAGTGCTGTAGGAAATTGGAGTAATATTGGTTTTTGTGGGAGAATTTTCCTGGCTCCCTGGGGAAATCAAACTGAGCCCCCGCATATCGTGACACTTACGTGTGGTCATATCCAACATGATAATTAAAAAGAATGTAGCTATTTCAGACATTGTATCTACCTCTTTTATATAAAGAATCAATGATACGCTCAAGCATTCAGAATATTGGCCGAAACCATTGTCACTAACCGCACATCATCGTTGATTCTTTGGATCCATCAGGAATTGAAGGAATACCATAAAAATAATTATAAATCTCCTCAACCAACAATCCGGTACTGAAGTAGTCAATCTCAAAAAAAGCCTATTCATTATCACTCGCAATCCATAAAACCTCCGGGATGAAAACCTCAAGTATCTTCCTTTTCTTCAATTTTTTACCGTGTATGCCGTGGAATCAAATCCTATTCCACTCATTACAACTTCACAGAAAGCTTATCCTCCGAAACATCACTCCCGGCAAAATCTGTCATAACCCACTTCTCCATCCCTTAACATTTCATGAACAATTCCCAATCTAATCTCATGCATACCTTGTTCTTACTCTGGAAGCAAAACCTATTTTGTATCACATCATAAACCAATCCCTCTTGCAGCTGTCGTCGGCTGGAAACAGCACGAATATCCAAGCACATTATTAACATTCTATCCCACACAAATTTCGTTTATAATGCGCATTTTTAATGATCCTGCCCAAAGTTTAGAAGTGAAATTATTATTTTTTCAGGAAATGATATTATGATGTGTGGCATTATATTGGAATAAAGTATCAACGTTCTAGGCAAAATGTAATGAGATGAGCCTTTGGGCTGCCCAGTAGTTTTTATGGATATAAATTTAAAATTCCCCCTAAGTTAACCACCACAAGCGTCGGTTTTTTTTGGTGAAAAACAAATAATTATTATGTATACACTTTTATAAGCATTATATGGGTCATATTTAGCACCATTTATAAACATGCATTTTAAATGTCACTACCTTTTGGTTTGATTTATAATTCTCCCCTTCGTTTTCAAACAGAGAGGCTATTTATTCTTGAAGCAATATATTAGTGTACTGTTTCTCTCTGGTCATAAAAGGTTTCAAGTACAGAAATTTACACCAACCAATGCGAAGGTTGACAAAATAAAAATCTCCCGAAGTCAGGTTTTGCGAGGAGTTACTCGCCCTGCTAGGCGAGGGCGAAATACCGTGCGACCTCGAAAACGAGCGGTCGTAAACGGTTCTCAGCCCGTCATCCCCGACGCCACTGCTTTACCCACCTTCGTTCGATATACTTGACGGCATTCCTCGTCTCCTCTTCGCGGAGAAACTTAACCCATTTAAGCCAACAGGTGTCGTGGCGGATCACGCCGCCACCTATCCAGTGATGGAAGAACTAAAGGAAGGAAGAAGAGAAATCTTCAATGAAGTCGTGAAATGAAATATTTGAGAGGGAGTCAAATTTTTACGGCTATAATAGGCCAAATTTTTCTATTCATACTTGGTTAGTGCCACGTTCTCTTCAAGGCAAAATAGTGTGGCTCCCTGATTTTATAAGCACCAACACCTACCGCCTGAATCTATAGTTTGGCTTCATAGTATGAGTAAGAGTAGACGCTAAAATGTGAGCATGGTGAGTAAGCAGTGAAGTAAAATATAAAAATTATTGAAACAGCTGAATAGATATAGAAGACCACAACATTGTATGTGAAAGAATCGGAAAGGTACTAACTTCCTATTTATTGAGTCATTGTGACGGACTAGATTAAGAGTATATATGGTGGTAGGGGTGACGGAATAATGGAGTATTGATAGATGTTAATAGAATAATCATATGGATTAGAAATGTCTCTATAAAGATGGTAGTTTGCTAATCAAAGAAATTTACCTACATTTATTTATAGCAATTTGTAGCCCACATTAATTTATAAACTATAAAGTAATTTTGATTATGAAATTCCAGTTTACAAGTAAATGAAATATTAATTTTGTGTTCATTTGAAAATGCTCAGATATGGAAGGAATAAGTCAGCAATGTTGATGACATCTTAAGAACGTAGCTTCCATTTTGATGTGCAGTGAATTTTAATCGCCTGAGCTTATAAATTTATTTCAGAACTCCTAAGCTCTGTCAAACATATTTTAATAATCGGTAGGGACCGGAAAAAATCGCATGTTGCAATAAACGCCAATTTTCTGCGAAAATTCGGGATAAAAGGAAAATTTCTGCGAATTTAGTAAATATGTGAAAAATATGCTAAATGAGATTTTGAATACAAAAAAACTTGTAAGAAATGGCAATAAAAATATCTTTACAGGTTTTATTTATGAAACATCCCTTATTTATCCATTAAACCTTGATTATATCATATGCACACATCAAATTTCCATGTTTTCAACTTAAACGTAATAAAACACATATGTGAAATGATTATACCGCACAATGGGCAGAGGAGCATAGTTGCGCATTTCGTTTCACCTTTGTCAGTAAACAAAAGCGTTTGGGCACGCACTTGCATTCACATGGTGCATCAATCTTGTGAAGCAGTGTAAGTGCGAGACAGTAGGAGGATTCAGGCTTTAACACTTAGGTGCTAGTGGGTTACCTCAATTATCGACAAATACCAAGCCACAGTTAAACGTCGTATTTTTGGTATCAGAATTTACGTTTTACCCCAAATTACAACACTTTAATCGGATCCCATACCATTTCCCATATCTCCAGTGTATGTACAACCCCGTATTTACACCATGACATTTTCTGCTTTCCCGTTGTTTGCGTTAGACGCGGGTTAGAATGCGATAGAATTCGTACTATAGAAAATTTCAAAAACAAAATTCCTTCAGTGGCAGTTAGCCATGCAAACTAGTGTGTATAAAACACTTTTTTACTCCGTTTCGAGCATATACACTTAAAAAACACGCGAGAGAGAGAGCAGTAATGTTCTCCGTTTCACGGAAGAATTTGAACTTGGCGGCATAGCGTGGTAATACACAGCGCCACTAGTGACGGGAAGATGACATTTTTACAACCGCGATCGTTTTGCCAGAAATATCTTAGTACTATTAATGAATGCGTGTAGGACGCAATTTATAGTTTAGAACACCTGTGGGAGTATATTTAAACTGTACCGAAGTTCATATTGTGAAGAATCAAAATGAATTTTTAACCAGACATTATGAAATGTTAAAAATGCATCAACTGAACTGGTGGACGATAACAGGGAATAATTCGTCAGACCATCGCGCTGAATTGGTTCTACAATTTTATCACAGGTTACTGCAAAACAAATCTTATTGAAACTTGTTTTATCACGTGAAAACTGCATTGAAAAAATAAAATTATTCTATTGAGAAATGTTTGTGGTTGGATAACTGCTTGCGCTGGTCGACCAGCGACGCAGCTCAATGTTATCATATTGCTAATGTTATTCTTAATTAATCCGGAACCTAAATTTTATTTTACTGGGAAATAGATACAAACTAACAAATTTTCAGATGACTCGAGGGTTTTCGGGTTTCTTCTGCGTTCATTCATCCGTCTGGACGAAAGTTTCGTCGGCATTCCAGACGCCTTCTTCAGGTCCGAAGATTAAATGTCCTTTGTCTTATTTTTTATGTATTTCCTATGTATTCGTGCTATATATTTCCTATATCTAATTTCCTATACTTCAAACCTGAAGATGCCATTCGTAATCTCCTAATCACCGTGGGAGACTTTACAGAAACTAGAATATTTTAAATTTAGCCGTAAATAAAATTTGTAGATTCTCATGATGCAACTCGCACTGATGTAAGGCAATATCCGATTCCCGTTCTCTACGATAAATATAATTATGAAAAACCGCGATATGATTCAGAAACATGCCAGACATACACCTACTGATAATGTGGACAGTGATATCTTTTTTTACACATTAAGACAGTTATGAATGACAGTACAGACATCTGTTGAAAAAAAGAAAATATCAAGAAATCCTGGTAAGAAGGAATGCACTCTTGCAAAGTATTTTTTTAAGTTCTAGATCGTAAAATATCGACATGAATGGCTTCGTCATAAGAGAAAAGACATTACACAATTTATAAGTTTGGGAATTATGGACTTGGCAACGTTCAATATTTCAAGTTCAACCCAAACCAAACCAACTATATTGGTTGGTTGGGTTGGTTAAAACAGTTCCCCTTCCCCATAACTGGCTTGATTTCTATGTTGGTACTTGAATCTGGAAAAAATTTTTGATATGATCAGTAGGTATTAGCATGAAGTCGTATTGAATTCAAAATAAATCAGCCGTAAATTAGGTACGAATTTTTTTAAATAATGATTTTTTCAGTAAATTCACTTTTCAAGTAAATAACCTAAAACTTCGTGTCAATTTTTTAACTTATATTCTCGTGTTAGAAAAAATTGTTAGTGTCGGATTAATTTGTCAAAAAAGGTATTGCATAGATTAAAGCAAACGTATTGTTTGAAGTAATGATAAATTTGCATATTGTGCAAACAATCTTGAGAATAGATATTTAATTCTAGGTTATTCGATGATAAAAAATAGATGCTAATTTTGCAAAATATTGATGCTATTTTTTCCGGTCCCTAATAATCACCTATGAATTCATTCAAAGTCCCCACTTTTGAAGACGGTATTTAAAGTCGTATTCTAAGCACTTACGCGCCCCACTAGTTGCCTTCTATAACCGAAAAGCCCAGCACCTTATAATTGGTAAAATAAATATCTGCTTTCTTAATGAATAAAATAAGTAAACAGCTGTAAATTGAATAAACACTATCTAATAGAACAGTATAAAACCTCACACATTCAACCTTCCCCTCCCCTCAAAATGATTAAATATTTTTCTGGATTATTGAAATAAAACAAGCAGGGAAATGTTCATAGAAAATAGCTAAAAAAATGTACCAATGTGGACTGACTTACACTTTACGATGCTTCGTATTAGTTACTTCTTTGCACAATTAAATACAATACCCATGTGGCCTGCCCACAATAATCCTTTATTCTGTGTTTTTTATTTACATTTCCATGGAAGCGTTCTCGTTTCATTTAACTTAAGATTTAAAGCATTTTATGTTAACATAAATTAGAAACAATATATTAGCGTTTGTGAAAATTGCCAATTTTTTGCCAGATGTTGGGGAATATTCCTATTTTCTGTCATTTAATTGATCGATAAAGACTTTATCCAAGCTGAGAAAAATGGGCAATGAAAACTAGAACAATACATTTAACATATATTAACTGAATAAATATTCATATGATAGTTGTTAATGTGGATTTACGGAGTGCGTTGTCTGAAGCTTAGCGGAATGAGCAGCACCCCCTAGCGGGAGGGAGAGGAAAGCACTTTCAAGGCGTCACGCGTTGATTTGACCGGCATGCAATTGCTTGTCGTCGTGTTTTCACGCCGTTGAAAATTTAACTTTTTAATTAGTTAGGAAAAATATTGGACGTCTTTTCCAAATCGAACAGTTTCAATTATGTTCCTAAGGGGTTATAAACTTCTGATCTAGATAAGTAAAAAATAGGAAACTACTCTTTAGTGGAGAGTATGGTGGTCGCACCAAAGTGGACGTAACATGTTACATGACTAGTATGCAACGAAGGTGAACATTACAATACGAGAAAAAGAGATGGGTTACTCTGGTTGGTGGGCATAAATCTGGGATCCGGTGCTGCAGAATGTTTTAAATGCATGGATACAAATGCCTCAAGGCTCCAAGTAAACCTACAAGTCGCGAATGTTTCATAACGGAAAGAACAGGAGAAGTCGAGGCCAGCGCAGAATGCATTCGCGAGAAACAAGATGGACACGTGGTGAACGGTTTCGGAGCATGTTCGCCCATTTGGGTCCTCGCCGAGGAGTAGGTGCAAGGGGCAGGGTGTCTCGAAGCAGAGGACCGCCTCCTGGCTCACCGTCTCCACTGCATCATCCGGGGACGATGGGAACGGATGAAGCGACCGCCTTGATTGAGCTCGTCGCCCCGACCTGAGAGTGGAGCATCCCGATTCACCTACCCCCCTCCTTCCCCTGCGCCAACCCCTTCAAAGCACTCAACATCCTACTCCCCCACCCTCACCCTAAAGGGGAGGTTTGGGGCAGAGAAGGGGCTGGAGAGAAGGATTTGGGTCTCGGAGAAGTGGACCGGTGCGGGGAACGGTCCGGACCTCCCTTCGCTCTCTGGGGTTGGGAGAGGGAAGGCAGGGCAGAGAAGATATGTGTATCTGGAAAATGGGGTGGGTTGAGGGAGGTTGATGGAGGGTTAAAAGTGGAATGTGTGTCTGTGTGTGTGTGGGTGTGTGAGGGGGTGGAGATGGGTTTAGGGGAGAGGCCAGGGTGCAATGGGGGCGGGCCCGGGGCATGCGCAGACTGCATGGGGGCCCTGCGATTTCGTTTTCGCCGACTGCGGGGAGAACCCTAAACTCTCTCCCAGGAGGAGGAATAGGTGAATGCTTATGTAATATGGCAGTAAAGCGGAACTTCCACGGCAAGAGGGACGCCTTGGAGTTTCATGCCATTCACAATCAATACTGCCTGAATAAATCATAAATTCCTAGGTAAAACGACCTAAAAATTACAATTTTTCTTATCCTCGCAGGAGATGAATCAAGGTTTTGCACAAAAAATGCGGCAAATGTTGCAAGGAGATTTGTTTAGCGTACAGCGGTCCCTATTGAATATCTCTTGCTATGCCGTTTATTTGCTGCAGTTTATAGCGAAAAAGAGGTTTTCTGCTGTCTTTGCGCCACATTGATTCGAATTGCTGAAAACTTTACGAAGAAATAAGGTAAAATATGTGAGTTTAGCGGCGTTAACGATAAAAAGGTTATATATGCATGTCAGCAACTTCTTATAAATTTAAATTTTCTAATGGGTTTTATTCAGCATAATTATATCTTATAGAATTTAATACATGTCATACTAAATTAAGGGGCACGTTTTAAGCCAATAGGCCGTAAAATTACTTCCATTGTTACTACATGCGCTCCCTGGAGTATTTCCTTCTCTATTGCAAGTATGGGAAACTTATCCACTTTTCTTCATTAAAAATATTTTCCTTCTTTGAATTAAGTTGTGTGCCTTAGGCAATACATTAACCAAAGTCAAATCTTTCAATATCGAAATACATGAATATTATATAAATTTTATTTCCTTTTCCTTACCAAAATAAGGACGCATAACCAACTTTCAATGCATTCTGGAAGCTTAGAACACTTTGCAGTGGCATATGCATTAGTCCATTTTAAGAAGTCCTCACACTTGAAAAGTCTGTGAAAAGTCTGCAGCATCCATGGACGTACAAGTTGGCCAAAGAAAAATTTCCATAATTTTCCGGTACAACTTTGGGCTGGGACCAGTACAAATCGTATCAAACATAGAGTGCTGCATTCAATTCAAACTTCAGGGCGGCATTTACCTAATGTGTCCTTAGGAACGTTTTCAGAAGAAATCTGAAACAACTCGGAAACAAAGGACTAGATCACAAATTTGAAGTTATGCATGCATCATTAAAAAGGGCCAAACTTAGATTTTTAAATCTAAATATATTAAAATGAGTATTCAAGAATCAGTTTGGGAGACCCATCTTTAGTATGACGGCCATAATTAAGAAAAGTGAATAACCTTAGCATTACGATAACTCCTTAAAATCTAAATAAAGTTTTCATTCCCTATTTTCCTGGAGAACTCATTTGACCGGACTCGATAGCACATTTACGAATATCTAGAAGAGTTTCCGAATAAGAAAGAAGTGATTTTTTCCACCCTCGGGTCATCACCAAGTTATTCGCCCCGCAAGCCGCAGTCTCGAGGGAAAGTTTCTTTAATGAAGCCATCTCCTTTTCCGAGTCCTTCAGATGCTAAACAAATCGGCAATATTGCATTCAAGGATATGGGTATGAACTAGCAAGAGGATAGAATGTGGATAAATAAATAAAAGGGACCTAAGTGGAAAAAGAATAAAAAATTATTCCCCGAGGAATATTTATAAATATGTGAGATCAATAGCATTTCATAAATACAAGGAGTGACTCACTGATTCAACCCGATGGTTGGTTTGGATAGATGGGGGTGGAGCTCACCCCAAACTAAGCCACATGCGTGTAAATTTCACACATTGAGGGGAGGGGGGCCAGTTCCTTTCCCTGGACCACCCCGCACTCCGAAGATTTTAAGCTGAGGGGCGTCCTAAGGCTTCACCCGGATTTGAACCCGGGACCCTTCAATCAGTAGCCAAGCACTCTACCCACTAGGCTCTCGCTCCTCGCCTACTTATGAATCAATATTATGTCACCATTAAACCCAGTTACAGAATCTTGAAATTTTAATACCATTCCGTCCAGCAAGAGCAGCAAATGTTCTTGGTATAACTAGATAACAACAGCACGTTATGCCTTATGGCATTCAGAGCCCACATTTTCATAACATGAACAAGGGAGCATATTGTCCACAAACGTTTAACTTAACCAGGTACCGTTTCTGCGCCTATTGGAAATGACTAATAGATTATCCTTGACAGTGACGAATGCTTTATATATGCCAGTTCAGTATAGAAATGTTAGAAGCTCATTGACAGTGGTGCGTAATGTAGGGAGGGGTCTTAGAGAATGTTACGGAGCGTTATGGGAGGAAAGTGGGAGTGGTTAAAAAAATTAGAAAATCACCGTTACTTAGTACATGGATGTTGAATTAATTAATGGGGAATATAATATATATTTTCGTTCGTAACTCCAATATACAATATGATAAACAAGGATTTATATGTAAAGGATGTGACATCCCTCAGTAGATTTGCAAATATCAAACCTAAAATATTAAGCCTGAGTTCAGATATTCATTTGAATATATGATTCTTTGTGATCTTCACCCCCTGCCACACACCCTCGCGGTGGCTTGCAGGGTATCGCGTAGGTGTTGATGTTGATATGATTAAAAATTCTATAAACGTTTGTCTATGATTAAAATGAAACAACATATGTGTCCCTGAGGTTTATTGCGGATTCATAATCGATAATATTTATTTCAATAGTGATTTAACAATGATCATATATTAAAACCCTATTGAATCTAATAATAATGATAATAATAATAATTTATATTCCATCTCTAAGAAAAAATTAAACATACAAATACAAATAATACAAAAAACTTCAATTTAGAGGGGAATATAGGTACCCCAGAGGATTACCTGTGTTGGGGTTACCATCATAAACAATTGCAAGCAGCGGCTGGTGCTAATCTACACAAGTATTAAACCTAGTGGCTAATAAACACTTTGCATATTCAAAATTTGTGTTCAAATCAATAAAATAGAACAGTACAGACAGAATAAAAATTAATCAATTTAACAATCTATATTGAAAAAAATAAATATTTTAAACCACCGAGATCACACAACAACTTTTAATAGCTTTTCCACTTCATCACTCTCCTTGGATAACAACCATTTTTTTAGTTTGCCCAGAAATATAGCCGTGGACTTTTGTTTCCACAGTTCGACCGGAAGGAACAAAACAACTCTGGAGCAAGATACACATATGTTTGTTTGAATGCTTCATTACTGGGTTTAGGTATTTCAGTACCTAAACCTAACATCGAAATATCTTTTTTTGACCTCAATTTACCAGAGTATTTGGTTGGCTTTGTTCTGTTTCCACCATGAATATAAAATATCTTGAGCACCTTAAAAACAAATAGATACCTTAGGGGTAGCACATCAAACGCTTGGAATAAAGGTAACGAGTGCTGAGTGTTTGGCTGTTTGAATATCACTCTAATGAGCTTCTTTAAGGCAATCTGCAGAGGCTAAATATTGGTAATATAGGCTCCTCCCCAACAAGAAATGCCATATTGCAACCTTGACTCAACTAGAGCGCAATATACCGAACGAACAACTGTTAATTGACATAAATATCGTAAGGTAAAGAATTTTCTCAAGATAGACATTATTTCAGATTTTAGTTTGTTGACATGCAATCTCCAAGTGATATTTTCATCTATTATTATTCCAAGAGATTTAATAAAACTTGCTTGCCCAATTTGAAAACATATAGAGCAGTTTCTTTCATTTTTACACATGAGACATCTATAATAAACACACTGTTGTTCAAAATGTTTCCTTTTTAAATTAAATACAACATATTTTGTTTTTTCACTTAATACTAATTTATTCATGCTGAACCAAAATTTTATTCTATCAAGATCACTTTGTACTTCTTAGTAAAGATCACACATATTACTCGATGTATAAACTAACGCTGTATCGTCCGCAAAGGATGTTAATTTACCAAGAAATATACCGGAATTAAAATTATTTACATATATGAGAAACAGTATAGGCCCAAGGACCGTGCCCTGAGGGACTCCACAAAAAAGAGACGTATTTTGGCTACAAAAATCGTGAATTTTCACGTACTGCGTTCTTCCAGTTAGATAACTCCGGAACCAATTATTTGCGACTCCTATTTGCTTGCATCAATCTTTTTAATAATATGGTATGATCTACACAATCAAAAGCTTTTGTTATGTCTACAAACAAACCTGCTACTTTCTTATTAGTATTGAGTCCATGGAAGATATCAGAGGACAACTGTAAGATTGCATCTTCAGTGCTTTTACCTTTTAAAAATCCAAATTGTCGAGCGCAAAAGAACTTATTAGTTGTTGGGAAATTTAATAGTCGAATTTTAATAATTTTCTCTAAGACTTTAGAGAAAACTGGTAAGAGCGATATTGGTCTATAAATGCAATTCTTTTTTCTGTAACCTTTTTTGAAAATTGGCACTATTACAGCAGTTTTTAACTGTTTAGGAAATTCACCCGTTATCATGCTTAAATTTTCTATGTATGTAAAAACTGGAGCAATAAATTCGTTTACCGCTTTAACTGTGTTGACACTTATTTTGTCATAACCCATTGAATTTTTGGGCTTCATTTCTTTTATAATACAGCTAACCTCTTTAAAATCTGTTGGAAACAAATACAGCGAATGTATCATATCACAACTTGGGAACCATTGCTCATACTCTTTTTCAATGCAATGACCGTAACTGGAAGACTCCCTAGTCAGTTTCTGTACAACTTGACTAAAATAACTGCCGAATTCATTTACTATATCTTGAGCATGAAACAGTAAACTACCATTTTCAGGTGATTGTATCTTTTCAATATTGTTTCCCGTCCGGTCCCTACCTAGGATGTTATTTAAAGTTTTCCATTGTTTCGCTGAGTCATTACCATTATTAGAAAAAAGTGACAAATAATACGATTCTTTGCATTTAGCAATGTCATAATTTAGACGGGTCTTATAAGATTTATAGTAGCGTTTCAATTTCTCATTATACGGTTGACTCCTCATTTTTTTATACAGAATATTTCTTTTAGAAATTCTGATGCATAATTTCTTTGTTATCCATGG
The DNA here is from genome assembly GCA_933228895.1 of Platycnemis pennipes. Classification (NCBI taxonomy): domain Eukaryota; kingdom Metazoa; phylum Arthropoda; class Insecta; order Odonata; family Platycnemididae; genus Platycnemis; species Platycnemis pennipes. The sequence goes on along the minus strand of OW121854.1, from coordinate 106,418,236 downwards.
TTTTATCTTCCTAAACTTATTACTTATTTTAGTATAAACCTTGGCACCGTCGATGCCTTGTTCGATTTTTTCAAGAAAAACCATATAAGCTTTAGTGACATTTGTTTCTTTATACACTTCATCCCAATTGCATTTACGAAAATATTCATACAATAAAAGGGGGTCAATTCGAACACGAGACTCATCTATCAACTTATCACATTCGCTCCTTGAATTCAATTTTAAATCACATAAGATTAGGTGATTATCAGTTATACCTAGATCTAGCGTTTTTCCTGTGCATTCCAAATTATCTCTACTCCTATAAAATGCATGATCAATGCGCGACTCAGTGTAATTCGTAATTCTTGTAGGAGTGCATATCAATTGTTCAAGGCCATAACTCGCCATTATCGTTTGATATTGATAAGTATTATCTATCTGGCTCAGAAGGCATAAATTTATGTCGTCAATGCAATTCATTAAAGAAATCATTAATTGACTGAGACTGAAGTCTATAGATAGCTATAACAGTTAGCGACACATTTACCTCTAAGTCCACAGTGATTTTTACGATATCGGCAAATGACATTTTAGGTATCTCATTTGCGAGACAAGAATACATTTCTAGTACATACACATTCACTCCGCCAGCTCTGTAATCATTGTTACATTTTACAAAATGATTATATCCATTTAATGTATAAGCCATAACTTCATAACCATTTATCCATATTTCTGACAGAATTATTATGGGAGGCTTATATTTTAAACTTTCAAGTTTTAATACACAATTATCAAAATTTGCTCGTAAACTCCTTATGTTCTGATGCATAATCATAATATTACCACGGACCTCGACTTCTTTAATTGAACAGTATTCTTCACAACTCTGAGTCATATTAAGAATAAATAAAAATTATCCTTGCTTAAACTGAAATACATAATTTTTTCAAACAAATGAATTTGAAGAATGCGTATAACGACGCGTAACATAACAGATCTTGAGAAAGAAAAAAACAATAAATTATGACTCACGAATATGCATAGATATGCGTTACACAAGAATTGAAATATTAGATTACAGTTTATCGAGATCGTAGGAATGAAGGATGAAATTGTAACACTGCAATTTCCACACACAGTTTTATTGTCCACGACTATGGTTTCGTTGCAAAGCAACATCATCACCTGATGATGTTGCTTTGCAACGAAACCATAGTCGTGGACAATAAAACTGTGTGTGGAAATTGCAGTGTTACAATTTCATCCTTCATTCCTACGATGAAAGATTTCCACAGCGTTAAGCCTGAAACGATTAACCATTTATCAAGATCATCAATCAATTTTAGTGAAATGACAGGATCTTTCTCTTTCTTTCTCATCAAAATTGTCCCATGTCTAATCCAGAGGTATTTATATCCTTTTTCAGATTTTACTTCGCGTGCTGCGGCGAAGAGTTTCCTCCTTCCAGGACCTAGGCTTTCGTTGATATACACTGGTGTGTCGTTTGACAAGCCCAAGTGCCGGGTTGAGAGGGTCCTCTTTACTCGCCTCTTGTTTAGAACCTCTTCCTTGGTGGTTCTTCGGACGAATTTGACAAATATTCCGCGGGTTCCCTTATAAACAACCCTTATATAAACAACAACAGTTATGTAATTAAAGCTCAGTAATTTTATCGGATATTCTAATTCAAAATGACCAATAACTTTTATGATCTATGATAACATGGAATGGATAGTCGATCAAAACTATTACACGTAATTAAAGTTATTATACTTATTCTGTCAAAGAAAACTCCTCCAACTTACGGTGCTTAAAGACCCAACTACTTATGCTAGCACGTTCCAAAGATAATGCATCCAATTCTTCAATCTCTTCCATTCTCTATGATTTATTACGCTCGAAGAGACATAGATGTATTGCCAAGTCATATGCAAAATTTATTATTGTGACCTATAGAAGAATCCAGCTCTAGAGAAAGAACTAGGACGACGAATCATTGCTATGATAAGTAGCCAAGGATAACAAAGAGAGTGTGTTCGTCCAAGAATTTCAAGATATCCACGTAGTACAACGTGAGTTGAATATGATCGCAAGAGTTCCATAAACAGTCAATAAATTGGGACCCGGAGACGTCAGTGGTAGGAAATCGAGACAAATAAAATTTTGTCATAATGCAGTTTCGATAATATGTGCGTAAGACGATTCAGATTGTATTGATAGCCAAGAAAATACTTCTAGGTATATATAGAGGGAACCGGATAAAATCTCAGTAATATTGGATATTTTTCATATAAAACCAGACATTCTTTGAATTAAAATTGGAAACAACTTCAAGTGTTGCAATACGTCAGGCTTGTGGGGCGTTAAACAATGAACGCTTTGCCCTTTTTTGAATTTGACTTTTTTTGAAGTGTTAGCAAAAGATTAACATGCAAGGCTTCTCTCCACCTCTCCATCGCTTCTTGAAAACGTCCAAACTATAACCAGACACCCAGCTATTTTAAGAGGTAAATATGGCCATGTATTCCGTTCCTTCCATCAAAAACGTCATAATTTCCATCATTGTTATATACATACGGAAATCACGATTGCCCTTTAAATAAGCTCTCCGGATGGATAAATGAAATATTTTGGGAAATTGTTTGAATTGTCATTGACCGCCAACTATGTTTGTCAATCAATTGATTAATCGCAGTAGATATTTCTCCTGTTTTAGTTTCACCATGAAGAAGAACGGCGGAATTACCACGTAAAGTGCATCAGAAATTTGGATGATATTGTTTTGCGAAAGTATTTCCTGGTTTAAATACATTTCTATGTTCTTTGTTATATGTTTCTATTTTTGTCTCCTAGAAAATTGTAGTAATTATAAGAATCTCTAAAATGCTTTATATTGATGCGTATGCGAAGTCAAAAGCTAGGATGAGGCTACATTTCTGTAAGACCTTTAAAATGCATATAATATTTAATAATTTAATATACCTATCTCACAGGTTTACCATGCATAGAAAATTGGAGTAAATATTAATCATTATGTTATTAACCTAATCCTCTATATAGGTACATGTAATTTAGAAATATTCCATAGACCATTTAGATTCATTAACTCTCTATAAAATTAATTAAACATCAAGTCGAAAGACGAAGTTCCAATTTTGTGGAAGGATACCATTGCGGCAATAAAATGTCTTAGTGAATTCCACACTTTTATTTAGGATTGTAGACCGGTTTCGGCAGTTACGCCATCATCACGTAAAAGTTGTACGTGATGATGGCGTAACTGCCGAAACCGGTCTACAATCTTAAATAAAAGTGTGGAAGTCACTAAGACATTTTATTGCCATAATTAAACATCCTTTCTATCCAAATGTATCTTTCCCAAAGGTTTTACCTCCGGTTGATAATGAGTTAAGGTGATTATGAGTTAAATCCAAATATTAGATCAACAAAATAAGTGTGTACCTCATAAGCCTGAGTTTTAGAAATCCATATGCTTTGAAGGGGAGGTGTACGAGCAATCATTGTCACCAGAATTCTGTAATACACCATTTACATCATCGCCTGTCGTAGCTTCCTACGGATAAAGCTATTCTCGCTTTAGCAGTTATCGATGAATTTTGCCACTTTTTAAGCAGAATGTGAATAATATCTAATTTATTAAAATTATTTTTTAACGAATTTTCGCATCTTTATGATACACAGTGAATAATAAGCAAGTATTAATGGTGGTATGCAGGGTATAATCTAGATTTATATGTTAAATTGAGTGAGCTCTGTCAGTATTATGTCTTTGTTGCAAGGATATATGCAATTTTACTATCAAGCTTGTTTTAAAAGGAATGTGTTTTCTAACAGGAGTGCCAAATCCAATTTTAACAAGAGTTTGAATTTGAAGAGGCGATAATAATAGATTTTTTCTTATGTTGCCTCTAAAATTTACTGTAGGATGAAGTCGGTTTCTATCAACATATTTCCTCAATTTTTATGCAAAACAGTAAGGTTATGCACCGAATTAAGTTTTTATTGAACTCATCTTCGGTGAAATAACTGCGTATAAGTATCAATTTGAACATCAACATTATATACATTTCTGAGATCTTTACCAGTTTCATTTAAGTTAAGTGCATTGATTCTCGCACTAGAGATTCTCGAGCTGGAGACAAGGGAATATTGATAATATAGACAAAAATTAATAATAATTGAACTCCAAGGACTTTCTTACGATGCTGAAATTCTCGCGTGTTCGAATAATTTAGTATCCCTAGTATAACTAAGAATTATTTTTCTTATTACATAAAAATTTCTAGCGCTGAAGGGTTTTGGGCTTCACTGCATCCATTTGCCAATTATTTTAAAGGTAGGGACACATGCTTGGGGAATAGAAAAATTGGTATTTTCCAATGTCTGCAAAATAAAATATGCAGATCCTTGCATTTCAGTATTGAGCATTATAGAGGTATATGCCATAAGAATTAAGCTTAATAGCACAAGTTGTAATAAAATGTGAAAATCACGTAAAAATTTAAACATAGAAATTATGTTTCTGCAGTAGAGATTATTCTGTCAACAAAGTAACTATTTGGCAACTATCATATAGGGTGTAGTATTCTGTAGTTTTTACTGGCCCGTACTTTAAGGCACCTTAGGCCTGAAGAATAGATACATGGGTCATTAGGAACGTGTATATCTCTACCGTCAAGCCTTATCTTGCCAATCCAAGCCTTACCACCGTTGGACTAAATATTACACAATATTATGATTTGTTAAGTATGCTTAAGATTTTACACAATTGTTGCGTCATCCAATCTATTATTATCACCTAGTCAAATCACCTGATCAAAGAGAAGAATTTTGTGAATAAACAGTGAAAATTCAAGTTTTACCGCACGGAGAGATTATATGCATGCAGTCAATATAACCAGGAATATTACACGGTTATAGTGCTCAATTAAAAAGTATTATTTTCAGGCTGGACTAGAGCTCATTTGAGTAGAGTTGGGAGAGTATTAATTTCACTCGCTGAAATAGATCAACCCCAAAGTTCATTTCTTATTGAGACATAAATAACCTCCTTATGATAATACCTTTTTATGTACATCATTAGCTATGAATCATATATATCAACTAATATCAAGGCTGCACTTAAGAAATAAAATTTATCTGAGAAGGATATGCAAAAAAACGTTAAGTATCCATAAAATTGAAGAAAATTCAGCGGCGGTCTAAATTGGGTTTTAAGCATTCTACTCTGCGCACGATGTTCTTATACCAATAAAAACTCTCTGTCCTTCTTTCAGCAAATTAAGAAGATGCCGGAAAAGCCATTTTAATTGTTTGCGTAAGTGTAGACTATAACTTCACTTGTTTTTGTCCTTCCTCGCATCTTCACGCAAGTTTATGCCTAATTGTTCATGAGTTTTACATTAATTAATTTGGCTCTTTGTGTTTAGATATGATTTCATGCTATGAAATAATATTTGTTTTCACGATTTATCATCATAGGGTTAGTGCTAAACGGGTCAATGAAACCATCATAATATTACCCAACACTTAATTTCCACTCTTTCACCCTCAGTCCTCCCACAAGCAATGTTCTGTATTATGTAATAATTTTAAACACCTCCAAGTAAATTCGGTAACATTGCCAATGAACATTGACTTCTCTTGTAATAAAATAACACATGTATACTTTGTAAATACGTTTAATTGATTCAAATAATATACTTCTCAATAGTATTATTTATTCGCTCGATCTTTATTCATATCGTCATTAATCCTTGAACAAAGAATGAATTACAATTTTCATTTCTCCTAACATAAATCAAGAATGGCCCTTCCCTACCACTCAATAGCATACCTTAGCTTTTGCTTTGTTGTCTCCACCCTCATTTACAATTACGTAATATTTGGACTCTCTATATGAAGATAAGCCATGACTCAGCAATCATAAATCTAGAACTGGGATCATTGAACTTTCACATTCCTTCCTTTTGTTTTTCTACTACGCGGAGTTACCTAGAAAGGTGAACTGATCGTAATCCTTATTTTTGCAGTTATCTCCGCAGGTTAGTACTTATTGTTCGATTTAGCAATGGTAGAATTTGAATAATAGTTGATTTAATTGCATTGGTACCTACATGTATCACACCGTCAAGTCTCATCTTAAACTTAGAATAACACCACATCCACATTTTAGAGAACGGATTTGATGCAAGACCGTTGGATTCACAAGTACTCGTACAAAATGAAAACCCCAGAATCTGACCTTAATCACAAGATATATTAATGGGTGTCAGTTTTGACCATCAAACACATACATATATTTACCCACTGCCATGTATAGTAACAATAATTCGCTCTCATTATCATCATCAATCAACATTCCGAAGAATGTATTTTTTCCTATACTCACAGAATTCCACTCTAATTTCCGATACTCGTTATGAACAAAGAATGATATTTTTCATCCTCACATATGCCTTAAAACTTAACTCATTAAATTTCAATTATTATAAAGTAATATTGCTTTCTCCATTCTATTTCTACAAAAATGAAATGAAAACATCCAAGTTGTGGTGACCCCTATTTCCAAACTTCGGCCAATATGAACAGAACGATATGATGAAATATATTTGGGTGGAGGAAGATTTTATGGTTTGTAATCAAAATCCCAAGCAAAGGACTCGTATTTGCGACCGATGGAAATAGATGGTCCACGCATAAGAAGAAATATAAATCCGAGAAAAGTTCCCGCGGCTTGAAGGAACGAGCTCTCAGAGATCTCAATCTTTAATCCTTTTTATTTCATTTTTCAACTCAAACGGAAACTTTCTTGCCGACTCCTTCCAATCATATTCAAGAGACGCATTATTTTGATTCATTTTTTTACCCTCTTCCCTCTGATTTTTTGCTCTCTCCTCCATCCACACTCATCCACACGGCTCTAACACACAGAAACGAGCACATATTTTTTCCACCCCTCTTTCTAAATCTACACGTTCTACTCTCCAGTGGCAATGCCTCCTAGCTCTTCTTCCCACCATGGTGTCCTCTTTTTTGGTTTTCTCCATCCAGAATCCTTTCTGCTCCTTCTCTAACATGACCCTAAAGCCATCTTTTCCCCGTGGAACCATCCAATCACAAAGCTCTAATCAGCTGGAGCTGAAAATCTCTGCCCCTTCTCATTCATCTCATCACCACGCCATCTGTCTTAACCCTTGCCTCTACGCTCACCTATTTCTTTTTAAAGCGACCCTTAAAATCCCCACTCATCAAATCGTGCTTTTTATGCATAAGGGATCGGTTTTGGTGTTTTTTTTTGATTGAGGAAATGGAGGGAGGCGTTGGTGGGGGAAAATTCTCGCATTCAGAGTTCAGATGATTGGTATTCCATGAGGATGTGTTTTTTCGACCTCAAATTTCCAATATATATTTAGTGGTCTTTAGCGTTTCCTAGGGTTTCATCAATAATAATAAGATTTATGGCTATAGAAACAGGTAATTACTTGGTTAAAGAATTGAATCTGTAACAGGATCCGTAAGAATTGAGTGGTTGGGAAAAATTGGATATTTTTGTCAAGAAATAATATTTGCTTATTGTACCAAGAAGAGAGAAATCGGAAGTTTTCGGCCCATAACCAGGTATTGAAGTTGTTTGCTAAAATTTTTAATCCATTAGGTATTGAGCTATCTACCATTGGATTTGATTCAAAGCTATCGAAATCTTATTTAATATTACTGATCCTTTTAGGAAATGATAATAATGGTTTGTTTATTTATACCCCTCTTTGGAAATATATGCCATAAACTTTTAATGAAATTTTTATTAGTAAAAGCGGTATTGAAACTTTAGTTTCTATCTGAATTTCCCAAGGTACTCATTTTCCATTGCATGACGACCGTAAATGGAAATTGTAGTGTTAGTTTTAAAAAATGATGGCCATAGTATGCCATTAGAGTTCACTGATAACTTATAAATGACTTTAAAGCACCTTAAATTATCATGGGCATTGATCTCATGACCTCACCTACCAAGGAAGCATTCATTTCAGTGTAAAAACCCGGCCCCTCATCACATTGTTAAATTGATTACATGGCTGTAAAATTCATTTCTATCGCTAGAGAGAAATTTCCCGAGTAAAACAGATTGTGTCAACAAAAACTGCCTCATATCCGTGGCTGCTTCAAGATACATTACAGTCCCCTCAGCAGGGATATTCAGTGAAAGCCATTTAGAAAAAGCACCTGCTCCAATTTTAAAACCTATCACTGGGATTGCCTACATGTGCAGCAGTAAATGCACCCATATGCTTTCCAAGTGATTTGGAAAACATTGGAGTAGAAAAGATGTGGTGAAAACATTAAAATTTCTTCGTTCTCTTCAAAAGACAAAGCCAGTGCAAGATATAACGGGTGAAAAAAAGTCTTTCAGTCGATTCCATGAACTACTTCAGTGCAAGATATGTCCATAAAAATCTGCATTTAAATGACTTCACACCGATAATTTTTCATCTTTTCTAATGTCTACGTTTTTTTCTTTTAATATAGGTAGTACTTCTACGATTTTTCACGTTCTTGTATTCTAAGGCATTATTTTCACTTAAGTAGCTTTCTTTGAGAGTGAACCACTTGTTAAAACATTATAGGTTCCTATACCTACAAAAATTTTACTCTTTGGATAGCTGAATTCCTATACAGGTGTTTTTATATTATTTCATTGGATTTTTCAGGGAAAATAGGAAGGCTAGCGCCGGCATCAACATGCTCCAAACAAAAGTCACCAAGGGATGCAAAGTTCTTACTTTTAATCTGATGGAAATATTACTCAACTTGAAGTACTATTAACATTGTATTCATGTGGCGAATGGTAACACGTGTAATGCACCCCATGCCACACATCTTTATGGCAGATTGTAGGGTATATGTAGATGTAAAACACTGAAAATCATGCTACTCTAGGGATACAAACCCGTATCCTTGGGATGGCATGTCAGTACTCAAACGACCAAAACGATCCGATTCTCCATATTCCAAATGTCTGAATATAATTTTATCAAATATATTAAAAACTACACGTCATGCGAATGCCTAAATCATTTTTATTCCGGCTATATATGAAAATCTAGGCTAGTGATCTACCACTTCCTGCCACACGTCATTACGGTGGCTTGCTGTGGTAAATGTAGATGTATAATCCTTCATACACATTTTGGCATGGAATGTTTACGCTCCAACACATGCCTACCTTCAATGAAGAATTAAATATACCTCCTGTTGGTTTTCCTTAGCTCCCTCCCTTAGAAAAAAATTAATGTTGGGAATATTTTTGATAGTATTGTTCTAATTATTTCAATTAAATTCACGGACTCTCGATATTAAACATATCTCCATAGAAACTACTCTTATAGTTACTCCTGAGAATCATACTCTTTCGTTCAGTGAGCGCAAATTCAATGATTCTTCTCATTAGCGCGTAGTGAAGGGCAATCGGTAAAGATTATTTTGCCGGGATACTATCCAGGTCACAATCTGCATCTACGAAATACCCTGAAAGCCACTGCGAGTGTGTGTTGTATGGGGTGAAGATCACCAAACTTGTAATGTTGACATGCAGAGAAGCAACGAGACACAAGTGTGTTAATAACATACTATTCAGCATCAGTCGGTAGCAGCTGCCGGAGGCCAAGCTTTCGCAGCCTTTACAGCTCGCATCTACAAGGTTATTTAAAATGACATCTTATTTCTGGTATTTATTGTGGAGAGATATTACCCCTCATTCGTCCCATACCGCGTTTGTGCGTTATTTCTTGGGCTGACGGCAATCATTGGTGAGTTGTCGCAGTAGGTCGCCTCCCCCATCCTCCTCCATCGGCCATGAGGGTTATTCGGAGTATCTCCTAAGAGGGTCGTCACGGTCAGCTGCCTCATGTTGCTGACCCCGGAACGTTTTTTTCCGAAGTAATCGCTTCGGTATAGCACTCAGTGAAATGCCATCATCCTGGTTGAAGTTAACCGGTCATTTCTCAATTTCGATAGCCTCACGAATGAGTATGGGGCAATCCTAATTCCCTTGACAGGACTCGTGTTTCCTCGGTACAAATTGGATAACTTCCACCCACACCTCCCGATAAAACTTCTTCTGCAAGGGCCGAATCTTTGATGTTGCTGCGTGCTATGGCTCTCTAGTATATGTTAACCCTGCAGTTTGGAACGTCCAGTTTAGCCAACGAATACGTTTTTAAAGGAACAAAGAATTTTATGAACTCCTTCCGTATTTAGTGGGTGAAGCTTGTCCTTAGCTCAAGGGCTGCACGTCTCGTATCTTTGTTGTTGAAAACCACGTTCACGGAGTATCCGAGAGATAAACTCGGCTGTCCCTGAGATGTAAGTCTTGATGGTCTGTGTTAGGTTGGAAATCCATTCGGTTTCGAATCCTGGATCAAATGGTGGCCAAGATGACCCTTAGGGTCTGACCCTGAGGCCATGCCCATACCAAAATAGCTGCCAGAGAGGACGTGCCGTCGAAGGGAAGTATGACGATAGCACTACTTTATGTGAAGCGATGTCGCTACAACACGCATTATCCAGTATTATCCAGCTGATAACGTGCGGGTAAGCGCTTTGGCAAAAGTGTCTCAAAAAATCTCTTCAATTTTAAAAGTTGTGTGGAACATCTACCTTTATTTTTAATACCAGAAGTGGGATTGAAGCCTAGTTCCTGACGAAAGGATTGACCAGATGATGGATATGTCGCAGTTTCTGCTCATTTGGAAGATTGCTTACCGAACTCATCGCCAACGCCGACCATTGACTCGAATGCTTGGCCAAGTTACATACCTGAGGATCTTGACCAGGATGATTGCCGAAATAGTGAAGCTGCTAAATAAATTGGTGTGGTCTGATCGAGAAATTAAGGTAAGAGCTGCATCTTTCTTTTCAAGGCCAATAAGGCGGTACGAGAGGTGACATCCAAATGACGGGATATGGGAGGCCCTAAATTTGGTGTCATTAGATTTTCTGAAAAGACGTAAATTTGGGAGAATATTATTTGACGCATGCAATTTCATTAGCAAAGGGAGCAAATAATACTAAGGGCATATTGGCGTTAACCATTTAAAACTTAGGAAATTGAAGACTAGTTGATCGAAGGATAATGCTAATACTGATATAATTTTTTCAAATCTAACCCAATTGCTCGCACTCCTGTCATAATTCTGAATATTAGACCTCTGTCCAACCTTCCCTATTGTCCTTTTATCTATCTCTCCAAGATAGAAAATCTGATAAAAATGACAATTTGACTCCACTTCCTGAGCGCTTCCGTGCCTATGATGCCGCCCAACGGTGTTATAACCTTGTAAGCGGTGTTTTAATGAAAGAAGCACGGTCATGTCAGATCGAATTGGAGATCATTATTCCCGTAGAAAAGGAATATTGTCAGTGGGAGTATATCTGGTCGAAGCTCCAAGATTAGTATTTTATGGAATTAATGGACCCTGTGCATCACTGTGAATCCATGACTCGGGTACGTAGCATAATCCAGGTAATAAAATAATGATTATTCGCCAGAACATTGTTGGATGAAAGCAAGGGTTGATTAGGTTGATCCGTTTCAAAACGTTAAGAAGTGTATTTTCCCGCATTTATTGGTGAAATATTCCTTTATTTTCACCAGCATCTGCGCGAAACCCTGCAAGCCATCGCGAGGGTGTGTGGCAGGGGATGAAGATCACCAAACATGCACTATTGATATGCAATTGAGTGTTGATATAGGGGAACTTAGTCAAATGCCTTATGTGTCCCGGAGCCGACTGCTTTTTAATTACTGTAAGTTTTGTGGAAAAGACTTCGTGTGGAAGAATTCTTCCCTTTATTATTATTATGCAATTTTACTCATCCCCATCCCCACTCCTCTCAATCACTTTCCTACTCTGAGTGTTTTGAGACAAGTACTCCCTTACCCCCACTCTCTGGTTTTTTCCCCTGCCCACGCGTGTTTTCTTTGTGTCATCCCGGACTTTGGTAGATACACTCCCCTCGCTTTCCCTTCTCAGCCCCTTCCACTGACCTGGCGTTCGGAGCTTCGCCGCGGGATACCCCTTAGCGGCCAGGGGTCAATGATTTTACCAACTTCTTCCTACCTTTGGGCTCGAAGACCAAAGTCTGCCCACGGTGATACTCCCCCCCCAACTTAGCACTGTGCTTTCGACGGGCAAGGCCAAAAGACGGAGGCCGAGAGACTCCCCTGCACGCAGGACGGCGGCCTTCTCCTCTCCCCCCACATATGGCCTCTCTTGAACCAAAGGTGCATGAGGCGCCGTAATACTCTTTAACGGCTAGGGTTTCCCAGTCCGTTTTATGTGTGGTTTTCCCAACACCCACTCCTAGCACCAGATACCTTCACCCTCCTCTCCTCCACCCCTTTTCCGTTGTCGCCCTTGTTGTAGGCCCCCTCCCCCTCCTCTTCCCTTATTTCCCCCCTGTTCTATCCCCGGTCCCTCCCCTCATTTTGTATATATATTGGAATTTGGAGAGATTTTGTCATCTGATGATGATGTATCACATCGAAATCGGTCCGAGTAAAGAATTTTTTGTGGAAAATTGCCAATCTTATTTAATTTTGTTATTCCACCACATCACTCCTGAAACGACTATTTTTATCAGAATTCTTACCTTAATCTTTCAAGAGACTTAGGGACGGAAGATCTTACTATTATCTCTTATTATTTGCAGACAAGCGTGGTAACGATGAATAAAAGTGTTAGTGGCACAATTGCCTATTTAATTGTCCCAGATAGATATAGGTCTTGGACTGGACCATAATCATGAAATTAGAGACGTGTTGTTGAACTGACGGATTCAAAATGTCCATCTTTGCTCGTACAATTAGGAATGTAAATAGCTGTAAATACAAGATTATCAGTGCATAGCTTAGGTAATTAAATAAAATCAAATAAATGGTATATCAAAATATACTCTAACGTAATAAAGAGACGTAAGATTATAATCCTACTAAAATTAAGTAAAATAACATTGTAAAATATTAAATATAATTGCACGTAGGTATAAGGGCTTGAAACAAACCCAAATAACAGCATGTTTTTGCATGCTTGCTTTGTTATTTTTATATTTTTATTAAATTGTGAAGTTTATACTGTAATATCTAATCCTTTTTATGCATGATATGTAATGCATATTTCGTCATGTCAAGTGTTAAGTTCGGAAAATATCTAATTAGGGTTGAGACCAATCGTATGTCAGAAATAACAAGCGGTATTTGGAAGATTCAGTCAGTACTAAATACCACACGTCAGAAGCCAACTGGCTATGCTCCGTTCAGACTCCTGATCATCGACGGCAGCATGCCAACTGTGCGACTCCGTTTTGAATTCCACTATTCAGAATCATGAGTTCCCCAATAACAGGGAAGGCGAGTTGACTTGGAAACTGCTTGTGTTTCCATAAGCGAGAGTACAGCGAAACAAAAGCAGGCCTTCGACGAGCATATCAGAGACTCCAATGAACCAAGTGTTGGGTGTGTATGTCCTGGCATTCAAGGATGCTAAGATAAGCACTACGTTGGGCCTTTCAAGGTAAAGGAGGTTCTTCAAAGTGACACTATTGAGTGATCGGGATTTTTTCCGATCCTGCATATTCGCCGAGAAGCAGTTACGTTTGAGCGAGAGAAATGGTCCCCGGATGGTTTCTTTGACTCTACACTTCACGACTTTGATCCCAGTACTCGGTTTAAGTGGTTTGGAATGAAAAGAATCGTGCTTTGAATCTAGTTACAGAGCTTGTCTAATGCTTCCCGTGTGTCACCTTGTGGATGAGACGAACGACAAAAGGGCAATATTAGCTTGAAAATTCCTCGTCTTCGAATCCTGTGTCAAATGGTGGCCATGACTAGGTTACTTGATCAGGCCCGGTCTGGCGGCCCTGTCAAGTAACCTTCGTTTTCTCTCCGGAGAAATGGTTGAGCGCTTGATGTGTTCTCGTCTATGCTCAAACTTTGCTGAGGGACCTATCTTCAGTTTTGCTGTAGGTCGGGTCTTTCAACAGCGTGTCCTACATAATATTCAATTCCCAAGTGCCAATAAACTATTCAGTTCACATAAAATCCGCCTCGCTTAATATATTTTAGAGTAGAAGCGAAATATTTACAAAATATATCTGAGCTGCAATTCTAATGGATATTTATTTCTAATGAAGCTATCAATGTATCATTTTTTATCATCATTATCTTATATACTCGCGGCTGAGCTTAAAGCTATCGAGTTCATCCACCGGGTTGCGGATGGTGGGTCGACCTCTAGATATAGAGGTTTAAGATATAGAGATTAGCTGCGAAATAAGCTCGTCGAATAAGCAGTCGTGGACAAAGAGGGACGGCATTCCGAGGGGTATTGGTAATTTTTGTAGCCTCACGGGAAAAAAACTACGCATGTCGCCTTCCAATCTGCCTTGGTAAATTAGTTTCTCATAGGTTACACGGTATTGACCAATAATAGATGGCTACATTTTTTGTAGACGTACTTGAAGTGATGCAACCATTTATCGCACAATCTTATCGCACTGGCAAAATAGTGAAAGAGATACCGAAGACATCACTTTCAAATTAACGAGTATTAATTGTTAGAATTATCTTGCGAAGTAATGAATGCGGTTGGATAAAACGGTACTCGTTCTATAATGCAATCATCTGGCCCACTGAAAAGGTTATTAAACTGACTGCAGTATCACCAGACTCCTGTCGCTCCAAAAAATGTTATTATTTGCATCTTTTCTCAGTAATAACCTCAAAACTGGATCACCTGATAACAAGCAAATTATTTCCCGAAAGATAGAGCAATTAAATTGAATTAGGAATGATAAAGCATGATTATTGATATGACTTTTTCCCATCCTGCATTTCATCAAATAACAAACAAATCATAGAAAATAGTGATATTATCTAAGATTTGTGTAAAATACCAAGGCTACTAGCGTTTTTTCCATGAGCAAGATGAGAAATAAATATTCCACAACTCAATGGATAATTATAACGTTAATACCATGATGTGATCACCTTTGTTTTTGGTTTTATTGAATGGTCTCATTTTTATTCGTCGTCATTTTCTGATTCTCTGATCAGTTGAATGAATGACAAATTTTTCGCAAGGTTGAATTCCCGGATTCCCCGTTTTTCTTCTTCTACATCTCCAGTAAATCACAAGCTCTTTTGCTATCCCCTTTGAGGGCGTTTACCGTTGAAGTGAAAATTTTATTTGCATTGCAGTCTTTTACCTAAAATTACGTCGGCTGTATTACAAGTTTAAACGCTAGCCAGTGTAGAACATTTTTTATTAGGTTGAAAACATTATATATTGTAATGCAAACAATGATAATTTTAGTACAACTCTAAGCAGGACGTGAAAATAATTTAATTTCTTGGCAATGGTTTAAAATTGCGGCCCCTATGTTGCATTTAATTTGATTAACTTTTACAATCATTAAAACTGCGGAATAGAGAAAAATTATAGTCAAATCGTTAGCCAAATCAAGTTTTCTTCAAGTGCAATATAAAATTTTCAATCATTTGTACAAAATGGTTTTACTTTAAATAGTTACAGAGAGTTCAGTAGCATTCATTTATAAAAACCCAATTTTGTAAATAGCTACGAGACTTTTTGCTTCCATGAGTTCGAAAAACTTACAGCTAACATTATTGAATTGTATGACAAAATAAACCACACCCGTTAAAAAAAACTCTGAAATAATTTAAGAAGCATGAATAGGTAAATTCTCAACCAGTTAGGTTTTATGAGAGCAATAAAATTGAAATAATCATCTTCCTTCAGGTCCAGACGAGAGTTATTTTCTTATTTTAGTAAAATATGGGATTCGGGTTGGTTTGGTATGCATAGTACTGGATTCACATCCCGACAGTCAAGGTTTGAATCTCGGTATATTTCGTCGGTATAATCACATTAACTCAAATGTTGGGTGAAAAACACTCCGTAAGTAGTACTCAACCCGTCGTATGGGACTTGGTTCATTTCGTTAAGAATAGGCTAGTGTCAGTACTGATTTAATTCCTTTCCAGAAGAATATCAAAATTCCACGCAACAAGCTTTTACTCAATTATAAAAATATCTTTTGTGATGTAAAAAAGCTCAGGAGTTGGTTGCCTTTCTCAAATATTCAGTTCTAACTGTAAATGTATTATTTGACTAAAATCCAGATTGATGTTTCTTAAGATTGCATTGATAGTGACACATGTGGAAATATAAGCAAAAATTATATATATGTCTGAAGTCCATAAATGTATTGCATAATTTTAAAATGTCTATATAATTTAGTCCGGATACCGTTATAAGATTATAAAATTTTCATGATATTTTACAAGAGCAAATGTATTTAAAAAAAACATCAATACTGATACAGACATAACACAGGAATATGAACCAGCAATCATTGAAATAAAATATTTACTTCCTACAATGGAAGATCACCAGGCATTGAAAAAATTGAGCGAAGCAGGCATTCTTTAGGCAGGAAGTCTTTAAGGAATTGTTTGGAATAATGTTGCATGATTGAGGCAAAAAAATACATTTTTTTTTGGGAAAAAGGCAATTTTATAATTAACTTCATTTTTTTAACTACTCACAGCATAAAAACAGATTTCTCTGAGAGAAATGTCAAGGTACATCGCAAATTTTCTGACAAAAAGTTTAGGCAGAGGACATGGAATTGGAACATTTAATAACAGACCCAAAAAAACAGGAGAACGAGAGAGAGAAAATAATATTTTTTGGGAAATTTGGTATTCCAGTGAGCAAAAAAATATTAAAAAGCATAGAAAAAATATAATGCATGGTTGAACGAGAGTCAGAACTGGTCAGACTTGAAAAAAATATGAAAAAAATTTATATTTTTCTTAAGTATGCCCAGCACACGCCACCGCCGGTAGGAAAGTTACAAGAGTGGTAATAAGTGATAAGATTGGAGAGAAAACCAGCATATGCATCAGTATTCTTCTCACGAAACGAGCGAAGAGGACCACAGGTCAACATTCCATCTGACAGACAGAGTCATATACTCTGTCCGTCACATGGAATCTCTGTTGTGATTTGAATACAGGCCTCTCGGTAGGAAGTTATTATTCTTGCGGCTGCACAAACCCGTACCCCAGAAATTTTACGTGCTAAATCTAAGTAAATGTTCTTGTGCTATATTGAATTAAATGTCACCTCTCTCACTCATCGACGCCTAGAAAATTAAATACCGCATAGTGGCAAAAATGTTTTAGTAAAAGTCTCAGTCTATACTCTCACAGCACGTGGAGATAGTAGCTAGATCAATGGTTCATCAATTGGATAGTATATTAAACAGGTATTACCCAGTTGCAAATATACTGGCTTCTCCTAATAGTCAGCGGAATTATATCCTTACCACAAAGCTCATCAGAATATCTAAGCTATAATTATATCGCCAATGAATTCAGAAAAGTCTTTCCCATAAAACTGTTATGGAAAAAGAACAATCCTACATACTTGACTATTGGGATGATGAAAGTGTTTGCACATAAGATCGGAAATGAAAAAAGAAAAATTTGCCCGAGATGAATTGCTTCAAATGGGCTGAGGGCCTTGTGGAATTTTTTAGCACGTGATACTATTCTTCTGAACATAACCGGCCGTATTGGTGTTATCTGTAAATTTCAATGTATTGTAGTTGATTATTGGGGAAGAAGTTTGTTCACTAAAGCTAAAAATGAGACACTTCATATCCAAGCGCAGGGAGAGGTAATAGCTGGAAGCACTTTTGTCTCTCTTCAATAGAGCTATCAGCAGCATTCATAAAAAGGAATTGAAGAATGATTTTCTCCAATTGTAACAAAAATTGCGGAAATTCGAGCTAAAAATTCTGAGGAACTGAATCCTTGAATCACAGCCAATAGACGCTTAGAGAGAATAAGAAATCCAGGATGAAGAATTTGGCTCCAGGGTGGGTGATAATGACTCCTGCGTACGTTAAGTGATGAGAAAAGGGGGGCCGATGAAGAATCAGTGGGGGAAGGTAGGATTGAGAAGAAAAAATAATTGGAGATCGATAAAGAGTAGGGAAGGAATTCGTCTCTCATCAGCCGTGATGCCCTCGGATTCTAGGCATCGTGACTTTATGGTCCAGACCTCATTGATTGTTCTTTTACTCGAACTATCATCACTAATTGGTCCATCCGGAAACTTCCCGTAAGTACCCGTTCCGTGAAAAATGCTAGGAGAAAAGAGGGGTCAGATACGATTCTGGTACTTGACAGAGAATTGGAATTTGACGATTAAGTTGAGTAACACATGATTCACTGTAATGCAATTAGAGGTCGTCACTTTTTTCATGTAACTGCTCAAGGAGGAAGGTATTTACGTCTAATTATGAAGAAATAAAATTAATAATTTGCAAGCAGAAACATAAATGATTGCCGTTTAAAACGAAAAAATGGAAATATTAAATCTGAATTATCACATTTACTGTAATTTACATCTTAATTAAATGTATCATCTGTAACTAAGATGTAAAATACCCATATACAGACCTTACCTCCTAATATGAAGCGCCTTTTAGAGCAAAAACAAACTTGAAATTACATTGGATGCTGTAACGATAAAATTGGAGAGTTAACAACACTACCAAGAGAGGCTTTAAATCCCAATCTCTGCACGCAATATTGTAGGTAATAGTGGATGGTATCGAAGCTACCATGTGGACATTAATGATAGATATTTTAAATTCTTAGATGGCGTTGCTTATCTGCACGACCCTCATTAGTTTAACACTTTCAGTGCGGCTTATATAATTTGTAAATTGTTGCTAGTGGCTGAATATTTTTTTTTCATTATTCGTTTGTAGAAATGTATGTAAATGTGAAATTCAATAATCTTTTTTGTTTTTTTGTTTTTAAATTTATTACAAAAAATTTTTAAATCATGACGTCAATTGACGTCATCCGCCACGGAATAGAACCTTTAATAAATGTTGCGGGTTGCATAGCCACCCCGTAAATTGCTTAAGTTTTTTTTTTCGTTCAATCTTCGTTCCATTACGTTTTGTTTCTCATTCTTTGATATAGTTTGTCAAAACCATAGATGACTTATAAATAAGCAATTCAACTCGTTCAATTTTTATTTTGTTTTTGCTATTATAATATCGCCCTTGTTGTTCAACAAAGACTCTCCCATATGTCTTACCCATGTGTCTCATTTTTTCTCCTCAACTTTTCCTGTAATGGAATGAACGAGGTCGTTTACTTTGCTTGTGTTCTCTCATACGAAGTTTTTTGACGTTTAATAAAAAAATTGGTAATAACGGAAACAAATGTATGTCCCCCACTTTAGTAGAATTGTCTTCATACACACCTTTGTGGTATTATTCATCAGTATTAGCTCTGACCCACCATTATTTTACATGGAAGGCCCTTATAATATGTACGTAATTTTTTAATGCATTTATTTAATAGTTAAATAAAAGTAAGAATAATATTTTTTTAATGTGAAAGCAATTATATATACTGAGCTAAAAATATTATATTACTGAAAACCCACTCAAACTTCAATCGCCCTCAGTACTCAATTCAATTCAATACTAATTCAATTTCGTTAACTCTTCCTTTGTAATGTTCGGTATATGCTGCTTTTCTTGTTGGTAATATATGCTGCTTTTCTTGTTGGTGATAACAATTCAGAAACCTTTTTTTATATTATCTTACCCCATACCACTCCCAATGCACCGAGTGACGATCGCCACCACAGGATATACACGGCAAATAGAGAGACAGATAGCTGTAAATGTGGCATATTTCTAAAGGCTAAAACATCGTGCCACAAGCCCGTTGGGTGGCTAGCGGGGTGTAATGAAGATATAACCGTTTCCAAACTCACCCTCCAAACCTTTGACACCCACAACTCTTTAGAAGTATTACCCATTACATTTATGGAGAAAGAGAATACTGTGACACGGCACTAAAAACCATATAAGAGGAAACAAATAGTGTCTTACACTATTTGTGATGACAGAAACAACATGAAAAAGGAACACATTTAATTCCCTTTAAAACTATTGTAAAATTGTATCATATTTTCTTTTCCGAATTTTACGTTAACTTATGCATCAAAACACATTCTAGGCTTTAGGTTAAGTAAAAAAGTTTTCAAACTACATGTGAACATTATTTATTTATTTGATATATATACAAACAATAGAATTTACTAATTGAAAATATACAAATTAAAAATACAAAACTTGAAAATATACTAATTGAAAATATACAATTTAAAAATATACAAATTGAAAATATACATATATATAAAATTTTCAGATACAAAAAATTATTTTGACTTTTCCCTGTGATATTTTTGGAAACACGGAAAAGTAAATTGTGTCCTTGCAAACCCCGCTTTCATAACACTCCCGGCACCTCTTTTGTGGTCGTCGTTTTTGTTTTGAGGGATCGTCTATTATATGTAACGTTGGGAAGTGGTCTGACAAAGTGTGTACTCTGGAGGGGACAGAAGCTGGGGGTGGGGTAAAGGCGGGTAGGAGAAGAGATCTTATTACTGCAGTACGAAAATTGAAAAGGGATAATTTCGGGTGGATTCTATTGTAAAGAAAATGGCTATTGAGTAGAAGAATATGAAAGATGTGGATGCCCAACTTCTTATACCATTTTAGCGTCTTGCGTTCAATTGGGTAATATGCCATCATTTGATCAGCTCGATCAATGCCTCCCATTGCCTCGTTGTACCTGGCCACCGCCTCCGGCCTGGAGACTGTTCCTCGCCCTCTGCGGCGGGGAACATCAATAAGGCGACTTCCATACTCGGAGCTGATCATCAGTACATCCCTTCTGTCTTTCCACTCCAAGACGCAAATGCCATCATCAGTAAAGGCATCCACAATCTCTCCTTTCTTTAGTTTGCACTTGGTGATAGTAGCCTTTCGGTTACTCCTGAGAGTGCTGGTACAATACGTCTTCCGTTGCAGTAGTTGGTGGGCCAGATTGACACTGTTGTAATAATTGTCCATAAACAATGAATGGCCGACATCAAGCCTTCCCTCCATTAGTTTATAAACAACATTGTCAACATGACCTCTGCCTCCTACATCAGCATCAGAAGACCCAGTGTACACGAGAACTCTCAGGACTAATCCGGAAGGTTCAGTCAGCATATACAATTTTATACCATACTTGCGCTTCTTCCCCTTCAAAAAAATTCTAAAAATCAGTCTGCCTCTCCAGAGTACCATTGACTCGTTAATGCAGAGTCTCTTTTCCGGAGTCACTAGTTTGCCCATAGTCTTATTGAAAATGTCAATCACAGGTCTTATTTTGTGGAGTCTGCCAGCTGATTGATTTGGTTCACGGCTTTTTGCAAAATGCAAGCATTGAAGAATGCCCATGAACCGATCCCGGCTCATGCAACCCCGAAAGCAAGGAACATCAAAAAGAAAATCCCTGCTCCAAAAGTTAGCCAGCCTTCTCAAGGGTATTGCTCCCATGTGAAGGAGAAGCCCAAGACAAACTAGGAACTCCTCCTTGGCTAACGGTTTCCATTTTATGATCCTTGCTTTCGGGGATACATTAGCCTCAAGCAGCTCGTCGGCACATTTATTCGTCTCTTCCACCGTAAGGGTAAGAATGGGTAAATGGGTAAAAAGTAAGGGTAAAAATACTACTTGAATGACGTACCACAAATGAAAACTTAAGCAGCCAACTGAACTCCGACAAATACCGAAAGGGCGCAAACTAGTCCTCCTCTACCAGTGGTTCGTGTACAACTGAGGAAACGCTTGAAGAAGCCCTTCCAGAGGGGTCGCAGGATGTGCGAAACCGTTATAAATTCCTCACATCGGAAAACCCCCAACACATTTTCCTTCCCTTTGAATACCCCAAAAGACACCAAGGGTAGCTGCATGTTGGTATAGGACTTAAAGCTAACCCAACTAACAGCATGTTTTTGCATGTATGCTTTGCTATTTTAATTTTTAATTACAAATTTAATGCATGATATGTAGTGAATGTTTGGTGAGAGTTCACCCCCTGCCACACACCTATATGGTGGCTTGCAGGGTATTATGTAGATGTATATGAAGAGACATTACTAAGCGATGTATTAAGAACTTAAAAAGATATTAGAACAGAAATAACTAATAAAATACATACTTACAATCTCATACCTACCTTTTACATTGCCATGTGTAAGGCTAACAACGAAGATTTTATCATAAATAAAATAATTATGATTCAGAAACTAAACTTGTTCCAAAGCAGATTTGAGTCAAATGAATGACGGGAAGCACACACAGAGTTCGTCCGAGGCGCTGAGGCGGAGAAAAGCCGTCTTGAAAAGAAAGGTACGCATGACTTCAATTGACGTCATGCCGCCACTGGACCTAACATGCTATGACGTCAATTGACGTCATGCCGCACTGAAAGTGTTAATTGTTTTCCTGTCATGTAAAAACAGTTCTCAAAATTACTATCACAATAACAGAGTACCTTTTGAGAAAAAATCATTCGTAATGAGCAAACAAGGTGAAGGTTTACTGGAGTGGGATTACTTTGAAGTTGCTCCGGACAACATTTTTGTGACTTTTGTAAAATTTACCCAGCCGTGATCTATGTGTAAACTTTTTTGTGCCTTTTTCGTTTAATTTTATGGTGTAATCATTAATAATGATTATTTAATCTTAAATAACGTAGGTCTGGTTGTAGGTCATCCCCTTTTCACATCCCAGTATTGTCTTGCAGGGTGCTATATAGTTATCAATACAGATATCCGCAGTGGATGGTAGAGGCCAAGACTTTGTGGAATTCCATAATATAGGATGAGAAGTAAAAACTAGTTTAGCTAGCTTAAGTTTTTACTTCTCATCCTATATCCAGATATCCGCCTATTAGTTCCTCACCCTAATATGGTATTCTTTTAATACTCTTACTACACTCAATATCTGATGGAGATTGAGTGTAGTAAGTTATTCCTGGGCTTTATTTAGCATTTAAAATGCGAGTGATGATTGTAAAAGTTGCTTAAACCAAAAGCACCAAGAAACGATGCATAGAAGCATCTTAACTTTTGATACATGGTACAATATTTACTCGGAAATAATTATTCTTTAATAATGATCATGATTAATAATGATACTAATCGGCTTTAAAATGGCTGCGGTAAACACTTGCGGATTGTCTTTGAAGCTTACGAACCATAAGACTTATCTCTGTATGGAATATCTGGAGAAATATTCTATCGAATTCGAAAATAACGGTCACTAAATTAAACAAGATTAAATGATGGGAGCTGTAAATTACACATGTATTAAATATACTTGAATCCGAAACTTTTTAATTATTTTTGCCTTTGCAGGATGATCCACCAGTTGTGATTTTTAATCTAGGGTACATTTAGTAGTGAAGTTTTGTTTTCAAACTTTGAACGAATAACATTTACTCAATATTTAATCAGCCATCACTTTATCACGCAATATTATAAGAGAAATACATCACTTCTGCCTTCATTGCTGAATGGAAAGAATTATCCCATACTTGAGAGGCAGTGTGTGATTATTTTATCATCTCATAGATGCTTTACACATTCCATTCTTAACGTTAATTTCCCCTTTAAGTACACTCATTAACTTAAAAACATAAACTATATGCTCTTAAAATTATTTTTGTTTAGATGATAAGTAACTATCCTGCTATACATATATATCTTGTAATGACTGAAGCAATGCCCCTTCAGTGCTCATCCATTTAAGTTTCTTTTTTTGAATGAGGATAAATTTAAAAAGGAAACAAACAATGAATTTAAAAATATGTGTGTTTTGCATCATCTAAGTTCATCAACGCTCATGATATAAATGACGTCATAATTTCAGCTCAAAGGCGTGGGAGTTCAGTTTTCAAAAGGTTGTGTTTTTATTTCAGCCGGCATCTATGGTTTACTTAGGGAACGCAAACACGAAAAGTACTCACAAATAGCAATCGCTGTGAATATGGGACTTTTAATTTTTACCGCCAGATTCTGCTGCCTCAGAAATGTGCGCTTCTGGTGCGTGGTTCTCTCTGTCGGCGAGAGTGATAACTAATTCAGAGAATCGACCAGGAAGAAGGGCTTTGGAAGGGGTTGCTTCACTCGAACGGTCTTCCTCCCT
This sequence comes from Platycnemis pennipes, assembly GCA_933228895.1. Classification (NCBI taxonomy): domain Eukaryota; kingdom Metazoa; phylum Arthropoda; class Insecta; order Odonata; family Platycnemididae; genus Platycnemis; species Platycnemis pennipes. The sequence goes on along the minus strand of OW121854.1, from coordinate 106,394,062 downwards.
TTCCAACTCTGTCTGTAGTAGGGTGAGCTCGATGAAGCTCCCCAGTAGTGAGGATGAGTCGAAGAGGGCTTTTATGTGATGTGAATCGGTCCTAAACCCTTTCGACGGTAATAATAAAAAAGAAATAAAAAACGTTTTACCGGAGACTTTGTCTACTCCCTTCGTGCACCGCAATATATATCGTGAAACTGTCCAGTAATATGTACAGTAAAAGCTGTTTTGCACAAGCCTTGTCATTTTGCAGTCTTATACACAAAATAATACGAAGCGAAAGTTTCTACTTTAAAGCAAATAATTTCGCAACTTAACCCTTAAAGGACCAAGCTTTTTCCGGTTACACCGTGGACCAAGGGAGGGTCAATAATTGTCCACCCGTGTTTTTTTCGTTTTTACTAATCATGAAACAGAATATATCTTCAGTAATTGCTTTCTTCGATTGTTAAAACATTCTCACAGTGATTTATGTTGCTAAAAATTATAAAATCGCGATAAATATATTGAAATTTTTAATTTTTTTATAAACTCGTCAAAGACGAAGTTATGATAAAATTTCTTACATTGGTTCCGGATTCAATGCTTTAATTTGGAAAATAAGTTTCGAAATCACCGTTAGTTATACTTATAAATCAATAAGAAGACATTATTTTTAAAACTGTAGTCGATATTTTGCAACCGTACTCCAGAAAAACAATTTTATTACTATATAAAATAAACGTAAAATTTTTCTCTCCATTTTAACTTACATGATTTACAAGTACAAGATTCATCAAAATGCCTTAATTTTGCGAAAATTCATGCGTGATTTGGCAAAACAGCTCCAATTATATTTCCCTCAATGCAATTCCTTCATCAATGCAATTAATAAGATTTCACGATACTTTAAGCTTTACAATTTATTGATTTAATAAAAAATCGCCTAAACTTTATAATACTTTCTTTTCCACAAGCAATTTTTTTCAATTCTTCGGGTGCTCGAAAACGGATTATTATTATTTTTTGGAATATAATATTCAGAATTTTTCATCCTGATGTTATTGCTCCCTGCTCCTCATAAATTAATATAACTTATACAATGAACAATGAACAACCTCTCACTTTTGAGGGAAAGAAACTTTGTAGGTTATTGTACCTAGAGTAAGAATAAGTACACGCCATTCCATAATGGAATACATTTTCCCGCCAAATTCCGGAAATATTACAATTTCATCTTCATAAATTGCTAAAAGAGACCGGGTTGCTGTGGTACACTAGAGTACTGGTGCCCCATCTTTAGGGCCCAAGTTCTGATCTCGGAAATGGTAGATATTTTCCCATGGCATAAGTACAGAATTGGGTACTTTGCGTAGTAAGTGCATTTTAGGTGCAATCTCGCCCGTCGCAAGGGACGTTGAATCGTGCACACCTAAGGACATTTCGATAAGAGCATACTAATGCCTGCGCCGGGTTTCTCTCCATCCTTTCCCCGTTCCCTGTTATAGATGCAAGTATGAATAAAGTTTCTCTGATTCGAGTTTTCATTCCCATTGTAAAATTTTCTTTTAAAAAATGTTTCCTTCGTGGAATATGTGCATTTTAATTGGGTCAAAACATTTGAAAATCATCTTGTCTGATGGCTTACCCAAATATCTTCTTAAATTTCCATCATATCTAGAGCACAGTGCTTTACTTATATCCCTTAGTACGTCTGGGTAGAACTTAGTGACTTCGTAATTACTTTGTGGAATTTTTCCTTAATCATACCGACATATAGACTTGTAAATTCCAATGGGCTTTTGCTGATAGCATGCGGAATGGAAGGGGAAACTACCGCATTAATGGCCTACATGACATCGAAATTATCAGCAGCACAATGAAGCGTGCTCTAGTAAAACGAATCGGAGGTAAAATAGTCTCCCAGTCGGATCTCCGGGACGGGACTGCTCCAACTGCCGCTGCTGTTACACAAATAATAAGGAGAATCGACAAGCTACATGGAACGTGCGATCGCTGCTCGGATGCAGTAAAATTGAGAATCTGAAGCAGGTAATTATTAATATGAATCTAAGCGCCTTTTGATAAAAGCAGACAAATGCCTACGGCGGGTTTCTTTCCATCCTTTATGTTAGGCCATCATCAGGTACCTGAAGAAACCGGAATGGGATTATATATTTTATTATTGTATTGCAGTTTTTTTTTCAATGTGTTGCAGGTGTTATTTGAGAATATTTCTACTTCCTAAGTTAAGTGAGTTGTAGACCATTACCACCAGGCATAATGCCTAATGTAAATATTGAGTAAATAAATATCCGGCATTTTACCATGCTAATTTAAATGAACATGCTGAAATGAAACATTTGATCGCGAAAAGGATGCTCACTTTCCTGAATTAAAACTTATAAAACAGTTTCAATTGGCTTTTCTAGAATTCAAGAAGTATAATTAGCTTTAGGATACATGTTTGTCACCTTGAATATAAACTCCCAAAAATGCTCAAAATTTCTATTTTGCATATTCGAAGTAACGAATTAAATATCAATGGGTAAACGTGTTACTATTATTGAATAGCAATTAGTTATCATATTAGTAGTAATACAGAGATATAGTTTTGTGAATTCCACTGGTTTATTGCTGGCACAACGACGGTGACTAATTACTATTTAACTTATCCCGTGCTATTTAACTAACCATGCTATTTAACTTATCCCGTTCTGATATTTTGTTTAAGTCTTCTTGAAGAACTTTTCGATCTTCAATGCTTCTAACTTCCTGGTACACAATACAGTCATATATTCTGTGCTAATGAGAATGAAAAATCACTACTCAATAATATCCATTCTGTAGAGTCTAATTTTCCGAAGATTCGATAAAAAATGTTTTCATAGATTTTACATTTTTAATTTTGTCAAAAACAGTTAAAAGTATCCGTTGTATATGGATTGAAAACCAAATGTACTGCGTTCTCCATAGAAAACTGGCAAGAGAGGAAATTTCAAATATCCATTCATAGAAACGTTTCCCTACCCTCTGGTAGGAATACTGTATTCATTGAGCCAGTAGAGGACACTTAAGTCAACATGGTTTTCATTCCTTCCTTTTGACTCTGTAGGTACTTACTTCGCCTATCAATAGATTTTCTTTACGCTACAGGAGTAAATCAAATAAGAGTCATTTACTCACGAGTCAAATCACTACTTCCGAAAAAGGATACCTGAGATCTGAAAACGAAGCCTTGAAAGGATGGAACGAATTAATATTTTCAAGGCATGCAGATTATCACTTCTAATCCTCACTACTTAGCTAGTTGTCAACTGGTCTAGGATTCGCCAAAGACTCTAGTAACTAATAGGCACTCGGATTACTATTAACTAGGCAGAACCTTTTTAAGCGGCTTCACGTCCAATCGCATATGATACGTATATCACACTCCCTTCAAAAGAGAAAATTACCATTCCAAAAAGGAAAGGTCTCTCCAACTTAATATTTTCCAGGCAAAATATCCATTTTTGTTGAGAGGTGAATAACTCCTGTGTAGAGATTCGGGTGAAAGGACTGTCCTCGTTCCCTGGACAGCTTTATTTCAGGAAACATTCCCTCGAATTTCAGGAGAGGCCTCGAAGGAGTTATTTTTCTCCATTTAAAGCATCGTACATACATATCGTACCTAAAAAGAGAGAGCATAAGGGGGTCAATCAAGTCAGAAAAAATTTCTGGCATTTCCAATTCGGCGAAGGAATGGAGCGAAATCAATTAGTGCGTCCAAAATATCTCTCTCTTTCTCTCTCTCTCTCAATCCTCTGGGACGCTCGTGAGGATGGATGGAGGGGAAGGGCCTTCAGGGTCATGTAATAAAGAAAAAAAATGGGGGAGTCAATAATAAATTTGGATGAGACAAAGGAATGGGGTGGTGTTGGTGGAGTTTTCAGGGTCCCTAGCCACTCCATTCGACCTCCTGCTCACATATCTCACGGTCTGGAGTCCGCATATTCCATCGGCAATTAACTCAAGGAACTATCCGGCCACCCCCTCTAATACTACCCAGTCAATGCTCTTCCGACCACCACCACGAAAAGCATTCTCTCCTTCCAACACCCTTTTCTTCCCTCAACTTTTTCGCCCAAAAGTCTCCTTCCAACTTTCTTCTCCCGTCTATGTAAATGATTTCCAAGGTAGAAGATTCAGAATTTTCTCAAACTTTAGATTTCCAGATACTTTTCCTTCAGAACTCTTTTGATATTTCCTGCCACGCAACGGAAATGCAATAACTCAGGTTGCGAAGAACTTACATATTAATCACATCTTAAACTAAATTCTAATGTGGACTCATTGAAATCATATATATAATCATATGAAGGGCTGGGATAACAAAGGCAGGCATAATAGGTAAAGGTTCGACAAGATTCCGATGAGGAAAAACGAGTTCTAGAATAAATTTCCATAAAAAAAGTTCAGCTGAGCCGGTCCTCAAACCTTGGATATCCAGAAGTAAGGTCTATCATAAGATAACATCAAAAGCTTAAGTATCCGGGTACATTACAGACCGAAATAGTATTTCAAAGTTGGCAGGATCAAATTTGTTGCAGAGCAAAATAATGAAGTGGAAGAAGAGTTCAGGGTGAATGATGTATCCAAAAATTGTCCGAGGCGGACAATTTTTGGCTACATCATTCACCCTGAAGACGATGGCGGACTTAGCCTTCAAAACGTTGGTGCCTAAAAACACTTGGACCCGGTTGGAAACCCGAGAACTCTTCTTCCTGTCTATTCGCCGGGAAAAACTGAGATCCTTCAAAATAATGAAGTGTCTATGAAACTAATTGTATTGCCTCCAGGCTATGTTTTCTCACTACCTCATTGGAAATACAACTTTTGCTAGCAGTGTAAAAGTAAATTTATCGCAACAATAGCAATATTAAATACACTTCAGATTTGGAAATCCATCTAATATATTTTTTTTTATAAAATCACATACTTGATGAGTCTTTTATGTTATTCATGGGCTTAAACATGATCCTAGCAATCAGGTTCTAACTCTGCGATCAATAGCTAACCAACTTTGATATTTTATACACTAAGGGGTAGATTAATGCGTACTGGCATTGATCTGGAATATTCATAGGCTTTGTGAAAACTATCCATTCTACCAGCCTCTTCATTTATTACACCGCTTCTCGAACATAATCTTTAGAGTTGACCCGCGAGCCTCTTAGATGATGTGATAAGACTATATATATTTTTTGAGGAGTTGAAATCCACCATTATATGCACACCCAATTAAAATAAAATAAATTTTCCAATTTAATTTAATTAATACTCCATTATCTTTATGGCCTAATTGTTGCTGTATGTTAAGGAAACATCCTGCCAAAACCATCAAGTCTTACCAGGACTGAAACTCTATCATCTGTTCCGTTTTCTACTAAAATGTACTTGTTCTTATAGGGCATGCCCTTGAATAATAAAAATTATATCTATCTATCTCTTCTGATGCGAGAATATACTAAAATAATTGTTATCAATCGAATATTGAAACTATCCATTACAGAAACTCGTGAAAAGTTGCATTGAATTCTTTTATGTTCTATATTGAAGTTTATGCTCCTTAAGATTACGTAGGAGAATTCAGTCTCTGTGAACGTAAATTCAATGAAACAAGGAATTGATTCCATCGAAGGAGTCGACCGATATGATGCTCTATAGCGTGAACATTTTCTCGCGCTCGTAACTTAATTGTATTAATATTATATAGCATTTTGATGATCATTTATTTAAAGCATCATTTCTCGGAATAAATTTACCAATATAGGTAAATAGTCAAATAAGGACGCATGGCTACACTACAATTTCCTTTTCAGGTTGTTGTCCGTAGCAGGAAATACCATTGCATGAGAGAAAAAGGAAATTTATAGCCTACGGAAGATATGACCAAAAATGGTAATTGGGTATAATTTCATAGAGAGATTGAATGTATAACCGATGCCCGAAAGTTATTGTTTATGCCGAGTGCAGGACTTAGCTATTTTACCACCTCTGCCGAGACGAGATAAGACCCACTGTGAAAAACGCTGAAAAATTCACCTGATTTTTCGTGAAATAAAGGGAAAGGATTAGCTCACCTACACCAATTGATACATTCCACTTGGGGTGTCATAAGTTCAATGGGATTTTGAAACACATATCCCATTCACCTACCTTTTCACATTGTGATAGTTCATATTTATTTGTAAAGGAAGATGGGCGAATGATTATTTTGATTCGAGTTCAGATCAGGCGAATTTTTAAAATCCGTGTTAGTTGCAGCTATATATATGTCTAATCCGTTTATCCCCCGTCATCCGAAGTATAAATACCACCTGCAACAAGCACGTTAAAAAGGATTGCCAAAATGTCTTTCAATCAAAAGCCATTATTACTTTTTTCATGGATGTCAACCTCGACACCCTTCATCCCACCCTTCCTTTCATTTTGTTCTTCGTTTCGATTTTTATTTAGCGTCGATTCTCCCCTTTCAATCGAGATCTATTGTACATTTTTTCTTCTGCCCTCGAAAAATACTTCTTCTTCATCAGACTACCGCTGCCCGAGGGCCTGGTGAAACTCCTCAAGAATTACGTCCCCCTACACCACATTCTCCATTCTTCCAGGGGACGAATTCTTTTCTCTCGGGCAGACTGCTTTACCTACACACTGGAATCCACCCTTCGCTCCTCCCAGTGCCCACACCGACAATTCCATCCCGAGCCTCCTCCTGCTATTCCCTATTGCCCCGTTCGAAGGAGGACGGTTATAAATGAAGTTCGAAATGAGGAAGGAATTCCACAAGATTTAAGGGGAAAAAACTTTTCATTGCCTGCATCTTTTATTTCCCATTCTTTCTTCGCGTCATTTCCTTTTTTCCCATGGGTGATTTTTTTCTGTGAATTAAATTGACAAAATTTTATTTCCCCGATATCACTACTTTTCTGTATCTTATTCCTTGAATTTTGCGGCAGGCAAAGTTGCTAAACCTGCCTAACATCAATACGACATACTTTTAAAAGACTCATTGAATCTATAATCATAATTTGATCACTTTATTATTCTAATTAAATAGATAGTTCGGCATTTGATCGGAAAATGGCAGTAGGTGAACAACAAGGAATACGGCTTATTGAAAATGGTCTTTGCATTGTAGTCGATAAAAAACACTATATTAAAGACAAATAGTAGTGGTACTTTAAAGTAGTGCAACATACATCAATGTATAGGTTACATACTTGTAGTTTTGATAGGTTAACTATACAATGTATATTTTACCTATCACAAACTATAGTAATTAAATTTGTTAATTATAAATGGAAGATTAATCTTTTGTTTATATTATATACACTTGGACAGTATGATATATATTTTCCAACTACATGAAAAACGTAATGGCTTCGCCGAAACGGAAACATATTAATACGTCCTACAAGTTCAAATTTAATTCTGTAATCTGTGTCAAGAGTTTACTCTGAGTTAGAACGTGAATGAATACCTTCTCACTCTTAGCCGAGCTCTCGACATGTTAGCACACATTCTCCTCCCGGTAGATGGTTGCCAGGTTAACCGAAAAACTGGTTTTGAAGGCATAATTTTCCTACTTTTATTTGAATTCGGATATTCCTCTCTTTGGATACTTCCAAATTTGAGTGACTCGAGTCCCGATTTTCCATATTCAAAGAATCATATCCCTTGTTGATCACATAACACCATTTACCGGTCAAAGGCAGAAATATCGTTTTAATTAGAATAATAAAGTCATCAAATTATGATTATTGATCTGTAAGTTTTTAGACGTATGTCATTATGATGTTACATAGATTTTGAAACTTAGGTTGTTGGGAAACAAATAGCAAAGGAATAATGTACAAAAGGGTAGTACCATCGGGAAAATAAAATGCATATTAACTTTTATATAATTCGAATTTCGCAACGTTGCAATATCTCGTAAACGGTTGCGTCCATTGCAACGGGTTTGAAGTCTTCATTTTCTTATCACATGAATTCGTTTTGCCAAGTTTGTTCAGAACCTGTTACCCTAAGGACAATCAGCTGGTCCATTTTACATTGAATGACGCATGTAAACATAAATATATAATTCACCATGGGTTCACTTTCATTCGAGTTCCAGGAAAATTTCAGAAGCGTAAGCATTGTAATGTGGGTTTTCAAGTCTGTTTCCGCACTAAAAGGCACTTCAGACCGGGAGGAAAGGTACAAGGATAGGTATGAAAGAAGGAGTCAAGTGTAAGCATTTCATGGGTGTTTTCAAGTCTGTTTCCGCACTAATAGGTACTTCAGACCGGAAGGAAAGGTATAAGGATAGGAATGGAAGGGATGGGGCATTATAATTCTTGTCAAGGCATATCCTTTATATATTCCTAAGGTAGCGCGTATAGATTCTGTTTGCTATGAAATAGAACATCACAAAATAAAATTTAATCAGCGGTGATGGAAATTAATTAACTAGTGGTAAAAGAATTTGAAGTTTACGGAAGGACACCTTGATATTACCAGTCATGCGCTCTGAGAGAAAATTTGAAAATAGAAGGAGTTGAATATTTTATCCTGCTGCCATCTAAATTCATACGAGTGAGAAAAATAATTACTTGGAATATTTGTATTCAATGCTAAATTAAAGCCGTATATAACGCTTCTCATTCTCAGCTGAATATCCCTGTAAAAACTTTTCTAACAAGGTGATGGAAATGTTTGAGGAAAATATAAAGCTTTCTAAAAGGATTAAAAACCATCATCAAAAAGCTTGTTCCAGTTACATATATTTATAACATGCATACTCTAAATATGTCTCTAGATCTTCAACCTTATTCGTGGTTTTCCTTCCAGAACAATCTATGAAATACTTAAATTTATATATCACAAGCTGCACCCGGCCACGCGTTGCTGTGGCTCAGTCTGGTTAAATAGAAAGCGCACGTTTATAGTATGTTTAATTTCACAATTCTTATGGGCATAAAGTATTTTTTGTTGTTCCATTGTCTGTGCAGATATAGAGATTGTCTGGTTTGCCGACTCTAGAACACGCAACATACACGTTGAACACGCAACATACACGCAACAAAATACACGTACATGTGAGAAACAATCCGTGTCTAGGTCTAAACCGCATAATTCTAAAGATTGGCCCTGAGCTCTGTTGATGGTGAATGCAAATACCAATTGAATTGGGAATACAATCACTTAAATTGAAATGGCATATCTGTTGGAATCATAGGAATGCGAGGAATGAGTACATCTTCGCCTTTAAAAGTTCCTGTCCAGATTATGGATTCCACGACGTTGCTCATTAATTTCTTTACTGAAAGCCGCGTGCCGTTGCAAAGCTTTGGCTGGTTGATATTTAGCAACATGATAATTGGTACGCCGATTTTCAATTGCAGTACGTGCGGTGGCATCCACGGCAGATCGAGTAAATTCAAAAATTCCGTTCGATAACCAATTGCCTCATCTGCTTTCACAACAGTGTCGACGGTCTTGTACATATGTGCCCTCGTCGCTTTGAGTGTTAGACTTAATAATATTGTTAAGTTCGTAGAAGTCTTTGTTCTTGGTCGCAAGAATAGCTCGTTCACTAAGCCAATCGTGATCTTTATAATTGCTTTGAATATTGGGAAATACTTTTTCAACCATTTCTTCTTTTGTCGTTACTAAATTGCAAAAGTTATGAGGCAATGGAATTTTCCTGAGGTCAGATCAACCGGCACCTTTCCGTTCCCAATGTCCAGCAATTTATGTGAGTATATCTCAGCTGATCGATTGTTTTGCAGCTGCACACGCATATTTGTATTTTATTTTATCGTCTTTACATGTCGTCACAAAGTAGAATATTTCAGGCAAGCATTTATTTCATCCGCTAGTGTCGATCGAGGAATTACGGGTAATGTTTGCCTGAAATATCCTGCAAGCAATATTAATGTTTTCTCAAATGGTCTCAGGTTTCCATGTAAATCTTGCAATGATCGATCCAGAGCCTCGAGAGATGCTTTGTGCACCATTGTACATACATTCATCCCAAGCAATAACTTGGCATTTCTGAAATATATGTCCCATTCCGGATGATTTGGATATGTTGCACGTGAGAGTTTCAATGAATTGCACGTTCAATGGGATGCACATCCCGTATCCAATATCGATACTTATTGCATTCTTGATATTGTACAAACCTTCATGGGAGTGAGCTAGACAACTATTCAAAGATTCATGGAAATTGGATGAATGTTGTAGTAGTGCATGAAGTTATCAATATTGTATCGATATTGTATAGATATTGTATTGATACAGTATCGATAGTGTAACGATACTTTCTTTAAAAAACCTAAATAATTTCACCTTAATTTTGTATCAATAACGTATCGATTCATTGATATTTTGTCGAAATTATATCGATACAGCATTGATATTGAATTATCTATTTTGTATAAACCTTTGCGGGAGCGTGCTCAGCAACTTCCCAAAGTTTCATGGCGATCCGATGAATGGTGTAGTAATGCATAAAGGACAAACACATTACATACATTCAATACAGTATCGATATTGTAATGATACTTGCTTCAAAAAAAACTAAATAATTTCACCTCAATTTTGTATCAATATTGTATTGATTTATCAATACTTTAGCGATATTATATCGATAAACTATCGATTTGAAATATCAATTTCGTAGTCCTCTTCTCGGGAATGTACTCAACAAATTCCCAAAGTTTAATGGCGATCCGATGAATGGTGTAGTAATGCATAAAGGACACACAGACATGCATTCATTTTTATATATATATATGGTTGCCCCGACCATCATATTTCCCTCTTGGTTCTTTAAGGTGACTAAATTAGGTGCATTCCTCCGCAATTTACTAATATTTTTCGACTCTGTAAATGACGAGGAAAAGTTGACCAATGTAGAGAAACCACGATCACAATATTCGAACAGAAATATTTCTCATTTGGTGTTCGCTCTACTGTTTCCGAAGATAATTCGAAGCAAGAGAATTTTGAAATGCGCTCTAGATTATTGGAAATGTCGCGGAATAACAAGGTTAATACGAAACCCTATTGTCATCCAAGATCCGGGAAAGGACAATATGAAGCGTACTCTGAAAGCGTTCTCGACAGTGCGTCATTTTCTCCGAAGAAGGAATGGAGCAGTTTTAAAGGGAGGACAGAGCTCTGAATGGAGCCCTTGATCCTACTCCGGCCGGATGTGAAGTTGGGGAAGGGATTCAGGATTCTCGGAGAGACAACCCTCCAAGACCTCGGTCACCGGGAACTCCGCCACACAACTTCCAGATTGCTCGGGAGGGGTACGGGTCAGTCAAGGGATAAACGCGCCCCTGTCGCTACAGTGTGACGTCGAGACGCTCCACGCGGCCTATTTACTTATTTTTCGACTCGAGAGTCAGAGCGGGATGGACGAACATATAACCAGTTCTTAAGGTTCTTACATATGTGTATGTATACGTATGCTATATATTTTACGCTCTCTAAACTGGGATTGACGGGCTGGAGGGAGTCTACCAAGAATTTCTGAGAGAATATATGGGTCAGACTCCCATAAACTTATCCTGGTGGAGATTCTTTCATAAGTGAATGAACACTCGAGAAAACGGGATGAAAAGGATGAAATGAGTTACACGAGGTTTTAAAAATTCAGGCCGCTATTCATACGACGAATTCCATATTTCGGCCTTGATTACTCTACATGTATCCGTCGTTTAAACTCCCTACATAACTAAAGGTACTTATGTTTTGATTCATCATTAAAATGATATGAGTTTGTCACGAAAAAGGCACTGCGTCAAATTATCTCTAATAAAAAAAAATACCTTCGAAATTTTAGAGTTGAAATTGAAGTAAAGCATTTCATCACAGAGAATTAGTTTTACTAATAACAGTCATTCATTTACATGGTATCAGACGCATGTTAGCAATAATTGCCAAATTTACCCGAAATAAATCAATAATATCCACATCAAGGCCCACTATTTACTATGTAAACAATTGTTTCCGATTCCATTTTGAATAATTTCCAAACTACCGACTTCTAGTAAGTCATTATCATTTTTTTAGATTATACCTAATTGGTAAAAACCTAGTTTATAAGTAAATCAATTTCACAATCATAGAATTACAACTTTTGCTCTGCACTTTGTTGTGGTACCATCGTCAGAGAAACTATTAGATAGGTCTCAGCAAAATTAGCCCAGGTGTAAACAACTTAACGTCTCATTTGAATGATGGTATTTTCTTCCTGTAGGGCTATTTATAAGATCTATATTCAAGAGAAACTCTCCTGATGAAACTGACATGCCACTAAAATATGTTACATACGGGATCAAATCCTGGATCTATGGAACACTTAATCAACCGGAGACCCCATTAGCCATAAAATCAACCAGAGTTCCGTATTTAAATAAATATATTTAAGATAATCTCGGAGAGTCCCATGCCTATTCCTACAAATTAGGGTTCTAGTTTGAATATAAAATATAAAATTCTATTTTTAAAATTTTTTCCTTGATATTGGCGGCGAAATGAAGCTCAAAAACTTAAGTTAAAAAAGCAAACTAACAAATGTCCTAATATTCCATTCTTTGCCATTAGCACTCCTTGATACCTCATAGATTTTTTTTGCCCACAAATGTACTAATGAAATTCAAATCCATTCCTTCGTTTTCCTCCGTGTAAATTGTAAGAATATCTTATAAGTCTAAATTTAAAAATTAAATGTTGACCTTTTAGAAATTTTCAAAATTAAAATTTTGAAAAATGATCAGTGCTTTAACATGGTTTTTTTATATTTTTGAAATGAAATATGAAGCTATAGGCAGGAAAGTAGGCTTATATTTTTTGGATTAAGTGGCTGAAAAAAATTAAATCATGCCATTATCGAAATTTAAATTATTATTCTTGATTAACTGCAAGAAAGGGAAAAGGTTTTAAGCAGTTTCGCAAATAAATGATTTTGTATAAATAGGTAATTAGATTCCTTCCACTTTTCAACGCTTAATGGTGTCTTTTTAAGCTTAAATTGCAAAATATAATCTTGATATCTTATGTACCTTCTCATTATGAGGTAATAGTAATTTGCATGAATGTTATCTGGTCATAAAATGAGAGACATATTTTCGAGATGGCTTTTTTATTATACAAAACCATAGGCTTACTTGTTTTGAGCAGATTATTCTCAAGATAATGATTTCATAGGCATGTTTAGCTACGCTATTTCTTTGAAATGCGATGGTTTCCTACGTCGCTTGTTCTTTTGGTCCTATAAGGCAATATACGATCATTCCGCTCGGCACATTGAGGAACCACAGAAGGCCTATTATGCAGGAGTAATTAAATTGACGAAGAACCTAAGGTAGCATTTGACTTAAAAACCACATCGGATACCTCCGAAGTGCGAAAAAGTAGTCTATGTGACCCTGATTTCCAGAGACGACAGAAATGGGTCCATCGCGTAAGTGGTTGCGCATAAATATATGAAATAGCCCATCTGTCCACTGTGTATGCTAAGATGCTCTCCCCCGAAGAGCATAAACACGTTGTATGCCGATCATTGCTGCAGTAATAAAATAAATGAGCTCGAATAAAAGTATTTCTACTAATGAGATAACAAGTGTAGTTAATTTTACACAACCTAGTTTTAATGCGTGTGGTAGGTATGCATCAATTTGAGATAAATTTAGAATTAAGTTAGCATTGTAAATGAATTGGAGGTTTCAGAATGTTAGACTGCCAATTACGATTATCTTGACAAATAAAATAAACGTTTCAGTATTAAATTACGCAATAGGCATACATATACTCAGTATTACACATTAGGGGATTATCCATAAGCTTTTTCTTTATTAGCACATAGAACGGAGTTGATTGGAGTATTCCTAAGGAAGGGAATTTCGGAATTAAAACGCATTATGCTTCATTTTTACATAAACATTAGTAAAAAAACAGAATTCCTTAAATGTCTTGTTGCAAGCATTATTGCATACTTTGTGGTAATTCATATTTTGATGTTTTATAACTAAATTCATCTGCCAGATTCACCAGGAGTATGCCTTAGGCACGAATCGTAGTGCTAAGATTTCTCGCATTCTATTTTCATTCTATATTAAAAATCTGTACTAATTTCCTACTATGTAAGATTAATATAAAGATGATAAGCACCATCAATATGGTTCTAATATCATGTGCGATCAATTTAACCACTATATTGCATGAAATAATAACGAATACTCATAGGGTAAATGTTAAAAATTGTTGCTGCAAGCAAAAATTTGACAGTGGTCCGGTATAGAGATTTCTTCGCATGTCGCAACTTTCTACTACGTAAGGTTTCATCCATGGAAGGATCAAACCAATATACCAAAACACAATCATAGACTCGCGTGCATATGAGTTCAATCGACATTGAGAGATACTGGTGGTTAACAACAATACGAGACATATATGATATTAGATACCTCATTTTCAGGTTCGAAGGAGACAGCATAGTCTCATTGGGAAGGTTAATAGCCCTCTTAAAGCTGCGTGAATATTTCAAGTTCTGAGCTTAACCATTAATATCATAGAGCCGCCAGCTATGCGCTATGATCCACATCCCAGCTAAAACTCCTTCCCAGTGGATCGTACAGTATTTTCCAAAAAAGAGCAAGGGAAGGGATCATCTCTGGGTAAATGTATAATGATTGGTAATAAATTAATAAATATAGATTATGCGTATTTTTGAAATAAATATAATTAAACGCTTATTTTTTGAAAATTACGTTATGATTACCTTATGGTTACCTTCCCTCAAATGTACATCACCAGTTAAAAATATTATCACGATTTAACCCCATTCCCTTGCAGTGGCATCCTCGGATCTTTCCTAAGAAAATAACTTCGTACCCACTAACTTATTCTGCAATGAATTCCTCGAGTTTTTTTATGTAATTTCATCTATTTTTCACTATGGATATTTATCAGTTTCCTCTCTTTTGCATTACTCCACCCTTCATTTTTACTTTCCTGTAAAGCGAGTAACCTGAATATGTGATATTGTGTACATGATCATAAACTATTTGGTTTAAGATTCTAATTAAAATATAGCGGATGATGTTATTATAAAGCATATTAGACGCTGCTGTGGTATTGTAAGTGACAGTAGAACGGTTAATCAAGTGTTGATGAGAAAGTTGAGTATTTCTTTTGGTAGTTTAAGCATCTAAATTGGAAAGAGATGCAATAAATAAAAGCAAATTGTAGATATTGCAGAATGGTAGAATTTAGAAAACATTGTTGGGGAATCTTATACTCTGCATGTTGAAACTGTTATTTTCCAAGTAGAAACTATCCCGTGTTACCGTTGTATTGTACCTAGGTTCCTATTCAAGTTTTTTGTAATTTCAAAAAGAAAAAATTCTTAACTCATATTAAAAAATATGCAACAGTGTAAGTTTTATTACATTGATTTGAAGTCAATGGGCATATTACTTAAAGAAAATATATGAATAAATCATTTTTTAAACAATGATTGTCAATTTAATAGAATATGATACATAATAGTTGGTATTTTAGCTGACTTAAAAAAACCTGCGGAATCAACGACGTCATTTAATTCCTGAATAACAAAGTGCAATTAACTCTGCATCTCTCCTATTTGCTCGGTCTGGTATAATCCGCAGTGATAATCCGCTCTCCTCATAATGTGAATTCTCACATATGTGTCTTGAGAAACCTGAATTCCGACAGCGATGAAATTTATGCATTCAAGGCATTTGCTGCAATACATATCGACGATATGAGAAAATTTACTCCTGAAACATGAAGCTTTACATCAGTCATCAACTCCTAAATTTATAGTCCTGCTGGGATACGTTGGTAAAGTAGAGAGCAGAATCGAGTTTTTGCATTCGTTTGAGATCGTTAAAATTACTCTTATCTAATAAAATTTAGATATTTATCAGCAAATACAAGCAAATATTTATTACTGAGTACTTCTTTAATTATTTTACCTTCATTGTCATTTTATAATTTAATGAGGATATATAATGATACACTTAGCAACCAATGGTCACTAAATATTGAATCTAGGTTCTTACTCTTAATATAAGCTTGGAGATCCCCCAGAAAAAATGCATGTTACTATGTTTCATCAATTAAAATTCACCCAGACGTACCTACTCTTTTAAATTTTCCATCAAAATAATGTAAGGGATATAGATAAGGAATAACGAAGTTTTTTAGTGCTATGATATAGAGCAGAAATTTAGCCTACGCCACAATTTTGGGCCCTGTGACGGCAACGTTTGAGTGCTGTGATTAGCATAAACGACGCAAAAATAATATACGCAAAGCATAAACTTGAATGGTAGGTAACCATATGGGGGATGAAAATTTTTCTGGAAAGCGAGGAAAACAAACTGTGTAATTATACTTCTAAATTATTCATCATATAAGGATTAAATACCTTGGAAAACCAGGCCACGAAGAAATTCTGCTTTGTGACTAGATATGATATTATTTTTTTTCCATGGTGTAGGACCAAACCATAAAGGATAAAAATATAAACAATCAGAAACAATTGAAATGAAAAACAGAGAAGGTAAGCTAAAACAATAGAGGCAAAATAATAAAATGTAAACAACTATAAGAAGTCGTTTCAGGCGTAACTTTGTGGAAGTTATTCATATGCATAATGAAACTCAATGGTAATACTCCACACTAATTTAACTATGGTCGACCCGGGTTTCGGCAACTCAGTGCCATTTTCAAGGTACATGTTCATGTGGCGGTTAGGTATATATAGGTTCAAGGTGGAAAAGGGGGAGGAGGTGAAAGTGAAAGAAAAGGTGGGTGGTTTAGGTTGGGGTAACAATATTTTTAGAACAATTTGGGAGTGCTAAGTGTGAAAATGTTTTATGTAATGACCATGGAACCTTCTCCACCCATTCACCCCTCTTAAAAATCACTAACCCCCTCCCCACAACCTTCGACCCTCCTGCTAATTTCCTTGCTTTAGTTGCGAATATTCCTCCACAGCCAACAGCCTTGCAATGAATCACCTTACATTCCCGTTTTACCCCAACCTAAACCACCCCCCCCACCTTTTCTTTCACTTTCACCTCCTCCCCCTTTTCCACCTTGAACCTATATATACCTAACCGCCACATGAACAAGTACCTTGAAAATGGCACTTAGTTGCCGAAACCCGGGTCGACCATAATTAAATTAGTGTGGAGTATTACCATTGAGTATCATTATGCATGTGAACAGCTAGTCAAATTAGAAATTTTAATAAGAATAAAATATCAAAAATATTGGAAATATCTAAGAATATTGGAAATAAAGAAGATATTTTTGTATGGACACACCACAACTATTGAGGCGGTTAGAGCATAAAATCATATAGATAGACACATTATATTAACATCCGGATCACGAAATAGTAAGAAAATTTGAAGAAAAACCTAATAATATATAGTGGTATTTTACCTGACGAAAAATTCATGCGCAAAAAGCTCCAAAGTTCCATATTGAACTACATTAATTAAGTGAGCGATTCTCATATTTTGTATTAAAATTGCATAGAACAACTCAAAGAAAAAACATTTAAGCGAAAAATCTTCCTCAAGTGAATCTTGAATGTTAAACGATAAATAACAGATGTGTGTCTTTTCTTTGAAATTTTAGCTTGAATATCATAGTTTGAAAAGTATACCACATTGAAGTTGTGGGAATAGTCTGACCACAAATGAAATGTAAACAGATCATACACTCCGTGCGTGGTGAACAAGCGATGGACTATTTACTGAGCAAAAGGAAGGTAGCCCAAAAGATATTTAATGCTCGCAAATGAGTTTTCTTTAATTAGCGAATTAACTCTTTCCTCCTTTATGGTGCATGAATTTTAATTCCCTGGTGGAAGTGCAGTGAACACTAATCTCGGGCTTGGAGCTCCTAAAACTTCTTTCTTCTAAGCCTTCCTCGAAATTCCCCTGGGTTAACATTTCCAGTGATCACCTTACCCACCGAGTAATTCTCCTGTGGTCCGTATTAATGCATATCCAGACGGAGAACATCTTGCAATAAGGAACGACAGGGTTCTGGGCAAAAAATATAAGAAGGAAACGACTAAACTTATCTAGAGGGAGAAAAAAATCTCATTAAGGAGCCTGACCTATTTCTTTAAGGCCAACATTAATAAACGTAAAAAACCCCATTCCAAAAGGATTTTAAGAAGTTGCATTGGCATATTTTGGCTTAATATGCTAAATGATCTTCAAAGCACCACTTAAAAGTAATAAGTTCTTTTCATGTACCTTATTAACACCATATATTCTTCACATGGTGTTAATAAGGTATGACCTAATATGTATGCTATGCTACGCAACCTATGACCTCATATGTATGCTAAAAAGTTTTAAACGGTATGTTTGAGATAAATTTGCCAAAAGTTTGGGTTAGGTGATATTTTCATCGTGAAATCTTAAGTAAGTTTATTGTGCCAAAGCGATTATAAATTAAATTTCTTATATTTCTTTGCACTTCATTTACTTCTTTCTCTCCAGCATCAATGTCCAATCCTTCAAATCATAGTTAACAACTTCAACAACATTTCCTCCTCTCTATTAATGCTCTTCTCCCTCTGAATATGGCAATCCAAACAAGCAATAGACAAACAAAATGAGTATTTAAAAAATAAATAAAAGTGATTGCTGGTTATCTCATACAGCAAGATTTGCATCGAGTTGTAAGAGTGGATAATGCATGTATACATGACCTTATTCTTCAGTTCACAGTATATACTTCAGTATAGTCAATAACCGCAGTTCAAAGTAAACAGATGGCCACTGCCTAATGATTCACTGCTACATAAGAGAGCAACAGCCTTCAACTATAATACACTAATGTTTGCCAAACAATTATGCTCCTGTAAAAACTCGAAGGAGTAGGGAAACATGTAGGATGTAATTGCAAATATTATATTGAACGATAGCAAGATTAAGGAAGGAACTTGCTTAGTGCTTAAGAACTATATGCATTCATATTTCCCAAATTAGCTGGAGTAGTTCGATATAGAATTCCAGGTGACGCTAACTATTCATAAGGAGCGTGCATGACAAATTTTCAAGATTAACAGGGGAGTTCCACCCTTATATGGTACGTTAATCAGACTGCACATAAAAAAAGCAGGCGTGAAACACTGTTATAGCGACATCGAAGGAATAAATATTGCTCGCTCCGCTAACTATTCTCATTAGCATGCAAACATCTACAAACACAAAAATTACGCACGAGAAAAAGTGTTCTGTTAAGAAATATTGAAACCATTGTATTAAAGCCTCTGTATACAACGTTTCCTCCAACCATAAAGCAACCAATGTAATTCCGTTTAGCAATATTATTCGAGATTTGTAAACTCTATCATCAAATGTGACGGTAGGAAAAATTAGGAAACAGGAAAGATGCCACATAAATATCTCATAAACCACAGTATGTGCTCCAGCTACAAACATGCATTGTGCCTAGGCAAAATTGAAGATAGAAGGGAAGGTACCGCGGAGAAGACCAAGGAACAAAGATATAAGAAAAATAAAGAAGGACGTGAAAGAGAAAACATACCAGGGCGTGAGGAAATTAACACTGAATAGGGCAGAATGGAGGGCTGCAGTATACCAATCCTAGGATTGAAATACTGATGATGATGACCTAGGCCAACTAGCCACCTCACATTGTTATGACATTACAATGTATATCATATAGCGATGGAGCATGGAACGTGGAACTAATCGTACCCAACGGCACGTGACCATTTGGAGACAATCAGTTATTTTGACTCCTCATTCATGTTTTTTTATATATTTGAGAGCAATTTATATCCACCATTTTCTATACAGTGCCATGAAAAAATTGATTCTGGACTAATGCCAGGTAATGCCGTAGAAAATTACATTATTTCCCCTCTAAAATAAATTTAAATTAGGTGCCTGGACAAATTTTCTGGAATTTTCATCGCAGAATATTCCCCTTACCTATGTTGGGGTTCCTACCTGCCTGGCTTGTCCCTTTCCTTTTCACACGGCTTTTCCCTAATCTCTTCACTGTACTGCATCAGCTAAGCCCTTCTTCCCTAAGGGGCATATCAGCCTTGTGATGGGCAGGAGGGGTCAAACCCCGAAGTCCCCCGACCATAATGCCCGATGACCCTGTGTCCCTTAGGCATGGTGCGAACGGAAAAGGGATGGAGGAGAAAGACGGTTGGAAACAAAGCAGTGCCAATCATCGGTCAACCCAACAGCGCCACGTCACACCGGAAATTACGTAGTGTCTCTTAACCCTTAGGGGTAGAAAGGGTGGGGGGATTAATTCTCATTAATTTGGAGCTGGGAGAAATAATGCCCAATATTATGGCGACATATCGTTCAGTAGTTTTTGGCAAAGAATTTGACAATTTTGGATATGAGTGTTTTGGCTTCTGATTATAATAAAAAATCATCCGTTTGAACAATCTCACGTAGTAATAATGGCTTGAGATGACTAAGGAGGAGAAAATTTTAAAAATTTGACGACATTTATATTTTCAAAATCCCCGAGAACAAATTACATTTTTCGGCGTTCAATCAAATTGAGTGTGAATGTATATGAAGTTTTTCCGAATGTATTCACTCTACATTCGCCATGAGGTGTTCGGCAGGGAATTTTACAAATATGGAAGTGATGTTTTGAGTACTGAATGTATTAAAAAAATCACCTATGTACACTGTCTCACGTGGTGATAATTAACATTTTTTCAGCTACCAATGTTAGCACTTCAAAATACTAATTGCCACCATTTAGCAAATCGAGCAAGGGTAGAATGAGTTTTTCCTAAAATTATCTAAAGAAATACGTTTTAGGAGATTAAAATCAGAATTAAAACTTATTTCCAATTAGAACATTTAAAATGACCGTATTATAGGGAATTTTGTCTTATTTTATCATGTACCTACCAATATTTGAACTGTGTATCAGCTTTTCTAATAATGATAATTTAATCAGCAATTAGAAACGTTTCATGAACGAATCAATAAAACTGAATGATGAAAACTTTTCGTGAATCTCTATTGCAATATTAGGTGTATGAAAGATATTTATACATTTTCATCCCCATATTTAAAAAAAAGTCATTTTTTTGAGCTGACTAAATTCTCAAGAAAATATCTGGCAATATTTATTTATGTATTAGAGAAATGTTGGATAGATGTAATTGAGAAATAATCTTAACTTAAGTAAATGAAAATCGTCTTCCCCAATGTAGGTATTTTACCACTTTTTACTTCTATTTAGAGTTGGAATAAAACTTTAATCAAGGGAAGTCTTCAGGTAATCTCTTCCTGAAATATCATATTAGTAAATTAAAAAGCGATCTTTCCATTTTGCCTTTATTTTGACAGCCATTTTACTGAAAAACCAAAGAATTGGATAACTTCATTGATCTTATTTCCACGGCGATTGTTTTCTCCCTATCTCCCTATGTAGTAGTCCGGGCTTCCTCTCTATGGATATCAAAACTCCATCCTTATACTTAATTTAATATCCCTATGATCTTTTTGATTGATTGTAAAATATTGAATTTATCATTCCTGTACATATTCTCGCTTCAATGTTATCTTGTTTTTTTAATCAATGCTGTTTCAATACTCTTTAATTTTCCTGGACTAATTCTACCCATAATTAAACTCTACTATGAAATTAGAAAATTCATCCCTCTACCCACAAGACATCCAAAGCATCGAGCTGCTCAATTTACCACGCTTAACTTGTTGTATTGGTATCAGAGTGGTGTTTGTTAATTATTTCTCAATCCTTATCCTAATTATATTCCGCTCAATTCCTCCCCTCGCGAATCTTGTCAATCATATCTTTAAAAATCTATAGATTCCATGAACCAGGTGAGTTAAATATTTCTTTTTTCCATTTTATCTGTTCATGGATTATTTTCCTTATCTCGCTTTTATCTACTACGCTTCCCAAGCTCTATGTTGTCTAGATTTATATGAAAAAGCAATCATCCTTTTCATTCCCTAAGCATTTATATGACACTATATATCCCATCCCTCTAATTAGCCTATTGAATCTGCTGTTACATTTCATATCTATAAAGCCATTACATATGCCGGCATCATTTCCATTGAAGCTACGACAGCTTACTGTATAGTACGTTTTACCTGTCTACATAGTCATGATATTATGTAATTTGAGTTCATTAGTTTCTTCTGAATATCGTATAGGGGTCCACGAAACTAGTATTTGAGTCTTAAATATGTCTTTAATGGAAATAATTGAATTGTATTTAGATTTCCATGTCATGAAGGCTTTTATCTGAATAGTAAACATTTCGGTGGGGAAATTTTTTATCTTATCGAATATTTTAAATCAACCAAATTGAAGATATCAATCGCAAGCGTCATTATTTAAATTAGCAAAAAACATGTAACACTACAAACACTATTTATTGTGAGCGTTTTGTAAATTTTATTAGGTATATTTGTGTCCGATAACAATGATTCATAGCATCTTTTTCCTTTTTCCCAAGGCTCTTAGTTATTTGAAATAAGCAACTCGCTCTACTTCCAGTAAAATGGCCCGAGATAGTGCTGTTTTCATTTGTTTCGGCAATTAAAAAGAAAAATGTTACGATCGTTAATTGTCCTCTTTAAGCGTACCCAATCTTTACTATTTGCGGATATGTCGTGTGGGCATAGGAAATTCGTTGAGATAAGGAGATCCTCGACGTTCTTAAAGGACAAAAGAAAAGAATGAGGAGCGTTCCCTGAGAAAACCAGTGCGGGAGTTTCTCCTGAAATGAGTGGTCGGAGGAAAAACAAGGAAAATGGGAAAGGAAAGAGCACGGAAAGATAGGAAAAGGGGGAGGAGAGAATCTTGCTTTTCTCCCTGAAGGAGACCACTCCCCTTGTCGGCTCCATCTTTTTCTTTTCCCCGGCGTCGCTTTTTTTAATCGAATACATCCACGGCTTACTCAATCAGGCGGAAAAGGACACGAGTGAGAACGGGGGGAGAAAGAACGACACGACTGAGGAAGGGAAGGAAGAAGGGGGTTCTCCCGACGAAAGACGGTAGTGACAAGTAAAACGCGTCGGCTCCAAGTCGGACAGACGAAGCGACTGCAAAGAAGGGGATGGAGAACGGGGTTTTGGGAACAAAAAGGAATAAGAACGAGCTACGAGGTAGACTAAAGGGAAGTAGTGGTCTAAAAAAGGAATAGAGACAAATGGGACAATTGGAAAAACATAGAGTTGTGGAAAACTGCATAGAGAGTGAGCTGATAAATTGTGAAACACGCGTTTTTCTATCTGTAGATTATAGAGATTAACCTGATAGTTGCAAAGAAATGGTTGTATTACTTGATGATTTACAGTGCTACCGCATATTGCTGAGAAAAACCTGTATGGGAATGAAATAAATAGTTTTTCCTTGATATTTGAGGCTTGTGAGGAATGTGAGTCTTCTTGATGGCCGTTGAAAAAATTTCTTGGAACAGTAATCATATCATGTGCCTGTAGACTAACATACTATTGTGGAGGAGATCACTACTGCTGACTTTTCCTTTCATTATCCTTACCTTTCATCTTAACGCTCTGGTTTTGTGCATGACCTACCTAAATTGCGCAACGCTGTTAATGAGCCCTATTATATATGTTGTGAGGGATAAAATTAACATTTATCATGAATATGTACCTTATTTACTATCATCTGCTATAGTATGTTCATGATAAATTATTTTTATTGGTAATAATATTTGATCAGAGAAGGAATGTGCAATTTATCCCCCTTCAGCGTAACAGAAGGCAATAGTGCATCAAAACGTTGCTCCCAAATACGTACGTTACGTATCGATGACTGCTGCACAAATCACTACGCTAAAAAGGATTTCTGATCACTCGAAGTAAAATATATGACGTCATTACCCATGCCCATGGCCCATGAAGCATTAATGGCTCTCATAAAACTGACTTTACAAAAACTACCGTCGATGAGACTAGAATCTCTCATGCATCTAAACCACATAAATAATTTACAACATTATTATACCGATGTCATCACCCCGTACCCATACTATTTTGAAGGCTGCTTATGTAATCCCGCTTCGGCCTGAGAAGCACGAAAAAGATATTTCACAAATTAGGGTTCCAGCAAAGAACCCAAATTATTTTATAATATTCCGTTGAAGAATTCTCCAAGATAAAGTATATTCACCCCTAAATTTCCTTTTAAAATTGCATCTATATACGAAAATGGCTAACGCAATATTAATTTCACATGAAAAAATAGTAATTATTTGTTTAGAACACAGAATCATAGATGTTACTATGGTCCCCTAGAGAAATAAGTCTTAACAATGCAACCCACCTACTCCTGTGACCTTTTTACAGACGTATAGCCTAGGGTTTTAGATCTACTGGGATTTGTACTTTTGAAATATAAGGATAAGGGGTAGAATGTTTCCAAAACGCCAGCTTATTAGGAGGTAGTGAAGCAAATCAAGAATGCAGCAAAATGTTTGAACCGTAAATTACCAACTAGTAATTCATACCATGGAACGTTTGATTTGTTCAGAAATATACATACTAAAAATGAAATATTTTCAATGACATTCTCTTTGAGGTACCTGTTACATGAAAAGTACGCGAAAAGAAACCGATTTGTGCAAGAGAACCTAAAGTTTTACGGGTTCCATTTGACATCCCTTCCGACTCACGCACTCAAGACAGGCATCATTGAGTGATCTTTAAAAATCACTACAGTAGACCAGTACCCACTGGAATTTTACGGAAAATTTTTTGCCAAAATATTATTTCTCCCTCGGACACCGGAGGTGACAAGTCAGTGTTTCATTCAACACTTCATATTGATCCTGTAGACTTATTTTTCGAGAAACGTATGCATAGGAGACGGAATTCTGAAATCAACTCCCGAAATCCTTCCGCAGTTGCACAATATATATCTAATCTTCAAATAAGCTTATACCATAAAAATAGTTATCTAAAAGTTAATCATTACCCCTAGTCATCAATCATAGGATTTGTTTCACGCAGCTATCTTCTACAGCAGAATTTCCCCTAAATATTCATATAATTCTTTTCCTTTACACCTTTTTGCACACCAATTGCTTCATATATCTGATGCGAGATATTTGTCATTCTTTCCATCTACTTTCACCACGGCAATTAGTCGTTATAAAGATATGTCCCATCAGGTTTTTCCACCTTTTATGATGTTTTCATTCTTGTATACACATCTTCGGCTATTTAGCACTCAGCACGTTTGCTCCTCGGCCTATGTACATAATCTACTCCATTCGCCTGTAGTGATACATTTGGAATGCCTTCAGTCTTCAATTCTCTGTCACCGTCATTGTCCACGTCTCACTGGCATTAAGAAGCATTCTCCAGGCGTAAGTACTATCGAAGCATTTCCTTACTTTCAAGTTCGTATTTCCAACTGTAAGTGTATTATTTTTTTGGTAATATTTCTCTTCGCATGAAATACCCTACAGAGTACTTTCTTCTAGTTTTGCTCGTCGCTAATTATTCGACTTGCAATATAGCCATACTTAGACCACGATATCTATAAAAAATACCAAAAGCATAAAATTCATTTAGTTGTATGTTATGGTTGTCTGAATGTTACTTTAGCCCAGGCAAAGTGGGCATTCTATCAAAAGAAGAATCTACTTACAGCAGGAAATACAAGCGTAGAAGAAAGGAAAGAGTTCATCAGAACATACATCTGGAGCATGTTTCTTTACGGCAGTGAAGAGTGGACGATGACAGCAGCGGACAAGAAAAGGGTAAAAGCATTCGAAATGTAGTGCTACAGAAGAATGCTGAAGATTAAATGGAACGACCGAGTAAGTAACGAGGAAATGCTAAGAAGAGTATGAGAAAAGAGAAGTCTGCTGGCAACTCTAAAAAGAAGAAGATGAACTTAATCGGCCATATCTTGAGACACGATGGTCTGATGAAGACTACCGTTGAGGGAAAAGTGAACGGGGAGATTGGAAAATGCAGGCCTCGTATGAGATACATGAAACAGGTTGTGAAGGATGTAAAAGAGAAGAATTACGTCACAATGAAAACGTTGGCCGATAGAAGAATCGAGTGGAAAGCTGCGTCAAACCAATCCTAGGTTTGTTGACCAATGATAATGGTTTCCTTTCTTAAACATTTAACTTTCTTTAACATTATGAAACGTAAAATTCAAGTCTAGTTATTCCCTGTTTCACTCTGTTTTCTTTCATTATTATTATCAACGAAACAAGGTGAGTGCATAACAGTTTTATTTCTTAAATATTCCTGTGATTTTTTTGTTTCAAAAAGATGGATAATTTTTTTCAGCAAATGTTGTGTTTGTCTAAGATAAACTATAATTCTCTTCCCCAAGCACACGTTGCTCATTTCTAATCCCAAAAAACAAAACTCTTTTTGAAAGGAAGTAAAACATATACGGAGTAATCTTGACTTCATAATATCTAAAGAGAAAACAGGAGATGACGAAAGGTGTCCTGGGAGAATAGTATGTTTTCGAGGACGATTGAAGGAAGGATATTGTAATCACAGACCGGAGATCCATGATGATAGCATTGTAGGTGGAAAATATGATGAGTTAAAGATAGACAAGACGTAGGAAACAAGACAGTTTGACAAGATGAAATCTATTTTCGAAGAATCGAGTGGAATACTGCGTCAAACCAATCCTAGGATTGTTGACCAATGATGATGATGATGAAGGTTATTTTACGTACAATGTTAGCCCTTGGAGAAGAAGGCTCATGCGCGCGCCTTTAAAAGCTATATCGTAGAGCTACCACGCTCTCCGTCCCCCTTGAGTCATCCCTCGGCTGTGTGTCCGACTCTTCCTTCCGACCCCCAACCCGCCCTGCCGAGCAATTCCCTCACACCGCACGGCGCCTCTACACGCTCCGCCACCTTCCTCCTTTCCCCCAAATGGCGCTTGCTTCCTTACTGCACATGGTCCCAGCCCTTAAACCCATCTCCCGCACCCCGAAAAAAACCCTTGTCCTTCCTCTCTCTCTCTCTATCTCTCCCTACCTCCCCGCGTGCAAAGCAACTTGCCTCTTGATCCCCTGATTCAATCTTCCCCATCACTCCTCCCCATGTTTTGCCTTTTCCCTTTCCTTTTTTTGGCCGCGCCGCCTCCTCTTCGATGTTTTCCATCTCGTCTCTTCCCTATTGCTCGAAGGACTGGGACTGGGATGAGATCCACAAAAGATACTCGGATATCGGAGCCAGATTTAAGTTACTAGGTAAATTGAAATCGTGCTATGCTGACACGGAAGGCATAATGTAATCCCTCGTTGACATCGTCTGATCAGAGAATTGTTACAAAATTAGAGAGTTAGGTTGCAGTACAGATTGTAAAAAGTGGTCTAAATTAGAGGAAAGAGTTACTATAGCCGTGTGTCTCCAGGGTAAAGTACACCCATGAATGAATTGAGGAAGGATGATATAGGATAACATATAAGAAGATAACTAAATTCATAGTGTGTGGAAGATAAAACCTGAGGGCAAATACCACAATTCGTGGAGTGAAATTGGAACAAGTGGAGAACTTCAACTACCTCGCCAGCACTATAACTTGAGATGGAAGAAGCTCGATGGACATCAAGCGAAGAATAGCACAAGATAAGGAGTCGTTTATGAAGATAATACAACTACTGTGCTCAAAGAACTTACGGCTGAAAACAAGGAAGCGCTTCATCAAAACATTCGTATGGAGCATGGCACTCTATGGATCAGAGGCATGAAACATCGGGAAAGCAGACCAGTGAAGAAACAAGTCTTCGAAACATGGTGCTGGAGGAGAATGTTAAAGATTAATTAGACAGAAAAAGTGAGGGACGAAGAGGTGTACAGATAGGTAGATGAAGAAAGGACTATATGGAAAACCATACGGCGAAGAAGAAACAGATGGATTGGACAAACCTT
Source organism: Platycnemis pennipes (assembly GCA_933228895.1). Lineage (NCBI taxonomy): Eukaryota > Metazoa > Arthropoda > Insecta > Odonata > Platycnemididae > Platycnemis > Platycnemis pennipes. The sequence goes on along the minus strand of OW121854.1, from coordinate 106,366,055 downwards.
GAGGCACAATGAATTAGTTATAATTATAACAGAAGGGAAGATTAAATGGAAGGTCCCGCGAGTAAGACCAAGTGACAAGTATATAGGGCAAATAAAGAAGGATGTGAAAGAGAAAACATATCAGGGCGTGAGGAAATTAACTCTTAATAGGGCAGAATGGAGGGCTACAGTAAACCAATCCTAGGATTGAAATACTGATGTACATCTACATCTACATAATACCCTGCAGGCCACCATAAAGGTATGTGCAGGAGGTGAATTCTCACGAAACATGCACTACATATAATACATACAAAAGGATTATAAATAATATACTAGTCTAAACTTCACTACTAAAAAAAGATAAAAATAGCAAAGCAAGCGTGAAAAAACATGCTCTTATTTGGGTTAGCTTCAAGCCCTTGTCCCAGCATGCAGTTACCTATGCTATCCATTGATACACTCGTATTGGACATATATGTATACCTGCTATTCATATCCCTAATTGGTAATGGTGTTATATAGGTGCAGATAGGAAAGCAGAGGAGGATAGATGTGGATAAAGGGAGGGGCGAATTAGGCTTCACTCATTTTCTAGCTGCTCTTTCCTCACTATCCCCATTTCGCGGGGCTGGTGACAAAATATCCCAGTCACAAAACCTTCAGCAGTAGGTCACTGAGTGGTATTTAGATGCGGATCTTTACTGCTCTTCCCTATCACATCTCCAGTTTTTCTCTCCTCCCTCCCAGCGTTGCTGCATCTCCCTCTTCAAGTTCCTCCTAACCGCGCATCCATTATTTCCAACCCCACTATCTTCAATCTGAATCTGTTCCGGCATGTATCGTTTCGTTCCCTTTTCCTCCATTCTACAAGCGATCCTTTTTCTTTCTTGGCCTGATGATCTTCTTCAGTTTCCACTGCCTACCCAGACCCTTCCGAGTACAACATCCGGTTTTATTTCGGGGTTGGCTCTAATTTTTTATCGCCGGGAAACCGTTTGTTTCCGACGTTTTTTCTTCGTCCTCACATCTTTTTTATTTTCATCCCGTGAGTCTCGATCTCTTGTCATTTCCTCCTCCGGTTGGAACGCCACGTGTAGTTGCCGGGAGAAAATTACGAACCCTTGGAATTCATTCCGTCACCCCCCCTCTTTGGGAACTCGGTAGTGGCATCCCGTTGGGTTCATTTCTCTTCGGTTATCACTTCGTTTCTCAGAATCATATCCCGCGGGAAGGGAAGAGCAATTTTCTGGGGAAGGCTCATTTCCACCTGCGGAAACTGTTTGCGTTTAATTACGTACTGGGAACTAAAAAAAAGTTGTTGTTGTTGTTAGACTTTAAAGATAGGGTGACGAGATGCTTGAAATTCTTTCACTGATGGTGTACTAGCTAATACTTCCGTATGTTTCCAATTTTTTCCATCGATTGAACATTATGACCTAGCAGATCATGCAAAATTGAAACGAAGATTTGTTAAAGTAGAAGCATAAAATTTTAATGGCGGTTTTAATTAGTATTCCTGCAAAGGATACTAATAAAGTTAATCTAGTATAAATGGTAAAAATTCACTTATTGAAATTGAATTGAAACGTAAATTTGTTAGAGTATATGCATAAATTTAATGGAGGTTTTTATTAGGATCCGAACACAGGATACTAATAAAGTTAATGGAAAATGGTTAAATGGAAAAAAATCACTTTATTGATAGTGTGTTGCTTTACAATTCCCGTAAATTGTGTGAATTTTTGAAAATTAAATTCCTTCTACACCGAAGGGAGGGGATTGTTTTGAAACTGTTGCAGTAATAAAATACTCAGTTTATCACCGGTTGGATTCAATTCACATCGAGGGACTATATCATACAATACAAGTGATGCAAAAAGTTGAATAAATTTATTGAGATGAGCAATTATTTGACTAAATCTGTGCCAAATTAGGCGAGTGAAATAATACTTAATTCTTAGGCAGGTGCTATAACCTATAATTACTAAGCTAGAAAGATTATTTGCCATATTATAATGTGACAGATCAAAATATTGAATCTTAATACTTAACACTTCAAGGTGTCCGTAGTGTCGGCGGGGTTAATCCCTCGCTGTTCAATCCCAAGATCGCGGGTTCGAATCCCGCCAGGGAAGGATTTTCACTCTCCGTGGCATAGATGTTTGTGACTTCTACCCTGTTAAATGGAAGAGAGGACTGAGTCCCATATTCGCAGGTTAAATGAAGACAAAAAAAGACACTAATATAAATAACAAAATAAAACTAACTCATGGAATTTTCATGAATATTGGAAATGGGAAATTGGAATACAGTTACTATTCCATTAGGGTACGTGAGGACTGGAATTATCATAAATAATCAGTATAGGTGAATTCCATGTAAAAGTGGACAAAATTAGGAAAAAAATTAATTTAAGTTTTAACATGTAGTTATCTTGTTTATATTAGTTGTGATATTGAAGTTCTTTAAAAACCTAATTTTTGGGACATTCCTGTTCCCTGGTGAGAGATAACTGCATTAGAAGAAGCAAGATTGCCACCACCAGTTGAAAAACTTCTGTGACCTAATTTTGTTCTCAATATTTACATTGTTCAACAAGAAAATACTGCATGATTTTCAGTCTAAAAATTATTGACATTATATATTTATTAATGCTATACTAGCTATAGGGTTATAAAGTGATAAGTACCATCGAAATGAAATTCTGAATACTGCTGTGCGGAGTGTTGCGTCAGTTACCATTTTTGGGATTTTTTAAAAAGTTTTTCAGAAATTAAGTGGATATTTCAATATTAAACTTGTAAATAGGATAATATTTACAAGTCTACATTAATCAGTGCAAAAATAATATTTATCTACTAATTTATTTAGTAGTTCTAAGGGTAACTGACGCAACTGCTTTATGGTAACGGATGCAACATGAGGGAAGTTGCATCAGTTACCATGGTGTATTAGCAAGCATTCAGTATTACCTAAATTTTATCAGATTGTACATTGGTATAATTCAGTGCAAGTCTAAATTAATGTACACATTTTTTATAAAATTAAATGGTGTTTTCATAATGAATAGGCCTATAAGATCTTTAAGGTAATGATATTCATGAATATTTGTAATAGTACATATCAATTTTTTGACCTACAAATTTTATTCCTATTTGTACTATTGCCAAATGGCAAGATCTATTGATCTAAGATAGCGGTTTACTAAAATACCTCATACCTATGTATTTATATCCTGCTTATTTTTGAAATTTTTCCATATTTTAAATACGCTATTGCATAAGCTTTTATCACCATAATTAACATGATAACTGATCACACCATAATGTGTGGGATTAGCATACAGAAACCAAGATGCCACCTAAGACTCCTTCAGAAAAGATGAGAGAATATCGAGGTTGCAAGACAGAAGAGAAGATGGCAGAGGTGAAAAATCGGAATGCAGAGCACCAAAAGTTGTACAGAAAAAAATGAACCAATGCAAGAAAGAAAGTTGAAAAGGAAGGTAGTAAACAGCGTATGAGAAAGGCACGTATGAGACGGAAAGCTGCAGCATTAGAAACCTCATTATCCCCATCTGAAGCTTTTAAATCATCTCAATCTTTTGGGAAGGCAGTGTAACGGGTAAAACGTGCACTTCCTAATAGCCCTCGGGAAAAGCAAGCTGTCATTGAAAAGCTTGAATCTACATTTAATGTAGTTTCAGCAGCTCTGTCTGTTTCTCGCTGATCAACTGAATTACATCCTGTTACTATGAAGCTTGTGAAAAAGTTTTATGAAAGTGAATTGGTGTCAAGGCAGTTGCCAGAAAAAAATATTTTATTGTCTTTAGAAATTTACCGGTAACAAAGAAAGAGTACAAAAAATATGCTCATAATGACAGTTATGGAATCTTATATGCAATTCAAGATAGAGTACCGACAGCAAAAGATTGGGAAATCTAAGTTTGCAGACTGCGGCCAAAGCATATCTTGGCTGTAACTGAAAATGACCAAATTTTTCTGGAAGGAATAAGAAAGGTAGTCCCAGGTATCAATTTACTAAAAGATATAAATTCATTTGTTCAGCAGTCAGTCTGTCTATGGTCTATTAATTGTTACTTTTGCGAATGCTCTGAATGTAGAGATACCGGGAAATACATTTCAGCAATTTTTTCCCAGAGAGAGTGCTCATCTGTAGATATTGATCCACCTGTGTCATATTGTCAGTGGTTTTCCAGTAGACAGTTTGAGAAAGAGCAAATTGGATCTCCCCTCTCTATTGCACAAAATGAACTAGCATTGCAGTTCAAAAACAGTTGAAAAAAGAGACGACACTGTTTCATAGCTACTTTTCAGTTGAAGCCAATCAGAATGCTAAAACCTCTTGTCCAGAAGGTGTGGGAATACTACAAGAGGACTTGCAGAAAACTTTGCTCTGAGACATCAAAATGAAGTAATGTCTGCACATTGGAATTCTGACTCAATAACTATCTTCACATCTGTCTTGACTTTTAATGATCAACAGATTAATTTTGCAGTTGTAAGTGATGATTGAAGACATGACAAGTTTGTTGTCTTCTCATGGAACAAGTAAATATTACAGAACATTCAGCAGCGTGATCTATTCAAAATTTTGCACACATTTTCCGACTGAGTAGGTAGCCAATTTAAGAACAGGTATTCTTTGACAATTATGTTTTCACCAGAAAGGCTGCACAAAGACCTGAAGAATATTGATTGGAGCTTCCTTGCTGCTTCCCACGGTAAAGGGCCGATGGATGTAATTAGCGGTACCGTAAAGAGTGCAGTATTGAGAAGAGTGGTTCGAGGATGTGCAGTTGTGACAAATGCAGCAGATTTTTCCTCTGTAGAAAAGGAAGCTTGTTCAAAAATTGTAGTACTGTATCTGGCAGCAGCTGATATGGAAAGTGATCGAACAGCACTAAAGGCAAGGTGGATTGAAAACCAACCACGACGGATTCCTGGCACGCATAAAGTGCACTATGCCAGGAAAGCAGGCAATAGATCAACTGAGACTAGTTTTTTTAGCCCACCCCTTTTCTTCTGATTTTGCTTTGGCCTTTACAGAAACTTAACTTTTTGCATTCTGAATAAATACTCACAGATGTTGCGTCAGTTACTTTTTCGTGTTGCGTCAGTTACGCTTACTTTTGTGTATTTTAAGCAAATTAAACAACAGAAATGAATAATGAAATATGAATCTTTTTTATCATATATCATTTTTACTATTGGCATACAGGTTTCTAAGTGGATGGTTCATTACTCACAGACCTCTTAGTCGGCCTAGACATTCCCAATAAGTATGTGTATTTTTTGTTGCATCAGTTACTGCAACGTTTTTCTTTTTTTTAGCAACAGCAGCGAAAACCCCAGATTTTAAGACGATGCATTAATTTTTATGCCACTTCACCTGTATGAGGTGATTTAAAAAAAACTTTATATGTTATTTTTCTTAATTTTATTTAGTTAAAAGGAAATGTTTTTCTTCCCAACGTTGCATCAGTTACCATGGAATTCACCTATATTTACTACAAGAGATGCTGAGAGATGATTTTTAAAATTGAACTTCTGCATATGAGATATGATGGAGCTACTTTTATAATTGGTGAGGGAAAAATTATGGGAAGGAAAGCAGAATGCGATCAAATGAGGTATACCTGAGAATTAAAAAACGCCATAAATATAATAACGATGCCGCTATAGAATGGTTTGCGGATTGAATAATTATTTGACTGATATTGGGATCATAAACCAGTTTTGAATAATGGGTTATAAAAGGCACCTACTCAGAGAAAATGTTACAAGATTAGGATTAGCATTAAGGATTAATTAGGGTACAAATACGGCCTTTAATTCGAAGTAATTTATGTTTTAAAAGAAAGCATTTTAAGTTTGAAACTTATTAAATTTCTCAATATAGTCATTATCACCATAATCAGCCTGCAATCCTGAAATTGGTTTGACCCAGCTCTCCACTCGATTTTTCTATCAGATACCCTCTTCACGTTTACGTAATTTTTCTCTTTCACATCCTTGACAATATGTTTTATGTATCTCATGCAAGGCCTTCCTCTGCCTTTCTTCCGGTTCACGTATCTTTCGACGATTGTCCTCATCAGGCCATCATGTCCCATGATGTGGCCGATTAATTTGCCCCGTCTTTCTCTTAGGGTTTTAATTCTACACTTCGTAAAACTTCCTCATTAATCACTTCGACTATCCATTTAGCCTTCATCAGGGTAAGGGCCTAGCCACGTTGGCACATAGGTTCCCGTTACATCACCGAAGTGAAGCAACGTTGGGCCCGGACAGATGTTGGATGGGTAACCGTCTTCCATATCTCTACCGCGGTGCTCTGGTCCCCTGTCTGCCAGTGGTGGGCAGGTTAAATGTGGGTTGGCACAATGGATCTAAAAGAGGTCTAAGTGCTAGGGGGGCACCAAAAGGTCCCTGCCCACCCAATCCAAGTTATTTTAGTCGTCTTTACCTTCATCACGATTTGCAACACCAAATTTCGAATCTGCTGAAATCTGTCTGCCATCGTTCATGTTTCGTTGCCATAAATAAACATGCTCCAGTTTTAGTTTCTGATGGAATGCTTCCTAAGATTTTACGCTTTTATTCCCACCTGTAGGTGGATAGTTTCTGTAGGAATGCCTTAAATGCCTGGGTTGTATCCAGTCAAATTTCAAACCTACTTTAATCTTTGTAGGTGATAGTTTTGGATCATCATGAATAACTAGGTATGTCACGCTTTATGTTTTATAATATATCTTTGACCCGAATTTTTCTGAAATATTCGCCAAATTATTTATTTATACAAACACCGGTGACCACTTTCGGAATGTAAATCATAATCATATGGAATAATTAACTGCATTGGACGGAGATCCAACTAAAACCAAGCAAGATGGCATGTTAATATGTGATGGAAACTATGAAAATTATTATAAGGATGGATTAATTACAAATCAAAAGAATGTACATTTGCAGAGTATAATATAGTAAATAGAATATAGTAACCATAGTAAATAGTCTATCAAGTGGAAGGTCAGTCAGCACTTGATCACATGTGCCGAACAATATAACGCGGAGGTTAGGAAATCACTAAAGCGACAAAGGGTATGCCACGCTAGGATGAAAAATGCAGGACGGGGTCTATCGGTAGAGGAAAAAAATGAGCTAGTTCAAAACTATAAAAAATCGAGAGCATTAGCAAGGAAATCATGTCGGAAAGCATTATCATATTTCAAGAGTAAGATGTTAGGAGAATATTTAGATAGCAATCCTAAAGCGTTTTGGTCATATGTGAGAGAGCTTCAGGGAAATAAGTCCTCAGTGCACACACTTAAAAACGATAAAGGAATCAGAGTCACCAGCAGTGTAAACAGTGTAAACTTTAAACACCTTCTTCAAACGTGTATTCAACTCATCGTCACACAGCGCAGTGGAACCACCGCCGAACACTTTCAGTGAGCAAATGCCCGAAAGAAACATTTCATGTCGCGGAATAGAGCAGCAGTTAAAAAGCATAGGTAAAAACAAATCACCAGGTCCCGATCAAATTCCTTCCAGAGTATACAAAACATTAGCTTCTGAAATAGCCCCCTATCTAGAAATAATATTCAGTAAAACACTAAAGAACCACACAATACACATTACCCAAGGATTGGAAAGTAGCTAACATTCTACACCTATATTTAAAAGCGGTGATAGGGAAGAACCAAGTAACTACAGACCCATTTCACTCACGTCAATCTCTTGTAAGATATTTGAGCACATTGTAGTCAGTTTCATCATGGGGCATTTGGATAGTCAGGAATTACTCATAAACAGCCAACATGGATTCCGAAAAGGTACATCTTGCGAGACACAATTAGCTTTATTCTTACACGATATTTTAGTCCACGGTGAAACAGTACTGAAGTTGATGCGATATTTAAAAAGGCATTCGATAAAGTTCCTCATGATATATTAATCTTGAAGTTAGAGAGTTTTGCTATAAATAAAGACGTTGTAACGGTAAAAGAATTCTTAAGTGGGCGAGAGCAGAGGGTTGTCATAGATGGTATCAAGTCGGACACAATCAAAGTGACATCGGGAGTTCCCCAGGGTAGCGTAGTAGGTCCGCTTCTATTTCTTTTATACATAAACGATTTGGGTACCGTAGTTAGTAGTAACCTTAGACTTTTTGCAGACGATGCGGTGGTGTATGGGGTATATCAAAAGAAGAGGACAGGAAATCGCTTAGCAAGGATTTAGATGCAATTCAAGAGTGGTGCGACAAATGGCAGTTAGAACTTAACCTTAAAAAGTGTGTCAATCAATTTTGGAGGAGGAATAATTCGATAGAGCGATCCTATAGAATTAGTAACACGAAGATCAAAAACGTTGAAACCATAAGATATTTAGGTGTAACAATCATTAAGGATTTATCGTGGGCAGCCCAGTGCAACTCCCCTATCCCGGCAATGCAAGCCAGTGTCGCCGTTACTGTTGCCCTGCGAGAGTTTCACTGCGTAGGTGGCAGCACCAACACTCGCCCTTGCGCCCTTGGTAGTTTATATGGATGAGATCTGATGTAAGAGGTTTTCAATGGATGTTTTCACCGTAAAATATAGAATTCAGTTTTGAAGCATTATGTTCGTATAATTCACTATTTCTGTTCTGTGACAGGAATGCGTGGAAAACTAAGTGACGACGTCCGAACTCCTCATCAACTCCCTTACATATGTCGTCTGCTAGCCCTTCAGTCGATTAAGCAGCGATATAGATTCAATGAAAAACACACAGAATACAACAACGAAAAAATGTTAATAAATTACCTATTCCTACATTTTTCAGTCAGTGACATTTTTTCATAGTTGTAAACTAAGCCCAGTCCCATCTCCCCAAAATCTATTAGTCGCTTATAAGTTATATTCTGTGAATTCACGCTAACAGTTTCAAGTATGACCATTTCTACTATTTATATCAAACCGTATCACTTATGAACCTTCCTTATTTTAAAGTTTTTTTTTCATCAATTGAGAACACGAAGCATCGTTGTCATAATTTGTTTCTATATGTATATATCGCATCAATCTTCAGTCATTTTCCTTAGCAGACTCGACTGTCGGCAGAAGGGCTATCTTCCATTTGACCGGTATTTCATAAATTTGCAGTTTCCCGGCAATAGAATTCTCCAGTGTGGCTGCAATTTAATGTTAACATTTATGGAGGTTCTCTTTCACGCTTGTCATTGTTGTGACTGTCCAATTCGTCTTCAGCTAAGTGCCCTTTAAACGCCTTTTTAAGATTTTGAACTTTCTCATGAGTTGCTGATCAAAAGTACCCATCATAAAAATGAAACAGCTTCTTGGGATCACATTTATTTATTGTATGCATATTTCTGCCCCAACCTTCTCTTCGGTGCACATTATCCAAAAAACACCCTCATCAATCAGAAGGAGTAATTAATTCCTTCTCTCTCCATTTTTGCTTTGTATTGTAAGACCCGTACAAGCAGTTGCTTGGATAGATTTTCTAACAATTTCCAATTTTCCATTGTACTCTAGAGTGTCATTTGATATACGAATACCTTTCAAGTTTCAAAGTGAAAGTTAATGCCGTAAACGGCGTAGTAAAGGCTCAAACTTTTTATCTATCCAGAAAATCTTTTTTACTGAAGGTTGATGCACAGACTTTTCAACAATAGTTGCAGTTGATTATGCAACTGCGCTGAAGTTATATGACATGCCTTGGTTGGGTTCACATGTGATTAAACAAAATAAGCAATACGATTTTCAAACATTTAAAAGAATCCGAGCTATGGTTCTAATTATTAAGCATTGAATAATTTTATTGCCAGTAACTAATTACATACTAATAAGAAGAAGACTGATCGATTTTTTAGCGGACGCACTGTTATGCAATAACCCTAATAGTACGAATCACGGGTATCCCTAGTTAAAAATCATTTGGAATACGCTGCCAATTTGTAAAATCCGTATGAATAATTCTTGAAATGACGAACTGGAGCGTGTACGGCGAAGATCGGCAAGATTTGTAAAGGAACGGTACGACAACTCTATTAGCGCAACCATTGTGTTAATTTAATTAAAATGGGAATCATTGTTAGACCGTAGGTAGACTTATAGACTTAATCTCTTAAATAAATTCCAATACATTATTTTCACTGTATACGTTAAAAATATTTTGCCAACTCCAACTTACTATGGTGGACCGCACCATCGTCATAAAATTAGAAAAATTGATTGCCGTACTGGCAGATTCAAAATGTCCTTATTTCTTCGTAAAATTAGGGATATGAATAGTTGTAAACATATTTCCAATTGTATGAATACGAGTTTATCAATGGATAGCATAGGTTGCTGCATGGTGGTATGAGAAATTTAAGGTATTACCACTAAAAGCACGCCTGTGCAGGGTATTATGCATATCTAGATGTATCACTTTTCCATTTCGGTCGTTTATCAGCTTATTCCATATTATTTCTTCCAGCGAAAAATGTTTCTGGCGGACCCTTTGCCCAGGATTGATAGTAAAATCTCTCCTAAGAATGGCATTTTCCCATTTCCTCAAAATTGCCAGTTTCTTGGGCACTAAAAAAATCCGACCATCTCCGGTGTACCGTAACACGACGTGCATGCTGATTCGTTCAACGATAGCCCTTATAAACAAAACTTCGCGAAATAATTCCTTGAGTACTTGCTGTAACATTAGTACTTAAAAGCTGCTTCTGCTGACAATATTATAAAAAATACAGATAATATGTGTCCTCACCATGCAACGACAAAGTATTTTAGGGTGAGTTACAGTGCTGCCATCTACTCGAACATTTTCTTCACGGCGACAATAGCGGCGACAAGGATAGCAGAAAGTGTCCAGTCCTGATTATTCTAAGTCCGTGATCGTGGGGAAGACACCTAAGGGAAATATGTGGCCGAGCGAAGAGAAAGCTAGGATTTATAAAAAGAGTACTTGGGAAATGTGATGAGAAGAAAAAAGAGCGATGTTACTTTTCACTATTTAGGCCCCACCTTGAGTATGCAGCCAGTGTCTGGGATCCTAATGAATTAGGGTTGATCAGAGAACTAGACATTGTTCAGCGTAGAGCAGGTAGGTTCGTTAAAAGGTGTTACGATAGGTTGAGTAGTGTTTCAAAATTAATACAAGAATTTGGGTGGGAATCATTATCAGAGCGTAGGTTAAAGTACAGATTGAATCTATTAGAGAAATATCAATCAGATAGCTTTACTGAAGATGTCAGGCACATATTAAAAAAACCAGCGTATTATGCTAGATTCGACCAGATAAATAAGATTAGAGAGATAGATTGTCGTACCGATTGATTCAAAATGGCATTCATCCCCCGTAACATAAGAGAACAGAATAGGCAGCAATGCAAAGGGATAGGTAGGGGAAATATTTTAGAGTATTCTGTAGTGCATGATGCATGTATTAACCCCTAAATACTATAGATACTAACAATCATGTTGCATGAGACAATATAGTAGCTAGTTTGCATGTTAGTAGTGCATGCTTGGTGATCTTCACCCTCTGCCACACACCATCGCGATGGCTTGCAGGGTATCTTGTAGATGTAGATGAACAGCATTATGTTGACATTCAATTATGGAGAGATAGTTAGAGGATTTTTTATATATATTAGAGGCATTTGACAAATTTCTGTAAATCTAAAGTAATACAGGCCTCTCACAGACTTGATTATGCAGTAAATCATTCATTATTTGATGCATTCCCTTTGTTTTCCTAAATATCAAACGTTAACTTATAAGGGTGCATTTTTAATCATATCTCTTGAAAGTAGTGTGGTTTTTTAATCCCTCGTGAATGTTTTTTCTGAAGTTTACGTGAATATTGACAATCCTATCTTATTCTGGTAAATACGTATGTATATGCACCTGTGTATTTTTTATCGATATATTCTAGTGAAAGGACACTGCGTTGCTGTGGGGGTAAATAATTAGTCACATGTGACTGGTAAATCATTTTTTGAGGCAAAGGAGAATAATACTTATAAGAAAAATTTGCCAAAACAGGGAGTAAAAGATACTGCGGATGGCATGATGATGTAAGCAGATGTGTCTTTAAGGAAAATCATTTCGTCATCATCATCCAAAATGCTTAAATTCGTTGTGCTTGGTGGATTCCTTTGGCACGTTGGATTCTACAATAAAATATGCAACGGCTGCATTTGAGTGTGAATCGCACCGAAGGTTTACTGTTTTCAATACTAGGGTACTTTACTACGTTAGAAATACCAATGTATTTCCACTCATTTTTAATGTTAAAGAAGCCACTAAAAAACTAGCTTTTTCACTAGAGTAAAAATATTAATCATAGCCCCTTAAATGAAAATTTAACTGAGTTTAAATATTTTAATAAACTTTCTTCTTCAGATTGTATCCAGATAGGTCCAGTTGAAAACGCAACTATCCCAAAAACTCGTGTTGAACCAGTTAACTCTAATGGATTAAATAGGGTAGGTAACCAATACATCTCCTCCAACGACATCAAACACCTATTCTGATTCTTTCATAAACGTGTTTTCTTTTCGAATATGTTTTTATGTTTTTAAAATTGGATCATGCACTATTTTATTTTAATTGCAGTCATAATTTTTCACCTGTACTGCTCTGGCATTCCACTCCTTGTATTTTCTCTTCTTGAAGGTTTTTCAAGGAAATATCATCACTGGGTCTACTTTATTCCCAGATGAATTCACGCGAAAGGATAATATTACTAGCTGCTCACGTTCAGCCGACGTCATGGACACAATTTTTGATGAGTTCACGTTCCTGGTAAAACAACTGGGCCAATTTTTTTGATTAAAACTGGTTTCACTGGAAAGGCTCGTTTTTTCTTGTTATCTAATAATTAGTAGCAGGAAACTGGAATTATAATTTCCCAACTCGTTTTTTTGTCAAACCACAGTTCATGAATTTACAAGTTCTGGAAAAGTTTTGTGTTTTACCGGGTACACTTTACCCTTGTTAAAAGTTGTCTTTTTGGGGATGGCGTCACTACTCTAACTGTATTTTCATTGATTAGAGAAGCACTTTTTCCAGTTTTACTTCAATGCATTGTAACCTAGAACAGAAAATACAAAAACGTAACGTCATGTACCTGTGATATGTGATCCCAGGTTCTTGAGGTTGGTTCCATCTAAGGTAAATGATGGTTGCATTTCAATAAACTAGTTAACCTATTTTTTCCAGACTGTATTAGTGTGCATTAATCCACTTAAATCTGTAAAAATAATAACCAATAACCAGAGTTTTCAGTGGAGTACAAGAAAAATCACGTTAATAAACCGCATCTCACTGAGAAAACTATTACTAAAAGTACAATTCCTAACTTTTTGGGCTGAGAAAAATGTCTGTACTTAGCATGAAAAAAAACCTGAAAATGAATGGAAACACACTAGTAATGCATTCAGGTGAGTAAAATTCAAATACTACTGTTCTTTTGGCTTTAAGTGCAAACCTGTCAAGAAATCATGGGGTGACTCTATGTACAATATTACCAAGGTATGCACTCTCTCCTAATAGCAGGACAAGACTGAAGAAAAACCTAATTATTTTTTAGCAAAAACACTTGCCCCAAGAGAAAGAACTCATGTCTAAAACCTTGCCTTTGAATAAAACTTATTCACGCTGATTCTCGTAGATCCTATTAATTATTTTGCTATCGGCAGTGGAAATTCCATCTGACCCTTCGCGGAATCTGAATTACACTTCCGCCACGTTAGATAACCTTTACACGTGTTTCCTCCCTGCTCCGTACGGAAACTCGTTTCGCCACTGAAGCCGGCAGAAACACACCGGAAGGACTCCGGTGGGTCAATTCAATCAATTTTCTTTCCCATGAGACCAAAAACCGATATTAGAGGCCAAGAACGGGAACCTATTCGAGGAGTAGATACTTGAATCAAGCAGAAAATACAAGCACAAATGCCGTCAAATACATACTTATTCAATCAAAAGCATAGAGTTTAAAAGGCATATTGTTGTATAACATTAAGTGCATGTCAATTTCCAAACGTCAAACTGGCATTTGAAACTACAAATTTAATCTTTATATCTTTTCCTATAATTTTCTCCACCCAGTAAACAATCCTCAGCACGAATACTTAAGTAACAATAAATTGCATATTTAAGCATCTATAATGAAGATTTAAATAAAGTTCAACAATCTATAAATAGCACCCAGCACCCAAAACCTCTTCTATTGAATGCATTTTATTACTATCTACTTATGTACAATAGATAGGGCTGGTTTTGTCACGAAATTCTTGCCAGTAAATAAAAAAATATACACATATTCCTAAGAATTTGATTCAACTCTGCAAAGTAGCTAACCCCTAAAGTGGTACCTATCTGAGACCAAAGGCATTCATGCGTTCCCCAAGGCCTCACTGCGCAGCAGCCACCTAAGACGTAACCTATTCACAGCCAGCCCTACTTCTTCAAATATTTTACCGCTGTGACCATCTCAGATGCAATACGTTCCCATCGCCCGCATTAGCAGTTCGAGTATCCTGGAATCATTTGTGTAGTCAAAGCATCCATAATATACCATACGTACCTATAATACAGTCATCCTATTACAATGCGATCAGCGTTTCATGTATTGTATCGGCCAAAGCTCGGCTCATTTTAACACAAGGACTGTAGAACTTTAAGACGTCATTCATGACCCAAACGGGTAATTTCGACTTGGTAATTAATAAATTAATTTCTCGTTTTTCATTTATTCTTTTACATTTTTGTTTTTTCTATGGACCTCTGCTCCAATTTATTGCATTCTGCAATCACTCTCAACATTCCATATCCCTTAGTTGTATTGTCAAGGTAATGACTTCAGATTTCAATAACCTAATGGTAAACAGTTCTTCATGCATTTCCCAGAGAGAGATCACTATCTCATTCTAGAGCTAGTTATAGTTCCTGCTAAATGGTAAGATTTTTTATTAAGCAAATTAGCCAAAATCAGCGATTTAAAGACTCGATTGTAACTGTGTTTCAACGTTTATTCAGAAAAGACTGCATGAGACGAATTACTGCAAAATATCGGAAGTTCGTTAATATTTGGAGAATCATCATCTTTTTCTAAGGTAGAGAATATCTGAATATCCAATATTTCTGACCATGATTATCAGGTTTGAGATATATCTGAACACAGAGAGCATCAAAATCACGATCCTCTCTCAAGTTGAACATACCACGGGCCACGAAGATGTTAGCAATGATTGAATCCACGAACTTCACTTGATATGATCTGATGAGAAGATTAAAGCCACTCCCCATCCGAAAAGGGATTATTAGAGCTGGAGTCAGCAAAGTAAACAAATTCCATGCCTCAATGAGGAACATAACTGCATTCTCCACGCAACGAAAAAGTGGTAATGCTTACTGCTGTCAAAAAGGTGATTTAGAACTACTCCATATATCAGCAAAACGAACAGTGAAGAGGTGCAGGAATATTGAAGGGGAAAGAAGATAAACGACATTATTTTTGAAGAGCGATATGTATAAGGAATATATAGCGATTGATTAATGTAAAGCGGGATGAATGAAAATCTATGCAGCATAAAAATATAAATAACATATGTAATTTCGGTAAATAAAGAACTTTTAAATGACCCCCTGGGTTAAAATGTCCCATATGGGCCTTCAAAATAAATTAAAAAACAATTATTAATGGATTATTTCAGGAAGATGATATTTTTGTCTACTATAATTAATAAAAGTTACGTGAGAAAAGTCTGCTCTCCTTTAAAAATACGATCAAAAAATAAATTTTAAATTACCATTGGATCAAAACGACCCATCTGAGCGTTCTAGCGTTCATTCTCCGGGTGGATAACCACCGGAGCTCGTGTGTAGATTCCTCACCCCTTTGAATATCTCTCAATCCCTTCCTACGTACAGATACAACGCAGAAATCCTACTTTTGTTCTCCCGTCTCTGTTATTAAAATCGCTTCCAAAAACGAAAAAAACCGTAAACCCAATATGCGTCCTTATTTCCAAAGGGGAATTGTTTAAACAAAATATTGATTCATGTTGCAAGTACCAAAACATGCATTGATTGATTCTCAAAACTTTTCAGATATTTTCTTGCATATTTTGACGAGTTACTACTATTTAATTACTCAAATATGCACATTAAATCTCTTTCCTAGGGACCAACCCTACAGAATTTGCAGAAAATTTTCTGTAGGATACCCATTCTCACTTAAGGGTTGGATGGAAAGATGAAAAGCACATCAACCTCAGCACTACATCAGATGGATGGGATGATTAAACACAGAGCCCATTGGTGCCTCTAATCATTAGGGGACTAGTGGATACTGCCGGGTTCTCTTTGCCATCCTTCATCTTCCGATAAATCCTACCTATAACTCAATAACCACCGGTGCTTCATAGTGCAAATGTCCATGGCCGCCGCTGAGCACCCATTCACCACTACGGCTTGAGTCAGATTACTCTCCGAATGCACGGTAATGCATGGGTGAACTTTAGTATCGACACTGCAGACAAGCTGGGAGAGATTTTGGCTATGTTTTAGGAGGGATTGACTCAAGTCGAATTTCATTTCATGTCATCAGTTAATTAAACAGAATCATCTTTGTGAAGGCCAGAAATGCCATGCATGGGAAAAGATTTAAAGGTTAGGAATTGAAGTAGGTTAAATTTTTATGGATCTTAAAATTTCAACAGCACCATCATATTGAAAATGTGAAGGATGACCATCCCCTCTGAGTTTTTTTAAATGATTTTTCACCCATCACTGCCAGATTTCAATGTTAAAATATTCTAGCGTCATTAGAGTACACTGAGAAAGCTAAAACCAATGTTCTTCATGTCAAATTATTTATTGCAGTGTCATAGCTTACATCTTTTGGAAACTGGAGGCAAATTAAGCGTTTAGAGCTGAAGTGACAGAGAGTTTGGCTAAAAAAATCACAAACACCTTACGCCGTAGAAATTCCAACATGTCGATGCATAGGGGAGACCACGGTCGTATATACAGGTCCGGCAACTCCCTATATTACCCTATAGGCTGAGCTGGCAGACTCTTGAGGCTGAGAGAGTAGTTCCGGCTTAGTGGCGCTGGTAGTACATACCCCAAGTTTTCCGCTAGGAATACGTGGTGAGAGAGGCGAGTTATACGGTGCTCGAGTAGAAAAGTGAGAAAATCTTTGTTCCTGAGTGGCTTTCAGTTTTCCTTGGATTGCATCTGATTCATCGGTGAGTATAGATGTTGATTATATACCGATATGTGACTTACTTTTGAATATACTGAGCCTAAAATGCCATCTATCATTCAGGTGTTCACAATGCCGAGCAGTTGCGTGGCTCCGGGTTGCAAGGAAGGATACGGGTCGAAAAAGTCATCATTGTCTTTCTTTCCATTCCGAAAGATCCCGAGAAGCGTGCCAAATGGCAAGTTCTTATTCCAAGGAAGGATTTGGTATTGAGGGCAAGACAGGTTGTCTGCGAGAAGCACTTTGCACCTCAGTACATTCTAGGGAAAATATTTCTTTAAAACGGCGATGGAAATATCATTGAAGAGGTAAGTTTTTCATAAAGGAATTCCTCTCGGGTTCTTCACCGGGTAAGTTGGTCCATGGCCGACGTTTCGATGCTCGACTCGTGCACCGAAACGTCGGCCATGGACCAACTTACCCGGTGGAGAACCCGAGAGGAATTTCTTCAGTCAATTCGCCGGGAAAGCATACGCTATTATTTCAAGTTGTTCATAGTTTTAATTATGATTATGCCCCCTAATTATTTTCATGTTAATGATAGATATCATTAACGAAAAGCCGAGCAACGATGGCTTATTCAGTCTCTTCAGCTCCATCGGACAGATACTGTTAGACCGTCAGGTCACCTTCAGTACTTTTCCTAAAAATTACGTATGTGAAAGTAGTATTCCTGCAATGAATTTATTAATTTAATTAATCTGTTTTATTAAATTTCTTAAAATAATATTTATCTCGTTGTTATTTTGTCATTAATTTTAACTGCTTGAACAGGGGCGTCGGAACTTGTTCCCTGGGAGGAGCCAAACATGAAGCCCGGCCCGGCTCTTAAGAAAAGGGCCCGCATTTTTTGCGGATGGGAGGGGGTAGGGACTAGAATTCCGCTAAAAGTGCATATGAACGGGTAGAATATGCATCAGAAGGTAAAAGAAAAGCTGAAAACAAGTGAAATTTAATTAATTTATTAATGAAGACTCATTACTCAAGGGCCCGGGGCAAATTCTGGGGGAGGGGGGGGGGTGAATGTCCCCCCCCCCCAGAATTTGCCGCTGTGCTCGAATGTATGTAACCCTGAACATGTTTTTTAATAGTATTTCAGGGGATATATGCAAGTGTCATTGGTCCTTACTCGAAGAAATTTCTGGAGACCTTTGTCTTTTAATTTCCCATACTCTAGAATAAGGAGCGGCAGTTTCTGACTGGAATCCTTGTGAATCACATCAGATTTGTGTTTCTTGTAGATGTTTTTGGAATTTTGAGTCACTGTTGCAGTGAAAATTTTACTAAATTTGTTTGGCCAAATAAATTTTATCTTGCTCTTCAACATTCTTACTTGAAATTGTATGACTTAATTTTGTTTGTATTTGCTTAATAAATGAATGATGATTCTTGAATTTGTTTTCCTTTAATAGTTCGAACTATATACAGATATAGATCCATATGCAATTACAGTTGAGCACCCTTAATCCGGGAACCCCTAATCCGGCAATTTTGCCATGACCAACCAGGTACTTGTTAGTGGAAAATGCCGAAACATTTTTAACCGGAACATTGCTTCATAACCTGACGAGATATTATTCTTATATCAATACTTAGATACCATTCTTAACGTTAATTTTCCAATTTCGAGAATCAGAATAATTTAAACATATTAATTTCTGGTACTTCGTGTATTCTGGAATTTTTCTGGAACTTGAAGTAAACATAAATTTGAAGACATCGCCGAGACGGACTACGACTAATTTACAGATCGGCCACTTTCAATGGTGCGCGCATTTTTGATTGACCACTAGACGTAATTTGATAAAATTATTGGTTATATTCTTGTTTCGCCCAAAACATGTCTCATCCATACAGTTGTGGAAACAGCACAAAACGTTAACCAACGCAGAAAAAGTGCAAGTTGTGAAAAATCTTGACGCCGTTGCATCAATAAAGCGTTTGACTGAAACATACTGAGTTGGATCAATCCATTGAAGATCTTCAACAATATAACAAATTAAGAAGCTGAAAGAGAAAAATCATCAGAATTTTACTGTTAAAGTGACAGAAAGAGGTAATTAACAGAGAGAAAAACTATGAAAGAAGATTTAAGTGCTGATTTAGATTGCCTGGTTTCGATTGCGTCGAAGTGAAGGGCTTAGTTAATATTTCTGGCCAAATGCTAATGGAGCAGGATAAACTATTTCAGAAATAGACGTGATCAATCCAAAAGACGTGATTCGGGAAATTTCACGTGCAGGCAATAGCATTTCACCGTCCGTTCTAAAACACGCGTGGTTTAAATTGTGACCTGCTTTAAGGTTTGATATAGACGAAATAAGTGGGGATTTACATTGACGAAATAAGTGGGGAGACGCATTGACATCACGCTGAATCAGCTGATAACAAATCGAACTCGGAAGGAAATTATGTTACGCACAGCATAAGAAATATCAAATTTTATAACCTTTTCATATAACAATATGAAACTTTTCCATGTGCAGGTATACGCACAATGCTTAGAGTCCGTTATTTTCACTCACTGCGCAACTTCGATAATTTTAAATAATAACTTTGCGTATTAAGAAACCATTTCTTTCTGATAATTCTCAGTTACTCTTTTTAAAATAATGTTCAGTAAATGGCAAACGAATATATTTTGTTATAAATAATTGACTCCTTTCAATGAAAACATCCCGGACGTCAGAAATAAACTAGTTCCCATACATGACCCATAGTCCGGCAAAATCCCTAATCCGGCATCACTTCGGTCCCAACTGTGCCGGATAATGATGCTCAACTGTACCTTGTATTATCTGTGTAACTTAGTATTTTTTACTTTCTCACAATGTACAGCATTTTGCATTAGTTTAGGTGGCATGGTTCCTATTCAGGGGGCTTTGGCAGTGGTAACGGAATTAGAAAAGTAGTAATGATAATGCGGTATCATGACACTTCACTTGCGGTTAGCACTTTCTGCGAAAAATACCGAAAGACCAGGTAGGTAATGTCAATGGGGCTGTCAATAAAAATTGGGATCCGACTTTATTCGCATGTTCTGTTCATAGACGGTACGTAGGTACGCATATATTGATGCTTATGTGTGGGAAATTATACTTCGTCTTGTAAAGACCGTCTGATTCCAAAGCGGCAACGAAAGCTTTTGAATGCTTGTATTGCGACCAATAATAGGTACTGGAGAGACTGACATCCCTTAATAGTAATAAAGTAACGGAAAATTACTTCCACGCGATATTAAGATAAGAATACGAATTCATTTACTTCCAAATTAACATTAGATTTCCCCAGCAGACGGAGTTTTCTGGACAAGGTGACTACCAGCGCCACGTAGTTCGCTAATCCGCCACGGCCTCAAGAATGAGCCAAACAAACCCCCCGAGTGTCACTGGCGTGGGGGAGACGTGCGAAAAAAAAGAAACTCACTTTCCGCATGCGCTCACTCAGAAGCCGAAGTGCGAGAATGTGCGACATCGGTTTGAGGAGGTTGTTAACCCCAGGCGCAGGGGCATAAAATAGAAAAAAAATAAGGACGAGCCCAGCCCGAACGGCAGAATCCTATTATGGCACCGGAGATATGCGCACTCGGTCAGCAGTATGCTCCCTCCATCCATCGTCGTCGATACGTACCTACCGAGACACACAACTCCTCCTCCTTCCACACTCACTCACCCTCAGCCACCTCACCGGATGGACGCGATCCGTAATCCAGCAACCTCGGCTCACACCCATGCATACACTCAAATTCTGTGAGGCATGATGAGTAGTATACCTCATGCCTCAATATTATACTGTAGTAATAGGTACAATTGTTATTCCATTTAAGCTATTTTTTCGATCGTCATGAAAATTTTCCCAAAATCGCAATTTGTAATACAGGACCACCCTTAGGGCTATCAGACCTTGGGATATTATAGTTTGTGCATCCGAAAATTATAGATTTCTAGCCCTGATTTATAAAATATACTTATTCTTATTCTTATATTTGCAATTATCTCATTATGCATACAACCCGAGACTCGCCCCCTCCTACCTTACTTAGACTTTAAAGTACTTGAGTTTTTTTAGGCAACCCAGGCTCTGGTCTGTCTCTATAGATACAATCTCATATCTTTGAGCTTTAATTTCCTTTTTCACAAGAACTTTTTGCTACTGTTTGATTACCGAGGTCCTTTAGAATGGAGAACCTTTGCAAGAGTTGGGACTGTGAAAGAAGCCCCACTTTCCCAGACCCAACGGCGCTGCATATTATAATCTTCCTAAGTTTCACATACTTCCTGCTATAGAAATACATCGCGTGGTATAAAAATATATTATAATATCCTATAGCACAATATATCATTCTCCTATGGCATTCTATTAACCAGTCACACGTTGATTTGAACATGCAGGTAATAAAAAAGAAAAAAAACTATCGACCTGAATATTACCTCTATAATTATTACCGTTTTACGCGATGTTTAATGCTCTGATCACGAATCGTACTCAGAAAAAATGACATTTTAAACCTGTCCGTCCTGCAATCTATCTCCTTAATTTTATTAGAATTATCGAGCCTACCATAATAAGTCGGAGCCAGCAATATATAATTAACGTCATTAATGAAATGTCCCTCCTTAAATTTTCCCAGAAGATTAAGTCTATAATTTATCCTGCGTTGTGACAGCGATTCCCATCCCAATTCGGCTAACATACCAGACACACTGCTTTCCCTATCGTAACACCCTTTTACATATCTCGCCGCTCTTCTTTGTACTCGATCTAATTCGTAAATTAAACCTGCTTCATAAGGGTCTTATATGCTCGCAGCATATTCTAAGTGTGGTCTAACAATTGAAAAATACCAACGTTTCTTCACCCTCTCCTCACTTTTCCCTAATATTCTTTTAATAAACCCCAACTTTCTATTTGCTTGACTGCATATTTCCTTGATATGTTTCCCCCCTCGCGGCTGAGCTTAAAGCCACCGAGTGCGTCCACCGGGTTGCGGATGGTGGGTCGACCTCTAGATATAGAGGTTAGCTGCGAGATAAGCGAGTTTACTCGTCGAATAAGCAGTCGTGGACAAAAAGCGACGGCATTCCGAGGGGGTATTGGTCTATCCCTGGGTAAGATAGGCCTCTAAGTAATACAGAACCTGTGAAGATGCCGTGACTTGGCGACGGGAGGCCGCCAATAATTACGCTTCTCATCACCCGGAGGAGAGGGCAGCAGCTCTTCTTCACATGAGTGAAGGTGGAGACCACAGTGGTCGGTACAGCGACACTCATTTCACTACAGGCGTGGTAACTTTTACTTTAACGGCTGTAGTACTGCGATGTGGAAGGCAAGGGGAAACCACCACATTAATATCCCGAGGAGTCGCAGCTACTCCACTCTTTCCTTTATAATCAAGACGTGATGGCACCCTCTCGAGTAAAATATTCCGGAGGTAAAATAGTCCCCCATTCGGATCTCCGGGCGGGGACTACCCGAGAGAGTACATCAGTCAAATGTGATACACTTTTTAGGGTAGGAACATGGAACGTGAGATCGCTTCGGACCTGTGGAAGACTGGAGAACCTGAAGGTGGAAATGCGGAGAATGGACCTCGATGTATTGGGAATCAGTGAAATGAGATAGCCCGAAGAAGGAGACTTTTGGAGTGGAAGTTATAGAATTATTCACACCGGATCACTGAATGGTAACGCTGGAGTAGGCATGATGCTCAGGAAGAGTTCGGGACTGCGTGTGAAAAGCTTCCTGCAATACAGTGAAAGGATTGTAATGGTTAAAATTGAAACTAAGCCTACAGATACCATTGTGGTGCAAGTTTACATGCCTACGTCGGACTACGAAGATGAAGAAGTGGAAGACGTCTACGAAGATATCACGGAAGTTATAAAACAGGTAAGAGGAGAAGAAAACCTAATTATTTTAGGAGACTGGAACGCTATCGTCGGCGAAGGTCAAGATGGAAGAATAACTGGAAAATACGGATTGGGAAACCGAAACGAAAGAGGAGAAAGACTGCTGGAGTTCTGCACTCAACATAAGTTAGTGGTTGCCAACACATTGTTTAAAAATCACAACCGCAGAAGATACACATGGAAAATGCCAGGAGACAGAAGAAGATGCCAAATAGACTACATTTTAGTGAAGCAGAGATTTAGAAACCAAGTGAAGGACTGCAAAAGCTACCCTGGGGCAGACATCGACAGTGACCATAATTTAGTGATGATGAAATGTCATCTAAAATTCAAGAAATTGAAGAAAACAAAGAAGAATATATGGCAAGTAGAAAAACTAAAGGAGGCTCAACATCAGCTGGCATTTCAAAAAGCAGTGGGAAACAACATAGGAGAGAACCTGAATGAGAAATCAGTGGAAGAGCGCTGGGAAAACATTAAATGTGGACTACAGGAAGCCGCAAAAGAAGTTCTTGGAAGAAGAAAAGTTGCCAAGAAGAAGCCATGGATCACGGAGGAAGTCTTAGAATTGATTGAAGAAAGAAGAAAGTACAAGAATGCGAAAACTGAAGAAGGGCCGCTCTGCTACAAAAGAATAAGGAACGAAATAAGTCGCAAAGCAAGGAAAGCTAGAGAGCTGTGGTTGAAAAATCTTTGCGAAGATGTACAAAGCAACCTTGCACTTGGAAAGGTGGAAGCGGCCTACAGCATAGTGAGGAACCACTTCAAGGAACGGAGCGCAAGATGCAATGCCATAAGGGACAAGAATGGAGGAATTTTGATTGAAAACGAGGACAAAGTGAAGAGATGGAAAGAATATCTGGAAGAGCTATACAATGGAAAAAATCTCAGCAGAAAAGCTATTGAAGAGGAAAGCGAAGTGGACATAGATGATATGGGGGCATCAATATTAAGATCGGAATTCGACGCTGCAGTAAGGGATCTTCGGATGAATAAGGCCTCAGGTATTGATGATGTCCCTGCAGAACTAATTAAAAATGCAGGAGAGAAGACATTAATTCATCTCTACAAAACCATCTGCGACATGTATTCAACAGGGGAAATTCCAAGGGTCTTCGAGAAAAACATCATCATTCCTATTCCCAAGAAGAAGAGAGCGGAGAAATGCGAAAATTTTAGGGCTATAAGCCTGACGACACATGCATCGAAGATACTGACCAGGATCATCTACAGAAGAATAGAACGAAAAGCAGAGGAGTTCCTGGATGAAGATCAATTCGGATTCAGGAAAAGTAAGGGTACAAGGGAAGCAATATTGGCCCTTAGGCTACTCATAGAGAAGAGAATGGAGAAGAACAAACCGACGTTCATTGCATTTGTGGATTTAGAGAAGGCCTTTGACAACGTGGATTGGGATTCAATGCTTGGAGTTCTGAAGGGAATTGGAGTGTCCTACAATGACCGAAGAATTATACACAGTCTGTACAAAAACCAAGTTGCTGTGATTAAATCTGGACCCAGCTGTGAAGAGGCAAGAATAAAGAAAGGAGTGAGACAAGGCTGCGCACTGTCTCCCGTAATTTTTAATGTTTACATCGAAAGAGCCATAAATGAAGTCAAGGAGAAGTGTTCTGGAGTGAAAATCCACGGAGAAACAATCAGTATGTTACGATTCGCCGATGACATAGCTCTCATAGCAGAGACAGAGAAGGAGCTGAATAAGATGCTAACAACCATGGAAAGGACTATGGCCAGATATCAGCTGAAGATCAATAAGAAGAAGACTAAGATATTGGTGTGCAGCAAAAGAGAAGAGGCGAAAACCAACGTTAAACTAGGAAAACAGAAACTGGAAGAGGTGAAAGAGTTTTGTTACCTGGGAAGTAGAGTAACCAACGATGGACGAAGCAAGAAAGAAATAGTGAGTAGAATAGCCCAGGCAAAGAGGGCATTCTTTCAAAAGAAGAATCTACTTACAGCAGGAAATAAAAGCATAGAAGTAAGGAAACAGTTCATCAGGACATACATCTGGAGCATTTTTCTTTACGGCAGTGAATCATGGACGATGACAGCAGCGGAGAAGAAAAGGGTAGAAGCATTTGAAATGTGGTGTTACAGAAGAATGCTGAAGATTAAATGGATCCACCGAGTAAGTAACGAGGAAGTGCTAAGAAGAGTAGGAGAAAAGAGAAGTCTGCTGACAACTCTAAAAAGAAGAAGGGAAAACTTAATCGGCCATATTATGAGACACGACGGCCTGATGAAGACTATCGTCGAGGGAAAAGTGAACGGTAAGATTGGAAAAGGCAGGCCTCGTATGAGATATATGGAACAAGTTGTGAAGAGTGTAAAAGAGAAGAATTACGTCACAATGAAAAGGTTGGCCGATAGAAGAATCGAGTGGAAAGCTGCGTCAAACCAATCCTAGGATTGTTGACCAATGATGATGATGATGATAATGTTTCCCCCATGATAGATCCCGAGTAAGTGTTACACCTAAGTACTTAACTGATTCCACGTTTACAAATTTCGTTCCTTGAATGATATAGTTCCTTTCTATCGAGTTTTTTCTTTACCAAAAATTTGCTGTCACGCACTTTTTTATGTTCAGTTCTAGTTTCCATTTATCGCACCACGCCTGAATTGCTACGAGGTCCTTTTCTAACGATGCCTTGTCTCCCAGATTACTGATTTCTCTATACACTACTGCATCATCTGCAAAAAGCCGAATTCTACTATTTACTACAACACTGCCGAGGTCATTGATATATAAAAGAAATAAAAGTGGGCCTATCACACTTCCCTGGGGAACACCTGATGTGACACTAACTATATTGGACATGATACCGTCTATAGTAACTCTCTGTTCGCGGCCAACTAAGAATTGATTAATCCAGCATACTACGTGTTTATCTATACCGTAACTTTCTAGCTTTAAGAGCAAATCTTTCATGAGGTACTCTATTAAAGGCTTTTTTAAAATCGAGGAATATCGCAGTACTAGAGTTTCGCTAAAAGAGCATATGGATGCAGTAGAATATTTGTCAGAAAGGAAAATAGAAGTTGGTAACAATTAAAATTTATTTTTTATTAATGAAGGCTACTTATTTCTTAAGGGCCCAGGGTAAATACTGTGGTGAGGGCCTTCGGCCCCTCCTTCCCACCACTTCCGACGCCGCTGATAACTTGTATTGCAGCCGATATATGTAAGAGTCCCACGCAGCTCTAATTAACTCCTGTTTTTCAGCTAAGCGAAACTCTCTTTCTCTCGATCGGCTCTCAAAGATTTGGTCCCGCACCAACGTCACCCATCGCCTGGTTGAACCCCGTTCCTCGCACGTGAAAATAAAGACGATGAATCATGCATCGCAATGGGGGTTAGAGGGAGGAACCAGTGCAGTGATCTGTGCCTATTTCGTTTCACGTTTCACCCATGTTCAAGACGAGCTACGTCGCCATTTCCCTTCTTTTTCGTTGCTCCAGCTTCCTTGCAGTCTCACACGACAGGTGAAGGCTTCGTGTTGCTAGGGGAATATTCTCATATTCCAGCTTTCGACAGGGGAATGATGACTACGTAAGAATTGCTCTCCAGCATTTTAGAAGAAACCGGAGCATGTTTTTCACAATTTCTTTCCAGTTATTACCTCGCTTTAATTTTTTCTAGATGGTTACCCTGTTTTATACGCGAACCTAGACTGCTGGACATTTAATAATTCTCTCTGGGTCTCTATTTATGGTATGTCACATTTGTGGAGCTCAAGGCCATGTGAGATACTTTCTCGAGTTGACGAAGAATTTCTTCCACGCCACCGGAATGCACGTATTATTACAGGTATTGTCGCATATTGGTTCGTGATCAATTGAAATTAAATTCAGTATAATACTTGTTTAACCTTTTGGCAACAATGAAGTCTTGTAATTTTTTTGGCGTGAACAATAATAGAATCATTTGATTCATTCAATAGCTTGGAGCATGATGATATGGTTTATTCTTCATTAGTTTTTACATTGTTATTGTTTTTTGTCTCATTCATGTCTTGTTAAATTTTTCACTGTAAATTGGCGTCACGGCTGTATGTGGAAAAATGTTTTTAAATAAATAAATATACATCGTATTGATAGCGTAGCCTGCAAGTCCATAAGCTTTCTCGGCCTCATCATTCAACTGAATGCATAACTTTTATAAAACTTTCAACTCAATAAACTTTTATAGCGGGAACGTGAAACACATATGCACTTGCTTTTCATGAGTGTCAATAAAATAGATACATACGCAATTTGCTAAATAATTAGGGAGATATTTGATTAGACGCGGATACAGTTCGACGCAAGTATGTATTCAAAGAATATAGTTTAGAGCTTTAGAATGATAAACTCTCCCGAATATGACAATACAATTATTTTAACGCAAGAAAATGTGAAATCGTAATGAAAATCTTTATTAAAGTAGTTTAAAATAGCTAAAATTGTATTTTTTACTGTGAGATATCTAAAATGCCTCATCCAATGAATATCGTTATCCACATCGTGAATGTGGATCATTAAAATTTCATGATACGTATAAATGAATGCATGATTTTATGGCATAAACTTCAATTCTGTGGATTAAAAATTGTATCGTGTAAATCGGCCTTAATAGGGGCTATAAAAGCCCCTTCTTGTTGAACCTTCTTGTTATATGTAGGCAAATTAAGAGAAAACCCGGAAGTTTTGGGAGGGAATGGAGTTATAATAGTGTATCACTAACAATGTAGAAGTTTGACTAACATTTTTAGATAACTGATAATGATAAATGAAGTCAATGGATTGTAATTGCGGCAGGCAATGCTTTGGAGCAATGCGCGCTCAAGTGCGCAAGTACGTAAATATATGAATTCGGAAGAGGTGCATGATTTAGCTGGCATCTTGAATGCAAGGAATTATTAGAAATGGAGGTAATAGATGGTTTTCGATATTCCAGAAGCTGTCTTCCCGTTTCCCGATATTTCCCAGCAGGCAAGAATTTCCCATCAAAGATTGAACTGTCAAATCGTGGGCGAAAACCGAACTCCATTCCATTGGGTACAAGAGATCGTGAAATATGACTCCCTAGGTTTTGTTAATGCAATTCCTGATTCGCGCGTCTTTATTCCAGCCAGTATCTCCTTTTCGCTCTAAATATTGAAATTCATGCATCACACGCCCCACTGAAGGAATGCAAAATCAACTCCACGTTGAAAGACCGATATCATAAGGTATTCACAAAGATTTGAAAAGAAGCGAAAAATTGGGTCAAGTCGATATCTGAAGCTCGCATCAAGATGTATCCAGCTACAGGCGTTTGCCTCAGAAATTAATTATACGCATTTGCCATTCACAGATGCAGAAGCAAACTTCATCACTGCTCTGTAAAGAGGACTTTCATCCTCAGCCTTAGCAAATGCATGGCGAGAAATTATCGATGCTGTGGCTAGTTCACTTTTCCGTATGTTATTTTGATGTTACAGCTGTTGAATAGCTTTATGTTGCGCAATCGCGCGAGCGCAAATGATACTGGCAAAAATCGATGCATTTCCTGTATGAACTGCATTAGGTTTCCTGTTATTTTAAATATAATGATCTGGAAACTATCGCAATTTCAGATGACTTTAATTTATTGCATACCAAATGCTCGTAATTACAATATTTTATTTTTAGAGTAATAGTATTAAGCTCATTATATCAATATATTCACACAAACTTAGTATTAACAGTTATTAATTTTAATCAAACACACATTGCCATTAAGTTGGGTTGGGAATGGCGTTATCTATCTCCGTGTCTTTGAATGACCACAGTGCAATTTGAATCTCTGAATGTTTTCCAAACACCATTTCTGCCATTCCCGTGAGCAAGAATACTCGATCGGAGTGGCCGAGTTTAGCTTTATTGTCATTGCATACCATTCCATTTTGTAATATTACTGTAACAGGTGCTAGTGATATGATGTACTTATTTTAATCATGCAATACTTTCAGTTGCTAATTTAGCCCTCAAATAAATCTTTAAAAATAAACTCTGTGATTTAACCATTTCAGCGTAAACATCATTTCTCTGTTGAAAGGATTAAAGCAACCTTCGTAAAATCATCCGCATCTGTCTCATAAGCTTTGAATACCTAATAATAATTTCGTAAAGCAGTAACGTGAATATCATGGACGATAATCGAGTTCTAACGTAAGAGAACTTGGAAGAGCGCGTTTAGGGCACGGGTCACAACGTTTTTCACACGGGAGTATTTTATGACGGTTTTCTGGACCTCACTCTACCATCTACTTCAACGACACTTACTCATGTGTGTAATAACTGGCTATTATTCACCCTCCTGCCCTGACCGTGTTCATTCCACTAAATCTTAACCCACAATTGCATAAAATGGGATTTCTTCAATGATGTGAGTTTGTCCAATCAGAAACCATGAATATGGAGCATAAAAATAAAAAAGAATTGGCAGAGCTCGAAAGATTCTCAGAACCCTGAGGGGGGAAATTTTCAAAGTAGGCCACTAATTGATGTTTTCCACGATATCGGCGACACGTACGGGAGGATTGGACGAGTGGAACACGAAGGGAGGAGAAGGGAGAGTAATCGAAGGGAGGGGAAAAGAGCGATCCCTTTCGAGGAGGGTGGTGGGGTTTCGTCCCCGTGAGAATCAGGAAACGCTGGAGACTGGAGAGGAGTTCTCGGAGTGGAGGGATGGAGCAAGGGGTGGCAGGACAAGGGGAGGAGGGGAAGCACACATATATGGGTCGAAAGGTGAGCGAGGAGAGTCGGCGGCACGGAGGAGCGGAAAAGTGCCTTCTTTTTTTTTCAGCCGTTCGGGTTGGAAGGTTGAGCTTTCGGGAAAGGGCGGATCCAGACGCGGATGAAGAAGTCGCGGGGAACGTCGGAGCCGGCAAGAATATCTCTGATTTAGACCTTCTCCCACGCCCCCGACCAACACAAAACCCATCCCCGTTCTTTCAGCGCGAGGATTGCGTTTCTCGCGAGGGCGGAAGGTGGGGTGGAAAGGGGTGAGGTCAGTGGAGGGGGGGCGTCGAACACCCCTTCGCTTCCCACCCCAGGGAGATTTTCGGGAAATAGGAAATCCCCCACGCCTCCCTGGCCGCCGCGCACATCTTTAATCCCCCAGAGCTGACACCGATGCAAAACTTAATCCCCGCCCATTCGCCAAGACGAAGACGGTAAATTTTCAGACGACTCGAGCCGCTTCTTCTGCCACCACTCCTCGAGGGAGAGGGCGGGAATTCAACGTTCCTTTCCCCCTAAACCACTTTTTTCCGTTCCCTCTCGTAGAGACGTGCAGGAGATAGTGAGGGCATGGTAGAGAACGACTCACCGGCGGTCGCTTGTCGAATTAAAGTGGATCTTTGGGCATTATTTGTCAGGCAGATTCTGTGCCATTCCCTCGTATTTTACGCTTCTTTTTCGCTACCATATAATTTAATTCGGTAATTCATGCTTTTTGTGCACCTTGATGTTAAGCATTGCCCCAATTCTGCCATTGTTTTTAAACATATTTTTGCCTCTGAAAGAGCTCTCATAATTTGCTACCGCTTATGGCTCTGGCTCTCTTCAGTTTCCCTCGCTGAATTTGAAGCCTAGAATGCCTAACGCTCATTCTCTTCTACGTGTTTATTCCCGTATTCTTACCTTTTCAATTCGGGCTTCACTAAATTGTATCCCGTAAGCATTCACGAAAAGCTTTTGCTCGTTGGGTTTCCTAATGTTGTTCACTAAAGCCTACTTTACTGCTATTATTCTAATCTTTCTGAAAACAAAACTTTTCCCGATGAGTGTAACTAGTATGAGTGTATGTAAGTGTAACAGTCTCACTATCCCAACAGCAAAAATAAAAATCATCAGGTGTAAAATTTATTTTAAAATGAGTTGTAAATATAAATGAAGATGGATTCATAATCTACTTCAATGCCACCACTAAAGACATAGTGCCCAACATTTCTTAGGTTTACTACCGAAATTATTCCATTATTTGTGGGTGTTCTTTTTATGTCTTATATTTTAATTGTCATGCCTTTGAACAGAGTTTATATTCCACATCAGTGGTTATTTTTCTAGATGTCAATACAAATGCATTGCAAAGAGGTGTATTATATTACTGAACTCAAATAAAACGAATGTATAGTAGGATAGAGTAAATGTTTATGGGTTGAAAATGGAAGAATACTAGGCATTAAAAAATCACAGAATAGGCAGATTACCGAAGGAGATCGAGGGGTTTTAAAGTTACCCGGCTATGAGTTGAATTGTACTGAAAGGGACAGCGAGTTGTGGCTTCGTAAGCTGCAGTAGTCGCACTATTCGTGGCGCACCATGAGATTCAATGCAGCACACTTTTGCAACTGGGTGACGACAAGGACAGTCCAATGCGTGTGAGTTTAGGCGCGAGCAGATCCGGATAATTGGATTCTCTGAACCCAGCCGGAGGAAAATTTGACGCAGTGCACCTGAAACTGATGGCCGAGTGCGGGACACAAACTTGCAGACAATTATTCCGCAAGGCTCGGAAGTGTGGCAGGAAATCCGATTCTCTCGGATCACCCTCGGTGTTGCAGACGCGCGAGAATTAAGAACTTATCCGTGTGCCCTTCCCGAAGCCTAATTGGTCACCTCGTGGAGAAAAACCTAAGTCTATTCCTCCAGCCATGGAATGGGACGAAGGACTGAGTACACCTCTGTGCCTTTCCTCATGAGTTGCTTACTACCTGCCCAGAGAATCTATCCTTTAATCCCCCTATCAAAGATCCAAGAGAAAAAACATTTTTTTAACATTTACAATATCGAGAGGCTCCATATATCCTGATAGCATAACATAGCCTGAAACCATTGGTCAAGAAAACTCTCCACAAGGAAAGAGTCATTAAGTTTTACCGAATGTAAAACCGGTGAACTCCAAAGTTTCTATACACATCGGGATATAAATAATAATATTAAATGCTCTCATTTCTTCCACAAAATTTAAAAATAGAAAGAGGGAATTAATGGAATTGGCTAAATTGTCTTTAAATAATCATTCCCTTCAGTTAACACATTAAGAAATTTTATGAATAAATTTTAGAAGTAAGGAAATTAGCTATATTTACGGAAATAAAAGAAAAAGTATCGAAATTCTAAAGAATATTGAAGCCCAATTATTTTACAGACTTCCATCGGCATTAGGTGCATAAATATTCCTACAATCCCAATATTCGCTCTGTACCTACAGCAGTAGTCCAAAAGAATGTTAATTTTTGGTTATCTAATTTTTCTTAATGTAATTAATTTCATTTATTATAAAAAATATTTATATAGGCAGGTTTACAAACCGTCTAAATGCCCCCAGGAAATACCACATTTTCCACATTCCCTTGCGACTGTCTACCACAGAATTAGAACTTGAGCATTCAGCAAGCTGATCTCTGCCGCTATGTCTACAGCACGACACTCCCGTATCTGCCATCCCACCTACTTCCAATGTCAGTAATTTTGGCCATATCTAACTTTGCTGAGCCGACAAGGAATCTGGATTACGCCTTGTATTATGACGTGCCGGGATAAAAGAGCTAGCCACAAAAATCCGAGATTCGAAAAGAATGAAAGGCGGCTGAGAAGTTTGTAAATGGGGAGGAAAAGCAGGAGAACGACGGCGGGAAACAGTCATTGATGGCGGAACGGGATCTGAATCCCAAAATAGGGAGAGACTTCGCGCACGAGAGGGAAATATTCGACGGCAGTTGTCGGTTATCTTCCTTTTATGGCCACTTCCTAAGCTCTGGGTCTTTCCAAGGTTGGGACATTGGAGCGAGGGCATGAGAATGACCCTTGATCCCTCACCATATGCGGTCCGTAGCATCGAATATTTTTCGTTTTGAGTCATACTATCACCGAATAAATACCATGAAAAAACTACTTAAATTGATATTAAATTTCTCAGTGTTACCGTCTTTCTCCTGGCAAGGGTCGATTTGTTTTGATGTAGAAGGAAATTTAATTTATTTTTACCTTTAATAATTTTCATATTGCACTAAATTAATGGCATTTATGCACTGAACAGATGCATTTTTTTGTCTAAATTTATTCAGAGCTCTTGCTCTGTTTTCATGCGGTATTTATAAAACTACAAACAAATGGTAGTTGGAGTATGCCACAAATGGCCACCGGCTACTAAATATTTTATAGCACAAGTTACACGGAGAAGAAATCATTCGCCCTGACTGCGACTATAACCCGTATCCCCTGATTTCCGGTCAGGTGCCTTAACCAATTAAGCTAGCGTGGCGTCATCTTTCCCAGTTTTTAGAGGCCCAGAATATTAGAGGCCTCAAAGGAACAGGATGTATGCATACATAGGTGATTTTCGTGGTCCTTCAATTTGTTAAATACCTAATTTTTACCGGTGAGATTTGGTTTATTTGGAATATTCCATATACATGCCACCACTAAATGCATTCTGGAAAATCTAGACTATTGATTGACCCATGCTAAAAATGTATTAAAAGTTAGCAAAAGATATTAATTATGAAAATTTGAGGCATGAGTAATAATATAAACGTCACTAATATTTGCAGTTTAATTGTATAACGAGAAAAATATATTTTCATTAAATTGTGTAATGTAAGCCAGTGTAATGTAATTGTTCTTCGTCCAATTAAGTGGCACCTCAGTTCTCAGCCTTCGGAGAGATTTTGCCCTTTTTATCGTGATTTTCAATATTCCGTAAGATATATCATTGAATGAATAGCTTAAGGAACGAACCGAGTGATTTTCGGCTTGCAAAATAATTCATAAACAAATATTCACTTCAGTCAAGACATTACTAAAACAGAAATAAGGTCCCATCAAAATGACTTGTCAATGAAGATGGTATATCATATATATTTTGCTCATAAGTGTGCTGATGATGATGATGTATCACATCGAAACCGGTCGAAGTAAAGACTCCTAAGTGTATATGAAAATAAATTATTAATCTTTCATAAGCGTTGTAAAGTGACTCGATTTATGCTTCTCATAGTGCTCAAAAATACATGAAATATATAAGTCCAATAGCATGTAATTTGTGTTTGACCAGGACCAGGTGGGGTAACCATAGACATGGGTCCATTATAGAGGCAAAGTGAAAAGGAGCAGTAATAAAGAGAATATTTCCACTCATAACAAATGCATTGCAAAACTAGACTTTCTAGCCAGGTAAATCATCCCATTGGGTGGATAAGTATTTACGAATAGAGCAAAACAATCTGTGGACCCAGAGCATCATGGTTTCTGAGTCGAAATCGATGGAGGAAATATCATTTCCCAGGAAGGCACGCGATTCTTTCGAGCAAAGAGGAGCTTTGTACGAAAGTAGCTTGGGGAAGTGATCTGAGAGCGACTCCTTGCAGGTGGCGATTCCATTCGCTGGGAATTTTGAAGTTATCCTCGCGAGTAAAGTTTTCCAGCAAAGCTTCCTCCGGGTGGGGGAACATCACTTCATCACCACTGGGAAAGGAAACGGCCCATGTGCTTCAAGACTGCTTGATACTCGGATTAAGGAGAGTGCACCATCGAATCCACCGTGGTGCTTTTTGCCTCTTGTCATCGCATTACGATCGCGCAAATCCTCTGAGTGAGTGCATAGGTTCCGGGAAACTAGCTGAAATTGGCAAGAGAGCGCAAAGTAATCCAATCCATCAAAGCGTGGGCGTGAAAATTACTCAGAGGTTATCATCCGCAATAACTACGCAAGATGGACTTCGATTCTTAGTGTTGAAACTAGAGATCATTCAGCGATATGCCTAAGGGAAGATTATATGGCAATGAAATTGCTGGATCATGTATTGTTCCCTAGTTGTAATCGGTAGATGAATATCATACGCGAATGATATAGTCAAAATAAAAAAAAATAACTGAAGCACTGTAGTTTCTATGATGGACTTAGGTAAGAACGAGTTTTTGCGATGATCGACATAAAATATATGTGTAACTCAGATAAGAATACCTTGGTCAGGAAATTTTACCTAACATGCAATGACTGAAATATTTTTGTATTAATTTAACTTCAGAATTTTATACCATCAATTAAGGTATAATTTTTACATGGAATAGTTAAGTAAATTTTTAGCAGTTTCACCAATGATAGTTTTCTTTATGCGTTAAAAGACATCAGAAGTTTAACTTTATTTTCAAATCCACATTTACATCCACAAACGAGTGGGAAGTGAAATATAGATTAAATGTTTCATCCTTTGCATAGACGTAAGTTTTAAGCATGGGAACAAGAGCATGGGAAAAAAGAATTCTTGATTCTCTCATGAAGACACTATCGCCTTTTTATGCTGTGACTTTTGCGTCTAGTTCGGCATGCTTTCACGCCTCAGGCTCGAGTTCCTGTGGTTTGAAACAATCTCATACATTCAAAATACAGCTCAATCTTGTAGCCTTAAGAGAGCTGAGCAAGTTGTTTTCAGGTATTCAAGTTGGTCATGTCGGAAGAAAGTCGGATTGGCGATCCAATTGGCTCGATTTACGCCTGGGAAATGGATGTCGTGTTCGTCACAGGATTAGGTTAGATCAGATAGCGTGATGCAACTTAAGCTGTCGAACCGCCCGAAAACCTATATCTGCGGAGGCGTTCTAATTTCAAAGGGACAGTTTTTGCTCATTCGTAGTTACTTGCGTGACCTGAAGACTGAGGCCAATTGCGCTAGAGAGGATATGTTAGTAACTGGATCAAGATTTCAGGAAACGGAGGAGGGGTCGAGAGAAATTAGGCATTGTTTTTAGCCTATGGTATTAATGAAAGGTGCCAAGGGGATAACGGCTTAACGTCCCATATGACGGACAAAGTAGTGGACGCAAACTGCTCTCCACAAGGAACTCAAGCAGAGACCGGTATCAAAGGCAAATCCGCCATTAACGCGAGTTGAACCCGGGCCCTTGTTAGTTAGACCAGTACTCTGGCCACAACACCAACTCGATTCTCTTGTTTATTCGCAAGAATAATACAATGGGAAGTTAAATGAAAAAAATAACGAAGAATAGATACAAAATTATGTAACTACATAAAAATCATTGGCTCAGAAGTATAAAAATATTTAGCTGATGCAAGTAGACTTTGACCTTCTGAAACGTAATAGAAAGTTTTGGAACAAATTTCTAGCTACCACAGTATTAAGTGCGCTCCAACTAATGAAATTGGGTGCATTAGCATAAACTTGCGCCACATCTGCTGCGTATTCGAAGGGAATACTGCATTGATGACACGAATCGCGATAGTGGGTGGAAATCGTCTCACCATATCGACCCACCTCTGGATCGGGCTCCTTTACGGAAATGCAGGGGAGCATAAAACAGCCGTGTTTAAGATCCTTTGGGCGTAATCCCTTTTGGCGGTGCAGAATTGAACCTCCCGACGACGCACTTAGCGCACTTAGTTAATTCCATCTGATCGGTCTGCAAGGGGAAGTATCGCTTCATCACATCAGTCCACGCCGACATCAGAGGGAGAGAGAGCCGCACGGCAAACTCTCCGCGATCTAATGGAGCGGCTCGTGCCGTGGCAGACTCCGGCGTCGATGAAGGAAACTCCCAATCTTCCCTTTGAGGCCCTGGAGGCAATTCCGACCGCCTGTTTCCCGACAGAGGCCGCGTCCCAATAATACATTCTGAGACCGTTCGTCATAAAAAAAGTCCACCCAATATAGATGAAATTTGAAGGATCCTCCTGGAGGTATTCACGCATCGAGGTGGGACTTCGAAGTGCGTCCTTTTAAAATTGCCTCCGTTTTTCCTGCGTTATTTCACTCTTCCCTTCTTTGTGTATTCTGCTTCCTCCCGTGCCAATAATATATATCCGTCCTTCTTCTCCTCCACTAACCCGAAATCCACTCTTGAATCACAACCGTGAGCACTCTCTTTCAA
Organism: Platycnemis pennipes; assembly: GCA_933228895.1. Classification (NCBI taxonomy): domain Eukaryota; kingdom Metazoa; phylum Arthropoda; class Insecta; order Odonata; family Platycnemididae; genus Platycnemis; species Platycnemis pennipes. Next base: position 106,328,944 of record OW121854.1, on the reverse strand, counting down.
TATATTTCCCACCTGACCTTATGCCTTTTCCCGGAAAAGTTTCTCCCTCTCAATAACCCTCATTCTCTTCTTCTCTGCCTCAAACTTTTTGCTTACATTTACCAGCACTTGATTTTTTTCTTCACTCTCTTTCAGATACAAGTCTCAAAATGCAGTAATATAAGGTAGTAATATACCCACATCACCTCATAATATGATGTCTAAGATGAAATTATTCGAAAAGCGTAGGTACTCTGTATATACGTTAGCTATCAGTTCAGTCATCTTACTCATTCGTTTTTGCTAAAAATATCATTCTTAATTCACATATTCCTGACTGTATTTCATCTCAAATTAGAAATGTAACGAATTTAATTCCACTCCTCTTGCCTTAGAGTCAAATAATGCCTTTTCCCAAATATTAATTTTACATCACTCCTTCCATTAAAACAATTCCGAGCCTAATGATTCCTTTTATCCAGCGTAACGTGCTTCTAGTTTGAATTTTTGATGAAACATATGTATAGGAGGGGATGAAGAAACGCAATATATCTGATCATAATATAATGATATAAAAGAGATGAAACATTTCCGTAACATCTAATAAAAGGAAAAATTTCAACCAATCTCTCGTATTTTTCGAGTCAGGTATATGGAAGTCATCTTTTCCATAAGCCTTTTTCTCAAGAGTTGTTGTTATTAGACCAAAATATGTGCACATAATGATTTGTGCTATATTTTACACTCCGAAAGTAGTAAGGCGTGGAAAAAATAAAAAACTGAAGAAATTTTGAATAGAGACGTTACTTGTCCTAGATATGTGTCGTGAATAAGTCATATGATTGCCTGTATTGCATCTAAGCAAAAAGAAAGAAAAATTCAGTAATGTTCACGCAGTAAAGGTCCCTTTAAATCATTCATAAGTATTTAATTCAAACGTGTAAAATAACAGCATCAGACATACAGATACACGTTACGCTGTCCAAGGTGATAAAAATGGCATCAAATTTTATGTACCTACTTTCGAGAATCCAGTGGGAAAATTTGCCCCCTCTGCTGAATTTTCACAACCAAAGTACATTGCACACACCCGATTGAGTTTGCGGTAACATCCAAAAGTATTATTCTGCCCATGTCGCAGGCTCGACACCCACGTCATCCTTTAGATCTCTGCTTTGATTTATAGAGTAAATAAATCTTCCATCCGCACACATTATTGCGAAGGAAATTTTTGATAACGTCAACGTTTCCTTCCTCTCTATTCCCCATGAACTTTGCATCACCGCCTTCCCACTTAGGTACCCGCTTCTTATGCGGCTCGAAAGTGCCTCTACCGTCATTTTGGACACTGTACAGCATTGGGCTCGGAGCCATAAAAGTTCCGTTGGGTACAAAGAGGCTCATCGGTAATGTCTCGTAGGAGGAACTGCCAGCAAGGTCTGGGGGGTGTAGGGGAGGGTAAAATGGGGTGAAGTCGCGTAGTCCTTCACCTCTCCTCCAAACCATAAAGAACCACCGCACCCTCGATCCACGTCCGCTCGCCATCCCCTCACTCGCGCCCTCGTACGCTTCGTCGTCAAAGCTGACGCCCTCCCACTCAACCAAGCCACCAGGACCACCCCCTCCGTCACTTCCTTGTCTCCACCCAGCCCCTCCCCTCTCGACTCCAACCGTCAGAAACGTTCCTTACGCTCCAAACCCAACGCTCTCCGGCCTAACAATTAATACGCCTTGCTCAAAACCACACGCAATTTGTTCAACCGCATCTACTTCCTGTTCGCAACAATGGAGCCACCTCTTGTAACGGCGTGTATTCTTTCGCCAACACGTCTTCCCTTTAAGAATGCCCGAAACTACTCAAGAAGTCTCAACCATCCAAGGTACCAAACGCCTCCCCGCCCTTTACATTTCTCTCCTTCGATATCAAAACCATTCTTCTCAGGAAACCCTCCCCAAACCCATCAGAAGCTGCTCAAGGATGAGAAGAGGGACTCAAGTTTTCCCAAAGTTGTGCGCGGATTAAGTTTTCCCGTCTCACCTCCAGATTTTCGCGGAGTTGTGAAGGAAGCGTTTCAAATGCCGCCTATTCTCCTCCTTCGCCTCTCTTCCCTCTTCGTCCACACGCTTCCTAACCGTCAATCATAACCCCCAGGAGTTTAACACCATCGACTGAGCGTGAATGCATGCCATGTATTTCTTCCCCAGCTCTGCGAGTGACCCTACAAATAACTTTTCCTTGTGCGTAGGATCATTAATGGCTCTAAAATTGAACGTGAAACTAAATACATAACTTAAGTCCTAATGCGAGCTTTGTATATCTCATGCAATACCGGAATAGAATGAAAAATGTGATTCAAATATTCCAAAGAAGTGAAATCAACTTGTGAATTAAAAAAAACGGTAAATCATGACCATAAATAATACTTAACATTGCGTGTTCCGGTAAAAGAATCATTGTATTTTATAGCCAATTTCGGTTTGCACCAACCACACTCAGAAAGCACTCATCAATACTCATATGAACTTTCTCTTGCGCCTCTTTGTAATAATAAGAGACGTTGAGTTCGATCAGGGTAATGATAAGGCAATTAAGAATGTAAAGTTACGAAAACACTTATGTCTAGTATAAGATACAAACTTTTATGCTACATGTAGTTCCTTTACGGGGAGGTAGTGAAAAATTTGTGCTAGAGATACTTTACTCTCATAAGTATGGCTCAAATACCATAATTTTTCCAACATTATTCTGAAGTATTATGCATCGTGTGCATCAAACACGCATACATTTATTTTTTTAACACTTACTCTCATTCTCACGTACTGCTTTCAGGATCAGCAGCACTGTCTGCCAGATGTTATGCGTCTATGCTCTGAGCTTTTCATATTTCTTCATCTGGGTTTCCCACGTACTTTGCCAGTGACGTGGTGCTGAAGAGAGTCGTGGGAAAAAAAAGGAAAACGCGGAACCTACCCACCACAGAAAAGACACGGCAGGTAGGCGTAGAACCTGAAACGGCACTATTATCGGATATTAATATCCCGTTTGTTGCGGTAAACTCAGAAAAAACATAAGAGTTCAAAAGAAACATAAGGCTTTAATCTGATTCAACGGCGTGACTAACAATCTCCCGGGCACAAGAACATGATTCCAAAAACATAATATGAAAGAGTGTACAAAATACCGAAACGGGAGGTTTAGAGTGAGGGTGTTGCACAAGATGGAGCTCAGAATCAATTATGCAAAGCTAATGAGAGAGAAAAGGTGGGCTATTAAATTAAATTTCAGCGAAAGGGAAAAAATAAAAATGCAGGAAAATAAATTCATAAAAAAATTTTGCTATTGTAGTTACTGGTTTTCACTTGAATATTCATGCACTCCAGTTCTTTCACTTACCTATTACTTCGCGGTGAAGTGTGTTTGAGAGATATTAGCATGTCGCTTAAATGCAATACACATAAAACTTATCAAAAGAATTAACCAAAACATTCATTACTTTTTCCCATATTTAATTTGCATAAATATTGCAAAATTGCAACACTGGAGCATTTGGTTTGAGAAAAATACGGGTGGTAAGACAAGTCTGGGATATGGCTTGTGCATGCATTTTTATAGAACGCAGTTTTTTGCTGAAACATTCACATCATCATCATCATCATCATTGGTCAACAATCCTAGGATTGGTTTGACGCAGCTTTCCACTCGATTCTTCTATCGGCCAACCTTTTCATTGTGACGTAATTCTTCTAACATTCACATATGATCATAAATAATGAACAACATTGTTTGTTCCGCAATATCTTTCAATTTCTGTAACTAATCAATCAAACAAATATTGTTCAATGTATCTTAATGTAGCCTGATGGGAATATTCAGTATAATTACTGATGTATTGTAGCATCACACAGTTCATCTAACCCCACTACTTTCAATCGCCTTTGGCTCAGCCAATAATAAAATAAATGTACTTATCTTACAGCCCACACAGTTATCACATGATGCAACAAAGCAATTCATTTTTTAATCGCGAGGCCCAACGCGTAAAACCCAGGTGATGCTGTAGTCTCAATCAAGTGCAGCGTAGCCGATCGCAACAGGGAACAGCTCAGCAAAAGCTCGTCATCTTACTTCCGTTAGATCAAGCTACGCCTCAAAATCCCGCCCATCTTTCGCCCCGTCAACACCCCCTTACTTCGTTCCTTACTCCATGCGAACTCCTTCGGCTTAATTAACGAAACAAAAAGACGACGAGAGTCTCAACTGCAGCCCCAATCTCGCCCTAATAAGGGTCCCCCCTCGCGCTAACCAAAGTGAGCCACTCCCTCACTCGAGCATCTTTCCTAACTCCCTCTGTACTTAACAGGTCTTTTCCCTTCCCCGTGTCTTCCTTTTTACCTCCTTGACTTAGGCTTCCCTCTACTTATGCCGCTCACTTTGCTCGATCACCCACGCCCCCTTAGCCTTTCTCCACCCTCGTACGCCTTCAAGTTCCTCGATAAATTTCTTCGGGTTTTGGTCCAAAGTGCGCGCGGATCGAATCGCACAACCTTCGTGGGTGGATGGGCGGTGAAAATAAAAGACAGGAGTGGAAGAAAAAATGGAGCGGAACGAAGTTGAGGAAAACTGGCCCAAAACGCTCATGCTCGAATTAATGAGATGGTCTTCATTTTCTCCTATGTTGGTGGCGCAAGTCGATCATTTTAGATCGACGGGCGAAGTCTACAAGGGGATCGGACTTGTGTGGTAGCTTCAGTACTCACCTCGGTCATAATGGCCTGAGTTAGAATTCTATAATTATTAGAGATGTTTTAGTAGGTGAATAAGCTAAGTGCAGAGTGGAGAGCGCTTCAAGTTCAGTACTGCGTCCGTAGGATAGGACGTTAAACTGCGGACACGTAGGCACCTTTCGTTAAGAGCACTTAATGTCAATAACAATTTTCTCTCCACCTTTGCTCAGCATGCTGAAATAGTCCTACTTCTAGCCAATATACCATATACCTACCATAATTAGCGCAATTGACCTTAGATTTCGGTCACCTTTCCCAAATAAATACGTACTACTACGATGTCTCCAGTCAATCTAACAACGGTGTTCTAAAGAGCGAGATTTTCATATAATGGCTGATCTGATGGACGGATTTGACGTCATTGTCACTGCCATTCTTCACTCAGTTTCTATTCTCTTTCAGCTCACTCTACAACATTGCTTTTGTCCCATGCCTGCAATTGACCGGCAGGTAAAATGTGGCAGGTACAATGTACAATAGATCCAAAGGGGTCCTAAGGGGCTCTCACACGGGGGCTACAGAAGGCCCTCGCCAACCCATCCAATTTTTTCCTTTAGTTTAAGTTATATTCCACTCATATTTTATCATACTACAAAAAAAAATTCTTTTCTCCCTCTTTCCCTCTTCCACCACCGGCCGACGCGCCCCACTCTCACCACTGCTTCACGATATCAACTGGTTTTTTCTTTTCCTCCGGTCAATCTGCTCTAGCTGGATAGATAGCAGCAAAATAATCATATTAACCTCCAGGTTATTCATTTCAGCCCATTAATTAACTGAGATTAAGTTACAAATCTGTGTGATTTGCACAAAAATAATGTCAGGCACTATTTAAAAGTAATTTATCCGATAATTTGGGATTTTAATATTCACAATTAACAGTGAAATATAGAGTCCAATGTTAACACCAATTGCCTAAAATAACATAAATTGATTTTTTTCCACAATTACCGATAAGCTTTGAGGCGAGCCGTTAAGCCTTGAGGTTAAATCTTGTAACTTGGATCATGAACAATTTTTAAAGTCAGAGCAGAAGCTACTTCGATATCATATCCCGCTAGAAAACCTGTAATTTACGCTTTAATTTAAAAATTACATCTCATTTTTCATTGATGGTTTTAGGTAATAACGTTCAATCAATTGTTAATTACAAATAGACACATGTTTGAAGGTTTATTTATGTCAAATAAGGAACTTAAACTCTTTGTACGGAAATTTAATATGCAGTAGACACATATGGAACATATATCATGATTAAGTTAGCAACATAATGATAATTCAACTGATAACTCAACTGAGAACTTTTCTTTGCTAAAATTTAAACATTTTCAACGGAAGCTAAAAAGGTCAGATATTTTGAATTATATTTTTCTACCGATCTAGAGCTTCCAATATCCTCCATGAAATGTCTACTTGAACGTCACATCTCAGAAGTTATTTCTGCTGAAAAGAGCAGAACTTAGGAGCTGCATAACTTTCTTTAGTTACATCTTAATACTGTCATCCGTAGATTTCGTATTTCGTGTGCACTCGCCTTCAAAAGGGGAAGTCTTTCATTTCAATTCGAAAGTATATTTGTGACCAATATGCACGGTTTGTACCTTGAGCAAAGGGAAAAAAATTGCTTTTCCAGAATCATAAGCAGAATTAAGGTGCAAGGTGGCAAATTGAATACGTCCAAACGGTGGATAAGTATTGATATACAACTATAAAAATATTTTTAATTTTTTTAATATATAATAAATAGAGTATATAAAATTTGTAGATACCTAACACGTGCTTTTGAACAAAATTGTTTCACCTCTTTGCCAAAAGTATTTAAGCGCTTGATTGAATAGCAGAAAACTCTTGATGGCATAAAACGCTTGATTGAACGGCTTACACTTCTGCCTGTTTCTTTCTTCTAGGCATTAATTAGAGGCTGAGATGCATTGGATAAACATTTGTTGTAAGGAAAAAACAGCAGTGCAAGGAAAACCGAGAAAATCCAATTTATGACTGGTCAGAATGGAAGAGAGGGGAGATTATGCAAGTTCGAATAGAATGATAGTGAATGAGGATTAGAAACAAAGGGCTGGTAAGGTCAAGAGAGGAGAGAGGAAAGGGAGCAAATTTGCATTTGACACAAATACAATACTTTTTTACCACAACATTTTTAGAATTTCTCAGCATAGTAAAAATTGTTTACCAAGCCTCTGGAACCTCACTGTATATTTTTTGAATCCTTTACAGAGTTCCCCAATATGTACTCTATCAATTCCAATGTCAACACACGAATGCAACGGTTTTCGAGGGAAATCACTTTTATACTCTAGTGAAGTGTCATCATGTAAAAGTGCTATCTTCATTTACCTCTTGTCTGCAAAAATATATTGCATATATACATTTTGCATGATACATTTGGAAAATAAATAAATATTTGATAAAAAGATGTCTGTGATTTATTTTAAGGGAAACATGCATAATTTTTTAGATACGTCGGAATTATTTAGACTCATAACACAGATGCTGCAAGTGAATGCCACCATGGATAGAAAAAATCATAGAGCTAAAAGACCCTTAAAATTCAACCCTCTTAGCGTTTTCTCTGGTGAAAGATACGACTTCGTATTAAATAAGAATCGTTGAATCAACGCAAATGGCTGGTTAACTGCTTCCACGTCCGCTAAGTGACAGTTTCCTTTTTTTCTAAGCTTACCATACTCTGGAAATCTTCTGGCAGACATACTTCGCAGTAATAGGTTTATTTGAAAATTTCTGCATCTAAATCTTCAGTTCTTTTCCACGACATGCAGCAAAAATAAGGCATCGTTGAAAGGTCATGGAATCATTAAATTATTTGAGCATATCTTTAAAATTATGGGTTCAAATTTTTTTTTAATGAGCTGGCAAGCTTATAAGGCCACGTCACGTCCATTGGACTGGTCCAACCCAGCTTTAGGTACAAGTCACCTCTTCCACCACTCTATTCCCATTTCCTAATATTTCCTTTCCCTCCATTCGTTATATACCATTCTTGCTCCTTCCTGCTCCATCTTTCGGCCCATTCCTTCCCTTGTTCGCCGTCGTCATTCCCGCAGCAGCCACTCCATTCCATACCCTGGCCTCTTTCCGCCTGCTCCCCCATCCTCCACACTCTTGAGAGAGTACCCTCTTCAAAAACCTCCCTTTCCGCCCTAATTCCCCACACTTAAACCCCCATTCTACCCCGGATGGGATCGTAATTCGGGAGCGTCGACATGGCAGTCGCGTTAAGAGTGCCCGCGAAATTTGAATATATTAGTCAAAGACGCTCTCTCACTCATTCTCTTTCCCTCTCAAACTCTTCTCCTTCCGCGGAGTAGCGAAAAGGAAATTTCAGGGTGGTTATCTCCAAAGCATTCGCGTAAGACAGAGTCTTCGGAGGAAGGAAAGTGGAGTGGGTGAGGAGGAAAGGATGGGATGCATGCGGGCCTTGAGGAGAGTGGGAGCGCGTGGTCCTCTTTTCGCGTACGCGTGTGTAGGGAGATGGCATCCCCCTCCCCTGCACTCGACGACTCCATCTCCACACTCCAAATCCACTCCCTCCCCCTAATTTCCCTCCTCCCCCTTTCCACACTTCATATCCCCCCTCTTTCCACCTCTCAGGCCATAATTGGAAGGCCTTAAAGACCCTCCGATGAATAGATCAGACAAATTGAGTTTAAAATTCGGGCCCCGTTCCCACTCCGCCCAATAAAGTAATGGGGTGGGCTCTGCGCTCGCGGGAATGAACCGAAAAGGCTGGAAACGGTGGAGATGGATACGGGAGAAAGAGGGAGGGAGAATCTCATGTTATTCCGGTATCTGATTATAGCCAAAGAGTTATTACACGTGTCCCGTCATGGCTCACTCGGGGAAATTAACCCCTTCCATGCCTCCGCTTCGGGAGAAGCTATCAGTCAGATTTGGTGTGCAGTCGATCTTATCTTTCCATGGCGGATGAAACGAGTTTTGCCACGAGCCACCACCGTAATATCAACATCGGCTGCATGATTTATTCAAGAGGATCCTTCCCCAATAGCTCGCGTAAGAACACGCAGAGTAAAAAGTTTTCCGTCTTCAATGAACATTGCGTGTTGAGCGGTGGCGCGATGTTCCTGGATTGAATGCATTATTTCCATCAAATGTTATCACTCGTATCTATCTCCTACCACGTTTCGTACCGTTCAGAATGACATGAATTGGTGTCTATGCTTCCTATTCAGAGGCTATCAAGATTCAAAGCAACACCATCGCATCAGCATTCCATTATAATGAGACCTGCAGTATAACTATCGTGCCTGCTTAATACCATTTTTCTGAATAATAATAATTAAATCACGGTACCAATTCCCTTTAAAGTAGATTTTTTTAGTGGTTGTATTTCAATCACTTATTGTGAAGCTAATCGAGGGCTTTAAGAAAATTAAAAAAGAGAATCAAAAAATCAAGTTAAAAACCATCCAAATTTGTACAACAAACTATTGGGATAAAAACTGTTTTAAAACGCATATATTGATTGGGTTGGTGGGGTTCCAACAGTACTGTCTTCACGATTGGAGTTCCCCGGTTCTAGTGCAGGTAGTGCCAGATATTTCAGCAATGAATCTACGTGAGTGCTGCATAGAGAGTACTTTATGTTCAGTACTCCGTCCTCCGGAATGGACGTTAAACTGTGAACCACTCGGATCTTTTGCTGTAAACAGATTTCTGTCAAACACGGGTCTCCCTCCAGTTAAATTTTCTACTCCTTCCAAAATTCCTACCGATCTTTAATGACGGAGAAAACCTCAACTCTCTGTCACCGTTCCTACGAATGTTAATAATTTGAAAGGTCACAGCTATAAAAGAACTGGTTATAATTAAATTTTAAGCAATGAACTTAAAGAATCATAAGATTATTTACTTCACATTAATCCCATTTGCTAAATTTCATAGGGAAATGTTTGAACCAGCGATCTCATTATGATTAGAAATTCCCTTGCCTATAAATTCTCGCCACACCGAGGCACAAAACACGGCAAAAAAGTAGCTCTTGCCGACCAAATAAACTCGGAAGCCCATGCTCAGACCGTTCGACCGTATTGGGTTCCGATACTGCCGCAGAAAAATCAATGCCTATAAGAAGTATAATTCGGGAAACACTTTTTTCCACTGCAGTGTTATAAACAACCGAGAAGCCATAGAAAACCTTGGGAGGGGATATACTCCTCCATTCATTTTGGGGCGAGTAACGGGGTAACCTATATATATAAACTGAAACGTCACATTATCCGCCATCTATTTAAGGGGACCACCCTTGTTGGAGACCTTATTCTATCCTTTCTTATACGTATGCCTCAGCCATGACCCCCCATACTTCAGGGGAAGGGATGAAAAGGGAGAAGTGATACCCAAGTCATAGATTTTTCCACACTCACATCAATGACTAATGCTACAAATTCAAAGATGAAATTTACTGGAGGAAGTACAGAGAATAATTATGTTTTAAGGACTGGTGAGACTTTAAAGAATACTAATGAACTATTAATGCACTATTCTCTTTATGTAAGAGTACTAAGAGATTTGTAACCTCAATGCACTTTCTCGGTCAAAAAATTAAAATTTAATGACATAAAATCAAGAGAAAAAGCAGAAATTCTGACCAAACGACCACCAGCATGCCTCTATTTTGTAAAAGTATTTAATGTTAATTATTGCCAAGACACATGTCCTTGAATAGCTTTTCGAAGTAGCTTCATACATTTAAAACATAACTATTTAAATTTTCGCAAAGTCTCCCTATGCCCTTAAACGGTTGAAATATAACTTTCAAAAACCGAGAGAATGAGCAGAATTTCGAAGCAAACGACCGTCTGTTTTCCGCTAATGTTTGGAAGCTTATAATATTAATGATTACTTACACTGGGACGACGCAATTAGGCCGAGTCACCCGAATGTCAATGTATTATTTGAAGCAATTTCATAACGAGCTAAACCTCAACACTTTTGGTTTAATTTTCCACGTACGTCAATCGTTCGGAAATGGATTCAAATTTGCAATTTCAAATAATTAATAATATGAGATTGCTTAAGAAATGTCTCAAGAATGAAATTATTGGCAACAATGATGGGATTCAACGTATAAAGATTTATATATAATTTAGAAGTGAATAAGATACCAATTAAAGTAGCTCGTTTTGGAAGAAATTCCGTCAATATTTCATGCAGTGGACATTGCAATTGCATACTGTAATATTACATACAGCAATTTGACACTTTAACGAAATTACTAAGTGCTCAGATTATTCATAAAATTAAAGCTACTTGAAAAATTCAAATCACACGAGTTTGAATCTATCATATCTGACAAGTTTCTATTCCCATCAGCATGGGAAACATTGAAGGAAATTAATTGAGAAATGCTGCCGGATAATAAAAATTATAATTATTTCATAGCATAGCAAGAACCTAATTATTATTAATTCGAAATCTCATTCGAAATTCAAACCAATTTATTCAAAAAGTAATATTTTAGCAAATTATGGTTTTTATTGTGATTTACGGTATTTATGCAAAGTGTTTTTTTTTCAAACCAGTCACCACTCACACCCTTTCAAAAGACCAATGAGTACAATATCTAAGTGTAGGGTTATATTAATACTAATCTCAATCAAAGTTTACGACTCAACTAGCCAATATGTTTAAGACATTGGACCGCTTAGTACTTGGGTTGATCATCGATAATCTGCGTGATTTGTTTGTATGAGGACATTTTTGCATATGTATTTATCTTTGGCTAAAGATACGCAAACAGGATTGCAGATTGAGGGTAGTTGGTACCTGACCATATAAATCTTTATGACGCAATTACGCCGGCAGTTTTTGAGTTAAGAAAAGGAATATGGTAGGCCAAAGATAAGTATGAACAACAATCCCTGAGAGAAGATAAACGGAAAATGCATTTCAGTAAAATGCATAATAAAGACGCAATTATCTGATTTCGTAAATATTTAGCATGAAATGAATTTGATAACAATGATAGCAAAACAAGCTCAATTTAAGAGAATGTTGACAAAGGAGTGTTTCAATATAGGTATTATGTATTTCATAAGCCACAGTTTTCAATATTTCGATGATAATTATGAGTCACTTTGGTTCATAAATGAGTCATTAACACATATGTAAGTATTTAAAAAAAATGGTAGAAATGACTCTAAAATAAGTCATAGTAAAATAGTAATTCGTAAAATTTAAGTTAATTCTCTAAAAACTACTCCTATTACATACTTATAATTTTCTTTGATCAAAACAACTTATGTAACTAATCGCTAATAAAAGCAATATAGGAATTATTAGGGAAATTTTACAGAATTTTGAAATTTTGGAATGTTCTATAGTAACGGCATTATTGAAGAATTTCATCGTAGCATTTCACTTTTTCAGTTGTAGATTTTATTTAAATTTGGTATTTTTTTAACCCTCGGAAAACAAAATTTCTTTCCTGTTTCCAAAATGACCAGCATTTCCATACCAAAATGTATTAAAAAATTCACACCGGGAAAGAAACGACGAGGAATGGAAATATTCGATTATGCTGGAAGCAGAAGCAAAATTTAAAATGCAGATCGCGAACAAATTCAGAGTTATTCATGATTCTCACCTGTACGATGTGAGAATAAAACCATCACTCCCGCGAGTGACATTGTATTTAAATGCTCACCAGTATCAAGTTTGTTCCTCCCCAGAGAGTTCAAGCGCTATGACTCCTAAAGTAAAAATATTAGTTCCAAGTTAATTGCTTAACTCCGGGATCCATTATGACATGCAGACCAATACACAATTATTTCAAAAATGAAAAGAAGATTTTAATTATGTCAATTTCACCCGATGACAGAGACTTAAATTGCCACTAGGGCAATGGCCTAGCCCCGTTGGCACACCAGCTCTTGTGATATCACCGAAGTTAAGCAACGTTGGACCCAGAGAGAAGTTGGATGGGTGACCCTCCTCCATACCTCTACCGTGGTGCTCTTGTCCCCTGTCTGCAAGTGGCGGGCAGGTTAACTGCGATTTGGCACAATGGATATGAAAGAGGTCTAAGTGCCTGGGGGCCTCCAGAAGGCCCTCTCTTAGCTCTTCAAATTTTTTAGTTGCTATTTTTTACATTTTAGCTATCTGAATTTTTATAATTACATCTTCGAGGCCATAAAAATTTTATTTGGGCTAAAATAATTAAAATTATTGAAATATTTTATTAAATAATTACAAAACTTAACAGTATTACGGAACGTTAAGAAGGATTGCAGAATAAAAATGCTTTTTGAAATGGTATAATTAGAGCATATCATGTACACTGTAAATCAGCATCGTTTATTAGGTACACCACGGCCAAGTTCAACCTTTACATGTTATTCTAAAGGGAATAGTGTTTTAGCTAGTATTTCAATGGATAAAATGTATAAACTAGCTGGCATTGAAGCAAAATATTTCAAAAGTACAAATATTTATATAGCGACGAAATCAAAGAATATAACTGGAAAGCTAATGTTTAATGATTGGAGTGAAATGACCTTAGGTCATCGATTAGTAAGACAAGTAAATTTCACACTTTGTTAAAATGATTTACCAATGAGATTTTGGAAAGCCTTAAAAATGTAGTAAGCTGAAAGAGAAAAAACTGAAATGGTGATTTCGAACTTCGAGGCTAAACACTGAGTAAAATTACGTATTAATGGATGTTTAAGTACAAATACCTTCATAATCAGCTAGACCTTCGTTAACTGTCCATTATAAATAATCACTCACGGCTTATATTTATTACTAAATTATATCAGACTTATGGTCCCATAATTACTAATGCATTAATTTCTAAGGAAGTACATTCACTGCCAATGTGGTTTCTGGGCTTATACCCGCGTATTCAATCTGCTCATTAGTTTACAATACTGCCAATATTATCAGAAGCCTTCACAGAATTGTTTATTCTTCCTCCTTTATGACCAGCATTCTTTGTGATTTCTCTCATTCCCTATCTCCTTATTTAGTACCACAGCTCCACTGATATAGTTGCATGAGTTTTTGAAATTGACTTCTCTTGCGCAAACATGTAAAAACAAAACTATATTAAATCTTAAAATAAAGCATATTTTTATATTTATTATTTAACTTATATTTATGCTAGATGATGGAATTTATGCTTATATTTATGCTTATGATGGAATTTATGGAGAATAAACAAAGGGAAATGAGACTAAGAAAGTCATAAATAGAATTGAATTTCCGTACATTAATAGTGCGATTCCATATTGCACTGAGAGAACAGGTTTGAATGTGATACCCCAAAAACTTTTGGGTCGTTAGGTTTGGATGCACCATCAAGAATGATACGAAGTCAGAATAGATTATTTGGATGCGAAAACCACCGTGAGAACCAAATGCAATGAGTATCACACCAAACAGCCAGTCGTAATATTTTGGATGGGAAATTTAAAGTGGGTACGAAGCCTAAAGCTATAGTTGCACGCTTCAGAAACTACAGCAACCTCCGGTTGCTCTTCAGCCGTCAAACTTATGTGGACGTGTCCACGGTGAATTTTTTCGTTGCCTTTCTACTATTTAATTTTAGATTTACTGCTAAGTAAGAACATCGAAGAGAATACGTAGAAATTTCTAACGATGGTTAGATTTGGAAACTATATCCAGGCTTACGCTGATAAGTTGAACAATTAAGACGCGACCTATGTTACTTTGATTTGCAGGCGACTAACGTACACTACCAGATCAGACGTCTTTTAGAATCATGCAGATATCCATAGTTATCAACCATTCGTTTATGATAAGAAAACTACGACTAGTATGCTACAATTTTTAAGGAGTCGCGGAAGTTTAGTTTAAGAGAGTGAAGGCGAGGGATCAAGATATCTGGGAAGGACCAGGCACTTTATGATGGCACGGATGATTTTGCTCGGATCCTTCCATGCGTTCTAAATGGAGAAGAAATTAGATTTAATGTTTTTGTTAAACATGAGATTGAAAGGGAAAAAGAGGTATAATTCTAAAAGGAGGGGATGAATAGGAGGAGGGAGAAGTACCATGGCTATGGCATATGGTACACATGGCCTTTGGGCTGAACACCTTAAGTTTTCAAATGGATTCCAAATCCTGATTTGATGAGGCACCCATAACTTTGGTTCTCATACCCAAAGTACTCGTCCATCTCCCTTGGATGTAGCATCCAAAGGATTCCGTGGCACATCTAACTCCTCACCACCTATTCAGTTTGGATTCAATACCCAAAAGTATGGTAAAATCCTTTCATTCATCTATGCTTTAAAATACTAAGGAAAATGATTGTTTAAATACTGATTAGTTTTCTCACAGACTCGAAAGGATATCTATGCCTAACGAATTTCAGCAGTGATGATCGCTGATGAAATGATAACAGTTCGAATTGTTTATTTATGAAAAGTAAACCATTCCAGGCGAATAAAGTGTATTTTTTATAAGATTTAGGATCTGTATCTTCACTCTATTTAAGCCATTTAAACCTGGTAGGAGAATAGGTATTAACACTGCTGTTTCCACATACACGTTTATTAGGTACGACCATGGTTTCGCAGCATGGCTACATCACCAGGTGACTTGAACCAATCGTAAACCATTCTCCCCGGCCATGCGAAACCGATTTCAGATCCCACCCTAGGTGAACTCTGGAGGTAGTTGACTCCATGGGAAATCTGGATGTTGTGTGTATCAGCGAGAAAATACGTTACACCTTTTTCACGATTAGATCACAATCATTGAATTTCAATCAAAGAATTAGTGAGGGCACTACTTAATAAATATCTAGAAATATTAGCAAAATATGTCGATTCAAGAAGAGAAGAAAAAGGACTAAATAAATAATAATTTTTAAACGAAGGCAGGAAAACTGTCGAGGCAAATTTCAAGCTACGAAGACTTCAAGAATATGGAAATAGTCTCATTCACTTTCCTTTAATTCCCTTGGAAAATCACTAAATATGTTAAGGAAACATTTGAGCGCAAGAATGACAAAGAAAGGCTAGGTGAGAGGTGATTATTATAAAAGAGAAGGACAATATTGTTGAAAAGAGGACAGCTGGTAAGAAAAAGCTAGCAGAAAGCAACTTTAAACAATTTTTGGATGATGAATAAAAATGTTCCTGATTATTAATGGTAAATCTAAGGAGTGATCATCTACATACTGGATGAAACAAAAATTATGATTGGAAGGAATTATTGGAGTAAGTTATTTTCCCGGATCTAATTTCTACAAACCAAGCAACAGGGAACTTAGCTCTATTGTGGACCTCAGGCTAACTGTAGCCTTGAATGTTAATGACCGCTCTCAATTGACAGTCGGGACTCAAGTTGCACTTAAGTGAAATTCTTTGGATGAAAAAAACCTCTCATCAGCTGAAAAATAAAGTACTTCACAAATTATCCGTTGTGGTATCCAAGGAGCATGTACTAGTCCAATATGAACCTTAACCTCCTTTCCAACAGACTTCGCCCACTATTTGTCCTGCACTCTCTGAACGCACCCTTGCAGCGGCGACTATCCATGGTTCCTCGCGCGGAAAAATCCCTTCCTTCAAACCGAACCTCATCCATCTTAATCTGTTTTTCACTCGGATGGTTCCGTCTCCTCCACTGTTCCAAGGTTCACCATAAAGACGCCTTAGTTCTCAGGTCGGCAAAGGGGAAAAATAAAGGAAAATCCGATCCGATCAAAACAAAAAAATAGATCCTAAACTGACGTTACATCCTTTTTAGAGATTCAGGTGATGGACATTTTCAAAAGAAACAAGGCGAGTTTAGTCGAAGGCCCCCCTCTAGCATTTCAACCTTTGAAACTAAAAGAAACTCGGTGAAACATATTATTTCCCACAACCTACATATATTGTCGTGGGAGATGTGTCAGGCTGACGTTATTTGACGTCATCGTGAGCGGAAGTACAATATAATACGATATTTAAAACTACATTGGAATGAAATTTGAATTTTCCGGACCCATTTAGCTAATAACTGTTCTTGCGAGTATTTGATAAAATAGGATTTACTGAAAAAAAAATTCATATTTGATATTTGGTATACTTAGAAACAGATATTGAGAAAAAGTATATGATGAAGAGACAGCTTCTCCGCTCCAAGAAAATAATGCTGAAAACAAAGACGTAATATGTAAAACGATCGTGTTCAATGGAACGAACTTTTAGAGCACTGGAAACGCGGGTCATTAACTACTTAAAGCTTCAAATCTCGTGTTGCAAATTGATATTGAATCATATGGAAAAAATGAGTTAGAAATTCCAAAATGTTCAGGAAAGTTTAAGAATAAAAGTAACATACGAAAAATAAGGTACGATGGATTTGACACACTTAATGACATAAGGGTTTGTAAGTAGCGTACAGCAGGGGGTTATGGGGGCTAAGACTCAAAAGTAAAATTATAAAAACTGGTTAGGTCGAATCAAGAGGTACATTGATAACAAGAATTTCAGGTAGTAATAGAATCGGTATGGGAAAAACGGAAACGGAGCAATAAACCAATCTTCAGATTGATAAACTGGTTGGTTGGCTGGTTATTTAGGGGAGGCGGCCGACAGCTGAGGTCATTTGCGCCATTTAGGATAGGTGGGTAATTGGGCAATGGTTGGAGTTTTTAGGGAACGGAGGAAGGGTGGAGAGAAACCCGGCGTCGGCATTAGCCTACTGTTAACGAAAGGCGCCAATGGGACCACGGCTTAACGTCCCATCCGACGGACGGAGTGCTGAACTTGACATACCCTCCACTAGGCACTCAAGTGGGGACCGGTTTTCCACTGAAAAATCCGCCACTGCCGGGAATCGGGCCCTCGGGATGGGAGGCCAGTACTCTAGCCACCACACCAACCCGATCCCCGATAAACTGGTGTCATCATCATCACCATGGGTCAACATTCCTAGGATTGGTTTGACGCAGCCCTTCACTCGCTTATTCTATCGGCCAATCACTTCAAATTGACGTAATTTCTCTCATTTACATCCTTCAAAACTTGCTCCATATATCACATACGGGGCCTGCATTTCCCATTTTCCCGTTTACATTTCCCTGGACGAATGTCTTCATCAGGCCATCGTGCCTTAAGATGTGGCCGATTAAGTTGTCCCGCCTTCTATTTACGGTTTTCAGTGGGTATCTCTTTCCTCCCACTCTTCTTAAAGATTCTTCGTTTGTCACTTGGTCTATCCATTTTATCTCCAACATTCTTCGGTAGCAACACATTTCAAATACTTCCAGCCTGGATTTCTCTGCTTCTGGTATCGTCCATGCTTCGCTGCCGTATAGTAAAATGCTCCAGATGTATGTTCTAATGGAATGTTTCCTCACTTCCACGCTTGTATTTGCAGCTGCGAGCAGAATCTTCTCCTGGTAAAATGCCCTTTTTGCTTTGGCAATTCTACAGGGAATTTCTCTTTTACATCGTCCATCGCTGGTGATGAGATATTTAGGGACTTCTGCGGATGCCAAGAATTTAAAAATTTGAAAGATGCAATTGCATAAGTAATATTCTATTCTTTGAAAAGTGCACCATGAGTTTTAAAGATTTATAACTAAGTACAATAGGTTATGTAAGGGAGACAAGCGGGCAATATGAATTAGAAAATGTGGATGGATTGGTAACCTTGAGGACCTTTGATTGTAGGTACTGGAACTGTCTGTTGGGAAGAGTGCAGCGGCAAAATGTTTGTTACACGCCCTTACATTGAAAATATATCCACCACAAGATATGAGCACTCGTTTGAACATCATTGTCATTTGAGATTATTTTTTTTATTAGATGGAGATTATTGTGTTGGATAACTAATTGTCCTTATGCATGCAATGTTATCTCGTAATTTTTCTACGCGTGCCTCTTAGCTATGCTAATACGATTTCCAGGGGGGTTATCAGCTCCATTGCAATAATAAATGTTAAAACTTTTATTTTATGTATTCTGTAATTGTACATACATCACTTTAAAGTGCAGCGGCTCAAGGCTGCGTTTATTGCAATGTAAAGGAAGGTGAATGAAAGGTGAAGGCTTTGGTGTGGAAAAAGGAGATGACAAAAGAGAAAGAAGGGGATTTTGGCATGGGAATCTCCCCTCAAAATGAGATGTGAAAATGAATACTGAGGATGAATGCCAGCGTCGGAATGAGTGGTGAAAATCAAACTGATATACACCTCTGAATTAGAAGAACGGTAACATGGAAGTGATAAGAAGGATCTCAGCTTTTAAAATGCCTGCCACAAAATAAAATTAATACGTTTTCCCTTGCGTATCATAAAGTGTTAGAACATAGTCAATCCAATTTGGATTGTAGTTACAATTAAAAACTAGAACCACCTGATATCAATAACGCCAGTCATCAAGTTCGTTGAGAGATATTTCTGAAGTCATTAGATACGCATAACCCATTCAATTGAGGCGTTTATAGCAAAACTGATTTTCAAAAGCAAAGGAAAAATAAGAACTTTTCGCGAAAACGAGATATGATATAGTTTACTTTTTAAAATAAAACATTTTGAAAGGAAATATTTAGAGAGGACGTATTTTCCTAGAAGAAATACGCTTTTAACTTGTTGAAAAAAATCCGTGTTGCCTGAAAATACGAAATATCGCTTTCAAATAAATTTCAGCGTAAAGTTGACTCCTGGAATTGAATCTAAAAATTTTTATGGAAATGAAAATCATTTTACGAGCTGTTTTGGCCGCTAGAAATGCAACGCGACGCGCCAGTTTACGGCATGCCTCTAGAAAGAACGGTTTTTAAAGATGGAAATGGGGATAGAAGGACAGACCTGAATGAGCGGTGAAAAAGTCAGAAACAAACATTCTGCATTTTACATTAGATATCAGCGATGCATTCCCATGAAAATAAAATGTTCGGCTTTATGCCACGAGGCAGTGCAATGTATTTAGGTGTAGGAAAGAAAACTACCGATGATGAGCTTTTACATTCAGGAGTGTTTTGACTTGGTGTCGAGCGCGGATAATAAATGCCAGAGTTGTTACGAGCCCGGTGACTTTTTCATATCCAATTCAAAAATGTCCATGCGCACTCCGTCACAAAACAAGAAATGTGGGAAAACACGAGTATTGTATAAAAGCTACCGCTGCATCTGGAGTTTCGTCAGTCATGCGAGTTCAAAAAAAATTACGAGGCGTAACGTTATATTTTTCCACCTGACCTCCAATGGTATTTCACTATATTTCGAAAGATTCATTTTAAACAAGTGTGCTTCAAAGGATTTCCTCATACTACGTAATTTTGGTAATGGTCAGGGTTAAAAATTAAAAATTTCTGCAACGGAAATGAAAGATAGTCCTGCATCTCAAGTTGTAGAAATACTGGTATAAATAATGGTTTTGGAAGTGAAACTAAAATATGGATTACTTTTCATAAAAAGGTAATACTCAATGTAGCAAAAGAGTCTAAGGAAAACCTTTTATAAAGCATGTAATGATTCCAACACATTTCTATTTTCTTGTCTATATAAAAAAACTTGACTTGAGTTTTTTGACTCAATGACTGTGGGAAATGTAAGGCAATTAAGATGCGTTATATGACTGATAAAAAGATGGTACTTCAGGAAGATCCAAATTAAAATAAGTTTTACATTTAAATGTAACGATCCAATCTAATTTATTTTTAGTGTTTTTGTTTCGGTAGGAAATTCAATAGGCTCTGTGTAAATTTCACTTTTTCTTAAATGTTTTTGAAATTTTAATGACATTAGATTAAAGAGATCCCAAGCGTAATAATCCAATAATTTGTGAGCCATTTGTAGAAATAATGAAATTGCAGCGATGATTAATCACCTTCACCATTATCACAATTCATACCTAATCATCATCACAAATCATTTAACAACTGACAAATTTCTTCAGTACCAAATTCACGCAGTTTCTAACGTACCGTTTCTTTGTTAATTTATATATCCCACATTTAATTCACCCCATCTGCTGTCATCCGATGCATTATTTTTGCATCAAATATTGTTTTGAAATATCAGGTATTCGATTGGTGAGCATTCGATTTAAATACATTTAGTATTCTTTCATGAAAAAAATTCACGCTACAGTTCCAGCACTGAAATAAAAATGACCGCATCTCTGAACGTAACTCTTCAAATCCCACTCCATAGACATGCACGCGAGGGGCGCTTTTTATTCCCAGTCTACTTAACCCTCTTGCAGTGATTCGAAAATTCCTCCCGCTACTCCGTCCTACGCGGCCGCCGCCGCATGCGAGCTGAGTCGTTTAAAAGTGCAGTAGTCCGAATCCCTATCCGACCTCCCCTCCAGCCCCACAAATCCCTCACCCATTAACCCACTGTCATACTTATCCCCCCACGACATCCCCGTCCGCCCACACTCTTCCCGGACGGGATCCAGATACGAGCGTCCCTTTAGTTCCAGTGCCAATCGACAGAGGGAGGGCCGGTCGCGGTCCTCGAGGCTTTGCGAGCGAGAAGAATGGGCCGGCCGAAGCAGCGCGGGTAACGGAACGGGAATACGACTGGACCTCGAGAGTAGGAATTCTCTCATCCGCTAACACGCTGGGCATGGCGCTGTTCTGTATAGAGCTCACCAGCTCATCGACTCATCATCATAACTAACTTATCGTTCACAGAATCATCGTTTCATAGAAAACTAATATGTACTAGATTTACGCAATGGGAGATCGCTAATTAAGTTCCTTGGATATTTGAATGCACAGTGCAGTGGTATTATTTTCGTATTAGCTGCAACGATATGATTACTACAAGGCGTTAAATATTACCGTAATTAAATTCTACAATTTCACGTCAAGGACAGTGTATCTTCTCTTCTACACAGTTATGAAAGGGTATATTTTCCATAACTTTGTTAATACTTAAACACGGTACTTAACGACAAGTTTTTCTTGAATGGTGATGAACACGCCAGCATAATGAGCTGAATTTCTCACTCTAGATGCATGGGATGATATTCTGGTAATGGTTGTCAAGTATATTACTCGGAAGCCAAATACCTGAACCTCATCCATAATGACACTTTGGCGAGGCCTATATCACTGTTATCATTGAAGCATTGCTAAATTATTGAGTTAAGTTCATACTTTTTAGTTCGTCATTCGTAATTTCGTCATAGTTCTAGGTCTGGCCCGAGATCAAATACAGTTTGATTAGGCATGTGGCCAAATTCTTTTCCCTCTCCTAAGCAGCAAAACCCTAATTTTTTCTAATTCCAATGACATTTCTGATGCACGAGTAAGAGGTACATGATTTTTAACACGATATTGGAAAAGAAAAAAAATATAATTTATTATATTTTATTAGAAATATAATTTATTATTTAAATCAAGAGTGAGGTCGGCAAAATGACAAATTTAAACAAAGACATGGGTAGATACTTCATAATTGTTCATCAATCATATTCAGACTCCAACGTCCTTAAGAAAGACAAATACGATATGCCGAATGAATAAATAATATCCAATATGTTGTTTTCTGACATTAGGATGATAGTAGGAGATATGGTCGCACATATTGCGTTTTGTTATATTTATCAATAAAACTAAAGCTTCCAGCACTCTTTTTTGACATTGATGGGAAACTGAAAAAATTGATGAAAGGTAGAAAATAGGAACCTTTTAGCATTTGATTACCAGGGTAGCACAATAATAGTGAAAATGGTGTCAGTGTTTTAGGAAGTAACAAGCACTTTGTAGTAGTGGTGTTATTTCCAAAAATAAGCGTTTGAAAGCAGGGTGATGACATTGAGCCATGGGTATGGAAAATTAATTCGCGAAAAATGGAGTGATATAATGTTCAAACCAGATCTACGAGGACGGAGATTACGAGTACCTAACTCTGGGGAATTACCACTTCAAATATTTATCTACCATGCAGGAAGTTGGAAGACATAGAGGGAGAATTTTAGGTGTTGGAATAGGGAAGGATGAATGATAAGACGAAAGATTTCATAACAGAGATATTAAAAATGAAGAAGAATGATATTATGAATGAATGTTTTTCGGGGATTTCCACCGGTTAATAGCCTCCATTTCTGCCAACGTTTCAAAAAGCGACTCGCTCTTCATTTCAGGATAGTATTACAAGGCACTAATCAAATTTATCAAAAGTCCCGCATACGTATCGCAATGGTTTGAGCCATCTGACGCCTAGTCCGTTGTAAAAGGAATGAGGGGGGGAAAGGATAGACATTTTGAATGGGGTATAGATAGGAGGAGAGTATAATGAATTGAATTTAAGGATTGTGAAAGCAAGGATACTTGGTTCAAGTGTCAAATGGAGTGTATATGGCACATTAATACTTACCCAGTCAAGTGGATTAAAATAAAAACAAGTACATTATAAACTTATATAAATATATGATTACACGTTATACGCCACTCCACTGCAAAAGCCCTAACTTCCCGATGTTTTATTGTTTTCCGCGCGAGAGAGGAGGGGCTGAGGATTCCTGCTTGAGCTTTCGCCGGGTGAGGGAGGGGGAGGGAGGACGGGGAGGAGGGAGAGGCGAGCCGGGAGCTCTCTCGCCGACTCAGTTCGACGATAACGTCGGGACGGTAAGGGCGTCTCGACGCCGGCGGCGTGTCCAACACCGCGCGTGGGTTTCTTCCCTTTTCTTCCGCGTTACGTACGACACGTCGTGGCGGGGAGACCGCCGTTCGAACCCCGGCCCTGAGTGGACGGGTAGGAGGTAAATATGGGCCGTGGGAGTTCCGACGTTCCGCCACCCCGCTGCTACGTTCGGTGACCGGAAAAAATACGATTCGCCGGAGAACTTTTCACACGCCGTAACTCAACGCGGCCAAGTGGACGAAAGACGCCGCTGGTGCTTTTCGCACCCTTAGGTCGTGCGTCTTGTTGTTTACACACGTTCGTCACCCAACATCCCCCGCTGATGGCTTCATGAGACACGGGGGGGCCGTACGAGTGACCTTCGCCCGAAGACGGAACCCTTTCGAGGGGACAATCGACCAAGAGGAAGAGGGTCCAAGACACGACGCTCCATGACTGCCGGGGAACGGATCTACCGTCCCCTCCCTTATGGGGATCGTTGAGGCCCGTGTGAAGGGCCCCGAGACATATGGGGCCACTGGAAGCTGAGATTCGTCACTCGGGAAGGCTCAGCCGGAGGTGGAAACCGGGAGGAAGTGGGGCATCGAAATATATGGAACGAAAGAAACGTTTTCTTCGCTGCCTTTCGAGAATCGAGCTCATTGTTTGCCCAAAGAGTGAAGTGCTGCCGTGTTGTGTCTCGCTGTATGTTAATTCTAGAGGTGGACACGCAGTTTTGACGTGTGAATTTTTTAAACATCCATCAGAATCATCCACGCGTGTGGTTAAGGGATATTGTGATGACGGTACATTTTTAGCTCATATAGATGGTCGTAATTTAGGCTCATTGAAATTTCCTTTAAAGAGATCCAAATTCCACACTGCCACTCGTGAATAACGCAACCGTTTACGCTATAGTGAGAAAATTTGATAGAAGGTTATAAGGGTTGGCTCAATTAAGGGTATAGCATATGTTTTCCTAGATCTGAGACGTTAGATAAGGGATATTATATTTATAAATGATTTTTAAATAGCTTCATCCGGTTGCATTTTTGTGGCCAGGTGTTTGATTAATGGCAACGAAGTAAACTTGTCTGATTTTAGCGTTTAAGGACCCGGTTGACAGTGGTTAATTTAGAAACTTAATTGGGAATAATTGCGAGGTACAGGAGTGGATCCATTGACTTCCAAGTTTGGCAAAGAAGCTGCTTTCTATTGGGCTGTGTTATTCGTACACGTATAGTAGCAACTATTCCCGAAAAACACTGTGCATTGGAGTAAATCCCGGAAAAAAACGAGGGTTGAGTTACTAGTTTCGATCTCCGAAAAGCAACGCATTGATAGGCAAAAGAGGGGGTCGTTACTGAGGAGAAGTGTCCTGGTCTCTTGAAATAACACATTGAAAAGTTCACTTCCATTAGCGGCCCTGCCATGCATATGGAGAGACTGCGTCAGAGGGTTGCCTTGGCCTTGCTGTGGGCCGCGATGCTCATCGAGTGTGGGGGCGGGACGGGGGACCCCGGAGAAGTGGTCGGCGGGCCTTCGCCAGGGGTAGCCACGGTGGCCGCAGCGGCGGGGGGGCCCCTACCTCCGGCGGCGGTGGCCTCAGCGGCCGGAGGACCAAGGGGCGTCGGAGGAGCGGCCGGAGGTCAGCCCACGTCGGGACTGCCGCCAGTCATCAGGATCGGTGAGTTTTTCGTTTAGAAACCAACTCCTCCCCTCCGGACCCCACCCTCTCATCGTTTTCCCCGTTATACCCTGACTCCCAGTGTCCATCCCGATGCGCGGACGGATTGGCCTCGTTAAACGTGCGGGTTAAATCCTACCCTTAGTCGAGAGTGCTCGTTTTCTCTCCTCCCATTCCGTAGCGAGGGAGAATAGAAGAGAGGTTTAGAGAGAGAATATTCAGCGCACATGAATGGTCCCATCGTGAAAATCCTCACCGAGAAGAGGTACAAGGGACGTACGTGTGTGCTTAGTCCACCAGAACCAGTCAAATCACAATTATGGCGAAAAAAAGGGATCTATGAGTTTCCACGTGCAGTGAGCATGATATTCTCATTCAAACTTAAACCTATTGATAGCATACGGTATAATGGAGAAACCCATATTGGAGAGTTGGTTCTTACTAACACTGTAAAAAGTAGATCTGATTTTAAGGTACAAAAGCGATCTGAATTTCAGATGCAACAATTTTAAGACAGGGTATGTTGAATTTCAGCAGTAATATCTTGTCTAAAAATAAGGCAGGTGAACGACTGAAAATCAGACCATCCAGAATCCTGCTTCCTCTGCTTCCTGCTTAACTGCTCCTGTACCAACCATCCATGTTCCTGCCTCTTCCGCACCTCACATCTGTGTTCCTGCCTTAAACCAGACAGCGCTTAAATTCAGATCGCACTGAAAATCAGATCAACTTTTTACAGTGAAAGAAAGTGGATAGTGGGGATATTCGAATATCAAATTGTGCGTTATTTTGGCCTTATTTTTACGTACGTATTTTTCGTTTTCTTTAATATCTTATCATAATTATTTCACTTTTGGGATTATTTATGAGCCCACATAACTTTTTAGTTTTTTTTCATTTAATATATTTTCAGGCGCTGTTAATTTCCACCCACTGCCACGCGAGAGATCAATTATTGACGAAACGTAAAAATAAACAACATATTTTTTGCATATTTTATTTCTATTTTAGGTTCGATACAATGATAATATTGATAGCTCTTTAGAGTTACGACTAGTACTGGTATTCTATCCTCACACATTGCAATATATTTGAACTCGGTAGTAGCAGAGATACACCGTTTATAGTGAGTGTAGTTAGCGCTTCAGGCACTTTGTATGTCTAGTAGGACGTAATAACTCATCTCGTCGACTTTTGTTGACCAAAGTATGGCGTCAATGTTTAGTTCACCATTCAAAAATACATTCCAAATTCCACCATTCAAATTTTTCACTCCATTCCTTGAAAACTTCATTGTTGCTTAAATGTATATAATTATGGAGAACGACTAAGAATGGAAACCTGCTAGGGTATTGGTTTGATTTTTTTACCAACGGATTGATAGTAAAGTGAAAAAAAATCAGTCGCCCCAGTATGTCTGATTTCGCATATTGAGGGTTTCAAGAACTGAGTGTTTCTTTTAAAGTGCTTTCCACTCAACACTCAGCTGTGAGCTGGTATGCATGTAAAAAAATCACTATCACTGCCAATTTATGAACAATTTCCAAATAAAATTGTTGTAATCATACCTAACGCTAGTTCAGTAGCCGAATAAAATTCCCACTTCCATATGGTTAAACAATTCTTGAAGGCTCAAATGAACTCAGCTCTCGACTACCTAACCGAACAATTAACTCCAACATGAAAACTTTGTTGCATATTAATTAATCCCGAATTATTCAATTAATTCTCCCTTTCGAAACTTGTGAAATGATACTTCATTTCAATTTTCCATCTAATTCTATATACAGCTCATATTTTATCCGTTATGCCGAGCAAGGTTGAGAATCCATCGTAACCTAAACAGCCTGCAAAAATATTCTGTCAATACAAGTACTCTTTCGGGTGTAAAGCTTCTCGTATCACCTTTCGTTTATTTAAAAGTAACGATGTCATTAATCTGTCTCAATATATTCTTGTCTTAGACTGCTTTTTCTTAATGTCCGTCACTCATTTCTTTTCGTTCGAAGAGTATGCAAGAAACTCCTGACTTTTTCGTGGTAATCCACTTATAAATTGGAGTTTAACCGCAGGATTAGAGTGATGACTGAATACGCAAGGATGAATGCCTCAATGAATGGGAATTAATACTCATGAATTTTTCGGGCGGGGTTAGAAGTTTGATAGGCCTCATTTCCCTATCTTTTTCACCGGTTCATTTTACAAAGACAAGAATTCTTGGTGAATACTCTCCTCACCTACTTTGAGGAACCTTTTCTATAATCAAATGACTGTTGACCATGACAAGAAAGGTTTTTATTCGATATCGTTCGATGTAAAAGTAACTGAATCGATCCAATGCCCTTAAGATGACTGAAAGTGTAAAAAATAACCAAATGACAGGAGAAAACAATTTCTGTTCTACACATTGTTGAAATCCTGTTTGAATTAAATGTATGAATATACTGACGTATTTTATATATATTTTGCCACCTTGATCTGTAATATATAATAATGATATTTTTATGCATCAGGAGATATGTAAATTGAAGATACTCTTTGTGAAGGAAATATCTTTAACACTACATTAAGCTTTCAAATTTGGTTAATAGGTTTTTTTTAATTATTGGTTGGAGGTGAAATAAATATATGTATCTATATATCTTTTTTGGTCTCTGATCCCCCTATTACTACTTTATAAGTGATAGAAAAATTCGTTTATAGAGATTCCAAAGCGTCTTCTTTTTGTATGACTCAAAATTCTTGTACTATTTGTAAAGCTATTTCTCGGAATTCATATCCCCACGGAATATTGAAGCTGAAGATAAGGGAAAAGCTATTTTCATCATTTTCCAATGCATCGTGAATGATATCTGTAGGCATAGGCTAGATGGATAGATAGATAAGGGTCCTTATTGGGGCTAGATTGAGACTAAAAGTCCCCTCTTCCATCTAACCCCTACTAGGGTACGGTGACGTGTGTACATATATCATTTTCAGTTTTTGCGGTTCGTGCTGTTAACCGGCGTACAAAATATTTCACGAGCAATGATATAAGAAACGTGTGATTTCCACAATAATGATCGCCTATGTAATAGTGCACCCTTTCTCATTGTTGAATATTGTGTACTGTTGTTGAATACTGAATTGTGATACCAATATTTCACGCTTATTGTGCTTTGAGTTAAATGATCCACCGACCAATGGGTTAATTCAAGGTTTGTGCTTCAATTAGACGAAAATATACGTATAAATATGAAGCGGAGATTACAGCTGTTGCCGAGGGAAATACATGAACTTGGGTTGTAAAAAGATAGGGCTAGATAATTATGCAGCTCATCGAATTTAATGATTACAACAGTTCAATGAAATACATTTATTCTTGCAATTAGTGTATTGAAATGGTCT
This sequence comes from Platycnemis pennipes, assembly GCA_933228895.1. NCBI lineage: Eukaryota > Metazoa > Arthropoda > Insecta > Odonata > Platycnemididae > Platycnemis > Platycnemis pennipes. The sequence continues at coordinate 106,300,505 of OW121854.1, read as the reverse complement.
ATTTAAAATAACAAAGCTTGCAATAACCCATACGAAACAGGGGACATTGGATAATAATGCACATTTAAAGTATTAGTATTCAGGAATTTGAAGTGAATGCCAGAATTAATACTTGTTTATAATTTAAAAATTAAAATTGAATTAATGTACGCCATGATGCATCTAAAAAGCAATGAGTGCAGCAATAGAGAACTACTTTTTATAGAGATTATGTTTTTGCTTAGAGTTGTTTAGTATTGGGCGAATCACTGAGTCGCTATTTTATCATAAAATTAAATATCTCGTTTACAGATACACAAGTATTTTGCTATTAATTTTCATGGAAAAAAAGATTATCATGGAGAAGAAAAGGAGAGTGATTGATTACTACCAATACTGAAATCTGGTACTACATATTATTTATAATGCACATTAATCGAAGATATTTACACTTAAAGCTTGTATTTTCAAAACCCTGGATATAAGTTCTATCCCCTAAAGTAGTTGAGCCAAATCATTGATCAAAAATATAATTTGATATATAATAATATATCCTGCGTTTGAATGTAATGAAAGCTCTCCCTAAATTAAATATATAATTAAAGCAGTCATGACATATTTAAAAATATTATAGCAACTAGGTAACTCAATTCGGCTTAATATTTGAGCAAACAACTAAACGAAATTTTCTAGGGTAGATATTTATTTCTACTCTGGTAAAAAGGCGGAATAGGTTTAATTTTGGCAACAATAATAATTACAGTACGTAACAAACCCGATTTAACGAGAGTTATGAAGTAGTAACTTAATCCATTTTACCAGATTCAAGCAATTCCATTCGAATTTATTTTTTAGTAGTTAGAAGCGTGTCAGGGAATGCGAATACATTGGAAAAATTGCCATACCCTTGTTCATCTGAAATAATGTAATGACGATTCAGCTAGCATTGTACTTAATATTACAAAATATTGGTTGTCCCACGTATTTTCCATTAATTGAAATGGAATCAACAATCATGGGAGTGAAGCAATGGTCACGTAAATAATAACAATTGAGCTTAAAATAGAAAAAGATCTGATCATGTGTATAATGTTTTGTTGCATTTATAGATGAAATTTTGAATTATATTAGGAGTCATATATGAATTTGAATGGGTTAAAAGAATACATTAATATTTACCTATTTATTTTTGCCGGAGACAGCATACTTGCATGCTTAAAGAATTATGTTAGTCATATTTAATATATTACTTATGTATTTTGTAAGTATTCAGTGGTACGCAATTTTTCAGCGGATATATTAACATAACAATATGCCAAATCTAAATACTATATGGCAATATTCTCCGTATTTTATCATCCTTTTTGTTTTTGTTTATTATTGATTGCATTCACGAAAAGCGTCTGAATAACTAAACAAATGTATTGCACTCGATTAATATGTATGGGAAACCATCACATGACATTAAAGTCGCTGAAACGTTTTATACAAAATTAGCATGATTAACGATTGCGCATTAGACAGCAATCTTACTATAATTTTGAATCATCATTACATCCTGTAGCTTGGCATCTGTATAATAGTACATAGGTCTAAATTTTAATGCATAAAATGAAAATCGGAACATCGTAGCAATAAAACATACTGAAGGGATTATCATCATGGGTCAACAATCCTATGATTGGTTTGACGCAGCCCTCCAATCAATTCTTCTATCGGCCAACTTCTTCATATTAATGTAGCTCCTCTCTTTCATGTCCTTTACGACCTGTTCTATATAACTCAAAACGAGGCCTGCCTTCTCCATTCTTCCCATTCACTGAAGGGATATTAGGATGTTAGGAGTTAAATTCTGATGATATTTCCATGTTATTCATTAATTTCCTAACACCAATGCAAATGTGCTGTTTTTGATAACGTTAATTAACAAACATTTCCTTCTTTAAAATATAAACTACTCACATCAGTTGTTTTCATTTATGAGAGAAATTAATTACCATTTCATGAACAGTTGGATGCAATGGATCATCAAGAGAGAGAAGAGGACATCCTGCAGCACTTGAAATTTCTTCGAACGAGAAATTAAAAAAGGAAAGAGTAGCAAAACATCTTTAGCAACCACTGATGTCGTCCCTTTGCAAATCTTTCAGTCATGAAAAATTGACCCCTCCATAATTACTCTCTTTCCTTTTCAAACTCTTTTCAATCCGTCCCAGAAAACGGGAAACCAACCCACGCATTATGAATTTACATGAATTCCACTTTGTGGTTTTTTTCCTCCACAATCATTCGCCGTTGCCTTTTATATGCTTTTTCCAGCCCGGATGGTAATCAGATTTGAGGATTCCGTCCAAACCCATAGAACGGCCGTGTTGGTTCTGACCACGGCCAGCGAAGTCAGGAAGGAAAAAAAAAATTGAGTGACGGAATGTGTAGGGCGTGGGTAAGGGTGAGGGTAGTCGGAGAGAGGGGAGCAGTGGGAAAACCTGGGGTGCCTCCATGGTAGAGCTTGAATAGAGGGGAAGAAATTTACGCTGTAACCACCGCATGACTTGTTCCTCATATGTCAGCACTGAAATAGATGGTTTCCAAACCTAATGAAAGCTGATCTTCACAAAACTTAGTTCTTCCTCATCCAATCCTATAAAAAAGAACAGAGTATTGTTTCATTATCAACAAGTCCTATTAATGGTTCGTAATGTATTGAAACATTGAAAAAATAGCAATGTTACTATCGGTTCAATAATTTGATTTTTTCGTGGTTGGAAGAAGTTTCATCTTCTCGCCCCAAACCTGTCACCATCAGCAAAATTATATAATTATAGCAAGATTTCCACAGTGAGGAAATCAATCACCTTGCTTTGTTTCAGTGGAAATATTGCTACTAAGCACGTAAGCAGGTACCTGCTATACGATTTTTTACATAAAAGCTACCACCTAAGTTACCTCAGCATTTTTCCTCTCGCATTTAGCAACAATGCTTGTGCTTACCTACTTTTCCTAGTGCAATTGATCACACACCATTATCATATCCCCTAGATAGGTATTTAAAAGAATATTCGTTCACAATTTTACAATAAAAATCGATACAAATTTTCTGCACAATTTTCGCTGATATTATTCTCATCATGCAGACGACTCTTGCTTTTAGAAAATTCTTTTTCGTTCGAAAATTCGTTCTCATTCGAAATGAGTTTTATTCCAAAGAAAATCGGTACTTTTTGCGGGGAGTGGGGTTGGTGTAGTGTTTATAGTATGGGTATCTCAATGAGGCTCAATTTCCGGCAACTAAAGATATTTTTAAATCATGAAATGACCTTTACTTAAGTTTTTTGTGGAGATAACTCATGGTCAGTACCCCGTCCGTCCCTTGGCACCTTTCGCTTTCGCCGATTTTCCCTATATTCTTACTAGTTGCCTTTCCAATACGATTATTGTAATTATATGCCCGTCTTAAACGCCTATAAGTACGGTTACAGACTCGAAAATCACTGGTAGATAGATAACTTTCTCCTTGCAGAAGTGGAAAACGGTTTAAGCTAACACGTAGAATGGGCTGGAGAACTTTTCAGTTTTTCATTGTAATATAATGTTATTTGGAGATGATTTAATTACTGCTTTCTCTTATGGTGTTAGACTCATAGTTATTATTTCGTACCCACTGACCTAAGCTATAAGGCAAGAGAAAAATCTCACTCACGTGACCCATGCTGGACTTGAATCCACAATCGTTGGGTTGTTAGGTCGGCGCATAACTCTCCTACCATGGCCGGTAACATTCTACGGAATTAACACCTCGGGTTGTAATATTCAAATCTAGATTTAAATTTCATAATGTATACAATGATAGCCAAAATAAATTTCAAAAGAAATACATGGATCATTATGAAACGGAATGTGATAATTCTGTAAACGATGGAATGTAGTGAATTTAGGAATGCTGAGGGCTATAAAAACAAGCAGAGACAACAAAAACAAGAAGGTAAACACTAGCATAGCAGCTGGATGTTGAAAGAAAAAATGCTGGTCGTGTGTCTTTGCCGACCGCTTTTCCGCGGGAAGCCCAACAAGACCAAGGCTGGGATAGCTATCTCGCAGACTGAAAGCAAAAAAAGCGGCAAAGATGTAAGTAGGAAGGAGGGCAAAATCCTGCGGCAGTGCATTAAAAGAAGACTTAATAAAGACGTCCACAGAACGAAAGTTCGAGAGAACGTAAAATTCCAGGTAAACAACAAACGATGTATGGTTTTCCTTAGTCCTATATACCATATATTTACTTGTATGTGGGGTGGAAGAGAAGACCGGTATTCTATTTTGAATTATTAAAGCACACGAAAAGATGTCATAAAAACACTGCACATTTCTAGATATAATGATATTGGATGGTTTAATAAAACCATCATATTTTAACTTTGAAAACAAATAGACCTTTGCGCGAGGAATATAAGCATTTAATTTGCTCAGTAAGTAAATTTAAAGGATAATAATTAAAGATAAATTATATTTTTATAAAATTATTTGTTCAGCATGGTCATTTGATAATTTTCAATCCCATAAATTTATTTGTATGCTCAAAGTGTAAATCAGGTGCAGGAAAATATTTCTAGAGTGCAAGGTTTGTCAAAAAATTGCAAGAAAATATTATAATTGAAAGGAACTAACAAAAGCTTTCGGGTTTTGATCCTTTGATTTGCTGAAGGAATATTGTTGAATGAGTAAAACTATGTCCCTAAGAATATTCCAAATAGATCCAAGCTTTGCACATCCATTTGCGACATTCCGTAACCTACTAGATACATTGGTTGCTGGCCAGTAGTACACGGTAAAAAATAAAATTCAGTGTTTTTGGGGGTAATGATGCGACATAGGAACTATGCTAAGAGAAAGAACAATTCCCTTTGGGCATATATATTATTCTCCATGCGAGATATTTCATTCTCACTAATCTGCATCAATTGTGATATCATCAATACGTATTCAAAATTAGCCTGAATAGCGAAAGACCGTTGTTGACAGTGAATTCCACTTTGAAGGATCAAATCGTAAAACCAGGGTAAATACCATTATGCAAAGCATTGCCAATGTAGGAAATGAGGAGCAACTTTATTCGAAAAATAGAGAAATCACATTATATATTCCTGGATAATGGACTTTAAATTTCAGAAAAAATCAAAATATTGCGTGGATGTATTAATCAAATGGCGATAAAATTAAAAATAACTGTACTTCTTCTTTTTTCCCACAATGAATAAAATATTGTGCTTAAAATATCCGTCTGAAAAAGTCTTTCCTGTATTTATAATGCATATGAATGCTAGTTTCGTTGGGAAATGAAAGTAATACTTTTTATTCCTTGAAGAGAGAATAGTTAATGAAATAAAATATAACTTGATATTAATGTAGATATATGTACTATTACATAAATGAGTGGAATATATTGCCCAAAAAATATTTTTTCTCAAAAATGTATACACAACTCTTACGATGATTTTAGGGACTAGAGCACATTTACAGTGAGATTTTTTTTCTATTGTGAAGAGTATTTACATGAAATCTGTTGTTATAATGGCTTCATTGTGATGAGTATGAGGCAGCTCTTGATTGAAGCACCGAGAAAAGACCCCATAGAGCCCGTGACTTCAGTAGTGGAGGTAACTTCATTACTGAAGTTAGCTTCGTTATTGAGCTCTCTGCAACTTAGGCATCTGAGACAAGTCGTGCACCTTTCAATGCCTAACTGGATACCATTTAGTTAGAACAAGTGAACTGTTACTTTAACTTGCAAAAACTTCTACTTCAATGGAGAAAACGGACTTTTCGGCTAAGTAATATCTGTAACCTTCTGGTTTTCTACTCACAAAGTCATATCAACAACGAACTTTTCCAACATATTATTCAATATGATATGGAACTATTTATTGATACTTATCAGAGTATGATACTTTCTGGGTATCCAATATGATTTTTATAACTCTTGAGATTGGATATCCTCTTGTCACTCCTCATTTTTGTCATTAAACTCCATTTTTCCTGATTTAAGCGTCATTATTGTAGTATGACTACCATATAAAGCAAGCCCTAAAGACTTTAAAGTTTGCAAAAGCATTCACAACTCTTTTTCAACTTGTATTACATAGGTAACCATTCACTAATTATCCTATTAAGCATAATGCTACCATTTTCTCCAGCACACGTCATTCAGTGTTACATCTACCATACATCTCTGGTGCCCTAGCACATGTTCGTAATCTCAAGTTGTGAATTGACAGAACAAATGTTTTGTTAAATAGTCATTGCATTGTGACCAAGGTGATACTCAAAATGGTAGTTGATAGTATAGAATACCTTGCTCCATGCTGTGAGTAAAATAATTCATGTACATCTATGCGGCTATGCTTACGTGGGCTAGTCTTGCAGCATTTACAGACTCCTGCTGATGCCTGGCTGAGAAATTCACTAAAAGTGATAACGAGGGGGCCGGTATAATGTGTATTAACCAGATTCAGCGGAGGACTCTTCGATCTTTTTAACGAGCGCAATATAAAATGACGCTGAGGAGTATGAACCAACATGAACATTTAGCACATTTATGAACATGTAAATTCTTGCATCTTAAAGGAATGTTAGAAAAGCTATGATGTCCAGGGATTACAGCGATTCCTTTCAAAAAGTCAAGAGGGCAAAATAAGAATTTAAGTTATAAGCGTATGGCAATGCCATCTGGCATATCATCCCGGTTTGAATCACGGCATTTTAAGATACTTTTCACTGGTCATCCGGTCCGTAATTATTAATAATAATAATAATAAAAAGTCTTTATTATGGCATTATTGAGACAAAATTGTCCCTTCTGCCATCTAAACCCTGAGTACTTGAGTTTTTTGTGGAGAACATTCGTCCAGTACTCCGTTCCTCGGATGGGACGTTAATCCGCTATCTACTTGGCTCCTTTCGATAAGAGCAGGCTAATGTTGATTCAGAGTTTCTCTCCACACTTCCTCCTTCACCTTCCATTCCCATCCTTGTACATTTCCTTCCAGTTTGAAGCGTCTGGTGTGAAACATACTTGAAAACATGTATGATGATATAGGATACACCTGTAAGGTATCAAGGCAATGTATCAAGGTCTAGGATACATCTGTAACGTAAATGAGTAGGTCGAGTTATTGTACATCTACATCTATCTACATAATACCCTGCAAGCCACCACAAGGGTGTGTGGTAGGGGGTGATTTCTCACCAAACATGTACTACATATTATGCATAAAAAAGAAATAATATTTATATACTAGTCAGAACTTCACTATTTAAAAATGATAGAAATTGTAAAGCAAACATGCAAAAACATTCGGTTAGTAGGGTTAGCTTTGAGTACTCATACCAACATGCAGCTACCAATGCTATGCGTTGCTACTCTCCGATTGGACATATTTACCGTTATTCGTATCTCTAATTGTAGTGGCTAGATTAAAGGCCTATCACACGGTGGGGGGGGGGGGGGGGAGGCTGGGGGGAATCCTGGCAGTGAAAGATACTTTTCATTGGAATACGGCCCCTACTTGTGTGTACTTTGTGGAGCATATTTTAATTAAGTGTCCCGTCCGCCAGAGGGAACGCTTAGCCGTGGTCCCGTTGGTTTCTTCCTAAGAGATGCCAGGTTTCTCTCCACCATTCCACCCTACCTCTTCATTCTTGTACCTTTCCTCTGTGCCTAGAGCACTTATGCGAACCGATAAAATGCGTATTCAGCCCGAAGGTTGGTGTGTGATAGGTGAGGGTAGAGCTCACCCCGTACTAAGCTATTGACGTATAAAATCCATGCATTCAGGGTAGAGGGGACAGTGCCTTTCCCTAAGCCACATGCGTCTTTCTACGAAGTTTTGACTCGCAGAAACTCGAATTTCGAGAATTTTAGGTGGGGGCGTCCAGAAAGGCACTTTCCCGGGAATTGAACCCGGATCCCTCCGGTCGGTAGGTTAGTGCTCTACCCTCTGGGCCACCACGACCCCCATATGGGTGGTTACAAACTTGAAAACCACAGATAGATAGATATAAACCCATTCATAAAAAAATGTTTTAGTATTTCGTATTGAAATTTATTGGTTTTCTTTCATTACATTATTTTATATTATCTCCAGCATCTTATTTATTAATTAGGCAAATACCGCTCAAATCAGAGGCTATAATGATGGAAGATGAGGCAAAAAATTATATTTTACCTGTATATGAATTTCCAAGCACAAAAATTGCAAAAACTTAGCAGATCGTTTAACAAGGCATTTAATTTACGCTTTTCTTCCTAAGAAAATTATTAAATTGTACATAAGAAATCAAAAAAATTAAATTCTGGAATTAAGTGGTTGATTCTGCATCGGACTCAATAAACTGATGCAAAATAATGAACTATGATAGATTAGAAAAAGTACCGGAATTGGACGACCTGAACCATCTTCACCTCATTCTGTTCAAGCCCAGAAAAACTTTCGGTTGGTCAGGCTGACCCAGGTTTGTTTCTGATAGTGAAGAATCGCGAGATAGTTCTTTCAAACGGCCTAATTACGTCTTTAAATTGATTACCCTGAGAAGATGAAGGAATAGAGAACATGCCTAATTACGTCTTTTAATTGATTACCCTGAGAAGATGAAGGAATAGAGAACATGGGTGCATAATAAAACATGTTCAATCACTTGGAATCCTCCATGCACGCATAATATATCTCACTTGCGTCAAGGATACAAGAAAAGAAACGGAGGAATAGGAGAAGAGCGTATGAGAAATCCGTATTTAAGACGAGAAAGTAGTGAGCGCGTGTTGATAGAGGGTGCTAAAAGTAGGCAGTTCGGAGTGAAATAGTGGGAAGGTTTTTTGGGGAAAGAATGCCTTCAGGGAAGTTTAGTGGGTAATCAAGAGAACACATCCTTGGAAATAACCCTCGCCGCGTCGTAACTTTACTAACTACCGACAGCCCGAGGAGAGACTCTCCCCACGTTCAATTTTGATGAAACTCTGATGCTGTTCCTGCCGATACCAGGAACTAAAATTTAGCGTAAACGTCATAAAATCATGCATAATAAACGAGCAAATATGGCAGAGACATTTATTTTTTCCAATAAATAAATTAGGAAGAATATTTTCTTAATTTGGGTGCTGTGTTTCTTTTTCATTTAAACGACCCAGAAAATGAATGTAGCTGAAAAATGCCTTGTCTCTGTCTTTCTATTTATTCCAGTTGCTCCTTATTTTACGTTGATTATTTATTTTAGTATTTTAATTACGTAGTTCAAACTTAATTTCATGTATCTAAAGATGATGTAATCGATAGTGAGGTCGGAATCAGGAACTGAGGTTGTATAGGGGATATTTTACCCCATGATTACAACGGGAATCTTTTTGTTTCCTCTCATAATTAATGAAATGGAAATGATGTTAATGCCAAATTTATAATAAAATAAATCACTTCATTACTTTAACAGTTATATAATGATTCTGGGTTAAACATTTTCACGAACTCACGGCTAATTCCGCTAATTCCTCTCGACGATGTTACTGAAAACTATCATGCAGCAATGAATATTTAAGATTAAATTCAACCTAGGTAAATGAGTTGGTAAAATGGATCAGGGATTAAACATTTAATGAAAAGGAGAATGGGTTTTTCCACGCTGGACACAAAGATCACTTTCTATTTCTAATGCATATAGCCATTAAGGAAAACGGTCTTTTTCGAATAAGTGGTTTTTAGAACTATAAATACGGAGCATAAAGATCTGATTCTGAGGTTTAACCTGTAAATGACAATTTTGATTGAAATGTGAAATTCTATTTAGTTCTTTCACTGCTGAAGTCTAAGTGAGAAATTTGATATTTTGAAAAAACTAAATTGAACAATTTCAGACGGAAAAGCAAAGCTAAAATATTTCCATCGTTCAAAGCTGTCAATTTATCACATTTTACACTTAAAAAAAACGTTAAATAATAAAAGTTTTTACAAAAAGTCCATTAAGGAGATTAAATGTGAAAAAAACCGTGCAATGCCGTTTGGTCTGAAAAACCTCCAAGCCAATTACGAATAGGTTTTTTCTTTCCTTTCACTTTCCCAATTCTCTTTTAATATCGGGCCAAAATGCATGCTATATATAAAACTAGAATTTGTACCTTAGAAAAATGATTTTCGTGCAGTTAAATGATTAATTTTATCACTTTTTATGCTTCAGGTTTAGTAGCAGTCATTAATTTAAACACTGGTAGGATAAATTGAGCATAAATGCAACTTTACGAATTTCTCGTGCATATATAATGACGGTGTTTTTCTTTTACGAGAAAGTTCAAGATAGACACCATCTACAAGCCCTCAAGTTCTTGACTACCCATTGCAAGTGCGGATAATATTGGTGAGACAGAACGGACTGAAGGGAAGCATTTGGAAGAGTGTTGAATGAAAATAAAACACTTTTCTATAAAATATCTGCAGTGGCCTGGCGTATTCTAAAGCTCGTTCATGAAATCGACATCGCGGAAGCAGAATTTATCTGCCACACTAATGAATATTGGGCCAATGGAGTGAAAGAGGGTATCGGAATTGTAAAGGAGAGGAAGAGATTCAGCAGGGTCAGTGGATTTCCACTACGCAGAGCTTTGAAATAAGAGCCGTCCATACATTGCGTTTTGTGAATTTCGAGGCGCAGCATATTCAGCCGATTCCGTTGATGTGGAGTTCCTGAAAGCACTTTAGTAGTTTCTTGCGTTCTTTTCAAGCGCAAAGTTTAATTAGCAGTAAATTTACCTGGTATTTTCGGGGGTAACCGGGGTATTCTCTACTGGAGTGAATTTAGGAAGAAAACGGTCCATTTGCAATGTTAAGCTGAAAGTTAAGTTGCAAGTTAGCCACTCCTCAAGGACCATAGCCTCACTACGCACCAAAAATGATTGATTAATTGGAATAATTGGCTCGTGAAGATGACTTGTTTACGTAATTTAATGGCCCAATAAATTAAGCTGCGTTTGAAGGGGGAGTTGTTGGAACAACTGTTAAGGTCATCGAAGTGGAAGGAGTATCCAGCGTTCATTTACGCTGGTTGGAATGATGCACCATAAGTTCATTCCCTAGCATAAGCCATAATGATGATGCAAGTAATAATTGAAGATTAACAGAAGAATTTCGAAATATATACATTTGATGTTCACTCAACTGATAGGATACATATGATTCGCAAAAGGGGAAGGGCTCATCGGTAGTGTTTCGTATTTTGGTAGTTCGGGAACAAAGGAAATGTTACGAAAGTTTACACAGCGAGAAGAGGTGAAAAACGTGGGAAATCATGGTTACACAGCTACATTCTTCTGGATGCCCCTATATGTATTAAAGAGACTATTACGATACGAAAGATGATCTTGCCTATCCTAATAATCAGAGACGACTTGACTTTTGCGCGGGAGTATAAAGATTCGAGATATTACAAAACGCTACACATTTCACTAACACAAAATTTCAGTTTTTTTTAGTACGGCTTGGCTAATACTATGTGAAGCACCCCGTTAGTAATTGTAATGTCTTTTATTATAAAGCAAGATTTAAGGTGAGTAGCTGGCCTAGCATTCTTGCTATTTATTCTCATGACAAACGCAAAGTGGTTATGATAATATGGCTGTAAGATCCGATTCCATACTACATCAGTATTGAAAAAATATTGGATGTATAAAGTAAATGTTCTATGTTGTATATGGTAAGTGAGCTAAATACTACCTTCGACAAACAAATTTTCTCTATTGCCTTATTAGTCAGTACCGTAGAAAGATAATTTGCATTTCTGAGACGATATTCCTATATTTACCATCAATCAGCAGTCCTATTATAATGCTATTTGCCTTAATTACGTATTATCGAGTTCAAACACCTTTTGGAATGGAAAAACGATTGTTTGTAGGGTTTAATGATTACCTGAATATGGTATTTGGAATTAAATTATATGCGAAATGACCGTTAACTAATTTCACCCTATTGTGACGTTGAGTTTTCCATTCTCTCTTTCAGAAACTATTCTGTGCATTCTGCCTTCAAGAATTATAATGAAATACCCCCTTGCGATAGTTTTCAATGGTTCAATTGCACCCGGTTATGTAATTCAGTATTTCCCTGGTTTACAATCGCTTTACTCTTAATGGCACACGGGAGGCAGCATTTGGAACTATTTATGATACCTAGCGTATTATAAATTCATGGGTTAACTGGACACATAATGTAAGCAGTCTCGTAGACGACCACATTGGGCAGTTTTAGACCATGGAGTGTGCATTTGTGGTCTAATTTAACTTTTATTTTCAATGTAAATTCAAAGGGAACGGTTCAAGAAGGTTAGAAGCAAATGGGGAATTGGTTGGTTATTCAGGGGAGGTAACCGACAGCTGAAGTCATTTGCGCCATTTGGGATAGGTGGGTAATTGAGCAATGGTAGGAGTTTTCTGGGAACGGTTGAAGTGTGGAGAGAAACCCGGCATCGGCATTAGTCTACTTTTAACGAAAGGCGCCATGGGGACCACGGCTTAACGTCCCATCCGACGGACGGAGTAGTGAACCTGAAATGCCCTCCATTAAGCACTCAAGTGGGGACCGATTTTCCACTGAAAAATCCGCCACTGCCGGGAATCGGGCTCTCAGGATGGCAGGCCAGTACTCTAGCCACCACACCAACCCGATCCCATAGAAACAAATGGTATTTGAAAAATAGTAATAGGTTTGCTGGTTAGGTTGGTTACAATTTGAATGATAAAGATTTAGTTAATTAGAAATAAAAAAATTAAGTACCTACGTCTGAGGTTTTGTCGAAGGTCACATAAAATCTCTATCATGGGAAGAAGATCACACAAAGGGATACAAAGATAAGAAAATTCTCCAAAAGTTAAATTATTAAAAAAATTACTATGGCCATTGGGTAATTTCAAGAGGAGGTTCATAGTTCACCTTTTATATGTATATGTGGTGAAAATAAATTCAGTAGCAGGAAGATTGGCTGAAATATTATTCTGTCGAGGAATAATTAAAAATGAGGAAAGACAGGGTGTTATAAGAGATACGAGTAAAAGATAAGTAAAAAATTGAAGCGTGGCGAGATATAGCTGACAAAACTTGTCCTACCACGAGAAGAGCGAGTGGATTTTGAATCATAGTGGTAGAAGCTAGTGATCTAAATGAAGAGGATGACTAAATGAAAAGAACTGAATGTCGTTAGAGGGGGAATATACGTTTGTTGGCGACATTAGAATAGGGCAACCGAAAACAGAATTCTGAAGACAATGATGGCCGGCATAATGGTAAGTTAAGTGCTGATCAGGGAGGGAACGAATAGATATCTGGATATCATGCAAGCAAGCAGGGTATATGAGTATTTATTGTTAGATTATATTTAGAATAAGAGTAGAAATGGTAGAAATGTGAGAAAGGGAAAACGCATCTTTCAATTTTTTGTCCTTATATTTTCAACTTTACAGTGCTTAAATCACGCATATTAAAGTCTTATCAGAGTATATTGCTACATATACCCTTCTTTTCGGGCTGATTGTAACGTTTATCATAGGAGCGAGTGGATGAGTAATGAGCGGAAAATTTGAAAAAAAATGCATTGTTTTATTCAGTGAATGTGTAATGCTCCGTCATGCTACAGTAATCTTGCTGCTCACCTTCTGTTTGTATAATTTGTTGGCAAACTCCCTCGGCATACAAAATGTATATGCACATAAGGAGATTCAATTATGTCTAATACCTATAACGACGCAATTTATCTACAATTATAGGCCTATGGATGAATATTAAACCTAGAAAAAAGTTCATTCAAAACATTTTCAGACATATTCGTCAGTATGCAAAAATACTTACGCAGATGGATTATTTGCTGCCTACAGCTGCTGTATGTGATTAACTTTTACTGGTAAGAAATCTCCACTTTTAGGTTTACAAACTCTTGTACGTAACACTTTGTTGGTGTAACATGACATAGTTAGCCGCGGAAAGATTTTATTAGAAAATACAACGGTTCATGAGTGTTTTAGACGTCTGCACTCATCCGTTGACTACTCATACCTGAGGATAACAAAAAAATCCTAACATGTGGGTTTTATCACAAAAACCTTTGATAAATGTGTCATAAGACCAATTTGGACGCCATACCTCCTTATTAAAGGCCGAAATCCTGACATGGCCTGTCGGACTCCCCGGAGTGTCCTGTCGCCCGGCTTGATGGATATTGATGCTGATGACCACCGAAATTTGAATGCGAGGGTCGGTGCAAGGTCGTCATTTTATTTCCCTCTAAGTGCGGTGAGTGGAAGTGTGAAAGAGGTACAATGAGAGAAAAACGGGAAGGGTGAGATACGAATGGAGGTGCAATTTGAGCCAGTGGTATTTGCATCCGTTGGTTTTAGGAGTAGAAGTAGTGCGACGGATGGTTTGAACGGGCGACGACGTTAAAAAGAAAGCAAAAAAAAGAGCGGAGAACTGATGACTGGGCACTACGCATGAATGAAGACTTTTGCTCAAGATAAGGGCCGCGCTAAAAAGACTTAGTGCATACTGGACGACTTTCAAGGTGAGCAGACCGTCCACTGAATCCACCAGGGCCGCAGATGATTTATCGGTTGCTCACTTCACGATTGGTTATGATATGGCCAAAGATTAAGCACTTTTCATGCCACACAGCAAGCCCGCTGAAACTCTTTCTTTCTTCCGCCAGCATAGAACAAAAAGTGATACGGCACGTACACAGGTCGCCAACATATTCCCTAATTAAAACTTTTTGAGGTGGTAATAGAATATGCGTCCATTTATGCACCTTGCATTCCAAACAACAATGTTTTAAAGCTTTCTGTACGCTATCAACTCATAAATTGAAATTAAAATACCGAGCACTATTTTTTACTCAATACTTATCTTTCAAGTCCTCACGTCTTACGTGAGCTTCACCTCAAGGCATAACATTTATAGATTCAAAATATCACTAGCTTTTACATATTTTTTCAATGGTTGCCAAATATTTTCTTTGCAAACAACTATCTTATCATAAACTACGCATCATATATTCTAAAAGCCTTAAAGGAATCTTCTGGGATAAATTCAGGTGATAACTAATTGGATATTTTTAGATATATTTCATCGCCAATGTACGTACTTTTAATTCCAGTAAAAGTTCATGTTTTGCAAAATTCGTAATGAAATTTGGTGGCAAAAAAGTAATCAATGATATGTTCTATATTAGAAATACGAGTAATATCCTCTTAGAATCCTTGAGCACATTCGTCATGCCAGAATCGCCCACATCTGTCCGCGGCATCAGTGAGGTTGATAGAAATTTAGAACTATAAATATGAGTAATCCGCTGTAGGTGACGATGAAAAAAATATTAGCATGCTCCTTCAGAAATAAAGGTAACATGCTAAAATAATGTGCTGACGGCACAAATATTCCAAAAAAGAACACTGCAACCATTCTCAGCAGCTCGTCAATGGTTCGCGAACTTACTTTATGGACTTTATTTTCGAAAGTAAAATCAAGAAAACTTTGTTATTTCGCACAGTTTTGGGCACACACCGACCAGTTTTAACACTATCGTGCTATTTGCAAGTGAAAATACCATTTTTTTTCTGCTGTACTGTACATAGTATCTTTCTCATTTTATAATGCATCTTACATGAGAGAGATTTTTCTACCAGATTACACTAGAGAGTGCATAGTAGGGAAGCACATCGCTGGGGATTTAATTTGTGGATTTGGGGATTTCTTTGAATATAAACCATGAAACACTTTTCTTTATAGGCGAAAATATACTTATATTTATGAAAATACTAAAAATTAAAAAAAATTCTACTAATCATTGGTCTCAGTTCATGGATAAATTCTGATTTCCGGCATAAATAGTTTCGTAACCTACGTCGGAATGAGGAACAGTTTCCGAAGGGCATAATTTTTGCTACTTAACTGTAAGATATAGAACCGGATGAAAGTGGAAAGGTAGAATGAAAGAAGGCAGACAGTTAACTTATGTCTACGCCACTCTTCCTTCGATATTGTCGGGCAACGACGAAAAACAACCACGAACTTTACTCGTATATCACAAAATCAGCAACGTGTGCTCAAATTCCTATTTTTTCTTCTCAAAATATCCTTGTTTCCTGGACGTTTACGTTATGGTTATGGCCTATCAGGTAATAAGTCAAAATATGGCTGGTTTCACTTACGTTCAAACTTTGGCAATGGAACTATCATTTATTCATCTCTGTTTTTATGGTCTACTTCGCAGCTTAGTTTCAGTCATTCGTTTGTTCGACGATGCTTCAAGGTCCCTTGACCAACATATTCGCTAAAGATCATTGAAAAGGTTAGCGCATTCCACTTTTCGTCATCATCCTACGCAACACATAATCTTTTAGTGAAACTACAATAAAATTAACGTTTCATTCGCCATACGAGTGACATATACTGGTGACAGATGAGTTATCATTTGTCATGGTGGATGAAAAAACTACTTCAAAAAGTTATGCGCAGCAAAGAAGGTGTGCTCATTGGTTTGAGATGGCTGACATGGCTTTTTGTGGTCTACCGTCAGCTCCTTCACGTCCTTTAATAAATCGTATCATTGTCGCATTTGGCCAGAAAAGAGACCTGAAGTGGATGTTGAATCCACAATTATTTCTCGGGATTTACACAAATGATAATAAATTTGGTGAGTGCCAGAAGAGTGCCAAAAATATTCCTTGGATTTTTGACCAGCGTAAACGGAGACGGATTTCTGAAAGTAATAAAAACTTATGCGATAAGAAATGTCTCATTCACGGAAGAGTGCGTTCAGTCATTGCTTTTCTCATTTCCAGTGCCCATGGTGATGATAGCGATGAAAAATTCCCTTTTTCGTCGTAAAAAAAAACACAATGGATCTTTGCCCAGATGATAGTTTCACACAAAGAGTTTTTTCGTTTATCTCCTTGAGGAAAAAAAAACACAGATTCATTCGGGTTGGAAGACCATAGATATTTTTTTCACAGCAAGTACCTACCTTATTTTCAATTTAAGGTGGTTTTAAGAGAATATTAGTTTCTTCACTGGACGTTTTTAAGCTTATTTTTTTCAAATACCATTTTATAACTGTCCATGAGCATGCCAAACTCCACGCCGATTAGAGAAGAGTCACCAGTAGGCAGGTTTTAGAGTGCACATCACCATTCTGTGTAAAATCCGTTCAGCAAAAATAAAAATTGCACCTTGAAATAGCTAGTGCATCATATGAAATAATCTTACCTTATAATTTGTGAGAGATAAAAAACGAGGTTTTTAGTGATTAAATACTTACATTTAAATTAAAGTTAACTAAATCTAAAAATGTAAATTAAACCCTGTGTTATTATTAGCCACTGATGTATTGGTATTTTTACCAAAAAATAATTTTAATGTTTACTTAAAGTTTACTATACAAATTCAAGCAATTGTAACTATAAAATACCTAATATTTTATTTTTTTAAATCCTTAGAATCAAGTGCAAAATATTTGCTATTAAATCTTGCGATTTTTAGCCAAAAAAGAGACTAATATCAGTCAAAAGTGAATGAGACTGCAACCAATTCACAAGGAAGTAAAACTTAGTACATATGTAATGTAATGTCTTATTATTACTTTACTTTATTATGTAAGCAAATTCATGCGATGGATTTAATTAAGCGTGGAATGTCCAAAGTTCACACGCACCACGCCTTGTGATAGAGGAAAATGTGTTAGCAGTATAAGCGTCTCTCCACTTCATGATATTAACCTGATGGATGAAGAGAGAGGGTGAAGAAATAAGATGTTTTTCACTATCCTATATACGGGAACGCACCCGTTATGCGCACACAAAAGCTGTGAGTTAATTTTTTATCCATTTCCATTCAATTTCATCGCGATTACCATGCTCTGGTGCCATTAATGACAATGCAGAGCAACGCATTTGTGGAATTGAATGTGCTCCACTGGTACGTAACGATGAAATTATTCGGAACACATTCCACTCCGCGCTTTTTAGCTCAAGAAATCAAATTAGAATGGTGCACTACGAATTCAATTCTTTTAAACGAGGCCTTCCGTTTTTTTCTTCGATTTTGTAGGATTACTGCATCGCACAAAGTGATTCACGCGATTGTGGGGTGAAATCGAAAAGTCCCTCTTTCAACTTCTGTTTCCCTTGGCGAAATAAATTCTTTCCAAGACGGAAAATAATCCTATCAAAAACGTCTCCCTTCCTTATTAACTTATAAATTTAACTTAAACTAGAATTGACTCAGCTGCTAGTAGCCTTTGAATTAATTATCACCAGTGTACCACCCAACATCAAAATTACTGATAGATGGATAAAATATGTTATGCAATAATCTATAACTCATAAAATAGTTGACCCCGTAACGAACTTAATTTTTGGACGGGCAGAGACTGGCAATTTCAGAACTGGGGAATCAAAAATAATTGCTGGAATCATAATTCTAATAGCGAATGAAAAACACTTTCTTGGAATTGAATTCAGCTTTTCCTGAGTTTTTTTTCTGTAGGAAACATGAGATAACTGTTTTAATTGCTTATCATTACAGTGCCTACAAAAAGTCTACCTATATCATATGTGTTTTCAAGTATGTATCCACTCTAATAGGAGTTTCCGACCGGTAGGAAACGCTCAAGCACAGGAATGGAAATTGACGGGAAAGGAGGATGGGTAACGAGAACAACGTAATGGGTCAGCATTAACTTGTTCTTAAAGAAAAGGCGCCTAGGGGACCAAGAATTAACGTCCCATCTGACGGATGGAGAACTGTACTTGAATCCTCTCTACAAAACTCTCCTGTAGGGGTCGGTGTACCAATGACATAGGTATACGTTCAGCTACCGGAATTCGAGCTCAGACGCTCCTGATTAGCGGCTCATAACCAGTGCAACAACCTGGGTATTACTACCTATGTGGCTGAGTAATTGAATATATATATTATGTAGTAATGTATAGCTTATGTGATATATTTAGACACATAACGTATTTGATTACCTTATTATACCTATACTGATGATTACCTGTATTGATGATCTGTGACCTCTTATATAATCTCTCCCTCTGTTTTTCCTGTTACCATAGGGTTTTAGGAATGGAGCCATTATTAACAGAATTGTTAATTGTTGATCAGCCTTGTTCTACATCTAAAATGTATGGAAAAAATTATACTGAATGGTAAGCAATGTTAAATGTTCTATTTAAGAGGAGGGACTGATTCTTTCTTTCAAGATGTTATCACTATGTTTTATTATATGCTACATTGGTGCTCAGATTGATAATTGAGAACGCGTCAAAGACATGAAAAATATACGTTAGAAATTTGTAGGTATACATTTATGGGGATGTAGGTGTGTGCATGACCTGTTACACAATTCCCTCCGTAACTGAATGAAACATATGCTTTGGAGACTATAAAATTCCTTCCGCATCTAAATGAAAATATATATTTAGGAGACTGAATGAAAAAAGTTGATTCTCGCCTTTAATGATTGATGTCATTCTTTGTTGGAACATTACAACGTGTGACAGATATAAGTCATTGAAAAAATAGGTGTGAAAAATTATCTATTCGATCCTTCTCACGGTCGTCCCCAAGATATAGTTCATTTAGGACGACGGAATGCTAAACTATTACTTTCAAATAACAACTTATCTCCTAGTAAATAAATTAGATTATTATAAAATTATAGCATTATAACTCAGGAGCACTTCAAATAATTCCTCGCCTTCCTCATGTAAACAGATGAGTGAATGAAACCGGAATTATTGAACTGTAAGGTAAATTTTGGACATATTTTTTTCCCATTTTTTCAAAATGTAATTAATTCGTTTATTTTTGATACTCGTTATGCCAGGTTTCGGGATATCTCAATAATAGAATTTATTTTGGGATTCATAGGCTGTACGCAAATTCCAAATATTAAATAAATATTAATTTTGAGTAATCTATTTTAAATTGTAAGCTGTATTTTAATTCAAGATAAATATTCAAAACCATTGCTTTATTTATAATCTCAACTGCAATGAACTGAAACCATTTTGTTCCTCGGCTGAATCCAACCTTATTTTATAATTTTCGTTGCCTTGCTGGATATATGTGTAACTTCTTTCAAACAAGGTATTATACACATCACAATTGCATCATTTACCTTTGGTAATTAAAATTCATTATAATATAGGAAAAACGTTGAAAAGATTTATCATATTTTAGGAGTCAGTTATGACATTATGAAACCGTGAAATATGCGAAAATAGTTCGGAAACATATCATTGATTTCACAACAGAATTGAAACTCAGAATGTTGTAACTATCCCGTTAGATCACGCTGCATTTCTTGTGACGTGGGCTCTTGGTACACCATTATTTCGGTGGGATGATCGGACACCCTAAGTGGAAAAATTGTGTATAATTTTTACCCTTTCCATTATTCACACACAATTTATACGTACTCCGTTACATTTAATAAAGGTGGTTCTACTCTTTATTATTGTCTCTGAGCTACATTGTTATTCATTTAGTTCTTTTTACGCTGAAATGCATTCTGCACTTTAAAAGCAGATAATAAATGACGTGGTAAGTACCACCGTATTTTCGGAGCACAAGTACAAAATCTTCGATACGTATGTCACAGTTTAAGACGCGAATATGTACACACACCACGACAATATGAGAAACACTACAAAAAAGATAAATAGCAACAAAAAAGAGCAACTTTGTATGATCAATCCTTCGTTAGTGTAGTGTGGTGTTGAACACCGTAAAAGGAAAACTATTTATCTTGGCTCACAGATAAAGGAATATTTAAAGGTAAAATATTTATATATTTACGAAGGTACTCGAAATGTGAGGTTCATGATTTGAGCCAAAGCTAAAATATGATGAAAAAAATAATATTGAGGTGTCTAAACACCTTATCGCACTAACGCAAGGTTAATTTCATAATGAAAAAAATTCCTTTTTTCATTAAAAATTTAATCAAAGCTCAGAGCTAATGCGCTTGTATATGAAACCAATCTGGTGAAAACTACAACTCCCTAGCAATCTGCAGTTGTACAATCCGAGAGTATGATTTTTTGGCCATGGTATAGCACCGGCTTTCACCGAATCAATTATTCCTCAGGCTATACCACACTTTGCCTAAAGGGTATATGGGCAGTTGGGTACTCATAACCTCCATTTTTGTACCTTTTCCGCACTCAAAGGTGCTTAAGAACTGGAAGAAGCTCTTTGAATGGGGTTTCAAAGCTAAGGTGGAAGGATGAGTGGACGTCTGTATAAGCCAGTTGTTGAACAAAATATTCCAGAAAGTCCACAGTGTTACGTCACATCTAAGGACGGAACACCGAACTTTGCATGCTCTTTTAATTGCATGCAAGTAGCAATTCTAACAAAATTGGTGGCGTATTTCGAATCCGGTTTCAGTTACCCAGTACAAGATATAATTTATGCGTTTCTTTTGTTCAGGATTTAGTCTGATAGTATAGGTTTCAACACATGTACTTTCAATCGCCCTACTTTCCTCATTAACACTTTGCTAAATTATGATCCCTGAGAGCCAAATTTTAAATTCTGTGTAGGAGATTTACGTTCATTATTATGTTGCCATTGCAGCTTTTGAAATTACTACGAAGGAAGGAGTTACATATGTAGGTGGAAGTAAAAATAATATTTTAGTGATGGGGAAAATATATAAGAATTGGAGAGTGTCCCTTCAATTGTTTGACAAAAAATGATTTTTGTGGCACTTTCATCTTCAATTCCAATAGCTTTCACTGCGTGATTTTTACTTTCTTTTCCATCCAATCGCACACATTTCTGTGAAAACCTCATGCCATTCTTTTTGTCGGGAACAGAAGCAGATTCCACCCTCATATTTTCCCGTGAGATATTTTCTTGCTCGAAACAATTTCATTCATCCGTTAATTTCTTTCATCTCATGCATAGCTTTTTTCTATTACTTTGATCTTGGATAAAACTAAACCAAACGTGAGAAAATTTTTCTCACGCCCTCATTCCTTGTGAAGATGAGATAAAATTTTATCAGCTAAAGCGTTTTTTAAGAGAATTCTCTTATATATTCTTTCCTTTCTCTCTTCTGAATATATTCAACTATAATCCCGTTTTCGACATATCTTGCCAAAAGTTTCTTCAACTAGAAAAAATATCGATGTGTTTGTACTAAAAATAAAAAAATTCTTTGAATAAAAGACAGTCTGTACATACAAGTGCAGACACCTGAAACTATTTATCCCATTACATTTTTTAGCATCTCAAAGATGAACGTTAAAGTGATGGATGCTTTGGGTATTGTTAGTTACGGTTTATAGTAAGCATAAATAGGATGCAGAAAATGTGTCGGGCTGAAAATGACAGTTGTAATTACTGCTTTTTCCACGATCTTCAGATTTAGGTAATCAAAGGGAAGAGCTATCAAAGTTCCCCTTTAATGTTGACATCTGAAAGCAGGAAACTAATCTGGAAACTCATAATTATGCAATTTCACGCTTCCTTACTAATAAAAATACTCCACATCGAGTAATCATGTAAGACGGGACCTATTTCTTTTGCCATAGCATATGCCGATGCTAACTTCATAGATACTTGTCCTTTTAATCAGGCCAAATGCTGGAATTTTTCGATCTGAAGGAAAGAGGTGAATTTCCATGGTCCATTATAAACACTGAATAAAAAAACACCCTCAATGCGGGTTTTTTTATTACTGTAACGTGTATTTAAAACATTTTTTGCCTATATAACGAGATAATTCAGTCCACGATATTATTTTACGGTTTCAAAATTCTCCGAATACTTCAAGCATCCCTCGGGGAACTTTTCCTTCAAAAACCGTAGCCCGCTTCTTGGAATGAGTATTATTTTGAGAAAAACATCAACTTTAACATTAACTACGTTAAAAAACATTAACGTTAACTACAATGAGAGAAAAAATTTCAAATATTTTCATGGGATAAATTAAACAGAAAATGTGACTGACAAAATAACTGCTTTTATGCACTAATGGCAATATTTTTTATGATTTTGTACTTTTCTGCCATTTTATTGATGCATTATGCGCGAAAAGTGATAGGAAAATTATTTTAGAGGCACTTACAATGAGGCACTTTATCAATTTTTCGTATCAATTTATATTATTTTCTTGAAAAAATAGCCGCACAAATATTCCGGTACATAATTAATTTTTTAATCTATAGCTCAAATATGAATTTACTTACATTATACTATTCACATTAAAAATACTGAAAAATACAAAAGATAGCAATTGTAAATCGGGGCATTGTGCAGCTGCAGATATCAACCACAGGTGAATTGAATTTATTTAAATGTTCCAATCGATCGCTCCTGCCTTCAAAGCTAATATTCAAATGCAAATTCTCAAACTTGTACGAGGGATGTTTCTTTCTTAGGCATTTCATATCTCATAAATAAGTCAATTATTTTGCCTTTATGCTAATTAAAAACTGCATATAACCACAGACAATCGTTAAACATGCAGTTGAAGTCGATGAAGGGTCACTAGATCAAAAACAAAGTTTAATTTATAAAATGTACCCACTTAAATTAGGCAAGCAAGAGTAGCAAGCCCCCAGGCTAAGAGCTGAGAAAAAATATTTGAAAGTCATAATCCTTTGCGGTAGCAAGAGAAAACCCTCGGGAAATCATGCAGTGAGAGAGCACAGAAAGAGTTTTCAAGGCTGGAGGATCCGTCGCCAAAACGCACGCGAGCTCAACAGACAAACAGTTCGGCATTCGCTTTTTTTCCCCTGGGTCTCTTGAGGAAGCAATAGTGGAACTGCAAGGGAACCCTGAGAGTTCTTCTAATGCGGACTCCGGTTACTAGATTTGTTAGCCTTCTTTTTTTTATGTTTAGACGAAACCAGGGTCTTTACTTTCAGAGCCTGCAGTTGAATTTGCATCGGATTCTTCACTCGGCTTGGCACTCTTTACGGCAGAGTAGAAACTCCGTCCGTCACCCAGATAGGAGAAAAAAGGCACACCACTTCACTACGTCGGTGCAATGCGATAATATTTCTTAAATATGACCCACAGAACAATATATCATGTGCAGTGCACCGAGCAACAAAGGTATGCTTGGCTTGTGAATGGAAAGCGAGGTATTTGCATCTTTAAAAAAAAACTTAAACATTCCTCGAGATAGTTGATGCTTTTCAGTTGGCATCGCGTCATCAGGGAATAAGACGATTTGGAACACCTAGAAATGGTATGTTTTCTAGTAATAAATCAAGTAGTGTTATCATTGTAGCATCACTTTATTCAGGTCGGCCACATCAAGAAAAGGTAGCTTGCAGGTTAATGCATGCTAGTTCACTGTTCTGGAATCTCGCTTTCCAACCGTGGGTTAAATTTCATCCTTCAGCACATCACTTTATTCCATCTTTTCAGCACGTTGTAAAATGCAGTCATAAACAGAAGTGAAACATTACTGAGACAAAAATTCGTAGAAACATGAAAAATATGCATGCAAATCATTTTTGGATGTTTTCGGTTGCGTCTTTACCTTTCCCAAGGGAAAATGAGAACTTGACTCTTCCTTGGGAGAGGTAATGCGTTTGTGTTTTTCACATATTCCAGCTTCTATCTATTT
Organism: Platycnemis pennipes; assembly: GCA_933228895.1. Lineage (NCBI taxonomy): Eukaryota > Metazoa > Arthropoda > Insecta > Odonata > Platycnemididae > Platycnemis > Platycnemis pennipes. The sequence continues at coordinate 106,275,854 of OW121854.1, read as the reverse complement.
TTCATCTATTCAAGTGCTCTGTCATTTGTGTTTGAGATGGTCTCAAATATTGAAGCAAATTTTTTTTTTAAATGCATCTGCATCTGGTATATTCAGATTTTTCAAAATTATTCCCAAATAAGGTTCCAAGGGTAATATTAACAAAAGATTATAATTGCGAGAGACCAGTCTAGAATACGCTTTGCAGAAATGTTTTAGTTGACCAACAACTTCTTCTATAATGCGCATGAAATAAAAGCGTAATTTAGGCATCATTTCTCATGGCTAAAAAAAATCGATAACTTTGCGAGGAAGAGGTTAGATAATTTTTTAAAAAAACGTAGGGGCCACGAAAAGGTAGGTATGTGCCTTGTTTGTTGGGTGAAACAAAATCATGACTCTTATTAGTACGTATCTTATGACCTAGAAAACTGTTTTAAATAAATCAGCAAACTAGCTCGGTGTATTTGGCTTCGGTGCCTTCTTATTGAATTTTCGGTTACATTCTTGAGGCACTTGCTCATTTGTATTCGAGGAAGACCGACGTTTTCCTTCAAGCACCGTTTATTTAGTGGTGTGGTCAGAAGAACGGAGTATGCTAATTTCCTTGTCGTCCAACTTAATTCATTCTGTATATCGTATCTATGAACTGAGACTGACCAGGCATTTCACCATATGAAAATTTTCTTGCTGGGTAATACTATGCTTCCATCATACCCCACTGCATTCCTGAAACTTCTCTTCGTGGAAAAATATAAGTATGCTCAGCCTCTCCCAGCCAAGCCTGGTGATTGGTGCACCAAAACGCTCCCCTCGCTTGGAGCATGAAGCGTACAAACAACTTACAAGCAGGTCTACCCCACAAATTTTTTGTGCCCGCACACCGGAAAATAGTGTTTTTTCTATTTTTCCTTCGTACAAGCCCTCGATTACGGCATTCTTAAATTATACTGCTCCACTCCCCCCTGTTTAGGTTTTCGATGACCTTTTTTGCCTTATCCCTCTTTCCTACACATCCCCCCAAAATTTTCATCCCCCGTCCTAATTCTACAGTACACCTTTCCGCCACACGGAGAGCACCCTCAATATTCTCGTCCCCAACAATGCAATTTTCACCGCTTCACCTTTCCCCACTACCATATCCCCATGGAAAGAGACGGTTCCCCCATCTACTCTTTCTTCTCTTCCCGAATCCCCCCGACCCTTTCATTCTGCAGCGGCAAAGGGCCCCACTCCCTCCTCTTGCTCTCTCTCCGACTGAGGACCCTCCTCCGGGCCCTTTTTCACGCCTTTCCCTATTCCCTCCTTCTCCCTTACGCTTTTCAACCTCTGCCTCTCAGGCTCTTCCTTACCCCCATTCTCCTCCCACGGATCCTTTTATGTTCCCTCGCTCCACCCCCAAGGAGGTTCCTCCTTTTGCTCTTTTCATTATAAAGGATTTTTATCTGACTGGGTCCATGGAGGTCCGTTGCCTCTGGGAGAAATTATGCGTGGGTGCCCCGTGCAAGATGGGGAAAGGGCCTTTTATCGCGTGATCGGGTTAGGAGTCTGGACCACTAGGAGTGGAGGGGCTGTAAATTGCTTCCGAAGTGGACGGAGCACACAGCCACGTGATGGGACCAAGAGTCGTCAGTGGCAGGTGGCCAGTATTAATGATCTTTAGTTGCCCAGAATGACCAAGAATTTACAAATGTTAATTTTGTTCAATTTGTTTGCTCACGATCGTGTAGAAAATAAAAATAATATAAAAATCATTAATGAATCGTATAATACTACTGTCTAACTCATAAAATTTTAATTTTTACAATTAGTTTAACATGAGACACCTTGTACAAAGCTTTTTTTGAAATCGGGAAATATGCCATCCAATGGAATATTATTTATAAAAACCAGAAGCTTAATTATCGTGAGAAAAGAGTGCAAGTTGAGTGTTACATGATATTCTCCTACAGAAGCCATGTTGAATATTTTTCAATTATCCAGGCTATCTAGGTGTCCCATGACTGAACTGACAATTATATGTTCCAGGACCTTGCATGAAATGGATGTGAGGGATATAGGTCTGTAGTTGGAATGTTGTTCCTTGCCACAACTTTTAAAAATGTTTTTTCCAGGCTGTTTTCCAATCCTTGAGTACGACAAAGTGTAGGGGCTTAAGTGTTTACGATTGATTCTGACCTAGCTTATATATCTTTTAGGACCCTTAAGTAAAATTAGATGGTGAAATATGTTTTTCTCCACCCTAAGTCAATGTTTGTAAAAAGATGAACCAATCTGCCTAAAAAGAGTCTTCTAAAAAGAGTTTGGTTAAAGCGGGAGTAATAATATTAAATTTGATTTATGTGTTGTCATGAACAACGGCACTGAAATCAGAGATCGTTGAGTAGCATGCTAACGCTTTAGCTGAACGGTCATTGCATAAAACTGTCAATCCTGGTTCTAAGCGTTTCATTCAGGGTCTGTCGGTCAATAAATCGATTACCCTGAATCTCATTTAAAGTCTTGGAACCAAGCTCTCCAGCTTCCGGGATCCAGTTCACCGCCCTTTCTACTTCCATCTTTGAATGTTCCGATGCTAATTGGCTCTACACATCATTGTGACTTACCGCCTCTCTCCCTATCTCTCAAAGGCACCCCTCACCTCCCCACTCCCATCCCTCCTACCTCTAAGCTGACTTCCTTTTAGGGGATGAAATGAAATACTGTGTTCTGTAAATTTAATGAAGTTGTACACTGTACCAAGAAATTGAGAAATATAATTCCACCTCAAGTTCTTTTGGCACTGTCGATTCGGCCAACTTTCCAGCAAATGATGAGTACAATAATTACCAATTCGTTTCATCTGAGTCTGAGATTGCGACTTTGTAGAAGATATTGATGAGATGCTGCTCAACCGGTGGAAGTTGGATGGTCATGGAACACTAGTAAAGGCTGCCAGAAAAATCTTTCATATAAAATTCTGCTATAATCTTGCATACTTCCTTGCTTTCATCATTCCATTCGTGTTCTGGTAAATGTCTCCATATTTCCAGACTTTACCAAAAATATCCGTTCTATTGTCTCCTTCAAGACACCCTTGACACTAATCAAATACCCTATTCACCGACTCAATCTGTCTTTGAGTTTTATGATTAATACTCATTATTTCCCTTTGATTTCCTAATAATCATAAAAGCGACCAAAATGGAAATGGTGTTGAGTGGATGTGATAAGAAATATGCGATGTCAAATTGGAAACAAAATCTTTAAGAATTAATATTATGTGTGACATAAATAAAACTTGATGGAAGAAAGGAGTAACCAATAATCTGAAAGATTGAACAGGGAAAAGAGTTGCATCAGAAGGAACATCACCATACATTTGCAATTACAACCGTGGTCCTATATGTTTACTAAATTGTAGTTTTCTTTTTATGGAATGTGACGTACATTTACTATAAACAATTCACATGCATTCATTTGCCTTGGAATGCTACCTATCAAGACCAAATACTAACTCTTTTTGTCTGATTTCCATATTCGACCCTTTTAAGCAAGTGTCCATCAGCAGGTAATTCCAGTTATTCAGGGGCCGGGGAGGAAAAACCAGGACCCTGGAAATTGCCACGGTGGACGGCGTGCGTTAGGAGGTTCGTTGCACTTCCCAACCTCCTTTGCTGCCCTTCTAGAGATTTTTGCCGCTACTGGTAGCCGCAAAGAAGGCTTGGAGGGGCGGGGTAGGCGCGATAGCAGAAGAGAAAATACAGTAGTCCTTTGGCTCTCAACGAAAGCGTGCGCGCTTCACGCCACGTTGTATACCTAAAGTTAAAATTAAATTTGCTTGCTATTCCAACCCAATATTGTTATATATTGAAATAGTTCTGCATTAAGTTTCCCTTCAACGGGCCTGCGTGGACAAGTCTCATCCCCACCGGCTTTAAGACCTGGCGGCGAGCGCGAGACATCTCACTCTTTCAATAACGATCATGAAATAGACTAAAATTTTAGTTTTTGTTTTGCCATTTTCCCCATTTTTCAAAGAGCTGTTCCTTAACAATTATGAATAATATTCTTGTATAAAATTTGTTTGAGAATATCTACTTTATCAGTTGTTCTTTTACGGCAATAAATTTTCCTGAATAAGTCTTCAGAACAAGGCTGTAAAAATGAATCATTCCGTCATACACTTAATGATACAATCACGTGATATTTCCTAATTGAATTAAGTACGTTTTACTTACCAACCAATTCCTGATAGGTTCGGATAGGATAGGCAGCATGTGAATGGGTTTATGAAGTGACAAACACAGCATTCTGATTGTTCATCTACTTCTACATCTACATGATACCCTGCAAGCTACCTCGAGGGTGTTTGGCAGGAGGTGAAGATCACCAATTGCTGCCAAATCTTGAATCTTCGCCTATTACGTATAGAATAAGGGAAGTTTACAAATTGAGACCTGTTGCATCCAAGAATATTAAAACCTTACTATCAATTGAAAAGTGGGAGATAATTCAAGGATGCAATTTCACTGACGATATATTATTATCCTTTGTTAATTTGAAATTACAAACGTTGTTATTGAGATGGGTCGATTCAAATCCCATTACCGATTCTCAACTTTTAATTCTCAATTATATCGACTTCTTTGAATAATAATTCTTAGTTTGAGATTCTTAGTTGAAATGCTACTTACTAAGCCAAGAATAGCAATACATCTTTATTTATGGAAGGATACTCCACAACGAGTGAATATTATAGGAAATGTAGGGTAGGACATTCAAAATATAAATTTTTATGTGGACACAAAATATGCTGACTTCTTTTTTACCCATGCTGATAACACCCGAAACATTCAAATAGCATATTTTAACATCTCAAGGACAGCACCTTTCACTTTATTTTCCAAAAATTCCATCCTGATAAGTGTTCAATATTTACTCTTTCACTTCTAAAAGGTGTTATTTTATTCGAGAGAACCAGCATATTAACTCTTTCAAAATCAATTCTCTTACGTTTTGAGTTACATATCTTTCAGCTGAGCTAAATAGCCATTTCCTAAACATAGTAGATAGGCGTGTGACATGAAGTTTTTTGCTTATGCTCTTAGCCTGGAATAGAAGAAAGAAGCTTTCCAGTCATTGGGAGTAAAGAGTATGAGAGCAGTCATCTTTGATACGCAGGCAACTTTTTCTGCTCCAATTGCTTTTCGTTTAGGATCCCTAGGTTTTTTTTTTGAAATACATCAATATAACTCAACGTAATGCATGCAAAAGGCCCGTCAGAATGAAGTGTTTATGCTAGATCTGGCGTTACATTTGCTACTTAAATAGAGCCTACATTTGAAGGCCGTGAATTATTTCGACCTACATGCTGTATTTTAAGGCATTCCAAAAAATAAGACACAGAGATGGTTCAACTCCAGATTATCTCTATTCCAAATCTCGAAACGGAATCTGAAATCCCATTTCGAATTCAAACCATATATTTTCTATAGTGCCCTAAGTACTATGTATGGATAATTGGATATTATTACTTCCAAAGTAGTTCGAATATAGCAACAGTGACCCAATATTTTAAAAATACGGATTCGAGGATTCGAATGTCTCATTACTCGTTAGGCGTCATTTTGGAAGTTTTGCTTCGGGAAATTCTTGTCCATAGTTGACGCAAGCAGAGTATTGGCTATTGATGAGATCAATATGGAAGTGATTCCAAATTCAAACATTCTGCAATAAATTCAATTGGCAAGCTAGTTTTCAAATGCAATCAGCGAGTACGGACGGCGTCAATTGTATTGCATCGCTAGTAATTTTACCATTTGATTATTAATGGAAAATTATTTTTGCATACTTTTTGTTTCCTGCTTAGCACGGAATGAAAATCAACCGTTCACTGGAAAGCTAGTTTGGAAGTACGGTCGAAATTGAAATCGATTATTCCTCTTTTGAAGTATTAGATCTTGATTCCAATCCCTGGCATGGAATCAACGAATCGAATTGACCTATCACTGATTTTTACAAGCAAAGTATAAACGTTCGAACTGTGTGCTTCAATACCTTGCCCCTTCATGAGCTCTGTTATTTTCATGACCTTTCACAGTGGAGTCATATAAACCCGGAGTACGTCCCTATTTACGTTCACGAGCCCTCCTCTTGGGAGCTTTCTCGAAATCCCTGACGGATTTCGAGATGAACGGTTAGCGAAACACCTACGTCGTGGGACGCATAGTCAAGGCTTTGGCCATATAGAGGGAGGAGGATATATCAGGTTAAGAATATAGGATGTGTGGACCGAAGGTAGTCTCGGAAAGGTAAGCCGTGAAGTTTTAGTGTTGGCAGTGGTGGGATAAAAGGGAGGGTGATATTGGGGACGGACGAAGCGGTAGGGACATTAACCATCGAGTTGGAGGCAGTGGTATCAGTAGTCAGGTGGTGGATATTTTTATATCCGCCGAAAAGCGTCGACTCCCTGCGTGAAGTCGTCTCAAAGTGCAAAGACGAGGATAGCATGGGGTAATTGTAGCTTACGTGCGAAGACACACGGAATGTGAGGACGTAAAACTAAGAGAAGAACAGGGTTAGCTAGGGGTAGGCTTGAGGCGGATAGCGTGGAAGAGAACGGCTAAAAATATACAGAAGGAAGGTGGAATAATAATGTATTTTTCCCGATTCCGTGGGGCACTCTCCCTTTCTACCTCTCCACCAAATATATTTCTCCCACTCGGAAATCCAAGTAAGAAGGACTTGGCAATGCGAAACGTGGCGTAAAAGGTGGTTTAGGGGTTGAAAGCGGGCATGAGAGATTCAGTGGGGAAGGAATAGAAGGATAGCTTCTATATCCCTTAAACGTTGGTTGAACGTACAGGAGAATAGAGAAGGAAAGGTTGCGGAAGATATATGTATCGTTTGGAAACGGTGGCAGTCTAAGCAAAAGTAAGTGAGGTTTTCAGGTGCATTAAATGGAGTTAAAAGTGAAGAGACCGATACAAGCACAATTTTTGAACAGTAACGTCTAGAAATCAGCAAGAGTAAAATAAGATGTTGCCAGTGGAAGTGAATAAATGTAAGGTTCTTAATTTTTCGTCATTATTATCGAATGTGTACATAATTTTGTAGTTTTGTCTATGTTAAACAATTTTTTCACATGCTCCAAAAATATCCTCGACCGAAATTATTTTTCGATTTTTATTGCTCTCATAAAGAAACATACTGTAAGAGTTAGGCCAAATGCATGTCCCTTCTAACAAGGTTTTTAGTTCCAACTGGTAATAGGCTTTATACCCTTGAACTTCTCCCAATTACTAATGTGATTTTCCGATCTTTTTCATACATTCTTCGTGGGCACGTATAGGGTACCTTGCCATTTCAATTCTTCCTCTGAAACCTTTTTATCATCAAGAAATGTGGTTAACTTAACGGTCAGGTCGTAGTGGTCAGACCAGGTCAGCTATTCACAATCTGCGGGTTGTTTCTCGTTCAAGAAAGACTTCCATCTCTCACCCCCCATCAGTTATCATTTATTTCAACCTCAATTTTCTTATGTGCTTGCTTCTCTATTAGGGAGGAAGACTGGTTTGGGAGGACTCAGGAAAATGAACTGTGTAAATGGAGAATATTTAAAATAATGGTGGTAATGAAATAATAATTTAAAATGTGGGTGAAAAGGTGTGGATTTGATACTGGACGGGAAACGGGATGCTGCAATTCACGTGACGCGCAGTAAAAGTACTGCGTGGTCATATTATCATAAAAGTGACACAAAAGTGGCATAAAAGCATTACCTTGACTGGCGTTTAAATCATGGTTCTTTGTAGGATATGCTACATGGAGTGAAGCAAGTATGGGTGATATGAAGGGACATAAATACTGTTGGGTAAATTCTTGGGTTAACTAAGTGGTTCAGAAATTCCTCAGAATTTTAATACATTTCATAAGCAGGAAACTGTAGACCAAATGATTTAAAACTTTTGCAAACTTAACAGTCTACGAGGTATTTAGAAAATGTTGATTATGCATAAATGCATAACCTGCCTTTAGATAATTGACATTTTCTTTCACTTTTGCTTTAGGAGTTGGCAAGTCATCTTTCTTGGCAGGTAATAAGACTTTAGACCTGCAACATATTTTCCTCCAATGAATCAAATCTACACTTAAAGTTAAAGATTACCTTCATAGGTACTGCCAATGCCACTCTTACTCGTACTTCCAATAACCGGTATTTTTACATATAAGATTAATAATGGCAAAAAAATCTGAAGAAAAATTTCTTTAAAAAAGTTTGTTCTGTAAACCCAAAAGTGGATTTATAAAGCTTAAAGAAATATTTTGAGGTTCTTATAGACGCAACGATTAGAACTTCACAAGCTACATGTGGCGCCTGCAGTGTCATACCTGACTCTGACTCATATTCCGCGTCAGATGACTTTATGTTATATAAAGCCCTTGCCTCAGGGCCACTTGTAAATTATAAACTGGAAACTGGAGTATACCTCATTTTCTTAATGGCGTAGTGTTGGAAGCTATGATCAGAGGAATTTAAGTAAAAATAAGGCTGGTAATCTCAAAGATTATCTTCGCCAAAGTTAATTCCAAAGTGTAGTTTGGGATTGTGGCTTAGTTATCTGAAAGACATTGCTGCAAAAGGAGATAACCTGGTTGCTATTTAGAGGGATCAACTACTACTTTTGCATATGACAGGGCAGTATTCGTGAAGACGTGTCCGTAACATAAATTGAGCTGCTATATCTAACTTACTATACGTTAAGTCGGAACTAGAAGTTGACTCAGAATTGTGAAAGGTTTTCCTTAAGGCAAGGTTAGTTAGTTGCCGAATACGGAAGACGTTCAGCTTCAAGAATTATACCATGCGAAAGAAATTAATATTATTAATGATAATGAAATATAATATAATATAGGTAATACAATCTACTCCCTGTAACGCACGGGATAGAAAATGATTCACCCTGACATGAATACGAGACCCCGGCAGGGTAAATAGATGAGCCCTTTCAAGAACACATTTACTATGTTTTAGCTGAATATTTTCTGTAGGTACTCGTTTTTATTCGGTGATTTGTAGATGATACTACGAAAACTCAAAAAATATCTAATTTATCATTACTATTATTTATTCGCCAAATATAACTCCAGTCGTGACTTTAATTTGAACGAAGGCAGAATTTATAAATTATCTTTTCCCAACGTAATGGAAGACCCAACAACCCTCTACCCCACTGTCGATAGTGGATGATACAGTTCCCACGGCCCTTCCCCCTTTTTGCGTTGCGTAATTTATTGTCGGCCGCGAACGGGAAATCATTCCTACTTGATAAATAATATATGCTTACTGAGCGACAATTGTTATGGCTTATCAGTCAAGCTAGGTGCATACGAATGTCAAGGTCTTTGGGGAGTAGTTTACTTAAAACTTAACGTAAACTTTGAGCTCAACATTGTATATGAACGGTTTTCAGTCGAAATTTGCTCGAGAAGAGGCATGAGTGCCCTAATTGCCTCCGCAAACATAGTGAAAATTTACTGCAAATCACCCTTTACTTTTAAAATAAACGCAGGAAAACCCGCAAGTGCTTTCAAGAGTTCCTCATCAACTGAGCCGAAGGAGTACGTTGCACATTTAACTTTATCTCATGGGGCATTCGATCCATTCCTGCACCCAGGGAGAGGCGGAATTATAAAAAAAAGAAAGGTTGATACCTCTTTCTTCGGAGGAGGAAGTGGTGTAGGTGGTGTTGGGAGTTAGAAGGAAAAGCCTGATCTCGTTTTGCGGCGGAAAGCCAAGGCCGAGAGACTTCCCATTCAGCCCCACGCGGGGAAGGAAGAACGGACTTGATAGGGTGGCCGTTTGCTTTGCCATGCAACGTGCATCCACGCGCAAGATATATATACCTGCATAAAAAACAAGCGGGAGTAGAACAAATAGGTAGTACTAACACCGCTCTTGCATCAGCTCGCGCACAAAAAGGCATTAGACTTGCTCGCAGGCTCACACTAAAAAATTCGTTCACCTTGCGACACGTACACACAAACAGATGGTCCTTTTTTCAATCCCTAGCCCGTGTGGTTTACTTCGCCACTCTTATGTTGCCCTCTCCCAGAACACCTCTTCTTTTGTTTTCCCAGCCCCGTCAATGTTTCTTTTTTTTCTTCTTTATACACACTCCGACCTACCAGGAGGAGTAAACAGAGGCGCGGTTTTCTTCCTGAGCGCCGGGATGAAAAACTCTTGTTGCAGATAACGCTCGGTTGTGGACGGGAGCAAATGAGGGGCCCTACTCCCCCCTAATCCTAAGACCCTGCCCGCCCCTACCTCTCTTGCGCAGAGTTCCGAAGAGAGGAGGGTATTGCAAGGTACTGGGGGCTGAGTGGGGCAGTGGGTCGAGGGGGAGAAGGATCCGTCCCTATAGGTGGGTCAGTAGGGAACCCTGAGGGATTAAATGCACCGTCGGGAAAAAGGTCCGGGGCCTGCTTTAATCCCCAGATAGTTGTGAGAGAGCGGTGCGAAGGGAAAACACCATAAAGTTGGTATATTTTTCGATGGATCCATCCGGACGTTGACGGCGAGGACGTCTCGTTCCAATGCGGCAAAGCTTTCATTTCTTTATTTCATTTCTCTGCTTTCTGAAGCACCGCTATGCGATTCGTTACGGGTGAATTCTGTCAGCTGCCTACCGAGCGCCAAAATTCCATGGCCAGGACATTCTCCTCGTATTCATGATTGACAGTCGAAAAATCACGGTAGTAAAATGCCGAGTTCGCAGAAGAGTCTTTTATATTCTTCTACCGTGATTAACTCACGGGTCGTGGTAGCTATACTCTTCACATGGTGGACTGCGATTTCTGAGGTTGCGAGTTTTAATACCACCTTACGTATGGTATTTGAGTTGTATTTGGGTTGAGATTTTAGATAAGATGGTGCAATTTGATCTTGGCAGTTTAAGCTCTTAAAAACTGAAATTTACTAATCCGGCTTACAGTAAAGAGTAAAAGACTTTGCTTGAGATATAGGATAAATGACGTTGAATCGTGGAATTCGGATATCCCTTTGAGAGGGGATACCAAATTAGAATCTAAAACTCACAGTAGTTTACAGAGGTATACCTGTATAGAAGCATGTTGACGTAGTATAATGTTGACAATGATAATACTGTTACTATGAACACAAAACGCTGCCATTGGTCCTATAGGGTATTAAATTATTAAGTAAACGGAAGATTAATTTGTCCTTTCACTTATTAATATCTCCTCTTACTCATGGTGCTTGGTTGGGGTATTCTTCACAATAAAGCATCTCGGGTGTGTTGTGCGTCAATCGTTCAAGATTGATTCCAGTACGTAGCTTAGGACTCACTCGCAATGTAAACATATGTTTTTGCATTGAATTCGGGATAATTCCGTACGGAATCAATATCAACCAATTCCATCACACCCCCTCTGGTAAGGTAAAATAGTATTCATGCGGGATATCAGCTAATGAGGCATTTTTGTTCCACCAAAATTGAATGCATTGCCTTCTTAAAATTTGTAACGAGTGACTGACTACCCAAGCCGTATTTTTTCTCCTTTCACTTGAGCATTATTAAATATTTAAGCTACCTAAGTTGTACTTTACAATTAGGATGCCATTATAGTCAAATTAGCATACATTTTCCTTTCCATATTGTTGTTCAAAAAGCTAGGATATTATATACTGTATCGTATAATATATTATATAGTTGTTTCGTATTAAATTAATTTAAAGTACATACGATATAACCATTGGTAAAGCATTTTTATTCATTTTCTCAGTGGGTAATAGGCAAAGTGCAGTAATGATTTCTAGTTGATGAGGTTGATTTATAACGTCACCTACGCTTTCATAGATGAAAACTGGTGGTGCTGAAATACAATTTAGATAAAATGGGGAATGATTGGAGAGAAGTGAGGCTTCTTTAGTTTACTATCAAATAAAATGCACATGTGATTTATCGTATTTTTCCCATCGTTATTACTGTACTAGAAATTCTCTTCTCACAACCCTAAATTAGGTACCGGTGTTCCTTTATTTTGAACATTGCCGGGATTTGAATCCCAACATTAAGTATGATAAGCTTTTAGAATATCCTTCACACTGTAGAGGGCATAGGAGACATAGTAAACACCATAGAAGGCATCAAACAAAAGGAAAGCGGAGATGAATCATTCAAATCATGAATCAATCAAAAAAAGCCCTATTTTCATTAATAATCTACCCATATCGAATAGCTAATTATTGGTAATGCTTATAAAGAAATAGACTTCTCTGGTCGCATAAAGGCATTGACATTAAACCTGAAAGGGATGCGTCTATATTGCTGTTTTAAGGGTTTCTAATAAAGAAAAAGTTGTAATCGCATCCACGGATCACCCATCCTAGCAACCACTGTTCATAAATATTAATGCAAAGTCAATGATGAGCTATCTTTCCTTGAACTATATATGTTTGTATCAGATTTTCATTACATAGTCTAATTGCGGAATATAATGCTGGCGACGATTATTCTCGCATTGCATCTGCAGAGAAGCGTTTCTGGAGTGACTTGGGGCGACGAGAGGAGATTGAGATTGCAAAAAAATGATAGGTAAACAAAATTTGATAGCGTACGGTTGGAGAGAGGATTCGTTGCGGGAAGACGTTCCCAAAGTGCTCCGATGAAAGCAGCGGATACGCTGGGATCGTTGCAGAGGAAACAAAGCAAACATCGAGTCGCCGAGTGAACCCTATCGGGCGCGATGAAGGGGAACTTCGGAGGCAGGGGAGGAAGAGGACTGAGGACAGCATACCCTGGCAACGGCGGAAAAGGATTCGATCAGTCGGAATTTTCGTTCAATCCCTTTCAATGGATACGATGGCAGGAGGGGGGAAGCAAGAAAAAAAAATTACACGCCTCAAATCCAAATAAACCTAAATCCGAGGGATTCGCTCCCACTCCTGCTTTCGCAGTCCGATATTTCACGTTTGTCAACGGTGTCAGGAGACGAAATCTCAATTACTGAGGATTCTAGAACCACTCTGGCTGATTGACCTGTGGATTAAAAAGTTTTGATTGGCTCCCTTTCCCTTCCTGAGGATCTTTTATTACTCCCTCGGTAAGGATTCCAAGAAGATTAACTCTTTGCTCAAACAACTGCTCTCCTCAAAGTGGAGATCTTCCGACCACGGTTTTCATTAATACTGCAATAGCCGCTTAGTATTTGGAGTTTTACTTCTTTTACGTATGTACGCAAATAATTGAACAATTCATATCAAAAATGTTGAATGTATTATTAGTCCCGTTTCAAGCCTATTATTTTAGGTTTTGGAAAATATTAAAAATCCTACCATGAAGTCTATCGTGAACAAATGAACGAAATTTTGCGATTTTATGCGATTTTCCAGTTACTAACTTTAGTCTGTAAGATAAAGCTATGACAATATGTATTTAATTCCCTAATTATGGCTAAATTAGAGCTGATTTTCACTCAAAGATCGTAGCTACTGCTTTAGGTGGGTTGATTTTTATTTCATATAGATCTAATTTTTGCTTTTCATGCAACTTCATATCAGGCACACCTTATTGATGAAAAACAATTATATGATACTGATTATACTTCCAAGTCTAATTAAAAACAACTAATTTGCCAAGGAAACACGGTGACTGAAATACAGCCTCTTTCTAAAATAACATCAGAACGGATACTTTTTGCAATCGCATACAAACACTGGTTCTACGTAACTCAACCAAAAAATACCTATTCATCACTCCATGGAAAGGGGGTGATACTAAGCTGAGATGAACGCTGCATCAATTGCTAAACCGAGGATTGAAACCCTCAGCCGTCGGTTGCCACGCTAGCGCTTTATCAAGTACTACGGCCGGCCCCCTGCATACGATATCGGGGACTAAAAAAATAAGGAGAAGCCATGATTCACCAATACCAATGTTTTTACAAGGATTAATAATTCTACCTTTGAAATAAACTCACTTAGTTTAGCCTAGTGAAATAAATGATAGGTAGTATATCACCCTAATGTGAATTCTTAATGATATCTTCTGGTAGGGCAAGCAAAGTCAGCGCTATCTTAATTACTACCAAATTGGCATTTCAACGGCATTTTATTGTCGGCGTTGAAGTTTATCATTAGGTAGGTGAAAACGAAATCGATAACAAACCGTCGATTAAAGTAGTGGACAGTTTTTTTTCGAACATTATTATATTAAATTTCACTGCAGCACACCTAACTCTTTGCAAGCAGTTATATTTTCAAGTTCTCTATTTAAATAAAAATTGAAGGAATTATGTAATTACGAAGCACTCTTTACATACAGTCAACGCCGAAATTTATGCTTTCTAAAAGTTTGTTTTCGAATGTTTCAGGATATGCCAACAATAAATTCTCTTTATGCATCGTGAGGAAATAATTACAGCTAGATCAAAGTTAATTTTGATTTAATTAAGTTAATTTGATCAAAGTTAACCTTGTTGGTCAAAATATTTAGGAACGAAAATTTTAATTCGGTGAGGAAATCGGGGAAAAGACAAAATTGCCTCTGAGAAACTACGCCGTGAGACTGCTATTGTGTGACTCAAATTACAGGCACAAAATCTCCGCGTTATAAAAGCGTGATGTGACTACGCCGGCTGATGAGGTCTTCTTAATCCGCGAGGCTCTTGTACGATGATATCAAGGCAAGCAGTCCAGACCGGTGAATACCGGCGTAATTGTGGTCAGCCGCGAGGATAAAACTACCGATGCCAGTAATCCGCTTTAAGCGCTGCACATGGATGAAACAAATGGTAATTGCATTCGGAGATTATCCAGATCAACACTTCCTGCTGGTGGAAAAACTCAATTTCCGGAGATGAATTGTCCCGTGGAAAAAATAATAAAGTTTACGTTTTTTCGGTCAATCAAGGTTACGGTCAATTGATGGCTGCGTTTAGCATGAGAAAATTGCAGGAAAACTTTCACATAGGTACCGCTCACCAAATAAAATGCTTGAATATTTGTTTTTTTTAATGCTGTGCATAAATTTCATTTATAATGTTGTGATTTGTTTACCTATTCCTTAACATATGAATATTCATCTGAAAACAGTATAAATGTTTTGAGTAGTCTTACTAGCCATAATTTACTAACTCAACAGTTATGAATCTCTACAGCAGGTGACGGATATCCGGTTCCTGTAGTGGAAATAATATCAATGAATTTATAAACTAATTTTGAACATAAATACCCACCTTAATGATCTTGCCTAGAAATAGTGGTGAGCAGTAGAAACTCATATTATTTTATTCCACGAAAACAAAGTTGCTACTACATGTACTGCATTTAATCTAACGATCGTCACACACCCGCCCTCCAAGCGGCGTCTGTTCTTCACTGAAGAATTGGTGGAGAAAGTAACTTGGACCCTCCGTATCTTTCCTTTTCCTTGACCTATCTAGCATGGGTGGCAAGTTTTGACTGCTCCCGCTATGCCAGCTATAGGCGTTATAAGAACCCAAGTCTTCACGACAAGCACAAGCGACAAGATCACAGTCTTTGTTTAGAGAAGACAGAGATTGAGAGGAAAGTTTAAGTCTTCATTGAAGTAGACCTGTGGGGTAAGAGCATGGAGACGGAATATAGAATTGAGATACAAAGATGACGACAAAAGCTAATAAGGAAATGTTAAGTGTGATTTAAAATCAATGGAAGCATGCGGTTGAAATTATGAGATGGAAAAAAGTGGATCAAATAGCACAAAACATATCTTATTCTAATTCACACTGATGTCCTCAAAAATACATTTTATATGTTCCAATTTCTTCATTAATTCCTCATAATTTTTTCAAGGTGCAATGTAATAGATTGTATATGCATAGGATGAATTACCGAGAACTAATAGTCTCAGAAAGCCGTGCAAAAATGTTGTCGATAATTTTATTCGACTGTTAACGGATCATTGAAAAAATTTAAAAGACCTGCTACCTCTGAAATGAGGATTCCATATTAGAAAATTGCGATTTAATTCTGCGATGAGTTGGTATTTATCTCGTGAATTCAAATTCAATTCATTCTTTAGAACTTTCTCATATTCCACCCAGGTAATATAACACCATTGGATTGAGTTATTTTTACCGTCTAATTAATTACGTAACTACAACGTACAACTGAGGTCTAGGCACGTTATCATAAAGGTGTGTGTTCAAAGAGATCATCTAGTCCTTGAAATTTTATTCACATAATTAGACGTTCAAACAAGAGCCTATTACGGTAAGCTATTACAACTATGCAGCCAAGATTTAATAACTAACCTAAGGATCGCCAGGTGAATACATATTTACAACCCTGAATGTTTATAATCAATATTTTTTTCAGTTTTCCGTTGAAGGGCAAGATATCAATTAGATAGCATCCAGCCACAGTGATCAAGACCTGGAGAATCTGACGAGTAGCTGTGCCCACAACGCACGGGCTGACCTCTTCTCCTCTAGAAATGTGATAATTCAACGCCATTTCGGCGATGAGATCAGTCAGTTCGTATGGGCTTTATACTAACTACTCAATGAAAGCTGCTTTCATACCAGGAAATTCCGGAATGCTTAGTGAAATGCAATTTACTTTTTAAGACCCTATCATTATGGTTCAATACACTCCCAGATGGTAATATTGTTTTAATTGCACTAGATTTTTAGGTGATTCGCAGATGCAAACAAACAAGGACGTATGGATCTAACTCACATATTAAATGCATATTTTTCAGGGTGATATATTTTAAGTGCATGTATTATAACACAGAAATATTGACTAAGACTCTATCTTACATGTGGGTAGTCTTCTTCTGTTGGTCCCAGTTTATTTTTAGCGCCATATATGAGCTTTTGTATCGAAATAATGTAATTTTATTACTGCTATATAAGTTCAGTTATATAATTTCTACACGTTCGTGATTTAATCTAAGAAAAATATAGGAGATCGTTCAGTTCAGTATTTTAAATTTAAAGTACAGGTGCGCAGAAACAATGGAGAAATCAATCGCTTGTCACAAAGATATTTTTTTAACGGGTCTTTCTGGTAGAAATGAATGCTATACACCAGAAAAATTATGTGAATGTGTTATGACACCCTTCCTGCTTTTAAATGGTGGCAGATCAAAACCTTGAATAAATGAACTATACAAAGTACGGACTACTACTAATTAGAGTTTACATTCTAACTGCTCCAAAATTTGTATCATATATTTCTATGAAAGATTTTGACGGAAAGTGACTAAAACATAACAATGGGGTTTGATCAAAAAGCAATGGGTGCTGATGAATTGTGATTCAGAAAAATCTGAGGATGCGGGAGGCTTCTATTTCAGTTTTTCCCCCATCTAGATTAGTATCATTTCAGACTGTGAAAGGTGAACTATCTACAGTAGTCTTAATCAATTATTCAATATTTTTCTTCTATAAGGTTCAACATTTCCACTATGGTTATGCGAGTATGAGCATTAGGCTATTGGATGATATATGATCGTGTATTTGATGATATATGATCGTACTAACACCTAGTGTAAACAATTTTAATAAACTCTAGTTTTTATTTTCTAATTTTATCTTTGCCATATAGCTATTATCCCTCTCAGTAATATTATGAATGATAAAATAGTAAATTAAACCATATCAAACGATCTCTCCTGGATAATTCCTCTCTTTACTGGTCTCAACATTGTGGCATGGCAGATAGGCCTCATTTTATAGTAAAACTAGGTTCAATAACTCCATAATACTAAGGTTATAATTCACTAAATAAATATATCTACACGCTAAGAATCTTGAAAACACATTGCATCAATAAACCTGTATAGTTTTATGTTTATTTATATAGCTCGAGACCTTAACTCATTTCATTATTCACGAATGTCAAAGAATATACAATCAATAAAGTGTTTACATAAGCGGTGCGTTTAAAAAAATTATAATAGTTTTCATGATTTTCTTTCCCTTATGTTAACTATCATAGAGCCATAGGCGTAAATAAATGAACGATATTTTCACCTTCCATGGCTGACTCGCTCATCTGGATAACTTCTGGTCCATTTCAGCTGAAAACAGTAAAGATCTACTCTTGCTCGTAAGCAGGATGAAAGGGATTGCGCTGGGGAATCGGTTGGGGAGTGGAGTTAAGCGAGGAGAGAGGATCATCTCTGTAACTGTTATAAGGACGCTGGGTAGCTTCACCCTACCACCATGACCGAGAACCTCCCTCACGTCGTAAACAATGGAAGAATGGTCTGTGCAATCTCCACCTTTAATAACCGGACTTAGCGAAATAACTTTCCATCATCACGATGACCAATGGCTTCCGTTGGATACTTCCGAAAGGGGGTTCCCATAAATAAAATGCTGATTCATTTCTTGTGTAGTAGTACATGAGCTTGATTTCTCGACTCCCGGGTGATTAATCTTACTACTCAGGGGAAAGACATTTTATTCCTGGATTAAGTTTCGGTTCAAAAAATCTCTACTACACAAAAAGTACCTCTGAGTCAATGACATTAAAAGACAGTGTTTTGGATAAAATTTAAAAGATAAAATTTCTTAAACTCTAACTATATGTTTCCTAAGAGGTGTTTTTTGTATTTATATCTTTATCTCTCTTAATACGCAGCCAAAGTCCGTCATTGAAGTACTTTTTTAAAGAATTAAATCTCCACATCTGATGAATCGTTGATATACAGTACCAAGGGATATGGCTGAAAATTTACAGTGTGAAAAAGTTATCTGTGTGAAAATCTATGCTTATATATTTACATTTCTGTTTTCATAGTGGCATTGTTGATTACCTACACCCGAAGATTTATTTAAGGGATGAGTCATATCGGCACGGGTACGATCCCCTTTTCTCTCGTTTAAACTACAATCTTTCTTAAATGCAATACAATTTAAAACGATCAGTATTCCGCTCTTAATTATTATTGCTAAATGTATTTTTGTGAAAGGTTTTCCTCGGTAGTAGTAAGTATTGATAAACAATGGGATCGATGAATGTTGTTATGACTTTTGTTTCATATAAGCTATGAGATAGTAAACAAACCAAGCCTTTTTTGTTAATTTACACTGATGATTACAGTAGGAATAAAAATAGTGCCAGGAATCCAGGAAGGAATTTATATGCATTTTAGAGAATTTAGAGAAAAATATCTCCGTAATAAGGGGCTAAGATGAGTAGATTGTTACCTGAATTTTACCGTTTGATAATTATCAAGCTGTGAACTTCATTCGGTGCGAGAACCCTTGTTTAAATTAAGTTTTAACCGTGTATCTTATTTTATTTTAACAACGAGGCTTCGCACGGGCCCACTACTAGGTATCTTAATATTATAATAATTTAAGAATAATATTTTGTATTAATTTTTGGTACGATGAAAAAAAATTATGATGTTTATGTTTCGCTCTAGCTAGCTCAATTAGGCTGCATTTATTTTTATTTAGCAGAGGAGTCGTGTAGTATACGGAGATGTCTTACAACTACCATCTCGCAAACCATAAAAAACGGTGATTTGAAAAATAAGAGTAAGATGGTGTCCTGTTAACAACTTGAACGAAATGTGCATCTTAAAATCTAATTCCTATTCATTCACACTAAAAATGGCATTCATGCATTTTTTCGACGCGCATAGTATGTGGACTTAATTGCTAGTATAATATTCCTACTATCTACTTCCTTATTAAGCTACTGAGCCTTTTCAGCATATGAAAATATGATTTAGCTCTAAATGACTTGCTATGAAAGGGGTTAAAAACTGGTCATCATCTAGGTTGGAGATTATTATATTGTGTTAGAACTCAATTTGAGCATAGTATCCAAATTTTATTTCTGAGGGCCTGAAGAGTAATTAAAAGAAAATTGAAATATAATGGCTATGAATATACATTAATATGTATCCTCGTACTCTTTTTCTGTGGTGATCCTTTTATACGTGAGCACTAGGGTATGATTTATTTCCTGGGTTATTCTGCTACTTTCACCACCTCAGTTATTTATAATGGAGAGAATGAGTAATTGGCTTTTCCACTTCGTTTAAAGCGCGTGTATTTCGCGATTACTGCGCTGCGATGATTCGTCTCGCTGCATTTTGATGGAGTCTGGACCGCATGGTTTAAACCAGCGATAAGTGCCGTACAAAGCCTTTTATCTCCCGGGTAAATACAAGTAGCTCAACAGTGGGAAGCCGCGTACTCACGTGACACTGATCCTTTTCATTTCCACTTCTGATTGTCCGGAATATGGTATTCCAAAGCAGAGCTCACTCGCCTCCCCCAAAAAATTGCCAAAAAAATAAAACAATGAAGAGTTGGTAAAAATTGACGAATTAAGCCATTAAGTGGACTTGAATAAAATAATTCATTTAAAATATCTCAGCACGGAATAACAAATGTTTGTTTTCAGTTTATTGATCTTGATTGCCATTATAATTTTTGATCATTTGATATTTTACATCAGCCATTTTGTAGGAGTAATACTGAGTTTTATGGCCTCATCATTTTTCAGAATGTTATGTTAGATCTTTACTCTTCTACTTTCCACGATCTCGTGTATTTTTAAAACGCACTTTTTTCTGGGACAAATGAATTTGAAAAATGCGTTACGTTTTGTAAAACAGAAATGAGTAGGAATGGCATGGTGAACCGAAGTTAAAGCATCGGAGAAAAAAATTTGGAAGTAAGAAAACTTAAGAATATGGTTGATTACTTGCGTTATACCTACCTGAAAAGTTAGAATATTCGTCACTAGTAATGCACAATCGTAGAGATTTGGCTTCCTTACGAAATAATTCTACGAATACCATATGAAGATTTATTTTCGAAGTGAAACATTTGTGGGCAGTACAACTTGTGCAGTTTAGTTAAATCCCTGATATGATTTTCCAACGTTTAACTCCTCATACGATCAAATTCTTATCGAAGTGAAGCCAAAACATGTATATCATATCAAAAAAGTTGTTATGTATGCAATGAAAACCTTTTAAAACCCTTGAAACTATTTTATGCTGATATGTACTTCTTGTAGGGTGGATATGGTGGTATACACTAAATGAAATGGCAACGTAATGCTAGTTATGATATTGCAGTCATAATAGTGCTGCCATTTCAATCATTTATGACTCATAACTGACCATGTCTGGCATATTTTAATGCTATTTGAAAGTTTTAAGTGTCTTTTCCAAATAGGACCGAGTTCTTTCCTGGGGAACATGCAAGATGAAAACTTCTCGGGTACCTAACTGAGCCAGCATGGAGAGCCTGAACCATTAAAAAATTCGAGATGAAACTTTCCTATATTCTACACTTTTATACTACCAGAACTACGGTTCATGAAATTTTGCATGACTATCTAAGACAAAATGAGCAATTAAAACGTACTGAGAATAAAAGTAGGATGTAATTTACGAATCGGGTTCCACATGAATAAAATTTATTCCTTTTCGGTGGGATTCGTTTTATATGATGTTCTAACAGCCACACCTAATGAGGCAGAATATAGGCTCAACATCCAGGTGGTGTTTTATAAAAGCATAAACTTAGCAGTCACAATTTTGCATCAACCTAATGGGTGTATAAAACCTTCCTTTCTGATACCGCTGCCGCAGACCTATGGCGCGAACAAGAGTCGGGAACAGTCGTGCTCAAGGTGTCGGCGCTACGTACTCCGAGGTTCCCGTAACACCAGGGGTGCGAGGCGCTGGGGACAAATGGTGCGAGTGTGACCAGAAATGTACGACTTCGTGACTGTAAAATTCATGGCTCCCGGCTCCCGCTCCCCACCCCCCAGGAGCTCGAACCGTGGTGCATTGCGGGTTCGTCGGACCTTCGGGAGAGGATGGCTCGGAAGGGAACGTTAAAGCTCCCATGCGCTTTAACACCGCAAGAATTTAAGAAGAAAGGGAGTACTCTAAAAGCCAAGTCCTTGCCGCAGAGTTTAATTCCCAAACAGTGATATTCAAACGGTAACAGATAGGAGCATTTTAATCTTAATGCTTTAGTTATTTAGGGGAGGCGACCGAGAGCTGAGATCATGTGCGCTATTTATGTATAGGTGAGTACTGAACCAGAAATTCCCTTCACTGGGCAACCAAGTAGGGACCGGTCTGCCCAAGTTTCCGCCAGTTCCTGGATTCAAACCCGGGCCCTTGGAATGGGAGGCCAGTACTCTAGCCACCACACTAACCGGATCTTATTCGAATTCCTTCTTAGGTAGTTTGGTCTTAGCCGTGGCAAAATGAAAATATAAGTAGAAAAATAAGGCGTTCTTTGCTCTATGTGTACCAACCACAATGCCTAATAAAGCATCAAAGAGCATTGCAGAAAAGTTATTTAATGTAGAATTATGTATAATATATGTAAAAAATCATTGGAATTACTTTTTTCTATGCGTAGACAATTTAAATGATGAAAAAATTAGCAATTTCAGTGATATTGGTTAGAAAATATGTTCTTCCATGGACAATGTCTGTTTATATTGCATTTTAAGAGATATTTTGAGTCGTAGTGCACACATACACGTTAAAACGTTGCTAAAGATTGTCTTAGTATTCCGTATCCCGCCTCTGAAAATTTTTAACTCTGCTGGGAATGTGAGTTTCCTAAAAGTTAAAAAAAATCTGAACAAAAAATGAAATGATTTAACCCGTTTTTCACTAATGTAAAATCATTCCAAATTATTAACCCAACATATTATATTCTAGTGAATGCTGACCATATGTGGAGGAAGTTATTTACGAAGGGGTTTTTTTTAATGAATTTCTCTTTACTCTAGTGATTTTGCGTCATTAAGTGGCTGAATTTTTATCGCAGGTGATATTTTGGACATATTACGTGATTTTACTCTATGGAAAAACGTCCTTATGGTAAAAAAATAATGTGTATTGCTAAGAGTAGGCTTACGCAACCTGTAACTTGGTATAAAACGACAACCGATTATCTCCCTTTGCCGTTGTACTAGAAGCTGAATATTCTTCATATTCAGCTCTCCTGCTTAAAATCAGATATCGATAAACGTTTATTTTACTATCAAGCTCTCACTTATCCTGGCTCATAGTATCATAATACCACAATGACATAATGCAGCGTTATATCAGCGTTATTGCATATTATTTTGACAGTAAGACACGTATTTGCGAGTACTATCTTCTCTTGAATATATTGCATGCGGACAAAGTTAAATTTGCATTCTTCTGTCAACAGTTAATGTCTCACAATGTGCCTCTTCTCTCTGTACTGCTCATGATGCGTGTGGGCCAAAGAATGTCAGTAAAAATACAACATCGTTGGTGAAAAGACAATTTTGCCTAAACTTCTCAAGCTCTAAAGCCCCCTGAAAATTATCCTGTTGAGAATAATTGTCAAAAATGTGCTACTCTATGGATGAGGAGAGGCAAATTCTGCTTCTTATTTTAAATTAATCATAAATGTAGGGAGTATGTGTTTTTGAGAAGTATTAGCGTATAAATTGGATATTGAAGGAAAATTTACCAAGATTTAACCTTCTCATCTCATATAAATTGTTTAAAATTAAAAATATATAATGGGTTGAGATCCATTAAGCTAATTCTTCTGCACACATTCATCTATATCATATGCTTTTGAATTTAGTTTTGGCAAACATTAGAATTAAAACGTTATTATTTAGAATTAGCTCTGAAAGTATAGTGGTATGAATTGAGCCAGAAAACTTGCTTTATTGTGCATGTTGCACCGTGAAACAGAGTAGCCAAAAACAAGATTAACTCAAAAGATGAATGATTAAATGTCATGTATCGGTATTTTTGCCAATATCGATAGAGGTTTACTGCTGGTGGTAATATCTAAATACCATTATTTTTACGTCAAATCGTTTTTATTTTGCTTTACTCTTTATGAATTGTTTGCATAAAATTTGTTTTTTTTTCTAAATGATTTACTTGACATAGTATTTTATTTCAGCTGAAGCAATTGAAGTGCTATTTGTCCCCTGAAGTGGAGCAAAAATAGTTTTTTCAAACACTTTACAGAGAATATCCGAATTTGGCAAAATTATGGACTAGTAACGCAAACTGACTTCAAGCACATTTTAAATTATGTATAACTGTAGATGTTTTGCACATTCAGAAGCCATGGTCATATTCGTTTTAACTATCACCAAAATGGGAATATTTTCTGCATTTGAACTAAATTCTTTATTTCCCAACGTATCTGAAAATGTTCAGAAACTATATTCAAAAACTCCTGAATACATCGGAACTTTCACCTACTCTCACATAGAGCAGGAAATGCGAAATGAATAATGTACATACTTTCATCATTTTAAAAGATACTCCATTGAAAGAAAAATATGAGTGATCCATTCTCAGCAACGAAGGGAATGATACTTTAGTCCTAGAAAAAAAACACCGAAAGACTGAAGAAAGCCCCTCTTTTACCAAGACTTGGGAGTTTCTGAAACGTTGTAATCCGTTAACATCTTTCCACATGGTATCCTATCCTATATCTTCCCCCATGGGAGGGGAATAAGGAGACGCTTTCCGCCCTCTCGAAAGATGTCCTTGGGAGGAATGGCGGAAGGTCTCCCCTTCCCTACGCTTTCTCCTCTCCATCACTCCGTTCTTCCTCACATCCTTCCCCTCTTTCGGACTGCAGGGGTTGTGTCATATACCCCTAGGTTCGATCTCGTTCACGCCGCTGCTTCAAAGGTACCCCCTTAGGGTAGAGCAACCCACGCTGAGGGAATTTTTCATCACACTTTCGTCGAACCGAGAGGCCCTTGGATGGCGTCGTTAACTTCCGGTCCACATTTTTTATCATCACGGGAAGGAAACTTTGTGCGGTGATATGGACTCCATGGAAGTCGTTAAGAATATTCTAAGTTTATTTATTATTTTGGTGTTAGAATTCGGAAACTTTCTGGGTTTATGAGAATGAATGGGTAAGTATTGGAGTGTATTGTACCATGGGCTTGAGGACGGGATGAAAATTTGCAAAAAAAGATAAATGGACTGAAGAATTAAAGAATGTTGGAGAGGAATAGAATAATGGAAGTTAGGGACAGATATGGTGGGTAAACTTTCATTTGGGAAATAGGATTTTGAAGACGTTCTAGGAGAATCATCCCTGAATGACAAAAGAAACAAATTCCTCATACAGCGACAGTTGAATAAGGATGGAATGAGCTGTGATGTACCTATATGAGGAAGTCTATAATTAGAACGGCCCGGATTCGATTCCCTGAAGTGGTGGATTCTTCAGTGGCTAATCGGTACCTACTTGAGTGTCTAGTGGAGGGCCTATCAGGTTCGGAACTCTGTCCATCGAATTGCAGTGTTAAGCAGTGGTCCCCTTGACGTCTGTCGTTAAGAGTAGGTTAATACCAACGTCGGGTTTCTCACCACCCTTCCTTGGTTGGTTGGTTGGTTATTTAGGGGAGGCGACCGACAGCTGAGGTCATTTGCGCCATTTAGGATAGGTGGGAAATTGGTTAATGGTAGGAGTTTTGAGGAAACGGAGGAAGGGTGGAGAGAAACCGGCGTGGGCATTAGCCTACTCTTAACGAAAGGCGCCAAGGGGACCACGGATTAACGTCCCATCCGACGGACGGAGTATTGAATTTGAAATACCCTCCACTAGGCACTCCAGTGGGGACCGGAATTGTCCACTGGCGGATAGTGGCGGATTTTTCAGTGGATAATCGGGGATAACCGGGAATCGAACCCGGGCCCTCGGGATGGGAGGCCAGTACTCTAGCCACCACACCAACCCGATCCCCTCCACACTTCCTTCATTACCTGAAATGTTCTAACCATTGTCCAATTACCCACCTATCCTATATGGCGCAATATACCTCAGCTGTCGGTCGCCTCCCCTGAATAACTAACTGATTATAGTTCGAATGCCGTTAGAGTGAATATGCTGCAAGAGAATTAATGCAGAGGAGTTTTCCTCAAGATCTGTCTCAAATGGTAGAGTATCGAATATTGATCTTAAAGTGCGTAATATAAACAAAATAGACATCTAAAGTATGGTATCGTTTTGCAAGGTAGTGTCATAAAAATAACGCCCTAAGTTTTTATAGCGTGATTAATTACCAGAGGTAAAAGAAACTGATTCACATGAACAGAGTTTAAGCTGAGATATAGATCATTCTTCTCAAAAGGCATTATCCCAAAAAAATATCATTCCAGGATATTTATGAGAATGCAGTCATCGTTATCGTAATTTAATTAACAATTTTCCTGAAATTACGCGGCTTCGGGGTTCTGGGAAACTTATAGAGTTTAGATGCCTGAAAAAATACTCAAAAGAAAGCAACGTACACAAAGGGAATGCATAGTTAAATAATTGAAGGGAATCTCTCCAGTAGCGAAGCTAATACTCCTATTTGTCCTCCGAAATTTTCAGATTTTAATGAATTGTGAAAATGACAACTTGAACATTGGGGCACGTATTAGAATGCACTTTAGGAAAACATCATTATCCTCTTCAATCTCAGGATAGATATCAATGTATGGACTCTGATATATAAGAGGTGGACGTGAGATATAATAGGTATTATATTTTGAAAGCAACAAGTAGATAAATGCGGATACTAAATAGCAGTAAAATTTTCAGTATATTTCGATACTAAACCTCATGAATGATGATGAAGCTGCTATGAAGTCAACCGTGTTAGGAATTAAAGCTATAGCCTGGGATTTTCAAAATTTTCCATTTCTTTGATTAAGGTTGGAATGAAGGTGAGATAATGGATGTTGAATTTATAGGTCGTAGATACACCCTCAAAAAATGTGTTTAATGTATTTGAAATTAGTAATGGGGCATCATCAATTCAAACAAGATCGGACAAATTAATCAGAATATCCTTTGTAAAGAACATTTACTATAATAGATAGAAAAAATCTCAATAATGGAGCCAAAATTACCAAATTTGATTTCATTTAGGCATCAATGGTAGCTTAAAGGAGGTAACCTGGAATATTGGAATGAACATAGTATTACCATTGGTGAGAAAGAGAGTTATGAACCTCACGATTGAGGGATAATGTAGGTTTGAGAGAAAAAGGACGAACGATACAATTGTTGAGGAATACAATGTGTAAGCTTCTGTAGTTTAGCTCAAAATCTAACCGATGAAGATGTCAATAAAAGTATGGTAAGGATACAATTATATCTACATAATACCCTTCAACAGTGTGCGGCAGGCTTTGATCATCACCAGTCATGCACTATAAATCAGAGAGAATATGTTTAGATACACTTAATACCATGCACAATGCAAAATATACTGCTCCGTGCGTACTTTATGTAAGAGTAGCAGGGAAGAGAGGCATAATCAGGATGATAGTGGAGACGAGCGAGAATTGGATATTAAAGGATTACAGAAAGAGCTGATATATGTGGGCGACGAAGATTAGGATAGATGGATTTAAGGAGTAATAAATAGAGTTCTTAAACCCAATAAGGAATGGCCTCTCAAATGGAAACCGATTAATGAAATGAAACAAAGCGTTCCTTCATGTTTTTAGTAGACTACCAAAAAACAGCAGAGAATCAATTATATTATCAATGGGATCCAATATGTCTCAATAACGACGATCATACATCTCTTCTAATATCTCACCCTTTTCTCCTCCCTTTTTTCATGTAGCATCCTCAACTTCAAGCTTCGATAATTTTCATTGGCTCTCTCACCGTGTCAGTTCCTCTCTCTTTTCTGACGGCTTCCCTCGAATTCTACTCCTTCCCGCCCACAATTCTCCCGCACTCCATTAGTTCGTCTCCCCCTCTACTCGAATTCCCCCCACCACTTCTCGGAGATCCTTTCACTCACGATCGTTCCGAGAAGAAAGGAAATGATCACCACGGCCGCCGATAGAGGCGAGCGGTGGAGAATGAGAACGGCGCTATCTATATCGCCCCAGCGATTCGCTGGAACCGTAATAAAGGGAGATGTCTATGACTGGCGATTTAAGAAAGAAGTAGAATATCAATTTTCCACATTAGTGAACGAAATATATGGCTAAAGGTAGAATTCAATGTATCTTGAAACAGGAAGATACTTATGCGAAAATAAATGGGTCATGGGTGCCATGTCACGAATTTTTCATTTGTAGAAGATGAAATAGTAAACGAATGCCAAATGGAAACATGTATTGGGACCTTAAAATCAAGAAGACTAAAATGACTAACATTCAATAATTATGGGGAATTTATTCTCAAATATGGTACGTTTTAATCATAATTTATTTTTTCTATGCGCTATTCTTTAGCAGTGGCGTAAGATGTGTCGCTAGTTCTTTCAATAGAGGATTTTTATTTCATTTCCTTGGAGGATCCTAGCAAATTGCCAAGGTGCTTTTCTACTGTGGGCTCGTGAACAACTCGTTAGAATGATACCGCAGTGATTCCTATCCTATTATTACTCATTGAAATTTATTGCTAGCCAGCCGGGGTAGCAAGATTGGCAACGCGGGGCCTGGAAACCCAAAGATCGCGCGCGGGTTCAAATTCCACTAGGTCATGGATATTATGTGTCCTAGAATTAAAATCGTAAGTTGTAAGGTGCTATACAGCCTCATCCTTTGGGTTACCAAAATGCCGAGTCTACTTGTATTTATGTGATATTCAGTCAAAATACAACGCTTCAGTCTAATTGCTACGTAATCTATGCAGGTAAATAGACTTTTATGACGTAAATGATATATAATTTCCAAATCACTACAAAAAATATGTTAAGTTGCTTCCCAGTTGCACATATTCTTTCAATATCAATATTTAATTCACACGGATGATCACTAACCATCGTTTTTTTGTTATCTGGTATCTAAGAATACACGGATTTATAAGACGCAATTTTCCTGTTTCTACAATTTTTGCTGAATAAGATACTGATTTGCTTATTTATAAAACAGTTTTTTAAGGTTTTAATCCATTTCAACAGCGTCTTTAAGTGGAAAATGTTTGTTCACGGGTTAATTGTGGTTAAATCATCTGTTTCACGTGCCTTAAATATTTATCAGAGCCATTGGTTTGTAAGGACAGTAAGAACATTCTATCTTGCATTTGATGCTAGTATTGGAGCTCGTAGGTTTTTATTGCTCTCTCATTTTCGTGTATATTCATTTACTTGCCTGCTCCAATAGGGAGGGAATCAGAATATCATGAAATGGCTACAAGCCAACTTTTTATACTTGCTGCGTAGGTTCATTCCACTTCTTTTCCACGCTTAGCTACCTCATAAATTTTTGCTTTTTGTTTACTACTGAGGTTACCATAAGAAACAAGAATTTGCCACTTTGGCACAAGGAAGACGCCATAATTTTCAACCGTTCCCTTGGAAACAATACTGAATGAATTGCTTACCCATTGTCTAAGAGCCATTTGAACGTTTTCGGGTGCGTAAAGCTTTACTGCAACCGCTTGGCTTCTTTCCTACTCCTATATTCTAGAATTCCCTCAGAATATATTTTCATTGTTTTGTGTTCTGCAGTTAAATCCAATAAGGTGTCTCTTTAACTCTCCATTCATCCTATTAATAAAGTTCCTATGAACGCGATTGTTAAACTATGTTTTGCGAAAATATCTCAACGTAACGGCATGCTACCGTTTTATCTCAAAGAAAGATGTCTGCGTTGAATTATTTGTTTTTGATGAAATAAATAAATAAATAAAGAAATAAAATTATTTTTTTTATCTACCATTGTGCTTTAACGAAGCAGATATCAAACATAAGTAAGTGATGCCCGCGATAGATGGTTTTTAAAAAGCATGGTTAGACATAGCGTGGTTCTGGATGAAGAAAATAAAATAAAGAGTAATTTTAATTTTTGGATGGTTTCTGATTTCAAATTGATTTTAGTTTAGTGTAGTAATTCAGGAACTAGGTGAAAATTTTCGAAAGCTTCCCGAGGGCAGATGTATGCAGCGACCATAACTTACTGTTGAAGAAATACCATTTGATATTCAAAGAACTAGACAAGTAGGAAAGTAGCTAAATTGAAGTGCAATCAACAACGCATGACTTTCCAGGATGCAGTAGAAAACCAGTTGGAAGAGAACGTGACAAAGCTATCAGTGGAAGAGAAATGGAAAAGAGTGAGTGACAGGAATTCGTAAAAGAAAAGTTGGGAGAAGGATAAGGGTCAATTAAAAGCCATATGTGGCAAAAAAAAAGTATTTGAACTGATTAAAGATATTAAAAATACTTAAATACGAAAACAAGGAAAGGGAAAATACATCTCAAAAACGAAAGAAATGGATCACGTCCTGAAGCAAGAACAGGAAGAGAAATTTGTATGTAGGACCTATGAAAAGATGCATATAACCTTACACATAAACTTACCTGAAATTTGCATATTGGAAGGTGAAGACACTCATTAAGCAAGACGTGATGTGTTAAGAGACAAGAATAGAGGACTTTTGATTTAAAATGAAGTTAAAGTAAAGAGGTGGAAGGCGTATTTGGAGCAATTAAACAACGAAGGTAACCTTAGTTATAACGTGGAGGAAATTGGAGCCCGAAATTATGATTTGGGAGATTCTATATTGATATCAGAATTTGACGCTCTAGTAAAGAATCTGTGGAAAAAAAGGATTGTGGAATGGTCTGCCAAAGGTTAGGCAAGTGAAAACAGGCTGAAAGAAGCTGACGTAAGAAATTAGTAACACTAAAATCTCTTAGTTGCATAAAATTGAGCAAATAAAATTCCATCAGCCAGTAGTAAATGTATCTCATCTCAATCGTCTACCGTACAGAGAACAATGTCCGTAATGGAGTCAGCCTTTCCCTGTTTTCTGTAACAGGTCAGCATCTCGTCTTCGGAACGTTAGATTAAGTGACTCCTCTTCCTCAATTTTCCTGGCCCACGTGACGGTGTCCTCTATCCGCGGGAGTGAGTTCACAGTGCTAGCTCTCCTCGGAGAATTAACCTCGCCCTTCAGTTCCTCGCTTCTGCCATCACAAGCCTTGTGGAACCCTTGACGCGGGTCCCTCGCTTCGAAATCTCTTACTTTTTCCCACTCGCACCAGCTCCATGCCTTCGCGGCCCACGTTCCTTAAAGGCTCCCTTGTCTTAAAGTAGTCTCAGACACTATGACGCCTCTCCTCTCATATCCCCACCACCCCCTTCCCCCAGAGCCTTTCCTCCCGGCTCTCATTACTCCACCAATATGAAGCATTCGGCTTCCTCTGCCGCCTCACCCCTCTTCCCCCATCCTCCTAAACATCTCCCCTCAGACGCCATTTCAGAGCACCTCATCCCAGCACAGTCCTTCGCCTTTATGCCTCCTCAGCGTCCTCTTCGACTCATGCCGGTGTTTTATCGCCATTCCACCAGGCTCATCTCCTTGTCTTCACCCCACCATCTCAAGACCCTTCACTAACTCTCCCCTTACGACTGTCTCTTCTTCTCCTGTTTTAGATCCTACCCCTCTACATTTCTCACACTCAACGAACACAAATACTCCCCACCAAGTATTACTCCTACTACGCTCTAATATCCGTTCCAAAAAAAAAAATTGAAAAAGACTGAATATATCGGTTTTGGATTCGAGGGAATGATATTGAATGCCTAACCTACAGCTGATTCCATGGCCTTTCGATAACTAGCGTATCAGTTTGTAGCTCTCATAACGAGGACAGAAAATTTGATACATACCCCGAGGATGATTCCAACCTTTAGGGAAATTCTGTCCTACGCTCCTCGGTGAATATTCTTATTTGGTGAGAATGTGGAGCTGGAGAAAATTCTGGGTCAGCTGAAACTATGAGAAATTACTCTGTGAAAATAAAAGTGGGAGGAATTACTTTAGAAATCCAACAGAGAATAGTATAGAGTTATGGTATTTAAGTAAACTTTCTTGTTCTGCTAATTCTCCATTGTTATTCAGCCGTGAATTTTGAAGCAAAATATATTCTAAGGAAAATGCAAAAAGGCAAGGAAAGCAAATGCAATCAAAGGTAAGAGTTAATATTAACTCAATTACGTCTCAATCTACATATGACCTTGTAAGCCATTTCAACAGTAAATGCACATGAATTTTTTTGTTCAATTGAGGCAAGGATGAGTAGAAATGTGAAACCAGAAAAGTAGTAGAAATTGGGTGAAAAACCTAAAATGTAAAATAATGGAAATTGAATTGGTAAATGGAACAAAAACGTATTTCGTTCACTTAAGTAATCGAGTAACAGCAAACTAACATATACTAGGCACCTATTATATATTGAAAAAATTTTTAATATTACCTGCGAGAATTAATTTTTTATATGAGATCACTGCTAAAGTTACATTTCACCGTCAAAACTTACTAAATATATATTTAATTGTTGAGCTTAATTTGGTGGAACTGCAATGCTAATAAGTTAAGTAATCTTTCTTTACCTAAAGTCTATCGCTATGATAAACACAGCATCCATTTTTGTGGAAAACATTTACTCGAAACTTGTATGTTGTTAGTCAGACGCGTTAGCGACATATACCGCGGCCGGTTTATCTCTTGTTTCATCTTAGGATTGGGTTGACGCAGCCCTCCACTCGATTATTCCTTCAGCCAACCGCATCATATCGACGTTACTTTTCTCTTTCACATACTTAACAGCTTGCTCCATGTATCTCATATGAGGCCTACTTTCCCATTCTTGCCGTTCACTCTTCCCTCGATGACTGTCTTTATTAGGCCATTGTGTCTTAAAATATAATATTTTAAAATTACATTTTGATGTAGCACGTAGTGCTTATAGTCAGTATACTCCTCCTAGTTCCCAACGGTGTTTGCCATCATTTTATTATCGCCGATAATTATTTTTCAGTCTCCACACATACAGGAAAAAAAAACATTTCACGGCATGTGCACATGAGGCACCTTTCAACTGAGCATTGATTTTAACAACAAGTTTTGCTCTACAAGTATGAAAATGGAAAGACAAAAATACGCTAATTATACGGTTACAACGATATTTCATTAACTGAAGGGCCCACGGGTGGTAACCGTCTCTCATTGCATAATGATATTATACAGACCTAAATGACCTAGCAGACCTTATATAATTTGGTCTAACTGGAAATAAACTAGATGTTTTCTTCTATTTTCTGCCTGCTAACTAAAATTTTTGTATAAATTCTTATAAAATCTTTCCCTAGCATATCTTCTAAATATAGTGCGCTGACTGAGTTTTCCAATCTACAGAAGGTATTGAGAATAGTATTGTGCTAGAAATTATGACTTGGGTAAAATTCGGTATAGTAAAAGCTAATTCAGTAAAGTTTCAAACAAGGGAGCATGCCAGAATTGTTTATATGTTTAATTCCTCAAACTCAAATTAGTGAGAAAACATCATTAATAATAGTCTAAAATTAATATCAGTACAATATAGAGAATATTATTGAAGGATATGGAGTAGGTTGTGAAGAGCTGCGTGAAACCAACCTTAATATTATTCACTCTAGATAATTCCGACAATTATTGAATGAGGAAGTATCAAAGGAGACATCAAGTTGTCGGTACATTATGGCAGATGAAATGGCTATGCAATTTTCCACTATAAAATACTTTTATCTAATGCTTATATCTTTTATTTTTGAATATAAAATTGCCAATTGATTCGTAATATTCAAATGATTTTCATAATTTTAAAACTTAAATTAAAACCTATCCTCCCATTTGTTTTCACTGATTATTTAATATAAGTATTTAAGAAAATAGTGAATGGCAATTTAATGAATGTATCTAGCACAGCGGTAACCGTTTCTATGCTTATTCCTAAGCTAACGAATGTGGAGACGTTTTTTAACGGAATTCTTTTACATCAACGAAATTTCCCTATCATAAACTGGCAAATGATCTTAACTGTTAAAAATCCCAGCTGCGTCATTTTGAGCATCATAAAAGTTCTTAGCTAAGGTTTTCTGGTGAAAAGCAGTTAGATATACTCCGCCGCACGTATGCCGCAAACACACCCGCATAGTAATACGCCGATACTACAGCGGAACAATACTGCTAAAAGGCACTTCCAAATATTGAAATGGAAACTATAAAATGCAAAGAGAAAATGTTTCTTTCATAAGATTGCGAAGTAATTTCCTGTACTCTCCCTATATTTGAGATTATCCACGCTTCGATGAGGAGGCAGTAAATATTTACGATCATTACCCTCAAACAGAATGTCTTCCTCATTGGACTCTGTGGGCATGGAAGCTGATAAGATTGTTATTGTTTTTCATACTAACTCCAGGTAGTCTTGTCTAAATTAAATTTCAGCTTCTTTGTTAGTTTTTTCAGTTATAATTAATATTTGACTTTTTTTCTTAAAGCAATTATTATAAAACTATATTATAGGCAACGCCCTTATTATACGTAAAACATTTGAATAGATTCTTTGCTCTATTAGCACTCAAATTTAAGTCTTAATTTTTCTCATAAGTTGATTAGACCGTTTTCTTAGCTCCAAGCTCTGTTTTGGACTAGTCGAAATCATCTATAATGAAAATTTTTTCAACTACGATAAATTTAAACTTAACCGTTAAATGGCATATAAAACCCGAAAGTCGTTGATGGACGGAATATTTTTCAAATCACCTTTACCAATAATCACTGCCACAGAAAAATGTCCCAATTCGATAATGTTCCTGACAAAGTTTTAAGCATATCAAATTCCATTGTGTTTTCTTCTTATCCTCTCCCATTTGAGTTGGGTAAACATATCTTTACGTGGCTAAGAGAATATTTTTGACAAATTATTATAATCAAATTTTCAGCGGTTTTTCTTTCCCGTTGAAATGGATTGCAAGAGCATGCGATGCATGCTGTTGAAATCCTGCAGTATTAGAGGCATTGGATTTTCAGTCACTTTCCTGTTCAGGAGTCTAAACATATAAACTTAGAGATAACGGTGAGCATGGTAACTTAAGAAAAGTTATGACACCATGGATCCCCATCAAGGCCTCAAAATCATTAGCCTCAATTAATTAAGGGAGCATGTTTCAAACACAGTTTTAGACAACGGATAAATGGTGTAGAGTTACTCCCTTCCAGACAAGATACCCTTGTAGGAAGAAGTGCCATATAGATATATGTATTACCCAGAACCTTTCAAACACCTACCAATACTTCGGAGGGAAATTTGCTGTAGATGGTGTTTTCGTTGATTTTACTTGACATAAATATAAAGCTAAAATGACAGTCATGGTAACGTAAATTATCAATTTAGGAGTATCGTGTAAAGGATATTTAATTTTAACAATATAGTATTTGATTTCACCAGATTGCAGGATAAATATTTACTAAGCCCTGGCGCTTTTAATGTATGAAATTTCTCACAAAAAATCAAACGTCCTGAAGAAATATTTGGTGGTGAGATCCTTACGCGTTTATTATTGAAGTTTAAGTCGCATGTAAAAATTGAATCAAGCGTTAAACTGAATTTAGCTGTTGAGGCCTTTTCACCTCCTCGTATCTCAGCTGACCTCTTGTCCACGGCTGTGAGTGTGGTTTCGCAGCTTTGTCAACCGGAGAATCACCCGGTCATTGACCACTTGATATTTTACTCTTTTTTTCCTTACATAGTTTGCAATGCGTCTATTTCACCCACCATTTACCTGGAAGATTTTCTACCCCATCTAAGCCACCTTGCAGCATCCTCCCTCTTCGCGAGACCCTTTCCGTCTCCTCTCCTCCCTCATCTCCATCCGTTCCTCAAATCCCTCACCTCCTTCCTCAACCTCTGTCTCCTTCACTGGCTCCTTCCTCCACTCCCTTCTTTCCACCCCCCTCTTATCCTTCCTGCCAACGTCTTTACTGCTTGATTTCCCTCCTCCCCCTCCTCCTCTCTGCCTGGAGAGCTGAAAGCCGGAAATCTTTCTACGGTCCCGAGCGCGGAAGAGACGACCCCTGCGATTCCGGGGGGAGGGGTCGGAAAAGGAGATGGGTGTACACCCTGAGAAGACGGGTGGGGTTAAGAGGATAAGGGGCGTTTCCGGCTGTGGGGACTCTTGGGCGAAAAACTAGAAGAGAAGTGGGAGGATTCGCAAGGGATAGGCATAAAATGGGACCTCATGGAGGTGGGAGGGTTTCTGAAGCGCTGTAATACCCAGTTTGTCGGAGCAGGAGGGGATTGAGGAGAGGGGTGTTTGGGGTTGGGCAGGGAAGAATGAATTTACGAAGGCCCGTGAATTGGAGTGCGTGACTGCTCTTCTACGTCCACTGCGTAAGTCGAGGTCAAGTATCGAGGCGACGCGTGTGCAGGATCGCCACACTAATACGAAAAGGCCGATGGATGATAACTCTCAGCTGCAAGAAGTCTGATGTGGTATTCTGATGGTCACGGGATACGGTAGTACAGAAGTAGTATCGTAGAATTAGCGTAAATAGTAGCGCAATGGCATTCTATGAGTAGTACGGGAGTCTAAATTCATCTGCGATTGGCGTCTTGTTTGTAAGCGAGGTTTTATCACTCGTTTAAGCATGTATTAGTTGATGAACCACCAAGAAATTTGCTGTGAAAAACATACTAAATGGTTCTATTAGTAACATAGCATTTTCCTGGGCAAAATGCAATTTTGAACGCACTTGATATCTCTAATTTGATGAAGAAATGATGATTATTTACTGTCCATTGCATTTTTAATTTACGCCCTTCACCCTTTTAAATGGATACTTTTTGTCCCCATTACATTTGGGCTCTTAAATACTGATATAGAAACGCATGCTAGCAATTTTATTTGCGATAGGTAGAAGACTCGTGAATACGGTCCAGTTCGCTTTATCAGGGCGTTGAATTATTTAGTACCAAATAGTATTGTTAATAATTTATAAGAAGGCAGATATAAATATGGAATCTATGCTTTTTTGGGACAAAATAATTTACTTCTCTTCTGATCAGCTTCTATAGCCTTCTCCTCTTCTCCATATTCAGTCATTGCGGCAATGTATTTTGCGTTCTTAAATTGCGTCGTAGGTTAATGTACTGAAATAGAGAATAGATCTCATTTTGTCTTATAACTGTTTTCTTGCTCACCAGAAGGTATGTTTAATCTTCCATGCAAGAGGTATTGCTGCATCACGTTTTATAAATAATAAACTCAGCCATACTCATAAATTATGTTATTATTCCTAAATTCTCTCATAATCTTTTCGAATATACTCTCCAAAGAAGTATAATAAAATGCTCGGCAGAATATGTATTCTATGCTCATTTAATAACTTATTTTTTAGTTGAATAAATCTTGTTTATGATTGATTTGTGTGTTATGTGAAAAAGTACATACAACTGAACCGATGCTCGTATAAAGTTGAAAGGTATAAATTGAATATACGATTTTGGAGTCTGGAAAGCAAGTATTAGAATAAGTTTAGAGACAGTGGGATCACATGGACTTATCTCAGGAAAGAAACTGTATGCTAGATTAGATCACGGTCGAAATGATTAGGGTACACCGTTCTTAGGTATGTTGATTTTCGTAAGGACCAACAAAAAGAGAACGGGAGAAAAAATTTCAAAAATCAAGTCGAGGAAGGAAGTGTGTGACTGAGACTTCGTAAGGCGTGGGTAAGCAGGGAGGAGAGAATGGGGTGCCATAAAGGAAGTAACGAATGAGCTGAATCTAGGAAGATTTTTATTTTTCCTCGTTTTTTACGAGCCCCCTCTCTGGTCCGGGCGGTGAGGGAAGCAGCTCTCTCTTAAATACGATGCCTCCGCGTCGTTTCATTTCGGTGCAGGAAGCCTCAATTTCCAACCAAGGGCGCCTAAAATTCACCCGGAAACTAATTGTCAGGATGGTGCTGGCTCTCGTGAAATTATCGCGTCTTCCTCGTCCTTGAAGCGAGCCAAATTTCAATTTTTCCCTGCACGGCTTAGCTGGCGAGTCAAAAATCTACATCTGAAACATAAAAAAGCCATAGTATTGAATTGAACTTAACTTTTCCTAGTAATGTCCTGTTTGATAAATAAAACCACCCTTTCCCTTTATAGTCATAAATGTGCATACTTTCTCCTCATTATCCTAATGCAATACGGGAGAAAATATTTTCAGATGAGCTGTAAAATCTTTTCACAGAGGATATGTATTCAAATGGGGTAGTTACACATGGATGGAGAATATCTGAACCAGCGTCATTCCAAGTAAATGAACTTCACCGATGTTTAAACTTCTGCACTATCAGTGTAGCCCGATAATATTGTTGGATACTAACATGGGTCTGAAAAACCCTCACCGCTTGAAGCAAATGCTCAAGCATCGAGCTCGAGTGCTGAATGTCGTTAACCGTGGGGATCGTAAACGGGAGGACTACCTGCATGGAATTTGAAATAGGAGAAAAAGAGGGATGCTTGGGGGGAAATAAATGGTCAAAAAAGAGATTAATGTGGCGCGTACGGACGTGAGGGAGTTGGGAGTGTGCCTTAAAATATGACCGATGCGAGCAGGCGGCCCGGGAGAGGTGTGGGCGGGCGATGCCTGAGGATGGAAAGATAAGGGGTGGAGAGGAGTCGGGGAGAGGGTGTGATGGGAGAGACGGGGGTGGGACGAGGTCCTCTTGGAAGAAGATGTATCTCTGGTGGAGACGGAAGTGCAGATCTCGTAGACATAGAGGAATAGGGAAGAGGGTTGATCCTGTTTCGGTCTTTGAGACCACAGACTTACCCGAGATCCAAATAATCAAAAACATTTATTAGCAAGCACTTCCTTGTGAAAAGTCAAGGAATTAAACCTTTTTGTGTGATGAATCCATTATTTAAAATAATGCATTTGAACTGCTGTAGAAATCGCTTGGTATTACTGCAGTATGTAATTATATTGTTTATTCGTTGAAATTCTATTAATTCATAATGATAGAAAATTATGCGGCATTTTGTAATGTTCAAGTACAGCATTTAGTAAAGTTTAATATGATTATTATTTAGATATGAGCTGGCATCAAGCAACTATTTCTTCCCTATTACACTGCATCATTGATTTTCTACTCTATTGCTTTCTCCCTTCTGGCATTATTTAAAATAATGCATTTGAACTACTGTAGAAATTGCTTGGTATTACTGCAGTATGTAATTATATTGTTTATTTGTTGCAATGATTTTTATTCATAATGACAGAAAAGTATGCGGCATTTTGTAATGTTCAAGTACAGTATGTAGTAAGGTTTAATATGATTAATATTTAGATATGTGCTGGCATCAAGCAAAAATTTCTTCCCTATTACACTGCATCATCGATGTCCTCTCTATTGCTTTCTTGCTTCTGGCATGAGTAAGAAAGCAATGAGTTGACAACTGACTCTTCCGAAATGAAAATGTCGACACTTTTTTAAGAAGTTGATTCACGGCTTTCTCAACACGACGGTTTGTTTTAATCCTTCTACATTCATGACTACCGGTGGAAATGGTTACAACATTACTGTACAACACTTACTACAGAGCCACGTTTTTGCTATTTAAATGACAGTCTTTCATAGCACAGCAAATACCTTTTTCCATGAATTTTATTTTTAATGATAGAAAATATGTGTAAATATTATTTTTAAGTACACATTTTAAAGAATATTAGTTATCAACCGTTTTTCGCCGTTAACAATAAAACAGAAATGTTGACTTTGAAGCTCATATTGAATATTTTTATACGGAACATATTAAGGACTGTATTGTTTGCGTTAATGGGTTATTAGGTAGTAATCAATGCATGTATAAGTATAAAAACATTTTTTTTGGATAAATAGAATGTATTTGAAAGCTTTTGTATATTCAACTGTTTCAATCACATTGTATGAGTGAGCTGTAGTTCTTGCATATTTTTACAGCTAAGACGGAAAATTATGGAGCAAAAATATTCCCTATGCTTTATTTATAAGGCCATACTGCAAAGCACTGGTAGCCAGTCGTGTGAGGAAAATTAAAATCCTGAGCATTCAATGGGGAATTTTCGTCTTGGCGGAGCATTCTCATGAAACGAAGTTGAGATGTTTTAGATGTGAATTACGGTGTTACGTGCTTCAACTTAAGCATTAATTATACTTCTCACTTGAATTTTTCCTGCTTTTACCTTTTACTGGTGAGCGTAGCCGTTGGCTGTACCACTTCCCACATGAAGAGCTTAAGGCGACGGGGCTTAATTAGTGGAGAGTGACGAAGAGAAAGATTAAGTCTCAAAATTAGCGCACTCATTAATGCCTGCAGAGCCATGTTCATAGAAAGGGACTTCCCTAATTGAAGACCGATGCACATTTGGAATGATGAAGTTCCTTAGTTTCCATCCCAAAGAGAAGTTCCATTCAATCTGTGTACCTGTTGGTTTAAAATATTTGTTAAACCAAAGCGTTTGCTATTGACCCCTGATGAAGGCATATTTTTTTTGGTCTCAAGAAGTAACCGCCTAAATTGAATGATAAGATAATGCAGATACATTTAGCGAGAATGATTATAGAATCTAAAAAAAACAACCAATTTCGCACATAAAACTGGGGAATAAATATTTTGAAAACCAAAGAAAACATCTGTACACATTCAAGCCATAACACCACGAAATAATATATTTCTTTAGCAAATAAGTGTAAATGAGTGATATTATAGCAGTCCTAACTTAATAGGAAAATGCAAATGGTCCTCAGTAAAATTTGTGTCTTTCCCTTATAATAATAAAACAAACAAAATGGCTCAAATAATTTAAAAGTTTCGGGCTAAACACTGTGGAAATCTTTCATCGTAGGAATAAAGTCTGAAATTGCAGTGTTTGTATTTCAAGCTTCATTCAAACTCAATTAAGTTTTTGGTTTATAACTGAGTGGGCCAACTAAAATAACAGCTTTCTCAAGAGCAGTTCGGGTGTTGATGCTTATAAATGCGGGGAATAGGAAGTAAAATGGAAGAATTACTGAAACTTATCCCATGTAATTCCACTCTTTTTGCATCATTAGAATATTGGTCAACTGCGTCTATTCAATCCTTGATCATGAATTTGATAATAAACGATATCAGAAAAATCCTGTCATCAAATTCCTCAATACACATATTCATTTACGACTTCCTTTACGTAACTCAAGCATTAAGTGTCCATGAATATTATAAATTATAAAAATAGTTCTATGAAATACACTGACTCAGCAGGACTATGGTACAAGTATTTTGGTCAAATCCAGACAGACAAGATAGAATTACCATATTCACACAATTACTCTTTTACTTGATCAGGAACAGCGTCATCACCATCGGTCATTAACACGTTGAGTGCGGGAGCTGACGCATAAATTCGTTACCAGGGGCGGAATTTTTTTTTCAGCTATCTCATATGTTTACATACGCATAATATCATATGCATAAGCATGAAATAGTTTTACTACTTTAATTTTGATTTATTGCTTGTTTATTGCGTGACTCACCATGTGAGTCATCCGCCTATCGGAAGATACCAGAAGTAGGCAACCCGCATATCTCTATTTTACGATGTTTTCATCCGTGCTTGGATATAAGTATTTGGATCGCTACCTTACATATTTACGTCTAAAATATCTGGAGTTAGCAGCAATAATTTCAGAAATCACTTTGATACTCTTGTTTCCTTACCTAAGAATTGTTTTTTACATTTTTTAATGTTTTGAATTTTTTCGTATGAGGTTATTATACAGACAATAACCAGGATGAGCCTATAAATTTTCATCTCTGCTAAGCATTACTTTATTTACGTTTCTGTTTTGTTCCTTACCGTTAGTTACGTCATTAGTATCTAAAAACTGTTCACCGAATAACCATGAGAGGAAGTGTTGCATATGCTTGGAAAATAAATACAGATGGCATGTAACTAAAACTCCAAGAGTTTATTACATTTTAATTTACAAGTTGGAATGGAATTCCCTGAAACAGGGCTCCAGACATAATCCAGGTTGTGTTGGACAGTCAGGGCAGAAAGTGGAAACATTCTTTTTCACCCCTTTTTGGTAGCAAATCCTACATCTTTTGCGTTGGACTCTTTTGTCGGGAGCCTGGGAGGGCAGGTGGGTCTTCTTCTGTCCCTTGAGAGACTCTGGTGTAGTGCGTGTTATTGGCGGCTTGTTGTTATAGATCAAGGATGCAATGACACTATCACGGAATTCAAGTAAATTCATTGATTTACCACCATACTTTCTAAATAAGCAATAAGAATTATTCATTGTTAGCTGAAGGACATGCAAGCCTAGTTTCATATACCACCGTAGAGACTTTCGCTCTAAGGGGTAGTATTCCAAAAGTTGGTCTGTTCTATCAATTCCACCCATAAATTGATTATACACATCTAAAATCCTTGGCTTTTGGCATAATTTACCACTTCTTGATTTGACAGTCACAAAGTCTGCATTATATTCAGAAGATATTAATAATATATCTCTCCGGTCACGCCATTTCATAACGCATATGCCCTCCTCAGAATTCATAGAGAATGATTCTCCTTTCTTCAGTTTTTTATTAACCACGTCAAGAGGGTTATTTTTCCTATTTCCTTGAAGCGTTCCTGTGACGTAAGTTTTCATTTGTAAAAGTTCTTTACACAAGCCAACTGAATTGTAAAAATTGTCCATATAGACAGCATGCCCGGAATTGAGATATTTTTCTAGCAAAAATTTCACTACTTTTTCCGAGTGGCCACGACCACCAATAACGTTGTCTTGTGCCCCAGTGTAGACACAAAAATTTAGTACCAATCCTGAAGGTTCAGTCAACATATACAACTTTAAACCATACTTATGCCTTTTACTTTTTATATATTGCCTGAAAGTTAGGCGTCCTCTCCAAAGAACCATCGATTCGTCTAAACTCAAATTTTTCCCTGGATAATAAATTTCACTCATGTTTTTTACAAATAAATCAACAATGGGGCGAATTTTATAGAGTGGATCAGATGGTTTTGGTTCATACTCCTTCGGATTCCGGCAAAAATGCATTGCTCTCAGTATAACCAAAAAACGATCCCGAGCCATATTTTGGTAGAATATGGGAAAATCGTACAAATTTGACCTTTTCCAATAATGTGGGATGCTGTTTAGTCGTACATTCCCCATAAGGTAAAGCAAACCCAGAAATATTTCAAATTCATTTCTAGTCAAATTCTTCCATCCAGAAATTCTTGCACGAGGTAATGGACTTTTTGAAAGTATTTCCAGTGCATTGGCATTTGTCTCTCTTATAATCAAATCAAAAAACTCATCGTTTGCTATCAAAGAAAAGTAACTAAAAGGATTCTCACCTGGATTAGCTACTTTTAGTCCAGGGTTCCCTGTGAAGGGAAGGCGTGAAACATTTTGTCTGTTTTCCGACCAAACTAATTGTGAAGGCGCGACAGTAGTCTCTAATGTGAATGTTTCCGGGTTAGGAACGATCACTTCACTACCTGCTTCTGCCCAACTATTGTCTGAGTCAAAGCTCTCTTCCTCACTACTATGTGACATAATGTCTTCTTCTTCATCGGTATCCAGGACAATGTCGCGGATAATGTCTTCTGACAACCATCGCACTTCCAAATCTCCGTGCAATTCGCCTTTGTGACGTTTTGGTCCAGTACGTGATGTCGATGCAATGGAATCATCAGCCTAAATATTGCATGATATAAAGATAAAAAACAGTTAGTATTCTCCCATATATTATGGTGATTATACTAGAGAATTAATGGCTCAAAACGCCAATTACATTTAGTTTCACTTACTGCTGAGGAAGTTAAATTCCAATTTGACTGCGATTTCCTGTTCGTAGCTTGTGTCCGACGTGATAAGGAATATTCGGGACCATCGGTCATCTATTCATGAAGATCCACAAAACATTTAAGCTTTCCCAATTATATTACATAATACTTTTTAACAACATAAAAGCTTCCACAACACAAATTGGCCCAAGAATTTTCAAACCAATACTTACCGTAACGGGCACGAGGCAACGGAACTTATTGATAAATAGTTCTTACGGCCCAATCAATGGTAAATATCAATGTGAAAAAAACGTCTTATGCACCATGAAAACAACGATCACCAATCTCATGGTGTTTTCAAGTCTGTTTCCGCACTAATAGGCGCTTCAGACCGGGAGGAAAGGTATAAGGATAGGGATGGAAGGGATAGGGATATACAGGTGGTTCCGATCACCAATCCGAGAACGGAACTTTAGTTAAATCCGAGAACGGAACTTTAGTTAATAAAGAATAAAAAGGACGCACGTTAATGGGTAACTAAATGTTATATTAGTAAAAAAAAAGATAAAAATTCGGAACTAACTTATGAAATTATTTCTACACGAAGACCTAAAAATGAACTGAATTCCAAACTAATTGTTCTAGGTTAATGTTTAGGTCACAGGTAAAGCCGGTATGTAATAAAAAATAACTCCGTTGTACGTGTAGAGTGCCATCTAAGATTTGAAGTTTGATTTATTCTTGACTCACATGGTGGGTCATCCGCCCCTGGAAAGCGCACAGCCATGACTCACACGTGTGAGTCATCCGCACTGAAAGTGTTAATCCCCAGATTGGTTTGACGCAGCTATCCACTGAGTTATTCTATCGGCTAATCTCTCATATTTACGTGTTTTTTTTCTCTTTTATATACCTCATCACTTGTTCCATATATTTCACACGAGGCCTTCCTTTGCCATTCTTCCCATCCATTTGCCCTTCAACGGTTGTCTTGGGAACAGTATATATACATGAAAAGGAAACCATTCTTCTAGTTAAGAACAAATCACGTAGTCGTACTAAAAAAAAGTCAATACCCTCATGTAGAATCTGTTCTCCATGCACTTATGGAACACCTATAGCTGTGAATATACTGTTTGTTTCCTACACTATTAGCATTGGGAGCTGTCGCTTCCAAGGGAGACCAAATCCATGAATATTACAAATTTCTATGGTGATAGACCCTTTGGAATAAAATTCACTTGACTTAAACTCCGACCATTGAGTCGTGAAATAACGTATCGCTCGCTAAGATCCAATCTCTCGAAATTAAACAATAAGTGTGGCTTATGTCTCTATGCAAAGTTTTCCTTTCAAATTCCCATCATAAACTGTAATCTCCA
This sequence comes from Platycnemis pennipes, assembly GCA_933228895.1. Lineage (NCBI taxonomy): Eukaryota > Metazoa > Arthropoda > Insecta > Odonata > Platycnemididae > Platycnemis > Platycnemis pennipes. Next base: position 106,230,859 of record OW121854.1, on the reverse strand, counting down.
CATTAATCCTAAAAAAAACATTACTTCGAACCGCCGAAATCCGAAGCTTAACGGACCGAAAGTTTGAGCTCATCCCTCACTGCACTCGGTCATTTTCCTCACCTCTCTCCTTCAAAACTACTCGAATGGCTCAAGAGCACGAGCGCTCTCCTTCCTCAAGAGCTCACGTCTTCAAGTCAAACAATGGTTTCCTCTACATCAGCGTTCCAACTGCTCGTCTTTTTGTCTTCCGCTGCTCTGGAGCAGCCTCTGAATGAACTCAAGATGTTAGCCGTCTTTCACTCTCGTATTTCTGCCTCTATCAATTTTAGCATCGGGTAACGACGAAACTTTTCCAAGAATAGCTTCCTGTTTATGGTAACAATACGACGGGTTAAGCGAATACCGTAGAAAGAACAAAATAAAAATAATATACTTGGGTTTCCATATGTTATTTCTTATACACGACCACGAATTCCATCTAACGTTAATGCGATTATCATAGTGCTGTTGGACAACGAAACCTAGATCGCGGGCGTGGTCAGTATATTATGCATGGAAAAACAAAGTCACATCTTGAGATTTCATAATCAAGTGTTTGCCAAAATATGCCTATCTGCAATGAAATTATTAGAAAAGCTTTATTCCCATGCGTTCATAGAAAACAAGATGGTAGTATTTTTAAATTCTCAGTTCTCTTCACTGACTGAGTTTGTAACTGTCATTCATTGGTTTCACAAACCTTAATACGTTATACTAATATTCATTTAAAATGTCAATGGGCCTCAAAGCCTAGTATAAGACTAGTTTTCTTCTCTGTATGCCTCAAAATAAAGCTAATCCACCAAATTCAGCTTGTAAAACATGATTTCTCAATCATAGCAGAGTAGCTGAGCTCGGTCACCGAACACAAACGTATGACTCTAAATCCATGCACAACCATATCGCTATAATTCTTTAATGAAGTGCTCGTTTTTGTTTGCTCGACAAACGCTCTCATCAACGGAATTCTCCCTTTAATTTGGTAATCTCAGGTATTCAAAATTCAAGCGATTATTTGATTTTTGTGGCTTAAAAAATTCTTTATTCCGGTGACCATAAAACGTCCTTTTTATCCTTAGGGCTCTTCAGTGTTCTATGGTGTGCATTTCAATTTGTGTACTCCGCCGGAAGGGGCATTATGCGTTGGTGCTTTTCCTCAGGATTATACTAATGCCAATTATTTCTCTTCATTTTTCAAAGAATTGTTTTGTTATAAGTAATATGCAGGAATAAGCATGCGAAGGTGCGGTATGACCTAAGTTGTCGATGCACCTTAAATCAAACCTACCTACCTACCTCCAATGAAAACGTAGCAATGAATTTCGAGTAACCACCTTTTCTATGTATTTTGCCTTATCAAAAATAATCATTTCACAGAATATCATCAGCAACATCATTCGTTCTTCACCATTAACTGTAGATTTTCGGAAATTATGTGCCTGTCTGTCCCCTATGCTTCCCGTTTCCGTCACCAATCACCATCAACGCCCACTAACTTATTTCTCTAAAACTTTTCATACCATCTTCCATCCCTCATTCTGTTAAATATCTTTCCATTCTCTCCCTTTCCTCCTTTTATCCCAATTTCTCCCTTATATTGCAATTTCAATGAGGTTGCTACCTTTTAAAAATTTTTCTATATTTTATGCCTATTTAAAAATCTTCACAAGAACTTCCTTCTCTCATCCACCATTCCTAAAATTTCTCCACTTGTGCTGTTTTTTTACACTGCAGCGTGCCCTCTCCTCTACCCATTTAAAATCCTCCGGCATAAATTTGTTCGTCCCTTTTTAAGAACCAATAATCGCAACCGTGTAATCCAGCACCTTTCATCCTACACTCTTTCTTCCTTTTTCCCCAGTGTGTTTAATGTTCATCCTATTCTTTCCACACTTTGAGTAAGTAAAAATAATGAGCTCTAACGGCTTACAATTGTGAACTATTACAACGTCTCCAAAATCTATAAACAAATTAACTCCCACTTTTTTTGTTATTTTTAATAAACATTTTTACATAATGTAATTAGTTATTATTTAGCATGAAATATTATTTTTTTACTGCTTTTGGAGACACTTTACTCATTTACATCTCCTGAATATCGTTACTTCTTCTGATCTCTTTTACCTCTTTTCATCCATTCTTCTCACAATGACGCCAATACATCAGCCAGCTTATTATTTATTGCTTTCACGTTTACCAATATTCACCATAACCTACTTGTTTAAAAAAAAAAAATTCATTTCCCCATACTATTCAGACCCAGGGCTGGCAAACTAAGTCTTTCCAGCCCCATGTGACTCTTTAGGTACGTTAAGTTCCCACCTGGAATAAATCTGTAAATTAATCTGTTGCTATGATGGTTTAATTCATTACACTTTCATCTTTTACATTTACTTTTCATACAAACTGTGAAATATTTCTTTACTTGATAGAATGTATTAATTTCTCACGGATAATTTTAGAATGCTCTGTAGGTTTGGCGTGTTGAAAGTTGGTTAAATCATGGCCTAGACATACAAATGTCATCTATTCACCATAAAATTGGAATAAATACTTACTTTACCAACTTAGTGAAACACTGTAAGAGACTTTGTACCTGTGGGCTATGGGTTCTTCTATGAGATTCAAAGTGAAAAACATGATCATTGTTGCCTTTTCTCTAAGTTGTCGACAAAAATGCGAGAATGAGGAAAAAAAGAATAATTATTTTTAGAGCGCAGGGGTCGTCTTTCTATCTAGAGACTGCATTTCTTCTCTCACGATGTAACACATTTTAGGCCCAATTAGAGGACAAGCCCAACATAGGACTTTCATTTTCAAACTATCCTCAGAAGGATATAAGCCCGTTTTGGCAGAATGGGCTACGGAGCACATTCAATGGACTATGTCATGTAACCCACTTAAAACACGAGGAGTAAATGCCTGTATTTATCATCAGAAAATCAGAAATAGAGGAGGGAAATACAACACCAAGGGGATCACTGTAACAGTACATTGTATATGTTGGTATCAATTTGATAATGTTCAAACGATTTTCAGGGAAAAGATATTTTTAAGTACTTAATTTTTTCCTTAATCATATATTAAAATTATTAATGAAAAATGCCACGTTATTGTTATATAAATGTATCGTAGTGCAAGTATCGAGCAATTATAAGGTTAGATTAAATTAGAGGCACATGATGCGTAGTAAAGCACCTACTTATTAAATTCATTAAAATATACTATGGCATTATAGCTGTTCTCCAATGCGATAATTTTTTCATAAAATACCTATGGCTAGAAAGAAGTATATATTTAGTCATTACGTTTTAATTTATTAAACATTTATGGATTCAGCAATTGAGGTATCCTCTCTTTTACCCGTAATATTTCTACGCAATAGTTTTCTGTTCAAAACATTTGACTGCGTATTTTGTATGATCCCTCCCTTGCCTTAGATTAGGGGCACGCAACTTTACCAGCACTTAACATGATTCATATTTGGGCATATTAACACTTATTCATCCTCTTACAGCGTTTCCTCTTACCATTCACAGTGGTTATTTAGTTCTCTTATACATACAGTTTTGATCACAAGATTACCATTAGCCTATTTTTTCACTGGCTACATATTTGAATGACTTTTTTAATAATAGGGTATTTGTTTTAATGATAAGAATAAAATGATTCGTGTTTTTTGAAATAAAAATGTTATATTTATCAAAACTACACTGCTAAGTAATGAATTCCATTTGTTCAATTTTTTTGCAGTTGAGTTCCAATTGCATTGTTATAGGGCATTATGAGTTAAGAACAAATAAGAAGTTTTTGTGAAAATTTATGACTAAAATCAGGGGTCCACTGCAAGTATGGATTCAAAGAACCTTTTCTCTGGAAATCCGCTATGATGATATGCATTTCACAGGAGATAGTGAGTCTTGTGTGATCAATTTATGTGGTAATGGTGTTGTTTAGGATTAGGCACAAGGGATGTTAGTTAGAGACGACCAGGTGTGGTGTAGTGACCAGAATAAACTCACATTTAAAAAAATGCACATACCTTTAAAAATTTACCCCTAAACTCTATCGTACTTTAAAATATCCCAGAAGACTGCGCATCCCTAAAGTATCCTTTGTGTGCATAGGGCCTAAAGTAGTTGCCCCTTTCCTCTTTCGACGGGTTTATTATTAATTAAATTCATGACATTATATTTAAGGATTAAAATATTAGGTATCTTTCTCTCCCCTAGGCGCCCATGAAAGAAAGAGATCCGATTAATCTTTGTTCTCATTTCTCTCCTAATTTGAGATGTAATTTAATTTTCAGCGACAAACCCTAATGAGATTAAGGCAAAAAAATATCGGTAGATAAAAATTAAAAAAAAAAAACTTTGTCCATGTTAGGGGCCGTTTTCCCTTCAACGCCGACGAGACATTATTAATTGACAAAAGTTACTCCTTCCTACAATGTTCCGGGATATACTATCGTATGTAGTAAGGAATTCAATGTAAATTATTTATATTTTAAACTTTCCCGTCAACTAGATATTACCACCCTAGTTCAAGGATTGATAGCGTTCGTGCACCCGAAGATTTCAATGATAAAAAGTAAATCAAAACGCTATCAAGGATGCGTACATATCCCTGATAAACTGTTCAGCGAAAACTTCTACTCCAAAATAATAATTATTCAATAAAAATAATAATGAAAAACAATAATTATGATTAATCCTAGTAGCTTCAATAATTCCAGATGAGATAAAAAAGTCCTCCAGAATTAACTGTTCATCAAAATGCCTACAACAATTTTGTATATATAATAAATTTAAAATATCCCAGAGTAATAGCCAAGGTATGAGTATTTCCCATTTCCATGTTAGCCTTATGTTTCTTAGTCCCCTATTTTCTTGAATTCGAGCAAGCAAATATCACTTTCTTCAAGACTCCCATTATCTCGTAGTACACCCTTCATTTATGTGGTCCACTCCCAATTTCGTCAATCAAATTTTCTCCATCTACCACCAATTTTAACTCTTCTTCATTTGTCTTTGTCTCAAATTAGCTTATTTTCTCGATTATTCAAGGCACTAGCATTTAAAGCCTGCATCCTGTGTTAATCTTTTTTCCGCAAAATACAAGTTTCTTCAGCGTTCGAATACAGTCTTCACAGATTTATTTATTAATATCTTTTATTATTTTGCTCAAGGACACACCCATGTTTCTCTTTTCATTAGCATGTCCTATCCAAAGGGAAACTTTTTTCTTTGTTTTTATTGGAAAATAATAGAATATCAGTATAAAGCATCCCTAATTTGTGAATTATTCCGAATTCTGCGGATCATACTACTCCAAAATTTTCTTTTCTCTATCCTATGAAATTTCATTACCTAAGCCCTTCCATGATTAATCTTAATTCTGAGCCACTCAAGGTTTATCGCACAAACTTCTATTTATAGAACTCAAATATGAAAAATTTAAATAATTTTATCAAAATAGATATTAAAGAAAAAAATCAGTCTTTCCGCCATTTCTTCCTTTCTAAAGTTGATATTTAATGACATTCATTTAAACCCATTTGATTCAGACCCATATTTTGTATTAATGTTGGAATTTTGTAATCATTCATACCATTTCCATTAGATCAATTTAAGAGGGACATTAAATTGATTTAATCGCTATCGGATCAATGAAAATTAAGTCGATTATATGGCCAATATATCAACTAAACTGATGAAATGGAATCTGTTTCATTAAAGTGCGTTTTCCTTCCATTCACTCTCATCATAGCAATAACGGCAACCCATTAGTGTACGCTTTTTTTATTCCTCACCATGTGCCTTGATAGTGGTCTATGGTTGTAATTAGGCATAGAATATCCAAGGTGCAAACCATTACAAATGTGCTGAGCTACTTCTTCATGTGGTCCCCGATTTACCTATTCTTTTTTAGAACATCTTGCCTAACAATGGAATATATTAAGGCTAGTTCCTTCATCACGTGTGATGACAGTCCATAAATATTGATAATTTAGTAAGTTTATGGCTGCATAGCTCTTGATCGGTAATACTGCGCATCAAAAGTATATTAAATGTAACAAATAACCACCATGACACCTGATTGAAGGCATGAATCAGATTATGGTTTATTATAGTTTTCTACAAATTTATCCGAGGAAATCAACTTGTACCATAGTAAGAGTACGAGTGCTAGTTAACCGTGTTACCGTACATAGTTTCTATTGATTTCTATTTAGTTAATTTATACAAATTATTTCAGTTTATGATGGTGGTTTCACCTCTGACCTTTGATTTTATCACTATTAAACATATTTTCCGTGTCATAACATATCTGCCATACTATCAAAGTTATTACCTATGAAATTCTTATCATCGAGAAAGCTATAATACCTAACGTTATAGGTAAATCCGCACAAATAATGCTTAAAAGATGCAAAATAAGTAGCCAAAAATTGTTTATTCTGATTTCCGGTTATTCTGATTGCTAGATATAAAATAGCTACAGAAATATGATATAAGAGTCAATTGGGATTATAGTCAAAGAATTTTATCCATGAGCTGTCTAATCCTCCAACTGTTCACTTCCTCTTTCGTTCACGTCCGAAAAAAGGCTCTTTTTGCTGTCTGAAAGCAGTGTTTCAGATTTGGCAAAGCGGAGCCAGCCAGTCCGGCGATCTCTGCACTCATCCCGACTTCCAGCAAATTTTAGTTCCTTTCTCTTCTTCCATCTCTACAGTCCCCCTTCACTGCTTTAACCCTTAGCGTTTCCGTTCTTTTATTTAGCCTACCGCAGCAGCAGCAAGGGAGCCAAAGAATTGAGATCACCGCCTTTCACTTCCCAATTACTCAATCAGGACCAGTATTCAGGTTGAAACTCTCACGAAAATAAGAAGTTACAAAATGCTCATGTTGTATTATTTTCGTTATTTTAGATATTTTTTCCGGTAGAATCCTTTTTGATTGCTGCGAAAGTAGGAGAGAGTAAAAAAAATTGTTTCAGACTTCACTTTGTGGTAATATACCATATTGAAAAGAAGTTAAATCTTGGAATATCATTATCCACACAAATCATTAACACCACCGTACGTGTGCATATATGTGTCTGCATAAAGGTGAATTTCAGGTATTAGACACTTTGAAAATGACAGTTATCCGTTGAAACCTTGGTCGTTGGTGTTGATTAACTCTCTGTCTCTCTATTTCAAGTTTTTCTTTTTATTTCAATAGTGTACAGTAGTAGTGCTGTTTATTGTTGTAGTATATGCAGATGTGACTGGGTAGGTACTTACGGTTATGGATACTGGGGTGGTTAATTTCGTTTTTTTTTAACTCAACTTATTTGAAACATCCGTAATGGAGTTCAAAAGCTGCGTATCAATCCTGAGTATATAAAATAAGAGTATAAAGAAAAAAACTAGCTAACACTAGCATTTTTATCATTTTTTGCCGTCGGGTTCAAAATGTATTCAGATACTTCGAGACTATTAACATGAGTTATTGACGTTAGTGAGAGTATAGGTAACAAAAATTCACAATATATGTTAGTGGTTTTATATAGTTATTATTATCCCCTGCTACAAGTTGAAGAGTTAGCTCTCAGCATTCATATTGAAAGCAGTCATTCGTATTTTTCACGGAAGATTTCTTGACGCGTTTCACGGCTTTTCGGCATCTTAAGATACCATTTACAAAAAATCACAGAGGTATTTTTGCAACTATGTGACTATCAATTCCGTTAATTGACGAAATTCATAGTGCAAGTTTTGGCTTGTTTTATATATATACTCATTCATAAATTATCCGTGAAAAAATACGATTGCATATTTTCAAAAAAATATTCAATTTATCTTTAAAGTGATTTCCGAAACGATGGAGTGCATTCTAAGGATACTCAGTAATTGCATATGAAAATCATTACAAATACTGAATCGCATTTTCGTATGGATGAGATTAACGCGATATTTACCCTTAAATATTAAAAATAATATTATTGTAATTAATGATATATGTGTTGAAGTAGGTTTGAATGGGCAAACAATGATTCATGATCATATGAAGCCCATGTTTACTTTTCCAAGGTAACATTATTCAACACAAACTACTCGACTCCTTTCAATCATTCTTCCAGGTTGTTCAGAAATATCCTAATTTTCCTAAGCCCACTCCCCCTACCTTCTCCTAACATGTTATTTTCCTTTTTTTGTTGCATTTCTTCGTCCGTTGCCATATCAGTTTGGCCATTGAGTTTTATATTTCTCGTGACATTAGACAAGCATTGTTTATCTCCTTGTGTACTGTAAGTAAGAGATTATGGATCCATACACCCTTATACATTGTGATGCATGCTGGAAGGACTGTATATTTACCCCAATATGTCATCTATCCAGATTAGAGTAAAGTTTGATTTTTATTCATAGAATAAAGGGATTTAAACAATTTTTACGAATAAATAGTGCATGTATTTAAAGGATGATTTCCACGGGCGAGATACGAAGAAAAATATTATAAAACATTGATACTGCATGTACTATTTTTCTATTCCCGGAAAAAAATTATCGTATTTCTGTAATAGAGATCCAACAATGGGGGCGTTTACTCGGAACCGAAATCGCAATTTTGTACACGAAATCGTTAGATGGAAACGAAAAACGAATTTTAGTGAAAAAATTAATCTTCTAACCACAACCATTCACTCATAAATCAAAAATTAAAATAAGCAAAAGGTGACGCCCACCAAAAATGCTGCTGTGATAACATTGACGTCACTTTCCTCCCGTCCTTGACTGCTTTCAGGGTAGGGGGAAGGGATTGGAGGGGGGTTCTCGGAAGGTCTGCTCGCACAGATGCTGTCGAAATCGCTCCCATTGGCCGAGTCAGCTGTGTCCCCGCCTTTGCGATAAGGCGAAGTAGCTTCGCGGGCTCAGTTGTGATTGGACGAAGTAAATATACGTCAGAGGTTGCACCACACCCACTTTTCCGAAAGGGTTAAAAACATCAGTTTTTCGCCGCTTATAACTCGGGAAATAATTGTCGGATCAGGAAACGGAAAAATACGGGTCTTTTTATTTTACAAACTCTATCAGATTCGGCAATAAAAAAAATATGGTAAACGACCCCATTGTAGCTAGGTTCGTAGCGCTGCACAGTGGTTGATTTTCGAGTATTAGAGGGACAAAATTATTTTTTCAGTTTAAGAGATTGGCCATTGAGTTTTATATTTCTCGTGACATTAGATAAGCATTGTTTACCTCCTTGTGTACTGTGCCTTATTTTAGTGGAAAATTCTGGAATTATGAACCGGAAAAGCAGCACAACATGAAAATATAGCATTAAAAGTGGTCTCCATGAGTAATTCATTATTATTACCTTAAGTTTCGCTGTCTGTGTTATCATCGAAAAATTGGAGTAATAAAAGTTTCTCCTTTATTTCAAATAGAAAACAAATAATTTGTCACTGTACACACAAAAAATATGTATACAGGTATTTCAATATATTTTTTAACATTAACATGTTTTATTGCAACTTGTTTAATGCATAAAATATTTTAATCAATTTTATCTCATTCAAAAAATATTCATTCTCTCCCCGTATCCGTTGAGGCGTCATTTACCACATGTACAGGAGTTTTTAGTATACTTATCACAGCACTAGGCAGTTGATACAGCATTCAATTGGTAATTTTCTGAGGGCCAAAATTATTGGGTCGGAACGTGTTAATACTAGATTCAACAAGTCTTGATTAATGTCCTCTCTTGACATTTTTGGAAAGTGATGTTTCTTGTGTCACGTCTCATGTACTTTGTTAGTTGGCAAGTGGTTAAACCATGATTTCAATCACGTCTGCTCCATCGATTAAAATTTTATGAACACTAGTAGGCTTTTAAAGCTACTTGCAAAGGCTAACATAGAGTTTAAAATTGTCATGGGCATACTTTCCAAAGGCTTCTGCGTTAAGTCCATATCCACTTGATATGGCTCGTAAAATAACGGAGAAACATTCAACGTCTCGTCAACTCCAGTAATTTCCGCAGCTTTCCTTGGGTTTTCAAAGAATCGGCGAGAGGTGTTGTCATCGTCGGTGGTTCCACATCCTGTTTTACGACATCAACTAGGAGGCTCCTTTCTGATCTAAACTTGCCTATTATTTCTCCTTTACTTAACTGATAAGCACCTTCTGCTCTCTGATTTCCACGGATTAGCCATTTATAAATTTTTAGGATGTAGGATATAAGCAAGACACTCGAAAAATCGAATGGAGCATGCAGTGTAGATAAGCGAAAGTTAAATTCTAACATATTAACAGGTAGTTTTTAATATTTTCTAAATTGTTCATGTCTTTAGGAAAAGCACAGCAAATGTAGCACACTTGCGCTGATGAATTATTCGTCAAAGAGTTGCAGACTTGAGTTGCAGTTGAGGACTTCCATTTTTACTCGAGGAAATTCTCATCAAGAATTTCTCGACCGATTCTCATTTTACGCAGTTCCTTCCTCCCACCTTACGTAGTTTTACCGTCAACACCTTAAGCAATCTTTTGGTCCTGAGATTGACCAAGCAAAATAAAAACATCTATAAACGTGCCCTGTGTCTTTAAGTTCCATGCAATAATACTAAGGAGTGAAGAGACTTGGAACAAAAACTCAATCATGCCCAAGAAATGATAACTGAAAGTTGCTAGAAACTGCTGAAGAAGAGCTTCACATTTCTCTCTAGCTTTTTATTTCAAATAAAAATCGTTTCATAGAGTTTACCTGTTGCATCTAGCAGGTGTATGCCGTAAATCTGAAGATAGAAATATTTCCTCTATGAAACTGGAAGATGCCATATCCTGAGTTTTTTTAAGCAAACATTTGAGCCTATTTACCACAGATCCCCTTTTTATCACCAATTATTTACTAAGAATAGTTTAATATTATTTTGATATATTTTTATAAGAAGATAATAATGGACAAGCCTATGTAATCCCGGTCCTTCACACAATGATCTTTCGTTATAAAAATAAAATAAATTAGCAATAACTTTGTATTGGTCACATAACCCCTCAATCCGTATGATGAGAAAACGGTAGGTCCATTACACATTAAAGGCATTGTGTTTTATGCCCTGAGGTTTAGAAAGCGTTGTTTGTTCCCAAAGTGGTCTGTCCAAAGTGCTATGCTGTTTTTTATTTTTTTAAATAGTGAGGTTTATGACAGTATTATAATACTAATCCTTTTTTATGCATGATGTGTAGTGCATGTTTGGTGAGAATTCACCCCCTGCCACACACCTTTATGGTGGCTTGCAGGGTGTTATGTAGATATAGATATAGATGGTCAGACCTAAGAGTTTATTGGGTTTCGCTCCAACAATGTTTGGAATGATGATGATGTTTATTTTAGTTTTATGTTACGGTTAAAGGCATAAACCGTCACCGGAGCAACCAACTATGCTGCCCGTGGTTGGCCAAGTAAATGGTCTAATAACATTAATTACCTGAAGTCAGATATTTCCTACTTAATTCGGAACATATTTTACTTATGTATTACTATTTAACTTTATGTATTATCATTTATATTGTGAAAGCCATCATATTTTTCCCGCAATCTGCCAAGGCGTGAATATCATGATCGATGCTGAAATATTAGAGATTCCTTCATAAATACTTTAATTTGATCGGTGTTTTTGCATATTTGGCCACAACATATATGACTAGTTGGCCTGACTTGACTACACATTCTGTTACCTAATTCGGGAGTTCCAGAGGTAAATCTGCAAATAACTTCTTTATGCATTACGTAACTCAAGCTACCAATTTAATTTCTAAAACTTAACAGAACGTCAGTATATCAGTATTATTATATTTAAATTTTACTGCAAATGTCATCAATTCAACTATGCATTATGCAGAATCACATGAAATTTACTTTTCATTTTCAAACCAAGCTATTTCTCTTCCGTGGCAGATTTGGTAAATTTTATTTACGGAAAGCATTACTACTCTCATGCAATTTTGACCTTGTCAAAGCATTTCTTTTCTAAAGAGCCTGTTGTCAACTTGGCCCATTTAGTCACTCGTGCATTTTGTCTGTAATGGTTATGCTTCCTGTATTTTTGCAATGCCATATTTTTTCTGCAATTTGCATGAAAATGCATTTGTATAACCGAATATTCCCCTAATTGTGAAAGAATGTGACCGTGAGCCACCTGTCTAAAGCTTGTTTTCTTCATAACGAAAATATTGCCTTCCCTCTTCCTTCGCCATTTCGGGTATCGCATCCCTTCACTTCTATTTCTTCTCCATTGTCTTGTTCTTGCTTCTCGTCTCCAGAGCTTCACCATTGACGTTCACCATCACACGTCAACTTTCTCATACCGCTGGCGGCGAAAATCTCGCACAAGCAGTCCCGCAAGTCACAACACCATTTCCTCCCCTTTTCCCCGCCCCATTTTCGCTCAAATGTGCCAGTCCTTGTCTTACCACACCCCGCGGTGTCGGCTCATATCCCCAAAAATGAGGGTAGAAAGGATAGGAATAACAAAGGGATAACCCGGGTCTTCTCCTCGGTAACCCCAAGACACATACACGCCGTCCCCTGCGGCACCACTCACCCTTTTGGTTCTTATCTTTGCCTTCGAGCTCTTATCACCCCCGAGGCACACACAAGACGGTTTTCTCCACCCCTTTTTCGGAAGCAAACGCTTATTCCAAAGTTTTCCAGGATAAGTTGATGATCCATTGGGAGTTGTCGTGAGTTTGGAGATGCTCCTTTCCGCAGAAAATGAGGCTAACGCTTTTAAAGCCAATCAAAACTTGTATGTTTCCCAACCCCCTGTGCGTTTAGTTCTTGGCACCTTGTACTGTATTTTCTTATACGTATCGCACACTGGAAGGAAATGCTGGAATATGGTTTCAAAAGCATCTGTAGTAATGGAGAAGAGGGAGATGTGGGGTAGCACATAACATTTCATCTTCGTCAATGTGGGAGATAAACCGTTTTCTGATATGATAAGCCAAATCAAGGCGGTGATAGGGGTGATATTTCCTCAGGACACATACATGTAGTGAGTAAAAACATAACCTGAAAGAACCGCTCTTCAAATAGCTACTACATTCTAGTGAAAAGGTAACCAAATTGCGACTTTGTAATATCCAAAAAAGCTTTATTTTGCCAAACCGGTTTTACCCATCAGGGTAGCAATTGGTACAAAAATAACCTGATGTAGTTGCGTCTGGTGAACCATGCAACTGATGATCTCCTGATGGCTGAATTCGGTCTTGCAAAATAAAGATAATGTAGATTTCTAAAAAAATCATGCATTTTTTTTCAATGTTACATTTCCACGTGGTAACGCCAAAGTTAGTTGATTTTATTGAGTGGAAAGGTTCGGAAAAGGTTCATTGTGAAAAGAGTTCGGAAAATCAACCTGGTTAATCTCTGTATCCAATTAAATTTTACAACGGGCAAATCATCCATTTTAATTAGGGAAAACTTCTTGAAAGAAATAAAGTTCTACCGTAAATAAAAATTCCGTCGTTAATAAAAACTCTTAAATTCAGGTGCCCTTTATACTTAGGTGTTGCGTTATGAATTATTTTTTGGGTTGTATTCCAAAATGAGCAGAGTTAGTACTTATAAATGTGGTTAAAGTTTCTTCATACCTGATAACAATGACTTACTTAGCAAAACGATTCCAAAAGTTGTTCATATGATTTTTGCGTTTCCCCTTTTTATTAGTTATATTTTATATTATTAGCTATCATCTGTTATATATAATATTCCACTAGCTCTTTTATTGTATTATTTCCATCCTATGTGGTGTTAACTATATGTTTTCCGTTATTACCTAACCTTTACAAATTATATAATACCTTTAGGTGGCAGCCTTGCTCAGAATTCACTCTGCAAACAATATGATTCCAATATTGCGACGAATATTAATAATTATTTCATCCAATGCATGTAATTATCTGTTTTTTAATATCAGGGGTTTAGGACAAGTAAAATCAAAAAAAAAATTATCAAATTTTCAGATATATTATATGTCCATCCTCAGGGTGATCATCTATAATCTATAATGAAGACATATTGATGATTGATAGTTTTCAATGCATTTTTAAAACGGTTTGTAATATTATATATTCTAAGGTTTTATAATAGTCCTGTAGACATCTTCAATATCACATTACTTTTTTAGTTCGTTGATATTTCAATTTCAACAATAGCGTATATTAAAAGAGGTTGAGAAAGCAATTAACATGTATTTATTTTTTCCATTTCTATAGCACACTTAACGGTGGTATCAACTATTGAATACCTACCATGAGATTCGATGTCGAGTAACTTCAATTAGTAATTCTACATTTGTAAGCAGCCTAAAAATTTTGGCCGCCTAAGATAAATACGATACCCACAGTTTTCGCAATTCCATACATTATTGTAACTACTTTGCAGAATTTCCTTCCACCTGATCAATGTTTTCAAAATTGCATCTCTTTTCTGCTTGTGATTTCCGGAACTTCACCATTTTTTTTTCTTCCTGCGTAAATTAATATTTGTCAGCGTTCTATATATAGCCTTCCACCTGAAATAATCTTCCAAAATTTCAGCTAGTCATGCAGAGCGAAGATTGTTTTTTATTAGTAAAGGCCGTGTTAGTAATGTATGCATAATTTCTACTGAGATCGTGTCATTACAATTTGGTGCACTACGTAAAAAAAGGTTATTGATTCCCAGAATTTATGTCACTAACATAAATATGAATACAGACCTGTTTCGCTTTTTCGACCGAACAACAGTTTTTATAAATTTTCGGTCCTCAAATATGGGGTGCCATTTTGTCATAGGTGCCTCCTCACCGCCAACAAATACGATGAAGCATATTAGTGATCGTAATAAGGTTATGTTGCACTCGATAATCTTACTTGTTACTTCATAAAGCGTGCGAATACAGCATCTATGCTCCAGCGGGATTGAAGACATTGAACTTTGCGTTATGAAGCCGACAAATCACCGATCTTACTACACTATTAACTTATCATCTATCTACTATCTATAAACTTATCATTTTCTTTTGCACTTACAAGGGACTCTATTCAACTAATTGCTATCTTACTTTTTGCACACGTTTTCATCTAGTTTTGCTCCCTACTAAAGTTCTCTATTAAAATCCCTTTCCTTCTTTTCTTTTTTTTCTCATTAGGATGGGAAATTGATGGTAACTATTGGGTTAAAAATTAATAAGTAAACCTATAATTTGACCTATAATTTAAAATCTTTTCATTCGTGTATTTTATGTTTGCTTAGGAATAGTATACAGAGAAATGGGGAGTTATGTTTTCAGAATTAATTCATTTTAGTAATGTTACCGGCTCAAATATCCACTCCATCACAAAGGAATATTTGCAAATGCATACATTTTTGCTCCTTACATTAAGTAAATAGTATTGCCAACAGAGTAACTATTTCGTGTGACTAAATATGTAGCGTTTAAGGTTTAACTCTCTGTGTGGTATATGATGATGTATACTGTCTGGAGGTAATGATTAATTGGAAGTACATTTTTCGCATTATTTGATGCTATGATTAGTTAAAATCGTCCCTGCTATCTTAGTCGAAGCTTAGCTTAATGTTTGAGCACTTCATAAGGCTCGTGAGAATTGGGAATGACCATCGCTTTGATTTAGCTTCCGTGAGCATTCAATGGAACTGGAAAAAAAGAACCAGCATAAAATCTCACCGCATGATGGCCTGTACCTACATTTCTTTCCCTTTCACCGAGGTCTACAGTGCCACATCTATTCCCATCATAAAAAAGCAATGCATAAAATTTGAGAGTGGGGCACGCCTAGGAAAAATTTCCCCGCGTGCGCAAGTGGATCGGAAGGAATAAAACTGTTTAAAATTCCCCTCGCTTCTCTGGCACTGACCTCACGGCTATGCAGAGAGAACTTTTACCAAGAAAGAACGGCAGGTTTGAATAAATGCCCTCAGAAGAGCCTTCCCTCTTAAAAGAAAAGAAAGACCTTCCAGTAACTCCCTCCCGTAAACTTTTTCCATTCTTCATGCAGTTTTTCCTTAAGTATCCCTCGATACTGAAACGATAGAAAATATGTATGGGTTCCATTACCAGGCTCCAACTCAACGATTTCATTCTCATCGTTTCTGCATACGGCCCAATACTCACATTGGGAAACGTAAACTTATATATTTATGCAACTATCCATTGTTGGAATGAATAATTGATGCACGTAGACTTCCAGCCAATATGAGCACGCATGATGTAGAGGTAATGTTGTTCTCCGGAACGTTCTTCGAGGACGGGAAAAAGTAAGAAATTAAAAGTAAGAAATGAATAATAGGAAGGACATACATACGTTGCTATATGATCTAATCCAATGCTATAACTTGGCCCGACTTCAGTATAGACTGTCCAAGACGGTAAATACTTTCCGTAAAGGGTCATATTATCCTCTAACTCGCATACTTTCACTTTTCCTATTCAAATTGCTTTGAATTTCACTCTTATATCATTATTAGCTTCTGTTATTAAAGAAGCACTACCTTCTCCTGGAGTTAGTACTTTTTTCCATGCTTGATGTAAAAAGAAAACAGCTTTTTTTTATTTTACCAGCATGTTAATAAAGGAGTTGATGTTTTTCTGCGTACCCCCAGCATTTTCGAATTTTCAAGTGTCTAATAATTTTCCCTTGTTAGACATCATTTGGAATACGCTTACAGTATATGGGATCCATACGAAATAGGCCTAAATAATGGACTTGAACGTGTGCAGCGAAGATCGGAAAGATTTGTAAAGGGACGGTGCGATAACTATATTAGCGTGACCAGTCTATAAATGAATTCAAATGGGAATCATTGTCAGATAACATGTTGAAATTTAGACTTAATCTCTTAAATAAATTCAAAGATAATATTTTCAGTTATGACGTTAAAAAGATTTTGCGAACCCCAACTTACTTTGGTAGTCTGGACCATAATCACAAAATTAAAGAAATTCATTTTCGAACTGCCAGATTCAAAATGTCCTTCTTTCCTCGTACAATTACGGGTATGAATAACGGTAATATATCCAATACGAGTGTATCAATGGATAGCACAGGTAGTTGGTGCATGGACTTTTAGCTAACCCAACTAACAGCATTATCTTGCATGCTTGCTTTGCAATTTCTATCTTTAAAAAAATTAAATTTTAGACTAGTATATTGTTACTAATTTTTTATGCGAGATATTTAGTGCATGTTTGGTGAGAATTCACCCCCAGCCACACATGTTTATGGTGGCTTGCAGAGTATTATGTAGATGTAGATCATTTTCTCCATTGCAATCGATGCAATGTTTAAGGGGACTATTCCGCTCCATAACTCTATGTGAATTAAAATGGTGTGCTTGGTGCATTAAGGAGGAAGAAGAAGACGTTTTTATTGATTAATTATCAGACACTTAAAACATAGAATTTTAGTAGCAGGAGTAATATTATTACTTCAAAACTCGCTTTCTTTCACTTTTCCTATTTCAATCGCTTTGAATTTCACTCTTGTATCATTCTTAGCTTCTGTTATTAAAGAACCACTAATTTCTCCTAGAGTTAGTATTGTTTCCCATGCTTGATGTTAAAAAAATTACTGTTTGCTAGTTACTAGGATGTTAATAAATATGCTGATGTTTGTCTGAGTCCCCCTAGCATTTTCAAATTTGCAAGTGTCTAATAATTTCTTCAGAAGATTCTAGTGCTATGTTTTGAAATTTACAATAAGATTTCAATAAGATTTGATCATCATTTTAATTCCTACTCCAATCGATTCATCTATCCATTCTGATTCTAGATTTTACCTATTAGGTTGGTCAAATAACCTAGCGTTATCTATTTGCCAAAATAATTTAAAACCTTTTATTCTCGGAAATGCCCCCGAATCCGTTTTGTGTAAACATGCTAAAATACAACATAATTTTAATTGAAAACTTCTTGGATATCTATAGTTGTTTCCTGAATCGACTGCTGACAACATAGTAACAGAGATAATCCCCGTGAGTGTTCCCATTCAGATCAGGCATCGATTTTCTTAAACCCAACATTGGGAAACAAATCATCGTCTTTGGCACCTGAAAACTCACCTGCGGACAAGCTCTGACGATTTTTTTTATAATCTCCCCTCTTAAAAAGAGAACGTTCCGAATCCGTCGACGAGGGATAAAGCCTTATTTATCTATCCGTATACCTTTCAAATCCTCTTAAACTTTATTCTTCCGGAAACTCTGGCCGCTATTTTTCTTTTCCCTTTACACCTCTCATCCTCTCACTTCCAATCCTCCTCCACGTCACCTCGAGATCCCTCTGCGCCTTGTTTGAATTACGCAGCTTCCTCCACCTTCGGGAAACCTCATCCTACCATCTCCGCATCCTCAACCCCCGAACCGACTCGTTCTGTCCCAAGCCTCCTTGGCCCTGTAGCTCCTTTCCCCATCTCTTCCTTTACTTTCGCATCCCTCCACGTCCCACCTCTTTCTAATCTCTTGGAAGCCCCAGCGGGGGAGGAACTTCTCCCGCCCAACCACTCCTTTCATTCCGGTCCCTCAGTCGCTCTACGCGGAACCCCCTGGGAGTCTTGCGCCGCGACCGCCAAGACATCCTCCTTCGAATCACTCCATCCTCCTAAATTCCCCTCACACCCCCTCCACCTTTTCCCATCTCCATTCTCATCTCCTTCCAGAGCTTTTTTCCTCACCCACTTCATACCCTCTCTTCTGACAACTATATCCTCTCTCTCTCTGTTTTCCTTTCATCCCCACTTCTCGATCTCACCTTTTTATTCCTTCGCTTTTATCTGTCCCATTCTCCCCCACGCCCCTGAAGAGGACTCTCCTCACCTTAACTTGGGATCCTAAGGTGTTGGAGTTGTTCCTCCTCCGTCCCCCGCTCCCATATAAATTTCCCAACTGTCTTTAATCCTAATCCGACGTGTCGTTGTCCCGCTCGCCCTACGGTGGTTTTATCGCTGTCTCAGAGGAATTTCCTTCCGACATCGTCCCTCCCATTTCCGCCGTCATTCTGCGGTGCTGGGGGCTGAGGCGTGTGCCTAGCTTAAGAATGTAGTGTTCATGGTATCCTAGATTAATATAATTACGTGACTCATGAAAATGCAGATTATAGAAAAATGAAATATTTATTATTTCAAGCGGAATACATCTTGGACCTGCATAGGATGTGGATTAGTTTAACGTCCTTAGATGATTGTCCAAATCCTTTTATGAATTATATTGCATTTGTTTATTAAGGAAAATATTATAAATGGAAGTACCTAATATGCTAAAAAGTAATTTAAGAATATTTGCTTGATAGAGTTTAAGTTAGCGATGATGATGACACTAAGTGTCAAAATCTAGGTCGCCCGATAAAAATTATCGTTAAAAATTATCTTTTCATTTATCCGTAATGGAAAACTTGCACCATTTATCGTCGGAATTTGTTTCATCTAATAAGCTAGGGGTAATTTTATCAACCTGTCTTTGTACTTTTTGTTAAAGGAAACCAGTATAATTTTTTTATTTTTCTCGAGTTCTCATTTCGGTTTTCTGTACCTATTTTATTACATTTTCATCGGTAAATAGTGGGAATGGTTAATTTTTGCGATAGTACCTACTAACAAGGGGATATCGCGAAAAATATGTTAAGATTGCTAATAACACATTTCTTCCAAAACTGTACATGAAAAGTAAAAAAAAAACTGCCACGGCATTCTCTCCCTTAGGCCTGGGTTTGTGAGGAAACAGGTAGGTACTGTAGTATTTCGTTCCGTATTAAACCTTTGAAGTAAAGGGCAAATTTCAAGAATCTCCGTTGCCATGTGGGTCTCCTTTCAGGTGATAAATTTATGGATGGGTGCATTTTGAGTTTTAAATATGACGATAGCTTTAAACGTGTGTATCTTTGTGATAGATTTAAACCATGTGAATCTGTATTATGGGATAATACGTGTAATGTAAATAATGTTTGTTTGATTATACTTCTAATATGTCATCAAATGTTGTGGGGGAGTTCAGTTACGGGAGATACTCAGTTATAAGATGAAACTTCACATGTTGTCATTAACCAGCTACTTACGTCGTTTTTGTGCTTGTGATGCTCTATTGCAAATCCTTCCTCTAATTTCCTAATCCAATCCAATCCAATTATCAGTCTTTTCGTACATGACCCAAAAAATGTCGGAATGAATGACCAAAACCAAGGTCCGTAAGCTCATTAGGATTTGTGTGCTTGTAAAATGGACCCCTCTAAAGTGAAATAGTTATTTTTCTTTTTCCAGTGATAGAGACATTTTTTGGACAAATTGTAGTAAGGACTTTACACTTCCAGATTCTAACAGAGTTCACATATTGACATCAAGTCCTTTATGTACTCTAGATTACATCAGAGGCACAGCAGGAGCAAATAGGGACTGGAAAGTTGAGAGTTGTGGCCTACACTAGAAAGACTCTTTGGCGATTCCATGTGGTTTTCCGCGCTTTACCTCTCAGATTTCGTATTCGATGGCTGGCTACTTCCAACTTATTGGCTCGAACCTGAGACGTTGATCTTGAGAAACAAAAATCCTACTCCAAATCTCATTCTTTGGTCATCTAGTATTTCTTTGTCGACCTAACAGAATTCCTTCACCTACTCCCAGATTTTTTTTCATCTTTCTCCTCTTACATTCGAACATCGGCTCGAGTTCCGGCAAACAAAGCTTCCTCCCGTCCTCTTTTTCCGAGTAGTTCCTTGCTTGGCTTCGGAAGGGACCCCTCTCTCCCAAACCTTTCCCCTCAATCCAGGTGCCGTCCTTGTCGAATGAAGCTCTTGGACTCATTCCTTCCATTTAATCCCACCACCCTCTTTATCCCTCGGTTCCTTCCCCTTCGGCACCTCGGTCCCCGATGTTTTCACTTCTCCACTTCTTCTCCTCGTCTGCTTGTGCTTGGACTTGATTTGCTTGCATCGAGAGCCCGAGTCAACAAGACTGAATAGGCGTGACCGGAAGAAGTAAGAAGTGTACGAGGGAGTGGAGAGCGAGAAAAGAACTACAGCCGGTAAAATTGAGGGACTGAAGACATTTTAATTCTCGGCCAGTCACCCTCACTTTAAGCCTAGCACGTAATATGCCTATTATGCCCAAGTATTTGATCGATTTTTGAGTGTTTGTATCGATACCGGATACTAATATATTATGCTATTATATTTCAACATCAATTTACACACATGATATCGCCTTTTGCTCTATCACATATCTGTTCATTTAAAGAATGAAGCAATTGAAAACCTTGTGCAATTCTTGTTTTGACTGTATTTAATCCACGTTTTCACATAATTAAAATAGACTACCAGCGCTCCTACTGACAAACTCTTGTCGAAAATGTCACTGCTCGTTTCCTCAGGTCAGCTGTAGGGTATAAACGCTTTGCAATTATGAATTAATATTATGTTATTGTGCAAATATGGCACCAAATATTGCACAAAAACATCACGGCTCATTTTCGAAAAACAGTATGCATCCGGTGGTGCATTTTTCACATACAAATACCTCTTTCTTCCCAGAGTGGCTGGTTTCATCGGATCTGGAAGATCTCATGTACTTCCAATCCATTTTCAGTATATATTTCATAATTTAAGCGGAATCACCCACCCTAATATGCTTATTACACGCACCGTTTGGGTTAGAACTTTGCGAGATACACCCTCACCCAACACGCCGACCTTCGGGCTATTTACTTTAATGTTCTGTTTCAAACCTTTCTCATGTTAATATATTACTCTTACGCTACTCGTGACGTTTTCCTGAACGAGAAATGCCTCTGTTTAGTATAATCAAGTAAATTCAAAGAGGTAATACTGCTTATTGGAGCATCAATCAAATCTTCGATCGTTTCTCAAACTTTTGCGGAACTTAGCATTTTCTGCTCATTTAGTTTTTCATTTTTGAGAATTCCATGTGAAGTCAGGACTTACAATGTGCACTCATTTATGTTGACCAGTAGGGTTTTACACATTCCAATAAATTCAAGTTCTCCATACAATGACTAATAGTTACAATTAAATAGTCTCTATCCCTAAAATACTAGTTTTTGCACTTTATTTGTGACTATACCTAAGCGGTAAACAGGTTATTATAAAACAGTGGTGCCACGTTTTACATAGGTGATTGGTCAATTCACAAACTTAGTTTCGCCGTTGAATAGTGGCGTATTAAATTGATATTGCGATGGACAGGTGATAACGGGATTACTGGTGAATAATTGCAACAAATTTCACTTCGTATTTTGACGCATTTGGAAGCTTCACTGGATGTGACTTTGAACCTGTAGTGGTCCACATTATTTTGCCCTTCATAATTACTCTGTTACATCACTAAATTTACTGCTTAGTTAATAAATTTAGGTTAACGATTTACAACCTATATGATGATGAGAAACGCTTTTACTGATTCTCTGAACATGGGTTGGATAAATATGAGAACACGCATGGTTTGTTTACACTTTTGGAAACATACCACGTTAACATTTCTGTGAAGGTGTATGCATTACTGACAATGTGTATCAATAACTGTTCTCTACTAATTATCAGCTTTCAATTTTATAAACTTTCATGAGGCCAAAATTTAAACGTTAGGTGGCAAAGAAACGTCTTTTTTCTTAAATGACTCCGTCACTTAGCATTAAATCAGTTTTAGAGTGGAACATTAGGCCTTTATTCTATGGCTAAAATGTAAAATAAGATAAAAATATCAAATCGATTTCCCGAGGCGGGATTAAAACCAGTGTCATCAGATTGGACAACCCAGCACCTTTTAGATTTTACTACGGGGGCCCAGATGCCAAACTAATATTTTGGTTACTTCATCTATCAGTGAACTCCTTCACCAGAACAGAAGATACAACGTTCTGATACGTGATATGATATAATTATAAAGCCACAACATCTGTTGACAGGAATTTTGAAAGTGGTTTTCTACCCGTTAGCTACTCATAGGAGTTGTATTCACTAGACTTTCTTTGAAGTTAATTCGTACCATTCCCACTTTCTCTGACAAGGTTGGTGACCTAAACCGCTGGAATTAATGGAGTTCTCTATTTGGTAAATAAATTATGGTTTTTACGCCTCTGCGAGGAAATGATAGCTGTTAGTGAGATTCCTGGCTCAGCAAAATGGCAAAGCTGGAACAAAAACGAAGAGACGCGTGTGGAGGTATTAAATTGCGCCATAACTTCCGCAAGTGAAATATGAGTATCTATCATTCCTTCCAGTCCCATCTCTTTCCATCTCTCGCAGTCTGGCCTGTATGATGGCCTCTGCCCAACAGCTATCCCACCCTTTAAAAATATAAGCATAGGTATATAAAAATAGCGTTAGATATGACGGAGTTTGTCATAAGATTACTTTTCACATTGCCTTCACTGATTACGTTTGAAGTCCCGATAGTTAAATAATATGAGCCTTAGTGAATAGGTGCGAAGGTTGGTGCGAAGGTTTCCGCGGCGTTGTTCAGATGTTCTCTGCATCTCGGGTTCTGCGTCCGCGTTTGTTGACTGGGGGTGACAACAGTTTCGCTAGCCGTCCTGCTAGCGTCTTCAGGTCGAAGGTGAGGAAAGCTGCTTTTTCGCCGTCTTATATAGGGCTGGTAGAGTCCGTGCTGCGCTGTGATTGGCCGGGATGGATGATTCTTTTCCACGCAGTGTTTAGGGGATAGCCATCTTCTCTGTTGAAATTCGTGGGAGTTTTCCATATCTCTATTGACTCTCTGATGAGCCTGGGATAGTAGCGGCTCTCCTTGGCTATTATTGTCGCCTCCTCAAATTTAATCCCATGGCCAGGCTCGCTCCATGCATGTTCGGCAATGGCTGACAGTCTGAATTGCTTATTTTTGGTCGCCCTTTGGTGTTCTTTCATGCGTGTGCCCATGGCTCTGCATGTTTTGCCAATGTAAGAACGACCGCAGGAGCATGGCACTCGATACACGCCTTCGGATAACTCTTGTGGCAAGTTGTCCTTGGGTCCAGGCAGGGCGCTGGCAATATTTTTCACACAATTGAACCTAGTCACCACGTCATGCTTCTTTAGGATTCTGGCGATCTTTTCTGAGGTTCCCGCGATGAACGGGATGGTGCAACGGGCTCTAGGTTTGGTGGCTTTCTCTGCAATTGTGTTTTCTGTGGGTGGCTGGCTTAGTCTCTTCTCCACATTCGCGGTCCTTTTTAGGACCATATCATCAGTATAGCCATTCTTGCGTAGTGCTGAAGTCAGGTGCTTCATCTCAGTCTCTAAGGAGTCGGCATCGGATAGGCTGTATGCTCTGTGGATAAGAGTAGTCACTACTGAAGCCTTTTGACAGGGATGGTGATGTGAAGTGGCACTGAGATACCGGTCGGTGTGAGTTGGCTTCCTGTATACAGCATGCCCAAGACTCCCATTGCTTTTTCTGCTCACCATTACATCCAGGAAGGGCAGTTTGCCTTCCGTTTCACTCTCCATTGTGAATTGGATGGCTCGGTGCTGGGTGTTAAGGTGTTGGAGGAACTTCTTTAATTCCTTTTCGCCATGTGGCCAGATGACAAATGTGTCATCTACATATCTCAGCTATACCCGATAGTGAGTCAGATTGATGCCCCGACATATCACCTCGCTAAGTACCTTGCTCAGTCGCTGCAAGCCTACGTTGGAAAAATAGCCTCTTACGTCAAGAACTCCGCCCATTTCGTCGAACTCCTAAAGAACATGTCACTTAAGAAAGAAGACATCATGGTCAGCTTCGACGTGGTGTCCCTTTTCACGAATGTTCCTATCCAGGATTCGGTGGAGATCGTCAGGACACTCACCGCCTCAGGTATCCCAGAGGACTTCCCTGAGCTTGTGGAGCATTGCCTTCGATATTCTTTCTTACTCTGGAATGGTAGCTACTACGAGCAAACGGAGGGAGCAGCAATGGGATCCCCCCTCTCTCCGGTGATGGCGAATCTCTTCATGGAGAAATTCGAGCAGACTGTCTTAAACTCCTACGCTAAGAGACCGACATTATGGCTGATGTATGTAGATGACACATTTGTCATCTGGCCACATGGCGAAAAGGAATTAAAGAAGTTCCTCCAACACCTTAACACCCAGCACCCAGGAACGTATGGGATTCCATGGAGTGGCGAAATTTTTTAAGCATCTTCTCATTAAATTCATTATTGCCCTTTCAAGATCAGCTTCAGTACTCTTGCCCTCAGATGGGACGTAAAATTTTCCGCTTTATCGCGTATCCTAAAGAGCTGCCAACGTCAATTCTCTCTCAAAACTTCATCTGTTTCCTATTGATTATTATTCCTTCCTGACGCCACCCAACAATCTCTTAAGATGCGAATGGCAAGAGTATTTGAAATCCTAATAATTTAAAGCAGTCATTAGTGTATTCAATATAATTTTTCCCTCTTTTTAGGTACTCTATACTGCCAGGTCTTCTGCCAGGTCAACCAATCCCGGCATACCTCCTTGGAATAAACAAAAATTCATCCTCCGAACGTCCATTCGTTCAACATCCAACTATTTTACCGCTAGAAATTTTGTATTATTTTTGCTTGGAAAAATACATCTAGGGACCTAAAGTGTTTTGGGGCAGAACTATTCACTCGCATTTTCTTGGACGCGTGAGCGTGTAAACGTGGAAAATGTGATGGCAAGAGTGGAGTCATAAAGTGTGAAATAGTCGAAATAGAATGGTGCAAAACAGCTCGGGAGAAACCCGAGAAATTCACGCAGCTCAGGAGGATAAGGGAAATGGCAAACTCCTTGGGTTTGAATCGTTCTTTTTGTTTGAGAACCCCGTTGGGACCGCGACTTCCTCCTTTTACTCTTCCTCTTCCATCTTTCTCCCACTTTTCATGCCCCCCTTATTCCCCGTCCTGGCTTTTTCTTTTCCGGGTCTCCTTTCCCCCGCGCTGAAATTGGGCGGAGGAAACAGCTCTTCATATCTCTCTCTCCCTCCTCCTCCTTCCACTTCTCACGGCGAAGGGTGTAACTGGGGGAAGAGTGGAGGTTTTCCAAGAGGGTTGCCGCGAATAAAGCAGAGAAGGAAGCGAAGGTATGAGTGGGGTGAAAAACTCAAGCTTGCAGAAGAAGAAAAGTGGTAACGCTTCTGGCAAGAAGGTGGTTCACTGCCGTGTTCCATCTGGAACATCGCCCCCGATGTGGTACCCAATGATCAGAGAACCCAGTGGAGGGTCTGTATTACTCACACGAAACAGCTAATAAAGGTAAAACAGAATTAAATTGTTTGCTGTGCTCGTTTAGCGGATTGACTCTGAGTCAGATGAACGCTAATACGTACCGGCTCTAATGAAAACTTCAATCAGTTTTTAGGGGTTAAACAAACATACGTTCATGTTCTTTTTAAAGTCATCATTCATTAATTACTGTTATGATACATAAAGAGTGAGGACAATGTCAGGTTGGTTTAAATTGTAAATTATGGAAGTGATAGCTCTCAATATAATTCTGTCCGTTTAGGTTTTGAAAAAACTAGCACATTAATCGAAGTTTCTTGGAAGTAATTTTCAAGTGCATTCTATCGTGATAGATTTGGTGTAGCTAAGCTTTTCACATAGTTAATATCCGTTTGTCAAAAGCAAGTACGCCGAGAAAGAGCTAATAAACAATTTTTCTATTTTTATTTCACGAATTTTGGCATTAGCTTCAGTTACTTTTCCAGTCGAAGAAGCGGCCTTGATGATTGCCCGCGATCTCGTTATAGACCTTATGGTACATGGAAATCAGATTTGAGGATTGGATGTATTATTTTCCTGTTTTTCAAGGAAATTCCATAACGGTACCCCTGCAGTAGTTTCAGCCTAAGCAGTCCTCAAGAATCATTCTGAATGGAAGCCAAACTCTTTATGTCAGTGGCAGATAGCTAAACATCATTTTCTGCGTCGTCTTATTCCAAAATCGGTTTTACGTCTTCAAAAAATAGTTTGGAAGGATCTAGCTATCTGCTTGTTCATCTATCCATCCATGTGGAAATAAACATATTTCGTAAACTATATTCAGGATAAAAGGTTGTTAGAAAATTAATTTTTCTTAGTATGAATAAATTGGAATATTTGAAATTGAAACGTTTACAGAAGATTACCCAAGAGTTTACAACGTAAAACAGAATAAGAGTCGAGGCAAAATACGTGTGTGGTATATAGGTAATATTAGATGAGTTATCGGAGGAAATCTTATTTCGATCTTTTTTAACGGAGGGTAATGGGTGTTATTCTTGCTGAGGTCTGTACTCAGTAATACACCAGTAAATATTAGCTATACTCGAATTTCGGAAATTTGCTTGAGTCATCTATAGCGTTTTTGAGACTACTGATGCCGCTCTCAGGTCTCTTATTGCATGTTATACGTAAACGTATATGTGTAAGAAAGAGCATTGAAATGGAATTGAAAGGTCTCCTACCCCCTTTTTATTTGAAAAATGATCAATTCTCGATTTAAATCACACCTCCATGCATCAGTGTTCAGAAATATTTATGCTTTAAAAATATGTGGAATTAGGCTTCAAGTTCCCCTGATAGATTAGGTTATGTCAACTCAAGCACTAATCACGCTTTCCCAGGAGTTGACCGTTGAATTGACTGACCGGCGCGTTAGAGACCTGGCTACCATTTCTACTACCTTCTGGGTATATTTTTCTCCTCCGTTCCTGCAGGGTCAATATAAAAATATTAATGGGTCTTCGTAATATTAGTATCACTCAACCAATGACGGAAGGAGTAGTACGGGAGTTAGAATGTGCATAAAACAAGGCGTACGGTTGTTTTAGATGTGTAAAAGAAAGAGAGATAGGAGATAGTTCGTGAGAGATGAAAGGAAGAGAGAGGGAGATGGATCGAGAGGAGACGGGATGGAATTCCCGAGAAGGAAGATGAAGGAGATGATCTGGAGACAAGGGACTTGGCACCGGGCAACGGGACGGAGTAAATATGCTCCCTCTCTCGCCCTCTCTACAGAACATTTGTCACTTAATCATTTGGAAGGGAAGGAATTTGGTGCATCGCGATTACCACCCTGGTGAAGTTTCTTAATGGTTTGCTCTCACAGCTGCGTGCTCAGATAACGGGCGGCAATACGTTTTTCGCTTGCCATAACTGTTGGGGTTGTAAGTACTTTTACAGCTGAGTCTTGAACTACGTGTAGTTCTGTAATTTCTGACCATAGTATGACATTGGTTGCTGAAGCATAGTAGTCATCAGACCGTCAACATTTTGACCCAATGATTTTGAAGGAAACAAACAAACCAGACTTATTTTTGCAAATAACATGTAGGTGCTGAACATACTAATAAAACACTGAAATCACATCCGAGGCAAAGGCTGCAAAACAATCGATAAATTGTCTCTATTTTGGTAGGACATTAATATTCCTTCATTATCTATTGCTACTGGAGTAAAATTATAGAAATAAATCGGTGCGCAGAGGATTCTCTTTAATTTTTCTTATTAAAGGCATGAATAATTACTCATGTATGCCCTTTTTACTTGAATCGACCGACATAGGCACTAAAGTCAATTTACCAAATGCGATTGAACTCATGCCTAATCAGTTTAAATAGTAATACATCAAGGTCATTTATTTCTGATGAGATTTTATCACGCGGTCAAAAGCCCACTGAGGAATAAATGTAACAAAAAATAATTTAGGTTAATTTAGAGTATAAAGCCGTGTACTGACGAGTGAGGGAAGTTATAATTAAATTTCCCGTAAACTTGGTAAAGTCAGCGCATCATGAGAATTAGCTAGCGCTAGTTTTTCCCAATCTCCACTCTCCCTTTCTGCGAAAGGTTTGCCTACCCTCTGCGTCTGAAGCACATGTTTAACGTCTTCCTGCAGATGAGACTAATTTATTTAACGTTCTCTTTCTCAAAGTTCCTTGTTTATGAGGAAAGGTTCGAAGTGGAAGCGAAATAACATTTTTGTTCAGTATCTTTTAAGTAATTTTCCCAAGATCATCTTTTTTTGTTGTTGTAGTAATCAAGTGTTCAACATAGTTTAACTTATAAGAAAATACAGAAAAGGTGTTTTCCAGCCTACTCGAGTGAAATCAATCCAGGAGGACTAACAGGAGCTGAAGAGTGCACTGGCGTCGATACAGATGGTAATTACAGAGCATGCTGCGACGCTTGACAAACTAAATACCTGAATTGCTGACCTAAATCAGAAATTGCTAAGTGCTTGTAGTGATAATGCTCCATTAAAGTTCGAGTGGCATCTTTAGAATCCTACCTAAATAGAATTGAGCAAGAGCAGTTGCGTAATGTGGTGGAATTTCAGGGAATTCCTAGCACTTCCGGTGAATCACTTGAGGCCGTAATCATCCAGGTTGGACTTGCTTTAGGGGTCAAGTTGGAAACCAGTGACATTGACTATGTGTATAGGCTGAGGAGCAGTGCGTCATCTGACGCTGCCGTTAAGCCCTCCCCGATTATTGTGCATTTTCTGCGCTCTTCAATGGCAACTGATTTTAACTCGTGAAAAGTTAAAAGAAACCTATATCTCAAAGATATAGGGCTAAATGACTCTAGAAACATGCCAATCTATGTCAATGAGTCCCTGACATCATTTAATAGAAAATTATATTCTATGGCTAAGGAATTAGAAAGTGAGGGAAAAATTAAGTACCTCTGGGTTCAATATGGAAGAATATTTGTATGAAGGCGTGATGGCGATGATCGCTTCCATATTCCGTCTGAAGAGGATATTAAAATGTGGGATTAGGGGGGTGGCTCCTGTTTATTACCTTCATGTACCCACGTCCCCATTCATTCCTTGCGGATCTGCCATGTAAATTGCCAGTCTGTACTAGGACATTTTGATGAATTTCTCCACCATTTCCTCCTTCCTTTCCAAAAGCCTGATATTCCTGACATCATGATGAAATTTCCTGGCTGTAATTTAATCAGGAATGATAGAATCGGTAAACCTGGTGGTGGGTGTAGTTGGAGCGTATCAGTGCATACAAGGAAATGTTCTGTTTTCTTCCTCTTCGCCCTACTCTGCTATGGCAGAATTCATTATTGTTGATGCATTGGGAGCTAATGCTGAAAAAATCTTTGCAATGTTTGATTTATCGTCCACCAAAATTGGTTTTTTTACTGAATTTGAATTTGCGTTCTTAAGATATCTCCCAAATTATTATAATGTTTTTATTGATGATTTTAATGTTGACATGTACCGCTCCTGTTACAAAATCTCTCATGTAAATAATTAATATACAGTAATCATCTCCAGCTAGTGCCCTTTAAACCCACCCATCATACTGAAAGAAGTCATACCCTAATTAATTTATTTATTGTCGATGATTTTCATAAGGTTACCGATTATTCTCAGGAACCTGTGCCGTTACTATCGGCTCATGATTTGATTCATATTACTAATAAACTTGTTACTACTCGTCAACCTATTATGTCCACTGTACTACGCGACTTTAGAGGATTTGATATAGTATGTAGTTATCAGGAATTTTGCTCTCAAAGGATTGGAGTGTTGTCTTTTCTTACTGCTCAATTGATCAAAAGTGTGAAGTATTTAACTTTAATATTTCACAATGTATCAACAGGCATGCACCAAAATGTACACGCCTGCTAAAAAGACCTCAATCGCCATGGCTGACTGAGGACATTCGAAACATTATTGCAAAAAGAAATAAACTTCGAAGGGCCTTCGTTCATTCAAGGTGCGTCACGGCTTTTCAGAAATAAATATCTTGTAGAAATAAGGCCAAGACTCTGATATTAGCATCTAAGTCTAAGTACTATTCCCAGGCTCCTTCTGGGCATAGCAATGCCAGAGATGTTTGGCGAGAACTTCGGCAACTTGGCCTCCTAAGGAAAACAGATATTATACCGACTTACGATTTCTCATTAGACCAATTTAACGATTACTTTGTCAATAGCTCCTTATCTAATAGTCTGAGTCCATTGTGTGATATCTCCTCTGTCCACCATCTCATACCTGTAAGCAACGAGGGCTTCTATTTTAAATATATAACGCCCGAGGTTGTGGGTCGGTTTCTCCGTTGCTCCAAATTAAATTCTGTGGGTGTTGATGATATTTCGACTGATTTGCTAATGAAAGCCGGTGATACAATCTCTCCAGCTCTATTAGAAATATTAAATTACTCCTTACAGTCGTCCACCTTCCCATCTGCGTGGAAGTCATCCATAATCCTTACCATCTGTAAAACAAAAAAACCCTGTCTCACTTGGTGATTACTGTCCTATTTCGTTACTCTACTCTGTTTCAAAAATACTTGAAAAAATTGTGTATCACCAAGTCAACGAATATCTTACTAGTAACGTAAAGCTTGATGACTATCAATTGGTTTTCGTAATAATTTTAGTACTCAGTCAGCTCTCATCAAAGTTACGGATGACATACGTTCTGATATGGATCGTTCCATGGTGACTATCCTCGTATTATCTGATTTTAGTATAGCCTTCGACCGAGTTAACCATGCCCATCTTCTAAACAAAATGAAAAGCCTCAATTTTTCTGCGTCGTCATTAAACTTGATTCTTTCCTATCTTCATGGGCGTCAACAGGCAGTGAAAGATTTTCAAGGTAACTTATCGTCATGGCGAGCTATAAAGCAAGGTGTCCCGCAAGAGTCTGTTCTAGGTCCGTTTTTGTTCTCACTGTACATTTTAGATATAAAAGAAAGAATAAAACAGCAAATAGATGCTATGTGCCGACAATCTCCAAATTTACCTACACTGCCGAATAAAAGATCATAGTGAAGCCATCACAATGATACAGACTGATGTCGATGGAATCGCGGACTGGGAAAATTATTTAATTCTAAACAAAATGAAAACAAAGGCCATTATTGTGGTTGACGCGAAATTGATTAAGAAGATCAACTTTGAAACGATTCCTCGGATTGGAGTTGACGGCATTGTTATTCCTTATTCCAATTCTGTTAGTAACTTGGATATTATCATGAATAACAACTCGTCATGTCAAGACCACGTTAATACCATTTCTAATAGAGTTCATGGAATATTATATGAGCTTAAAACTCAGAGAAGAATTCTACCCTTGCACACTAGAAAAATGTTAATTACTACGCTATTTTTTCCTCAATTTCATTACTGTACTTTAGCACTCGGTGACCTTTCGCATGAACTGAATAAGAAACTGCAGAGGCTGCAAAATGCCTGCATTTGGTTCATTGTCAACCTTCGCAGGGACGAGCACATTTCCCCTAAAAGGGAAAAGCTCCTTTGGATAGATATTCCATCTAGAAGGAAATATCTGCTGTGTGCCATTTTATTTTCTTTCTTTAAAAATAAAAATCCGACATACCTCCTGGACCTCTTTCATCATCCACCTGAAAGTAGGACAATATTAACAAGAAGTAACCCATCCAGCCTTTACTTACCTGCTCACAGAACTACAATGTATCACAATTCCTTCGTTGTTACATCTACCCACACATGGGACACGTTGCTT
This sequence comes from Platycnemis pennipes, assembly GCA_933228895.1. Lineage (NCBI taxonomy): Eukaryota > Metazoa > Arthropoda > Insecta > Odonata > Platycnemididae > Platycnemis > Platycnemis pennipes. The sequence continues at coordinate 106,198,333 of OW121854.1, read as the reverse complement.
ATTGAATTAAATACCTGCAGTCAAGCGTACACCTTTAAAAACAAATGTTTTAATACCATGTTAAACTAAATCAAAATTTACGTAAATAATCGTACTGAAATTTGTTTCAACTGTTACTGTTAAACTGTTTCTACTGTTACTGTTAAATACTGTAACTGTTGCTGTTGAAATACTGTTTCAACATTTGAATGAAATAATAAAATTTAGTATTTTGCTAGTGTTGTGTTGCTCTTGTGTAAACTAATTGATTTATGTCTGGCATTTAGGCTCTCGAGGCAAATGTATAAATTTATAATTTATTATTTTGTATTCGTTCCAGGAGACCGAATGTCCCAGAACATTAAATAAAAATAAACTTAAAACTAGTTCAAATAAGCAAACTGTTTATCCTGTATTTTTTACAATTTTATTTATTTATGCATTTAACGCCTGGTACTGTGGAATGGAATTCCATAACTTGTTTACGGAAAGCTTTTATCATCTTCGGTTTTTTAATATGCATACATGCGAATCCAGGTATGATACGGCTATCAATGTGGTCATTTTTAAGAAAAATAATCGCAAAAGCTGTTTTGTTGCACTAATTATTTTTTTATATCATCATAGAAAGATTATCTTACACAAATGAATATATAGAGCGAACTACTTTGAACATAGTGGAAGCTATGGAGCTGTACAATATATGACTTATATTTTGCGGACGAGTTTAATTAAGACTGCAACACTAACATTAGGAGTGACTGAGCCTCTAAACAGGTTAGTTCCGTTATACATACCATCCTAAACTGGGGTTGTGTGCGCAAAGGCAACTGAAAAATAACCAAAGCGATAATCTGTGAGTTTCTATGTTGATGTGCCTCGGTAAATTCTAGCCATCCATTTTTCAGTGTACCTGCAGGTAGTAAATGGCAATTAACTGAATCCAACATCTTATCCGGAACATACTCGCCATTGGACTTGAGGAACTTTTAACTTCTCTTTCCGAACCAATTACTTCAACACTATTAATTCAGCATTAATATAACTAGCATTAAATGTTGTTAAAAGTATATTGTTCTCAATATTCAACATTTCAAGATTACAGTATTATATGTAAAATGTATCTTATTTATTTGTCCAAAAATACTCTGTTATAATAAATTATTCAGGGCCTTTGTTTGAAAATTTTTATGACCCATTTGGCACACTACTCAAACTAGCTGGAATGCGAGGGTCAATGGGAAATGCGTAAAAGTATTTATTTTCTACTAATCCACAATCCAGAATTTGTTTTTATTTTACATATTTTAGAAATACTTAAATCTTTTATAAATAATTTAGGCACCGGAGTAATTTTACGCTTTAAAAGCTTTGCTTCCACATTTTTATCATACAAAAAATGGGAAACATATTTTAAGGCTAAAATTGGCTTTGTGGTTTTACGCGCTGAAATTTCGGCAGTATGAAAAGTCTTAAAACTTCCAATATCCCACGCACAGATATAAAACATATGTGGAGATATTTGACGCTCAGTGATAAACATGCCAGAAACTTCGGAACGGTCATTTTACGAGCCACAGTTGAGAAAAATATGTCCTAATTGATCGTACATAAATGAACTTCTGCGACCATGATTCAGAAAATACTCATTTTTTCATTGCTTGAGGTGGATGAAGTATTGCTTTTGAAACAAACGTGTGTTCTGAGGCGGATACTGTTCTGGATCAACTTTTTGAGTGTGAAATATTAGCTTTGTTTTTTAATGGCAATTTGAAGTTCATATTAATGTACAGTTGCTCTCTGGTCCTAAATTTAACTGTAGCTAAATTAATTCCATGCTATTTAACCGGATAAGTTAATATCATTATGTGGGTAAAACTTTGTTACTACCGTCCTAGCAAGAGATGATGAAATGTACTTAGGGTTATTATTTATTATTAATGAGGGAAGTTTGATATCTTTTCGGAGAGTTTCGATTGCGTTCAAATGCTATGTTCAATTTTTGAGTTTCATTCGAAGAAGTTATATTTCAGTTCAGTTCAGAGGATTTTCAGCCAGATTACTTTTTTAAATATTTCTAGATATTTTTTTCCGGTAAAGATTAAGTATATTTATGCGATGGGCTCAGTAGAGTATTTAAAGAATCTGGACTAGCCAAAGCTTAGAAATTTAAGGTGTTGATTTATACGAATTGCAAATGATTTCGGCGTTAAGTGCAGGTTACTCAATTTTGAGAAATATTATTTGCTCCTGCATCCAATAATACATGGCATCTTTGAAGCCATCTAAATACCAGAGTCACACAAAGAAATCGAATTTTGGTCTTTTGCGAGTGATGGATAAAAATGCTTTATTGGGCAAAATAGCGTGTAAAGCTATGAGTCATATGTAATTTACGAGGTGTACGCAACTTCAAAACAAGTGTACACCAAATTTCCATTTCATCCATTTCTCTCCATTTCTATAAATTTATGCCCATTTCTGCCCATCTATATCCATTTCTGTCCATTTCTATCCATTTCTCTCCATTTCTATCAATTTCTGTCCATTTCTATCCATTTCTGTCCGTTTCTATCCATTTCTGTCCGTTTCTATCCATTTCTGCCCATTTCTATCCATTTCTGCCCATTTCTATCCATTTATATCCATTTCTGTCCATTTCTTATATTTCCATGTTTTTTATCTCGGTTTCCTCGGCATTTCCTCGGTAATTTATGAGCTAGTTTATTGTACTTTTTCGTGGATTATTGCTAAAATAAATTCTCTTCTTCATGAAAGGAGGTCCTATTTATCGTAACTATCATTAACAGTGATCCATTTTTGACTTTTACCGCAAGTTCTAAGTCCTAAAGATATAGAACAGAGGAGTATTTTACCACGCCTTGTCAGCATTGTGCCATATCATCACCTAATATTGCAAATAGCAATGTGAGCTCTACAAGGGAAGTATAAATTTTATATTCTGTTGATGTACAAAGATTTTTTTTCTATTTTTTTTCCTCTTGAAGAATATCTTCATTATACCGTTGTATCACAAAAGATGGTTGACAAGATTTCTTGAAATCCCCTTAAAGTTTTCATTAGACTTCTCTCTTATCCTGTCCTTGGACATTTTTCGTTTTGTTACTCAATATATTTTATTTATCGTCACCATTCTTCTGTTGCATCATACATGAATTGTTTCTATGTCAGACCTCTCTACTATTCGCATCATCCATGCATCATTGCCATAAAGAAGCGGTTTCAAGATGCAGATTCCTTTGAAGCTTCGTCTTACTCCAAAGCTTGCACTGTTGAAATAGATTTATTCAAGCTATAAATTCAATGACAGAAATCAATATGTAAAGCGTGGTTAGGCGTAAGGCCTGGTTAGGCGTAAGGCGTGGTTTCATACAAACTTAAGTCCGTTATTTTTTCGTAATGAGTCATTCACCAACTAACATTACCTAGTCAAACCAAACTAATTATTATGCCGTCACTTGTTGGCGATGGATTTGATCAGAATGGAGCTGGAGTAGTAGTAGTTGATTTTGTAGAGTACACCGACGACAGGGCTATTTCGCACCTCTACACATTAGTTATTTTTGCATTAAATTTTAAAATATCTTAAAAACACTGGCTTTATGATTAAATATAAATACTGTACTTGTCAATAAACGTCACTTATTGGTGGTAAAAAGGTTTCTTAAGTATAAAGTTTCCCCATATTTTAAAATTTAATGGAAAAAAATGAAGCTGGAAATTGGCGATTGCGTCCAGGGATAAAAGTGCATCTCTTTTATACTTTACCCATTTATGATGATCCTCTTCCCCGGTTTTGGGCGCTTAATGGTCTCGATGAGGCGAACTGCTATGGAGAGGCAGACATCTCTGGATTGGGCGAGACAAAAGGAACGCGGGTCGATGGACCGGCGCATCCCTGCTCTTCCTCCTCCTCCAGAAGCAGCACAGTTTCAGAGTTTTTGTCGCGGATTTGCGTTGCCCTGGGTCTGTATCCCAGAGTTAGAGCGGGGGAGGATTGACACAGGGAGGTGAACAATGACTGCGTTAATGAGGGAGGGAATATGGGACGTAAAGAGGTTTGAATTGGGGGTGTGTGCGGGAAATGGTGAGGTAGGGGGAGGGGGGGAAGGATGAGGGGATATGAGGTACTGGGGATATCATTACGAAAAGGAAAAAAATGGTCTTAAGGTAATCTTTTTGGTAGGACCAACTTTCTTTTCATTGTGATATTGAATATTTGTCTTGTTATAGCTTTTGGTTGGTATGGTGCCGGAGATAGATCTATCAGAGTTTCTGCATTGCTTTCTCGATCGTAAATTCCGTTTGTAAATATTAACCATCAGAATTTATTATTCTGATTGTTTTAGTTTTATGACCCCTCCCATTATTTCCATTTCTTACCTACCGTGATTTCTATTTTTGACATGTTAATACCATTTATAAAATTGTAATTCGTAACCCGAAACAAACATTTCTAATTTTTAATACAGGCATTCATGCTTCCAGGATGATTTTATTGAGAGTTAGAAGTACTCCTCAAACTTTCTTTACGCTTGAAATCCGATCAAATATCATCTCTTTTCATAGAGAATAGTATTTTTAATCTAGAAGAATGATTTAAAATATGTTTTGCCAATTTTTCAAATGAATTTTCTGTTTTCTTTCCTTGCTCAGCGCTAAGTAAATAGCCCGTAAATGTGGGTTTGAAAATTTGGAGGCTTATTCGATTGGAGCCTAAGGAAAACGTCTGGCAACTCTACGGTCAGTTAAGCATACGATATAGTGTGAGGAATTTCTTTGGAAAATGAGTTTTCGTCGGAGGATTCTAAGAAGAGAAAGGTAAAACGGGATATTAATGCAGGCTCTCTGATTTTGAAAATCATGAATCCGAACTCGATATTGAGGGAAAGCCGGCCGGAACACGGTCTAAACGAGCAGGCACGATGGAAAAACTGGAAGAGGTGGATATCTGTAGTCAGGAATAGGGGACGTATTACTTTGTAGAAAACAGCTCTTTGAGAGTGAAAAAGAGGGATGGTAAGCATTTTTAAATCCTTTAAAGCGTGAATAAATTGGTAAAATTGCCATAAAAGTGCACAATCCTCCTTACCGGTCTCAGGAATTCGAGGTCAAACAAATTAACACTCCAATTCCGTCACCATTTACACCTTGCGGTTATAACCTTATACACTTTGTAAATTTCTATATTCTATGCTACCTTTAAAAATATAAAATAATCATGGGGCTCCCAAATGGTTGCCTTCCTTATTTCTTTAAAATCACTTTCCACAACGAAATTCAGTTCACGCTCCTTAGTTATAGCAATTTTAATCAATTGTAACGTTTTTACTGATTGGATTGTATGACTTCTCATAGAGCTGGATAACAAAAGGTTTCTCATGCAATTAATATTTTTATTTAACTGGCATTTTTATGCATTAAAAGTGGCTAAATGTAATGAGTAGCTCAATTTAACACTTTCTGAATATAAAAAACAACACCTTTACATTTTTTCTAAACAGTATATTAACCCTGAAAAATATTATTTACTGGACTTTGTTTTACTTGATGTATGCACCATTTACTTGTACTTGTTATAGGTTTGAGATATCAAGTGGCGTAGTAGTGCTCTACTGACTATGTTTTGAATCGTGACCTTTCTTTTTCATATAAGGCATATAAACCAGGAAAAGCATTTTTGGTGAAATCTGTATGCAGTTGCTCAACACTGACGTTCCCAACTCACGAATACTTAATCGTACCTTTATAATTGAGTTGACGATGACCATGGAGTAGTGCTGTTTTCATCGATCCATGGGAGAGAAACATTTCCCGGCCGTGGGAATGAAAGTGATTTAAAGAATTTCTCCCATTGGTTCTGAGGAGAAATTAATAAGCCATCCCCTTTCCATTCCCGAGAGCCAATGTATTAGATGGCCTTTTGTTTTTCATTGTTTGCAAGTGTGTTTTGGAGAGAAGTGAAAGGGAGCAAACAAAAATTAAGAAGAGAAATTGCGATTGGCGTTTAGGACGAATATAGTAATTTCGGGCAGCAACAAAGTGCTGCCTGTTGAAAAATAATTTTTAAAAATTTGTCATGGCCCAGGAATGAAATATGCACATGCACCTACCGAGAAGTTTGTCAATGGCTTTATTGCATGGGAAATTTAAGCTTATACATGAATCTTTAGTCAGTTGAAAGTTTTCAAAATAAAATATGGCTCTTTTTATTCTCTCCTTTTATGGCATCATTACTCATTTTAATTTATGGCAATGAAAAAATTAATCTCTTTCATAAATGCTATTTATTAATTAAATTAACGGGCCTGCGATTGCAAGGAGGTACGCTTTACACTTGAATGAAAAGGAAAAGCAAACTATGTGAAGGGTTAAATGAATTCCCCGCCTTTTCCGGATTAGTAGTTGCATATTTATTCTGATAAGTTTGAAGGTGAAAGTTTTAAATTTTAATTTAAAAAATGCAACTCTAAGCATTTACCTTGAATGAAATTGATAAAAATATGTTTATGACAGGATAAAGGAAAAACAGGAGAAGAATTTTTTGCACTCTTTTGTTTACATCATGCAACTGGGTTACTAGATATAATAACCCGATTTTATGTTGCGCAAACTCGTTTTTTCCCTCCACAATTTAGTTCTTAAACTTATTCCGAATTCGGAAGTGGGTTACCAAGATTTTTCGTCGGCCTCTACTGGAAGTATTTGTGCGTTTAAAATAATATCTGGCTTGAAACTTAGGGATATATTTTTCATAAGAAATAAAATGCTTTGCATTATCATTTTCATAACTACATTTTATGTTTTTTCTACAATGTTGAAAAAGTTTTTGAGGCTGGATTTGGAATGATCTCGTTCCTCCATGCCTTGCTTTCCTTTCATTCGTCACCTAAACAACAGATTTGGCCATCATCGACAGTCAATTATCCTCTTTGATTGGCTAACCAATCCTTGTCCCTGGTTATATCTACTCTATTTATCTATGAATGGTGACTATTGTTGTTCTCAATGTGCGGTCACCATCGTCCAAATCACCGATGTGATTCTTCCTTTTAGAGACGTAATCGGCACTGAATCAAGCCATTTATTAAAACTCACGGTAAATTAAACCGGCTGCCTTCATCATTTAACTGGGTCCAACCGTTCCCGCGTTGGTTACATGCGCTAGCGGTTGGCCCAAATAAAGCGACGATAATCTCCTGGTGGCGCTTGGGAGGAGGGTCCGAATTTTCTACCCTGCCGACTCTTGGAATCATCCATCTTCTTCACCCACCACCCACAGGTCCCTCATGGGCGAGAATAGCGGCCCATTCCTTTCCCTCCTCTCCGACTGCTCTTCATCTCCTTTCGGGAATATATGCTGTTCATTATTTTAAAGGAGATACCACCCTTGCGTGGGAACGTTGAGGTTTCGGTCGGATGCTACTTTGTTTTCTCGTTCCGTTTTCTTTTGAAGTTCCAAGTTCTCCCCCCATAGGTACAGATATAACGTGTCCGTACTTTTTGCCTTGCCATCCTTAAACGTTATGACTCGTTGTCAAAGTATTGAACAAGTTTTCACGTCTTTTAGGGTAGGTCTTAGTGCCTGTCGAAACAAGGTGCGTGGAAAACTTGCTAATGGAAATCGTCAGGTGCAATGTCGCCAAAGATGCAACGGTACGAAGATATGGTGAATTTTCGAGAAGATAAAAAACTCGAATTATCCAATATCGATTGCACAGCCCGCGTGGTTTAAGGAATACCAACCGTTTGGCTATGGCAACCATTACTCTTCTTCGATTTCATAAAATGCTCGTAAACCGAAAAATTGCTTGAAACAGCTAGGAGCTCTCTATTCTTGTGATAACTATCTATTCATAATTCACTCGTGTCCAAAAACTTTCCGTACGTATTTTATTTACCACAATTTACGAAACCATTTTCTTTAAGGAGGTACTTGTTTTGTACGTACGTTTTGTACGAATTTTAAAGTTGAGATGAGGCGTGTAAATAAATGAGTGAATTAACTACGTAAGGCATATGAGTCAACATTTTGAGTCCTTCCATTGCTTGGATTCTCTTCCAAAATTGTGTAATGAATAGCAATGACAGACCTTGGGTATTCACCGCACAAAAAAATACAGTATGTAACCAAATGTACATAAAGTATGAGAAATAAAGAACAACTTAATTGTCATACGGCGTTTTCCGAACTTTTAACTGACAAAATTAATGAGATATACCTTGAAGCTGTCCACCACAGAGCTATAAATCTGTTATGTATAGCTCAGTGTGTGGTAGTGTGTGCTTAGTGTATGCTCTAAATTATATTTTTAAATTGATTTGAGGATATCCTATGAGTGATAAATGGTTATTTTAATCAAAGGCAAATCAAAGCAAAACATTGTAAAAAACCTTTAAGCAGAGGAATTGAGGAATTACCGAGATAAGATGAGATATTTCTCGCAGCCGTCTCACAATTAGTTATAAATCTGTAATATTTCAGCGTAATGAACATAATGTGTGTAAAGTAAAAAGCAAACAACCGTGCCAATTCCTCAGTTATCCTTGCCCCAATCTTTGCCTCCGATTGCCGGACTCCACCTATTTTTTTCTTTCGCGCCAATTTCACTGCTCAGTTTTCCTTCTCATCCCACCGCCGATCCTTTTTGTAATCCAAGGATGCCAACGGGTGAGTTATCACTCACGTGTTCCATTCGCTCCCGACGTCTTTCGCCCAAAGTACATAATTCCCTTGTCCCTCAATTCGTTTCCCACTCCCATCGTGAGTGTGTGTGTATGTGCCACTGCTTCATTCTCTCACGGCGGTTATGTTGGGTCGTTCATCAAGATGACGGAAGAGATAGCGTCAATAGAAAGAAGATGGGGAAGAAGCTTAAAGGATTCGCTCCTGAAAAAGTGGAACTCCTCTCGCTCGTAACACTCCCTTCTGAAGGAAGGCGTTCTTTCTTCCCACGAAAGCAGGTGATTTTGGTCCTTCAACCACTTAATTTATGTAGGCCCGGTTTCGGGCAGATGCAGTGCATGCTCACAAAAAAAACATGATGCGTGGATTGAGCGTACATTTCCCACTCAGGCATACCTACGATAACAGTTCCCACCCGCTATTTGCATGCAGTATGTTATTATTTCTGTAAATTATTTACTTGAAAGCTAGTCGTTTATTTTCTCTAAATATGATGATGAAGGCTTATAAGTGGCCATTGCACTTAATTGCAAGGCCATAGAATCAGAAAAGCTAGAAAAATATTGTGCAGTGATCTACGGCTACCTATGGGGAATTAATATATTGACGATGCACTGAGTAGAAAATTTGACTCCTTACCGTGATTGAAGTAATTTGGATGCTTCCTCCTAGATAAAAAATGCCAACTCCGTGCAGGTGGGCTATATTTATTGTAAGCTTAATCTCAAGAGAATATATTGAATATTAGGAATTTTATGGATGTAAAGTATGTAAAATCATCTACCGTACAAAAGTTGCGTATCAGAAGGCTTTCTCTATAAAGTTCTTGAATAAACTCATTGCTAGGGAATTGGTGTGGTATTCCCCACTCATTTTGATATTTTAGAATTTTGAGAAAAAATAAGTTTTCTTGTCATATTATGGATGCTATTGTTAATTCAAATTATATTTTATAAGGTTTTTAATTTTTTTATTACTTTATAAAAGGGATTTTTGGAGTAGAATGAAAAAGATCTGCAATCACGGAGTGGACTAAAAGGATATCCTGTACTTCATATGGTAAGATAATATAGGAAGAAGCATTGCATATGGGAATTCTGTTTTGGCAAACCATGTGGTTGAATGTTTATTCAATGCTTTTCATGCTTTAAAAAGCATGAGAAACGAATTTATTCCTTGTCATTTTTTAAAGAGAATGGACGTAGTTAAAATGAAGTTAGGAGTAGGAGCTCTAGCTCAGAGGTATGCCTTGGAGCAAAGATATAAGGTTAAGATTAGTGAAAAACTTCATATGGAGCGTAGTCTCATATGTTTCGAAACTCTACGGAGAGATCTTGAAAATATTTTGTAGTTTTTACTGTTGAAGGTTTTGGAAGAATAATGAAAATGTATGGAGGACAGGATGATGTGTAGATGTTTTAGTGGTAATTAGGAGGCGGAGAGTGTTGAAAGAAATAATAATGGGCGTTTAGATGCTAGAAAAGTTAGAAAAGTCGTAAGGGCTAGACTGAGGAACAATATAAATTATGTTGAACTGAAGAGAGAAATGATGAAGAGAATAGGCCGTTTTGTAAATGCAATACAATGAAGGCTATAGAAACTATCATTGACTAACCTGATCGGAATGGTAGAAACTTACTAGCAGAGACAACACTTACTAAAAATTCATCCCGGTTGGTTGGTCCATATAAATACGCCCTTCCCACCATTTACCTTTTATCTTGAAAATGCGTTCTTATTACACAAATATAGAATACTTTTGATGACCCAGCTCATTCTCTCTTTTTTTTAGCTTTTATCATCCAATGAACTTCTTACACTGAGAGAAAATGAGGGAAGGCAGAAGTTTGCCTTTTTCAGATATTCAAGAACAAATTGTTACGTGAAATGAAGTAAAAAGTATTTCATATTAGTAGGAATGACTCTTTGTTGTGATATCAGAGCATTAATTTACCGGAAAAAATAATTTATGAACTTAAACCCACTTTTCTCCAAAAGAGTATAAGAGTTGAATAAATTAAGTAATTGTGGAATTGAATAACGGCCACTGCCCCTCTTATTTACTCCTGTCTTCAAATATTATTTCCCGTTACAGCATTGTAAGGACTATTAGTAAACTGATTTCTACTATCGGATTAAAATGAACATAGCATATGTATGGTGCTTGTAAAACTATAAAAGCTTAACTCCTAGAAAAAAATTCGAGACCTCGGGAATTAGACTATCAGTGTATTTTATAGCGTATGTTTATATTAATTTTGTACGAATGGAAAAACTAATCTACGGCAATTATCCCCAGTTAAAGTATCTGGACACATCGTAGCCAAAAATGAGTGGCGTATCCAGCTAGGGATAAAATGTGAGGCACTGCAAGTAATGAGTCGAATGCAAGTGCATAAAGAAGTGGAAGAAATGAATTGAGTTTTAAAGCCCTTTCTCTAAGACATCGCCAGGCGGGATGCATAAAGCCTAGTAGACGTTGACTCGACTCAGTTATCCTTCAGACACTATTCCCGACTCCCACTCACCGTTACTCGCTTGGCATGCAAATTCTGATGACTGTTTCCGTGGTGACTCAGCCGAAGGAAACTCACCCCCTTCAATACCTCCCTTCCATGTCATTTTCCTTCACCTTGCCTAGCTTTCGAGTCTTTTAACGACCTCCCGTTTTTACTCCCACGTATGTTATTTACTCCCAAGTTGAATCGTTCACCCCTCCTGTGTTAAAAAATTCAGCATTTGGGCAGCACAATTCGACTAACACGAGAGTTTCTTTGATGTTGACTGAAAATCACGCGTAATATTTCTGTGCAAAAAAATCCTTTTGGAAAACAATGATTTATACCTACTTCTTCCTTCACCATTGTTTATTTGCTGGAGGTAGTGAAATTATTACTCCTTGCAGTGAAAATACATTGAACTCGTGTTGAGAGTGCCGCACGAACTTAAGGTTCTAAATTTGGACACTTACACTTTTCTCATTTACCTAATGTTCTCTAGTGTCATCAATATCACGATTGCATTAGTAGTGTGGTGTGAATAATCGACTTCCTAATACGTGCTCTCCGTATTCAGTATCCTACAAAAAGAGTTTTATAATGTCAGTAGATATTCTGTCGATAAGAGGAGGAACACACAAAATACGCTACTTGGGACAGGGGCTCTTCAATGCACGAATCGATTTTGTTCGACGTTTTGCCTATGTATATGGCAGTCAGAAAACTAAACTCCACGCTGCAGGTGGAACTAGCAAGGCTAACACGCAAGGCCTGAATATGTTTGATGGAAATAGAGCAATTGAATTCAGAAATCTTCATTAACTGCATTTATAAATAAAGCGTCTTATGAAACAGTCTTGTATTCTAGTGGTGACTCATAGATATTTCCATATTCACCGGTAAAATATTGAGTAAGTATTTTTTTTCCAAGTATACCTTTTAAATTTGGCCTTTGCTTTATTTTTCCGTTGATGCCGTACCTTGGGAACAGTAGATATGGCCTAATATTCATCGAAGATTAAACTCTTACACGAGTGACAGTTTTTGAGGAGCAAAAACGGTGTTACATTGCCTGAATGGCACGTAATATTTTGGGTTAATTATTGTTATTTTTCGGCCGGCATCGGTATGCCATTTTCCGAAGTACCACTCTAGTTTTTTCTTATGAAATCATGTTATACAAATGTGATTTCAGGTCATGGTCTATTTAATGTTTCCATTTCTCAGTAGACAAAGGTGACTTAGTTGTTTTGGAAGTAAAGAAACATCGGGTACATTCTTAACTTAGCAAATATATTAAAAAATGAATTTGCTGACATTTTCATGCAAGGTACAGTAAATTACAGGATCTATGCTGTGAATTATTCTGAAAATTGAATTCATGTGGAATGTAGAGTGACTGAGTCACCATCCCGAGGGTTTGATTTATGTCATGGCCATGCTTCTTTATTTCTAAGCTTGGTTTATACTCGGTGGAAAGCATTTAAGTTCATGTGTGGATTCCTTTTGTTATAATGTCCTCCGATCAGAGTTGACAAATACCGACGCCAGATTTTGCTCCATATTTCCTGCTTGCTCTACTAATATCCAGTCACTGCACTATTCTAAATGACGAAAGCTCAATGTCGTCCTTCCCTTTATTAGCTTCTACCACTGGCCTACTGATATGTAAGACGGAGCTGAGCATATGACTCAGCACATTGGGTTTTAAAAGGGTTGGTAACTTACATTTTGGTCAATGCGTGTTCTGTTCTTTTATTGTTCTCCCTCATCTTCTTATGTCCTTCACGTACCTCCGAAGCCTACTCCTCTTGTAGCACTCAGTTCTCCTAGTAAACCAGATACGCGCAACGCTCCAGATCGATTTGGTGCGCGCTTCGAATAGGCCGGAAATCACGAAGCGGGAGAGGTTTCTCGGGAGGGTGACATTTGACCTCGTCTCCATCTCACTCCCGCCTCACTCAACCCTGTCCGTATCCCTCCATCAAACCCCCCTCCCCCCCCCAATCAACACCTGCAAACCTCCCACCACCCCATCCATCTGCTCCAATGACAATGCCCTCCACCCTCTCGCACGCGGACATCAACGTCGCGAGACACCTGCCGAGTCACGGAGGTAACTCATTCCTGATACTACTTGTTCAGCTGAAAGGCAAATCTGGTCCTTGGATATTGTCCAAGTGCGACTATCGAAGCAATGTGGGATTAAGGGTTGGTGATATGTTGACGAGATGATGGGAAGCTGGAAGGATATCGGTTGCTGTGGTCACCGAACCGAAATGATGAAAGAAGGGGAAAGGTCGGGTCTGGAATGATGTAAGGTTTAAATAAAAATGATAGGGCATGGAAACGAAGTTTCGATAATGACGTGTAGAAAAAAATATGCTTTTGACATTGAAGGAAATATTACTTAAGCACAGATTTCAGTTTGGCTATTTAAGTATTGACTAATTTTACTAAATAAAGAACTATGCGTTTTAGAGAACGTGTTTCGAAGCAATAAAATTTTAGTTTAGCATCACTGGGATGGAACGTTTGCAATTGAATGTATATTATGACAGTAGAAATACCAGTATCAAGGCGGGAAAATAAGAATTATTAGATTACGTACCACTCCTTAATAATTTCTTTCAAGTTTACTCCTTGCGCGGATGGTGCTGGATTTGGTAGATTATCCACCAATTCTAAATTGGAATGCTTTCAATTACTCTCTTTTTCATTAAATAATATTAACAGTGAGCATCCTCATCCCTGATTGCATTAATGCGAGCTCCTCATAACCTTCTCTTTAGTGAATGTCTCTACATAGGGTGTTATTTATCGCAAAAATACAAGTTTTACAGGGAAGTATTGGGGTAAATTGTAATGGAGATGAGGAGGACTCGTGTCAAGTGAAATGTAATGTGTGCTAGACGTGTACGTGATAGATGGATAGCTTGTTGCATGCGCAGGGCATTAGTGGTTTTGCAGTCACGCAGGAAGGCACTAATTGTCTCCAACGGCAGCTCCAAGTCGGGACGAGGACGGTCAGTCGAGACACCGCACGAGAAATCAGCGCTGGGACTCAGAGCCTTTATTTGGCCTCGAATCTACCCGGTCGTTAAGTGACGTCATTCCCTTCCAGGACGGTGTGGGGTCGGAAGAGCTGTCGCGACTGATTAGGGGCGTTGATGTCACGCTGTCCCTTGCTTTACCTCCCTTGATTAATAGCAAAATGGCCTCTTAGCATGCCTGTGATGCGACGTGAGGATTAATGACTGTTTTAGCAGAAGTTGGAATTCATGTATCGCAGAGACGACATCTTAAGCACGTTCATATGGCGTAGTAAGTGATTTTTTTCCTCGTTGATTTTTGTCTGGAGGCTTCCAAAATGCTGCGGTATTAGGTCTATCTATAGTATTCCTGAGTATTACATTCATGAATATCATATTCGTCAAATCCAGGCAACCGAAAATATGATTTAATTCTTTCCCGGCGAAATATTCTGGTGAAGTCTTCTCAGGATTTCCATCGGGTTAAATTTTTATATAACCTCACCCTGAAAACGATGGACGAGTCGTCCGTGGAAACGCTGGTGTTATATAAATATTTAACCCAGTGTAAATCCCGAGAAGACTTCACCAGGCAACCTATTTAAACTTTTATCCTACATTGGTGTTTTTTTCTATCGACGTTAGGTGTAATTTTGAAACTTAAAGTTTAGCCTAAAATTTTACACATATCTCATTTTCTTGGAGGAAAAACTAAATATTTTTCTAATACAATTGTAAATGTTTTTTCTGTACCTTTTCAATGTAATTACGTTATTTAGGCTACACAATCATCTCATTGTAAAGAATAAATAATCTTAGTCAATGATTGGATAAAACTTAAAATAAAAAGCTACTCCGACATGGGGCAGAAGACACTTTCCTGTTGCTGTGCTTTTTTTCTTGTTTCGTATCCCTTTTGAGTTCCATTGAGCTTAAAATCTATGTTTTTGACTCAAACGAAAGAACATAATGACATTTTCAAAATTAATTGAAGCCGTAAGTAAACTTCGGCTTGTAGAGATACGGAAACATATTAGGAGTTCAACTTGCTTACAATTTCTATTTATAAACGACCATCATTCCCATTTAATGAAGGATAATTTGATATTTTTTACCATATCCTGCGTTCTTTATTTCACAATACACTCAAAGAGACATAAACAACTTGGAGGATTTAATTCTCTTCATAGGGTCTCCTCATAGGTTAAACTTTACTCCGGTACAGTGAAAATCTTTTTATCGTTTTGAAACCAACCGAGTATAAGTTGAGTAAGAATTCTTCAAACTTAATAGTGGATTACTTAAGAAGTTTTCCTTTAATGCATAGATGATTCAGACGTATTTTTCCATCTCACTAGAAGATCAGAACCTGAAAGAAAAAGGTTTAAAATATGGCTAGTGAGGTGAAGAGGGGCTGAAAGTTTTTGGTAAAAGTCAAAGAAGTAAAACTTGAAGGCGGGGAGAATTAATTAGAGGTAAAGAAATGTCAAATGCTAGATTTGAAGGGAGAATAATTGGTAATGGAGGAGAGGGGATTGAGATGGACATATTTGATAGTTAGAAGGTAGTTGGATGAATAATGAGCTTAGTTAATGAAGTATGTGTGCTCGTACTTGAGCCGTAGCACTTTGAACCACTTGCCAGGATCTTTCAAACTTACCCAAATATAAACTGTAGAGATAATTGGGTTGGTTAGGTTGATAGTGGGCTGTTCTTTCATTCCATAGGCCCTGGATTGAATCCTGAAATTGTTTTTAATTTTTACCGGTCCCCACTTGAGGTCTGCGTGGAGAGCACTTTGTGTGCAGAGCTCCATCCGACGGATGGGACGTGAAGTCGTAGACCTCTGGGCTCCTTTAAATAAATGTTGGCTAAATCAGGCAGTGAATTTCTCTCCATCCTGCCTATGTTTATAGGAAAATTGTGCACCTCTCATTCAATGACGAAAATTATCTTAGCTGCTGCATCGTCCTAAGACTTCAAATGAAATCGGTAGAACTGTTGGGAGAGAATTCATTTCTTGTTTCAAATTTATTTCATATATTCCTTCCATCTTGTTATTTAGCGAGTTAAAATTTCAGATCCTAATAATAGGTTCGTTTACGGTAGTCAATTACACCATGAATTCCCACTGGTGTAATATAATCTAAGACTGAAAATTATTCAATTAATTTTTCATTACCATGTTTTCATGTAATAAATGTAAAATAATACGTTTTCTAATTTCTTCATATTTTCCTTACGTTCATAATAAAGTTTTAGACATTTAAAATTTACTGGATATGGAAAAATAAGATGATTGTACGTACTTTTATTTCCTTTCCTGTGGAGTGAAAAATTGCATCTTTATTTAAACTTCTAGTAACAGTGTGTTTGGTATTCAATTAACCATATTCTAGCGGGTGCATTAGAATCATCTCCACAAACCCCATATATTTCTCACATCCTCTCGTATTCTATCTGGAGTTCTTCTTTCGTGGCACATACGTCTTATCTCTCATCATCCCACTCAACAAGCCTATTATTTTCTTCCTTTTTTCCTGCTTTTACAGTATTTTGGCTCCTGTCATGATCTTTGAAACAACACTGCTCCCTATCACGTGCTCTGTCATCTCATTCTGGCTCAACTTAATTTATTCCGGAAACTTATTCTTCCCCACTCTTTCCCTCATTTCGTTTTGTTTTCCTCTCGACTCAACACTTTTTTCGGCACACCCAAAGCCCCAAGTCTTCTCCATACCTATCCAAGTCACTGTACTTTATAAGATTCGTAATCAGTCTTTTCTTAATGTTGTTATTCAACATTTCTGTCACCACTTATGTAGAGTGCGTAAATGGCTCTACCGCTGAAGTAAATCTGCTCACAGTAAAACGTGTTTAAGAAATGGCCCTTCTCGTAATTGGTGCTGAGCCGGAAGAAAATCATCAGGTTCAGCACTCATTTTTGTACTCGATACTCCCTAAGCAACTAAATTTTTGGATCTTCTCGAGAGTATTTATTTTTTTCTTATGATTGTAATTACGTCAAAATGAAGAGGTTGGCCGATAGAAGAATCGAGTGCTGGGATGCGTCAAACCAATACTAGGATTGTTGACCGATGATGATGATTACCCTTGTCTTTTACGTCACATAAAATCTCACAAAGTCACATAATAAATAAAAAAGGTGCTGACAAAAGGTAAATTTTCTTTTCCTTCCTCTGGTTTGAAAAATGGATCCAGGGAATGCTACTCTACCTATGTAAGGTGTAAAAGGAGGATGAAGACAATCTGTACCTACAATGTACTAGATAAGGTGGACAGTTTTATGATTAATTGCTTCTATTAAAAAAATATCAATGAAATAGTGGGATTGTTAGGAAATAAAAAACATCAGATCTTTTTAGATACATTGAATATATAGGAAAATAATTAATATATTTACTTCGTACGATCACTTCTCGGTCATCATTTAATGCCAATTTAGGCCCTAAAGAAATGCCGTTAATGGCCAATGCGCTCACGAATCCCATCTCATTCCGCTACCGCTCACGGTCCCTTGTGTCAAACTCGAACTGGCGGGAGAGGGCAATGTTCCATCAACACATCCAAAACCGTCGCGTAGATTAGAATTGACGAACGGAGTTTGGGGTCGTTTTGTGGGAAAAGCAGTCACGACTATATGCGGATAATATCCAAGCAGGAATGGGACGAGGAACTGAACCGGCGAGACCGCCTCATTCATCCGAACTGCCGCAGTTAAAACTCGTAGATCGGTGGGGGAGGGTGTGGGGGGGGGCAAGAAGGTGGGCGCCTATCTTTTTGCCCGGTGGCCAACAAAAGGCCAAGGGGCGGTGGTCGGTGGCCTTCCCCCGCCCACAGCTCCCTACTAAGCGATCAAAACTAGCAACGCGTTTTAGGACCCGCATGAGTTTTCATGGGAGCAGATATCGCCTCTTCTCCCACCCGTCTTTCGGACGGACCTCCGGGTGCGACCGACGAGCCATTAGAAGTCACGTCGCCGCGAAATGTTCCCGATGCAAATTCAGACGTTTAAGCGGATGACTAGGTGATATTGTTCTCGATTAATGCCGGAAATGGCCCTCGTAAGTACTGTGGTACAGTATTACGTCCTGATATTCTCTGGGAATGGTGGAAACTAAGTCGGAAACTAAATTTGAAAGAATTATTTTAGGTACATCAATTTTTCCTTTTCTTCTGAATAAAGCTCGGAAAATTTTAACCATCATTGCAACAAATGTCCCTTGGGCTGGGTGTAAAAGAGAAATTATTATATAGTCCAATTGGTTTTTTAATTAGACGCTCATAGATAAAACTTAGATATTGAAAACTGAAGGCAAGTGAGAAATGTTGATATCTCTCATGCAAATGAACGAAGTTTTCGTAGCTACAAATGATGAATTCACCAAACTCCGTCAAAGTATTCACTCGAAAGGGATTGAATATGCTCGCTGAAATTTTATCCTTTTGAAATTTGAAAAGCTTGGAATAGCTAGAGGAGATCAAGTTGATGTGGCAGTTAGAGTACTGCTCTCCCAATCTGAGGGTCCGGCTTCGAATCCCAGCGGCTTAAGGATTTTCAGTGGGATTCCGAATCCTACGTGAGTGCCTTAATTAACTCATCTGTTAAATTGAACAATGCACCTATTGTTAACAAAATACTTGTACCGACGCCGGGTCTCGGTCCAACGGTCAATCACTGATATCTTCTTCTATCCAAATAATTACTGCCTCAAATAAATTGTCGGTCGCCTTGGTAGGTTCATCAATCGATATTTTATTTTGTATAAATTGCTCCTTAGTGGAAAAATAGTTCAGTAATTATGTTCCGTCTCATGCCGTAATGTTATCTGTTAAGAGAATCGAAATGGGCGACGGAAATTAAATAACATTCTTTACAGATTCTGAGGCAATAAAGCCATCAGTAATTCCTTAATCAAAAAATGGCCAAAAAGAAAGGTGCATGGAAATTGTGAAATTAAATATCACTTATAAGAAAAAAACAATATATTGATCGTAAACTTTTATCAAATCCATCATAGCAAAAATCCGAGACAATGAATTAATATAGTCATGTGGCGGATGAGGTAATAGGGTTTTATTTCTAAATAAGCATAATCACACTTCCAATCGTGTTTATTATACATTTGCTCGAAGTGGAGTTAATAATATAAATTTTATTAAAATTGTATTCAAGTTTTTTTAATGCAAACTGCTACCATGACTCGTTCTGGATTTCTGGATTCTATTTCTTACTTCTATTTTTAACATTACCTCTTCGGGAATTTTGGTTTTCCTTAGAATAAAATTCGTCCTTTGACTAAGTGACAGTTCAGTGAGAAGGTCGCGAAAGCGGATGAAACGACATCAAAAGTCCTCAGTAATTGCTTTTTGATTGACCTGTAAATGCACCGCTTTAACCGGTAGATCAAAGTCCTTTAGAACGGAACCTGGAACTCGCGAAAAAGAGATGTAGAGCAGGGAGACGGAGCTATGGGGTGAAATGGAAAAAAAATCGGATTCGTTTACCGAGAATTTGATTGATCGCACCCTTATTCTTTCACTTGGAACGTTTTTCTCGGAGATTCTCATGGAATATTAATGTCAAAAAATCCGTTTAAGGAAAGGGCGTGGTGAATAGGGAGGGGGGTTGTGAGCAAATGGGGAGGGGGTAATGGTTGGGAGGGTGGGTTGGTACGGCGGGAAAAAAATGGGGTAAAGTCAACAGGGACAAATCATTGTGAGACGACAAACTAATGGGGGAGACGTAAGATAACAGGGAAACAGAGTTTGGGGGTGGGAGAGAGTTTGTAAATCGCTCGGTAAATATTATCCCTAGCCATTTTTCGCCTCTCATAATAAATGGCAGGTCGTATGACGGAAGGCGGCTGAATTTAATGGGTATGTGATTGGAATTTCCAATTTGTTCCTTGTAACTCAATAAACAGCTCAAAGCTTCGCAGTATTTTGTTGGGGGACACGGAATATTTATTGAAGGAATCAATTTGAAGGTGCAGCCAAGCTTTTCCAGTGTTCACTTCATCGCAAGGTCTCCTCTTGGTGTATAGAAGACGAAATAAGGTTAAAGCCAAATGCGCTAACTCGTTGCAAGGGGGTCCTCATTGACAATCGGTTCGGCAATTGCTCTTCGTGTCGGTCAAGTATTTTTGTTAAAAGTCGGGTTCGTGAGCAATTCTAAATATATTTCTCTCCAATGCCAAATCAGACAACTTCCTGAGTTACTATGTGATAGCTATATTTAATGGTATTATGTTTTCTCAAAATCTTCAACCATTCAATATGCCAAGTTCACCTGGTCATTAAAATACATGCAGTTTAATTGGAACTTATTTTCTTTAATGTGGAAATGGGTTTATCTTACTGCCTATCGATTATTGTTGGCTTAGAATTAATGTGACTATATGATAATTAGGGTATATAACTCAAATCCACGTGTAATAGAAAATAATACTTATTGCCACTTTTATTCTTTAATTGGCTCTTCCTATAGAAGTTGAAGCTAGTGAGTCAATTTTTTTTTATAAATTGAGAAAATACGCTGCGAAAAATATGTTTTATTAGTTAGTTAGCTACTCTATGTTAGTTATGCTGGAATGCAAATATGACTTCTTGCCGATAAATTATAGATATAATAAATTGAAAATTGAATTTCATATTATACCTTAAAATGACGGTTGGGTCTGATATCTGCATCAGGGTATTATAAAAATGGTAGATTTTTAGGTGACATGTTTTTCTGATTAAATTTTCTGTTGAAGTGTTTCAATAGTAGTAGGTATTTACGAAATGACTCTCTGGGAGCACTGGCTAAGATTTCTTTATGCAGCAATATGACTTTAATATCGTTTTGATGCGGAAAAATGAAACAAGGCTAGGACCACACACAAATTAATGAACATTTTTCACGGTTGAATATCAAATTATATGCACTGCAGATATATGAAAGCATCTTGCCGTTTAATTTCCGAATGATTGTTCTAAACCAGCACTTATGCCATTAATTCCTGATCTTCTGCAAACCGCAATCCCGTACAATTTTCAATGGTTTCTATAAGTAGAAAATATATTTTTAATAAATTTTCTACTAGCGCCCTCTGTACATATTTATGTACCTTCCATGCTCATATCCAGAAAGGTTTTTTAATGGAATTTTATTGAATGTGCCCAGTCGGTTTTGGAGGCAAAGTTGATATTCATGTCAGTATGGTCTATTCCTAGAGCTTCATGCGTGCCAAGTTACTAATACTTATGATATACAGAGGTTTTCGCTTTTAATGGAGTTAATTGTCTTCGGTCCAAATTAATTCTAATTTGCGCACTTAACATGAATTGAGCAATGAACTATAGGCGTTTCAGATAACATATATCATCCCTTTCTTATAACTGCATCACTGTTCTAAAATTGACTTTACAGAACTTCTTTCCTCTAATATTTGCTGTTATGTTTTTCTCTCCGGGCCCGTATTCTCGTTTGAAACGCTACATCGGTTATCTCCCCAGCAACGAAACCGAGGTTGCGTTTCATTAATTTCCTCATTAGAATGTTTACAAAAAGTTAACGCGAGTCCCGAAAACCTATGGTATCCCTTGGATACCACTAGAGTTTCAGAAAGAGAATAAGGACCCAGCATTTGACCCATGCATAGTCCAGCATTCTTGATCCATACATCTAATATCAGCATTTCGTTTTTAGTATTTATATCTTTCAGCAACTTTTTATTTTGCCAATATATCCAGGTATATTCACTAAAGTAAGAAAATTCGTATGTTAATTTACCAGCTCTTCTCAGAACTTCATCAGTAGTTATTCCGTTAACGAATATTTTCCATCCTTGAAATCGCTTTTAAATTATCCTGTTAGGCCTTCTTCTCGTATGGAATAATCGGAACGTATATTCAATTTTGGCTCTATATATTAGTGATGTGCCAGGTCAACCCACGGTTTCCTCATGCTACAGGATGCAAAAGTTTTCCGGCGCCATATCCCTTTGTGAGGATACTGGTGCATTTGGAGCAGCTTGTGAATGGCCGGGCTAGGTTCATGCATAAGCGAAAGATTTCGAGGTAGAGAGAGAGAGAGAAGGGAGAGGAGAGAAAAAAGCTGAGTGAGCAATACCGTACCCGAATCCGTTTCATCGCGGTGGAGAGAGTCTTTTCATAGCGTCGAGCTGAATGGCCGTCGCAGCGCGCGTCGGAGACGGCTCAGGTGGGAAGACAGAGGTGGAGGCACGCAGCGTTCCCTGGCGGCCCAAGCACAAATCGCGACACGGCGGGGACCTCGCGAAGCGCACGACCTATTTCGTGAATTTCGCCTGGATTCCCCTCACTGGTGCATTAACCCGCTCCCACCACACCCGCTCCTCGGGGCGATGAGCGGAGCGGCAACAAAAAGAGAGTGGAAGGGAGAGAGATGAGGGGGAAAGGTATTCAAAAACTCGAGTCGCGAAAAGATAGGTGCCGAAAAATGAGTTGAAGTTTCATCCTCTGCTCTGTTGGCTGTGTGGAAAATGAGATGCAGCTTCTTCGCAAACCTAGAAGCAGTCGCACTAGGTCACCAAACCTGGGACTCACTGATGCGAGAACAGTTAGAGAATTTCGCCACCATGCGCTCTCATTGGGGGATTTTTACTTATTTGGCACGGTTGTGAAAAAACAAGTTCTTTTTCTATTTTATTTCCCGGCCCACCAATAATTTTATGAGCAACAAATTAGAACTGAAGCGCCACTGAACACGGACGTAATTGAACTCCTTTGCGTTGCTGTTAATATTTACTTAACCTCTGTTCGTTCAGCTTCCCAATTATATCAAATACGGGTGACATATCCAGCTGGAGGGAATATCGAATATGTAAATAGCCGTATTATTGTGACAGCATTGTTCGTACTGGACAGAATCCATAAATTATCTTGTGAACACAGGGCAGGAGATGATAATTACCATGCATCTATTCACTAAGGATCACAGAGGCAGTAAAAAGGTCAGACATTCATTTTCACCGAACTGGTCTTTCAAAATACAAACTGATAATTAAGTCAACTGAATTTTAGTGAGTGGCTTGGGGAGCAGAAAACAAAGCTCTCTCGTTCTGTGGAAAACTCTTTTGTATCAGAATTTTTAAACTTTAATTTAAAATAGCATTCCTGAGAGAAGAAAAAAAATAATCCTGCAATAAAATATGAGCCATTTCAATTCTATATTTTAACACCAATACATTTTCGGTGATCATTTTGTTTTAAAAGACAATTTTTAGTGTTTCATAACAGTGAAAGATGAATTATCGACAAATCTATCAGAGATAATTGAATGGTAACAGTGTTGTTTTTGCTTTTTCCCTGAAATAAAAAATAGCACGAAATTGGAATCGTCTGTCACATAAAATTGATTAAATAATGCATTTGTTTTCCATTTGGTGTACACAAAAAGAAGACACGTTTTAATTATTAATTTTTGTATTCAGAAATCCTCGATGCTAAGCCACAGATGCATCTCGTGGTCGCTGAATATAGCCCAGTGCTCGCGCTGGCGACGCCGTCAGTTTTCAGGTCGTCGAGTTTTATCGAGGGAGACCCAATTATTGTGTCGGGATTCGTATTTGACAGTCCCCATTCGGCCAACTCGGGGCAAAATAGGAGAGCTAACGAAATCATTTCTGCGCGCGTAATGACGTAATCCGAAATGGTTTGTGAGCTACGGAGGACGTGATTGCAACGGCACAAGTTGTCCCGAGCTTCGCCTGTTCGGCCGACGACGGGAGACGTGTGTGTACAAGCTGGGAGCACTCCTCGGGTATCTCGCACGGTTGGGGAGACCTATTGCTGAGCAAACACGCCGCCTGTTGGAAATGCTTTAAAGGTGAAGGCGGGGCTTGCGATTGGCGAAACGGAACGTGCTCTTGGTGTAGGTGACGGAAGTTTTATTTTTTTTATTCTTATTTTCCGAAGGAAAGGATATCACGCACGAAGGCGACGGAAATTCAGTCCCAGGGAGGGAAACTGGTCTCTGGGTAGGGCGGGGCGGAACTTGGAAAGGGAGATCGTAGGTGGGAAGTGAATTCACTTGATGCTATGGCGTAGGATACGGGGGAGACCAGACTTGACTGAAAGAAGGTTAAATCCAAATGTATTTCGCATATTTGCATTGTTGTATTTATGAGGTACGCCGGTGGCTTGATCTATCTTTCTCTAACCCCTGTACTTATTAAGCTGCAAATGGATGGAAATATTGTTTCGGTATTTTCATTACCCATCTCTACTTATGATATGGAAATTTCAAAAAGCATATGCATTATATATGATTTATGGAAACGTCTAAGATTTTTATACACAAAATGACGTGGCTGAAGGCCTTGGAATCATCAACATGGAGGAAACGTATTTCATTCGTTCTCGCGTATACGCTAAACTGGTGTTTGATATGCTTCAAGATCATTGTATGATTCAACATAAATAATGCGAAATGCAACGATGGGCTTACATCTGGGCATTTGGAAGACACCTGAAAGATTTAACGTTAAAATGACGAATTTCGCAAATAATTTCTGCAATATATGAACTTTGATAGCATTTTGGCAATGGACATCCCATTAATAGAATTGGTTGAATTTTATATTTAGCTGAAAAGTCTACAGAAAATTTAAAATAAAATATATAAATATTTTCGAAGGTTTTTATTCATTAATATTGATAATAATTATGGTTTAGCATATTTAAATCCCTACTGGTGAGAAGTATTTCATAGAGCATGGTGACGAAGTATGATACTCTGCATTTTACAGTGGTGGAACTGATATTGTTACTTAAATATAATATAAATTTCATGAAAATATATAAGAAGGCTTGAAGCATTATTAATGTGAAATTTAATTCTCGGTATATCCGTGTAAATGTGTGTGATTTTAATAATATATCATTTCATCAGCTTTAACACTAAGAGAGAGTATTTTAATGTTTAAAAATTAGACTTTATTAGATATAATGAAAAATAGGCGTATGATACAGTATCTATCGTTCAAAATGTTATGCAAAAATAAACTTGTGCTTGACTTTAAAGTTTGGGATAATGTGTTTCCGGTCAATAGTTAGGTTTCATAGGGCTGGGAGCGCAATCGTATGATTTCTGGATACTCAAATTTCGCATCTACGAAATTATCACCCTTTGGCTTCGGGTAATACTAAGCGAAGCGAATGAAAATCGGGAGCATGGAGGCGTGAATCTGGAGAACCGATAGCAGCGCAGCTCCGCACAATATTTTAAATTACTTGGCCATGATATGCAGCGCATGAATTATCAGAGGTGACGCCATAGTTAACTAATTATCGTTGATTACCAAAGGGATTATTTCACTGAGGTAATTAGATTTAAGTTATTGTGAATTTTATTTCGCCTCATGGAGGGTTTCCATAATAGAATTCGGATGCTTTCCATTTCGCATCTCATGTAACTGCTGATCTATAATTAAATACGTAAGGTTGAAAATGTAATTTGTTTGATTACGCAAAACACCGGAAAACCAGGAAACCTACGGACATTTTAGACCTTTGAAGAATTTGGAGAATATGTCGGAAAAATTATTGTTCTCTTTTGCCTCATAGGAGTCAGAAATACTCAACGCTGCTCTCTTTTCTCCTTTCTGCCGTTTTGAGTTTCATTGAAGCGTGGAAAATTTAACTCCAGTTCCAGTATGGTGAAATATTTTCCAGCTTATATTTTATGTCTTGCAAGTATTTTACGTCCCAATTCTTATTTTCTGCGTACATCCAAATCATCGATTAACATTTTCTTGCAAAATAAGTATGCGTGATTCCAATGAACGACCCCGAGACCTTAGAATTAGTGCTAGAATTCTATATTATATATGCTTGGTGAGATGTGGACGCCTTGAAATAACTAGCAATAAAAATTGGGAGACTTTATGCTAAAGAATAATATCTGAAATCCCACAGAAAGCAAGAACCTAGAAAAGAGAAAATAATAACGTGATTATGATATTACGCCCTCTATCTTCACTTGGTTTGATGACATTATTTGCGCTATATCCCAAAAAGCATGACGTATTTCAATCGAAGTCACACATTAAAAATGGCAGGAAACTGTTTATTTACGAAAAAGTCGTCAAAGAGACACATAAAGAAACTAAACAGTACATTTCCACTTAAAAATATATTAGGTACCATTTGTTTCAACGTATTGCAACTTAGTCTTCATCGATCATTCATGTTTATAAAGAACATGTTAAAAACAATTGTTTTCCCCATAAAGCAAGTGATGCATGAATTCTCAAAAATCTAAGTCAAGTTACAGGTTTGAGACTTAGCTGTCTGAATCCAATGGTTATCGTAACCGTGTAATTATACGCTAGTTGCCAGCAGTTCGAGCTTAAAACACGAAAAGCGGATTTAACTTAATTCTAATAATCATCACTATCCCTAACGAGGGGGAACACTGGTACGCTGTTGGTCAGGGATGAAAGCTTAAGGGATTAAGTTTGACCTTGGCTGTAGATGTCAACTGATTAAGAAAATACTGGGGATAATTTGAGCATTAAAGACAGATCGAATGCTTTGATCATATGGTGTTTATGAAGGCTGCACCAGTTTAGGAATTCTACCGTTGGAGTGCCCGATCAGCCTTAATTTGTGGACATAATTTTTAAATGTTACCATCGCTGACGTTATCTAACCTTAGCCCTGAAACAAACGCAGAACATATATAATCTGGACAGGATTAACCCTAATATAGACCCTATCTTACACCCAATATTTATTTGACGCCGCCCTTCACATGATTCTTCTATCGGTTAACCTTCCAAATTTACATGTATAATATTGTTTGCCTCATTCTCTACTTGCTCCTTGGTGATTTATATCTTCGGTATATTTTTTCGTGCTAAAGCAGATTGCTAGGTTCCCAATAAAATCTTGCATTTCAGTATTTTGTTCGCCACCCGGGGTGAACAGGTCGGTGACCTTAAAGGGAATTTGAAGGTCATTGGTTGGAATTCTGCCAAGGAAATATATGTTTTGCGTTTGTCTTAGGGATAAAGAATTAGGTAATGTAACCTTAGCGAATGTAGCATTAAAAAAAACCAAGTCCTCAAATCTCCCCAATATTTATTTAATGGGCCGACATCTACATCCTACGTCAAACAATCCCTCAGGTTGTCAGCTCTGACGGACAGCGTACCAATATTCCCCCTCGTCTCCTTTTTCCTCAGTAGACCCTGCGATTTTATCGCCGTACCCCTTCGCCGGTAGTTGACTTGCCTTCCGCCTCTTTGCCTGGGGGCACTATCGAACGTAACAGTGACTCCTGCTGTCCCCCGTCCTTGAGGAGTGAGATTACCTCTCGCAAAACCCAGGAATAGAGATCACCTTTCACCACTCAGCGCACTTTCCCTTGAATTCTACTTGGAAAATAAAGAAAAACGGTATTCCGAAACTAAAGATTCACTGTCTATCAAGTTTTGTGTCTATACTATGTTAAAAACCACTATTTTGTTTTACCCACATCCAGTTATGTTTCTGTATGAGGGGAACCTAGAAAAGACATTAATCAATTAATGGAAAACTGAGTTCACTAAGGATAGCTTCGCTCATTCGGCTGTTCATTACTACATTTAGGCCCAGTTTTCTAACATTTGTTTATCATTAAATGTCACCGTATGCAATCATGATTTTAAGGTCGTGGTTAAGGTCCTTATGGATTGTGAAGTGCATCAAACTATATGTTGATGTGAGAAATAGCTGTGAAGTAAAATATTTTTGTCGGGTCCGTGAAAAACAGTAAAATCTTTTTGACCTACGATCCATCTAAAATACTCGCGATTCGATTTTCTGTCTCAGAACTTCGTAGGAAATTGCAGGTGGCCCAGGGAAAGGAACTGGCTCCCAAACCCTGAATGTGTGAATTTCACACGCTGTAGGCTTAGCACGGGGTGAGCTCTACTCTCACCTATCAAAGACCAACCTTCGGCTTGAATCACTGAGTGAGTGACCCAGTAAAAGTGAAGAGTAATTATTTTTGTTACTTACTCAGTTTTCTATAAACCAATTTGTTTTCATGTCTACACGACTGATAATTTTTACCGCAGAGCAATGACATTATGCAAAAACCAATTTTATAATAATATTCATATTGAATGACCTTTATTTAGGTGCACTAGCGTGTTACAAGATGAATGAAAATTTTGCTCCTCTATGTTGAAAAATCGGAAAGTAGTTGAAGACAATTACAAAATAGGCGTTTTCATTTCTTTTAAAGACCCCTATCTAGAAATAAGAACTAGGAGGACACAAAGCCTCAAAGATTGGACTTCTAAACGAGCCTCGAACAAAGTTATCATCCTTGACGTCATTCATTGCAAATGGAAGCGTTTGGGTCGCGTATTTCCGTAACTACCCCCTGCGCTGCCGTAGTATTTTCTGCCCGATTTTACTCACGAACTAAATTTTCAGACGACCCATCCCGTCAGCTTTGTGCTCATGCCCAATACTCTCATATGCTGTATGTGTCATATGCATTAGGTTACCTGTAGCAGAGTTTGGCGCAGTTGTATGATTTTTTCGTATTCCTGTAATGCATCAAAAAGTTCTCATCTCTTGTACAACTTCCTCAGATCTGAAGAAGAAGCGAAGAACTTTCATGGTATCGGTCTGAATTTGCTCGAAAAGAAAAGAACGCCTAAGTGCTTGCGCGTGAATCTTTTCTAGGATCAAGAACGAACCTAGTGATGGAAATAGTGAGAGAGAAAGGAATAGAGGAAGATGTAGGTCTGACAAAAAGGGAACAAATCCAGTTTGACGGCGCTCACAACTCAGAAGCAGAAAAGAGTAAACAGGCCGATATTTGCCACGCGCGTTACGGTTATTCAATCAAGGTCTACATGTGACAGAGTCGTGTGAAGGGGATCCCAAATATGTTCGCAGACTCAAATCTTGCCCTTGACCGAGGGAAAACAGTTTCTAAAGGTGAGCTTCTAGGACACGTGAAGTCCATACATTAGAGGGATGAGCCCTGGGAATACCAGTTGGTTTCTTTTCAGGGTTTGATGATTCTGGAAACCATTTCGCAATTAATAGGGAAAAAATGACGTGATGTAATGCATTTTTTATATTATACCAGCTGAATATGCATGTTGAAATTCAACGGGAGGGAGAAATATAATAATTACAAATCCTATTAAGAAATTTTAACATTTTTCATGAAGGGGCGAAAACAAACCTGTGTTATGGAGCTAGCTATGGCTCCAAGTCGCTATCGAAACAATAATTATAATTTAAACCAAAGTAAACATCTAATTACTGCCTGGATTCATACCTGGGCCATTACAAAAATCATAATTTTATTTAGAAACTTTCAGGCATGAAGAAACAAAGAAGCTTAGAAGGAGGGAGCATACGAATGTCTGTCAGTTGTTGAAAATGAGGCCAGGTTTGTTTTTTTTGGGAATGGTAGAACCCACCTCATCGGCAAAAATGATTTTCTCTGCTCTTTTATGTATTTTATGTATGCCTCAAATCTCCAACTGCAATATAGTGGCGTCTTTGATCTCTTTGTGACTCTGCGAAAACTGTTAGACTTCTTCCGACGGAGTGCGGCTTCAGACTTCACGCCAGAATTCGACTATCCGCGGGCACCTATACAATATATAAGGTGATGACGTAGAGAAAATTATTAAACTAAGAAATTATTGCTCATTACAGGTCTTATCAGTAAGCTGTAATTATTTCATTCATTCAAGCCTCCATATTATACATAAATATTATTTTTTAAATGGCTACCAAAAATAAGTAGAGCTGTGTGTGGGGGAATATTACCTTTGCCAATGATACAACATAGGCACATATTCTACTTGCCTACAAAATGTTTAAAAAATCCCTATACCTCACCGTAAACACCAGTTCTCGCCCGGAAACTCTTCAACTAAAATATATGTGTGTTTGGAATTTATTAAAATTTTTTTAAGGATCTTAGTATAAACACTAATGTTCTTGACCTCTATTCTAGGCCTCAATAATATATATTACCCCATATTATTAGCCATATGAGCTCTATCTCACACGTTTTATGGTAAGCTCCAATTTCTACTCCCAACACATATTTTACTATGATTTATTTTCCCATAGGTATCATCTCTTTTGTTTTGCTCTATTAATTGTGATTCTTCATTCGTATTGATTTTGAATATTTGGAAAATATAAAGATGGAGAATACCACGTGATTCTAAACCCATTATATTGCTTAGCAGAAAACCTAGACCGGCCAATAATTTGAATGATATATATTGAGTAATTTAGGATCTTGTATATTAATGATAATATAATGATGATAATGATATATGTTGCGTACTTCCGATGGAATGGTAAGGATTGGGAACTGAATCGATATTACTCATGTATTGGATTGCAGAAAGATACTGCTTTAAATTGATTTAACGCTAGCATTAACTATATTGTAAGCAGAAATACGGCCGTCCTCCATCGATACTTAAGTAGGAGTCGGATAAGCTTTAATGCTCATTAGGAACCTCTGCCAACCTGATTATGTGTATCAAATCCTACATAAAAGAGATGAATTACCACAAACGGTTTCTTAATAATTTATTTACTGTATTTTTGGATTAAGTCAGATCTTTTAATTCAGAAAATAACGTCCATATGGGTCATGAATTAACATATTACGTTTGATTATTTGAAAGAAAATTAATTGAGGTTTCAGCTTAAATAATCCTTGATTCAATCATTTGTTGGGGTACGGTTGGTCTACTATTTCTTTTCAGTTATATTCTCTGCAATATTTACTTTGCTAAACGTAAATTAGTATTACAATGATTTACAAATAAAAATATTAATGAAATAGCTCATTGGTTTATAATTTCACGCCACAAGTACGCAGATGGCACAGTGCAGTGTTCTTGGCATGTCATAGTGTAATATACTCAGGGTACATTCGGTATGTCATGCCGCCCTTGCTTTGTTCCCTCAAAGGCTTTGTGAGAGAAGAGAGCTTAGTACTGCTGACCGCAATGGAGACGTTGGAAAGTACCGGTGGATTCATTGCATTGATTCGTTGTGGATTGCATTCCGGTAGACTAAGTTATTCAACGGTAAAAGGGATCACATTTTCACGGAGAAATAAGTACCTCTATTTACCCTTAAATGTAGAATAATTTATTCTGGGTTCGCGAGATGTTAAAATTTGATGTGGATTTCATTTATAAATAAAATTTATCTTTTTGATTCATATATTTGAGGGAATTAGAATAATAAGCTGTTAGTCACACTATGCTTGAACTATGAAAACAGTAGACATTTCGTATAATAATGTGAGAATATTCTCTACCCCTCTATAATTTTAATTCAATGACAATTATTACGATTCGATTCCGTTAGGTATGGTTTTGCGCCAACATATTCCTGTGGTGCTTCTCTTTTAAGTATTCAGGTCGCTAGACATGGAAAGGATAATAATTCCCAGTCTGCTGATAGGGAAATGGGGGACAACAGTACGGAGTCGTGATATGCAGAGGTAAGCACTTAGATACGGGGGGTGGGTGGAGAAATAATGGATCATAGAGTGAGATCAATGCAGTCAGCGAGTACAAGCTCGTGTATTTACCCTTTGAGGTATGGAAGAGGTTCAGGAAGGTTGCAGTGAGAGAAGATATAGGTGGGCCATGGTTAAGTATTGTAAGGCACGGAAAGAGATGTACGTTGGTTTTAATGGATGGGTAGGAAGACATATTGGGTGGAGATGGTAAAGGGCCTTGTGGAAACCTCTCGCGAGTAAAGAAAGGTAAAGGGTCTCGTGTGAGTTTACCGTCGGCTGGGCCCTTTAGATGTGCCCTCCGGACGGAGGATGGAGAAAGAGTGGGACGGACATAAATTCCGTGAAACGGCCGGAGGAATGGTCGGAAGAGAAAATGGAGGGAGATAGTGGAGCGGCCGCATGAATAATCCAAGTCTTCATACGCCGGACGGAGTGAGACTCGCGCTCCCATTCAATCTTGCGCTGCGAAACACAAACACCCTAGAGATAATGTTTGAGATGCGCTTGTTGAATAAAAGTAAGCATCGGGAATGTGTAACGTAATCCTGCTTGGGGTGTGTTGGCAAAGATTTAGTTGGCAATTCTCGAAAGCATAAATGCGATGGTGAGAAAATATAAATCAGCGTCTTTTTGGATCCTAATCATACGTACTGTTTTTCCCTTTTTTCCAGTTTAATCCCCAAAATTTTGTTTCCAGACGTAGTAAACAGTAGTTTTCTTAAACACTAATTTATATGTTGGAATGGCATGGGTATTACATTGCAAACTGGTGCAGTAAGTAAATGGTTCTTCACTCAGAAACCATTAGACTTAATACATGAAAAAATTTACCATGACGTGGTTTATAGAGCGATTTCAAGTGTAAAAGCGTACACATGTAACACTGTCATGACATAATTGAAAAAAAATAATTTCTCACAGTTATCTTGTGCAGTCAACCAATCAGTTCTGGCCTCTCGTATCTGAACTTAAAAGTTAACTTTCGGAATCCTGAATTAAGATTTCAAGCAAACAACTCCTTTGTTTCAGAGGAATTTCGAAGTAAATTCTTTGACCTTTGCATCAGAGCGTATTATCATAGATTTCTTCGCCATAAATTCAGCGCATTAAGCAATAATGTGAAACCTACCTTGCTTTAACCTAACTTTATTAAATATTTTTAATGAGCAGGGGGCGTGGAAGGTATGGCAAACCTTACTCATGCCACAAAATTTGGCTTTCAATTGAAATTTTAATTCCGTAAAATTAATATCAAGAAGAATAGTTATTTTTGCATCTCATTAAAACTATTTTAATTGTCATGGATGTATAATATTCGATAAGATCAATTAATATGCTGCTAAAGACTGAAATTTCTATACTTTCATGTTATCATTTAGCATTCAACATTAAATTTTAAAGATTAAAATTTAGTATCTAGCACCAAAAGGGGAACACCAACTTAAAGTGGACTATCTGGAGAACACCAACGTCTGTCGTTATACTGTTTTGCGGAGGATAAACAAATTGATGACATCCTATCTCGGCTCCTGAACGTCAGGGTCGAAACGAATGGGACGACAAAAAAACTTGCGCCAAGAAGGGTGGAAAAAGAGAAAAAAATCGGTAAAATATTCATAGGGTGATGGGATTTAAATTTTGCATGAATAACCTCTTCTCTCAGACTCTTCGAGCTTTCGTTCAGGTATCAATGTAAGGCAAGCGCGAGGGAGAGAGGGAATGACTAGGGCAAAGAGAGGGAAAGATAGGGAGGGTGAGGGGAGAGGGCAGCGGAAGTTTGCCTTGACGGCGAGAAATGGTGCGAAAAAGCTCGAACGACAGGCCAGTGCGGGCGGCTGGACGAAAGCTGACGTCAATTCCGTCGCATCGTTCGGTAAACACCGTCCGGCGGGAAGACGTAAAACTAAAAACGTGCCGAGCCGATAAAAAGCAAACGGGTCAGATGGGGTGAAAAGGAACTGGGTCCGTCCGTCTTTCCCGAAAGGAAGACCACGTATCGTGGAGCGACAACGGCGATGTCGAGGCTCAACTCTCAAATACTTGGGATCGGCCGAAGAAAGGAGCGATCACTTAGAATGAAGAGTGGTTCGGTGTTTAGTAAAATGGCATAGCCTGGGACGTTGAATTGACGAATTTTCTGTCAATTTTATCCATTTTTACCTCGGCAAGTTATAAAATCTTTTTATCAAGGCCTACGAAAGCGTTGCTTTAAAGGACTGAAAGTGTTGAAAATGTATGCTTGAGGAATTAAGAATGGAGTTTGAATATGCTTGTCTTCTGAATATCTTGCCAAGTTAGCCATTTTTTTGACACGTATCTTCAGGTGATTTCACTATCCTGAAGATGCCATCTGCTACGCAAGCGAAATTGCTGTCGAACAAAATGGGCAAACGTGGCAGGGCACCTGGAAGACAGGTTTCTGCAAGCTGTCAGTATCGCGACGGCCTTGGTAATGGAATTTTTGTGTTGGCTATTTGAATTGCCTCTCATTTCTAGGACCGGGTTTGAATCCCGGTTGTAGTGGGTATTTCTCAATTGAATTTCCATTTCTGCATGAAAGCTGAGTGAAGGATGCTCCAAGTTGTGTCTTGTACCTTTTTATGCCTTTAATAAAAGCAGACTAATTATTGCTGACTCCAGGATTTTCTCCAACATTTCCAAATGCTCTGCTCATCGGTTATGACGTTATCCTGCCAAGCCATCAAAATCTGAACGTTTCGAATAGCCTTTGTAAAGATACCTGTATCAGTATGGAATCGATTTAGCGTTTCAACATATTAATTATAATATTTTCGGTTAATGTGTGTGAATAAAAAGTTTAATTCTAGCTGAATTTGGACTCTGGACTCCGACGTTAGGTAAATAATGCCTAATCTGAGCTTCTCAACGCTCCTTTTACTCACATAGCCATCACCATCTAAGTACTGCATCCTCGCGTCAATTTTACCAATATTTTATTGCCACAGTGAGAAAGTGAAGAAACTTCAAGTAAATACGATAGAGATGTGAACTAAAGACCTAATCCAAAGACCCAGAACAAATGTTTGTGCAGGAAATTTGTGAAATTTAGAAAGGTTAGAGAGGCTAATAAGGAATATAAATACATATATGCATTAGAAGGAAGGGAAATAACTGGATATAGTGGTGAGCGATTCAACAGGGCTCTTGTTTTTCAATCCAGAAGCAAAGTACTTTGCGGTGTGGAGAAAAATACAAATCAAAGACGTATATATTATATAAGTGGTAGAAGTCATTGTTTCTGGCACTTCAACGGTTTAATGCGTATTCCACCGTATTATCTTACCATAAATCCGGAGTCAAGCCGAATTTCGAGCCCACGACTCAGATTAGGTGCCACATTACAACGTGGTAATTGCGAAAACTAAAGGAATCATGTGCTAAGGGAAATATGAAGCAGGAAGGTATAGATAAAGGGGAATTCCCCTCTGTGAGTATTATACAACATGTGAGCCTTAGATAGCATGAATGCATATTTGTGGTGTTTAGAAATGTAATTTTGAACTATATCGGCAGCAAACACAACTATGGGATGGAATTTACTGCTGGCAGGGTAGCTATTTGAATTCCAACGTTTGTTTGCTTATTTGGAAAATGTGATCAGTGGCACAAGTAATATTCCTCAATTGAGTTACCGTGTTATAATAGGCTTGATAAAGTTGAAATACTCCTAAAAATAGTGCTAATGATAGACGTTTCATACTAATGGACATTACCTTTGGCAGTGAATTTACTGATCTGTCTGACGCATTTCATTGCTCCAGTTTTAATAATGCTGATTCTTTCCTCGTTTCTCCTCCTTGCTATAAACATCAATTCCTCATTCATTTGTTTCAAGGTATTCTATCGAGTATATTAAACCCAAATAAATTATTTAAAATGCCACTAAATAGTCATGTTATACCAATTTAAAGCGTTCTTGGTTACAGTTTGCCCAATTGTGTTGAGGTTTTGAAGAATAATGTCATGAAAAACTTTTTTTCTAATGCCTCCTTTATCGTCAATCAATATTCACTACCTAATTTGTCTCATAAAGTATTGTTATAATTTAAATCTATACCAATCATTCGGATATTTTAGTTTCACCCCCTCATTTAACCGTGGTTAATGATTTAACGGCAACCGTTGCATGTACGCATCTTATATTTATTTAATTAATTTCATCCTTAAATAGATTCCTCCTTGGATTTAAATCAAGATCAGCAGCAGTAAATTAAATATACTTTTCTCTTGATGGATGAATTCATCTCGTCTTTATGTTCTCATTTCTTACAAGAGATGTTTGACACAACATTTGACTTACACTTGACATTTCTTGCATGTTTAAGTTTTGTTAGAAATGTGTTTTCAACGGTATTTATCTTTTTAGTTGACGTTGAGTTCAGATCAGTTGAAGATATATTTATATAGTAGCTGAAATCTACTGTAGTTAGGGTAATTTTTATGTGTCATTCGTAATCAAGAGATTATACTGATACACGTATTTCTATACTTTTGTCCCTCTACCTGGTGTAATTAGCATGTATGTTAAGCAAGATGCGTGATCTCAGTAGTAAAATGATAAGTAAGATCACAGTTTAGATTATAATGAAACGACACTCTTTTATATCAATAGGTAATAAGATTCGTTTGAAAATGTCCTCTAATACGTTATGAAAACGACAGACACCAGATAGCGATGACGAAAGTTATTTTACAAGCATCCTGCATGCGTAGCAAAATAGGTTTTTTAGAGCCATTATCGGTTTATTCCACATGTGAAGTCTCATAGTGATCGAAAATTGTGGTTAAACTGAATATTTGCATCGGAGAGTTTAATATAAAACTTGTTAATAGCTAGAGAAATTGTAGTGTCACACACTTCGAAAAACATAAAAACACACAGGTTTAGAAAATTGTTGTACTCGATTACCCCTTGTCATAGAAATTTCAGTAACGCATGAGAATCACTCGCATTGATTGTTTATTTTCATTTGGGTGAAAAATGTGTTTTATTCATGTGGCTACGGTTTTGATCAGAGCCATGTCACTCCCTATTTCTTATCCCTAAAGAATCCTTTTTGGAAAATTAGCATTTCTTGTGTCATAGTTCTAATGCATTGAATTATTCTTTTCAAAGAATTATCCAAATGAGACGAGAAACTTTGTATTGTTTTCCATGCAATAGAATGTAATTAATGCTAATTAAAGGCGTAAAGTCACGTCCTAAGGTACCTTGCCACGATGAATGATAAAATTGAAGTTTTCAGGTGAAAAACTGGCTTCATCACTAAGTATGCCATGAAATAGCATTTATGGCATGCGTATTTTAGGGATTTTAGAAAATTTTCAAGTGTGCAATATTTCTCTTGAGATTCGGATTATCACCTATTAAAAATTACTAGCGTTGCGCCGCACGTCACCAGCGTTGACTATAGTTCATTAGATATTTAAGTATTAAAATTATTAGCTTAGATTATATGATAGTGAAATTGAGAAATATAGCATTAATGTTTCATCAGGTGTTCGTTGCGTATTACATTTTTATCGTATATTTTCCCTTTACTTCCCCCTTCACCAAATTCTACCCAAACATATTCGAAACACTCAATCAGTGTAGTGAATTTTGTATTAAAAACCCCGTTTATTCAGTAAGGCGCTTTGCATCAAACCTAATTATTATATGACCCTTTCGAAGGATCTTTTTCTTTTGTCTTTTTGGGCTAGATAGCTTTCCAAGGCCGTGATCATTCATAAGTTACGAAACGGATAATCTCCACAAAGATAGAAAGTAGCCTATTACAGTCTCGTAGTACAGGCAAGTATCCGCAAAGGTATTGTCACGGGATTATCTTTCACATGTTGGTGGAGAACAGACATTAACGTCAGTCATGAGGGACAAAAGGCGATGAATGAACAAGGCAAAACAGAGAGTGCGATGGCGTTTCTCGATGCCGGGAGATTGTCCATCTCTGCCGACGGACAGAACACGAAGGTTCGGGGGATACAGCCGTAAAAATAAATCGGGGATGAAGGTAGGAACGTAGGGATGGTTTTCTGGGACGGTTGAGGGTGGAGTTTTCCGGGGGCGGGGAGGGTGTGATACGGCTTGGTGAAATGTGGGGTAGCCAGGGGTCAGAGGGTTTATGGGACCGGAAGAACACGTATTTTTTGCGACAACAGGGTATAAAGGAGATGATATGATGCCAGTCAGCGTACATAACTTATCATCGCCTTTTAAGTTTACGATGGATTATATTATGCTGGATGTTTAGTATGCACGGAGTATTCGTTGATATGTTCACGTGGAGAAATGTATCCGGGGAGCCTCGGGGTATTTGATACAGCCCATTTGCCAAGCGCTCGGACGTGAACGCCCAAGCGAGCTTCTTTGTGGTTAGTTTATTCTGCTGTAACTACATCGGGTAATTACGGTGAGCGTTGGAAATGAGATATTTATGCGTTCTGTCTAAAAGAACTTCTAAACAATGTTGGTAATGTAGGTAAAATATTTAATGACTCTGAAATTTAAATGGGATGAAGAGATAATGAAAGGATCCTCAAATGAGTTCAAGTATGACTTAAAAAATGACGATGTTCCCATTTTTTTCCTAGAAATAAATTACTTAAATGTTTATTTATAATTATATGCCTTTCCTTAGAACATTATTTTCATTATCATTTTCCTTTGAGCATTTTCACCCATTCCGCTTCCCTGCTACGATATTTTCCTATTTATTGGTGTTAAAATTGTGTCAGTATAATTTCTAGCTCTCCCCAGCCATTGGTAGTGCAGATTGAAAAACATTATTTTCATCCAGAAAGTGAATTTTTAATTCATTCCATGTTGACCATATTTGAATATTTATGATTACTGCCACACTACCATTTTACAATTGATAGTATTGTCAAATTTTCTTGAGGATAGCCTTCTGTACGCAATATAATATTCTATAATTGGCCACTACCTGATATGTGACTTAATATCATGCTTCCTTTTTCCTGAAAAAGAATTAATTTGGAAAGCAGTACGTGTTTCATTCGTAAATTACAAATATATCAATGAAAATTTAAGCTATAGATTTTTCTGCTCCGAAATTTACTGTTTGAATCATTTTGAGAGTAATCAATGGAAATCATCGTCAGATAATTTTGACATTTTTTGATATGGTTCGTAATAATTACAAAAAGAGTTTCCTATCAGCTTTCCTTATGCTTTTTTCTCATCGATGTCAGTTTGCGTTAGCATTCCCGAGGTTACAATTACAAATTATATGCAGATAAGAAATTTTTTTTTGCCCATTTGAACAGAAAATTTGCACCTAATCTCTCAAAGTACCATATAATATTTTATTCAATTCAAATATTCTCATTTTACAAATTCAAGGATTTACAATTTTCAAAACTCATTGTCACAGATCAGTTACCTATATTTTATTCCCAAGTCATCCTAATGCCAAAATTTCTTCTTGAATAGACATTCCGTAGAACCATTCTACGCCTGAATCCTTTTAATCGCACAGATTCGTGGCTTTTTTCATGAAACCCATGTGATAGGGATAACACAATGGGATATCTAAAGTTTCAATCGACAATATCTACTGTGGAGTATTCAAATTAGCTTGTTAGAAGCTTACCAATTGTGACTCGAATAAAGGTTTAAACTAACCAATTTGTAAGCAAATGCAAATTCGACTCCATTTACACTTCACTGTACACATTTCCTTATAATATCGTAAGTAGAATACAGTCAATGGAGTAAAATGAGTGACGACTTGTCATGTGGAAGTAAAGTCCAGGGGTTGTGTGCTTAAAAACGTCGAGATAAACTTGAATATGTGGCCTATGAATCATGTTGTGAAAACAGTAATATGTTACGGATTTTGTGTCTGAATTGATTATTACAACCTAACTCATTGCTTCCACTTGGATGTACCTCACCCGTCTCGAGCATAGAATCTGTCAATGAGAAAATTCAAGTGATAAAACGAAATTAGACTTTAATGAGTGGTATACGCACAACGATTTTAGAACCAATCGTGATTATACCACATGATTCGTTTTTCACCAAATAGAATGCATAATGGCGGTTTCAAATACGCCTCCCACCATCCCACCCACGCCACCACATGAGAGGAGTGTTTAGATAGATAAGGATGACGTTAGAACTTAATTTATTGTTTTAACGACTTATGTGAAATGAAATATGTAACCTTGTAATTCCTCATAATCTTTATTGAAGACCTAGGTTTCGATTTATGAAGTTATCATCAGGTACATGCATGATGACTTCATAAGTCGAAGCCTAGGTTGTCAATAAAGTTTTTGTGTAATTACCAGGTTACAGCTTTCATTTTACAATGTTAAGCAAATTCAACAGAGTTACGCCTTCCACAACCAACCTGATTTAACGACCGATTTCAATTTCGTTATTCTTTTCCAATATCATGCAGTGAGTATTGGAATCCACATCCTTTGTTACCTTGTGATGAATCTCATGTTCAGAGGGTTCAATGTTTGAGGATTAAGATTGTGGAACCAAGAGATTGGGAAAGAAACGT
Organism: Platycnemis pennipes; assembly: GCA_933228895.1. Lineage (NCBI taxonomy): Eukaryota > Metazoa > Arthropoda > Insecta > Odonata > Platycnemididae > Platycnemis > Platycnemis pennipes. Next base: position 106,157,990 of record OW121854.1, on the reverse strand, counting down.
TGCTTTGTACATTCCTCACACACGTGTATGTGGAATGTACAAAGCGACCTTCATTTTCCCATGTTCAGAGGGCATCGAACGAAGACTGGTAGCCGCACGTTCCAAATTTCAAGGGAGACTTCCTTTCCCTTTCCACTCTCAGCCCTAGTAAGGTCCTTCACTTCAACTCACCCAACTTCCATCCCCTTTCTTCAACCTCCCACTTACAAACCGTCCAGCCTCCCTTGCTTTCTATACCCTCACTGCCCCCCCCCTCTCATCGGACCATCGAAACATCGCCTCTAATAAACCTGAGGGAAAGGACTTTTACAGGGCTCCTACCTGAAGATAAAAGAAGGAAAAAGATGTCAAGAGGAAACTGGGAAGCCGAACAAAACTTCGGAATAACATTTTGGAGGCCAGTGGTCAGGGACTTGAAAAAAATTGCCGGAGATGGAACAAGAATCTTGAATCCAAAATAGTACAAGACACGTAACGTTTCGAAGTCTTGGAGGACATTTTTCGATAAATTATGTATTTTTGTCCAAGGAATTCGGGTAACAGTATAGTGCACTTTCTCACCCGATTCCTAGAATGTCACATGAAGTAGCTAGGTTCATGAAAGAAATTATTGTCATAGAAGAAATGTAGAGGTCTCAGGTTGTTTTGATGGATAGGGTACTGCCTCCCCGTTTCTTGAGCCCGGGTATGATTAGAGGCTATAATAAAAATTTTTTACTGGCAACGTGGTGGGCGCATACTTGAATAATATGTGGAGAGCACTTCATGTTAAGCACTCCGTCCGTCGGTTGAGGCTTTTAATGATGGACCCTTGGTGAATTTTGGATTTGTCTAGTGTTTCTCAGCAAATATCCTTAACTGTCAGCATAACATTAACTGTTAATAATTACCAATACATTAGCGTCAAATGACCGATCTGATGATTGGTCATACGACGCAATTATGCTGTGATTGAAAAATTCCTACCTCACTCAGCTCGTGTATATTTTCTTAGACAAAAATAGCGGCTGGAAAATGGAAAATAAGCTAACTCTGATGATGTCACATTCTGAAATGATTTTACACCTATAAATAAAAAATATATTGATGGAATTATATAAAATGAGTGCTCATTAATTATTTATGCATTAGAGACAAATGCATTTCTTCTGTAATAACTACAGTAGTAGTTCTCATGTTTTCAATATCATACACCAGGTTTGTAAACGAAACTATCACCTAAGATATCTAGTCTTATGTACCGGTTTCTTTTTAATAAAATATACCAATTAACAAAAGAGTGAAATACCTCTTCTTTAGTTAAACTCTAAGAAAAAAGGGTGTGGCCAAACGACCATACGATGTGCTGTGTCTCGACATTTGTAGAACTGGTGTAATTTAGAAAGACGAATGCACACAGATCACGTACTATAAGCAATAGACTGTTGGTAGAAGTAAAATTTGTTAGAGATAATGTTTTGGTATTCTGTATTTGTATATGAAAAGTTTGGCTATCATTGTCATTAGAACTTTTATCACCTCAGCGTTTATCATTGCAATTATTAATCGAACATACGGGAACTGCATCCAAATGATATATAACCCCAATAAATAAATCCAAATTTACCATGCATGCATTTGATCTTATAAGTTTAGTGTGATTCATATTTATTCTTTCACATTTATTCTTAGCGTGTTTAATAGTATGTGCCCTTAAACATTAAGGAAGTGTTCTGTTGAAAGTAAAATTTACTGATAAAAATCCTAGGAGAGTGTTATATTTACGTTTCTGAACATAGCAAGATCCCTATATTCACATGTAAAATAAGTAGATTGACCATAGGAAGGATATCCTTCCTGTTTTTCTTGCAAGGGATTGTTTTTATTGCATTTCCGTCATGTGAATTACGAGAATGTGAGATATGATCAAGTGTATATACTCTATTTAAATCACATTCTATTGTCTACCATTTTCAATATTGCCTTATAATTTCATAGAGTGTATTGAACGTATTCTCCTACTCGAGTGTACTTTACTAGTAACTATGCAATTGTTTATTGTCATAAATTATTAGAAGCTTTCTCAATCTTCCAATTTATGTATATTTTTAATAAGGTGTCTCTTTGTGAGAGGTGAAAATTCATTTTCAATTAATATGGTTTCCTTTTGTTAGTCTTCAAAAGTTGTAGAATGCTAGTGTTAGTCTTCAAAAGTAGTGCAGTAAAATGTCATTAAAATAGAGTAAATACACTTGATCATATCTCACATTCTCGTAATTCATATGACGGTAATGCAATCAAAACAATCCCCTTGCAAGAAAGACAGGAAAGATATCCTTCGTATGGTCAATCTACTTATTTCAATAGTTTCTGGAATGAGGCTTCTCGTAATAGGTCATTATTTCGTTTTTTTATTTAGTTTTGTAACTGGAGGATTATGTAAATATATTTGAGTAATTACATCTGCACAACAATCAAATAAGTCAAACGAATACCCAAGGAGGTAGAATGCCACCAAGTTTGATCTTCAGCTAGCATTTGCAGCACGTGTTCTTTTTCTCGGAATTACTAGCGATGCATACAAAATGAATTGTATTAGCTCGGCGGGAACAATGTCTCAAACGATCAACTTATACTGTCTTGTAGATTCCTGTTTTATTACCTACTCTGTGAACTTACTCCATGATGGGTATGCATAACAAGTAAACACGAAAAATCATACGATGTTTGAAATTTTACTGTCCTCAGTTTGTACGCATTTGCCTTCATGTTAAATTTTTAACGGGTGCATAAAATTGGAGATACAAAAAACGTTTTCCATGACTATAAAATTAACCATATCACCCTATACCTGTGTATTTATTGCGTCTCAAGCCATAAAGTTTATCTGCTATTGCTTCCCGTTCTTCGATTTTACGTAGAAATGCAATGGCAGCGGCGTACAATCTCACAAAAGATTCGAGTGAAAGGAGCGATTCCGAAAAGTTACGAGGCCACCCCGAATTTCAGGAATCGAAGACCTATCCCCAACTCGAATAAATAGGCGAAAATAGTTTTTTTTTTCGTCTCTCTCCCACGCGAGAATAATACAGCGAATTTATGATGGGGGGTCATTCAAATTGAAAACCATCAAAATCTCACACGTCAAGAATAAAGGCTCCGAGTTTTTTTTTTATCGCCCTCTTCTTGCGTGACCGTAACAAGAATGAGAGGGCAGCTGAAGAGAACCAGCGTGACGAGGAGGAAGCAAGGAGGGAAAAGAAGTGTGGAGGGATGATAGGAAGGGAATGGAACCCTAGGAGGTGGGTGAGGAGTGGCAGCAGACACAATGCGAAGGCCAAAGTTGAAAGAATCAGTCTCAGAAGGTTGATAAAAAAAGAGAGCATCGTGATGGAGCGAGGAAGAGAGAGGGCAGGAAATGAAATGGGTTGGCCGTGGGTGGGAGTGGGGAATGGAAGATGGGTCGGGAGGGGATGGCGGGTAGGGGGCGGGAAGGAAATGAGAAATGGAGTGCGCTGGGGATTCATGTTTATGTGAAGAAAGAAAAAGGAATTGAGAGTGTATGCCATGCGCACCCTTATCGGCAAACGGAAGTGAATGGGAACGTGCCACCACAGACTTGTCAACCATTTGTGTACCATTTCCAAGTTCTGATTGGATTTTTGTTCATCAGCTGCCATTGACATATGTACCTATATTGTCCCTCCTGGAGGATTAAAAAGTAATATCTTGTCTTTTGGTGAAGGCATTCAGAACTGCTATACTTTAGTAGTTTATGGTTTTCAGGGTAATTCCGCAGCATATATTTATTTATACGATCACGTTATGTACCATAGCAATAAATAAATAATCAGTTTTTTTACATAATTATGCGATGAATACAAACATTTATCACAGAAATACGCTACAGTAGAACACAGAGAATGCTGAATTAATGCGCGTACTTGTGTTGGGTACACTTTCATATCAAATTAACAAGAATATTTGTTCTTGCAAAAAGTTTATTAGCATTAGTTTTCATAATAGTTGTTCCATCTATTCTCACGCAGAAGATCTGCTTTTGCGCTGCTGAATCAGCAAAAAATACTAACATTTCTCGCTTTTTTGTCTTTGACATTGTATTTGAGGGAGTAGACTAATTATTTATCAAAAAATTGAATGCATGAAAATATTTTAATTGACCGATGATAGAGATCTCCTGTAAATTAGCTCCAGAGAAATAAAATGTCCGCATCCTCTTTTGTATTGGATGACAGTGACAAATAATTCGTGATGAGAGTAAAAATGACCATGATTTCTGCTTAGGTATCTGTTTCTTGAATTGCAACTATAATAAAAGTTGCGTCTGATCTGTACTACTCTTGTAACCTTGTATAATTCTGTCACATTTAATGAAACATTAAAACGAATCATCAGAGATATATGTATTTGAATACCACCTGCCCGAGTGAAATGTTGTTCATTAAAAGATTGAATGAAATAGAATTGGCATGGGGCAATATTTTTAATAGGATATCTTACCCTAAGAATTAGTCGTATTGGTGAAGTGTTTGCTGGCACTGTTTATGAATTGATAATGCAACAGGTTTTGGGTTTAAAAAAACTTTGGAAATAACGAATATTTTAAATGTGAGATCTGCGTTAGGTGTACGTTAGAATATTTTTAAATATGACTAATAATTCAAAATCTTTTTCTCTCCATTCCATCATCAATAGAATCGTAAAATTGTCCTACTTACTCAATATTTCGAGAGAGGGATCAGAAACGAAGAAATAAAGTCGCAAAGCTTTTTGGCAAAACATTTTTAAATGAAGGGCTCTCATAGTAAGTATGCATTTGGAATGTTGCTGCTTATTTACATAAATAAGTGATTTCTTAAACTGTTCAAATTTTAAAAGCTTTTAGTATGCTTTATTATCGAATTAATATTTTCTTCCAGCTAAATTATTTTATATCTTAAAGGATTTTATATTTAAAGTGTTGCCGATGAACTCAAGAGTATTTTAATTTTTGGCAGTCTTGCTAGAACTAACTTAAATCATGAATAACTAAATAATTCAAAAATACTTTATATGATGATCATTGGTTCACTATTATGATAACTATTTCTCATTTCACCCGTTTCGATGGTAGTGTTTGTTGTAAATATGTGATTATTAACATTTTCAGGCCTGCTTTTCTTTTTCACTTCTAGGACACTCTTTATGATAACACAACAAAGCCGTTGAATAAAAATGCCGATAGAATATTCGTTCGAATCGCAGAGTATACCGTATTCTAATTTGGAATGATGTTAGCCAGCAATCGCTTCACAACCTTTTGCGATCATGAGAGATACTATGTGCATTTAATAATAATAGTTTTCCCAAAATATTCGAATACTCACGCAGTGAGGAAGAAGTAACAAAGGCAAAAAATCTTGAATTTCCAGTAATTGTGGATGATATTAAGATATGGGTTTTGCTAGCGGACAAAATCATAGAATGGAAAGGATGTATCGTTATATGCGTATTACTTGCGGGTATCAATATCAATATTCAGTCTGGATACTATAATTTGGCCAAAGAAAACTTAAGTGCTTTTTAAGGACTGTCTATGGTAGAAGATCGCCATTAAAATGCCTTTGGGTCATTCCACCCAAGTTCGACCAGATATTTGGCAAAATTGACCCTTGGGGTAATCGATTTCGACCAAATTTGGCAGATCGTCTTCATTTGATTACAAAACAAAAACCCCAAAGCCATTTCGTAATACATGCAACGGTTTACGAGATATTACAATGTTGTAAAACTAGAATTTTACAAAAGCGTCTTCGCGTTTGACGGCATATCTCCGGAAATAAGGAAGATAAAAATACATGCAATGACTCATTTTGAAGGTCTTGAATTGAAAAAGATAATTATTAGATTCTTTTATAAAATTTAAACAATTAAATAAAGTTTATAACAAATTCAATTTTTCAAATCGATTTTTGACGATGTAGCTATGCCTTCGATTTTCCTCATTTTTTTATATGTTGTAGATACAACCCTTCTCTACAAGCTTAAAAAATTTGGTAGGGGTAATATTTCATTTAAGAAAGAAAAAAAAATTGAGTGAAGGCGTAACGCTGGCCTCCCGCCGCGGCGGCGTCCGGCTCTCGCGCCGAACTTTCAGTAGTCGGTTCTCCAGATCTCATCAGCGCGCTTCCTTTGCTATCCTCTTTTCGCCAATTTTAACTGCATACCGACCCCTTGATTCTCTTTACCCTTGTCATTCGCCATTTGCTTCCCACTGAAGTGACCGCCGCTTTAAAATCCAGGATTAGCGACAACATGCTTAACAGCGGGGGCGACCATGGGCCCACCAGCGGCCGTGCTCGGAGGACAATAGACAAACCTCGCTCCGTCTTAGACCTCCAATGCTACTTTCCTCTCTTCCCCTATCCCATTTTCCTCGCATACCCTTTATTATGTTCTGAGAAACATCTTTGTAAGTATTGCTCCCAGTAGCCGTCGCCCACCCTCACACATTCACATATTAACCCCTGGTAAAAAACAACGGTAAAGGCGGGTAGCCACCCATGCTTGCCATTCAACGGAATATTTGTTTCCTTTAAGAAACGATTGCCTTTCTGGACTCTTTTGCCCTCAGTCATCACCACGTTTTCCCCTCTCTCCTGAAGTATTGAACTGTAAACTCTATTACTATAATGCATGAAAAACGTTTCCTCACGTGAGTGGGAACAAACGTGTATTTTCTCAATTTTCTGAAACAATAGTTTATGGTTGGCATGAAGTTGAACTTTTTCAAATCAACATTTCTTTATTTCAAATTAATTTTATAAATCTCTATATTTTTTTTTTTTTAATGTCACATTTAAATTAAATTTTGTATCTAAATAACCATAGTTACTGATTTTTCCTTTAAATTAAATTAAATTTTAATTGAAATTGAAAGTAAGCATACATTATTTAAGTTAGAGTATTTAGCTTGTATGCATATCGTTCCATCATTTTTCCCTTTAGTTATTTAAAGCAAGTGCTTAGAAAACAATTGCAGGATTAATTAGAGCTGCTTAAATGGCCGGAAACTCATGTATCCTTTTGTTTTCTCTGATGAAACATTGCTGTGCTGGCTGTTTAAATCACCGAGGGTGATTTCTTCTTAGCTGCAGACCTAAAAGATGAAAGTTAGATTTAGCCATGGAATTAATATTGCCTAGTCAATTCCGGGTGCGAAATGTACTCACCTTCTCACTGGACCTTGTAAAACATCTGTACTCTCCTCCAAACACACCAAATCAGCATCAGAGAAGTGGAAAGTAATTCCCTCGGATGCTTGGGAGAGACTTTTCAATAATAAGTCTTTTCTGGATTGTGGAATAGCCGCATGGAAAGATCGTATACCTTCCACAGCAGGTGCCTCCCGGAATCTTCTCACCAGCTTCTTCTTTTCCTCGTTCACTTGCTCGTTGGTTACAAACTCAAAGTCCATCCCTTTCACGTTTGATTTTGCCCATTTGTATAGCTCCTCAGGAGTCTGTATGTGTTCACCATACGGGCGCTGCAGACTGGCACGTGTTGCTAATCGTTTCAGCGTCCCTCCTAGTCCGTCACTCGGGCCCTTTCCGTGCGATGTTGCATAGAAATGCCATTCAGCATCAACTCCGAAATCCTCTTGGTTATGTAATAGATTCAGCATGCTGTAGCGGTTCTTATATTGAGCCACAGCACCGTCGGAAAAGTAAATTATTTTACTTAGATATTGATCCCTTCTTCGAAGAAAAGTTATCAATTTCCCTTGAAACGTATAGAATGCACTCACGTTATGTTCCATACAGTCTGAAATAATAACCAAACTGAAAGGTGTGACTTCATCGCTGGTATTTCTGCTGTAACATGCAAATGGATGTACTGTAGCCTGATCGTTACACCAATGGACCCCTTGCACTGCATCTTGGTGAAGAAATGAAAAATTCTCGGAAAAATCGGCCACAACGACAACTTCTCGCAATTTCAGATTGTCTCTGACTTTCAAATAAAATGCAGTTTGCATGCGAGCGATGTAGTCATGCCTTCTTACTTTGGTGGTATTCTCAGCGAAAGCCTCACAAAAACTATCTACGTCCTTGACCTGTGTAGTTAATGTAAAACGATTTTCATGAGTCCATTGCTTGAAACGAACTTCATCCATACAGTTTTCCCTGAAGTACTCTGAAATAATTGTTGTCATACTGTCTGTACTCCCACATTTTCTGACGACGTCATCACCGTTTTCGTCCTCTTCTCGCGGTAGTGTATCTGAGCACTCACCCATAACGCACATTTCTGACGGAGGGCGACAGAGTGAGAATTTCAGGCAATCCCGATAGGTTTTGAACAATTTTTCTCCGTTATCCGATTTTATTTGCTCTAATCCAGCCCCGAGGTATTGCAACTTGTAATTCTGGTGGATCATGCAGACGCATGTGGTGTGAGTGCCAGGTTCACCAGCCAACACGCACTCAGGAGGCCTCAAATCCGCAAATTTGGAGAAACCAATCTTTAAATAAGGATTTTTCTCTTTAAAAGCTTCATAGGCTTCCCTCAAATTACAAAGAATTAACCTTTTCTGCTTAACTACACGCAAATTTCCCTCCTTCACACTCTTACACTCTTTTTTACCCGCCATTTCTCTACTAATATCTGGTTCACGGTAGAACTCTATCACCTTCAGTTTAGTATCATTTGAGAGGTATTTGCTTCGTCTCGCGTTCGCAGAACATAGAATTCCTTGCTCAGATACGTATTTTTTCATCTTTTTAACCAAATACGTCGATGTGTGAAACTCCTGCTTTATCTTTGAAACACTCCAAGATTTAGGTAGGACAGATAAGATTAAAATTTTGTCACTAATTTTCGTAGCGTTGAGGAACTTATTCTTCAGCTGCATAATCATTTCCTTGCCAGCTTGGTGGAAGTGATCTTCTTGTTCAGGGATATCTTCTTGAATGTCCACCATCCCACCAGTAACCCTTTGAAGAGATAATCTCAAAGCAGAGGTGGCTACTTTTAATTTCTTCGCCGGATATTTTCTTGATCTGTGCAATTTTTTCGTTGTTATAGGTGTTTGATCCAGGGATTTTAAGGTCTCGTTCAGTTTTCCCAAGCGAATTTCTTTTCCTGGAGTGTACTGACTTCCATTTGTTTCATCAGTCCCGCTATCTTTCATGGAACTAACTGATGACTCTGACTGAGAACCTTGAGATTTAATGGTGAATGTAGCACTGGTTGAAGGTCCTGCTGCACCATAAACCCTACTCAGATAATCGTCATTTGTCGCTTGCTCAGACTGACTTTCTGGCTCATGTTGAGAGCAACCTGAACTGTTCTTTTCGGCAACATTTTCTGGCTTGATCAATTTTTTCACACCCACTTTACATTGAACACAGAGTTTTCTACCCTCTATTACAACAGGCACTAAGTCATGATAGGAATCTTGGAACTCCCTTGTAATTGTCCACAATTTAATCGAGCGAATGTTTCTGTGCAAATTCAAGGGATTGCAGCACTGCTTTTGACGAACCTCGTAGAACAGTAAATAATCCTTACAATGACGGTTGCACACACTGAGGACAGCATCCACACCACTTCTCAATTTGATTAACTCAATTTCACGAGTAGAATAGCTGCGAAAACTTCTCAATACTGTATCACTCGAACATTTCTCGTTTAACGCATCACCAACGGAACACTTCATAATCAACGGCTACAGTCCGAAGAACATTTACTCGCACTGAAACGCGCGCACTTGAAAAGCGAGACCAAGGAGTGTTTTGTAATGTAACTGACGGAGGACAGGCGACAACTGACGAATTGCTTGCAAATGAGATAGGTTGTGAGGGAAAAAACATTTTCATGGGTGGCTACCCGTATTTACCGTTGTTTTTTACCAGGGGTTAATATGTGAATGTGTGAGGGTGGGCGACGGCTACTGGGAGCAATACTTACAAAGATGTTTCTCAGAACATAATAAAGGGTATGCGAGGAAAATGGGATAGGGGAAGAGAGGAAAGTAGCATTGGAGGTCTAAGACGGAGCGAGGTTTGTCTATTGTCCTCCGAGCACGGCCGCTGGTGGGCCCATGGTCGCACCCACTGTTAAGCATGTTGTCGCTAATCCTGGATTCTAAAGCGGCGGTCACTTCAGTGGGAAGCAAATGGCGAATGACAAGGGTAAAGAGAATCAAAGGGTCGGTATGCAGTTAAAATTGGCGAAAAGAGGATAGCAAAGGAAGCGCGCTGATGAGATCTGGAGAACCGACTACTGAAAGTTCGGCGCGAGAGCCGGACGCCGCCGCGGCGGGAGGCCAGCGTTACACCTTCACTCAATTTTTTTTTTCTTTCTTAAATGAAATATTACCCCTACCAAATTTTTTAAGCTTGTAGAGAAGGGTTGTATCTACAACATATAAAAAAATGAGGAAAATCGAAGGCATAGCTACATCGTCAAAAATCGATTTGAAAAATTGAATTTGTTATAAACTTTATTTAATTGTTTAAATTTTATAAAAGAATCTAATAATTATCTTTTTCAATTCAAGACCTTCAAAATGAGTCATTGCATGTATTTTTATCTTCCTTATTTCCGGAGATATGCCGTCAAACGCGAAGACGCTTTTGTAAAATTCTAGTTTTACAACATTGTAATATCTCGTAAACCGTTGCATGTATTACGAAATGGCTTTGGGGTTTTTGTTTTGTAATCAAATGAAGACGATCTGCCAAATTTGGTCGAAATCGATTACCCCAAGGGCAATCACCTGGTCGAATTTGGGTGGAATGACCCCTTTATATAAAAGTAATTTTTATTTTCCGGTTGTTTATCTCAAACTATGAGATTTAAGGATGAAATAAGTGCCGCATGATATTAATGTTTGTACTTCAAATTCATTTTCAAAAATCATTTTCAAATCAGGTGGAAACTGCCCTATAACTCTTTTCTGGAAAATATTGATACATGGTATTAGTTGGCAAGGATTTTTCTTCTGGCTGTAGAGCGTGGAGTATTTGGTCTCCCAAGATCTGAATCTCTCCGATACTGAAGTCTCCTAATAAGATAAATATTATAATTATTATTAATAAGATAAAATTATCAATGGCTGTCCTACACCCAAACCATTCCGTTTTTTATCAATTTAAATATAACTTTCACTTATATCCACCTAATAGATAGTCATTTCGCACATTTAATAAACCAGATTAAAAACAAGTGTTAGAAAAACAATACTTGGTAAAAATATAGATTACTTAGAAATGGTGTAATCTATGAGTGGACACAATAGGCTCCACACTGTATTGGTCACATGGAAAAAGAGTTGCATTTAGAGCTGTAGGGCAGATTACAATGCGTCTTAATTTTTGGTTAGTAAATTCACTTCATGAAGAAATTTTAGAACGCACTCGACACATTTGAACTTGTCACCCAATACCTTGCTCAGATCCCCAAATATTTTGTGGTGTTTGCGTTCCATCCTATATTTTACACAGTCGACAAGCAGGTGTTTCAACTAAAATATTTCAAAAGCTCAAAAAAATAATTCTAAAATTAGTCTACCGAAACGATTCGAGAAATATATCACACCAACCTTTACATCGCTTAGGATATAATATTTACTAAATATTACGTCAAAACCATTCGATCAACTGTATTTAAACCTCCTATATTATTCCAGTTTTCATCAATTTAAAAAAAAGACATTCACTTACATACCCACCTAAAATACTTGAAAAGACTAAAAGTGCCAATTCTATTTTTAAACCACCCAGACGATCCCAGAAAAATATCACAGCCACCTTTGAATCGGCTAGGGTGTAATTAGGGTGTAATTTTGTAGTGTGTCAGTCAGTCATTCTGTCTCCGTTTTGTTTTGTTCTCTCCCAAGTTTTGAGCTAAAAGGGTGAGGTTTGGTGCGTTGAATGTGGATTCTCTCTCCGTATGATTTGGTAGTAGTTGTGGATTATTAACAGTTTGTAGTGGAGAGTAAAATGCATAAAACGTAGTTTTTGAGAGTGAGAGACAAATATGATGAAAATATGGCGTAGAAAAAAGTACAAAAACATTTAGGATAATTAGAGTGGGACACATTTCTCTGTTTCCATTAGCCATTTCCTTCTCTCTGCATACGAAATGCTTATGAAGAGTCAGTGCACAAAAGTGTACACAAATGCAAAGACTACTTTGAGTAGTGAAGCAGTAACTGTCTTCCTGGAGCACAAGCACTACTGCCACCTATTGGTAATGTGTCATCAGTAGTTTCCAAACTGTAAAATCTCATTTGACACCAGAACACAAAGTTCACCTCAAGAGCACACCAGACAGACTGCCTGCAAAGCAGGCCTCAGGTTTGCTAGTTTTGTATTAAAGACCTCCGATTAGGAATTATCTACTGGGCTGCAATCTTGTCATACTATTCATATTATTATCAATTTTGACTGTGTTTAAGCTAGGTAATAAATGGCGATAGAAATGCAGAGTTTGAAGAAAGTAAAACAATTGGAGGTGATAAGTGAGAGCTCAGTACTACATAAACCAATTTGAGTATTATTAACTTGCACGCTCTTTGACTCCCGTCTTCGCCAAGTATCGAATAAAATATAAATCACCCTCTACCTACACTGCTGGAAGGTCTCATTTATTTACTTCGCGATGAAATTATTTCTTTAGAAAGGAATAATGGGCACCTAATGGTAATGAAACCTACTTTTTGTGTGTAGACAATGTAGCTGAAACGTTTTCTTATGCTCCATCCCTTAGATGGTGGCTTATTTCGCTTTTCCATCCGTACCAGTGGCCTCGTTGAATCACCCACCCAATGGAGCAGCCGCCTAACACTAGCAACGAAACATGGCGAGGAAAATTCCTTCCACCGTGCTTCTTTGGAAATAAATTGGAGACCCCGTGCGCGGAAACCTTTCCAAGGAAGGATCAGAACGAGGGCGGTGGGGTGGGTGTCTGGCTGTATTGAGTGATTTGACGCTGGACTGAACGGAACGGGATGAAGCGCCCACGGAACGTGCGGCGATGAACGCGAGGAAAAAGGTTCAGAGACGGTTCCACGGGTCACCTGAAAGGAAGTGCCCATAACAAGCTTGTGGAAAGGAAAGGCAGAGGTTAGACCGGAATGGTCAGATTGGAGACAGGGTTCACTAGAGGAAGATTTGAGAGACGTTAGACCAGGATAAAAGACTGACGGAAGAACGTAATAAGATAGCAGAGGAAAATGACCTAGAAGAGAAGGAATTAGAGAGGTGAGCACAATGAGGTGCAGTTATGTGGACTTCAAAGGGATTACTCACGGTGAATTTAACCGACTATCGGAAATGCGGACGCGGATTAACTAGAACAAAAGATATTGTCCTCCTGGTAAGAGAATAAAGGGTCTTTCGGCGCAGGTATGCAATTTCTGAAGCCGACGCTGGAGTAAATTTTAGTCTGCTGGAGTTTGAATGATATTTTTTCACTTTTGATCAGGTGAGCATAAAGGCCGGGCAAGAAAGTGAAATGCAACTGGAATGGGAAAAACTTCGATATTATTAAGTGCGGAAGGTATGTACCATTACTATTGGAGTAATGTAAAAAGACGTAATCAGGTTTGGCATAAAATCACTGTTATTTTAGTTTTTATGATTGTAATTTGGGAAATTGCTGAGAATAAGTGGTAGGTGCATATTGTGGATAGAGTAAATTTTTAAAGCCATTGATTCGTTGGAAAATATGTATATCAAAGTTTAGAGCTAAACTGCACAAAGACTGCTGAAAATTGTGACATGCAATTAAGAGTTCAAAGTGAAGGTAATACGTTTTATTTGTTGAAAAAGCAGTCCGTTTGCATAGCAAACTGAACACAACTCTAAACCAACACTACATTAGGCAGTATTATAAAATTAGAAGTGTTTTTTTATTCTGAATATTTCTCAAGGCTCTTAATAATCTGTACGGACTCTTTTAGACAAGTGCTTAATTTATCCGACCTTGCAATTTATGGTCATTGGCACGACTTCTCCATGTTGCTTGTTGTTAGGATTGATTTTGGATAATACGGCTTACATTAAATGGTACAGTTCAAATTATGTAGATGAATCACCATAAAATCAAATTCTGGAAATGTAAACACTAATTCGTCCAGGTTTCTTACAAGCAAACATCCCGGACTTCGCTGGAATCCTATCGCCAGGCGAACCTAAAAAATTTCAGATTTTCTATATGTGAATATCACAAAAAGATCAATAAAAGTTTGTTCTATGAATCGATTTTATTTCTTGCGCTTATTTAATTATTTGAATATACCTCATGCTTGGCATTACTTAATTGTTACTCCAAAGTTTTCATTGAGAAACCTCTTGTGCTTTAGTTATGTTGGAACTAATAATACACCTAAATTCCATCTCTTTGCGCATAATTCCATTTCAAATCTCGCGGGATCACTAAATTAATCTCCGAGCTCCGGGCATGAAAACCAAATGAGCGATACATGTTTGCTTCTCCCCTTTCGGGCATTTCAAAGTTTTCATCTGCCGCGTCCTCGCAACCAGGGTCGTTTGGATGGTCGTGTGCGGCTGATAAAAGCCTGAGAGAGGGAGGGAGATATGATGAGTGGGATGGCGGTCGTTAAGGAAGGAATTCCACCGCGAGGAAGGGGTGCGCGAGATGCGAAGGAGAGGGGTTGCAGGGACTTAACCGTTCCCTAGGGGACGATAACACGAGTCTTTTTCCAGACATGGCGTGGGTGGTCGGCGGCCCACAACGCGCTCAACTCGTCTTTCCTCTTCTCCACGTGCCGCTCTCCGCATTAAGTGTCGACATACGGCGCTCAAAGCGGAATCAAATCGGACCAACGGAGGTGTACCGCAGTCGATCTGGGGCACGGCCATGGACGTGACGTAACCACGGGATTGTAATTTCCCCGTGACCACAACGTCATTCGTGGTAATCTCGGGATGATCTCATTATTATAAAAATAGATAAAACTTACCACTTCTCTTGATCTCTTTCAATGTCACTCACTGATTTTATATAAATCACATACTTTTTATAAATCAAAACCGGTTTTATTAATGTCCTGAAAGTATGTTCAATATAATAAGTTCATGTGACATTACTTTGATTTTTCAGTGAATCAGCTAAGAGATGATGATTTGATATAGTTCAAACTCTTATAATAGAATAAAAATTATCAATTCGAGAATTATTATTATTATTATTAGCACATCATAGATCGATTAATTTATAGACACATCACCAAGATAAACAGTCAAATAAGCCACATTTTCCGTTATGCAACGATATCCAGGTTTATATTTTACGAATTCTATCCGAACGATCCAATCAATCTTCATCCATCATCCTTCAGCACAAACTTCATCCATCAATGCAAAAATTGTCGTATTTTGAAATGATATTCTTGATGCAGGGTTTATGAATTATGGCATGTAAATTTCACTAGTATAAACTTTTATGAAGTTAAAGAACAGAATAAAATTGTATAAGTGCTTCTAGCTGAGTATTTGCTGTAAGAACATAACCATCTTTACAGGAAAGAATGAATTGGAAGAAAAATAAAATAGTAGACGCTACATGAATTAGTGCATGTATGCTGAACTGGGGCTTTATCATGCACAGCCGTTCATGTATTTTGGCGTTTACAGTTGCTCATACAGTTTACAGTTGCTTTGCAGGACGTAATTTTCATCGTGACACTCTCCATGTATCGTAATGCACAATGACAAAATAAAGCCGTCTCGAGAGTTAAGGTACATTTTATTTGGCAATTTAATTAATTACAAGGGTGCTAGAGACAGTTTTTTGGGAAATCACTCCTCAGTATCATAATTTACGATCACTACACAAAAAATCAGCGCCTTATCTTCTAACTATGCAATTATAAATCACGATTCCTTCAAATGGCTTTGCATTGAGAGGTTAGCGATTTAAAAGAGCGGAAAAGAGTTTAAGAACGCTTAATGCATCTTTGACACACTTAGTGTAACGCCAAGATTGCCATATACATGAGCATTTTCGTTGCAAAAAAGCTCGTAGGCTGGTTGTGCAGAGAGCTACTGCAAATGACTGAGTGTCAAAGTGTGACCAAATTAGTTTTCGCTCCAAAATAACTGATCTACGAGAGAAGTACAGGGTGAATGTCTTTACAGTTACTGCAATTGGTAGAGATATGTAATTAAGTTTTAATATTTCCCAGGTTTTGTAGCTATCGATGTTAGCCTTTTTACAAGTAGGTATGGATACGACTCCAACCAAGATCACGGACTTTGATACGGTAAACGTGTGTGATCTTTATATGCTAGCTGAACGTCAGAATTTTTTAAACAAAAAACCTAACAATTGCTTCAAATTGACGCCAATTCAACTTGGATGGAACTTATTACCGCTCTTCAAAGTAGTAGTTAATGCGAACTAGGAATCGAGTCATCATTAGGCCGTTGAATATGAATCGTTGCGTCCTTGATGAATCGGTTTTGAAAACCTTTTGATACGTTTAAGAGTTTGACAATTTTTTTAACTTAATTTATACAAGTACCTATATATTTTCTAACTTATTCTTTCAGAACACAACTCACTTATATTAATGTACATTTCCAAGTGAAACATCAACAAAATTTGACATAAACAGCATTGACAACTCCAAATTCCCTCATTGGCATTTGTAAGCCGCAGCCAGATTTTGATTCGAGGAGCATGAATTTAGAGTACAGATTAAGGACAGAAAATGAGTTCGTCACAGTATTGCCTAAAGACAAAAAGTATACTCTGCTAACTTAATATGAGCTAAAAAACTAGACTAATATTTGTTCGATTATTTATTCGTAATGGGATCCCTCCGCTGCATATCTTAAAAATAAACCCGAAGCTAATTTGTGCCAGTATAAAAATAATCTAGCATGTTTTCAGTAATTGATAAGTTAAAGCCATCAGTTGGAGATGTTTGCCGTCATCAATATAGGCAATACTATTATAACGAAAATTTGGAATGCTTCATCGTGTAGTTCATGAATATAAAATGGTGAGAAAAGATTTGAGCAGTTTGAAATTGTTTATACTTGTAAGCATCCTATGCCTAACATATCAGTGGTGAAATAGCTATAAAAGGGAGTTATGAAAATACTGACGCTCTATATAACGGCTAAAAATACGCTGCCTAGTTTTTAACTGTATTAGTAACATTACAGACATGTGCTCCCAAATATTTAGTAGTTTTCTTTATAACTCATTTTGACGTGTCATCTCAGCATGAGTAAGTAAAATTAATATCGAACTTGTTAGAATTGTTAAGCGCACTCAAGTTTCATTTGTATGCCTATCCATTTCAAAATTTCAGAAAGGGAATTCTCGGATTTTTAAGTAAAATATACGATCAGAAATTCGCAATCATTGGCTTTACTAAAACATGTACAAATCTGAAAAAGTGGGAGAAGACTTATAAGGATTTCACTGAGATATTGCTTCTCGTGCTGATATTCTCATTGATAGATAAGCTTGCATATTTTGAAATTTTATTGATTATGGAAATTTTAAGCGCTTTGTGTTCCATATTTGAACATCAAATATCAAAAACAGGTTCCATGCTTTACGACAGCAGCAATTCAGTCAAATTAGCATACATACATTTGATGATGCTATGCCGTTGTAATGAAAATGGAGCTTTGCTCCATAGTAGGTCTGTCATCCTAATGCACCTATCGTTATATTCATTTGGTTAGGCCAATTTTCGAAAATGCAAATTAAAATTACCATCAGGACTACCACGTGGCTTGCCGAGTAAAGGACTTCCATATGCGGAGGGGCAAAGTGAATAAGCGGCCTTTTGTATTCAAATTAATATACTACAGTAATGGAGTTGCAGGGATAGCAAGTTAGTACTTAGAATAACTACCCAAATCTCGTAAATATTCTTCAATCGCGAATCACTAAAATGCTATTTGTGTTTTAATTATATTAAAACACGCAACCCGATAAATTTATGGCTGGCAATGGATATATTTCCACCATGGTACATACTTATACCATCCATAGAGATGCTTTTACAGTCAGTTTAGCTCACTCAAAAGTATGTACACGATCTATTTAAATCGAAAGAGTAAGTTCTTTAAAAGATGTTTTGCCCTAAATTAACGATTAGGAAGAGATATAATGATTCTTCTATATATGATTGATTTGGTGTTCATAATATCACACAAAAGTAAACATAGTGTTTATTGCTGATCATGAGTGATAAGAGTATTTTCCCTATGACAATCGTATTTATTTGGTTTAATAAGTATAAAAATGTTTAACGAAAAATTTTTTTAGATATTTAAAATTTGGCGGAGTGTACTTAAAGTATATTAAAATTCGTTAAGGTCAAAAACATTTAATCTAAAGTACTTCTATTGTCTGCTCTTACTAGTGTGCTTTTCTGTGCCAACATTTCATTTGCTCTCTTACACAATTCATCCTGAGTCTTGAAACTACCATTCCTGTCCCAATTCCCGCGAAGATATCCCTTTTAATCCCTGGACAAATGAGAGTGATGCGAGCACAGAAAAAAATCCACGGCGTACGATGAAATCGAACCTGAAATATGGCACGGATAAACGATTCTCCTTCCATTTATTTGGGGAGTTTTTTTTTTCAGCCGCAATAAAAAGGGAATAGGTATTTGTTATTTTGCATCTGCCGAACCCTCACAAGGGCGGTTTATTGCAGGTTCGGAAACTGGGGGTTTTCGTTGAGGTGAGAGATCTCGTGGAGGGCCTGGCTGTGGGAGAGAAAAGGGGATACTCTGGGAAGTAGTTAAGCACAACTCCCGTCAGTGTACTCCGCCATCCGGAGAATTTCCCTACCACGAGCAAAAACCCCTCAACACACCTCATTCCGCCCAGGAAAGTAATCTTCTGAGGTTTCCTCCCTCTTAGACTCCCTCATTCCGTTCCAGGGCAACCAGTCCTCCCTACTATACTGGCGTACCATCTCCTCCGTAACCTCTCCCTGAAATAATTATGCTTCCACCTACCCTCACACTTACTAGAATATAGGATATTTAATTTACCATGCACCGGAAATCACTCGTTAGGTGTATTTAAGAACTAAAATTCATGAGGTATAATAATAGTATCCAATAACCGATAAACAGTGTAATAACAATGAATGCGCATAAAATACTCGTAAAGTGAAGCATAATGTACAAAATAAACGAGTTTATACCTTATACAAAACCATAGGTAGCAATTATATTATAATATTTCATCACTTTGTTTTATACATATATGATTTTAAAATGTTTCTGTTATTTCCGTAAACTTGTTTGAGGAATTAGGGTTGTTTAAGTTCTGGGATAAGACGTTCCATTCTTTTGAGGCAATGAATGGAATGGCTATTGGGATACATATCTTCGTAGAGTAGAAAAATATAGGGGGCACGGATTTGTGGACAGACAGTACAATTCATTCAAACAGCAGATAAGGTATAATTCTTTAAAGCACGTTATATACGACGCTACATAATTAATTAGCAAAGTTTTTTTTCAGATAAACCTCATGGACGGTGTACTAACCCCCTATGCCACACGCCCTTCTGGCCTCACATGGTGGCATTTAGATGTACCCCAAGCACCATTCCACTTCTACCCTGAAACAACTTCCTCGTACCCCACTCTTCTCCATTCACCCCTCCTACCGATGCCACGACTAAGCACCACTTCATCTCTTCACCCTCCTACCCAACCTCCCCCGATACCCTCCCCCCCCCCCAATGCGTCTAACTACCAATGCCAGTCCATGGTTAGACGGGGTTAGGGGGGTGGGACATGGAGGGATATGCGTCAAGCCCTTGTAACCATAGTTACGACACGGCAATCGGAATGTTTGCGGTGCGGGAAGTCTCTTGCTTCCCCCTCCTTAAAAAAAATGACTATCGCATCTTTTTTTTAACGTTCGACGCCTAAGGGCTTTGAAGTGGTGCCACGAGGCCGACCCAGTGGTTCGGGAAGTCGCGGTGGAGAAAGGGAAGAAGGATTTAGATGAGCGAATGCAGGGAGTGAACGAGCATAGGGGATATTTTATGCAGGAGGGGATCAGACGAGGCAAGCAGCCGTGGTGCGTGCGAGAGGGTTGGGAGGTCGCAACAGGGTTCAGGAGGGTAGGGGATGAGCGGAAAGGAGTCGGATAGTTCGGAGAGGGGAATGGAGTGTTAGGAAGAGTCTTGTCTCGGTTGACGAAGGATGTGCGGAGCGATGGAATGACACTAGCATCCACAGGAATAGGTTACCCACTCCAATGCATAAGTAGATAATTCCGAGACAGGACATTCAGCATAAAAACTAACGAACCATCATCATTAAGATTCTTTAATTCTCCCAATTTTAATAGGATTTTTGGTAATTCCATTCTACTCTTCTCTTGCCACGTTTGGTCTCTTTTTCCATTATTCCTAAACAATCAATATTTCCGCCATATTCTTTTTTAAATCAATACAAGTATTGGTTGGGTCATAGTAGCCTAGTGAGTAATAGTCTGGAGGGTCCCGTGTTCATGTTCCGGTGAAGTTCTCTGTTTTTTTTAATCCAACACTCTTTCTATTCCATCCAGAATTTTAATTTTTCTTAGACGGCTCGATGTATGCAACAATCCGTCAATGTGTGTTAAACACTAATGGGACATTAGGGGGCCACATGTAAGTCGAATATTCTCTGCGTACAAGATTTATCTGTACATTTTCATATCTTCTGGCTCTCATAGTGTCATCCAGAAAACCCCCACCTAAAATCCTTGCAGTGCCATTCTTCTGATTGCCAGAACTTGTGGGAAAATGCAGGTGGCCATGGGAAAGAAATTCGCTTCCCAATCTTGAATGCATGGATATTCCATGCCAATGGCTTTGTATGGGGGGCTCAGCTCTTACCTATCAATCCACCCTTCGTTTTAATCACTGATTCCGTTTTAAACATTGAGTGGAAGAGTATTATTTGATTTAAGAAACTTCTTCGTCAAATACCGTTATAATGCACAATTCTTATATCAGCCATTATGTGTTATCCTATTTTAACTTAATTATTTAGCATCGGGGCGTAGCAACGGTCAACTAGGCTTAGTACACTTACAATTTATTGGAAAGAGCAGCTGGAATCAGAAACCTAAAAAAATGGAATTATTTCTCCTAGTTTGTACCCATGACTCTTTCTCTATCTCCTAGAATCTGTAGCTACTCGTGCACTTCCTAATATTTGAAACATGTATATATTTCAATATATCTACTAATGGGATTTGAAGACCGCGTATTGGAAGAATATTCTGTGGTAAAATAACCATCTGTAAATCATCATATCTTATGCTTGGCATTATGTCGCTCACAAAACATCTTATTTTTCTCTATCCGTGTGGATAGCCAAAATTGTTCCTATATCCTTAAAGATCAACCTAAACGAAATCAGATATCACAATGCCTCTCATAAAAATAGATCTAACTACAATATATCTGAAAACATGTTTAACCTACTTGTTGTAAATTTCAACTCCTAACATCCATATCTCCCACGTTTTTAATACTTATCATTAGCTTTAGTGAATGGTTTAGCCTCTCATATTCCCTATAATTTTTCATTCCAGAATTTTTATGAATATTTCGAATTCACGAAGAACAGAAAATAAAATGGTTGCTCAGTCAGGAGTTTGTCTCTTTTTGCATGAAATTGGAATTATCATTAATATAGAACAGTGGAATTCCAAATTTCTATGATATACACGAGCTGTGCCCTTCTTGAGTTGAAAGTTGTTTCATTATTTCCAAATTCTAGTCACTATTTTTTAGATTACTGTTTTTTTATATTACCGTCTGACGCCAATATTATGTTATTATACACAGGAAAGTTTATATTAGTTCCTAAACCATAGAAAAGGTGTTTCCATCCCGTTATATGATGTCAATGGGGGCCCCCACTCGGAACCAAAATAGTAATTTTGTACACGAAATCGTTATCAAACGTAAAATGAATTTTAGTAAAGAAATTGGTCGTGTAATATAGGGTCAATTCACTCATAAATCAAATATTGTAATAAAAAAAATGTGATGACCACCGAGCAAGCTACTTTGAGACCTATTACGTCATCCACCTCCCGTTATTGACTGCTTTTAGGGAAAGGAAAGGGAATTGAGGGGGGTGTCGGAAGTTCTGCCCGCGCAGATCCTGTTGCAACCATTTCCATTATCAAAGTCAGTTGTGTGTCCCCAATTGCGATAAGGCGAAGTAGTTTCCGGGATCATCTGTGTTTGGACGCAGTGGATGACGTACTAAGTTGCATTCACGCCCAATTTTCCGAAAGGGTGAAAAATATTAGTTTTTCACGGCTTATAACTCGGGAACTAAATGACGAATCAAAAAACGGAAAAATATAGGTCTTTTTATTTTACAAATTCTGTCACATTCGGAAATAAAATACATGGCAAACGACTCCATTTCTTGAAATTATATTCCAATTTTTTTTGTCCCAGGAAAGGTCAGCAACTTAGAACCGAAAAATAATAATGAATGAAGAGTATTCAATAATGGATGGTGGACAAAATATCTTCTCATCAACTTCGCTATGATACCGTCTGCCTTACGTGTCATGAAAGAATGCAAATTTAAATTCCACTATTTTACTAAACACTCTTCCAAATTGGATGCACTCAATTGGTCAGGCACCAGCTGACAAAATATAACACTTGAAATATTTTAATAAAAAGCAACAAGGTATATTTAATAGTTACAAGAAAGGTTATAAACTATTTTCTTGCTGAGCTGTAGGCTGTGTAATTCTATGGCGAGAAACGAGAAATCATTCACTGCTTGATAATTCATCTAAAATTGTTGGACGATTATCCCAGACGATGTTTGCACAGATACAAACATTTGGTTGAGTAAACAAGTCTTTCACACTTCAATGTGGAACGAAAGTAGATGAAGTTTAAAAAATATATTCAGAAAATTTTAGAATACAGATTTAAATTATGTATAGCCTTCAATCTGGCTTTAGTCTGATTTTAATTTTTCAGCAATGTCATCCTTCTTCAATCATTCCGTTCACTTTCTCGCCTAACACATAATAGAAAAAAATATTAATTTATCACATATATGAATTAATCTATGGAGGATTTGAATTAGGCTGCTTGTTTTAACTTGAAAAAAAACATAAAAGGGGTAGGTTGAATCCTGTCTCCGTGTGCCTATATTTTTGTTTAATTTCCATCAATGTTCTCGGCAATTTTTACCAGTTTCATACTCTAATGTTACCCTTCAAGAAATACTCTTAAAAGTAAGTATGTTTACCTAATTTTTATAAAATAATTTGTAGAAATATTTATACAAGACGGAGGTGATGGAATAAATGCTTTATTAATCGCTACAAAAGAACTTAATTAAAATAAACATTAACATTACAGGAGCATATAAAGGTTAGGGTACTGAATAATTAGGTATAGTTAATTAGTCAATTGTAATACTTTTTTAACTCGATCTTGTTTCCCTGACTTATATTTGTGTCTTGGGTCAATTTATATTCATTAAAATTCTCATGTATCTTACTGATCGCATCAGAAAAAAACCCTTTCATTTCTTAGACTATGATGTGCTTATATTTCTAGGCTCCTACATTTATGGTCGAAGCCCTGTTCCTTCAGCGAGTTTTTAAGCAATTGTAGTCTGGATTCTGAAATCCTAAAAAGTAAATACAGTTAAATTTTATTTCATAATCATATTTTATAGATGAAATTAATTCCAACTTGGACATGCTAATGTCCATCTAGAGAAGAGATCAGTCCTTTCCTTTCATACTAATGCTTTTGAGGTGGATATTAATAACCAGGAGTCAACGACCCGTCCGTGGACAGCAGAGTCAGGATTTGCGGCGTAATGCGTGGCACAAAATACAAGCTCTATGCTTTTGGAAACAAAGAAACGTCATAAGGAGTTTTAAGAAGGCTTTTTTGAATCGTTTCGAGTTTCTGTCTGCATAAATAGCGGAAGAAATGCCACCGTATTTTTCCACCATGAATCCTCCTGGGTGTTTTCACAAATCCCTACATGCTACTCGGAAACTGCGGTTTCAGAACGACTGTTTTAAATCAACCGTTCGTCCATAGCTATACCCGTAGGCATTCCCCAGGGTGGGTCAACTTGCGAACATGATTTTGCGCGTTTGTGAAGCCAACGGTCTCACGCAAACGGAAATTTAGGGCCCAAATATTTCGGTGTCGTTTCATGAACGAGTATTCTATGATGCGTCTACTTCTCGGGTGTCAGCTGGAAATACAATTTCCGTATTTGGATTCACTGAGAGTAAAATAGGATTACGTCATGATGCCCTAAATCCCATCGGCAGCCAATCAGTGTCTAAAAATTGAATAAATTTCAAATTTATTCCATCTCGTATATATTTATACTTCTTTGAAATTTATTAGTATAGCCTTATATTATGATAAGATGAGGTGCTATCTTTTACTTGTTTTAAACTGGGTTGTTTTTTATATTTCCCTCTTGTTTTTATATAAAAATTTGCATATGTCAGCGCTAAAAATCGAATCTTAAGTAATTGAAAAGTATTTTAATATATGTAATTTACCATTCTATCACCGTTTTACACTCGATTGCGTCTTAAAAATGAGGGTATCTTGTTAAAAATGGTTCCTAGATTATGCCCATTTACAATTCATAACTTACATAAACATATATCAGATATAATGCCGATTGACTCCTGACCTTCCTGACTAAATATTTAATTTTCAACTATTTAATAAAAGCATATATTTTAACTAAACTAAATATACATTGAAAATCAAATTTGGGTAATATAGAATATACTTTTGATATTCATATTTATTTTGATAATCTAGGGGGAATGCAAAGTTTATTTCCTTATATAATATTCAAGAGTAACAATCAAAGAGCTTAAATTATTAATTACGATAATGCAGTGTAACCTAGAGATAGTAACTCATGCACATTTGTATGATAATATTGAAATATTGGGTGAAATTTTTTAAATTGTATTGAAAGTCAACTGTTTTGTGAAGAAAATTTCCAAACTCGACGTAAAGGGAGGAATTGTCATCAAATATGGATACATAATCTATTGAAACAGATTCTTTATAAATCCTGGAGAATAAAGAGCAAAGGAAACGTCTTTAATGTGTGCATTGTTGGGAGAGATATGAGCGTTTACGCAAACATGGGTCATTCGAAAGTATTTGTGAAACTTAAACCTGATCATAGATCCACAATGGAAACTGTGGCTTATTTGACTGCTCATCTTGGCAAATCGTGTGAATAAAATGAAACATATTGGGCTTTTACAAATTACTATTTCTTCTAGGAACGATGAAGTGCCTTCTAGAGTACATATTTGAAAATTTTATTTTCTAGTATTTAAGGGTGTTTGTAAAATCATATAGGGGAACCTATTCTCAAAATAAAGATGTGACTACAATTTTTTTTCCACCTATTGTCAGGTTTTAGGAGATGTATGGTGAAAATCTCGCTCATCTGGACCTCTATTCTGGCAAAACCGCGAGGAGAATAGAAAAAAAAGATAATAGGACTAACCTGAATGATTTTGAAGCTGAAAAACGAAAATTGGAAAACCCTTCTGCTGGGAAAATCAGGGAATACAGGAAGTGGCGAGCCCATCTCTGGGTCTCGTCACCAGAGGAGTCAGGTCGCCGCCTCTATTCGCTACGTCAGTCAATTGTTTTTTTTCCACCCCCATTCCCTCATGCTCGGCGAACCCTCCCCTCAGGCCTCGTCCTTTCGCATATTTTTCATCCGTTCGACCAATTTGGGAATCGCAATAACCACGGTCGCCGGCGCGAAATAACAAAAAAAAATTCATGACAAAAGAAAAACGCTCGCTGCGTCGGTAAATAGGTCTCTGCGGGTCATTGAGCGGTGAGTTTTTGGAGTGGAGGGGGCAGTGGACCTCGTGTTTATCCAGGAAAGTGACGGGAGACGGAACTTGATGGAAGGGGTAGGGGAGCTGGGAGGCGGAGGTTCGGGGAAATGGGTGGTTTTTGTTGGTTTTTTTTGGAGGGGAGATGGAGTGGGGGGGATTCCGTCCGGTTAGGGAGGAATTTTGGGGGTGGTGAGGGTGTGAGGAGCGGTGTTTTTTTGGGGGGATTGGGGTGAAAATACCTCGTCGGTAACGTATCGGAGCAATCCATCGCGGGGCGATTAATTTATGGCTTCGTGTGTACGAGTAAAGTTTTGGGGTCGGCGGGATGTTTAGCAGTGAGGCATTGGATCTGCTCGACCGTCGCAGGTTTTGGAGCGAGCATATCGGCTGTGTTTCTTTTTTTCTCTTCTGTCGCGGACCTCACGGGTCGGAATGACGAGACGAATGGCCGGAAAAGGTGGGACGATAGCAGTAGGGAGGAATGTCCCAGGAAGGCAGGGTTTGGTGGTGTGCTGAGGAACGCTGGGGGAGGCCCTTTGGGAGAGAAAGACCATAAATGAAATGAAAGGAAGAGGTAAACAAGGATGGGAAATGAGCAAGATGCTCGCTGATTGGATGTGTGTGCCCGAAACATAAAACTCCATTTTCGGAGTTTTGGAAAAATACTGGATGGCCACAAGGTAATTGATTCTGGCACATGTTGGTTATACATTCTCTCAATTAGAAGGCATGGGTTTATTGGTCTACGCTCCGTCCAGCTGAGTATACCAGCCGGAATTAAAACTTTGTGCGTCACCACACAGATTTCAGCCTTCTTCGTTGAATCCATTATTTACATTTGAATATGATGTCATGACAATAAATTCCAATAATAAAAATTCGTAGCCCCTGCCATGAAATTAAACATGGACAAGGGAAAGATTATTTTCTTCCATTGGATGCAATGCAATGAATTAATATATCTGACTTTCTGCTAAGTTTTTATCAGCATAATTACCATTAGCCATCAATCCAAAATTAGTTTGTTGAAGCTCTCTTCGCGATTCTTTTATCCGTCTACCTCTTCACAATGGCGTAATTCTTCTCCTTAACATATTCACCACTTGCTCATACCTCAGAGGAGACCTATACTTTCTTTTTTTCCATTAGGTTTCCTCTCAATGATGGTGATCATCCGGACAGCATGCTTTAAGATAGGAGCGATAATATTGCCTTGCCTTCTCTTTTAATTTTTCATCACGCTTCCCTTTTCCATCTCTTTACATACGTCTTCTTTGCTCTCCACTAAGCCCATCTATTTTATTCGGTTTTATTTCTATAAAAAAACATCTAGAGGATTCTTGCCTTGCTTATATAAATCTGCAATATTTCATGATCCAAGCGAAAGCTTATCATAAGATTTGATTTCAGCAAAAGTCACCATTTCAAATGAAGTATTGAAAAATATACACTCGTTATGCTCATCAGGCATTGATGTACATTCCATGTGAAATTAATCTTGTAGTACCGTTTTCAAATGTATTGATAAATAATTCACTGAAACTTCAACCATATATGATTTCAAAGCTTTTAAAGTACTGGCGATTCATGCTAATAAACGGTAGTAAAAATAAAAGCACAGCACGGTTGAATTTTTTGTGGATTTTAATTTTTTTAAGAAATGCGTCGATGATAATTACAAGTTAATATTTTCAATATAGATCTGGTGTAAAACGTGATTTTCACTTCTTATGTTCAGTCCACTATGCGAAGTAAATTCACTTATTTTGCTCTAAGTGCTTCAGCCTCGCTGAGAGAAGGAAAGAGGTAAAACATGCCGCTCCTCCGGGGTGAATGGACGTTTAGTACGCCAGCGACGCCTAGCCACAGGCTCGTCGTCACCCTTTCGAGCCACAGAACTTGCCCCTCACCCCTGGGTGGCGCGGAGAACCACTAGACCCAGGCTTTTCACCTCGTCTGTGCCTACAATCTCGAGCGCTGGAGGGGTTTCTGGTGGGAATCACACGGTTTTAACCAATAGGATTTTAATAATCGGATATAAAGTGACGGTGACAGAGTGGGAGCACTATGTGGGTTGGGAACTTGGCTGGAAGTCCTGTTGAAGGTGAATAAGGGTGCGATCAGACTATGAACGCCAAAGGAAATTCCGCTACCAGCTCACCGCACCCTCAACCCAAATCTATTTTAGCCCTTTCATGAGTGGAGCGGGCACATTTCGTAACGAAATCATTACTCTAATCCCTTGAGATATGAAAGCATTTTTTGCAGACGATGCGGTAGTGTATAGGGGTGTATCTAAAGAAGAAGACAGGAAATCGCTTAGCAAGGATTTAGATGCAATTCAAGAGTGGTGCGACAAATGGCAGTTAGAACTTAACCTTAAAAAGTGTGTAGCTATCAATTTTTGGAGGAGGAATAATTCGATAGAGCGTACCTATAAAGTTAGTAACTCGAAGATCGAAAACGTTGAAACCATAAGATATTTAGGTGTAGCAATCACTAAAGACATATCGTGGGGAAGATATCCGGGAAATATGCGGCCGAGCGAAGAGAAAGCTAGGATTTTAAAAAAGAGTACTAGGGAAATGTTATGAGAAGACAAAAGAGCGATGTCACTTTTCACTAGTTAGGCCCCACCTTGAGTATGCCATTGTATGGGATCCTAATGAATTAGGTTTGATCAGAGAACTAGACAGTGTGCAGCGCAGAGCAGCTAGGTTCGTTAAAAGGTGCTACGATAGGTTGATTAGAGTTTCAGAATTAACAAAAGAATTAGGGTGGGAATCACTATCAGAGCGTAGGTTAAAGTACAGATGAAATCTATTAGAGAATTTTCAATCGGATAGCTTTACTGAAGATGTTAGGCACATATTAAAAAAAAACAGCATATTATGCTAGATTCGAGCAGATAAATAAGATTAGAGAGATAAATTATCGTACCGTTAGATTCAAAATGTCATCTTTGCCCCGTACTATAAGAGAACAGAATAGGCAGCATAGCAGAGTGATAGGTAGATATTTTAGAGTAGTATGTAGTGCATGATGCATGTATTGACCCCTTAACTACTATAGATACTAACAATCTAGTTGCATGAGACCCTATAGTTACTTGTTTGCATGTTAGTGGTGCATGCTTGGTGATCTTCATCCCCTGGCACACACCCTCGCGGTAGCTTGCAGGGTATTGTGTAGATGTAGATAGATGTAGAAGCATTCCTTTTTCAAGGAATATCAATATATGGCATTTGCATTTTGCCAAATTGTTTATCTCCACATTCGTTATGCTCTTTTGTCTCTGTCAAAGGTGAATAACAAGAGGAGTTTGAGGAAGTTGGCGCGAATGGGCATTATTTGAGGGAAAAGGCAGCAAGAATAAAAAGGCGAAGGAAAAAAAAACATGTAGCACGGTAATGTGTTTTGGCATCAAAAGATCGAATAGAAATGGGCGTGAACGGTGCACTATTACATCCATGTGGTTTGCTGGTGATGAGCTTTTAGGTGAAACCGGGCCTTCGGGAAAATAAAGGCTATTAGATATTACAAAGGCACTTATTTGTGAGAATGATTTTTGGATACGTGCTCTCGTTTGCTATCCTGAACTTTTGAAATCCTATATATTCCATGATTCTATGGGATTACCTAAATTACGCCCAGATAGCATACACATGCGTTTTGAGAAAAATCTAGGTAGTAAAAAAAAACTAAAATCAAGTGTTGGAGTTTACTCGAGTGCAAAAAATACTGTAAATGCAGTGGTTTACTCTTTTCTAATTCTGCATCGAATAAACCATTTTGGATAAATGCACTGTAGTGTAGTTTAAGTGTACAGTAATAACCACTGAAAGTAATTGCGTTAGATTATTTTAGCTGTTATTATATTTGATTCAATGGATTTAGACCCCAAACTTGCTGCATTGATCCCCATTGGTATGTCTTCCATGAGTGGTGTTGGCACATAAGTGGGTGGCTTTAAAAATCAGTCTAAAGTTATTGGCTTGTACTATTTGGCCTAATCCCATTTAGTGTACTACTATTTGAGAAATTCAAATTTTATGATATTGATATATTTTCTAAAAATATGTCCTTCTACATCGAACTGTTGTGGAAAAAAATTCAACTGAAATCGATGGAAAGAGAAATATTAAGAAATGGACTATAAGCCGTAAACTCTTTCAAAGAAATACATTGAAGACCGGTCACTACGAATACTGTTAACCGCGATTTTGCCGTTTTCGATTTTTAGTGATCGATAACAATGAAAAATTAGTTCGAGTCGAGTAAATTAAAACGAGTATGATCAAGATTTTTTATTTTCTTTAATTCCAATTGATTGAGTGCAATATTTCTGTTTAAGACAAGATATTGTACTTTAATCTCAAAATTCTATTTCAACGACATACGCCCTTCAATTGACCGGTGTTTGCTTGAAGTAATTCAAGTAATTTATCCTTCATAAGTTCTTTCATTGCAGACAATGGGTAAAATTGTACGATATCTACTCACCGATGACTTTTATCTGCTACAATGGTTTAAATATCATAAAATTGAAAACTTTTGCCATTTTTCTGAAATCTGCAGTATTAGTATCATCGATGATAGTATTGCGTGTTTCATACCCTCTCAGACCACCATAATGTACGGGCAATCAATGACCTTCAATGTGCTAACATCCTTTCACTCAATTCACGGGTAATAAGCCAGACAAGATAAGAAGTATATCATATCAATCAAATAATTGGATGGAAACTGATGCAAATGAGAGATATAGGTTCAATGCTTTCCTTACCTAGGGGAAGACAAATTGTCAAATTATTTCAGAATAAAGTGTAGGAGAGATTGTGGTGATGTGATTTCGAATGCCGAAATTCTGAAAAGCAAGAAACGGCATGATGGATAATTAATCCACATCCCTGTTATTAGCAATAAAGCTCCAAACTAAGAGCATCAGTACTGTGGGGCCTATGAATAGGCTAAGCATAGAAATACCTCCTACAGAAAGCCATGGACACCTGTACAGCACTGCAATGTACAAAAATGGGAGTTTCACCTTAACTACGTATCAGGGAGATACATATACGTATATTCTTATTCTTCATATTTTACACACTAGGTTATTTGTGGACTATATATACTGGGATTGATCTAACAATTGTCACCTGAAGGAGGCGTAACTGCCGAAACCGGTCGATTTTGAAATAAAAAAAAACTTTGTGGAAGTGACTAGGAGTACTCATTAATACAGGGTGCGGCAGAATGACCTCCCTGATTTGGGAACATTTTCGCTAGGGGCTGGGTGGGGGTACTGCGTTGGCGCTTGCGTATAAAGACAGCTCTGCTCATGCCATTTACAGTTTACAGCATGGTGTGGTAGGGAATACAGCGTGCTTTCATGGTAGTGGAATTTATAAAAATGGCGGATCGCTGATTTCCACACAGTGTGCCTTTCGTGTTCGCTTTTCGCTCGCTCGACATGATCCCGTTCCTGATAAGAAACAATCCGCAATTGAGGGTCAAACTTCAGACAGACAGGTAGTGCGTTACAATGGACATCTACTGGCCACTCTACAGTCCTAAGGTTACTGTATGGTGTGCCGTTTTTGAGTTTGGTGTGTGTGTGGGGTCCGCAATTTTTTTAAGAGAATGGTGTTACTGTAACGGTTACGCCCACTCGATATTGTGCACTGACCGAAAACTTTCTGATGCCTAGATTGGGTAATCTTTTTCATGAACATGGAAAAGGACATGTGTGGTTCCAACATGATGGTGCGACATCCCTCACCTCTCGTCAATCCCTCGGAATTCTGAGAAAATGTTTCCTGGGCACCTTATTTCCTCGCTTGGTGACATAGAGTGGCCCCCTCGTTCTCCTGATTTGTCCCGGTGCGATTTGTTTCTCTAGGGCTACTTGAAATCCAAGGTATACCAACATCGTTATCAAACTCTTGAAGCCCTTAGGGAGGCAATAACGCAAGAAGTTGCTGCTATTCCACCTGAAATGACCCACAGGGTCATGGAAAACTACTAGGAGAGACTTAATCAGTGTCTTGCCAACAATGGTCAACAATTAAATGACGTCATTTTTGAAATTAATTAATCGAAAACTGCATTGTATGCACTATTTAGAAAGATATACATTCTTCTTGTATCTTTCTTGGTTTGGTTTTTATTTGCATCCCAAATCGGGGAGGTCTTTCTGCCGCACCCTGTAGATATTTATCTTGCATGGTTCGCATCTTATTTCCGCTTGAAGAATTCATTCAGTAATTTTGATCATTTATCTGGCCTGAGAGGGCGCCGATATAATGAGCTAGGAGGTCATTTTTCTTCATCACTATTGATTTTTATTTTGATTTGATAGATATTTATACCATATTTCCAAGTTCAACAACAGCAAATTATGGCTAACCCGATTTATAAGTTTACTTAAAGATGAGTAATCGTTGCTTTTTCTCTTGATGCCTTACATGGTATTAATAAAAATCATGACATACACATTTTTAAAGAGAAAATTCATATCCATACTCTGCCTTTTTAATTAAATCCCATAGCTGGAAAAAATATATTTTGCTGAGAATGTTATTTTAGACTTAAAAATTTTAAGAAAAACTGAGATACTTTGAGAGACTGAAAAATAATAGTCCATTTATTCGTTAACACTTATTTCTACTTCAAAACCTAAGCATTAACGCTACCATGAACTACTTGTTTTTTTTGGCTATCTTAGTTTTAACTATATAACAATATAATGAAGCAGTATCAATGAAACAACGTGACATTTGTCACTTGAAATATTGTTAATTTTCAATCCGTGCATATTTTTTGCGTTCACTCTTGTCCCTTTACAAGTACCTGTGCTATATTTTATTATTCATACTAAGTATATTTTCTATGTGGCACTTTAAGGGGTAACCGGAAGCTGTGGATTTATGATTTTAATGCGTTCCTTATTCTACCCTTCATATCCTTTCTAAAAACATAAAAAAATCATATTTTTTAAAAGTTTTTACAACTTTTTTATGAGGTTGACTGATTTTCGTTAAAATAAAATTTTTGCTGGGGTAGTTGCAGATGGTCATTGTCATGGTTTTTGCGGCTCAGGCACCTTTTTCACCAGCAGATGCAAAAGAGAAAGCTCCGAGATTGGATAAAGTAGTTATAGAACGCTCACAGCTTTCATAAATAGCTCTTTGCTCGTCAACAATCATGTGCGACTATAAACTACGGTGCCTGGCTAGAGTGGTGATCTCTTTACTGACTCGTCCGCCGCTGCGTTGTAGTATGCTGTAAAATATCTGGTCCGGAGTGAGCGGCTTAATAAAGCCCGCCTGTCGGACACGCGGACAGTGCAAGCATAGGCAGGTGGGGAGGTGGAAAGGGTAAGTTGGCAGTTGTCAAGAGATACTGCTAGAGGGATGGGACGAACAAAAGAAGAGGAAGAGAAGAGAGGGAGGAATTGGTTAAAAACGCTTCCCCATCAAATGGAGAGGAAAGGCGAGAGTATTGAGGAGTTAGCAAACACGTCCACATCGCTGACCGGACGTATGCTCAAGTCGAAAAAGGACGCCTACTCATTATGACATTTGGTTGTTTACGATTTAGAGAGGCCCAAGCAACGGTGTTTTCGGTATCCCTACAGCAACCAAGGTTCCTGGAGGGGTGATCAGTGGGGAAAAATGTTTTTTATTGTCATTTCGAATGCAAATTCAGTGGGCCAAACCCCCGAGGTGGGTGGACACAATGGATTTCGCCATTTATTTCTATTGGCTAAACAACAAGATGCAATATTCTGTTGGGGGTTGTCAACACTCTAATGAGATGGAAATGCCAGCATGGAAGCCCTTAATAGCCAGTTTATTTTTGTCGACGATTTCCGTAGAGACTTTCTCGGCGAATTTAAAGCCTTTTGTTTTTGTTCCAGAATCTCTTTTTTAGTTACTAAAGGTTTGCACCCATGGTAACGCATTTATGACCCTGCAAAAAGCTCCATGATGATTTGAAATTTTAGTTTTTTCCCTGAAACACTTAGAGTTCAATTATTTAATTGAATGAAATGGCGTCCTCCCTGGTTATTAATGTCGGGGCAATTTTCTTTCAAGAGTCCAAGTCAGGGATACCATTAAATTGAAATTGTTGAAATGGGGTGTGTTTTTTTTACAAAATAATCACTTTTTGTCGATTAAGTAATTAATTTTTACGTCCTTTAGGCAGAATTCCAGAGACAAATTAATCCCGGACAATGATAAACGGTTAATAGGGTATCTTAGAAATGACGATTTTGCAACATCTGAATCACGTATTTTTACCACCAGACTATTATTAAACATCTTTATTATGCTCATTTTTTATTGAAGTTCAAAACCAATCAATGAAGAGTGGAAAAAGCTTTGTAATATAAGGAAGAGAATTAAAAATGTTGGACGAAGCATGAGCGAAATATTTTGTATCTACAGTAGTATACACAAAGAGAACGTTCTACTGAAGAAGCATCTAATTTTACCCGGAAATGCAAGTAGCTTGAAGTAGGGAACTTCAATTTAGGCAAATATTGAGTACACCCCTCAATAAAAGCCAGTCATAGAAATGTATGATCAGGAGAAAGGCAAAAATGTAAGCAGTTTAATGTGATAATATACAAGTATGATTTAGATGATATTGATGAGCAACACCAAGCAAAGAAGTCTTAACAGGAGAGTAAGAAAAAAGAAATGTATTGAGAGCTTAAAAATAGACGATCTTATTGGATCTTAGATCTTATTGGAAGCATCAAAAGGGAGTAACCTCATACACTCAGTCGCCGAAGGAATAGTGAATGGGAGGAATGGTGAAGAATACTATCGGATAGGATGTATAAACGAAGCAATAAAGGGTTTAGCATAAAAAAGGGAGTAGTCAGCCGATTGAAGAATAATGCATGGAGCTTCTTTAATTTTGGGAGTGAAAACTAGTTATCATAAAAATAGAAGTTCTCTTTGTGCTGCAGAATCCCTGGAAAACCCAAATATTATTCAAAGGCTTGGTTTGTTATGTCTTTTATTATCACTAACAATAAGAAACATTCAAAAGAGGTGGAATCATAATTATTTACAACTTTGAGAACTTGTGGTAGGGTATGTAATTACCGATTCGTTTTAAATTATCTACGAACATTTCAATGCGTAGGTGTCATCATCAGGCCAGTCGGACAGCAGTTCGACCGTATGATAACGATGCAGTAACGCAAAAGGTCTAAGAATATACTACGGCTATCTACGGATCATTTCCCTGCTATTCCCAATTGTATTAATCTGTTTATGTGTAGCGTATGCAGGTGTAAGATCAAATTTAATGGGTGTTTTCATGTCTGTTTCCGCACTAGCAGGCGCTTCAGACCGGGAGGAAAGGTATGAAGATAGGTATGGAAGGATCGATCATATTAAGTTAATAACGTTCTATTAATATATTGTGGATTGACAGGTATTGGTGTTGTAAACCGATAATATTTGAGATTGGGAGGAAGTGTACGATTAATTTGATCTGACCAAAACTGGGGCAATTTATAACACAAGTCAACTACATATTTGACTTTAAATATGCTTTAGTTTTGATATCTATAATGTCATTCTAAAATGCTGCCAGTTTTAATAAGATTTTCAGAGCATGAGCGTCATCTAGTAAGAAACCTCGGCATTAGCTTTCTCGACAATCATCGATATCGGAGACATATGGTTTCAGTGTAAATTATTGCCAGTAAAGTTTAACGTTCATTAATCAAAGGCCAGGCGTCGTTCATTCAAAAGTATGGACCCGGTTCCCACACGTTCCCGTGGCGATCCACGATAGCAATATTTGCCTTCCTCCATTGCGTGCAAAAGAATGGAACCTCGACGTTTTGGTTCGGTCCGCAATTATAAGCAGTTCATTAAAACGCATATTGATGTGATAAATCTCCCGCGGCGCTTCCATTAGCCGTTATCAATGCGAGTGGACATCGAGCGCAAGAGACAATGCGGCGGTAGTCGGGGAGCTGGGGAGTTATGTTCTCCCTGTCTCACGACACCAAAACCCTTTTAGTGAACGGGCGTTCTCATAATCGCGGTCCTCGCGATTAAATGTAAAAGATTGAAAATAAAAATCTCTCCCCTGAGTGGAGAGGGGTTTCAGATATTATTTTCTGGAATATCCGTGAGAAATGTTTCGTCCATTCATTGGCACCTCCTTGATTGGAAAAAAATATCACGAAAAAATGTATACCCACGGAAAATACTATGAGTAATACCTTTTTTTGAATATTCTCACTCATCAATTAACTGGAAAAATTTGACCGAGGCTCAACTGGAGCCCGTTTTCACCTTTTCTGTTCAAATAATATTCGTCCCCTTTGATGACCATTTTTTTTTCTTCCCAAAAATTACTTTCTGATTCCCAATTATTTTCGTTTCCCCAGCTGCGAAAACGTCGAGGGCGGGAAAAAATCAGAAGATGATTCGGAAATAAGTTTCTTCATTTTTTCTAACTTTTTGACACATCCAAAACCGTTTTTTTTTTGGAAAATTTATTGTTCATTTGTTCGTCCACTTTCCATTTCGAAAATAAGTGGAAATTGGCTATAGGATAAATGAAAGACAACCACCAATCACTCAAAAGTAATGACCGGACGTTATTCAAATTTAAGCCTTCCTCGCGGGGATGAAAATCGTTGGTAATTTAAGGATTAAATAAGTAAATTTTAAGTAAAAAGTCAGATATTTTAATTTGAACTGTGATAGAAGGTCAAATCACTTGCTACTTTTAACACCAATCATCATTGCCCCCCGATGGTAGGGAAATATGAGTTTTTGCTAAGGCTTTCAATTTCCCAATAGGCACTTTAACTGCATTCTTTTATCTCATGATGGAGATATTTTCGCTGAAATTTCTAACAATACTCACTTTGAATGAGTTTAAGAACTTCTTTTTTCATTGATATGGCACTTTTTATGTAATTTATTGATGAGTTTAGCTCTTTTAATGAGACAACACATTATTTCGTTGCTGTTCAAAAATATATTTTGTCGTTGATGCTGAGAACAGGATGGGACCGTTGTTTAGACAGGACATTGCATAAGAATACTTTGTGTATCTCACTTATAGTCAGTATAGAATAATTTCAAAGAGATTCACATAGTACCTGCTCATAATATAATTTGGAATTGATGCCATTAGCTGTAAAGTGGCCTGAAAACATGTACTAATATTGTCATCAAGCAGTCATTATGTCGTATGCGTATGTTTTTCTCAGTTTGGTTTCCTTAAACTGTTTTGGTTAGCTTTTACTGGTGGGCAGTAACCGGGCGTTGACATAAGTTTTAATCGAGCTGAAGACATCAGCTAAAATTCCCATCCAACAATTATGGGGCCGACTCTGGAGTGTTCTGCATACATCACTCTAAAAGGGAAGGTAGTACCCTGAAGAATCTCCTTCACTCTCCGTGAACCAACGCGAGCACTCGAAATGACGTATCAGTTCTCTTTTCAAAACTCGTACTCCTACGTCACCTTAGTCCAGGCTATTAAAGGAAAGGCGAGCATAAAAGTACAAGGACCTTTAAAAGAACCGCAGTTTTTGCGTAAGCTACAAATTCTTTTGCAATACAAGCGAATAATTTGCTGATGCTGCTAAAGGATTAGTAATTGATAAAAATTTCTCAAATGAAAGCAGTGATTTACTGACACTGCATCGTATATGTAACACCGCTCATTACCAGTGTGGGACTAATTATCCGTTCGCTATTCTTAGATATCGTCTGATCTTTGACATTACATGACTCTGGCTTGGAAAACAAAAGTACACACGGATGTGAAAATCCATTCTCATGTCCTAAATTCTAATAAATTACTGTGTGAAACGCTGACTCTGAGTTATAAGAATAATAATGAGAGAGTTATTTTTACTAAAGCACCTTTTGAGCCTCAATGAGTGAAGTCATTCACATACTATGATATTATAATTTTGCTTGCAATAGATTCCTAAATTATTACGGTTTTATTTAAAACGGATGTATGGAAGACGTAACACATTTTACAAGTGTGAGGATTAGAACTTCCGGCGTACTTAAATTACCCCAAGAAAATGCGAATACACTAAAAAACAATGGTAAAATATAATTAATGAATTTTGAGTGCAAAGGTTTATATTATTACCACGTATTACCTTAATGAAATTTCAAGGAAAAAGCACAAATAATATTCATTTCGAAACAAGTAAAATTCTCTGGGCGAGAAATTAGTGAACTATGCGGCTCTAGATTTTTACTTTAACTAAATATTATCAAAAGTAATCGATAGTCAATCCTCACATTTATTTGGCATATTCGGTCATTTGTCTAACATTTTATGATCACGTTAACTAAGCCTTTTTTAGTCGTTGACGTCTCGCCCCATGTGTTTCATGCAACATCTTACTAAGCCATTTTTCTCGTTCACTTTTCTATTAGTGGTTGTCTTCATTGTCCTCATCAAATTTAGCATCAGAATTCTATTCTATGGCAATACGAGCAGCTTTTTCCTTTGTCACTAATTTTATTACTCCGTTTGATATTCAATGGTAATTAATTGAACACAAAAATCACCCCTAAACATGATATTTCTGGATGATAATATAATAATCGTTGGTGCATGAGTGGCTTTCATTAAATTTATATTTTCTATCAATGCCTTGTTAACGTTTACGCGGCCGTTTTATTTTTCATCTTACTCTGTTTGGTAAACTGAAAATGCTTCCTCACGAGATTTATATTCTCACATGTTACATAATATCGAGGGTAACATATAACCTTTCTGATATCATGACTTTGGCTACCTGCACAAACCTCGGGCGATCGGCGATGATTTATTCCGCCACGAAATTTAACACCGAATTTCCATGCGTCACCGAATGCCGTGGCGTATACCCACCCGTTCAATATCGGTCCTGGAACCCGCATCCATTCGTGTCTCCCTAAACCCCTTAATCTCCTCTCGCCTAATATCTCCGGGAGCCTATCCAGAGTCCCCGACCGCATCAAATGTGGAGGATTCCCACGTAATACCCACTTCCGTCCTCTCCTCCTGAAACCTGCTTACTTCAGAGATCCAGTGCTCTGAATCCCAGCTTCCCTCGTGTTGGATACCATCGCCAACCTTCCCCTACCCCTTGCCCGTTCGTCTCCAAAACTTGAATTCGGAATTCAAATTACGATCATGAATCTACCTCCCCACTCTTAGATTCCGAACAGGCCAACTAGTCTCTTCATATCTCCTTCTCTTCCATCCCTCTCCCGTTCTCCACTCCACCTCCGAACCGACCATAGTAAAATCTGTTCAACCCCGTTACCCAAACTCTTCCCTCCACCCCCTAGCGCATCCCTACCGGCTGCCTGTCGACCGTTTTGGATACAATTTTCAAACCCCGCAGGTTTCCCGCTGCCCAACCCCTGGTAGAGCCTTCTCCGGCTTTAAAATTCCAAGGGTGGATTGCGACCAACATTTGGGATTCGGGGTTAAACGCACCCGAATGATGTAGATCCGAGGCAAAAGGAGCAGGTCCACGTTATCCGCTGGTTTATTCTGAATCCAGATATTCGTCCCACCCCCTCACTCATACCCATTTATAACTATATTTATCCGGCTTTCCGGATTTACAAGCGACCTTGATGGGACCGGGGTAATTTGGCGAAGTGCAAGGCGCTAACATTACGTTCGTGGAGATGATACCGTATTAATGCTTCATTTTGGTTCGGCAACTCGTCGGCTAGTAATGTCAAGTTGATGGATGCCCACGGTTTAAGCTTTGAAGACGCAACAGATGGAGGGTCGTCTATCAAATAAAATATATCATGACTTGTTGAGACGTTTTGAGAATTCTAATGATATATTTACGCTTTTGATGATATTGCAAGCTTTTCAAAATTTTCTGATTTAACAGTTCGCCTCTTTTGATTATGTGCATAATAGAATGCTCATGCTAGATTGTGGATAGAATACTAATAAATTAGGCATCATTTGCCTAACGATCGACAAGGAAATTTGATAATTTAAAACGTTTATATACCCACTACCCTGAGTGTGTGAATTTCACTCGCCAATGACTTAGTACGGGATGAACTCTACTCTCACTAATCCAAAACTAACCTTTGGCTTGAACACACATTTATTGTTATTATTATTTATGTTTAACCTAATAATTTTTCAGTTTGCTTTCCGGAATACATTGCTTCAAGAATCCTTAGTTTAGATATATGATGGCGTTACAATTTTGTATCATCATCATCAAGGGTCAACAATCCTAGGATTGGTTTGACGCAGCCCTCCACTCGATTCTTCTCTCGCCCAACCTCTTCATATTAACGTAGTTCCTCTCGTTCACCTTCTTTTACGACCTGTTCTATGTAGGTAACTCATACTAGGCCTGCCTTTTACATTCTTCCCGTTCACTTTTCCTTATAAGATTGTCTTCATCAGGCCATCGTGTCTTAAGATGTGGTCGATTAAGTTGTCCCGTCTTCTTTTTATACTTTTCCCGTCTTTTTTTTTAGTTTTAAGCGGACTTCTCTTTTCTCCCACTCTTCTTAGGGCTTCTTCATTTGTCACTCGTTCGATCCATTTATCTTCATCATTCTTCCATAGCACCATATTTCCAATGCTTCCACCCTTTTCTTCTCCGCTGCTGTCATCGTCCATACCTCACTTCCGTAAATAAACATGCTCCAGATATACGTTTTGATGAATTGCTTCCTTACTTCCAAGCTTGTACTTCCAGCAGCAATTTTGTATAATTATTGGAAGAAGATACTTTTTAAAATATTTCATCGTATTTGCAATGTTTCATTTTATTTTGCATGGATATAAAGACTCGGTTCTTGCCAAACTGATACCAGTGCTAGGTTTGATACTCATAATGGTCCAGCATTGTTTTAATTTTATTCTAGCCGTAAGCTTTCCTGGGATGCAATAATTTAGGGGTTAAGTATATTACACAACGCTGATTTTCCACTTTATTTGCTCACTTCACCCTCATCCCTCTAATGCTCCAAAGTATTCTTGGTAGTTTATGATTCCTTGGTATTCTCTTAGAACCTCCCACCCCCTCAGTATCCTACGGAACCCACTACTGAACTAACACATGCGCGTACCTTATTTATTTGTCAATACAGTTATTTATTCACCAACTATTGCATGTACTACCATATTTTTAAACGAAGAGTTTTGTTATATTACATACTTATCGTAGAGTAAAGGAAGCCTGGACCCTAACCGCATATTGATAGGTTAACGTCGAATGGATATAGACGGACCTTGGTTAACGTCACAGTTGGACAGGCTCCTCTATTGGGCGTTCCGTAATATATGAATGACAACTAATGTATAAAGAAAAATAAGGAACGTCGATATTCAGGACCTAAGGCTGGTACTTAAGGCTATTTAACTACTAAGAAATTGATTTATTTACCGGCGTATAAATTACTGATTAATAATTATAACATTTTCAATTCTCAAAATTTTTGCATTTTTGTCCGTTGCATATTATAATCAAATATTTTATGACTTTAGTATCATACTCTCTTTAGAAATTCCAACATTTTATGCATCAAAAGCAAATTGTGCAGCTTTAGCTTAATATAAGAGAAGGAGCCAACGGAATTATTAGCTGAAATGTGTCTATGCAGCATGAGAAACACTCCTTGTATCTGATTGTTAAAAGTGTACCATAGCATCTCTCAATAATCTCAAGTAAAAAATCAGGATTACTAACTTGTTTCCCCATTTAATTCAAGCATTTGTAATTTATAAAATCAGTTGCCGTGCCCATGCATGGCTGAGTTCATTCACCAAGTTATTAGAGAGGATATAAACCGATTCGTAACATTCTGTCCGGAAAATATGTTCGCACCCTTTCCTTTTCAAGCATGCTGCCATGATTTTCTGAGACACCCCTTACTCTCTTTCAGGAACGTATCCAGAAATTTGCTTTCGGGAGGGTGGGATGGGGGGGGGGGGGGGGGTAAGTATAGTTTAGCGTAACTTAAAACGTATCAGCTTTACCCGTTCAGTGCTGACATGTTACAAACTTCTTCCCTTGATTTTCAGTGCTTGGTATTTACTTTTACAATGCCGATTCCTATATTTTCTCATTTGTAAAGTTTACTGCTTACCTTCGTATGAGGCAGTTAAATTGACCTGCCCCAGAACAGTTTTAAGCGCATACGCATCCAAGTTCAACGCATACAACGAACACTCATAAACCACACACATGTATCAAACTATAGACACTTAACGTTTATAGACACTTAACAATTGAATTGTTCACCGTGTAATCTGGATTATCATACCCAGTTAAAATCAGAACAACAATAATATTGGGAAAAAAATTCGGGGGTGAAGTGGTGGGCTGAAGCCACAGAAGCCCTCCTGGCTAGGTGCCTGCCCTCTTGTATTGCTACTCATACTACAAGGTTTTCCATTTTCGTTTTAGCTTCTTTTCACATGAATGAGTATGTTAATGGCCTTCCGATAATTGATAGAAGAACGAGGAAGTTTTCAGGGTGATTAGGTGGAAAGATATACAGATGAACAGTAAAAAGTGAAGGTTGATCGATGCTTCAGTTGCTATGAGAGAATCACCTCTTAAATATTCATAGAGATATTCAAATTTGTATATTCTCACTACAGATAAACTCACCTTGACAGCCTCGTAGAGGATAATTCTCATTTTTTGCCTGTAAAAAGAATTTTAATATTTAGTTGCATCTCATTTTGGTCTCAGGCTGGCAAATAATCTTTTAAGTAATACGATAAATTTTACTACATCAATATTTTTTTGCAAACACTATTATTGGGTGTTCTGATTTTAAAAAAATTTCATTATTAATATGAAATGACACTATCCACAAATTACAATAGCCGAAATTCCAGAAGTAAATGCTTTTTACCTTGCCCAGGACACAAACCCAGAATCCTCTGCTTTCCGTCCAGGTGCTCTACCACTCCCGGTTCTGGCCAAGGGTAATGATTTATCTCTCTAGAAATTCTGCAATTGTGCATTTTCAGTGTGTAGCTCCATTAAGATTTTCATGGCAAGTCACAACTCTTGCTTTTTTAACGATGAATAAGCTTTATTTCGCGAAATTATGCGGTCATTATATGAGATATAATAGAAAAAATACGACATCGGCAGAAGGTTAGTAGCAAGCCAAGCATGACCATATGAGTAGTACCTACACATTGTTGGTTTTTCGAGTTTCCTCTTGTGTTTGTTGGTGTCTCTTGACGAAAGTTTTGTCAGTTTTCCATCAGGATTCTTCATGTGTTCACTTTTTGAGGCATCACGTAGTGGAAGTGAGTCATACTAGTGAGTAAAAAACTGTAGCACTTTTCCACAATCATATTTAAGAATTTAAAAATTGCACTACACGTTTTTCGGCTTTTCAGTTGTACACTCACTGAATTAATTTTTTTTAAAATAATTGTGGAAAAGTGCTACAGTTTTTTTACTCACCCAGTATGATTCTTCACGTATGAAGTAGCATTTTCATACCTTGTGTATAGGCCTTTCATTTAGTCAGATATGCCGATCCTACATTGGCATTGGTGAATGGTCTACGAGCCATTTCTTTTTTTTTGAACTTTCTGGGGTCTGATTTCATCTCCCCGTTCAATCTCTCCTTTCAGGAGTGTGTAAATCTTTTCAGCACAACATTTTTCTCCATGATGACTGTCGCGTTCCCCTTTTCAGCAGGCAGCACTGTCCTGTTTATGTTTTCTTTTACATTTCTCAAGAATTCTTTCTTCTTCAGGTTGGTGTGGGACTTGGTGGCCTCATTCACAAGAATCTATCATTACAAGCATAAATTTTCATGAAAATGCAATCTTACTGCACAGACAACGATTTTGCTGATAGACATTAGAATAGGAGAGAAATAGTTTCGCTCACCAAGGGAAATTAAAACTTTCAGAGGTTCAGCTTATTCATGTCATTTGCAACGCCTTTGCTGTAGTTTTCATGGCGTGATGAGAGAGAAGATTCATCGCACCTCCAGACTCAACGCGTGCTGAAGGAAAATCGTTGATAATGATGCTAACATTCTCTATATTGATCACCGTTGCGCCGAGTCCAGCGGGTTGTGGAACGGAAAGGTCAAAATGTCGTCGAAGGGGAGGAGGGCACGTATGCGGGCAGAAAGTTTTCACGGGACGGGTCGGGGTTCACACGCTAAGAGGCATCCCTCGTAGGGTCGGGGAGAGGGCACCGTGGACGGATGATACGTCAGAGGTCTCCTCTCCTTGACCCCTCTCTCCAGGCTCTCCCCTATTCCGTCGCTGGGAGTTAAATTATCAATGGCGACGACCCCGCAAATTTTCCCCCAGACCCACCCTCATCCCTCACCTTCTCTCCACCCCCTCACCCTATTTCCCGCATCTGCTCATCCCGGTTAAAAAAAATGAGTGGGGAGTTTGGGGATGGGAGGCACTTCTAGAAGATTCCCTTCTCCCCACACCCGGTTTCTTCAGCGGGGACGTAGTAAGGTGGGGAACTGAAATAGTGGCGGTCCGTGAGAGGAGGAATCTGGCATTCTCACCCCCGTGCCTCTCTCTAGTTTTATTCTAGTGTTTTTTTTTAAATCCGCTGAAACTCGCAAGACTAATATTCTCCACCATTTGACCCGAGGGGTACTTAGTCAAATGGCGGCTTATCTTCACTCTCGACCCTCTGTACTCCTCTCCCACTTCGGCTCATAATAACCGTTATATTCGCTGTTCTCGTTCCTCGTGGTGGTGGGCCGATCCTCACGCCAGGCCGAGAGAGAGAGAGAGAGTG
Source organism: Platycnemis pennipes (assembly GCA_933228895.1). Taxonomy (NCBI): domain Eukaryota; kingdom Metazoa; phylum Arthropoda; class Insecta; order Odonata; family Platycnemididae; genus Platycnemis; species Platycnemis pennipes. Next base: position 106,113,263 of record OW121854.1, on the reverse strand, counting down.
TGGGCTCTTAATCGCGGTCGGACGATTTCCTTTTGCTCCATGCTTGAATGGCGCCCCGTGCGACTCGGGCCAAGTCGTTTCTTTCGCTATCAGCCCATCCTCGGCGCATTGGCAGCGGGGAGACTGTTCCCTTCGAGAGAAGTGCTATAAATTGCGAAGATGTATTTTCGCGGGCGTACCCGAGGCATAAGTCATGCATGCGTGAAGGGTTTTAATGGCGCTTACTCATTCTTGAGAAGAATTTGCTTCCTCAGTAAAAGTTTTGAGGACGCAGGTTCTTCCTAATTCTAGATTAATTGAATTTTTTTTTATAGTACCAATAGTAATAGTAGTCTGGAGTTTAACGTACTCCAAGGGGTAGGGTTAAATCACATCATTTAGCCTAATATCATAGATAATATGGTAAACAAGACCACAATCCTTTTAATCACCATATTAATTTTTGGTTATAGGTACTTTTGAATTCATTCATTCGCTTAATTGGTAGGGCATTCCTTTAATCCATCATAGAAATATTATAAACTGTGTTAAACTCCGGCTAATTTATGTTTAAAATAAGGTGGCGAGCTTTGTTCTCCGCTTAAAGATAACGTTTATTTACGTAACTGTGTCCGGCGAGACGTAGTGGAATGATGTCACAATGAAAAAACACAAGATATAGCACTTATTACACAGTTTTATAGTGGTGGTACTACGCGTTTCAACCGTTAAGCCATCATCAGGTACAAAAAGATTCGGTCAAGAAAGCGGTATATATACACAACTCGAAGGTGACTGGGGAGGGAAATGTTTGGCGACGGGAGGGAGGTGATAGGTGGGGGGGAGGAGGGAAGAGGGGGGGGCACTGGTGGCAAGTCAATGTGTGGTTTAGGGAATGGAATGGTTAGGAGTGGGGACACAACACACCACTCCCTGTCGGACCCGGAGATACTCCATTTGGAGAGGAAAGACCGGAGAATGGACGCTCTAGAACAATTTGAAATTGTTCAGCAAGGGGAGGAGTACCTCATGAATGATGTGCTGTTTAAATCCCTCTCCCAACTCCTAGCCATTCCATTCCCTAAACCACGCATTCACTCGCCACCAGTGTCCCCCCTCTCACCTCCCCCCCACCTAACGCCTCCCTCCCATCTCCCAACACTTCCGTCCCCAGCCCCTTGACCGAATATTTTTGTACCTGATGATGGCTTAACGGCTGAAACGCGTAGTACCACCATGAAAAATGTGTAATAAGTGTTATTTCCTTTGTTTTTTTATAATGTCTCTTGCGAAATAGTAAAAATATATATCCTCTACACTGTAAAAAGTTGATCTGATTTTCAGTGCGATCTGAATTTAAGCGCTGTCTGGTTGTAAGGCAGGAACACGGATTCAAGGTGCGGAAGAGGCAGGAACATGGATGGTTGGTACAGGAGCAGTTAAGCAGGAAGCAGAGGAAGCAGGATTCTGGATGGTCTGATTTTCAGTCGTTTACCTGCCTTATTTTTAGACAAGATATTACTGCTGAAATTCAACATACCCTGTCTTAAAATTGTTGCATCTGAAATTCAGATCGCTATTGTACCTTAAAATCAGATCTATTTTTTACAGTGTAGTTTAATAAGAAACTATCTACGAAAAATACCTAGTTAATATTTCCTAATATTTTCCAAGATTGATTTGCTTTGCAAATATACTGTCAAATAATTGAGATTAATAAATAAGTTGTGTTCAACCCGGAGGTTGGTCTTTGATAGGTGAGAGTAGAGCTGGCAACCACTGGCGTGTGAAATTCACACTTTTAGGGTAGGGGGCTAGTTCCTTTCCATGGGCCACCTGCGATTTCCTACGAAGTTGTGACACTCAGAAAATCGAATCTTTAGATGGGGGTGTCCAGAAAGGCTATTGCCCGGGATTTGAACCTGTGACCCTCCGGTCAGTAGCTAAGTGCTCTACCCACTAGGCAACCACGGCCCCACTTCATTCAGTTTATTTCAATTTTATTGCATTGTATGAGTTATTAAATACTTTATTCACTCACAGTTTGTCATTATCAATAAAATTTCAAGAGGCAAAATTATATTGCAAATAATAGGATGAATCCTTCATGGGTTTCTCTCCTTGTGATGATGTTGAATGAGATCGACTTTATGCTGACCATGTCTACTGTCACCTTTAAGGTGAAAATAAAATAGCCCGAAAACTATCGTGCATTTATGCATTGTCCATTTGGCCAAGTGAGTTGCGATTGGTCAGCACTTTCTCAATCCCTTTTTATTATTCGCAGTGCTTGTTTCCACGAGTTACCCACCTACAGAATTACTTCCGTTTCATTTATTGTTTCATTTATAAATGGATATCAGCAATTATTTATGAATTCACTCAAGACTTACTCACTCTGACTGTCCTTTGCTTTGGGAAGAGTAAGATAGGATACTATCCAGAAAACATCAACTAAAATATTCGCAGGAAATACTTGAAATATTTCAGAACTTAAAATATTATCCGTAACATGGATATTATTCTCAGTTTACAAAGTTTTGTTATAATTATGCCTCAAATAATCTTCTTTATCTGCATTATGCGGTGACGAATTTTAAATAATGACCCAACATTTCATGTACTTGTGAGTTGACTTTGTGGTCGTCGTATAGTTGTGGAACTTTATGCTACGCGACACGATCTTCATGGCCATGAAGCAGGGAGATGACTGTATCATATCAATTATAAAATAAATAAACTTCCAAGATGGTGGCGGATTTGACCCAACGCCATTCGCGTGGAAGAGGGAGGGAAAGCGCTAACCCGTGATCTTCGAAATCCCTGGTGACTTCTTGAGCTGAAAAACTAATTTCAAGTGAATCACGTTTCCTTCATTAAAGCAGCCTCCGACTTCCCCGGGCCTCACTCCCGTCCCATTTCGAGGTGGATCTCAGGAGAGGGTAATATTTCAAAAGTGCTTTTCCTCCTGAAATCCTTACTGCTTCCCAGTGCCTGCACTTACTCTCTCTCTCTCTCTCTCTCTCCCTCCTTTCATACTGTACTCAACTTCTTCCCCATTCGCCAACGCTCGCAAATACCCCATCTCCTCCGATAGAAGAGATGGGAGGAATCCACACCGAAATCATCGCCCGGTGCCCTGCTGGTCGGATTAAGCCGCCGTAATTCGTCCGATGGTGGCCCACTCATCAGTCTCAAGCCGAGGACGTTAGCTTCTTCCAATCCTCAAACATCCTCCATGAATTCACTCCCATCAGTAATCACCCACTGCGTTTCCACCAACGTGAATGCTACTCTTCTCCGGATCGCTCAAGCTTGAAAATACGGTTTTCAAATATCTCGCTTTAACTAAGAGGTGAACCAACAAATATTTTACCAAGCCATGCTTATGATATTATATGCCAAACTAATGGGTATCCGTATTTAAGAATATGAATTCATTTTGGCAGAAGGACAATTGTCTGCTGAAACGCTGTCAAATGCAATCAATGTCAATGCCAGTGAGGTTTTAACATCATTCTGAAATGCTAAAAATGGATTCAATATTCTTGTGTTCCCAATCAACTGCTAATTCAAACTCTCTGCAGAATTTTAGAGACATAGCAGGTATGATTCTGGGCTCTAATTGCCATTGTATTTTCTATTAATTTCCTTTATGTTGTCCTAATCAGGGTCACACTTTTCTCCTTTATACTTCATATTAACTTATTAACGCTGGTATCAATTTCTCCAAATATATCAATGAAAAAATGTGACATAGCTTAGTTCGGCCTCAGAAACACGAGAAAATGTTTTGAAAATTCTACCAAATGCTAATCTGGCATTATTTCACTGTGCCATATGATGACTCTGGGCGCTTGTAACACTGTAGATGAAAATTTTTAAATCATCTTTCACAACCTCCAATACATGTTTATACTAGAGTTAACTAGTTTATTATAAACAGAGAGGCATTTAAATAATTTAACACATAAAATGCATTTTTATTTACGTATTTTCATTGAAATAAACAAATATTTAAGACAATATTTGGTCAAATTGTTTATATTTTAGAGTAAAAATGCAAAAAAACAATCAACGCAAAACCCTACTTAGCTTTTTGGCATATAATTCTCACATAAGATTGGCACTTACCCTTATCAAATCTCTTTGTCTTAGGGAAAATACGTATCTATAGTTGTTTACTGCCAGTTTGTTTCATACCTGGCAATTAAGGGGATCAGATATCTTTTCAGCGTCAATTTCTCAGCACCATCGTCGGAATTTAAAAATGATTTTTCCAACAGATAGGAAATCGACAACTGGAGTTCTTGGAGCATTCTTCGCTCTGAACTGTGCAACGAGAATCAGAAGTCTGCGCATGACTGATTGCCTGTCCACCTCTTGTTCGACCACTCCCACCTTTGTTCTCACTCCTACGGTGTTCCACCACAGCAAGCCGCGATGCAGTCAATGTAGACAGGAGGAGGAGAAGATAGGGGGAAAAGGAGTGGAAATAAGGAGGTGCGGCATGCATAGAATGATAAGCATGCATTTAAAATAATCCTCTATGACGTTTGTAGTGATTTATAGCTCTTGGGAGTAGTAATCATATTCAATGGAGCTATCTCCATGGCGGAGTCGATTTGGCGCCTTTTGGGCCTTCTAGGGGAATCTTAGATTTATTTAGGCACATTGAAACTTAGGGGTATTAAATTTTTACATAATGTATAATAGCAATTAGGAAAAACTCACGAGCGGAACAGCTTGGACAATGCAGCAAAAAGTAGCATGTATTTCTGGGCGGAACAGCCAAAATGACCCCTAGGGCGTTCTTTTTTTTACGTACTTGAATAATATTCCAAGCTTGCTCTATTGGGTTAACTGGTTGTATTTTTCAAGATGGTATGGAATTTGGTATTATTCCTTTTCCTTTAGTTCATCTATTTAAGTCCTATTCTCCTGTTTTTGTGTCGGCTAAATTTTATTCATATAGTTTTTTACCTACCTTAGGATTGAAATGTAATGTAAAACATCGATAAGATATTCTATATACTCCAGTAAAATTGCTATTGATTTCTGAGCTGTAGTTTTTCTGAATTTCTTACATGTAGTGATGTGTCTATCTGACTTTCTTTGATTGATGGAACAGCTCTTTGGAACTTTTAACACATACTGTTCAATTTCGATAATTTTCTTCCATTTATTGATGCACAATAATTTAAGGCACTTATAGAAATTGGCTTTAATTCAAGCTAATCACCGAATTTTTTCATTTATTTTCAGGTAAGTTCAGCCAGAAGTACTTATACAAGGTCATTTCCTGTGACCTGAGGAGAAGAGGCTGTTACGTGAGTGGGAATCAACATTGGTTTTCTATTTATGCATTATTATTCTCATTTGGAGCTTGAATCAAAAAGTCACCGAAGTCACCAAGTAGGTACCTCAATAAGCCTCATCAAGTTTAAAGTTGAATGGAACGTCTACCTTTATTTCTATCATTCGTGGTGGCTAAAGCCAAGGCCGCCTGCCAAATGTTAGTTGGTATATGAGTTCGAGTGCTCCGGAGAAGAGTTAGCTGAAGTTGAGTTTGGGTATCTGCGTCCCCTTCTCTTATTATATGCCTCCCTCCCCTGGTGCAAGAATATGAAAGGCAGGAGATGGGCCATGCCCTAGGCATTTACAGAGCAGTCACTGAGCATTCCATGACGATTTATGCAGAGGTGAAACATACGTTAGACGTTGCAGCTCTAATCTCAGAGCAACCCGCTGGAGGATGATGACAGGAGGAAACCAACGGGCGGAGGAATTTTTACTACACGATTGCACCAAGGAAGGGGCTTTTTGGGGCAGTTTAAGTACCATGATCCGGATATTCAAGGCCCTTAATAAGCATAGAGGCTGTTGAGCCAGCGTTCGCTGCCACTCCTCCTCAGAAACGGGAGGTTCCGAACCTTTGGAACGCGACCTCATCTATTTTCACCAACCGCAACCGGAGGCATCACGACGATTATAGAACACGTTAGACTGCCTTTAATGCAATCCAAATTCATGTAAAAACTCCCACTTTTGTCTTAAAACACCGCGAGAACGCATTGAGTTTCCTCCCTCTCAAAGCGGCAACGCCACGCGGTGTCTTTCCTGCAAAAAATTCTACCTCAATTAATTGGTGGATTAACGTGAGCCATCCCGGGACGGACTCAATTGCCTACCGCTAAATAGACATTGTCTGCTTACGAGACGGTCGTTCGTTCCAAAGCCTGTAAAGTAATATTAATTGTGCCGAGGGATCGGATGTGACCTATTGTTTTGATCTTAATAGGAATTTTGCATTTGATGACTTTGACTACTTTTAATTCAGTTAGTATCCTTTTGTTCCTTGTCGCATTTCACTGTCATCATTAGCACCCATTCCATCATTCATACGCATCGGCGTTTGTTTCTTATGTGATTACTTGCATATTCTTTTGATCTTTAATATATGTGAGTCTATTGTGAATCAAGATTGGTTTTTCTTCTGCTGTGCCACTGGCCAAAAAGATTCCTTCCCCAAAACCCATCCCTACGGATTCACCGTCAACTTGCCCTCGCCTACAAGTGAACAAAGGAACTGAATGCCATCGGGGACTCCCAGAATAATTGGCCCCTTTTATATGGGTCGATCCTGCAATTTTTTTTCTTGGGGACGGCTCACCACGGTTCTCATATGGGCGAACGATCGGAACCGTTGCAATACCATAGTTATGTACTCATATAAAAATATTAATTTGAAGGCGTGCAGCTAATATTTTATCTCATTATTACGGAACCAAATATTTGTTAGTTTTCGCGCTTGGCAATTTGTCCCTTTAGACCTGGTATGGTCACAGTTAATCAAGAATTCGGTGGGGCTGCCGAGAAAGTCAGAAGTTTTCGGAGTAGGTAAAATTTTGAGGAGTTACATGAGAGTTTTATTTGGCTTTCCAGTCTTTTCCCTCGGTGACTGTTTCATAACTCACATGTATTTGACATTACTACACCAAGGTCATTCATTCGAAAGGGCAGAAATGTATTAAAACTGGGATGCCATGTCAAGGGCAGAGTAAGGTTTGAAGGTTAAATAGAAGAGGAAATGTCAGGAGCCCGTGGGAAAGCTCCTTTACTTCAGCAAGTTATACTCCTATTTACGTTTTATCTCTGGAAACCATGCCTTAACCGTTTCAACTTTTGTTTTCATATGCCTTTTTAGGCAAAAGTTTCGCAATATTTCAAGGCGCCCTCATGTCATTGTCTATCTGCTAGGTAGCAGCTCAGCCATCATATTGAAGGAGATATTTGGTAATGGTTATCAGTAGGTTTCTATACGTAAGCGTTGTTTTTCACGTTTATTTACTTTACCATGACTTGCAATGTCGATGCAATTTGAATGAATTCGGAAAATGTCCTGGAAATTAATCGTGCCATAATGTTTTATCCGGAGTAGTTTATATATTTTAAGTCAAGGTTTATTTTATAATTCCAATACGAACTATGGTACTTCATTGTATAAATGTCATTAAAATTACTGAATCATCTGGCAAAATAAACTTCGCAAAATGTTATATTTGACATTTCCATGGTTCTAAATGTAATTAAAATATTTACTCAATGCAGCGAGTATGGAATTTTAAGTATAAAAAACATTGCATTATATTGATTTCAATTTTTAAATCATGTTTAACATTATGGTATTATCTTAATATTGCTTTTGCCTTACTATTAATATTAATTACTATTAAGTCTAGTGGTTATAAATTCTAGTCGGATTAAAATCTGCATCCAAGTTCGTCGAGTCTTCCGCCGTGTAAGGGGCTTTAATTCCACCAATGTTTCGAAGGTGGACTCAGTTATAATTTTCGGAACAATATATAAAGAGAGTCGTCCTTCGGATTGACAGATTTGAAGACCCTAAAATTTTGGAACACTCGAAAAACCTACAAAAAGATTAGTTACTGTTGTCACTGAGCTAAATTCTATCAATAACTGATAAGGATTTAGATTTGTAAAATTCCTGGGAATAAAACCAAAGCACTTATATTGTATACTATTTCAAAGCTACAACTTGCTCATCATCTCAAGTTTTCACATTAGGGCATATGCTGCTAATATGTTCTTCATACTTCCTCTGATCTAAAGTAATTTCTTGAAGTAGAAGTACAGTTATATGTTGATGCAGGGGTAGGAAAATTAATTACTCTGTGCTGACCTGTTTTATTATAGTATCAACCTTTGAGATGATTAAAATTAAAGATTCAAATGGAAATATTTCCTTTCCCACACAGTCTCTTATGTATTTCGCTTTGATTTTAATTTGAACTCTGTATATATTTGCGCTGAAAACTCTCTTGTTTCAAAATGCTCTCATCCCTCTTGCGTATGATCATTTAGCGTAAGATATTTTCTATTACTTTCATTATACAAATGAGACGAACGATTTACTATTTTTCGTCTAACGATTATATAAATACATGCACATAGTACTATGTATGAATGGATAAGCGGCATTTTATAGAGTAATAGAATAGTTAATCCATTCATATATTTTGTGCCAATTTTTATTTGGCTATGGGCTTCAGAGTTTCGTAAGTACCATCCTCTTTATTTTTCTTGACCAACCACCATTCCTATTGGCGTAGATTTTACTTTTATAGGGTGAGAATTTTCCCGTTTGTGTATAAGCTGAAGGTTTTTCATGCCATTAACCAAAACTAAGCCATGTCATGTACTTTCTGGTGAGGCTGGCTTTTTCCCGAGCCCCTTTCATTGATGGGCTGCTGAGATGGTGTCCTTATGAACCCTGTAGAACGCTCGACGATAACGGGCCAGGAACGTTCACGCCCTATAGATTCGCGTTCTCAGATTCGATGGGGAACAATTTGCACGGCAACTCTCCATCACTGGGACGTAAAAAAATGAAGTTTAGCGACCGCGCCATTATTTTTCCGCCATTCGTGATAGTTCGGAGTAATTTTATCTCGGCAACGACCGCTTTGCTCTTAAACTTTCTGAAAAGGCTGAAATCTCGTGGCGTGAGTTCGTTGCTCCACACTCCTTGGAACAATGCACGTGGTTCGGGAATAATTAAGGGCCATTAATTATCCTCCGCTAAGGGGTTCGTGCTCTATAATGTAACGAAGGACTTGTTGCTGATGAATTGCTCACTACCATAGGTTGTATAAGGCTATAATTCGTCTCCCTTATCACTTATCTATGTTTCTAATAACCGAACCCACAGCGGCCGGTGTAACTGCTGCTGTTACCAAATAGTTATATGTAGAAAGGAATTATTTGACCCTCTCCGTTTTTTCTGATGATATTGGCTCCGACCAGCCCATATCATGAACGATTATCTTGTGAACGTGAAAGCTTTTTCAAAATGAGGTGAAAGAGATGGAGTGTTTCCGGATAGAATACGTCAATCTTGGTGACTGTGTTGATGTGGTGGATGTTTTACTGCATCCTCATCCCGATGCACCATATTTAATTTCCATGTCGGTTGAGATTTTGTGGCATGCCGTTGGCCACTATGTAAATAAAACATGAACTCGGGACTCAAGTCGTCGTATGGGAATTTGATGTGTGTATCCATAGTTTTATTTACATTTTAATATGTTATTTCCGGCGTCGAGTTGTCCTCCACTCCCAAAAACTTTTGCTTATATGCAATTGCGAAAAAATCGTAAATGATGGAAATTACTGAATCAAACGGCCGCCTTTAATGGCTAAGCAGGTTGATATACCACAACAAGAAGAGAAAGAAGGATGATTGAGAGTTTATGAAACACAGCCGTATATCTTGTAAAAACTGGCTATGATTTTTTTACCTTATTACAGCAATCATTTATTTTAGGCCGTATCATGGACGTAATTCCATATTAATATAAATTATACGCCGTAAATTATTATTATAGCGAAAGATACTATAGGCTGAGGTGGAGGATATCGAATTCCTGTTTTGAGCTATCCATTATCATTGTTTTAATTCACGTAGCCATCGATGCATCTTGCTTTTTGCCATCACTGTTTTGATTATTTCAAGTCATTATCCCCAGAAAGCAAATGAGTCCCTGTGGTGTACAAAAGAAAGACCATATCTCCGAAAAGGGAAAGTAATAATCGATCCTTTATGCTTGTTTTACTTACCTATTGCCCTTTTGAAGCCTGTTGTAAAACGGGAAATAATTTATTTTTAAAAGCCGTTGTAGTTTTCTCTTAAACAAGCGTCTTTCCTGGATAAAGGGTTTCAGCCGTATCCGTCTGGCACTTATATTGGGCGTCAGGACAAAATGCATCAACGTTAAGGAGCATAAACCTTCATTGAAGTTATTCATCATTAAGGTTTTCTGTTAACCATATTTATCTGTCTCTGAAGTGCCTAAATCAGATTTAAGAGCCAGCTTAAGTGATGAATCGTGATGTGACAAGAGATGGCACGGAGGAAAATCATCCATGCAGTATTCATGAGCGTAAATTCCACAGTCCGAAGGGAGCACCCATTAATCGACGTGCTGAAACAGACGCGCACGTATTCTGACCATCAAAGTCCAAACACCGCCCTCCCCGTTCCCAAAGGAGCATCCGCCCTCGCATTATCAAATAATAAACTCCTCCCCCCCCCCCCCCGCAGTATTCCTCTTTCACCTCCGCCTACATTTCCCTCTCTCTTCCAGACTTCCCTCCTTTCTCGAAACGGTCAGAGGAAGACTTTAATATAGACGCATAACTCTTGATTCTCCCCGGCGCGTAACCTTCTTTGTCCTTCCCTTCCCACTCTCCAAGCACATATAAACCCTTTTTCACTCTCTCTCTCTCACTCTTGCACCCTGCCCCTACTCCTCTCTTTCTTCTCATATACTTTTGGCCCCAAGGCCTCCTTGCTTGATTCCCCTTTTCTCTTCTCCCAAACCTCCTTCCTCTCACTAACTTCTCTCTCTCTCACCCCTCGGTGAATACTTGTACCCTTCGCCCCCCTCTTCAGACCTAGCTTCCCACTCGCCCCACATCGCCGCCTCTGCCTCAATTTCTCCCATCCCTTAGGTACTAACCTCATTCGGAGTCGACACGTCTCTTCCCCCTCCCTGCTTTGCCACTGGGGCAAAAGGGGTGGAGGGGACGGAAGACTTAATGAACCCAGAGGGAGAGGGGTGGAAAGAGAGAGAAAGAGAAGGAGACAGAGGAAGGTGAAGAGTAGAGAGCTCGCTGGCTCTATTTGAGATAGGTGGGAGCGGGGTGAAGAGGGGTTGACTTGGACAGGGTAAAGGGGGTAAAGGAATGGAGCATCGAGGGAGGGTGGACGTTTTATTGGAAGGGTGAGGAGGCCCTGGTTTAAGGGGAGGGAAGGGGTAGTTAGTGCGGTAACGGACCGCCCCCTTTTCTCCCTCCCTCTCCCATTCTCTCCCTTTCTTTCCCTCATAGGGTGGCTGGAAGGGAGTGGGTGAGTACTGCAAAAGGGCCAAAGTGTAAAGGATGGAGAGGGTGTGATATGGGGCGGAGTGTGAGGAGGTGTTGTTTTGCGGGGGTGGTGCAGGGTTTGGTGGGCAGGGGGGGGGTATGTGGCCTGTAGGAGAGTTTAAAGGGACGGAGTGAAGACCAAGGATTACGCCGAGAAATGGGGGAAGTCATTAATTAAAGGACTTTATAAATAAGACGCTCCGCCCCTTGCCATAGCGCACGGAATGCCTTTCATTCATCTCCGAGCCAGAGGGAGAGAGAGGGAGGCTTCATTGCTTTCTCCTTCTCTTTTTTCTCGGCTCTCGGTTTCTTTGTTCCCATCTCCTGGTTCCACCCTCGCTCTCCAACTCTCTCATTGTTTCCTCAACTTCCCCGTATTTCCGTTATATCCACTTCGTTAATTTGCTGGTTTAGTAGTTTCCGTTATCCACTCAATTACTGTTTGATTCCCTGGTTTTCCGATGCCTTTTTCAAAGTCTTGTCATTATTTTCAGCCATCAGTGTCTAATTTTAAAACTGTTATCACAGACTTTTGAAACTTTTGGACGCATTCATGCTTGATATAGTTTCTTGATGTTACAATGAAATGGGAGTACTTTTATTTTCCCCGTCATTGCCTGTTTAAATTAGGCAACCTAATGAGCTTATCAGTTCTAATTGAGATTTCCTTGTGATTTCCCTTTATAATTCCAATTCCGCGCAGAGAAGATAATATAATTCCCTTTTTACAATTATGTTTTGAAAACATCAATTGCCACCTTAAGTTTTCTAGGATAATATTTCAAAGAAATGCCTGTTCGCATAAGTCTATGAAGAATCCTATCGTGCATCAAGCCATATTTTTATTGGTTTAGTATTATGTAGAAAAAGTTTAAAAGCCGCCAGTTTGCTCAAAATTTATTTCCCAGCGGATCAACGTCTTTATCGTGCCGAATGACATATAAATAAAAGGCTAAATAGAGGCATCAGCGCTGTCATATTTATCTTTTTGCATCTTTTATACCATTTTTTTAAATTTAATATCTTGAAGATCGCCATTTGTGAATGAGAAATTATAGGATCTATCCTCGTGCATCTTGAAGCCTATTTCCCGAGTGTCATCCTTTATGAAATTCTTATAGCGAATGAGACCTAGCTCCGATAGATTCTCGTAATAGTTGTGTTTAGGATAAGAATTCCTTCGTATAATGGTGACCATTACTTTGGCCCGGCAAGCCAGTAAGAGTTTGTTGCCATTTGTAGCAAACATTTTCCCTCTGTTTGTTATCAAAAAAGGCCTTTTTATAGTTGATCATTTTATTGCAGTTTAATATTATTTTACTGACTGCGTTGCGTATTTGTGTCTGTATTTAACTGAATTTCTAGGAGCTATAGTGGTTTCATTCTCGTTGGGAAATTCCTTCGAGAATTGCAATCAGTTGGTTATTTTTTCATACAATGTGAGAGAAAGATTGATGCAGATGTTTGTGTTATACTGACACACTTATTTACTAGCTGATCACAAGTGCGTATTACAGATATCCTTGTACTTTGGAGGATTGATGTATTTAGTGCTGACATTCTGCTTTATTACTGTCAGTTCTTAAAATTGATGGAACTGTTTCAAGTCTTATTATGAAGGGTATATTTTATTTTATTTTAAATTATATAAGTTTGTGTATTTCCAGCATATCCATTTTGGAAAAAATAAATGCCATTGTGTTTTAAAGTATTCAAATTGAATATGTTCGTCTACGTGCTTGTCTTTATATAATCCATTGAAACAAGTTTGCTTCTTATATTGTTCAATTATAGCCTTGAACGAAATAACCGCCTTGTTTTCAAAACGATTAATTTCGCAATCCGAGGTTTTCTATCACTTTACTGAATCATTCCAATCTATTTTATATACTTGCCATTCTGTCTCTGAGCAATTAATTAATGGAATGCCCATCCTTTAACTTTTCCCCATTAAATATCTTATATTTAGAGTAACTCTCCACTCCTCAATTTTTTTGCCTTGTATTTCTCATAAACGTAGATAGATTTATATAGGACGATTTCCGTTATTAATATCTTCATCATATTCCTCTTCTTCCTAAGAAAACCTAAATTGAGGGATCGGGTTGGTGTGGTGGCTAGAGTACTGGCCTCCCATCTTGAGAGCTCGGGTTAGATTCCCGGCAGTGGCGGATTTTTCATTGGAAAACCGGTCCCCACTTGAGTGCCTAGTGGAGGGCATTTCAAGTTCAGTACTCCGTCAGTCGGGTGGGACGTTAAGCCGTGTTCCCCTTCGCGCCTTTCGTTAAGAGTAGGCTAATGCCGGGTTTCTCTCCACTCTTCTTCCGTTCCCTGAGGACTCCTACCATTACCCAAATACCCACCTATCTTAAATGGCTCAAATTTCCTCAGCTGCCGGTCGCCTTCCCTGAATAACCATAATCAATCAAAACTTGTTTTTTTTATTATTATGTTTTATATTTAGGTCTATTATTACTTAACATGCTTTATGGTGTAGAAGTGTGAAGCGGAAATAGATCTAAGAAACTCATATTACTCAGTTATGGTAATATGATATAATGATTGAATATACCAATTAAATATCACATATTAAATATAAGTAGTATTCATTTTCGTGATAAAATGGACTACCATTAGTTAGGTATCATGTAGAATTCAAAGGCACTGAAAAGAGGGCTTAGAAAATCTATCGTCAGAATTAATCTGCTGTCAGGCATCAAATTGTCCTCGGTCTGAATTAGTAGAGCAGTCTTTACAAGATTGCATGCATCTCTTCTTTACCAGTCTTAAAATATTCTTTTAGTTAATCAGAAGCTATGACATGAGTGCGAGGAAACGCGTTTCTTGTTTGTTCAGAGAAAATCAAAGAGAAGCAGATTGAGTGGTGAGTCATGTGGGCAAATATAACGTTCGAAATATTTTCTCGGGACATATGTCTCCGGAGAATACCAAGCACACATTTTTCCTTCGGGATTTTTTTTACTTTTCCCTTTATTAACTGCGTTAGCTGTATTCATCCAAGTGACTTATACTGCATAGCTTTTTTTCTGAGTTCATGGAAATTTAGTGTATGACTCAAATCCGGAAATCATGTAAATTTAAGGTCTCCAAGATGATTCAAACTAGAAAATGAATGCATAAATGAATTGGTCATAATCTTTAGCCTAAATTCTATTATTGGAGTGACGCAGCTCTCAGCTAATCTAATCATAGTTACGTATTTCTTTTCTTCCACATCTTTCATCACTTGTTCTATGAATTTCAAATGAGGCCTTCCTTTGCCATTCTTTCTGTTTACTTCTTCTTTGATGACAGTATTCTACGGGCCATCATGTCTTATGATTTGGACGAAGAAGATTTTTCTTCACCCCCACTCTTCTTCGGACTTCCTTGTTACTCACTCGGTTGGTCCATTTAAACTTCGTCATTCTTCTGCACCACCACGTTTCAAATGCTCCCACTCTTCTCTTCTCTGCAGCTGTCAGCGTCCATAGCAAACTGTCATAAAAAACATGCTCCAGGTGCAATTTCACATCAAATGTTTCTGTACTCCCACGCTTGTTTCTCACTATGAGTAAATTCTTAGTTTGTAAATTGATCATAAAATTGAATTGAATAAGGCGATAGTTGCGATGGATAGAATAGATAGAAGGCGATATAAATTAACGTAGTGAAAGAGAAACTTAACACTTATTATTCACACTTTTATTTGAGACACCCTACCGGTTTTGACACTCCCCTATCATTGTCAAGGGTTCTGATAAGTACACGGAGGCAAGCCCTTAAATATTCTCCAAGAGGGATAAACTGCAGGAGTGGGAAGGTTAGATGGTTTTGGTTACCTACTGGTTTTGACACTCCCGAGTCATTGTCAGGGTTTCTGATATGTGTACGGTGGCTAGCCCTTGTATTGAGAAAGTCATCCAAAGAATCAAAGGAAGAAAAGAGTTAGACAAGGTTGTGCACTGCTTTTCGTAATTTTTTTTTATTTGCTGCTGAAACACTTTATGTGAAATTGCATTATAATCCAAGAGAGATAAAATTCAGGAGTGGGAAGATTAGATGGTATGTGTTGAAGGTCAGGATGACGGGGAAATGATTTTTAAAGGTGGGACGGGAACATGGTACAATGGAGATAGATTGAAGGGTATATTTTTTATTTCATAATTTTGGTCCCAAAACATTGGAAGCAGATACAAACTCAAAATTTTCTAAGTAATCCAGCTTTGCACCTTTGTCAGAAACATTTAAAATATCTACTCTAAAATCAGACATGTGATAAAAACCAGATAAATGAGAAGCAAAGACTGACTTGTTTTATTCATGGTGACAACAAGTCAGTCTTTGCTTCTCATTTATCTGGTTTTAATCACATGTCTGATTTTAGAGTAGAGATTTTAAATGTTCATGACAAAGGTGCAAAGCTGGATTACTTAGAAAATTCCAAGGTTTCCAATGTTTTGGGGCTAAAATTATTAAATGTAATTGTACCCTTCAATCTATTTCCATTATACCATGTTCCCGTCCCACCTTTAGAAAGTATTTCCCCGTCATCCTGACCTTCAACCCATACCATCTAACGTTCCCACTCCTGCATTTTATCTCTCTTGGATTATAATGCAATTTCACATAAAGTGTTTCAGCAGCAATAAAAAAAAAATTACGAAAAGCAGTGCACAACCTTGTCTAACTCTTTTCTTCCTTTGATTCTTTGGATGACTTTCTCGATACAACGGCTAGCCACCGTACACATATCAGAAACCTTGACAATGACTCGGGAGTGTCAAAACCAGTAGGGTGTCTCAAATCAAACTGTGAAAAAATACAAAGTTAAGTTTCTCTTACACTATGTAGAGTGTTCTTTCCTCATGGGCTCTTCTAATGACTATTTCTTTCTTGCTTCGCCCATCGCTGGTTACTTGGCTTCCCAGGTAACACTGTTTTTTCACCTTCTCAAGTTTTTGTTTCCTTAGTGAAGATCCAGGTCTTCCGGGTTTTCCTCCGCGTTGGTCCATGATTCCTGGAACTGGATTCCTGTCCCAGGAATCATGGACCAACGAGGAGGAAAACCCGGAAGACCTGCATCTTCACTACAATCAACCCGCAGAAGCCTACAAAAGGATATTATTTCCTTAGTTTATCATTGATCTTTGCCTCTTCCTTCCTTATGATTAGTAATATATTATTCTTATTCTTATTGATCTTCAGCTGATACCTGGTCATTGTCCTATCCATGATTTTAGAATATTCTTCAAATCCTTCTTGTTCCGCTATAAATGCTATGTTATCGTCAAATCTCAACATGCTAATGTTGTCCCCATGGATATTCACTCTTGAAGCCTTCCTTTGATTCCTTAGATGAATTTCTCAATGTAAGCGTTAAAAATTACGAAAAGCAGTGCACAACCTTGTCTCACTCTTTTCATCATTTTTGGTTCTTCACAGCTGGTCCAGATTCAATCACATCTCCTTGGGATTCATATATGAAGTGGTACTGGCTTCATCTACATTTTTATATTTCTCTCTCGTAGCAGATGCAACAATGTATCGCAGAAAACGGCTCCATATGCTAAAATGACTAATACAGTAGAGCGCCGATTATCCGTGGTAATGGATTGGGGAGCCCAATCGGTTAATCGAAAGTGACGAATAATCCGGTCATGGTTTCTTCCAAGTAAATTTGACCTTGATTTCAGTGCCATACTCTCTTCAAATTTTGCTCCTACTCGATTGAAGTACTCGTTGTTTTCCTACAATTTAGTTTATAGACCAATAGTTCCGTACATTTATTTATCCAAAACATTTCGTCAACTATTTGTTTTATATCAATTTCTGTCGATTACATTCATGCAGATCCCTCAAGGCATAATTGAAGAATAAATAAAAGATGAGACGCAGCGAAGAATACCAAAGGATAAAAGCACATGGACAAGACAAAAAAAGGTCCAGAAGATAGGGATTACCAGAATGTAACTAAACTAGCGATTAATATGGAAAAATAAATAGCTATAATGACTGAATCCTAGGGTTTAAAAACAATGATAATGTTGAAACACGGACAGAACAGAGAAATAACGGGCTCCTGACTCTTATGTTTGAATGTCACTGGTAGCTGGACGAAGTACTTGGTAAGCTCTATCCTTATCGACCGGTCCGACCATTGGGTTGAGATCTGTGGTCATATTTTGGACGTTTTTCCACTGAGAGAAGCGACATAAGTACTCCGGTTGGGAAGCCACATGATAGAATTTTGCGCAAAGAGATAAATTGCTCGGATCACGGAGACACGGAATCGTCACTTCAGCCCTCAAAAAATATTCATAAAGTTTTCACGTCCCGTCTCATCCCTGTGATCTCACCATCTCGACAACCTTCCTTTCGCACGATTTCAAGCTTTAACTGGACTCCTGCGAGGAGACGGTGCGATGAGCGAAAACACCCTTTGATCTCGCTCGCGGACTTCTCTCTTCCTCTCCGCACTCCATTCCTGTCAGTCCGCGGGGGTGGAGGACGGAGCCGAGTGGAAAAAAATGACCCGTCTCTCGGTGCGGGAAACAAAAGGTATAGACTCCAAAGGAAATGGAAGGAAGCGGGCTTTTTTTCCAGCGACTTCCACTCTCTCCGATATAAAAAATACTCGCACGGATCCTTTTTCTGTTTTCTTTGCTCACTTCTTGCTTTCTATCCCGGGGCGACCGGAGAGACGTCCTTGCGAAGGCTGGAAAAGAAAAGAAGACGTCTGCCCTAGCAAAAGAAGATGAGGGCTCAAGAAGGGATGAGAAAGTGAAAGCGCGTATTGGAAAGAGGATATATGGAAAGATGAATGAGCGAACGCTTCAGAGAGAGAACCTTTGTCCTTTGGTTGATATTTACATCGTCTAAAGCAACCTATCAGCATCCAGTTTTCTCAAGCGAGCGGTGATTGGAGCCTTTTATACGTACACTAGGTCTGTTTCTTTATCCATCAAATGTGCGTTCTCAAGGATTCGCTTTTTCTGAATATGAATCTTCTTTCTTCTTTGTGAGACCTGCCAGCTCCTAGTTGTATTTTAAAGTTTTTGGGTTAGGTAATTCTTTGAATGCATTGCCTTTTGTCAACACATGTACGGGTGAGCGCGTTCTAAAATATGCCTTGAATCGTATCGTAAATTCATTACGAATCTCTTTAGAGAGAGCAAGGTTCCATTGGACCAATAAATGTGACTTCGTTTTTGGCGTTATCCGGTCGTATACTTACTGATTAATCTTTATTGAATGGTCACGCTCAACAGATCTTTCCAGTGACTTACTGGTCAGACACCTTTGAGCTGTCAACGTTTCCGTCGCCTGAACTGGTACATCCAAGCTACGGTACATCACTCGCCGTTCACATGGCATTTTATTAAACGCACGAAAATGCTTGAAGGCTTGAATATTGAATGTTCAATAGGCTTGAATGTTCAATATTCCTATATTTACTCGACACCACCACAATAAATCCCTGGCAGAGTCTATTTCAAACAGAAAACTATAGACTAATTCATGGGCGCTTTCGAATTTTTATTGTATGGACAATTCATATTTAACCTAGTCATCGGTTCAAAATTCCCACTGGGTAATTAGAGTCTGGTCCAAGACATATTAACAGGTGATTGACATGGTGAGAATGAGAGCGTTCAGTAAATATTTTCCACCAGTTTCTATCTCCTGTTTCTAATCGCGAACAGTAATATGCAGTTTATCGTGTTTTGCACTAATACCAGGACTTTGAAGAAAATCGATATGAACACAATTGAAGATTTTTATTGAGTGTTGTGCGGTGAGTGAATAAAATAAAACATTTTTCCAAAAACGTTTAATAGAACTACACGGAATATTTGCTAGGCGAGGATATTTAGGTGGGGGGATTGAATCTGAAGGGAGAGTGATTTATACCTTCAATCAAAAGTTTAATGGATACAAATCTTAGAAAACATGTGCAATAAAACTTAGTTGAGTGGTTCTGAGAGACAAAAAATTGACGATGCAAATGCCGGATTCTCTCAACATGTTGACTTAAATGGACACGTGCCTTTATCCCGAGATCAAGTTTCGGCAAATGGATTCATTTTTTCAATGACACACTTGTATCTTCCTCAGCCCATTTTTGAAACATTTGAATATTTAATTCTTCATTCATTGGTCAGATTATCATTCATTAGAATGATTAGAATCATTTATCTAATCTAAAAGTAACTTGCAAGCCACCATATTGGTGTTTGGACGGGAAAAAACCATCACCGAGCATCATTTTGAATCAAATAAGAATTAAATTTACTCTCCGTACCATTCACGACATCCTTAACGCCTCTCATTAAGAATCGGTCCATGCTGCCTTAAATTATGCCCGCTCTATTCAATTACATGATAGCGATTGGTATCTAAGGAGATTTAGTAAAGATGACGGCTTTCCAGATACTCCACCGAGAAACGATCTGTCAGTACTTCAGCCGAATTTTCTTCATAAATCCAGAGAGTGAACCTGTGGAGTTCACAAGTAGACTTCACCAGCAGCTACGTCGGAAAATCATCCGAGCGAGGGGTTGTTACGCCATTTGCATGGGTATATTAGGTTTCAGTACCCACTATGGATATAAGCGCGGATTTAAATTTTCCCTTGAAGGACTGATCAATCCTATCCACCTCCCTTAACTGCCCTTACTTTTCGTAATAGCACGGTATAGGTTTGTGTTTCGTTGCCTCCCCGTGCATGCCACTGTCTGAAAAGGGACTAGCACAGTCTTAATTTTACGCGATCGTCCACAATAGCTGAAATGCATGTTCCCCACTCAGCTCCCACCCCACCTGCGAACAAGCTCTTGGAAGTCCCCCCCTCATTCATTGCCCCCAGAGGACCGACCCTTCAAGCCGTCAACTACCTCTGTCAACCCCCTCCCTTCGTTTCCTCGCCTTTTCTCCGGCCCCCGTATCTGCCCGGAAGTTGGCGAGAGTGGTGGCCGTGACAATTCTCTGACCAAACCCCGCGGCATGTGGGCTTGGTGGCAAGGGGAAGAAGGGAAAAGACTGGGGTTTTTCTAACCCTCTGTGAAGCTTTTGACCCCTTCAAAAGTCCTCTGAGGGGGAAGTTTTCAAGCCCTTCTCTCACCCGCTCTGAAGTCGTTTCCTAAAAATTTCCGTTCTCTTGTTCTCCTCCTCCTCTTCCTCGATTTTTTCAACTTTTCCTCACACCCCATCCTTTACTTGCGTTTATGTATCCCTACCGTCCAGCCTCATCTCATCTTTGCCCTCCTTGGTCCACCTCTCTCCTCCCTTCTTAAAATTCATCTCCCCGAACTCCGAGGTCGTCTTCCATATTCTTTCGCACTCCGGAAACTTCCCGATCCTCACTTTCTTCTCCTCCCGTGATCCCCTTCATCCCCCCCACCCCTAATTCCCATCCCTTCAATCCCTTTCCCGCCTTTTCCCCTCTCAAAAAATCCCCCCCCCTAACCTTTGCTCCCGCTGCTCTTACACCTCTAGCACGTAATACTCTTTTTTATGCGGATTAAAAACTTAGGCTTAAGAGCTTGTGGAGGTGCCAGACTATTCGGTCAACGAACTGAGTTTTTTATGGTTGCAGTGAAGTCCGGAGGGCGAAAGAGGTAGAATTCCTCTCACACTGCATGGATCGTCGAAGCGAATAGCAGGAGGATCTTTAAGAAGGATGACTTTCTTCCCACAAATCCTTCCCAAGTACCACCTGAACCGTGCACTTTCATATTACGGTTCAAATGGTGATCACAATTTAGTTTAGAAAGAAGTATTGAGAATTATTTGATAAATGAATGCCGTAGGTTGACATATTTGTAATTGGTGCTTAATTATCATTATCTTAATGATGACACAGGTTATGGCAAGTTCCTCAACGGTTTTTACCGCTTCTGTGCCCTACTTACTCCACATAATGTCTTGGTACCTAGAAATATTATTAGTGGAAAACAGTAGAACTATTTTTAGGAAATTTGCTGCTCAGAATCCCAATTCCTTCCGCTCCGCAGCCCTGCATTGCAAAAATGACCATCCCTTGGTTTTATGGTACACCTCTCTCAAAACATTCTGCTAGTTTGAGAATCTATCTATAATTTTCTCCCCTTGCCTACCAAGAAGAAGACTGCCGGATTTCCTTCTACACAAGTTACACTCTTCATAATTCCCACCAAACCGCCTTTTTAAACCTACGTTTATCTCTTTTCTCAGTGACCAAGTTTCGTAATTATGTAACTTCCAATCACGCAGTGTTTTAAACTGTTGACGACTAAATAATAGCTTTTTTAGTTACTAATAATATTTTTATGTCGTTCATGTTGTTACGAGGTGCATTAGGCTTTATGTAGTGTAGGAAATAAAAATACGAATTATTACTGTGTTACGTTTCTTGCTGTAAGATAAGGAAAACATAGCTAGAAAAAGTGCATGAGCTACAGTATCTAGGGAGCTCCGTAATCAGCGATGGGCGAGTTAAAAAGGAAATATTCAGTAAATAGCTCTGCCGGAGTGGGCACTATACCGTAAGAAGTATCTACGTACAGTTGGAAGTACACGTGTGTAAGTACATATGAGCATGCTTTTTTATGTCAGTGAGACATGGACGACAACAGTAGCAGAGAAATAAAGGTTGGAAGCATTCAAAATTATGAAGACAAAGTGGATTGACGGAGTGTCTGACGAAAAAGTGCTAAGAAGGCTAAGAGAGCTCTTCTGAAAACCTTAAAAGGAGGGAGAGACATCTTTATCAGCCACGACTTGCGACATGATGGCCTGATGAAGAAATTCATTGGGGACAAGTAATGTGAAAAAAATAGCGAATGAAGGCCTCAAAACAGATATATGAACAAGTAGTGAAGGATTTAAAGGAGGATTATGTGAATATAAAGAGGTTAGCTAATAGAACAATCGTATGTGGAGTTGCGTCAAACCAATCTGATCGTAAAACCAAGTATTCAATAATGATGACGGTGTTCTAAAACCATGCTCTATTTTCATTTAACTAATGTAACACCCTAATTTATTTGACGTAAAACATTATTGTTATCTTCTGTAGCATTTGTTGTAATTGGTAGACCTAAGTCGACAAAAGAATTTTAATTTTTTAGCTAAGAAAGCCTTCCAAATAAAGAAGAGTCTCTTGGTAAATAAAATATGAATATTGAGAATGATATGAAATTTCTGATAAGCTTTGTATGGAGTGTCCTAACATATGGATGTGAGACATGGACACTAAGAAAGAGTGAAACCACCAAACTTGAAAAGGCAGAAATGTGGTTTTGGAGGAGAGCATCAACAACTAGTGGGACCGATAGGAAAACAAATAAATAAGTGTCAAATCAAGTCCATACAGAAAGGAAACTGTTAAAGAAAGGCAAAGAAAGTTAAGCTTAT
Source organism: Platycnemis pennipes (assembly GCA_933228895.1). Lineage (NCBI taxonomy): Eukaryota > Metazoa > Arthropoda > Insecta > Odonata > Platycnemididae > Platycnemis > Platycnemis pennipes. The sequence continues at coordinate 106,090,439 of OW121854.1, read as the reverse complement.
TTGACACCTACAACGGCATGACACCTTAATACCAAATATTTTTGAAGGCAAAATTCTTGAATTCTTGGGAAAAAGCTGAGAGGCCAACCAAGAACTTCGTTTTTAAAAGTTATGGTTACGGAAACGGGATGGAGCGCGTATGCTGAAATGAAGAGAATGGCTGATGACAGACGGAGAGGGTCGTGACTGCGACAACAGATCTCTATCCCTTTAAATTTAAAAAAATCGGCAATTATTTTTTTTTTATCTGCTCTCAAGAAAAAATAATATATGCACCCTGTTTTGGAGTTTCTATTACTTCGGCCTGCTAAACAGTGTTTTAGTTAATCCCGTTCGTATTGGATGGGATGGCATCTATGTAATGTTCTCAAGCATGTCCAGCCCTTAAATGCATCAATGTTCGATTGGAAAGATAATTGGGAATCGAAGGGAGAGTGAAGAGGAAACAGGAATCAGCATCGGCGTGCTCTGATGCAAACGCGCCGAGGGGACAATTGTTTAACGGCCCATCAGACGGGCAGAGTTGTGAACCAGGAATGCTCTCTACGAGGAATGCAAGTAAGGGCGTCAGTGAAAGTTGAATCCAGTCCCTATGCTTGGGTAGTCTGTACTCTTGCTACTATAATTTGGGGGGATTAGTCGGGATAAAGCGATGTATTACATTTGAAACATGTCACCTACTCGCGCCAAAATGTGCAACGGTAAAACGGCTAAAATCCAGGCATCTCGGATTCGTATGCTTGCATTTCTCATGAATACTCTGCCTTTGAATTTGTCCTTTCCCCATCAAAATTCCCCGACCTCACTTTCACTCTGTTTTCCCTGTTTTTCCGTACTGCTCTCTCCTCGAGCACCATGCCTACGTGTTTTCCCTCACCCATCCCGGCAGCCAATCCGGCGCGTCCAATTCCACTCCTCCCTCAATTCCTCTCGCCTCAGCTCCCGAAATCGCCCTCCCTTTTCCAGTTTTCACCACCATCCCTCCATCTTTCCATCTCATCTCTTTATTCATCTTTGCTTAAACTCATTCCGCTCAGTTTGGTGGAGAAAATTGTCTCTGGCCCTTTTCCACCTTACCCTCTCCACCCGAGACTCGGAATTCCGTTCCCTTTGAGCTTGTCCCGAGGGGCCCCTCCTACTCTTCTCCTAGGACCCCTTTCCGCCCTTCCGCCAACCAGGCCTCGGTCCTATCCACTCGCTCACTCTGCCGTCCTTAAGCTCAAATTTACATCCGCGGTTACCCGTTCTCCATCCTTTTATGCAGGGTCACCCACCCTTGCCCGCGTCTCCTCTCGCTCACCCTTTTGACTCCGAGGTTGCCTCCTTCCAATTTTCTTTGACAGAGTAATATTAGCCGTCCTGTGGAAAATCCATCGTCCCCAAGTTATCAAGTTATCATTTTGGGATGTTAATGCGTTTCCGTGGGCAAGGTTTTTTTTAAATAAATGCTCCTGAATTTTTATGCCGCCCGAAAGAAAAGGGAAGTCGCTGGTGTTTGAGCAGTGTCGCTCGTAAGTGCCTGCGTGTTTCGCATTTCTCCGTCGTTTTCATTAAGTTTATCACTTGTAAATGGAAGAAGTGGAGCATGAAACATTGAATATTTTATTATTTTTATCAAAATGATACTCATATTTTCAGCCAAAGGACCAGAGATTCCCCATGCGCTCGGTTATGCTATCAATTTTCACAAATATTTTGGGTTTTACACCCCTAATTCAAAATGTTAAAATTTCCTTAGTTGAGCTTGATATTCTTGTCTCCCAATCAATTTTGCAATGAATGATTTTCATCATCTGCTTTTAACTTTACAGTTTTCGTCGTTTAAAAACGAGTAAATGTTTATGATAATATTTACTTGGATAATATTGTAGCCTGACTATCTATTGCCTCTGTTTTTGCACTTATCTTAGAATTTTAGTTTGCTGAACATATTTTTATACACAACACTCGTGGTTTTATAGCAATAGGAATGGGGTACATATCTTTTAAGATTTTAATTCTTTACGAAGTTCGAATGGCAAAAGAGCCTTAATATGATTTACTTTAGTTTCTTGACCACATCGATCAATTTATAAGTACCTGAAAACACTGAATTATCAACATCAAAATTATTTATTGACGTGAAATGCTATTCTACGCATTGATTTAGCTTAATTTAAATTATTAACTTCTATCTGCTTAGTTAGGCGTAGTGCACAAATAAAGTGCTATTTTGCTGTCTAACCACCCTGAATGTGTGGTACTTTTGATTTAGAATGACAATGACATGACAATACTAAAAATCTCTGAATAGTTTATTTGATAGAGCGTGGCGTGGAATTAATCAAGTTTTGTGTTGAACCAAGACTCAATTTAAGTGAAATAGCAAAAAACCGTGGCCAAACAAATTCTCAAACGTAGGCAAAAATAGAGTAGAAGAATGAAAAAAAAACTTTGAATAAATTCGGCATTCCTAAAGGGAACGAGAATAAAATATCATTTTACCATATGCACTGGACGAATACACCGAACTGAAACATATGATTTATGAAATGAAACTCCCATCGCTTTGGGAGAAGATTAATTGAACATTTTCCGTCACTTCTATGCTTTATTCAGTTTCTCCACTCATCTCCGTCTTTCTGTTCTTTCTTTCTTAGTTCTATCTTTCCAATATCATCTCCTTTCATTTTCTTCTAGGAAAGTTCTGTTGCTGTAATACCTCTCATGAAACTGAGGACGTAAATCATCCTCGAACATCGTCTTCTACTCTTGCTGCTTTTATTCATATTCAAGCATATCCACTCTTTTCGTGGTTTCTTTGCCTTCCTTCTTCCCAACTGTCCAAAAATGTTCATTGCTTGGGGACAGGCGGGTAAAAGAAAGTGAATAGTGGTTGTCAGAATATACAAGCGTGGGTCACAATGAAGCAACAAATCATTGCCAAAAGAGATCATGAATTACTTTTCTTGCTGATGGATTATGTTGTTTTCAAACTATTAATAATTAACCATAAGTACAGTGGTATAGATATTAAATTTATTTTGATCAAAAGTGGATTTTTTCATACCTTTCTCTCCTGGGATTCAACTTCTTTCGTACCTCACCTTCCTCCTTTAAATCCCCGTATCATTCTTTAAGATGGATTACCCCCTTAAATTTCGTAATGATCCGAAATATTTGGTGCAATGATCAGACAGATATTTGGAAAAATCTATTATTATATTTCAATTCCATTTTTAATAATCATGTGTACGACCATAAACATTTTAATATGGAGGAAATTAAATAGTATATTTCTGCATACATAATGCATGGCAGGACTCCCCTCCTCCCAGTCATAACTGCATCATATCGGTTGGCTTGCCCTCTCCTCCCACGTGGGCGTAATTTATGGACTCCCCTATGATATAAGAAGTTGTATTATTTGTCATGGCTTCAACTCCTAGAAATTCATTTTTGAAAATGCCTTACTCAGAGATATGGGACTAACAAATCAGTGGTGTACAGTTATTGGATTTTAAATTAGTGATTTCCGCTGTGCATTACCATTAACACAATGGTTTTTTGGCATTCCTAGGGTCATGAGGTTGAGTGTTGTCTTTAATATATGCGGTCGAATATTGCACAACCGGAGGAAAAAAATTCTAAAAGCGTCATTTCTGGGACTACATTTAAATATATTTTCCTATATTTTACAGGGTACATTGTATGGATTATAATGTTTAAGTCCGAGAATAAGATTAAGTTGAGAAATCCGATAAAAATATCTGAAAATGAATTATTTTGGACGCTTTTCAGACACAAATCTGTGAACCACCTGACTTAGGGGATGTTTTTATATGCCAATTGTGAATATAAACTAATATATGGTATAGAAGATATTGCCAAATTCATCCTATAAGTAATAATGAGGTTGAATTTGGGCTGTATTATCTAAGAACCATTGTTGACCTTGATGCTATTTATTATTTAGGCCAATGGCGTGCGTCAAAATTGGTACTAATTTTGGCAGACTCTTGGAGGTGTAATGCATCTAAAGTGAATTATAAAGGAATGTGACAAATACCAGGGAAAACAATCTTACAGAAGAATACGGAAGTAAATTTTGAAAACAGGTAAATTATAGAAAATGATTATATATCCAACCGTTTTATAAACGGCGTATTGCATCAGTAGTGACTTATAAAGGGATGAAACGAATACCAGGGATAAAATTATTACAGAAGAATACGGAAATAAACTTTGAAAATAGGAAAATTATAGGGAATGACTACATATCCAACCATTTTATAAACGATGATATACCTGGTTCAGTACTCCTGGAAAAGTCATTCCAATTAATGTTTTCCATCCAACGGATGTAATGAGGTAGAAACCAAGGAGGTGTGGGTGTAATAGCTTGAAGAAAGGATAAAATGTAGGATTGGAGGAGATGCTGAGAAAAAGTCTGGTAGGAAGACAAGAGGAGGAGGGGCTGCATTCTCCTACCACCAGCTTCTTCACTCTCCCATCCCTGATCCTCCTCGGCCCGAACAACTGATTAGCATTCATCCCGCTCCTCCCTTACTTGTAGAACGAAGGGCTTCCGTAAAATAAGAGAAAGCAAAGTTCAAACATCACACACACGAACGCCAAAGTCTCTCTTCCCCCTCCTCTGATCCATGCGTCGTGTGCGTTCTAGAAGGGAGGGGTCGAGGGGGCATTCTCTTTAAATGGCCGGGTCGAAGGATCAGGAGTGTATTTCTGCGGGGGAGAAGTTTGGGAGGGGCGAATGGCCGTGGGGGTGTGTGTAAAAGAGTGGATGGTGAGGCGAGGGGACGGAGGAGACTTGAGTCGTGAATAGGATCTTGAATTGCATTTGTTTTCCGCTTGGTGAGGGGTGGTGAAAGGAGTAAGGGTGGGGGTTAATGATGCCGAATTGGTAGGGATGGGGAAAATTGGGGATTTGGGCAAATACGAAGGCGGCTCCGCGATGTGCGATGAAATCGTGCCGGGAAACCGATTTGCGAAAGGAGGAGGAAATAAAAGACATAGTCCATAAAATCTGGCACCAATGGACTACGAGGAAGTAGAAAAGATTTCCCACTTTTTTAGTTTCACATCGTCTGCTTGCTATTCCATAGTGACACCGATAGTGTTTCTACCTATTTCTAATCGACCACAATTCTCGATTGATTTCGCAAATTGATTTGAAGGTGAAAGTCAATCACGGAAGTTCAGATTATCCATTCAGAAACTTCCTGGAATTAAAACTGAATGTGTCCTCGCAGACATTCATTTTCTTACGTCCGCATCATTCGCTCAGCTTCGATTCACGTTCCGAGCATTGTTGAATCGGATTGACTACCTGAATTTTGTTTCAGTGTATAATATCATGCAATTTAATTAGCAAATAAATTTACATAAATCACTTTAAAAGTTTTAAGTTTAAATTACCTATTATTACTTCTTATTAGCTACTTATCCTGCTGTGTTGAATTTTATGCTATAATTTAAGAATGAGATAAATTATTCCCGTGCAGTTCTTGTGTAGAAGAAGGCATCGGCTTTTCTATTTGAATTATTGCATCTATTTTGTACCGTATTTCCAAATGCTTCCAGTGTTTCTTTATTGAAAATACCAATATCATTCTGTTTGATTGCTTCCGCGGACCATGGTCTCAGTGACAAAAATTGTTGTGACCTATTTTTGGTAAAGAGTAAACTAGTTTGTTTCCTTTAACTCTTTCCTTTGCCTAAAAACTTTCATGATTTGTAAATAGTTCGTACAAACCAAACAAGTCATTTCATAACTACAATAGAGATGTTTAATTTGTGGAATATTGAGATGCTTAAAAATAAAACATAGTCATATTTCACACGGAAAATGTGAATGTACGCGCATAACCAAGTTAAATTATATTTATATATCCCTGGTAAAATCATGGGCGATGGAAAGACGCCACTCCCTATAATTTATTTTGAAAACTCAAAATCGGTTAATTTGAATTACCAAATTAATTGCTTAACTTCTAAAAATTTTAATGATATTTTAGCAACCCTCACATAATTATATGTTTTGATGTCGTGATACACACCGATGAGCTTCGCAAAAACTTTCTGCAAGACATCTTTTTCCCTGAACACTGGGCGGACTTATTTGGCGAAAGTTGCGGATTTCGTGGTGTGGAATTAAAATAATCTCCCTTTTCACGACGAAATGTTCATTGGACTTTAATTGATTCAGGCCAAGGTTGAAAAGACTTCATCACGTCCCCGAAAAATTCCCTTTGAAAGGAAAAGCAACTTCATTGGAGCCTCCGAATAAACCCCGGGGTTCCCAAAATGGGGAATAATTTTTGCGAAATTTAAAGCTGGCGATGTGGGATGAAAGTGTCCCCCTTATTTCTTCATTTTGAAAAAAAGACGTTAAAATAAAATTTTTCTTTGGCCAAGCAAAGAGATTTTCTTGGAAGGTCGAACGGGGGGGAATCGAGAGTCGAAGCATCGAGGAGGGGAATGGAGAGTTTAGAAGGGAGACGCTGGCCACCACTCCCATCTTGCCTTTCCAACAAAGGCATCCGAGAGCCCTGCTGGTGGGGTTTCCGTGGTTCTAATGATTCAAAGTCTCCAAGGCGTTAGGGTGATGAGGCCGGATAGGGACGAGAATGGAATGGCGATGGTCCAGGGGGCAGGGGTTGGCGAGACAGAGTGAAAGAGAGAGAAGGGAAGTAGAGGCAAGGGTGGGGAATTGAGGAGAGGAGGGAGAGAGAAGAAGGCGAGGAGAGGGAGGCGTGGAAAGAAAATCTTGAGTCTTCTTAAGATCGCAGATTTGCGGCCAGGGGAACACCTCAGTAGGATTGATGTGGGTTAAATTAGATTCTCCTCTGAGACTGAAATTAAAATATTGTTTTTTTCTGGATGGCTAGAAAATCTTTCCAATGGATCGTCTTCCCAAATGATATTAACTGGATTATCTTGGGCAATTACCAAAAATAGCAGACTATTTCTCAAGTAATGTATTCGGACACAATGTTAAATTTAATAGCACTTCTTTAAGTAGGAACATTTTTTTACTGTATGATTAAGTTTCACCAACTTTTTATAAACGGAGTAATTTTAATCCACCTGTTCAGGGATAGCTTTTACTGCATCATGCTAAGATTAAATTAAATTGTTGCAAACTATTCTTGCGTAAATTCTGTACACTCACGCAATTAATAAATAATAATTATTCACTCAGAGTTCTAAAATTTTTAAAGTTTACATGGTCTTAACACTATGAAGCAACAGTCGTTATTCTCTGAAAGATGCTGGCGCCCCTACGGAATTATTGCAGTGACTCACAGGTGAGCGAGTTGTACCATCCATTGCGGCAATATATGTCAGAATCCGTATTCCTTTCAGTAAGAAACCACATTAATATCACTGGCAATATGAATAAAAATCAAAATATACTTTAAAATGCAGAGAACCTTTCACTTCCATCAGGTATGCGTGAATATTCGGGTTGTTTACATATGTCACCTCAGTATTTGACCAATTTACTCTATCCTGATGGCTCCTAGGGGTAGATAAAAAATCTGGTCCCACTATTAAGCGAACGATAGGTATCTGTCTGGAGCAACAAAATTTCAATTACAAGGTTTTTTCACATCTAATTCCCTATTTGAAGTGAATCACTAATGTTACTCTTATGGAGAGCACAGGAAATTGATCACGTAGCGGTTGTCATTGTTTTCACAAAGACCTATCTCGAAGAAATAGATGATTGATATCTATCGACCTGGAACGATATATATTAGGGTATCCGTATATGTACATATGCATTCGTTTGTATCGATACCCTAAATTAGCTGACTTACAGATACTATCTCGATTAAGGTGTCAGATAGATAGGCGCATAATTTGCGATAAAGGTATATGTTTTTATATTGGGGGCATAAATTACCCTAAGGACATTATTATACAATTATTTATAGTCAATCAGCTCATCTTTGAAGGAGTGAATTGAATTGCGAATGCCTGTCAACTGTAAATAGAAATGGATTTAGCTATACTCGATATTTTCTAATAGATTATGCATCTACACATGCACATTACCCTTCAAGCAAACATAAACGTATGTGGCAAGGGGTGAGTTTTACACAAAATATACATGGCATGTAACACATAAAAAGGATTAGTAGCTATGTTATACCCGAAATATAATAATTTAAAAAAGAAATAAAGATAAAATCAAGTATACATAAACGCGCTGTGTGTGAGTTTCCTTGAAGTCCTTACACCAACATGCATCTACTCATGATATCTATTTTGTATACATAAAACTGTATATCTAAATCTAAACCTACGTAATTCTCTGCATGAGGTTGTGACTGAGGGTGAAGATTACCATATATGCACTACTTACGTTCAACTAAGGGCTTCGATGATACTACTACATGGAAGCTAGTTAGTACAATAAGTAAGGTAACGAAGTGATTACTAGATAGAAATAATTTAACTGAATATTTTCTCTTTATTTCATGCGTGAATTAGTAATAGTAAAACATGCCTCATGCACTACAGACTTCTCTAGCACTTTTTAACTGCCTATCCATTTGCTGCCTGTTGTGCTCTCTTATGGTATGAGGGAGAAATGACATTTTAAGTCCATTATATGACAATCTATCTCTGATATTGTTTATCTGATCCTGGTATAATGAGCATAGGTTCTCTATACATTTGACGTTATCTGTAAGGAAAATTAGCCTGCCATCTGTAAAGAAACCAGCTTAGAGCACTATTCAAAGTGTTAGCCTAAATTTTAAACTGCGTTTTTTCTGTAAATTCTCAGGTTCCCTTGTGATACTTCAATGCTTTTGAATCCTCAGCATTGTATTCCATTCCACGTTGAAAATGTCTTTTTCAAATCAACAAACGCATTGGATATCGTTTTGTTCTTTTCAATTCTCTTCAGTATAAGTGGCCTCATTGTGATCTATGACAATATTTCTTTGAGCTATGCGTCTTCAGGCCTAAAGGAATTAATTCCTTCTTGAAACCTTTAGGTATCTAATTTGTTGAATGGTACTTCATTGAGTGCATGGGATTCAAATAAGTTTTCATAATCGAATAGTTCTCCAGTGAAAGGAGAGTGCGCTATGGCTCCAGGATAACCAAATCTATGCTAAGCTAATTGTTTAATCAAGTTTTATACACTATAGCAATATCCAGTGATACTTAATTGGTATATTCTATAAATCTACCCTTAAAATATTTATGTTGGAATGCCGAGAGTTTTTATCAGTGATTCTCCCAAGCGTTAAAATTCCAAACGCCAAACAATACTGTTCTTATGATTGAATAATTTTAGCAATATAAAAATATAATAAAAGTGACCCTGATAAAGTTCCTCCTCAGTTCCTTAAAGAACACTTTTCAATATGAACTGAGTAAGTATGAAAGCCAACAGTGAGTTTTGCGCTCATATTCACCAAGTTTTTACGCCCTTTGAAGACTAATAGAAACTATTTCTATAATACGTATCTTTAAAATGGTCATAGAACGAATGTTGGAGTATTATTCCGTTTGACATGCGTATGTGGATTCTGAACCTCACGTTTAATTTTTTTTAAGGATCCGCCTAAGGATGGGCTCAACGGATATACCCTTCCGGGCAGCTGTCCCTCATGTTTAAGGAGCGCGCATTAATTATTCCCAAAAAAGTGCCCAAAACCTTTTAAACAGATTATCTTTGAGGGATTAGGATCGCACAAAAAAATAACTCCACTTGATGCTCCGTAGATACCCGGAAAAAAGGTGTTAAGGAAGCAGCCGTTACAACCAAAACTCTTGCACTCCTCCCGCTTCTATCTTTCTCACGTTGCCTTCCTCCACATGGATCCCCTCCCAATCTTAGTTTGCTGACCTCACAACCTCCATCCTCTCTCGACCTGCTTTCGTTTCTTGTTGTTTTTCCCTTCTGGGAAGGGGATGGTACTAGACTGGCGGGTCACGCCACCCTGCTAAGACTAAGGCCGTTTTCTGCCCTTTAAATTTCTAAACGACTCTTCCTGCTCTCCTTCACTGGTCCAGCCGACCAGTTTTGCCAAGCGTTCATGAAATATTCATGGGGATCATTTTGAAGTCGGCCAGTTCGGATTCCGAGGGTGGAAGGCGCGCACCGAGGAAACTTAATTAAGACGACTTTTCCCTGTGGGTTCATCTCCTTCGCCTCTGTCTCCTCATCCCTCTTTGTTTTCATCCTATGCATCACTTCACCCTCACTATCTTTCTCTCCTTCTATCCCTAACCTTCCGCACTTCACAAGCACATCCGACGTTTAAGCATTTCTCAATGCTCGTACTGTTCTCTTTATCCAAACACCAGTCTTTCTTCCGTAGAAATATTCATTTCGCTCTCTTGTGAAATATATTTTTTCTAGAAGGTCCCTAGCCATAAATTTAGAAGATACACTTCTTTGGTTTAATAATGGATACCGAAAACGTCCGGCATTTCAAATTCTCAGCAATAAAAGTATACGTTACATGAGTAACTAAGTATAAGTGACAATCTAAACAAAAAATCAACTTCTGTGCCACTTAGGATAGCTGATTCCTAATAGTTACTTTATATATGATGATTAAGGACCTAGATGATCAATTTTCTCTTTTGAATAAAAACATGGTCGTAGTCCTTTTCCTTACCGTATGATACACTTATATACAGCATTTTGCAGGCAGGTTTTTACTTAGTACGGGTTTTGTTGATACCTTATGTATCTACCTTTGGTTTTCAGTCTTGCAAAATTCAAAGTTTGCCATAATCAGCTGTGGTACTTTTTTAGAAGAAGATATCTTATTTTAAGTTTATCGTGACTTTACTCCACTAAACAGAGATTTATTTCTGGGAAATATACTCGGTCACTAATTCTACGTATTGAATATAGCTAAAGCTTCAAAGTTCCTAGCGTTAATTTGTTAGCTTCTCTCAATATATTGGTGCAAATCCAATGGTTAGTAACTAACTACGTAGGAATCAGTACATTGTTGAAGAAGTTTGAAATTACGGTGGTCAGATAGGTATGTTTGGGGCAACATTTCTGATGTAAACCCTACCCGAATATTTTACTCGAGCAAACACTCGGGAGGTATCAGCAATCATTAAAGCCACAGGAACGACGCATTTGCAGCCTTAGAACTTAATAGTATCTTCAGAAATGGTTTCTTCCTGTTTTAACAGGTTTTTGTTCAAGTCTTCTAATTACCCTGGGCCCACTTTAGGGAGAAAATATCTATTTTTGTGACTTTTGTGTCATTTTTAATTTATAAAAACGAGTTTCCTTACTCGTAACATTTGGCTGCAGTGAAGTGTAAACTCAGATACCTTGGGATCTAGAACATCATTATCACGTCATTTATAAGGTGCATTATCTAGATATTCAATGCATTGGAACATAAAATGAAAACTTCTAAATTAGTATTCTACCACCTTTAATGCCTATACTGAATAATCAATAATAATTGATGAATTTAAGGCCATTTTTAATTTAACAAATTTTTCGAACGGATTAAAAAAATATTTAACATAGTTTAGACCTCAGTCTATTTGTAATCAAAAAGAAAACTAATGATGAATTCCCTGGAAAATGTCTTCTATGTGAGGATTAAGGAGTGGCAGTCCTTAAAATAATTGGATGCATATCTTAAGGCAGAGTAACCGTGATTTGAATGCTTTCATATTTGTTGAAAGAGGATTTTCAGAAGAGCTTTGTGAAAGAAATTTTTTTCGTGCGTAGAGCTCTAACAATTACCTCTCTTCGTTAAAATGGGATTTTAGGCTAGGAAACGTAGGGTAGACGACTTCCATCAAGAAGGCTTTTTTCAGAGTTCATCGATAAGCCGTCATGCAGGGGATATAATCTTAATTATAATTAAAATGTCGGGAATCCCATGCTTATATTCATGAAAGTTTCAAAGCCAATAAAAAATTATAAATCTAGACATATTTTTTATGAAGTGGTAGTTTTTCTCATCCAATGCATTTTTGTGAGTCATTTCAAACCATTAAGCCGATTTTATTTTTAAACTGCACCTCTATGCTATCTAAATATGATCTGAGAAAACAGAAGTTTTAGAACCGTTATCGATGGAAAAAATATCATGCTCTTGAGGTTTCCTAGCGTCTAATATTTGACAGACATAAATAAAATCTGCGTTCTAGACAATAACTGCAATAATTTTTCAGCTAAAATAAAGATTTTTAATATTTAAGGGCGTGTTTTAATGAATAATGTCTCCCTTAAATGTTGATTAGCATTTTATGGAGTGTAAGGGCATATGTCTTTTAATATCATTACATTATTTTATAAAGAAACAATGTTTTAACCACAAGTGCTGCATTCTACAAATGTCACCTTATCCCAAGAATAGAAAGAGGAGCAAATAATCCATTCCATATCTGGCCTCTCCTCTCTGACTTTAAGTCTGTACTCGTACTTATAGCTGTCTACGAAAGAACTAGTTAGAAAAGTGTAAGGATGGGAATGGAAGGGTTGAGAGAGTCCCAATATTAAACAGGCATTAGCATGCTTTTAACGAAAGGTTCCAAGGGGATTCCGGCTTAACGTCCCTTCCGACGGATGGATTACTGAACTCAAGTGCTCTCCACACAGCACTCACGTTGTGGCCATTTTACAAGTGAAAAATAACTTCGGGGTGAGAGGCCATCACCCTAACCAATACACCATCTCAACCGCCAAAATATTGGGCATCTCTTATCGGTATTTTCATGTCCGCACAAATAGGCGCTGCTAATCGAGAGTATAGCTTTGAGGAAGGATAGAGAGAGGCCCCGTATAGTCATTAGCCTGTTCTTAACGAAATACGCCAAGGAGACTATAGCTTAACGTCTCATACAACGGACGGAGCACTGAACTCGAATGCAGTCCTCATAGAACTCGAGCAGACTACGGTTTACCAATGAAAAATATCTTCTACTGCCCGATGTTGAACCCGAATCGTGCATAAAGTATTTTATTCAGTTGAGGAATCGAGGAATCTAATGAAAGAAAAATTCATCGACCATAAGCTATTGGTGGAAAGAAAGTATTCTTTTGAAAAGTCAGTTAATATTATCGTCACCTAAAGGAGACAAATGAAATAAGTTAAAAAGGATTACCTACCTGATTTTAGAAAAGTTACGAACATCGACTATTTTGTACACCAACTTTACCAATGGAATGCGGGATCACCATATTTTGAGTTAGAAGCAAACCAAACACTGAGAAAATATGAGTGCGTAATGCATATAAATAATATCATGTAAATATGTTACAAGTACATCATACTTATATCGAATGAGGCATGAATTTGGCTCTGAACCATCATGAGAGTTTTTTAACTTATTTTTCCCATGTTTTCACAAACTGTTCTTCAGGCTTCTCGGCAATTTTGTCCCCACAATTTATCCGAAATACCATAAATATGACCAAGGCACTAAGAAAAATAATATTTTTTCTTTATTTTGTTGTGGGAAAGCTGATATGTTATTATTTTTTTACAGGTAAGGCAATGATTCTTCTTGGGAAAAGGGCTGTTGCAAAGCAGTGTCAATAGCCGTTTTAATGATAATGCAAAGAGGAAAGGTACCTAGTTTGCTACCAATCTGCCATGTTCAAGAAAACACTCCAGGTATTTTATTTGTCTAAGAGAAGTTATTTTCAATCTACGTTACTTTCTGTGACAGAAATTTCTTGGAAAGTATAAGGCATGATGAATGGCATTTGTCTCTACCAGGATTATATTGCCGTCAATAGTTTTGTGTTCACCTATTTGTGTGCTTTTTTTATATTTTCTTTCTGTACTTTTAGTCACTCAAATCAAAAAGTTTATAAGTTTACTTCAGAATCATGGTTTCTCTCCTTGAATTTCGAAACAGCCTGATCACCTGAAAGATCAATTTTAAAATTTTCACCGCATGCATAATTCTACTTTATTTGTTACTTATCTATTAGTTTTGCTTTTATTGCTTGAGTTCATTATTCTGTTTGACCCAAATTGAGATTTTAAGAATGTGTTTAACTCAATTTTACGATACATTAGCTGGTCGAAAATCATTTCACGTCAATTTAGGTAAATGTAACATCTGAACATGAACACTGGTCCTTCATGCCTTAAACTGTTCGAAAAAGGTACTTAACTATAGCGTGATGTGGAATGTTTGCAAAAGATCTTGAAAGTTGATGTGAGTGAAGGAAATTTTCAATTGGTTTTCTGAAGTTAAGTTTAGGAGATTTGTTTAAATAGTAGGGCAAAGATTATTGAGGCATTAGTTACGTTTCTGACCACTCAAAGGGATATAAAGATGATAAATTAAATTCCTCAAAATGATTTATTGACAATTTTTTCGGTTAAAATATTGTTACTCACCCACGAACGCAATATTGTTTTGCTGAAAGTATCCGCTATGTTTTGGAGGTGCTCTAGTGCTGTGAAAGGCATATTGCGGTTGCCTATTTCCGGCCTTAAAATTGAATTGATTGTCAACTAATATATTATTTGTATTATTATCCTCCATGTCCTGTGCTGTTTCGTCCCAGTGTGAGGCAAATTTCAAGTTGCCTACTTTTTCTGAGAACATGTAATGCTAATATTCCACATGAGTTTCTATACCTACAGATCCTGAGTGATTTTTAGTTCACACTCCTAAGAGAGACCGGTTAAAAATTTTACAGGAAAGAATTTTTACGAATTGTATCATATTTTTAAAGATATGAAAATCATCAATAATTCGTGGTAGTTTAAAAATAAGTAACACTACGCTTAGTTAAAGAAGTATACTACGGTCCAACACAGAGATTTTTTGTGAGCCACCCGTGTTTCCTTAGGTAATAACGTCATCAGGTAACACTGACCTATTTTAAACCGTATAGATACAAAAGACCAGGTGGACGGAGGTTAGAGGGGCAGGGACGTGAAAAATAGGTTACCGGGCATCGGCATGTGGTGTTGGGAGTTCCACGCAGTGAAACTATTAATCATAATCATTGTCGGGAACCCTCTTCTCACCATAATCTATGCCCCTTATGCTGTATATTTGCACATTGCATAGACAGTTTCACGGAAACATCAAAAACAATCTGTTTTTAATTTAATGAAAATCGATTATATATTTGATAAATAGTTAAATGCCAATATAATGAATGAATTACTTTGATTTTTGATACAAGAAGTAAATTTTTGCCTTTCTAATTATCGAGACAGTTAAAGATGGCATAACATTCCACTTCAGCATGTGATGAGGAAATCTCTTTTGAGCATTTCCTTTACCGTTGCGCCTAAAAATGTATTTTTATTTTCATCCTATTTTTGAGACCTTTTAGTGCCTTTGATGTCTTTGACTACCTCTTAATTGCTACTTTACATTCTTGGGTTTTTTTCTTCCAAACAGCGGTTTTAATTCAATAAGCACGACGGATCAGATTTTTTTATAATTAGGATTTGATAATCCATTCAATTTTTAAATGGATTTAGATGAATATTAGGCACAATTATTTGAGTCTGGTGATGTTTTTGCTAAGCTGACTTATCATGCCATTTGACTGCTGTAAATTAGCAGGAAAATAAAGTTTGAGTGCGCTCATAAAAATATTCATAATCAGTGGGTTCATTTCATGTATGAGTAAAATGTCATTTCAACTTATAATGCCATAAAAGGCAAAAGTTAAAACTTGTTGTGTTTAAATGGTATTTACCATGATAAATACGAAAGAAAAGGTGAAAACTTAATAAATGGATTAAAAATGACGCATAGTAATGAAACCATTGAAAACAGACATATTATTCCAAGACAGTTGCTATCATACGCATATAGTGTTTTGATAGATCATGTTTATTCTTTTGGAAAATATAATCCATCGTATAATTTTTTATTTATTACGGGCAACATTACTTTCTAGATGTTGTTATTACCAGGAATTTCTCATTCCACAGGAAACAAACGGAGTAAAACAAAGCAACCTCCCTATTAGAGGACTCAATAATTTCGTATACGGAATGTTTATACTTGACCCAAGCTACATCAATATTCAAATGGAAATAATTAAACTCTATCAAATATAACTCCTACCATTCAGAAAGTGAAATAGAGAGTGTGGACATTTTTTAGGGACTGCAACATTCTTCTTTCAAAAGTGATGTCTGATAGTAGCACTAGGGAAGATGATGTAAAAAGAGTATTTTACTCTCTTTGGCTATAATATGTCCTGATTTTAAAGGATTTAGTACTTCAAAACACTTAGTTATTTTGTGGACATAAAATACGAGTATGCTCATAATATTTCCTTAATTATTCTACCTAATCCCTTGCTAATTTGCTAGCTTTTTAATGTTTTTTTTGGCTAGAAGATTAAAAATGGCATTATATATTAGTGCATGGGAAGGGCACCAATCGTTAAATTAATTTGCACTGGGGAGTAAATAGTGAGTACACAAGTTAAAAAGCACTTCTTTTTTATGAGTTATGTATGCCATTACCGTGAGATTCCGCCCATTGATCCAATTAATTACTTCAAGAAATATTTATATGGTTAGTTTAGTAATAATTTGAGTGAAATTGGAAAATATTCGTTCTTTTTATTGCAAAGACAAATTATCACTGACTTTTAACGTCTTTCGTATCTTTTAGCTTTCCGTGACAATGTTTTAGTATCAATTCCGGGATAATCCGGGATGGTGAACTTTAAGGTGGCAATCGGCAACTTAAACAGACAGCGACAAAAACATTTTTCATGGCTAAAGCATTTTGCTAGTACCAGTATTCAAAATTACGGGAATATATTCAAAATTACGGGAATCAAGGTAAAAATAAAAACGGATAGTGACTCAAACAATCACTCAGGTTGTATACTAAATACAGTCGCCTTCATGAATTCAATCATTCACGCAATCAGGGTTTACGAGGATTTCTCCAATATCAGTGACCCGTCATACCCACAAGATAAAAATAAAAGTGGGGGATAGTAAGTTGAATAGAATAAAAAGGAAAACTAAATAAAATAAAATTGATAATAACTTTGAAGCACTCATTCACATGGGTTTGCATACGATGCACGGAGTCACCCTCGTAATTCTCATTCACACATACACATACATGCAGGATTCAGGGACTTTTTCCTCAATCACGCACTCGGGTTTGTACAATCACAGAGTAGTACCCCCTGATGAACCACATTCACACACGCAATAAGGGTTTACGAAGAATCTCATTCGCAAGTGACCCGTCACACACACAGGAGAAAGGAGTAAGGATGCCCAACGTCAAAAATTTATGATAAGTTGCGAGGACCCATATGAAAAGTAATAAACTAATGTTGGTCAAGGAGCAGGAATGTCAAGCTACCCAAAAATAGGTGGGCTATCGCGTTTGTCCTTACCACTGTACATAAGAAAAGATAAAGTAGATCATCTAATTGACAAATTAATCCAGGAGAAGGTACAGGTAATGCAAAACTCACACAATCTTCACATGCGTAAAACGTACCCCTGCATCCAAAATATTTTCTTGATTTTCACCCATGAAAAGTCCACAGTTATGAACACTTTGCTTTCCAAAACTATTGTAATTATTCTTAGCAAGTATATATAGCAATATTTTCTGGCTTATATTGAGAAGGAATATGAAGAAAAAAGCTACATTTTCAGTGTAATAATGACCTTGGCCGTAAATGGGTTAATGGATGAACTGCAATTCTTTCTCACTCTCTTACTCTACCAGTTAACAAGAACATTTTGCCGTAATTCTTAAACAAAGGTTTCTCTAAAACGGATATCTAAACATGATGTAATTATTGGAGGACATATGTAGTGATTCTCAAAAACCCCATTAATCCATCTTCAGCTTGGTCGGGTCCGAATTTGTACAAATTAAGGCTAAAATTTCTCTTTGAAAATAAAGTGATAGAAGAAAGACTTGTTTTGAGAAAAACTGTAGAGGAAATGTTGGACAACTAAATGGCTTGGTGAAGACAGTGAACGAAGGAAAAGTGAATGAGAATAAGAAGATACACAGATTTCTTTATTATTGCTCATATTTGGAGCAAGTTGTTTGATCGTAAAAGAGAAGTATTTGACCATTATAAGGGTGCTTGCCGAATAAAATACTGAATGGAAAAAGGATGACTAATATGTATGGAAGATATAATAAAAGTGCAGCCCTGCATTTGCAAAAAAATGCTGTTGCTTGATAACGCTCATATACTGAACGTTATTGGTATTTTCAATGTTAGGTATACTGATATTTTCAACGTAATTTATATTTGTAATTTGCCATTCATATTTATACAGCCCTCTAAGTTATCTCATTCTATAGCTGACATAGTTCTTAAACCATTTATACCCCTATACATTTTCCTGTTAGTGTTTCCAGATATATTTTACCATTTCGTAAGTACTTACGACATTGTAAAACGTGGTGCTTGGTATGCTCTTTAATGTTCATATGAGAACTATATGCCTCAAATAGGCCATTTATGCTTTTCTAGCTCGAGTTTCTTATCATTCCTCTGGTTTCAAGCCATTCGTGCTTACAGTTCTCCCTTCTCTCCTCTTCTTTGGTGAGATGAGAAGGGAAAATGATTAGTATTTCAGAAGAGTTAACGTCGGGGAAAAAGGCCATATTCTCCCCGTAAAATACTCGCTCCCATACCAGACACACTCTTCGATTCCCACTGTATACACTACTAGCTAAACTAGGGCCACGTGAATGGGTCTTGGAAGTGAAATATTTTATCGCCAATACTTTTTTCGAAAATTACTT
Organism: Platycnemis pennipes; assembly: GCA_933228895.1. Taxonomy (NCBI): domain Eukaryota; kingdom Metazoa; phylum Arthropoda; class Insecta; order Odonata; family Platycnemididae; genus Platycnemis; species Platycnemis pennipes. The sequence goes on along the minus strand of OW121854.1, from coordinate 106,071,677 downwards.
CTTCATGGCATCATTCTAGTTATTCCCTATCCATTGTTCCTTATTCACTCCCGTGCTCTGCTCACCCTGACGCTGTTCACCTCCCCTCTTAACAGTCGATATTTAAATTCTCTTTTTCAAACAAATTAAAGCCTTGGAGCTGCTTTTAATATCTCACGTCAGTAGCGGTCAATAGCTGCTCGTTGGCCAAGCCAAAAAATGTCTGAAGTCTACATGGTCATTTTTATAGGGCGTTTTCATTTGAATTCTCGGGTGGAAATTTCTCCTGTGAATGTGGTCTGATATGAAAGGACGTAATGATTTCATGGTCAATTCCTAAAATTAAGGAAATTAGTCTTCGATAAATTTAGAGAATTAGGTTTTGATATTTAATTCTTATATTAACTCGTGAATATATTTATTGGTAGGGCACATCAATTTGTTATGTAAAATCCACAAAACTACTTTGCGATGAAAGCATGTATTTACATAAAAATGCAGCTAGAAATGTTTTCTTCGTTCTCTTGTGATTTTATTTCTCTCCAGCGTAATGCTTTTTTCACGCATTCCTAAGAGTTACTTTTATTTATAGTGTTGCCTTTTTTCTGTAAAATAAAACAATGCTGTTGAACAAACCTAAGACTTTTTCATGAGTGTTTTAGCATTTAAGCGGCATAAATAGATTTATAATGGGACAATTCATATTATTCAGGGTCCATCCTTCACATGCTGCTCTTCATTAAATATGCATACTTCCTACCTCATCTAAAGTCTCCTCCCCTTTTTGCTTAACATTCTCCCCTTCACCACGTAATTCAATAAACAACCGTACTTTTTACCCATTCCATTATCTCTGTCTCCTAATTTTTGGCATTAACACCTTCTCTTCAAATGACATTCCCAGCTCTTCTTTGTTTTCTTCTTTTCTGGGAACGGTATCATACTAATGAATGGGAGGATTTTTCATAGTAAAAACAAAACATTGTCAATGGTAAAGGCATTTATATGTATTTCACGCTAAGCTTACAACATGATTTCCTTTAAATAGTGATGACTACCCTAAGAACTATTAAAGTAAGTTGTTAGGTGTGCACACCCAATAACGTGTTTCATAGATTAAAAAGTTAAAAAAATGCATGGATAAAAACAAGTAATCGATATAACATAATTAATACATGTATTAGAGTTACTACTATTAAAAAGGTGTTTACAATAGACTGTTTTCCTTTATACCAGGAATCGTTTGGAAACTTTATGCGGCAGAATTCTGCTGACAAAAAGATATTAGGAATGACAAAAGGCATGAAAGGCAAAGCGATAAAAAGACTCTTCCATCAGACTATTCCTTATATATTACACACTTTAAAGTATCAATTTAATTTAAATGTAATTGGTTTCTGTATACCCTTGTGTAAATTTTACTGCATTTTGAATTTGGGTAAAATAACTCAATACGCAATCAAATCAAGCGTCAAATCATCTAGGCTGGCTATATATATTTTAATACTTAATATTTATAATATATTTTTTAAATTCTACTTATATCCATCTTTCTAGAAGTATTTTTCTGTGTCTATATATAATGTCTAAATTAGCTGTAAATGGCTAGAAATAAATTATTATTAAAATTACTCACCCAAAGTTTCTCAAAGGTATTTCATCTTTATGCTCGGTGGAGAGAAGTAAGTAGCTACTGAAGGAATTAACAGTTACTTTCCTGTAGTTGGTTTAGACTCTTGACTTCTTGGGCCGTTTGACTATGAATATACTCATAAGAAACTAGTTGGTAATGCAAGTAACTAGCCAGAAAATTTTGATCCACCTTCTCTGTAGTGTAATGGGGTGCAACCTGCAAGTGCCAATCACTAACATGCATGGAATCATTCGTCTGTGACACAGCTGAGGAGTAGCCTGGTTACCAAGTACTAACCCTTCCAGAGACTGTGGATCATTTTACAATCTTGTTTTTATATGTTGTGCTACCAATGTCAGCAGGACTATGAAGTACTCATTTGACGTACGGTAGCTGGATACAAATTAACCATGTGGCTGATATGCTCGTGAGTTTATCGTCCGTGCTATGCGTGGGTTTGACAGGTAGTCTTTTCCATTGTGTTGATTTTAGCACGGTATCAACAAATCACATCATCCTCCTCTCTTAACAGTTCGTGTTATTATTATTATTATTACAAAGTAGTCACAAGTCGACCATATGGTCGGATGGTAACATAAATCGGTATGAAGGTGAAGGCTTAAGAAAGGGATGTAAATAATAGTAAACTATCAACTTTTTAGAATATATTATCTTTCCGAGGCTTTGTGTACGAAACCAGATCAGTAATCATTAACTTTATATTCCTGCCTGAAGTCTCAAACCAGTTTGGTTTATTTAGAGTACCTCCTTTCCCACACCTTAGTATTCAAGCATTTATTACTCTATTTGGGGAACCATGTAACTTTTCTGCCAACAATGGAGATAAAACGGCTGTTAATCCTGTTTGTGATATACCATTGATTGAGGGCCGTGCGTAATGGTAAAACTACCAAATCCGCAGTCATACAATTGTTGCTTTTCAGAGGGTGTGCGGGAAAAAGTAGATTTGAAATAATATAATTCCGCACCATCCTAAGGAGATTAAAATTCATTTTTCATACATTCAAGGTCCCTCATGCATAATTAATGGGAAGTTGAAAACTTTGACCCCTCCTCCCTCTGTGTCTCACCACTTACCCTTCGGAATCTTACCACGCTTTCTCATCTTAGCTCGCTCCCCTCCCCGAAACCAACCCTAAAACGACGAGCCTCCTAAAATGATTACACCACCTCGACCCGCGCTACACTTTCCCCAATTCGCTTCAGAGTCATCCCACCCTTCGGTGAAATCCAGCATCAAAGCTTCCCGGGCATTTACCTACCCCCTTTACCACCCACTTTTAAACATCCCTCGGCATTGTTTCCGAATATTCCTTGCCCTGACTCGCACACACAAGCCAAGAGGACGCCGCGACAAGTTCATAACAAATTGAATTTTGATTGGATTGTTAATAATGGATGGGATAAAGGTGGGGAGGGGTACTAGGGTGGCGTGGGGTGGATAAGGAGGCAGGAGTTGAGAGGGCGTAGAGGAATTGATGGAGGTGGGATTTCTCGGAAGGCAGATTTTCGGTGGAACGGGTCTGGAGGAAAGTATTGAGGGTGAGTTGAAAGGGTTGGATGACGAGCGAAACGGCATGGAAGGAAATTGTGTCCTTCAAATTGGGGTGGATGTTAAGGGCTGAGGATTGGAATGGTGGGCATTTATCCCAAGACAACGCCGAGTGGAATTTGATGTGACTTCGACCCTCCTCCCCGAAAGATGAAAAAGAAATGAGAATTCTTGTTCCATTCACTTCACCTTTTCAATTGTATCTTGGTTCTTGAGGGCGGAGGCTCTTGACGAGCGGTCTGTTTGTCAAACAGTCGAGCGAAAGAAATACTCAGGTAGCTTTTCAAATTAATTTTGATAATTTTTATTAATACTTATGACTTTGTCACATTAATTAGATTATCTATGTTCAGCTCTTTACCCATTACTACTTTTAAGGACGGAAAAAAAGGAATTTTTCCGTTAACATAATCATATTTCAGTTTTTATCGAATACTTGCCCCGAGAAGGGGAACTGTCTCAAATCCTTTGAGGGAACATGCCTAAGACTATAAATTATTTAGTACCTGATTCATACATTTTTCTAACTTGCAGAACTACGGTAGCAGAATTATTGAAACTTATTCAAATTCTATATATTCTATAACAGCAGAGCATATATATCTTTAAAAAAAATTTCTAGAGAATTTTCGAAAACTTAACGCCAAAGTCATGCCTTTGTGAGGAGGACGATTTTAAAATCTTGCACGCTTAATCACGCGGACATTTATGTTACTGGATTTTCACCAAAAAAATGAGTTGTAGTGGTTCACCAGATTTCCTATTTTCTAGATAGGAAGATAGTGCTCCTCAAGTAGCATTTTCCGTTTACCGATATGGAATGTCCAACCGGATGAATAACTTTTTGGAACTACTGACAGCGTTCGACACCAATATAAGGCAATTTGTATGGGTAAATTTCATTGGTGCGCTGATAAAAGAGGAGGAATCATCTATGACTCACGCTCTTAAGAAACTGATTACGTATCAGGATATTCACGCAATTCGATCCCGATTCACGCAAATATTCCTATTATAATCTCTGGTGAACATGCTACTGCTTAGTATGATTGTTTGCCATCGAAGATGAGGAACTGCTGAACCGAAGCTGGACAGCAGAGCCTGGTAAGGAGAAAGCGATTCTCAGCTGTCAGCCCTCATGCATATCTAATATATATTACCATATTTAATTGCCAGTGAAGACAATTTCATGTAGTTTGCAGTCCGCATGCAACGTGCCCAGCAAGCTGATTAGTAGCAGAAGCAGATTATCTGCAAGGGTCTACTTATGGTGCTTACTGTGATACCGTGTATTACATGCAGCATGTCAGCATACATTACACTAAATATGGTCTCGGTTGAAACTTTCGTGGGTCATTACAGATGCATGTATTCGTTGTTCGGGTGTACCCCGCGTACTATTTCCAGGTGTGATAACTGACGTATCGTGGCCGTTGCTGGTCGCTTTATCAAAGGGAATCCTTTGATAAAGTGACCAGGAACGACCACGAAACGCAGGCATCACACCTGGTAATAATATGCGGGATACACCCGAGCGACGAATATATACATATATGGTCTCTTCAAAATCCAAAATAAGGTGAGAGATCAATGGATATATACATATGGTAATATTTTAAAAGGGACTCAAAGCTCTACTCTGCTTCATGTATATCAGCAAATCCATGAATTATGCACCGATACAGCGACCGGATTTTGATTTTAAAAAAATCGAGCAGCACACCCTCCCAAGTTGATTCTTCCTTTAGTTTGGACCCTTAGGAAACACCTCAAGCCAATGAACCAAGAAAAACGCACTGTTAGAATAGTTTTTTCAGCCTTTTTTGTCCAAAAAAACGGCCCTTGACCTTTATTTTGACCATTCAACTTGGAAAATGCACTATTTTTTAGGTCAATTTTTTTGGAACCTGATTTTTGATTGAGAACAAATTTTTCTACAAACTGAAAAGTACTAGAAAAGTGCATTAAATAGTTGCAATTAAAAGTTCTGCACTTTGAAAAAATCAATTCAGTGGTTAGATAACCGTTTGTTGTTACCGTTACCGTAATAAGTTGGATACCGAAAAGGAAGGGACCAGGCAAAGTCTTCATGATTTTTTTACTCGAGTTGTACGGGATCTAGACGAAAAATTCAAGGAACAAAGAGAGTTCAAAATTCTTCAAAGAGGACGCCAGATTTGTTCCGGAAATTTTGGTCATATTTTGGTCATTTTGAAATTGGCCATTTTTTTCAATTAGCACGCAACACTTCGGAAAGCTCGAAAAGACTTGTACAAGTGCGCGTGATGATCTTGAAGAGGATTCAAACCAAAAACATGTCCGTAGGGGGCCCAATTTGGTCTGGGGTGGTCAAAAATGGCCATTTTCAACCCACAAAGGGGATCGCGAGAAAAATTCGGAAAAAATTGTGCCAGTTCCTGGGCTGGTCCCCTATAGGATCTAGACCAAAAGTTCTCGATCAGTATGTCCATTTTTGGTCACCAAGGAGTACAGAAAAGGACATTTTTATGAAAACGAAAGGACTTGAAGGAATTCAGTAAACAATCATACGATTTACGTAGATGATCTTCACTAGAATCGAGGCCGAAAATGAGTGACGCGCGTGTCCATTTCTGGACAATAAGGGGCGGGAAATTGCCGTTTCCCACCCGCGCAGCCCAAAATGGCCATCCTTGGACGCATTTTTGGTTTCAATGGTCTTTAAGATCATCACGGGTACTTGTACAAGTCTTTTAGAGCTTTTCAAAGTGTTGTGTGCGCATTAAAAATGAAAAAAAATTGCCAATTTCAAAATTACCAAAATGTGACCAAGATTTAAATCCACCCTGTAGTTCGTTTTTTGGACAAAAAAGGCTGAAAAAACTATTCTAACAGTGCGTTTTTCTTGGTTCATTGGCTTGAGGTGTTTCCTAAGGGTCCAAACTAAAGGAAGAATCAACTTGGGAGGGTGTGCTGCTCGATTTTTTAAAAATCAAAATCCGGTCGCTGTATCGGTGCATAATTCATGGATTTGCTGATATATGTTATACCTAGGAAATCAAGATCTTGAACCATGTTATGCAGCGGAGTGATTTTGTGACTTAATCATCTGATTGAGGTATCCATAGTAATAAAGCCGTAAATGGCCTTCAATTTTGGACAATATAATTATTGAACATTGACATGGTCAAAACTGAAACACCGAAACTTTCACCTAGGCCTCGAAGAAAAGAAACAAACAGTCAGCGGTCGGTTGGTTATTCTGCAGGAAACGGATATTAAATGCGAGTTTGTAATGTGAAATTTCATGCTCGTTCACGTATAACCGTAACTCAAGTTCACCGAAAACTCTCTTTATTTAAATTCAAGCTATTTCGAGGAATGAGGGCCTTGCGAGAGCAGTCAATAAATCGAGAGGTTGATGTGCGTCCAAAACAATGGCTGTTGTTTCAAGTTTGTAGGTAAATCCACCGATGAAAATATAAGGGACCGTAGGAAACAACTTTAGAGCAAACAAATCACTTTTATCGCATAATGCGAGAGTTACAGGGGATGGTATCCAGAATGAGGGATATTGAGATGTCGGTGGGAACCATTTCCGTGGAAATCAGACGGCAAACAACTTTTGAACAATTACTTGGATCCGTCATGGTACGATATAGAGAGATGTGGAGGGCTATAGTTTTATTGAAACGTCGCTTTTATAAGTTAATACCTCACCCCTTAAATCAGAGTTATAAAGATATCAAAATAAAATATGCCTAAAATTCTCCATTAAATGAAAACTGCATCTTCCGGCAACTTTCATGGATATCACACCGGGAGCCTTCGCACTAATAAATTTCCATTTTCTGTTAACGAGACCCAATTTCATCTTTTACTTAAATCCTTTCATCCATTGATATTAAAAATGCTGTATTTTCAATAAAATCTGTAAAGAAAATGCATTATTTTATAAATTATTTTATTATACAATTTTCCTTAAGCTCTTAAAAAAAGAACAAAAATAATGAGCATCATTTACTATTTTCTTCTAATTAAAAATACAATCATTACAGTCACTCCAGTAAAAACATTATAGAAGCTAAGTTTTTCTCATATAATGTATTCTCAGGTCATCTCCATTGCCTTTCGAGTCTGCAACAAATATAAACTGAATATTCATGACAAATTCTTCACAATCATTTAAGGAACTGAAATTTCGATATTATTTTCATGTTAGATATAAACTTTACTCTTATGAGTAGTAATGATATGGATTCTTAGCAATTATGTCAGAGTAGAGGTGAAGTAGCGATGAGATGGAAAGTTTACTACGATTCTATCTTAAGTGCCAGAGAAAAATACCACTTATATAGAGGTGCAGAAATCCATCAGGTGGGTAAACTGTGAAATTGTGGAATTCTTTACACCCAAAGCTAAGCGTAGGCTGATGTTGATTCCAGTTGTTCTCTTCGTCTTTGTCCACTACCAAAATATAATATTTGTTTGGAAAGTACATGTTTTTTATGTCAAGGATGATCTTATTATTCGTTACTTTTCAAATAAAAATGCATACATACATATTCTTGAACCTCAATGCGTAAGTACCAACTCTGATATCTTATCTCTTTTCATATATTAATATATATTGTGCTAATAGCCATTCAATTCTTTGAGGAATAATATTTCACCCGATCGTAACCCAGCCAATGCTATTATCTTAAAACTATTTGATGTCTCAATGTTTCTTTACATAAAGATTTCACGTTCACAATAAGGATAGTTATCTTAAGAGGGAATTGTGTTTTCAAACCTGCATCATCCTATACGCTTCCACTCTACCAGTGTATTCATAGGCTAATTCTTCATTTTTTCTATCACCGATCATATCAACATTGGACACGCTCTTCCACCCTTCACCTGCTTTGCTGTTTTGCGGAATATCGTTCTTTAAGTAAAACCCCCAGATATCTTTTCAATGGATGCAATTTTTACCGATAGCCTTTCGAGCTTCGGATGGTATTTGAAATGGAAATTGTTTCCCTAGAATGATGATGAATGACTTCCCAGCAACAATGAAAACTTTACTAGCATATTTATATACCTACTGGCCTCTTCTAGTCAGTAAAAAGAGTCGTTTCAGGCGTAATGTGGTGGAATAGCAAAATTAAAGAAACTTTCCAATATTCTTTAATCTTCTAGACTAGTTTGAAAAAGTACTTTGCAGACTATTTTATATTTTTTATTCTTCTTATGCTTCCTCCCTGTTAGCATTTTGGTATTTCTTAAACAGTAATGCGTTTATAAATTAATTGATTAAGAGTAGGTAGTAGTGGGGAAAATTGTTTATCCAACTCAAATTGTGTAATAATTAAATTAAATTTGTGTCATTTATCTCCCTATCCAATATTGCAAATCTATCTAATAGATGGGAATGGAAGATTCTTTAGTTATATTTGCTAAAAACATTCCCACACTGATTATATAAAAAGAATAATGCTGCCATTATTTTACCTTAATTTACCATAATAAAAATCCTCTGAAGACATATAGCAACTTAGTATAAGAACTTCAATTACCTCGGTAGTGCATGAAATCCTGAACTTTTCTTCTTGGGATTAGCATGCTTGCGTTAGTTTCTCGGCTTTTCAGCAAAAGATTTTTTTATTTAATACTTTTTTCTGCGAAAAGATTTTCATGGGGAGTTATTTGAAAAAAAGATGTCATTATCTCTGTGTTATTTATAATTTTAGCTGAAATAGAGAAGGTTTTTTAGCATATAAAACTTTTAATTATGTTAAATATTAACTCATATCGACGGTTTATCGTATTTCCTTTGTTCGTATTCTATTCGGTTAAGATTTATTTCAGTACAAGATATATATGGCACCGGAACCATATTCAGCATCGCTTTTTAGTGTAAATAAAACCGGTGCTGGTCCCTTAAACGTTGTGAAAAAAATCGAAGCAACAACTCAGTGGGAGCCGACGGCGCGGTCTCACGTTTCGGGGTGATTAAGACGCCGAGGAAACGGGAGACATTCCCCACGGGCGAAAAAAAGAATAACCACGTACTATGTGGAGCGGGCTGATTTACCGCCCGCGATAAATTTCTCTACTGTGCGCGGTAGTCCTCAGCCGTATGAACGGGCCATCCTTCTCGGGCGCATTCATTCCCCTTGAATTCGGAGCATATTATCATCTGAAGGAGCCAAACCGAAAAGTTAGGGAGTGGGCGAAGAAGATGGTGGGGGTACCGCAGAATGAACGAGCGGCGAAGTATTTGAATGTAGTAGCTATTTGGGTGAGGCCAACGAAAGCTGGGATTATATACTCAATTTAAGATAGATGTATCACTGTAGGTATAAAACTAGGGTTCCTCTGGGAAAGAAGAAGAAATAGAGAGAAACCCGGCGACGTCCTTAGGCTGCTGGAAACGAATTGTTCTTGGGGGTCTACGACTTAACGGCCCATACGACAGATGAAAATCTTTGCTCAAAGTCCTATCCACGAAGCACCTAATTGGGAACCGGTGCAAAATAAAATGTCTCTACCACAGCGGGAATTCAAACCCTCGGGGTGGTAGAGTATGTGGTAGGGATCGAAAATTACCTAAAATTCATTTCTGTAGATTAAAAAACCGTAATATAGCACTTTGTTAGTGATTTATATTCATATCGTGCGGAAGAGTCGATGAAAATTTGCATTTAATCAATATGCGAAAATAAAATCCAGGAAAAACTACACACAAAATGTGCACGTGAAAATATGTATGAAGATGTACAAAAGAGCTTAAAATTCTACATTGCCCATCCTCATATCTCTGACAATTTTGGCTCAATCTAATATTTGTATTTTAGCGGAAATGAAAATAACTACCGGCTATATTTCTATCCTGCAATATCATTCTCTTCTTTCACTGTCATAATCTAACCAACCATTGTTCATTTGGGGTTAGTAATGCTTTTTTCGTATCTTCCATGAAGAAATCCGTCTGAAATTTAGTGTTGTATTTCGCGGACGGGGCATGAAGAGGAGGAAGCGCGTCAGAGAAGGCATTACCGGTCGCGCTAATAAATCCAGGCCCTTTCCGCGGATTCCTCCTTCAGTCCGAATCCCGCGGATGGAAGCACGAGACAGAGGCGGTTGCGGGAGGTCGCCTGAAATGTATATAAATTCCATTTTCCTTCCCTCTCCGCCGAGCCGTCGTGGTTGTCTCCGGTAACAAAGGCCGAAGGAAACGGAGTACGGAGTCCAGTGGGCGGAGGGAGATTATAAATCGTCCCCAAGGCGAAGATCCGAAGTCGAGCGAGGGAGAAAGTCTTTCCGTTTTGGATGGGTGGGTGGGAAAAGGTAGTGTTTGGGAGTAGCAGTAAGGAAAACGAAAATATTTCGTGGATAAGAATACCTGGGAAGGGGGTGTGGGAGGAAACGCCGCGGAATGCGTGGAAACTGTATAGCTTGCAGGATGAGCTCAAAAATTGCTCATCTATCGATACTCTGGGATTTGTTGTCTTCGGCCTTATGTGCATAATTCAGCCTCACCCTAATCTCGTTAATTTTTCTATCAGCACTCTCCTGATTACTAATCCACTCTAATTGTAATACTAACCGAATACTTTATCCCTCATTGCTCAGATATAATCAGCTATGTACTCTGATTCACTTGGTTTCGAATTATGTGAATTAATGCATAAGTAGAGCACAATGCACATGACAATTTTACATCATACACGTATATATTTCTGCAATAATTTTCAGGAGTAAAGTCAGCCCTCGCCAAGCAATGTGCTTATTCATTCATAGCAATGTATACTCATGTATGTAATTTATAATTTTAATAACACCAAAACCTCATTGCAATGAGAGAAGTGGACTTGGTTTTTGACCCAACAAAGGTTATATTAATCTTTCTAACGTGTGGTTCCCAACCTAAGACTGACACGGCACCCTAGCTTTAGGGAGGATTCGAATCTTTCGGTTATCACATAGATGTGCTATCAGCCAAAATACCACGCTAGCGTGCAGCAAATAAATGCAGAAAGAGTAATAATATCTTGTCTCATACTCCATATATTGTATTGGGTTAAAAATGCTGATCTCTAAATCACTCAAAATATTCTAATACCGTTAATGCTCTGGTTTAGTAGTTCATTATCGGTCCAAATCATCTGATGGAAAATCAGTGATATTTAACCAATTACACTGGCCAATATTTGATCTAAGAACAATCACCAGACATTACCATAGTATTTATAAATTTTTTGGGTCGCTGATTCCGAATCCTAGGTTGGTTAAGCTCCATCACGTTAGGTTCAAGATCATTTGAAGAAATTCATGTATATGTTTTTGGGGTCGTTGAGTTCAAATCCGCTGTTTTTTTCCTTTCAAGGCCATCTAGAGGTCATTTTGAGGTAATTTGAAGGTCTAATTGATAAAAGGCCGCTTTAGAGTTTAAAAAATTACTAACATGTTATTTTTTGGGTTGCTGAAATCGAATTTAGGGTAGGCTGGCGTCTATCGCCTCGGATTTAAGGTCATTTGAAGTTAAAACTGAGAAAACGGGGTGTAAAAATGAAAAAAACATTATGTACTTATGTCGTTTTTTGGGTCGCTTAGATCAAATCCGCTGTTATTTTTTACCTTTAAGGACACTTAGAGGTCATTGATACGTCAAATTGAGAAAAGGCGGCCTTAAGCATCTGTAAGAAATGCTACCATGGTTATTTTGGGTCGCTGAGTTAGAATCATGGGTTGGTTGGCCTTGATCACATCGGAGTAAAGAACATATGAAGGTTGAACAGAGAAAAAGTTTTGTATGTTTTTGGGGTTACAGAGTCCGTATCTGTGATTAATTTGGCAATGAAAGATACCCTATAGGAGATTTTAGACCCATTTCGTGGTCATATCAGGTCAAATTAAAAAATGATTAAAAACTACCCCACACCACAAGATTTTTAGGCCACCTTTTCTCAATTTCGTCTTCAAATTACCTCAAATGATCTCTAGATGTCCGTGAAAAAAAGTAACAGCGTATTTGAACTCAGTGACCCCAAAAGCATATTAATACTATGGCCATGTCTGGTGATTGTTCTTAGATCAAATTTTTACCACTGTTAGTACTAAAAAAGTGTGGTAAATGTTTAAATGTCCGTGGTGAGAACGATTTGCGCAGGAATAAGGCATGTATTTTATGTAGCTATAATGGAAGAAATGTTTCATCATTCATGATAACACAAGTCTTTGAAGAAAATTGTTTCAACAAGGATTGTATCAAAATTAGTACTTAGCTAAACAGAAAGTTAGAGTAAGAAATGAGATTGTTTTGTAGCCACTGTCTTAATCATCATTGGGTATCAATCACAATAATATTCTTCATATTCCTTTGCAATACCCTGTATAGATCGTCCGGCTTTATTTCTAAATTTCTCTATTTAATTTTACATCGACTTTTCATTTAAGAATCTCTTATAATTTTAAGACTCTGGTTAGTAGTGTCCCATAAACAATCAGTCCATTCTCAGTATTTCTTATATATATTCTTCTATTCAATATATTCTTCTTAACTTATTTGTCAAGGTCAAAGATTTGAAGTAGACAGTACCACAAAGCTTTGCGTTGGAGGTGTTTTCCGGTTTTCAGGCATTCACTTAAGCGCATATGGTGGTTAGCTGTTACTCTTTCTGTCTCTCGTGGCCAATTTAGTGATCATTTCCTGTCGGTTGAGCCCAAACTTCCGCTCCATCGACCCCAATGAATGGAGCCCAACGTTGATTCGTGACAGCTTTGAAGGCGGGTCGCCACATAGCTCTGCATCGCAGATGTTGACTAAAGTGACACAGTGGGAAGGGAAAAAGGCGGCCACTCTGTTGACGCATTCGATGCCTCAAATCAGTCGGTTGCAAACTTTGCGAGGACTGCTGAATTCAGACGGATCATAGGGACCGCAGCAAAACATTTGTTTGTGGGTGTATAGTGCAGGTAGCACGGAGTCAATTGAAAGGATAGATAAAGATTTGGCGGATATTTTCGCTCGTACGTATGTAGGGGTTTCTTTTTCATTCATTAATGTGTGCATAACATACAGAAGCACTTGATGCATTAGGCAAACTTGTCAATTTATTTCCCGTACCAAGAATATAAAGTTATTTTTTATGTCCGTGAATATATATTCTACCCATCTTAATTCTGTGTTTTGTTCACGGATCCATCGTTTTGTGTATTTTCTATATTTTGAGAACATGAAATTCATCCACACTCAAATTAAATTCGCATATATCATAAACATGGCTAATAGAATTAAATTTGGTAGAAATATTTCATAATTTTTTTCATATTCTCTACTGGCAACATCTTGAGTTCCTCTAAAGATAGAAACTCCTCTATCACTTCCTGTTGTGAAAGCTTATCACCCGCATGTGGGAGTATTTTGACATAGCTGAGTAGTATATTATAATATTTTAAATTTTTATTTTTCAGATTTTGATCAAGGAATTTTAAAAATGTCTTCCTTCTATTCTGGTCCATATATAAATTAGTATAGATAAAATAAATTTGACGATTTCATTTCATTTGTATTCTTGTACGAACAATTTCACTTTAATTATTTCAAAAGCATTTTCTTCAGGTATTATGTGCTTTTTTAAGATTTTCAAGTATTTTCGTGACGCCTTAATGTTAGCCTGTTTCCTTGGACCAAGTAGATGTTGTGGTTTATAGAGCACACGCATAAAATTAATCCGAATGGAGTTCTGAATACTGGAGATATATTCTACGCATGGACTGGCTGAATTCAATTACAGACACGGAATACGTGGATGTTATGCCACATGCAAGCGTTGCTCAAAAGTCACAACCTCGGTTACTCACGTGGCACTATGCGAGAGACGTCACTAATGAAAACTGTAATGACGCAGCGCCAAGCGTGCTTAGGGCCGTGGGGAGAGAATTCCATGGGAAATGCCTATTGAGTTAACCAGGCCAGCGACATGTCGGCCTGGCATCAAAAAGGTCGCGGGTTGAAATCCCGCTTGAAACAAACATGTCATGTTTTTCTCCAGAGTATGTTGAGATGTCTTGACCTAATGACCTTAGGGTTCAAATCTAACTCTGCAACTCCGTAATATATGAAAGGTGTTCTCGAGGATGGCAGGGTTCGTAGAGGGTACCCTCAAATGAGGCAGTAGGCATTTGTGAAAGGGTTCATTAAAGGGTAAGGGCGGCAAAGCAGCACTTCATTAAAGAGTAAAGGTCCTGTATGTAGAAAGGCAACAGGAAGAAGGATTGAGCTGTTACATTAATGTGCTGCATTATGTAAACCGTCGATCAAGCTGTTGCTTATATTACGGCCGCCTGATACTATTCTTTGGCTCTAATTAATGAAACGTGTTCGTTAATATATTGGCTTTAATTCGGAGAAGCAAATCCAAAGTAAATAAAAGGATCATTCAACTCAATGGCCTGTACCTCCACAAGTGAGTGATTTCGTGAGAATTCTTGGGTCATGACTTACCTTTTCTAGTCGTTTACGGATATCATCTATATTCTTTGAAGCACTTTTGGGTATATAGGGTAAATGTAATATTGTAATAGGGTAAAGTAATTTCTTACGCCTTGTCTATCATTAACTCATCATATCTTACCATATCGGCAATGCTATCATCATGGATCTTCAATCTGTGATTACAATATCCTTCCTTCAATCGTTCTCGAAAACATACTATTCTCCCAGGACACTTTTTGACATTTCCTGTTTTCTCTTTAGGTATTAATAAATCAAGATTACTACGTATATATTTTACTTCCTTTCCAAAAAGGGTTTTGATTTTTGGGATTGCAAATGAGCAACGTGAGCTGGGAGAAGAGAATTCTAGTTAATCTTAGACAAACACGACATTTGCTGAAAAAATTATCCATCATTTGAAACCAAAAATCAAAAGAATAATTATGAAATAAAACTATTATGCACTCATCTTGTTGCATTAATAATAGAAAACAGAGTGAAAATGGGAATCACTAGATTTGAATTTTATGTTTCATAAAGTTAAATAAGGTTAAGTGTTTAAATAAAGAAACCGTCATCAATCTCTTCGATCTTATTGACAAAATAGACCTTCAGGCAAGGAGAAGAAACCTTCAGATATCTAAGGAGAAATAAGGTGCCTCACGCACGTCTGATTCAAATGCATCAATGCAATTCAATAAGCGATTTGCAGTCGTTTCGAGCTTTATATGATTGTATTGGCTTCCAATATGAGCCTGAAAATGTGTTTTAAAATACACCTAATGATATTCAACTGCTGCTACTGGTACTGGCTTCAAGTACTGGCTGCAGTTAAAATTGTCTGTAAGATTAAGTTCCCCAAGAATATCAACTAAAAAGAGGAAATGCTGAAAAGCCACATCTAATTCAATAATTATTTTTCCCGAAGTCAAATATTTTTCACGTTAGATATGCTTCATTAGATTTACTGAGTATCTACTTATAATTTGATGCGGATTTGAAAGTCATTAATATCTTGTAACAACAGACATAAAAACAGTTATTTATTGTTTTTAGCAGTGTAAGGCTGGAACAAACAGGAAAATGAAAGGCTAAGTTAAAAGTTAATACGTTTCGTATAAAATTACACTATAAAAAATATAAAGTGATAAATGAATCAATTTATAAAACGTAGAAGAAAACGCTGCGCCCAAATTTTGCCCCAGTTACACGAATCAAGAAACTACACAAAGATCAATTCAGCATTCGAGGGTATTCATCAGATTAATCAAAAAGGTATAAGGAGCGCTTGCATTAGTTTATTAGTTTATTTATTCTACCTGATAAAACATTATGATAGTGAAACAAACGAGCCCATAATTATGCGAACAAGCATATTTAAAAGCTAAAGCATTATTAGGTAAAAGGAAGGCTAGTTAGGATGCGAAGAATCATCTCGGCCCAGCCGAAAGACATTCCACGAAAGTAAGGATAGGTCAACGCCAATACACAATTGGGTTATTGCAGTGCAAATACTCAACTGAAATTGGATTTGGGACTTAAGGATGTTAGTCCTCAGTTCCCTCAGGATTGAAAGCATTACTTATGCCTTAGCTCTAAAAAGAGAAGTCCGATCAATATAAATGCAAAGATATGCCTACTCCTGAATACATATGCAAATAGCTTTCATTAAAGTAGGGAGTTGCAACGAGAAACCATTTCACTTAAAGTAAGCTGCTTCTTTCCGATTTCCTCCTACTCATGCAGTTTGACTAGTTTAGAACAACAACTGCCACAGTTACCTGTACAACCAATAATTTATTTGCATTTCTTCAAAGCACTAGACAATGTTCCTTTGCGAGAATCCTGAGCTGAACACAATGAATATAGTCGAAAAAATAGTGTTCTTACTTTAGGCATGCTATGTAGTAATCAATTCAACCAAAGGTTGGCCTAAATTATTCTAATTTCGTCTAAAATAGTTCAAATAAACATTAATGTAAAACTGCACCGGTCTCTTATTTATATTAAACTGAATTCGTGCTTGATATAGGAATTTTATTGTAGTTAAATGTAGTATGTTCCGCGTAGCTATTTTGTTCACCATCATTGGTCAACAATCCTAGGATTGGTTTGACGCAGCTTTCCACTCGATTCTTCTATCGGGCAACCTTTTCATTGTGACGTAATTCTTCTCTTTTACATCCTTCACAACCTGTTCCATGTATCTCATACGAGGCCTGCCTTTTCCTCGTAGCTATTTTGTAACGACCAATTTTAATAACTGCCTTTATTTAGTATTTTTTGGTATCCCACAGGTTTTGTTCAGCCATCCGTGTTGAAAATTTCGACGGTGTATTACTACAGGTTTGCTTGCAGCGATAAATTTTCATGAAGAAATGAAAACTAGGTACTGAAGCAATATATGATTTTTTGTGTAATGATCTATCAACTTAGGAAAATTGGAAATAAATCAATATTTTTTGAGTAAGTATGTAGCGCTATGTCTTAGTCAAGATAGTACGCATTTTAAAATTGAGGATAATGTACACTTCATTTTGTACCAGTAATTAAAAGTTTTCCTTTTCTTCGGGTCTTGTTTAGTTCATTGGAAATAACAAGTAGATACGCCCAGGGTTAGCGGTCCAACCGATTTCCATTGCTCTTTCGATTATAGGCAGCAGAGCATATTCATGTGGGCGACCTATCGCAACGCAATAATTACAATAAAATTCACGGCATTGCGTTGTTCTTCTCTCGCCATTCAAGTCAAAGTGAGGTGACGTGAATATGCGTCCATTCGGTGCAACGTTTCCGAGACGTGTAATGCGGTTAGCATTATCTTCATGCACTGGTGCATCCAAGAGGAGGACTGGGAGGGGTGGGGGCGTTTTAGCAATGGGAATGATGTGGATTGGAGGTGACGTGCGTGAATTCCTGAGAAAAATGACGGTTGCATATACCTCTGCGACCCGGAGATGAGAGGGGTTGGTCCACACGGCCGTAATTGAGAGAGAGTGCGAGGTAGTGGTGCTGAAGGGGGCGGCTTTCTCTCTCCTCCACGCCATTCGCTCTCCACGCCCCCCCTTCTCTCCTCTTCCGCCCCCCTCCCTCATTCTCCTCGTTCCCCGCCGGGGGTATGCGCAGTCTGGCATGCCCTGAGATGTGATCCGAGGCAGAAATGCAAAGGATGGCGATGGAGATTCGCTCCTGGATTTCCATCCCCCCTGAGTGATCCAGCGGAACGTGATGAAGAGGAGGAAGTGGTTTTTTGGGGTCCGAAGTGAAAATGGTTTCGAAACGAGCGCTCGCGTTCTCACGTCCATCTCGCTGGTTGCGGATAAACGATTTTAAAGGCTGGGGTACATTCCGTTAAATAGACTAAGTTTTGCTTTTTTTAACCTTTAAAATGAACGATGTATAAGTTTGCAAAATTCAGTTCACGTGTAGCTCAAGGGTTAAAATTTGATTCTATTCAGTAGATTCTTCTTTCGAAAGTTTTATTAACGGACTCTTCTGTCATATTTATGGGAGGTTACAATTGCGCATTGAACTTTGTTTGCTTTCTGTTGTTTTGTTGACATTATCTCGATGTAATATATATTTTCGTATCAATGATACCTATGTGTTTCACAATATTCATGCATTTGGCAAATATTCCAGGTCTTGCTTGCGAGTTAATACATGGTCTGTTATTAATTTTCCATAATATAAATTTAGAAAATATTTGATAGTATTTAAATAATATAGAATCCATAGTTTACTTCAGTTGCAAGTTCCGTATTATATTTCCCTCGTCGTTTTTTTGTACTATTGGTAGAATTGTGAGCTGTTTCTGCCAGCTCTTCCATATATGTTTCTGTCATTTCTCTTTTTTCCTCACATCCCTAAAATCCTCAAATCCTACATTGCTATTCTTTGGCTTTTATATATTCAGCTTGTCCTCAGGCTAAAAAAATATTCAGTTAAAAATCATTCTCCTCTTTTTTCCTGCAAATCGTACGATATTTCCTAAATTATCCTCTTTGCCATTTCGGTAATATTTTTGCTAAAACAAATTTGCTTTTATCTTTTTACTACCTATATCTCTGCCTACTCTCTTTTCTCATCCTATACTTGAACTAAAACTGAAGCTGTTAGTTAAAAGGATTCTTTTTCACTGTGACTCTCACAATTTAAACAAAATGTACTGAAAATGTTACTACCGTCCCATTTCAACAAATCATGCATTATCTCATTTTGTTTTTCTGGAGTTGATCTTCAATTTTCTCTCCCCTCTGCATATCATATAGAGAGAGTTGCAACTCGTGGGATGATGAGTAGGTGTGGCATTCAAATACAATGTGTATATGAATAATCACATGCAATATGCATATTATAGCAGAAAATACTTAGTGTGAAGAATTATTTGCATATTTGTTATACCTTATAGCAGGAATTTAATTTTGCATCAAAGTACCACCAGAATTCCATTTGGTGTCGTCATATCCTGATATGGAATAATATTGGAAGCATAAAGCAAATTGCTACTCTGAATATAACTAGCTGTATACAATTTTCGGCTTCATTTTTGTTTGCAGTCCTTTGGTTAGCCAATCAAGCATTTAAAGGGACAGATACATGAGGTTCAATGAGAAAAGAAAAAGTGGTTATACTAGACGTAAAGTATATATAACATTTGTAGCATGATCGTTTTTTTTATGCAAATGGATTTACCATTAACTTTCCTCGAAACGTATTGTTGGAAGCTCCCCACTTTCCTTTTGACAGTTCATCGTAATTGTGGCCCCTCACCTCCTGCCTTTGCGTTACGTAATGCGAATATGAACGGCCTCTAAGAGTTGCTTTTCTAGGTGCAAATACTATTTTTATACTCGAGTGAAATTGAAAATGATTATAATCCAGCCCGTAGCTCTCCCTCATCCTCACCCTCATAAACTCATGCTAAAACCCTGCTCCTCTCGAAAGAAATCCTTTATCCTCCTGATCCTTGTCATTATCATCTCCCATCCCCCTTGACTTCAAACCGCAGAGCTAAACAAACATGGCGGTGCCATTAGTAGGATGCATGCTTGAAGAACACTTCGGTTCCGTCAGGTCCTTTATGGCCGCGCGTTGCCAAATGCTCCCGACCTCTCTCGCTGAATAAAGTATAGGGGATAATGCGTGGGCCACGACGACGGGTCCTGCTCAATGGATTCGAAAACGGGTGAAGTGACGCTGGTCTGACCCGATGCTCTCAGGGAGGGCGTCACACACAGCTTGCTGACCCCACGTCACGTGACGAGAGATCGGAGGGCGGAGGCTGGGGTGGAGGGCGGGGATTTGTCGACTGAACTCAATAGAAACCCGTTGGAAATTGGACCCGCATCGTGATCGCTCCACCAAATGACTCCCTTTTCCAAGAGCCGACGTTCAAGGCGTGGAATTCGGCGTCCATTCTTTTTTTTCATTTTGACCTCGCTAAATTCTCGCATCACCCATTCGCGGGTGCTTCGCGCTTACGAAGCGTGCCAGAAAGTGCGACTGACGCTAAGCGTACGAACGAATCTATTTGTTCTCTTGTTACGCTGTGTACAACTCCTGTGACCAGCTGTGTTTTTTTTTGCGAAAAAATATTGTTGCCTTTCCACGCAATTTAGAAATTCATTCATAAGATATTAAAGGAAAGATTCAGAGGTTGTGAGTGTATCGTGATGAGATAATCGAGTCTAGCCACGATTTCCCTGCGGGAATATGAAGTAAATATCATGAACTGGAATTATTACATTTCAATTATTATGTTAGTTTGCAAAAGAAATGAAATGGGGTGTGTTAGATATATTTTTTATAAGTTAATGACAATTGATACCTTAAATTAGGAACACGACATCCTAAGGAGGAATGTTTTCCACATGACCCCTTGGTTCATATCACCATGGAGTAAGTGTAACGCTACTACTAATAATACTTACACTATGATATCACACATAAGGCAAAGGGTAGAAATTACAAGAAAAGTAACTTACACAGCATACGTTCGTATCTTTTTTGGTATTGAGAGGTTTACGGAATTCAGTATCGATTAGCAGTAACTTGTTTAGAAGGCGATTTCGACAGGTACTTAGTTATTGACAAGGCTATTTAGTTTAAACAAGAAAAAACAATACTTAGCAGTGTTGTAATTTGTCTGCAATCAAAATGCTGACCCACATACCCTGAGTCTTGCTGCGCACTGGATTCATATAGGAGAGTAACTCAGGCCTGTATATTGCTTGGGCTCTGGCCTGATGTATTGGGAAACTAATTAGGATTCCGACTGACACATTTTGTTCAGGATGTCTTTCTCATCTTTAATACTTTGTGGAAAGTGCTAAATCTTTTCGCATTTTAATTTTTTGGAAATGTCTTTCCCTGATTTCCTATTAAATTTTCTCAAAATTATCGTCTCATTTCCATTTTTTGTCTCTGATGGTAGAGCACCTTCAGGATGAAATTTCTTTTAAGGGGTGAATTACATCGTCATTAAACTATTAAAAATAGTTTTGTTGTTCACATCCCATTAGTTATAACATAACTTTTGTTTACACATGGCATAAAACTTGTTTGTCTTACATATTTAAATGTTATTTAAACCTATACTTAATTTTGATAATGTAAGTTTTACACCCTGAACATTTGGTTTTGATATGTTTAGAGGCCTTCATTTTATTGCAATTTCAATTAAGGTGTAACCTGAAAAGAAATCACATTTGCTAGGATTGACGAGAGTTTTGACCACGTTAATATCTGTAACGAGCTCAGCGTTGGAATGCGGTCTTCACAGTTTTGGAGAAGGTACACCCTATTACTTTGTGGAAAATTGCTTACAATGTATTCAATATCGAATGAAATAGTACCCAATCATCGCTTCATATGCACTGAATTGATAAATAGTTAATTTTTTTTCGTCGATAATTTCGTCGTTCGTCTCCGGCACACTAGGCATTAGGAGCTCGTTGACATCATGAGACATGTTACAATGGAAGAACAATGCGTAAAAAATAGAACTGAAGCTTATTTGTGAAAGATGCCAAGCAGGATCAAACAAAACACGGAACGACTTCATAAAATGGTAACTTTTACTTCTTCGGAAATTTTGCGCTAACTCCAGCACACTGAACCATTAGGGGCTCATTCATAGCATGAGATATGTTGCAATGAAAGACCACTACGTATCAAATTGAACAGTGGTATACATGTTAAAGATGCCAAACAGTACTAAAAAAGTTATGTCAAATTCGATTTGTGAATAAAAACATTATGCTTTGAAAAATTACGACACCAGAAATGAACAATCTCTCGTACTATACAGCTTTTACAAGAGATATTTTTATAAAAATTGTCCTCAGTGTAAATAGTTTTGAAATTTAAATCATCAGAATACATGAGACTAACTTTAAGATATTTATATTGCATTACGCAGGTAGAATAAATATGTTTTTAACGTGACCGGCGATTCGCCGGCTCTTTACCCAAATGGGTTAAATGCCAGCGAGCGTCTGTCTAATGGGACGCAAAATGGACAATCATTAGAGTTATTTCGTAATCATCAGGCCAACGTGGACGCCGGATTTCTCTTGAGCTACTTCCTATTTATAATTATACTACCGTTTCTCAAATTACATTTCACCGATACTGGTACCATTTGTATCTCCAACCAGTCGACCCCCATTATAACAATACATAATACGTTGATAATGGAAAGTAAATCTCTTGACCAGCTGAATATAATATTAGCTTTTACGCACGGGCACAACTATTTATGGCACCGTCAGTGTGCTGGAATTGGCCAATGCCACTGCTCCATAGCCATACATTTTTTAGCCATGAAAAACACATTATTTACCAAAATACACGCAGCAGGGTATTTGATTTGTTTGATTTGTTTATTTTATCCTTTATAAATAAAGATTTGTTTATTTTATCCTTCATTTTTGAATAACTAATTGTGTATCTATTTAAAATGCGTGGAAAATTGTTTTTATAGGAGAAATGCATTTAATAACACCTCTTGCTACTGTTAGGAGGATAACAATAACATTTAACTAAACTATAGGAGACTTTTCTTGGTAAATTTGTAGTGTTTCAGAATAGAATGACGTTTTTTAATTATTCACTTTTTCAAAAACATGTGTTAGTGCTTATTAACAGCTTATTCCATGAATGATATCAATAAATTATAATTTGACCTGACTTACTGATAAATCGGGATCCAGGTGTAACGAATATTGCATGTGTCGTTTTAAAAAATGTTATTGGAATAGCTGCAAAGTATTTCCAAGATTTCACTAAAAATGTTTTCGATCTCCACTTGAGAGTAATGAATACCAGCTCTCTCTTATTGACGAAACTGAATATGCCGAAAAATTTTTAGTATGGAATATTCCCTTTTCTCGAATATCCCTGTATATTTAGTTTCTTCAAGTGAGAATCGAATTTATGAATAGGGTTTTCAAACAATATGCATCATAGGAACAAACTAATATTAATATTTTCATATTCTATCGTTAATATGCTTTCACTTATCGTCATCCTCATATGTCAATTTGGCCTGAGGGGACATTTAAAAAAAAACAGTTGGCAGTCAACCTGTTAAAGATTAATATATTCCAATATATGAACATGCAATAAAAGAAATTTCATTTGTCATATTTTCTGAATGCCTTACTGTGAATAGTTAGTTGATTTTCATCATATGGTGTGCATCGTCCGTTTACTGGAGCGTACTCGTTTACTCGTTTCTTGCCGGTAATGTATGGGCATATTTTGTTCATTACTCACCATTTTGCTACGCACAAATATAAGTAGTAAGTATTTATTAGAAAATTTAATACTAGGATAATTTAACGTTATCATCAAAACAGTATGTTACATTTTATGCAGACTGATGTATTTAGCAATATTTGATACTTTTTACATTATAGGTTGCATATATTTTGTAGCATCGCTAGGCAGTCATAAAGAGAGAGACATTCTTATCCATGGAAATAAAAACGCAGCTAAAAGACAGTTTTTCGATAGAAAAAATAGCTTTAAGGTTCAGTGATCACAAACTAGGTTTTTTCCTTATATTCGATGTTTTTGACGTGGTCAGATGGGCAGAAATAACAAGCACATATTCCCTCAGAACAACTCATTTTCCTATGAATAAGTATTCCTGACTGGCATGAGGCATTCTCGGGAAAGAGAGTCCGTTTTTCCTTGCGTATTTTACACAACCTTTAACATATGTGCCTACTTGGACTACATATAGTATGTGTATTCGTAAATTCTCGAAACTCTTAAAGATTTCCCTCCTGGCCACCAACCTTTTCCCCTTCACCTTCCCTGCGACACTTATCACCACCCCTCCACATCTCTATCCCCATCAATACTGTTCAGTTCCATCCCTGTCGTCGGATTTACCACACTGCATCTTTCTCCGGGATCTCTCGTGCGACATCACGTCACCCCTGCCAGTGGGTGACTCCTTTCTCCAAGGCCACCAGAGTGTTCCTACCCTCTTCCCTTCCTCCCATTCTACGACTACCGCAATCAATATCCCTTTTTCTTTATCACACCCTTCCTTCCTCACAACTCCGGCTTCCATTCCTGTGCACCGAGTTTTTTTTATAAACTCTTTTCTTCCCTTTTTGCGCTATGAATGTTGTCCTCATGGTTTGCGTTCACGAAATTAAGTCCCAATAGCGCCTTTGATCAAATGCACCCGTTGAATCTGTCTCCTAAACTATTTATTCCTTACTGCTGTTGAATTTTTACGTATATGGCTATTAAATTGCTTTGAATCTTGCCATAGTAGCATAATCTAATCCGTATTATGCATTAATATTTAATCCAACTAGCTATGGATGACTATGAACAATCGTTTCCTATTACTGCTCTGAACATGTGTTCTTATTTGATAGTGCATCTAGAGTGTGTAAGATGCCTACAAATATTTGCAGACTGGTTCGAACACATTATATTACGGTGAATGCACGCAATTAGTTCGATAAATTACAAATAATTGGAAATGAATATTATCTTCTTATACTAAGGATACTGAGAATAAAATTGCTTCACTAAACGAATAACACTAGGCATTTTTTGAGAAGATGCGTAGATGATAATCTCTATGAGAAACAAATTATTTAATAACAATTGTCATAATCAAAATAGCCACCTAAGAGATCTGAAAATTACAGTGTCTTCCAGCTGATGATAAAACTTCTGTTGCTGAGAATCAACCCCGTTCGTCCCCAAAAAATATATATACATGAGAATTGATATTCATGCAACTCACGCTCCCTCTCTTTTACTAATTCCGGAACTAATTTTGGCCGATATTGAGTTACAGGATGGCCGATTAAACCGTGTCACACCCATTCTCTTTGTTTTATTCTCTCTTCCGCACACACTTATTCGCTCCTAATCCTCACTCCATTTAATCCGGTATTAGGTTTTCACAGCGTCTTCACTAGTCCCTTCTAATGACAGTCTATTTCCTTGATATTCTTTAGCTGAATTCCGGATGATTCGCAGGCCATTTTGTTTTATTCTCCCCAGTGCTGTCACCTTTCCTCTACTCCTTGTCAAGACTTTGCCACAATCCTTTTCACTCTAGAGGGACATTAAGCCGTGTCCCTCCCATCCATCAGCCTTTTTGTCTACGCCAGTTTCTTTTGCCATCTTGCAATTCACATTCATGCCTCTAACCGCCGAGCTGCATCCATCTGTGTCACTATATTTTATCAAGTGGCATTGAAACGTAACTCTCGGGAACTTCACCAACGCGATCGATTGCTTCCTAGTTTTATTTTTTGGCGTAGTTACTACAGCGTTGGTTATAAGTAGAGCTGATCCACAACTTATTTCTTCAGAGGTTGACGTGGAGTTTCATGGAGAGGAGGAAGAGTGGAGTAACCCACTAATCTTTCTATCAAATGGAAAGGTGTGTATTTGAATCTTTTTTGAGTTTTATGCGAGAAAAATTCCCGGGAAAGTTATAAAGGAGATATCACCTTTTATGCAACTGTCCAGAAACCTTGTTATTGTAGGCTCGTCAACCTTTTGTCATACTCTTTGCCTCTGTTTAATAGTAGTTTATTTTATATTTTGGCAATCTTCCATAAGCGAGGAAACTTGGGAAAAAAGAGAAGCATTATTTATTTAAAGGATATTAGTAGAGCCAATTAAGGCCGGCCTCGTATGAGATATATGGAACAGGTAGTGAAAGATGTAAAAGAGAACAATTACGTCATAATGAAAAAGTTGGCCAATAGAAGATTTGAGTAGAATGATGCGTCAAATCAATCCCGGGATTTTTGACCAATGATAATTAGTAGAGCGATGAATTTTAGCATACCTACTCGTGGAGGAATATCTTGTTATATTTCTATAGGCCAAGATTGTGGCCAAAATAATGAAGAGTAAACATTTAAAAGCAGAAAACTTTGGACTTTACATCCGACGGCCTTTCTTTGTTGCAATGCCAATTAAGTATTTCTGAATCAGTTGATACATCTCAAATGGAAGACTTGGAAGAATATTTGCCATTTATGAAGATAACACATGTTACTGTTTTTTATTTAGTGATTAGTACATCTTGAAAAGTAAAATATGTACTATATGGCTTTAGGACCGAAATAACAATTTGAAAAGGATTTTCATATTCACTAATTTCTTCACCAAATACAGTAATATGGTTGTTATCTATTGATTTTGAGGAGTGTTTTGCAATTGAGTTTCGAAAGAGGTAGAGTAATATTTTTATTCAGCGCTACTTCTTGTCTGTAGTAAGAAAGCGTTTCATAATTGCATTGATCATTCTCTTGTTTAAAAATAAGGCTTTTTCATGTGATGCATGAAAAATTACAGGATCAAATACTATTTTTTCGTTAATAAGTCAAGTAAATGAACAAAATTCAAGTTGAACATCATGATTCAATTATTTTGGTCCACAGTATGCTTTTATTAAAAGCAGCAAACGAAGTAAATGGATAGTAAATGGGATTCAAAGGCATATCTGCACCTATAAGCAGAGTTTGATTAACTTTCCACGCTTTAGATAATTTATTTCCAAACTATTTTTACCTTGTTCATAAACATCCGTTATGAGTTCATTTTATGTATATAGTACTAACGTATTAGGAGCTCATACTTTAAATCAATTATTCAGAGACACACGTTTCAAAAAACACGTCTATTTTGTTCGATATTCATACGTATTATCATTTTATCATTGATATTTCGCAAATTAATTTGAGTAATAAATTTATTTGCGTCGTATACACCGTTTGTGAGCTCTGATCTCCGTAAAAAGTAAATGTTTAACAATATTGCAATTATTTTCTTCAATTCATTATGTATTTCTCTTGAAAGATAAATGAAAATATAGGTATGCTAACGCTAATGATGATTCAATGCTTTTTCTGCTCAATTGATTACATATTAGTTGACATATTTGTAATTGCTATGTAGCAGTGTGGAATTACAAATGGGAATAAAACATTTGTCTACATTTTCCATTTATTTTCAATTGACCCATATGCGCTTTGTATCTCATTAGTTCGAAAGGAAGGTAAATACGAGGTATTTTAATTTTTTGCCTCATTAAGCATTTTGTTTTCTGTAAATTTACTAGATCAATGTAAAAAATGTTTTGATTTTCACAGCGTAATTGTTATGTGAATTTGTTATGTGATACGTGAAGCCTTCTGCAAGCATTTGTGCAATAACCAATATTGCAAATACGATTGTATGGGTTTTACTTTTGAAAACTGAGGTTTATAGGAAAATTGAAGCTTATCTACCCCATTCATTTCCAGTCTCATAATACAACCTGCGCTTTAAAAGTTTACCTTCACATTCCTAGTCCATCCATTGCTTCTCATTCAAAGTCTGACTCTTCTTCTATTGTCAAGTGTCAATTTTATTGTCTTCTTCTATTCTCTTATACTATTGCATGTGTACATTACCTTATGATATTCGTACAGCAAAGTCACTGCTTAAGTTCACGTTAATCTTAACCCTCTCTTAATATAAGAGTAATGTCTGCCTCGGTACCTTTAAGACTAATGTTAGACAACGATTTAAATTCGTACAGGCTTTTACCCTGATTTCATGCCTCTATTCCATAATGTTATATATGGTATGCATTATTATCTTATAACGGTTTTTTATGTTCGCAGTTTGTATTCCAAATTGAACATGCTAAATATTTTTAAAAATTAAATCATATATAGTCTGCAATGTTATGGGTACCTAAATTAAGTACGAATTTACTTTTTGCATTTCATTTTTACTTAATTTTTAATTAGTTTTCTTTTTCCATGCGTCTGATCGAAGAGGAAACAAATATTATGCTAATTATCTGTGATTCACTCTAACACCTCATTTCATCTCTTGTTTGGGACGCATTGGGTCGAATGGATTCCATCGCTCTCCCTTTTCCCCGCTCACATCCAACACGCCGAGTCCTCGACTGGATTTCTCTCTTCCTCAATCTTCAATCGACCCCGAAAATACCGCCCCGTCACCTTTCTCATCCGTCTTTATCACGCATCCCATTCCCATCATTGCGGAAAGATAGATGTTACCCTGACTTCCCCCTCAGATTCGGGGCCGAATCATTCTCGCAGCTCTCAGCTCCGCTAAGTTTTTTTTCTCTCTTTCCCTTGACTCTCGACTGCGGATTCGATATCATGGAAAAGGAAATGAAAGGGAAGGAACCCTAAACGGTGTTTAATTTTGATCGACACGTTTTTCTCACCACTTCTCGGAAATTGCGCCCCTTCAGTTGCAATGTAGCTAACATCTAGCCGATCAGGCATGGCATTTTTCAACAACCGTCTCATAATGTTAAAGCCGGTTACTACATTTTAGGGAAGCTCAGCTAAATTTTACGCTAAATTAAAAAACTGGTAGGCATTTTAAGTCATGCACACCAGAATTTTGATGAATTACTTAAAATTTTGTCATGCGATTAATGCATTATCTGGATTATAATACGCTATTGAAAAAGTTTGATCTTTTATTTAACGCTCATTTGGGTGTGCTGACGATAAAATAAGAGATTGCGGATCCAATTTCACAACCGCACTAGAAAATTGTACTTCCCTTGCAGTGCAGCATGCATGTATCTACACGATCGGGCGATTTCTAAAGCACTGGGTCACTGCGGTCATTCCAGTTGGTACACTCAGAGTGGGAGTATCTAAATGATATGATAAATCGTATATACATGCATATTTTATTTTTGCATAACAGTTTTTTGAGAAATGAGTGATAATTAAGAACTTTTTTGCTATAGAATTTTCCATTTTCTCTATTATATTGCTACAAAAATTTAAATATTTTACCTTACGGTAACACAGGGGATTTGAATTAGAGCTATGATGTAATTTAATTATTTCCATTGAATAAGCTGGGAGCCTCTTCTGCATTCGCATTGGGATAACTTGGTCTTCATATTATGGATATTATAGCATTAATTTGGAAAATTTACAGCCATTTGAAATTTTTTCATTGTCTTTTAAACTACCAACATTTAATTATGTTCAATAAATCATTTATATAGTCTTGTATAGTAAATGTAGTATTCGACAGACCAAATATGTAGCTTTTTATTTATTTCGGCCCTTAGATTTTTTAAATTCTTCACCTCAAAAATTTTGCAGGGGTTAACATTATAAATGCCGAAGTTTTTAGCATAGCGGAGTTGTCATAGTTTCTATTAAAACACCAAAGTAAACATGGCTAAAATGGCTTAAGGGGTCTTATACTGGGAATTTTTCACTGTCAGGGGAAATGATTTCAAGGGGATTTGAAGAGAGAATGGGTCAGAGGGCAAAGAAATGTGCACAGGACCCATTTGGGAGGTACCATAACAATTTTCTTGAAAAAATCGTATTACTGTGGCTTTAGCTTCACGCCGTATGGAGGAATCACCAGCATTCTTCGTACTTCGTCAGTGGCTTTCAGGATTACCAACTTAATGCGTTTAAATGTTTTGAGATGCCCAAAAACGGTATGATGCTGGTTGTCTTGTCATCCAATGCTGATCTATATAGCATGTCCTAACGTGGTCTTAAGGATATATGCACATACCAGATTTATTCCATGTAGGGGATCAATATTTCAAGGGGGGTTGGTAAGAAAGTATTTTTGTATGTGATTCCCCTAACGCATCACATACAAAAATAGATTCCCCTCACATCCTCATCAAGAAGGTTCAGGAGCAGTGGTTTCAAGCTTTCTACAGTAACTACTAAAGTAATGATTTAACCAATATCAAAATGTAGTGACGCAAATTAAATCTAACGCTTATTCCGAAACCACGGAATAAATATTGGCAAATCATTCTGTAACACAAAATATATTTAAGGAATGAAGTTTATAACTATGATGCATTCGTAAATTGAATAAAATAACTATCAATAGGCAAAATATAGGGTCATAGGGTCATTAGTCACCATCAGTTCTACACTGAACCTAATAGGTCAAAAGAAATCATCCACACTCAAAATTAAATAATTCTTGAGCATACTAAATATGATATGCTAACATTAAAACCACCACAAACATGGAATATTATTTTACTTTTACCAGGATTTCCTACGCAAAAAGTATGCTCTAAAATAATCTTCCAGGACAGAATAAACCCACACTTCTATGTATAATTTAATTTTTCAGTAGGTAGCTGAAAATATAATATTAAGTGACACTGATCACTTTCGAAAATCAGTTTGTCCCCTTTGATATTAATTCATACTGCCTCAAAAACCTTTTCTTACTATCTACCTTTTAATTTAGACATTTCTACTCACTTAATTCCCGTGATCCAAATTGAATATCATCTGAATATGCATTTCTAAAATACATTATTTGATTTAATTTATTCTAAAGTGGCTAATTTTTGCGCAGTTGATTACTATGCTAAAAGCAGGTCTCTTCACATTAGCTCGCTTCCAGAACTAAGGTTCACTTTACTTAGCATGTTTGGCGAACAATCGTCTATGCAGAATATGGCTTCATGTTATCTGCATTAATTCCATACATAGAGGAATAAAGGCCATATTCCAGGTATAGGCCAGCGTAATTACATTGGCAGTAAATCTTTTCTAAAAATGCAATATTCAATAAATTGGATGCTAGTAGATGCACGAATAAATTATTCATATGAAAATGTCCAATATGGGATGTTCTGTAGTAGAATTCAGGATACTGGCGCTTACGGAAATCATTGAGCTTAGATACGAGGGCCTAAATAAGATAAGAAGGTATTTGGCTGATTGGGTAGAAAAGAAGACTGAATGACATAGTTTTCATTATAAAAGTAGATAAAATTATATTTTTGGTGGTAACATAACCTGATGCTCAGCTTTATTCTATAGAGTATACGATATCCATGTCTTTTTCGAGATTCATCCTTACAACATTTGGTTCCTGGAGTGGTGAATTAAGGATCTATTCGGAATACCCAGCTTCTGCAAATAAAAAAAAAATATTTTATATGACGTGATGTTAAGTAAGAGGCTTTTGGTAGTTAACGATGTGCTTATTGGATAAATGTAGGATTCGTCATCATCATCGGTCAACAATCCTGGAATTGGTTTGACGCAGTCCTCCTCTCGATTCTCCTATCAGCCAACCTCTTCATATTGAAGTAGCTCCTCTCTTCTGCATCCTTCACAACTTGCTCCATATACATCATACGAGGCCTTCCTTTTCCATTCTTCCCGTTCACTTTTCCCTCGAAGATTGTCTTTATCAGGCCATCGTTCCTCAAGGTGTGGCCCAGTAAGTTGTCCCGTCTTCTTTTTAATATTTTCAGTAGACATCTTTTCTCTCCCACTCTTCTAAGGCTTCTTCGTTTGTCACTCGATCGATCCATTATATCTTCATCATTCTTCGGTAGCACCACATTTCAAATGCTTCCAGCCTGGACTTCTCTGCTGATGTTATTGTCCTTGCTTCGCTTCTATATAGTAGAATGCTCCAGATGTGTCCTAATGAAAATGTTTCCTCACTTTCACGCTTGTATTTGCAGCTTTTAGCAGAGTCTTCTTCTGGTAAAATACCCTTTTTTCTTGTGCAATTATACTGGCAATTACTCTTTTACTTCGTCGATCGCTGGTTACTCGGCTTCCCAGATAGCAGAACTCTTTTACATCCTCGATTTTATGTTTTCTTAGTTTTACATTGGTCCTGGCTTCTTTTCTCACACTGCATACCAACACCTTATTTTTTTTATTGATCTTCAGATGACATTTGGTCATTATTATTTCCATATTTTTTAGTGTCTTCTTTAAATCTTTTTCTGTTTCTGCCATGAATGCTTTGTCATTGGTGAATCGTAGCATGCTGAATCTCCCCGTGGATATTCACTCCCGGAGACTTTTCTTTGACTTCTTTGATGGCTTTCTCGACGTAGACATTGAATAATACGGGAGATAGTGCACATACTTGCCTCACTCCTTTCTTTATGCTTACTTCTGTACTGCGGGGTCCTCATTTGATTATGGCCACCTGGTTTTTAGATAAGCTGTGGATAACTCTTCGGTCTTTGTATGATACTCCAATTTCTTTCAGAACCTTTAGCATCACATTCCAATGCACGTTGTAAATGTAGGGTTAAAGGGAGACAATTTACTTTAGTGCAGAAGGACCAACTGGGCAAGATCCAGAAATTGGTCAACAGAATGTTGAATATTGTTTATGGCTATGTGTTATTGCTTCAGCTCTACAATAAAATCGTTCTTTTGGTTCCTGTAGACTTATAATAGCGCAGGAACAGATATGGCATGCCTATGAGCGATTAAAATCGAATGTTTATGAGGATTATTCTCTTCTTCCACGATCCCGAGTTCCGCAGTGCACCTTTTTGTGGCTGCGGTTCCATCCCCTCGCGGTGCGCGCAGCAAGAGCACTTTCACGCACCTCGTGGTTTTCGTTCCATGGGAAAACGCATCCAGCCTCCCCCTCCCTCCCCTGCTCGCCTTTCCATCCCCAAACATTGTTTCCATTATCCCTTCCTCACGCACGTGCTAACCTCTCTCTTGGAACATTTCTTTTGAATCAGGGGTGAGGGGGGCTTTTCCTCCCACCCGTTTGCAGGGAAATTCTCAGCGCCAGGGGTTTCTCCACCCCTATCTCTTTTCACAGTCTCATCTCCGTACCCAACGCGTGCGCCGCCTTTCGTCATTCCCACTTTTCCACCACACCCCCTTCCCCGGTCGTAATCTCAAATGGTCCTGAAAGAATGATGGAGCGGGGTGGTCCGTTTCCTCGCGGGTAATTATGCAGTCGCATCGCGCGCGTAGCTAAAGAGTCGCGACGAAAGAAGTCTCGGGGCGTAATTGAGGGGGATGGGGGAATCGTTGCTCGGAATGGGGAGGGGGCAGCGAGAGGTAGGGGGAGTGGTCGAATGCTCACTGGATAGCTGTACCAAGGGCTGTACGAAGGGTACAAGAAGACTGGGGGTATTACCTTTTTGGAAGAGAGGGAAAAATCATCACGTTCATTAGTCACTTTGTTTGAGACTCCGACGAAGGTTCACGGAGCATTGCTATGTTACAATTTTTGTCAATTATTTTTTTGTTCCCACTTTTAAACCTCATCCTCTTCTTTCGTTCGTCCACATGCTCAAGTGGAACGTTCATTTGGCGCAGGGAACCAGATTGAATAGTTAAGTGTAAGTTGTAAGAAGGTTTTCCTGACGGTGTGCCTTCAAACCGTTACGAAAATCTTTACCAGCTCTCGTGTTGTTTATTCCATTTTGTGTTGTCAAAGATACCTGCATGGATGTTTACATTAAGTTTTGCGTTTATTTATGTTTATCTACATGGATGCCTCTTTTTCTCTTGTTCGGGGCAATGAACTGAATATCAACTTCGTGAAAAGAAAGGCTCGAGAGGCTAAATGTCGTGAGAGGGAGAGATAGGTTGAAGGAAATGGATGGTAACTGACGCCTCCATGGAGCTCCATGCTGTGATATCTGGAGGAAATGGTACACATTTCGGCTTTTACAGCGTCACGTTCTATTGCTCTCTGTACTTCCTCCAACATTTCTCTATTCCTCTCTTTCTCCTGTGTTTTCACACCCGACTCTGGGTTTGATGATGTTGGTGCAACATAATTTACAAAGACCTGATGTAAATGTTTTGGCAATAACAGATGCTCGTAGTAGGTATCTATTATTTATGCTATCCATCCCTGACCTAAGGTCTACGATTAAAGTGATAAATTAATTTCTCGATGAGGCTGTTAAAATGACTTAAAAAAAGTGTTAAAACATAAACACTCGTTCCAGGTCACTAGACATATACTCTTAGCAAGGAAGCAACGTCTGCGATAGGAATGTATATATTTCATTTTTCAACGGAGCTATTATTTTGATTTCTTAATCATCAATTATTTCGACTTATGGTAGAGGAGAAGTTCAGGAGTTGAGGAGATAAGTCGAGGTAATCCCAAGTTTGGATCCAGGAATAGGTCTATGTTAACGTACAACTTCGGGTAATTTTATTTTCGCTGCAATATCTGGGAAATGACTGGCAGAATAAGGGAAAGAGCAATTCCTTTTTCCACCATTTTACGGTTTTCACTTGTTCTTATGGTGTAACTTGGTGATCGCTGCATTCTCTGCTCTGAGTGATCAATGAAATGAGATCCAGATTCTTTTTAAATAATAAAACTACAATTGATTGCAAACGTTTTTTCCAGAAATATGTTCCAAAAATTCTAGCTCAAAATGTTTATCATCCAGCTTCATTGCTTTCTACTCCGACAACCACTAATGATGCAAACCGATATTTTTTTGAGGTGCATGACATAACTGTTCTACTTATTATACATGGTTTCGCCTAATCCTTACTGATATAGATTTGTTCGCAGTTTTTTTAAAGATGAAATCTCATTTTACCTCTTCTGGTCAAATTTCATTCAGCATATGCTATGTAAAATATATTCCTACCTTTAGTAAAACGATGAGGTAATATTGGTGCGAATTTAATTAATATATTTATCTTTATTAAATTAAAAACGGATGATATTATTTGGACTCTATGGCATTTTCAAAAGGCTGAGAGATACCGTATTTCCATTTCATATCATACCCGTATTTGAGTAGCTGCACTCTCTGTTTTCTCAAAACATTATTAATATCAGGGTGATTGAGTATAACTATTGAATCAAGGAGCATAAGTATAGAGTTTTGCTGTCAAGGCAGTAATTTATCTATATGCAATCAATACGGGTATATGTTAAAGATATATTTTTACTTCTATCAGTAAATAATCAAATATATACAACTATACTGGCCTGTAGAGTTTCAATGAATTCCAGATTTTATCGACGGTATTGAGCATTTTAAAAAAGACTCAAATTATTTTGGAAATATCTTGCCCTCTCTCACGACGCTTACCGCTATATCAGGGCACCAGACGTTGATATGCAACTCACGGAAAAATAATGAAATAAACTCATTTTCTTTACGGCAGTAAAACGTTTATATGCAAGTCGAAAACCCTTTCTTGCGTATGCAAATTCAAGAGAAAGCCATCCCAAGGTAATACTCTTTCATACTTCGTATTTTAATTTTATATTAGTAGTAGTAATGTGACAGTTACCTTGTGCACCAAAAAAGTTTATGATGAAATAACGTAATGATAACCAAACTTTTATGGAGTTGTTTCCTCCATGTTTCATCTTCATTGCCATATCGTTCAACTTTTTACTCATTGATAATGATTTACAAGAATTTATAGTCACTGAAAAAGCAGTCAATTTTAAATTAAAAAATGATTTTTCATTTTTATCGTGTACATAAATGTTAAGAACTAACACGTTAATTATTGTATGTGGAAATCATTTCAAGAAATTAACATTATTATTTGATGACCTTAATAGCACATATAATATTTTCATTACGGTCTTAGTATCGGCGAAATAAATTTTTTTCTAAAAATTGATGAAACATTGATTTCTTGTAAACTTCCGCACATTTATATAAACGAATGAAATATATACCTATATAGCTGTTGAGGAATCTTGTTCTACGATGCTCTTGGTATATCACTCTAACTGTACCGCTAAAATGCTCTAAATCAATTTTAATTTTGCCCATTTGAAGTCTTAACCGGTCTTTTAAGGGTGTTCGAAATTTTTTTTCTGCTCTAGGTGTTTGCACTTGCTGTGGATGTGTGAGTTTATCTCTGAGCTTATTTAAAACGGTTTAAGCAGTGTTTTAGGCGGTTTGAAACTAAAATTCTTTAAACCTAAAATGGCTTTTCTTGACTATAAACTTTCTTTTATGATTCATAATAAATATACCTACAACAGAAATTTAATATTACGGAGTTTCCTCTTGAGTTACAGCTTTCATCGCATTTTAGGTATTACATTGCAACATTTCCTTCAATATCATGATGCAAATCCAAATTAAAAAACTAACCTGTGGAATTAAAAAATACGCTCCTCTTTGAAGGTGATGAACCACTTTTTCCGTGTTTATCTCGTTAATAACTGTGGAGTTGACCCGAAAAATTCTTGCCTTTTCAATGTGCATGGGAAATTTATGTCATGTTATCTCCATCGTCACATGTGATGTTCATCATTTTCAGAATGCAGAGTAATAAGGGGGCTTTTCTCTTTAAAAGCTTAAAATCGTTCTCTAAACTTACAATATATGTTATCACGTGACCCATAGCAAGGGATGTGGGCAAAAGGGTGGTAGTTTACCTGAGAAGATGACATTTTGCTGAAACAAACTTGAAATAATAATGAAATGGGGTGCTTTAAATGTCGAATAATTAAAATTTTTAATTTGTTGCCGGAAACTTTTCGTGAGAAAACGTATCCTTGTCTCTCTCGGTTTGACAGATGTCTTCATTTGCCGTTAAAATCTGTTTTCAGGCTTGCTTCAACAAAGAATAACACGAGGATATCAAAGTAGCACCTGTATAGGCCAATGTAAACATTACCGACGTAGCATAAACTGTGTATCGCTCAATTCATAACAGTTTTTTCTATTTCTTCGGAGTTCATTTACCTCGCCTGCCCTCCCGTATAAATAGAATCGTCTAGGGGCGGAACAGAGTGGGGGGATAGGGACAAATTCCCTCCTGAAACGTAGGCAATTTGCGTGGGGGCAAGGTGCCGTGAGCTGCATACTATCCAGGACCTCCCCTCATACATATACAATGCACAGCAGAAGCGATGGAGCCACTAGGAGATAAACCGAGTCCGTGGACTCGGGCGACGGCTGGAGCTATTGCTGCCCGACGCCGTGTGTGTTTGCTCTCTTTGCGACCAAGCTTAATTGAGAGGCCGGAGGAGCACAAACACACGGCAGACCGACGGACTTAACCGGCAAACCTTTCGCCGCCCCCTACGAACAAACGAAAGAACTAGAGAGAGTGGGCATGTTGCTCCAACCTAGAACACTGTTTATTTGTGCTTGCGGTCAGGCAAACGGTAAAAATAATATAGTATGCTGCTCCGAGATCCATTCAAATTACGATAAAAGTGGTTTCGTACTGGTGTGTTGCGGTCTCGTGCTTGTGTCAATCAATCCTCTTGTGACGGGAGTGCCCTGGGAGAAAAATTTTTGAAAAATTTGTGAAAACGAATGGTCTCATTCCGACCACGAGCGTATAACTCATTTAGAAGGATCGGAAAGTATTTTATGAAAGGTATTTCACTCGTGATTCCCTGAAAAGGGATTCGTTTTCTCTTAAAAAAGAATATAATAATTTGCCCGGGACGACTTGTTGATTTTTTAGTATGGATCGAATGCAATCCGGTACGTATTTTCAGTTCGTCTTGCATATTTATAAGATGCACGAAATGTGTACTTCTCACAGTTTTTATATATTGTGTGGAATAGGTATAATTTACTATTGCATAACATTAGTGACTGAGTGCATTGCTATGAATGAAGAAAATGTCAGTCTGTCTGTCTGTCAGTAATAAGGGCTAGGTTATGGAGAGAATCCAACCAAAATTCTTCACCACAGCCAAATACACTACCTTTGTGTCACTTTATTCAATTATAGGTTAGTTATTCCGTGTAATTTTCTGAGTGTCTCAACATAGATATTTGATGCTAATTGTTTCTGCTCATTGCAATTGCCATAAAGATTTTTTCGGAAGTTTTAACACTACATTTTCTTGCTGTTTTTGACAATCAATAAGGTAAGGCCACGTTTTGAGTTGAAAACAATATTTTCCATAACCTTTAATGCATTAAGTAATAGCGTTATCTAATTAGTAATTTCAATACTTCACCACAATTTTCTTTAGTGAAGAAACACTAGTATGTCTAATCTCTCCTAATTCAATTTCCACCCTCAGGATGGTTTCAGTTTTTTTCTTGGAATGGGATTTTATGTTGCATCTTCCAATATTACCACTGGCGTCCTAATCCGTAAATACATTACACATTTGTATATGACACTGCTCTTTAATTTTTCTTTAGCAATTACTTTTTCAGTTATATATTGTTTGATTACTTACTTAAATTAGTCAGGTGAACATGAAAATAATGTTCATGGTGTATTTTTTCAACATTGGAAATAAAAACAGGTTCTTTTGGCATATTTGTTAATTACCTGGCGCACTAAAGTGAAATTAAAAAATTAAAATTAAGGAAATACTGTTTCCCTAATTAGCAATATTATCCCACACGTTTTTATTTGCATACTAGAATTAATGCATATAACAAAATGCTCATTAAAGATATTCATTTGGAAAATCTATAATTTTATTAAATATATAAAAGTCGCAGAGCAGTGCTTACGTATGGGGGAAGGTAATGTTATTGAGTTTAAGGGAAGGCTCTTGGAATAAAGCAACAAGTTGAAAGCTGCAGGCATATGCAATGTTTATAAGGCACAATATAAGAAATCAGAAAATTCCGGTAGATATACGCCAATATTGATCAGCAATATTATTGCTCTGAAAACCAACTTTCAAAATATTTCGAAATTGCCGCCAGGATAGAAAATGCGGGATGAACTTTACACGGAATCTAAAATCAAATATTCTTTTGAAGCCAAATGAAAATTTAAGCTGATTTCTAAAGAGGCTAATAACTTATTCGTCCAGCAACACCACTCTCTACTTGTTTCCCTTTGGCTAAAATTTCCAATCAAAATCTAATACTCATAATTTTTGCGATTTTCTTAGAGATTTTTTATCATAGTTTACAAAACGATGTGGGATCATAGGTATATGCTGGAGAAATACATACCTACCATCCGTCCCTTAAAATATTATTGGCACAACGTACAGAATATTAAGGATAATATTTTTTTTCCAGGTGTAATATATATTTACTATGCAGGGAGGGAAATAACAGCTACATAGGTATTTACATAGATTATAGAAAGTAAGAATACTTATTTTTACATTGATTAGGAAAAAAATTAACATTACCATTACTATCTCGACGGGTTTAATTTTCCATAATTTTTGGCTCTCTATCTCTCCGTTTGAAGCAATATGTCCTCACACAATGGCAAAAAAGCCTTCAATTCCATCATAATTTTATTTAATCCTAGCTAATATCCTTTAAAATTATGACAGCCTTATTTACGCTACAAACGGAAGAGAACCAATGTGTGTTACAACTAGTATATGGATTTCTTAATCTGGTAAATAAACCGTCAGTAATTAGTTTGGACAAACATTCAACTTTCATTCAATAATCTCATCTTACTTTGGACCAGGTTGATTAAATATTATCTTGCAATGCGAGATATAATGAAAAGCTAGGTGAACGAAGAGCACCATTGGGTTGATTTTCTCTTTTGCAGCTGCGGCTGCACTACTTTAGATAGCAATCCATTAGTCCTCCTGAATTATTGTCTATTTCCTTGAATCTTTCTATCTCCTGCGTACTTTGCCACCATCAATTCCACTGCTATCCCGCAGATGGAAGCTCAAACACTCGAGAATTATTTATAATTTCAACCCCTTTCTTGCGCGCTGTTTGCTTTCGTCTTCTCTTAGACTCCTTCCCAGTCTTCCAAAAGCTAACAACCCATTCTCTTGAGGTTTATTCTGTTCGTCAGCTTCTTTCTTCCAGTCATCTTCACCTCTGCTCGCTCGATCTTTCCTCCACCAAAATAGGTTAGCACTCCCACGCGAGGTTCAAACAGAATTCTCTTTATGCCTACGCGAGGAAATCTTAGCTCCTTTTGGCCAGACTCCATTAGGCTTTGTATGGAACACTTGATGACTCCACTAGGGTGACGGAAAAAAATATCATCCTAATACAATGACTGCCATTCGATTTTTCCACATTTTTTTGTTGCGGCTTCTACGTAATTTCATCCTCAGTTTGTTGCCTTATAATTATTTAAGTCTATTCTTAGAACAACATGTTCAGAAATTCCTGAGCACGCTGGAATATTTTTATATAATCCTGCGTATGCTTTTTAATACTGTATTTATAAAGAAGTCTCATTTGATGTGACTTTGAGAGAGTAAAACAAAAATTATGAAATAGAATATGTGGATATCAATTGTTATTTCAATTAATTTGTCTTACTCTCATTCATTGATTCAATACAAGCATTGAATTCAGCTAAAGCATGTTTGTTTGCTTTGATAAGACTATCATCGACAAGCTTTTTTCAAACCAATCTTAAGACTAATACGCTTGTTTATATGGAAATTTGGCCACATATATAATATTTATCTTCTGTTTGCCATATATTTTAAATCCTAATTTTATTCCTGAAACTCAAACAAACTTACGTTTTTCTATTTTAACTATCTCAGGCTAAATGGTAATGAAATTTAAACACTGTTCTTTTCTCATAATGTAGAGATACTTGCATTACGGCAAATATAGGTTTGGTAATGAACTAGAGGATGTACCCAGCAACTGTCTGCCTTAGTTACAACCCAATTTCGCACACCCTTTTTACCTTGGGGAGACGCTTCCGTAGTACAGGGAGGTATATGTTCAAGAGAATAAGATTTTCTCATCATAAACTAGGATATCGTAGTTAAATAGTGACTGAAAATAAAATTATGTCGTTACCATTTAGTACTTAGATGTTTACAATCGTATTCATTGACCTGCTGTAACTTTCCAAACACAAATGGCTTTCTATGGTGATAAAATAAGTGTATCATAATGAAGCTTTACGAAACAATTTATGTGAACATTTGAGGGTTGCTTGATACTATATAAATTCATTCCCCCTCATCCTCATAACGTAAACACAGGTTAGATTTTCTAAGAGGTAAAAATTTAATATGAATGCATAATGTAAACGTGATCTTCTTCGTTATCTAGTTTGCTAGGTTGCACCCCTGACTCAATACCAGCAAATAAAACAACGGAATTGTTGTACATGAAGAAATCCTGGGCATTTTTTTGAGATACCAAAGCATATGGGATAAAAACGAAGAATGTCTCTTTTTCAGAGAATCCTTCTTTTTTTCTATCCTCTGGACCACCTCTGGAGTTCCGTACCTTCTTTCCCGCACAAGTGCTCATAAACCCGTATAAGAAATTGTAAGGAAAGCTTCAGAGAGATGGAGGAGTAAAGGGGGAAGGATAATAATTTGTCATGGAACCGGAAAAAATAAGCTCGCGTAGTCCAAAGCTTAAAATATTTGTTGAATAGCTGAAAAGAGCACCCGGAAGGAGGAAAATGGAACGGGGAAGACTTTTGAGGCGGGGAAACATGCTTCCAAGTCAAAGTTATGGGGACCCTTATTTTATTTGATTCGCTGTGAATTCCTCTTTGATATATCACAGCTCACGTTCACATGTTGAGTTAGGCTACTAAATACGTTTCATGGTCTCTATGTGTACCCAGTTGAAGGCAATAGAGTCAATATAAAGTGATAAATTTACATTGCCTTCTTTGTGCAAAATCATTAACGTAGCTCGGCGGAGTTTTGAATGTAGCCACCAGCCTGAAGTGAATATGTAGGTAATGCGTTTTAAATTTCAGGAATCCTATTAAAAAGTGGATAGTAATTAAAAGCATCAAATATAAACTTTTTCTGTTCATATTTTTTGTAATCAATAACTCCATCGTATCATTTTTAATTAGAAATAGGTTCATGATATTACCCAAATGCTTCACTCTGTTATATGAACAAGTGAATTTATATATTTGTATAGAGCATTGGCAGCAGCGGGTTAATCAATTTGGCTGGTTTAAGTCCAACAATCTTCAGCAAAGGAGGGGAGAAAGACATTTAGTAATTATAACCAGAGGAGGAATTCTTTACCACAACTTACTCTGATCCCCAAACAGCTAAGAATGACTAAAATGCTTCCTCATAGCACTATTTTAGGTTCTTTATTACTATTTAAGACGCTACGTAGGAATAATCTTAGAGGGGAATTGTCACCATTGATTCGTAACTGTTGCTGGTGTGATTGCGTTCGGCTTGAGTTCGAATCTCCAGCACGACAGACACGATTTTTCATCAGTCCCTGCTCGAACACTGCATAAAGCACTCATATGGGACGTAGTGAACTTGTTTGGAGTCATTCAGCTGGGAAGCTTGGGTTTAAATGCGTACCTGTTGTAACGTTTTATTAAGAGCGAACTGATAACGACTTTAGGTTTTTCTCTACATTCCCCGGCTCACAAAAATTTATTTTATTCTTCCAGCCACCTTTCATTTGACGACATATATGATCGCAGTTGTTGGAGCAACCATAATTCATTATCCTTAGCTTCGTTTTTTGCTGTGATTAAATGAAATGCAAGACATTTAGTCTTTGTTAGTTTATTGATGGTATTAGTTAGTGCAAACTGAGTAGAAGTGAGGAACTGAAGGAATTCAAAATATATGGTAGAATGAAATTCTTTCCCTTTCTCTTATGCTTACGTAAATTTATTTGTTGTTGATAAGTCTCATCATTACTCTATTCAAATAGATAATTTGAGGTAATTTTGCTGTCAAACATTCTGCCAAAGTTGTAAAAGATATATTTTTCCACCTGTCTTACAAAAACTGCTAAACTTACAATTAATTTTGGCCCAGCGTAATTTACCTCTGATTTATCCGGAATTTTTATTTACAACAATTTCATGGACGCTCTTTGGATATGAGCTATTAGACGCCTTCACGATGGCCGATATTATACACGAGTACTCAATATACTAATCTCGCAATTACTTCCAATAAATGCCCCACGATTTGCCAGGCACTTACATTGAAGCCCTTGGTTTCCATTTCACGCCAGTACTTCTACTATTCACACTTGGCCATAAGTATAGAGACTGTAAACAAGAGAATATTTTGAGAAGTACTTTAATAAATGTGTACGTATTAAGGATGTTAGAAAAATATATGAAAGGTTTTTATAGTTTGTTTCCCTGTTTGAACCGCTCAGCATATAATATTCCTCCACCACGGTTTTCTTATTTTTATATCTTAATATATTTTAATATATAATATATTTTATTCCTTTCTTCAGATTTAAAGATTTTTATTTACCACCACGAGGAAACTTGCTTTTTTACTATATTTAAGTTGAATCTTATGCGTGAAGTAAAGTAAAAATTCTTATATAAGAAGCGGAATAACAAGTGATGGAAAAGGGCGATCTTGCGCGTAATACGCTTGGCCAAATTTATTTTATATGGTGATAAATTCCCCGTAACTGCCAGACACTGGAACTTTGATTTAGATGAAACACTTGATTGGACCGAAAATGTGTCAAAAATACATGGATGCTGTTTCGTAGTATTGCAGCAGAGAATGTGAGAGAAATATATTTATTGTATTTTTAGATACTTGTGAAGGAGAATACACATATTTAGCTGCGTCTTTGTACATTTCAGGATAAATTAAGAAAAGCAAAGTCTGGTAAAAGTTATATATCAAATGTACGACAACCACATCAGGTAACTCTAGATACATAATGAGTCTCATATAGACCCTCTCAGAGGGAAAGGAAAGAAAAAATGGACGAGGAAGATGAATATGAAGTTAAAATTAGGAAATATTATGAGAGAGGTGAAGCTTTGTTTGAAGCAACTTTTGATGCAAAAAAAGTTGTTCCAATGAGGTTCCTTAGAATATATAGTCTGTATTTTAGACAAATTTTTGGATTTGATAACTTCGAATAATATATGTATTTACGGATTTAATATTTTATGCGGATATTTTTTCTGGTATTTATTAAGCCCTGTATGTCCTAAGCAACTGAACTGAGTTCACAGGTCGTAATTGTGAAAATATTGAGTCAAACTTGTGCACTTAATGACATGGGTTAATATTTTTACAATTTAAGGATATGCTTTTGATGTTCATTAAGCTC
This sequence comes from Platycnemis pennipes, assembly GCA_933228895.1. NCBI lineage: Eukaryota > Metazoa > Arthropoda > Insecta > Odonata > Platycnemididae > Platycnemis > Platycnemis pennipes. The sequence goes on along the minus strand of OW121854.1, from coordinate 106,027,741 downwards.
TCTAAATTCTAATTAAGTTAACTTACATCAAAAGAAAGCTGTTTTCCAATAGCGACCTCTCGGTTGTAAGGCTAGCATTGAACATTCAAGATGGCTGCTTTCAATTGCCAAGTGAGTCTGTATTAATTTTCCTCTTCTTCATAATTGAAGTTTTCAGAAATTCGTGGAGCAAGGATGTATCAGGGATGTAAAAACGAGATTGAAAACTTAGGATAAATATATTTGGTCTATTTGGTCTTCGCTGGAATACGCTCTTCCCGGTCCCTTGACGCACGTCTTATCAACAAGATCACCATGCGCCATCGTTTAAGGATTGTTGACTATTACTATTAATAATAATTGGTGATAATACATTATTATAGACATCTCGATAATTCTTAAATCATCTCTGAGAGATGTTTTGAGGTTTTGATTCTATCTTCAATATATCAATTACTTTGGAAACAATTTAAGCATCTAAAGATATCATCTTGGTTTTCCACCAAATTAAAAATTCCTAGGGGCCAACGTTTCGATCTTAAACTCAAATACGATTGTCCATGGTATTTCTTGTTTTGCCTTTAAGATGGAGCTCTTTTTGAACTGCGAAGCATTGGCCACTCTGATTATTTAACCCGGAATTAAAACAGAAAGGTTTTTTTCTCTCTATTCGCCGAGAAATCACAAAATATCTTGATTTTCTCTCTTCTTAAATTCAACATTACTTGCCTAAGTCTAATGAAATCGACGCTGGTACTGTTGTGTCACATCATTATCAAGAGGTGTCTGAAGAATCATCGATCGAGAAACATTAAATATCTCTAGTATTTAATCAATATTGTAGATCTCCTTTTTGAATTCAAGGCTGATGAGCTGGAGAACTCCTGAAGAGAGCTAGGAAAGCTATTGAAACCATGAAATGGATAATAAAGAGAGTGACACCACTGAGGTGATAGCGAGGTAGGGATGATGAAACAGATACAGTTTCTGTTGTGAAAGACAGCGGTGGGGGGAGGGGGGCTTGGATGAGGTGAGGGCGCTGGTGTGGAGAGGAGAGATAGCAAGAGGGAAGAAAACACTTCAAGGGAAATACTCATGGGGTGGTTTGAAAGCGAGAAAAGAAGAAATGGAATACCCAGGAGGAGAGATGTGGGGAAAGGTGGAATAAAGAGGGAAAAGGCGAAATCTGGGGAAAAATGGGAACTACAGTGTGCTCAAGGAAGGAGTGGGAGGTTGGGGAGCTGGCGGCTCGGATATCTTCCTCTTCCTTACTGCGGCCGAGAATACGGGTTGGGGGTAGAAGAAAAACGACCCAGTCTGTGAGATGGACAAAACGTGGATCGGGTGGAAGAATGGCTCTTTCGTCGTAAAAAAAACGAAAAAAATGAGGCATAAACCCTCTTTGACATTGGTTGTCCTTTTCTTCCCACCGTGCGACCCCGTTCCGCATACGCAACATGAATAGGGACCAGGAAACGGGAAGAAAGAATTTACACGGGACGCTCGACTCTTTCTCCCTGCCCCTGCTACGAAAAGTTACGTCCCCACGCTCCTTTCCCTGTTATCCCTCTGTCCTTCCCATTTACCAGACCAGCCTCCCCTTTCCTTTCCCTCTCCTCCTCTCTCTTTTCAAATGGACCGACGGAACGGAGAAGAGAAGTTCCTCCCCCTCCAATTCCACTCTTGCCCACCCCAGTGCTTCCGACTCGTGTTTACATTGGTGACGGAAAAATGTTGGGCATTGAGAGGAGAGGCTTCTTGCAGCGTTTATGAGTGTATCGCCGGGCGCGAGTGTTTTTGCATGTTTGCGCACGTGTCCTAGCCCAGGGAGATCTCCTTTTCCCTAGCAGGGGAGGAGTTTAAGCTGCAAACTGATCTCCCATCGTAATTTAGTCCCAATTTGCATAAAGTACTCTCATTTTAAAGTACTAGAGCGTCTTCATCGTTTATCCATAATTATTTCTATTTATAAAGAATTTTATGAGAGCACCGAGTTCCGAACGTTGTATGTTTTCTTTCTGTTGTTCACACAAAAGGGAGCCAGTTGCCCTTTGTGAAATTTAGTAATGAAAACCTAACGTGAACTGATTGTCAGTACTGTTTCAATTCCATGGATTGATTGAAAATAGCCAGAGCAGAAACTTTTTCTAAACATGAAAAATCAAACCATGGACCATTGGCTCACCGAGCCAAAGCGTAAAGCACTTCACTACCTAGGTTTCAAAATCCCAATGGTCACTTTAGGAGGATCTTTATGGACCATTACAGTCCAAGGTATGCAGCCAAGGTATTGAATTGATTTGAGAATTTTCTGGTCACACGATATACAGTTTTACAAGCGAAAATTCTCCGCTGTACGCTTAGTTTTTTAGTGGCATCACATTAGCAGGAATTACAAAAGCGACAATAATTTATCACATTCGCACTTACAGCTAATGTTTTTGAACTAACACACTTCTTTCCATTATTTCTGTGGCTCCTTCAACAAAGTTAAAAAGGTGTTGCTAATGATGCCTTCGCCAGTTAAGTTGAAACGATGCGTCATCGCCTCTGTATGTTTATTTAAAATATTAGTCCAATTAATGTGACATGGCTACAGCATTCGGTGTCTGTTGTTTCTAAATGTCATTTATAGCGAAGATATTTTGCATATGTAATGTTATTTCCTAGTGAATCTAAGATATTCCAGAATTTCTTTGACAAAAAGTTATGTATCTTTCATAAAATTACTCTGTGAGCTTTTGCATTTACCCGAAAATATAAAATTCTGGGCGGCAGTACTAATTCGTAGTCGTCTTCCTTTCTTGCTATACTTTTTCCTAACAGATTGACAACTACACGCCAACGCTAATGTTTAGGAGGCTATCTGAGGGCAATTGAAGTTAATTTCCAGCGCAGAGTTGCGGAGTTATTTCCTCTTGAAGTAATGAGCAGGTTCAGGGGATAACTGATTCATAAGCTGAATTATCGCATTATCCACTCTGTACCTACATTGCATACTAGAAAACTCCGAACCTAACACGCTTACGTATCTTATTATGCCAGAAAGCAGCGGTAGTATGTTTACAATTAGACGTTTAATACTTGAAGAAAAGTCGTTGAAATAATGAGAGGTAATGTTTGAACGACCTTCTGCTGATTGATATGATTGATATTGAATTTCATGATTTCATAATAGAATTGCTCATGTTGCTAATGAGTATGTAGATAAAGTAAAAAGTCGGCATGAATGTTACTAGTAGCAATCCAACGGAATAAATCTCAGTACAAAGGCTATTGAGGAGAATATTGAATCGAGAAATATGATACGGGAGAGAGAGTTTTGACATAACAGAATTCTACGAATTACGAATAACAGTAAGCTACTTTCGGATTAATAAGGCTTCCGGATTCGATAAAATTTCTGCCTGGCTAACTAAGAAAGCAAGATGAATGCAATTAGTCCAGATGTATACACCATCTGTGACACATTTTCAACAGGAAAGTTGCCGACAAGCATCCAGAGGAAGTTTTTTATGTGTTCCTAAAGGGATGAAATCAGAGATATTGCAAGTTTTATTTGAATAATATGATGCTCCCACGTCCGTTCTCCTTTAATTAGCACTAATATTGAAATTCGCTCAAAGCGAAATCATCCCAAATATGGTGGAATTTACTACCATGCATAAATATGGTAATTAATTTGTTTTAAAGCACAAATTTACGTATTTCGTTCACTCATTAAATGAAAAATCAATGAACCGAAGCTTACTAAAAGCAAAAGAGTTTTTATCAAATTTTTCATAAACGTACTTAAATTTACTCTTAAATGTTTATCCTTTATTCGACCTATTCCGGCTTAAAAGTATACGTTATTGTAGACAAGTACTTCAACACTCTAAGGGGACACTTTGAGAGCCCCCAGACAGTTTTGTAGCGTTGCAAGTCTCTAAAGAGTCCCTGAGTGCTTTCAAAACCAATATAGGTACCAAAATCACACCTAAGGTTTCTAAGTATGTCAAAAGTTGTATGTAATTCGGGTGGAAAGATCCAAAAAGGTAGGATTTGGAAAGTGAAGCACTGCGATACGGAAAATGTTGGGTGGGAGAATGTTGGGGAGAGAGGGTTTTGGCTGGGGGAGGGGGGATTGAGAAGCGATGCGTGCGGATTGGCAGGAAGGTGGAGAGGGGGAGGGGGTGCCCAAAATGATGATGTGAGAGAGGAATTGAAAGGTAGAAGGAATGGAAGATGAGATTTGAAGAGGCAAGAGACGTGGAGATTGGACGATTCCCCTTCAACGTCTTCCCTCCTTCATCCATGCCTTCTTTTTATCTAACTATTACTTTATTTTTTTCGGATCGAGCAGTTTTCTTGGAAGATGAAACCTTTGAGGAGAGTGTGAGATGGGGGAGGAGGGCATTTCACCTTCCACCGCTGAAATATAAATGAAGAGATGATAGAAAATGCATGGATGGAAGCAAGGGAGAGGTGTGAAATTCATTTGACTCAATTTTTTCTTATGACAGGATTTAATAAATAGATTGGCTGTGGGAACCTCACGCAAGGATTTTTAATCCCGGTTTTATTATCTCTCAATATTTTTTAAGGGTAAAAAAATCGTTGTGATACCCACGACTTTGCAAATAATAATTTTATGATTTAAGAAATAGATAGAAGGTGGGCATCTCACGCAGACAATTTTGATGCAGGTATTTTGTCATTTTATTCTTTCTTAATTTCTTTTTTCACGGGGATTCAGGGAATTACCAGCTCCATTACTTAATTTCATTTTGATGGAACTCAGCATAAATTAATCTACTTTTCATCTATTCCCTGAAAATACTTGATTATCTGTTTAAAATTTAAACGAGAATGAAGATTTTTGAGGGAAAATATTTTGAAAGTTTCACATCTTTTCTCTTGTCTTCCGCAGCAATAAATCTTGCAACGGAACTGTAAAGTCTTTTAAGGCTCAAAACTGGGGAGTGTCATCGTATTGATTCATTAATCACACAAGTTTCGGTCGTACATCATTTGCTATGGCAAAAGTTCAAATGGCGGGCAAATATAAGAAAGTTGCTGTCATTTGCGGTACAATTGTTTTTCATGTTCTTTAATCTGAGTGCGGAACGGCAATCAATGTGTAACTTTCTTGAGTTATTGTCCCTGCAAAATAATTTAATTTTGTCAGTTATAGAAAATAAGAAAATTATACACACTTTTATAGCATCCATTACTGCTTAAAGGAGGTAAGTTCATATGTAAAAAACCATCCGATAAAACGCTTAAATTATCCATAAAGAAATGGTCAAAAATGCTCCAAATACAATCTAAGTTGAAAAATATTCGACTGAAAAATAGATCATTTAAATTTCTTACAATGGCCACCAAATCGAAATCGTAATTGTTGTGTATCCAAATATCCCGAAATGAGGAATATCCTACGATATTGGTATTTAGAACGTAGAGCTTTGATTTGCGAAAGGCTGTCTGAAAGTTCATTTTTAAATAATAAAATTATTTCTGTATTTTTTTGTTTAAAATATATCACGACCGTAATCTGCCATCATTTGCGTATGATATCGGAATATTTTCAATAAAATATTTTATTCTTATTCCCTATTCGTGAGAAAATTCATAAGCTAGGGATTAAATTTGCATGCTTCTGTCTACTTTAAACATCATGTTTAATAGGCCTAATTCGATAATGAGCACAGGTTTTGAAAAATAGGGTTAAAATATGCAGATAAACTTTAGCTTTACACGCATAACGCCCATTTTGATTTTGCTTAGCTTTTCTTTTCCAGTAATCATCTAGATAGCATCAATTCAATAACAATCAAATTAACTTACTACTACTTAGAACTATCAAGAAAATCCGATACATAATACCCAAAGAAAGCTTGGTAAAACTGCATAGTGAATACGATTATAAATAAATGAGATTATTGCATACTTTTATAAAACAATTCAATCAATCATGAGTTGCTTTGTATTTGAAGATGATCTCATGATTAAAATTCTCAGTTATCCTTTAACTTGCTGTCGGCGAAAAAGGAACTTAATTCGGAGTTTTAAATCAGTATCAAAAAACAGAGGAGAGGCTTAAAAGAGAGGTAGTTTTAATAAGACTACCTATTTGAATATAGGTAGTGTATTTTTTTTAAATAGTAAAAAGAGATGACTGTGTTTTTGGTGACACATGAGGAAAACTATTTACCTGAACTTTTCGAAATGACGTCGAAAGTTTTTTGCTGGCGGTTTTCAGAGTGAAATAAAAAGTTTTGAAGTATTATTGTGTTCCACACTAAAACCTAATGGCGTCCATCCTTTATTGCTATTTGTGAATTTTATTTGGCTTTGCGTCCCTTATTTCATTTTTTCACCTAAAATAACACAATGGATTATATGATCTCGGGATTAAAATATATCTATTCCACTGGCAACGGATTTTCAAGTCTTAATATCCTCAAGTAGGATTTACACTTCAAAGTATATGTAGGAGCATATCTAAGTTGTTCCTCTTCATTTTGAAAGCAATGAAAGTCATTGCTTTTAAAATTGATATATTTATTACAATTTTCTTTTTGTTTGCTTTTTACTTTAATTATCTCATTTAAAGGGCGGCAAAATAATCGTATGATTTGGGTGTAAATATTTTATATCCCATTGTAATTTTTGGCTAATAACTATTAGCTTAACCTTTTTTATGTATTATTTTGTTCCACTGAGTGATTTAACAGTTAAGTAAAATGTGCTGTGCTCTTACGGTTTGAAGGCCGATACGAATGAAAGAAATCTTTAAATCCATATGCTACTGTACTCTTAACTACTATGCTACTTTCATGTGCAGAGAGTTTGCCACCACTGTAAAAAGTTGATCTGATTTTCAGTGCGATCTGAATTTAAGCGCTGTCTGGTTGTAAGGAAGAAACACGGATTCAAGGTGCGGAAGAGGCAGGAACATGAATGGTTGGTACAGGAGCAGTTAAGCAGGAAGCAGAGGGAGCAGGATTCTGGATGGTCTGATTTTCAGTCGTTCACCTGCCTTATTTTTAGACAAGATAATACTGCTGAAATTCAACATACCCTGTCTTAAAATTGTTGCATCTGAAATTCAGATCGCTTTTGTACGTTAAAATCAGATCTATTTTTTACGGTGATACGTCCCTGATGAAAATCAACTCGACGTACAAAAGCAATAAAATAAAGATACCTACCCTCTCTCTCTCTGATTAAAATTTTTGCAATTATGACTGTTCATTTTGTAAGCTAAGGAACACGTTTATTTCTTATCTTAACGAAAGGTACAATTGCAAGTAGAGTTGTTTTCAATCATATGCCTACAGTACCAGCAGTGTTTTAATAGTTATGGTTTTAGGTAGAGAATTTGCCGATAGGACACATGTGGGAAATAATTATTCCTTTCCCTTACTTTTAATGAATCATCTATCTTTGTAAAAATTAGAAATGGCATTAAGAAATACGGCAATGCATTTCATTTTATTAATGTTCGAACAAAATCCTTCATTACTTAGCATGTGCAGAAACTTTACGGTCTGGAAACACTCCCTAGAGGGCCACTATCCTCCGAGACCGCCTTCTAAGGCGCTTTCTATCCCTTCCTTCTCTCGTCGAAACTCTGCTGAAAATTCCCTTGAGTCACATTTTGTGCCTTCTGGCTGCCATTTCTTCCCGGAAAATATATCCTAAAGTTCCGCTGAAGAGTGGACCGTTATGTGTATTATTAAAGATGTATTAGTTTTCAAAAATTAACTACACACCTAATCACTGAACGCATTTTGTAATATCTAGTTTTTTCTATAAACGGGGACTACTCTTGTCTGAAAAAAATAATAGCATAATTTCCCTTTATGAGATCAGAAATTCAATTTTCCCTAGGAGAAACTTGCCAGGTGTTTTTTAAATTCCGGTATGCATGCCTTTGGTCGATATTGTCCGTAATTTACCAGCTTTTGTGTAATATGAATCTGTTCGCATATTCAGAGCTTCATCTGCAACTACAGCTACGCAATACCCTTCAAGCCACCGCGAGCATGTTTGGCAAGGGGTGAAAATCCCCAAGAATGCACTATCGGCAAGCAACTAGGCCACTGCATGCTGCATAATAGCGTAATATTGTAGATAATAACATATGGCTACATGGTTTGTATCTACAATAGAGCAGTAATAAGGAACTCAACTTCAAAGGGAGTCATTCTTCACATTAAGGGTAATTATCTCCATTTACGTCTATTTTTCTTTTTAGGTACTTTGCACATGGTCATGTTCATATTGGAGTGTTACCATGGGTTATTTTTAAGCGTTTAGTAGTATTTTTCCTAAAATTATCCTTCTTCTAAGATAAGACACCATTACGTAGTAAAGAGGCTATATAAATTACTTCTATAATGCAGTTATGTAGTACCTCTTAGCGAACGAATAACGTTCCCACAACATAGCCATCCAAGTGCTATGCTTTACAAAGATAAACAGTTATTATTGAATGAGCTGAGTTTTAGATACCTTTATGCACTAATTACATTCAGTTGGTATTCACTCATTTCGCGGAATCAATGCCTAATGTTTAGTTGAAATTAGCGAGCTAGTAGTTAAAAATGATATTTAGCAACTTAGCAATGGTATCTTTAAGTATGTCGATGTTTTATGCTCTATTTATAAAACGGCCATTAGGGCAGTGAACTAGATGCGGATGATTGTAATCCCACCACTTTTTATGAGTCTATTGGCTCCAATTTCTTATCAGGAATAATTATATAGGTGAGTTAAATGTTTTTCTAATCCTACGCCAAAAATTTAAAATTAAATTTTTATTATATTTTGTATGCAACAACATAGATAATTAACTTTTTGCAATAATATTATCTTCTGTCTTATCATGAATGGAAAGTCTTGATCCATGGCCATATTCCACCAATGACGCATTGCATTTATACAGTGCTCATAAACTGTGGCTTCTATTGCTTCAGTAGTCATATCCTCAGTTATTGTAATGACAGATGACTTATAAATCTCACACAGTTTATTTTGCCTAAAGACGTTACAAATTCTCTCGGTGAAACATTACTGTGATCGATTTGATGAGATAGATACTAGCTAATGAAGGACTTCTTAACTGACCGGCAGAAAACTGAGATCTAATTAACATTTTGAAAGATAACTAAAATGTACTCATGGAAAGTAGAAATATGGAAAAAACGGTAATGCAAATGGAGAAATGGTGAATGATGAAAAGGGTATGCGTCAAGGGGTAATTTAACCGGCAGAAGAACTGACTCTGGAACGATATCGGTCCAGTAAGGATGGATTACTAACGAATTGATAAATTGCGACTGGCAATGAGGGGAGATTGAAAAAATTATGTGGAATAAATATAAATAGATTAATAGTTTTTTAACATCATTCAACTTGAATATGAATAGATTAGACGATAGAAGAACATTGGTGAGTTGCGTCAAACCAATCTGAAGATTGATGGCTAATGATTATGAATCTGTTTTGCATCACTCAGTTTCGAAGGCTGCAATTAACCGTTGTGCATATACAAGCATTCTCTACGCGGACCCAACTTGTGATTTATTACATTCCTACAAGCGTACACAGAACCCAGAAAACCGCTAAGTACTGCACTCAGCCCTTCTGTGAGCCAAGGTTCCTTACAATTGCACAGTACTATGAACTAGTGGATGCAGAAAAGGATCGGCGCCTGGGGTAAAACTTTTCGGTCCGAGCCGAGAGGACAACAGCTGGGAAAAGCTACTCAGAGGTTCCCGACGCTAAACCATCAGTCCTCTCATTTCTCTGCCTCTCAGCACGCCGAGTAACTTTCTCCACACCGCGTGCACTTCCAACATTTCGCCCGTCTCTCCCGCGGCCTCTCAATCCCACTCAATCTCTCCACGCTACAAGACTCCCCTCGCACAATCCTTTAAGTCACCCAATCCCCGCTTCCCACATCGGTTGCCACCCGTGGATTTCCTGCCCTTCGCCAAAGTCTCCTCGCTCGTCATCGCGTTCCGACGAGACTCCCATCACACACTCGCCTCCACGTGATTTCGCACGTCCTCATGCCTCGTTCACTCGTGCTCGTCTTCCCTAGAAGATCTCTCCTAGCACGCCTGCCATGTTTCGCACCCCCCACATCATCCACTCCAGCCATCTTCAAGGCGCACACGTGGGAGCGAGGAAGCCAGATGGTGGGCGGGAAGAACGTTTGAAGTCTCTCATGTGTCAGTTTATTTAGTCATCAGAGATGGGGAGTAATTTGATTGCAGGGAACGCTGGGGTTATCTTCTGTGTGCCAGATTCGAAAAAGATGCTCGAGTGCTTAAGAGAGTGCGTCGTCAAGGTAAGTGTGCGTACCGAGGAACATTAAGAGCTTGGTCCTTTCATCTCCGTAGTGTTCGCGCGAAATAGACGTTTTCTTCGAGTTTAATTTCATGAGCCAAGATTACTTCCGTGATGATAATCAAGTTGGATGAATAATCAATATAAAGTTCTTTCCATTCTGATTAATTTTGGGAAGACTCCTGTGACTTGTGCAAGGATCCCTTTGAGGTAAGTATTTCCAAATTAGTGGTCCATGCATAGGGTTATGCGAGCAAAATCCAAGATTGCGGTGTACCATTATGATATTAGATAACGATGGCATTCATGCCCCCGGAAAAGTTGCACAAAAATGTAAATGCTGTTGACTTTGTTATTATATTTTATTTATCTATCACCTCATTTATTACCTACCTGAATGATCGTCATTGGTGCTTTATTTTTATTGGTCTAAGTATTGAAGTAGAGTAAATGTTACTAAGCTCACCATTTGCAAAAATTATCGCAAGAAAACAATGATGTTTTGCATTCATTGGTATGCGTTCTTTAGCCAAGCGCTTCTGCATTTAGCTATTTCGGTAAAATTGAGTTCAGATTTGAAAACAAACTCGAGAGTAAAGTTATAAATCTTTGAATTCCTTCCTACGCAACGAAGGGATGTAGCGATTGGTGATATATCTAAGGAAAAATTTGAAAACTTTCATCACCGTCAATAGTATTCGTCTTTCGTCTTTCAGGTAAAAACTATTTTTTTTCAGAAAACACGAACACATAGCCGCACTATTGCATGTATATACATCCCAACACGATACTTGTATTCATTCTTGCCATCGTATCGAATAACCATCGCACACATCCAATCTGCTATTCCTATAGCTCCCCTCTCGAAGACTTGCCAAGTCCTTATTTATGCATGCATTCCAACTGCCTGTTTTCATTCATATTTTCCTCCTGTCTCACAGTTTTTTGCCCCCTCTTCGTGCGTCAACGATGTCGAGTCTCTTTCCTTTCCTCGGACTTTATTCCCTCCCCCTTTCCCTCCTCCTTTCCCTCCTCCGGCTGCCTTATTCGACATTCATCTCACTCTTCGACCTTAGTCGCCTCAACCCTATTTCTCAGTCCGCGGCGTCTTCCCCAATTCCGTGTTTGCCCTCAAGGCATCCCGCCGTGATCTCTGTTTTCCCTGCATTTTCTTCTCTCTCCTTCACTGCCTCCATACCATCCTCTTCCGTGCCCGCTTCGGGAAACGAAATCTCCTTTCTAACTCTCTTAAATATATGGCTATATCAAGGATTCATGTTAGGAGCCATTGGTATTCCAACATTCTACTTGATATATCAGCACATTAAAGGTAATACTGATTTTAAAAGATTTCAACTTCAGAAAACCTTTTTGGATGTTAAAGCTAATGTCGTATAATTATGTGGCCTAATAAGAATCAAAGCTTGTAATAATGCATTCGTTTTTGATTAATAATAAAAATTGTGTACTTACCTGTTTCGTTCTAGCTACTTGCACTAGGGTCTGTTGTGTCGAGAGCTCAGTAGCCCGTCCATCGGATGGTACGTTAAAATGTGGAACTTGATACTTTCGTTAAGAGCATACTAAGGCTGACGTCGGGTTATCCCTTCCTATTCCCCGCTGAAATGGTACGGTAGTAATAGATGTCGGTTCTCTGCCATCATAATAGCTACGAACTTGTGTTTGTGGCGATGAAAGTATGATTAGGATTTGGGCTAAGGAATGAGTACATAAAATGCTGACTATAAAATAGAATGTAGAAAGAACATCTGCGGGAATCAGGTTGGTGTGGCTGTTTCCTAGCCTGAGATTCCGGGTTCGAATCTCAGCGGCAATTTTCAGTAGTATAGCAGTTCTAAGTTAAGTGTAGTATTGAGAGCATTTCAAGTGCTCTCCGTCCGTTGGATGGGGCGTTAAATACTGGTCTTCGTGGAGCTCTTGGTGAAGAGCAAACCATTGCCAATACCGATTTTCTATCTAACTTCCCTCTGTTCCCGGAAAATTTCCTACCTAGGCCCCAATATTTACCTATCCTAGACGGCAAAAATGGCCTAAGATTTCGTTCTCCTTTCCAAAATAACATTGATAACTACAATAATTCATTCCATCAAACACCACAGAATCCTAAAAACCAATAACATTTATTTATCGTTTTCATTTTTTGTGTATCAGTGTATCAATATCCTGTCAGGCCCCCCTCTTCTTCCCTCTTTTTTATGGCACTACAACCGACAGTTTAGCTTTGGTCTCCATTTCATCTCTGTATCCATACTTGTCTTCCTGTTGTCACTTTCCTCCATAGGCGGCCTTCAAAGATCATAGACGCTATCTTGTATTCGCTTTTCCAATCGTTTCTCTCCCTAGTGCATTAGATAATCTTATGCCCTTTTTTCTAGCCCATTGCTTTCTGTCTATGCTGTCACCATGTCTCATTGCATTCACTGTAGTAAGTTGAACCACGATTAAAAAAGGCAATTAAGTCGTTAGATCTAATTCTCCAACAATAATTTCCTTTAGTAGTCTAAAGATTTTGCTCCGTTCATCCTCCTCAAAGTAATCAAGCATGTTTTATGTCTTCTGTCATATTTGTCATTACCCACGCTTTGCGTCTATAAATTGAAATGAGTCTTAGCATTATATACACTGCATTTACTATTGCCTTTTCCATATAATTGCAGGAAACATATTTTAAACAGGCTATCCACTTCACCCTGTATTCTTTTTCTGCACCCATTGACCTGCATTTCCCGGCAGCATCGACGTACGTTTGTCGTAACTTTTTTTTTCTTTCCGATGAAATCAGAGTGGAATTAGGGAAGCGTTATTCCATGCCACCTTGAAATGATATCTCAGCACTGCTGACACCGTGGTTTTGATGGATTTTTCTGCCACCAAGGTATATGAATATCTATTCGAACCTGTAGGAAGACTTCATTCTAAAGGCTGGAAGACTGTTTGGCTCGTGCCACAATTTTGAATGGTATATTAAGGTCCACTTTCTGAAGCGTCACACGCTATTCCCTTTCCCTATATATTTCTTTCTTTAATAAAATCACATCGTGCTTATATTTTTTATTTCTTTGCCTAATGATAGTCATAAAATGGATTGGTAATTAGTTTGATAGGCCTCAGTATTATATTATTGTGTTTTGAATTTTGATAATCTCGTTGAAAAAAATAAAGAATTAAATTATTGCTCAAAAGTTATATTTTCCATTGCGAATCGTTCTCAATAATTTATTTATAGTCATATTCTTGAATATAAAACATATATATCACTGCACACGTTTCATTATGTAGCCTATTTACAGCCTCCTTATGAAAAAAGGATAAGTAGTCCTTGTAATGAAGAGTAACAATTATTATAATCGGGTTAAATACTGTATTTAAGTTTTTATTCTTCTTCATAGGGCGTTAAATTTAAGTACAGAATATAAATGATTGATCCTCCACACTTGCAATAGCCCAGTTTAAAATTCTAGAAAAGATAGAACACAAATTATTTTTAGGAATTCAAATACTAGGGTTGTAACTGACAAATAGTTCATCAATACCGTTGTAAAAGATGATAAAAATGAACTACCCGTCTTAAAATGTAATTATGCAAAGTTAGTACGCTGGTAATACAAGACAGATCTTTATGGTAGCGCATATCCTTTCCCACGTTTCCGACGTTACATGAACTCAACTCAAACTTTCCCTAAAATCCCATGGCTATGGATTTGTTTGCTAACAGCTTTGTTGCATAAACTTGTACCATACGTGATAAATATTAAGATCTCTCGCAAACTTGATTTATAGCTGCTGATTACCCTACGTTAATATTTACTTTTTGATAATAAATACTGATTTAATCGCTTTACGCTCCATTGATGCATTAGAGAACGTGAGTAAATTCTTGTTTCTCAGCTGGATGAAAATTATTTCTTCTCTATATTTATTTGAAGCTCTTCTTGCAAACTTCTCGAAAATGCTTTCAGCAGCGTAGTTACCTGCAGAAGGAAGAAATTCTTGGAAATATATGCCTCTAGGTATTTCCCAAAACGAATCAGTTTAATCTCAGTTGGCTCTGAGGTGTATTGATCTTATGCGTTAATATCTTTATAAATGCAAAAACTGCACGTGAAATGTTAAGTACATTAACAAGTAGAGCGTAACCCATGTTCTAGCAATGAGAATGGGTTATGGGCTTAATGACACGTACATTAGCAAACAACTAAGAAATCAGCTTGCCACGAGTGCTTACTTAAGTTTTAAATTCGCACAATGCTTCTTTGATCGGTATTACAAATATGGATTTCATTACACCTAAATTAAAGTTCATATTACATTAACATCACTTGAAATACACATTTTACAAATTATAGCCGTCATAGTGTAGAGACTAATTCTTGTGTACGTAGTATTCTTTCAATTATGTTTGCCAATCGTCTGTTCTTGTTGAGAATTAAATGGTTTTACCTGGGGCCACACATTGAAACTACTCCAAAAAAAGAGGGCAAAACTAATTTTTAACGCTCCAGTAAAAAGATACTTTGTATTACATTCATGAATAATAATAATAATAATAATAATAAAAGGTCTTTATTGGGGCGAGATTGAGACAAAACTGTCCCTTCTGCCATCTAACCCCTCGTCAAAATAAATATATAAAAGAAATAGTGGACAATACTTAAAATAATAACAATCTGAGGTTAAAAACAAAAAATAAGTCAAGAATACACTTATAGGATTAAATAATGATAAATTAACACAAAATAAATATACATACACAATATATCAATATTACATATCTAGTAGTGTGTGAGAGAATTTACAATGTGGGAAAACGTGAGGATTATTATGCTTATATCCTTTACGCAAAAACCCACTGCAGGAAACACCCACACAAGAAGGGGGGTGTGAAAAACCTGCGAAATCCTACTGACAGTAAAGCTAGTGTTTAAGAATAACTCAAATATAATAGCACGTGCATAGGAAAATAAGTAGATTATAATGAAATTCAAGAAAAGATAAATACAAAAGGTAGGGAGAAAAAAAAATAGAAAAAAAGGTAAAAGGGAATTAAGGTAAAATTAATAAACAAAAACAAACATCAAGGTGAACTTTGAATGGATTGCAGTTTTAAGGGATATTTTTTGCTATAGTTTTCTCTCTCACTTCTACTATCACGAACCAAATAAACAATTCGATCGTTTTCTCCTCTCAGTATTGTATCCTTTTTTAATTTCCTGTCTCTTTCTTCGCACGTACGGAGTCATTCGAGCCGTATCTAAACTTCTCACGCTCTCCTCATACTTTCCGTCTTTACGGCGGGTCTATCCCAGGTAGCACATCATATAACTCCCTCCCTTTCCGCTTCTTTATCCCACTTTCTCACTCCTCTTGGCTCTTTCTGCGTTATTTATCTTTCCATGCCGCTATCTCCTTTCCTTTCGTCCACTTCTCGTCGTTTTATCACCGTCATATCTTCCTTTTTTATCTCCCCCTCCAACTGTTTCTCTTGGCGTTCTCATTCTCTCCTATGCCTCCTCCATATTCCTTTATTGTCTTCCCTCTCTTTCTCTCTTTCGCCATCCGAATCTCCTTGCTAAGGATTTCTTCGCACGTTCTGCCAGCAACCATTTTCTCAGTTCCCTCTTCCGCTGTTCCTACCTATCCGCAACCTTTGAACCAACAATTCCCTCTTTCATTTTCCTTACCTCTTCCCCTCTTTCTCTTTTTCCCCCCATCTTTTACTTTCCTTCTATCTCGCAAACCTCTGTCTTCTTTTCCCTCATCCGTCCATTCGTGTGTAAACAGCGGCAAACGTATCTTTTGATGTGACCGTAAATAATTTTCCCTTCGGAGCGTAGCTGCAAAAGTTTATACCTGCGCCCCATTCCGGAGTCGTTTTGCCCAGAGTGTCAATTTTTTGTCACTGCTTGAATGGACCTACTCCAAGCCTTTGATTGTCCTTTTTTCACCTAGAACGCTATATAGTCAGCCACTCTCATTACTTCCGTCACTCGGTTATTGCTCCGAATCCTTTATCATGGTTCAATTGGTTTTTGTAACGATTTAAAAAACCGCTGGACTTATTTTATCCCACAGAGTTCATTTCCACATCCAAAAAAAACACAAAGGTAGTCTCTGTTGACTTTCATGGAGCAATAAAAAAGCAATTTTTCAACAAAATCACTGCAAATGGGGCTTGCTGTACTGAGCATAACGTGCACGAAACATATTGGGTGGTTACTTTGGCTACATCTAATATGATTACCAACAAAATCAAATTCACATTGGTATAAGTTAAATCGTTAAAGCATTGAAAATAAACGGAAAACATATTATGGCGAAGATCGGATAATAATAATGCTAAGTAAAACGTCGACATCTAAAAACGTCTATCTTATTTTCACCTTTTGTGTAAGCCACACCATAAACTGGTCTAAACTTTCTTTTTTATTGATACACTCATCAAATTAGTTGATATTTTCATTGCCTATCAAAGGACTAATTTCTCAAAAATATATGTAAAATAGTTACATTCAATTTTTCGCAAATTAAAAGGAATGTTTTTCGAGGATACAATGAATATCAAGACTTATATAATTTAATAAGCTTTCTTTCCCATTCATATTCCAATAAATCAATTAATTTTTAACGTCCTTTTTTATTATATGTGAATATTCCACTATCACCGTTTTCCATGTTACGCGTATGCTCTGTTGTTTTGGTCGACGAAATTGAAACCAGTTTCTAATTGGATTCACATTGTTCCAATCGTTCGAAGCCTGTTTGCTTCATACTGGTAAATGTATTTTTAAATTTGTTTAATCATTAATGCCCATTAGTAGGCCTGTATTTTTCTGTTTTGATGAAGACAATTTAGAAATCAATCGTTTATGATTTTTATTTAATTCTTTTGATTGACAGTTATGCGACTTTTTATCAGGATGTAAATCCTAAATGGGAGAGATAGGTGATTATTTTTCTGAGAAGGCCATTTAGGATATTCATTTTCTATCGAGATATTCCTTCCCATTGCTCCAGATATTATTATTTACCAGTTAGATGGTGCTATACATTTCATAAAATGTTAATGTTATATGATTTTTAATTATTTATTTTGTCATTCTTGAGTCATGGATGGTTTCACAAACTTAGGGTCATAAAAATCGCTGTCACTTGGTTTATGTATTAATTTTTTATTAGAACCTTCGAAGTGGCTTTGTGTCTGAAATTTATTTATAACTGTGTCATTTACATGAAAGTGCCCTTTAAGCTCCTATGTAAATGAAATTTCCATTTTGCAGAGGAAAAAACATGTTTGTAGTCAATTTTGGTTAAGATTCATCCCTTTAACGGTGGTGGAAAGGTGTAATTTTTTGGTATCAAGGTAACAAAGTACTTTTACTTGGCGTTCCCATCTATGGGACCATGCTGGTTTTCTTATTATTGCTTCTCTTGGTGGCCCTGAAGAATATGGTTTGTGGGAATACCACTGTTCGATTTTTCCTTGCATCCACGTGGAAATGCCATTACTACACTTTTATAATAGTGGATACTACCTTTGAATTGTCGCCAGTGTATCAGTACTCAGATAACAGGTATTCAAATTTTCGTAAGGTCTCCTCGGGCTTTCCAGCGGGTTAAATATTTATATAATACCAACGTTTCAACTGAAGACTCGTCCATCAGGGTGCGTGAGAAAATCAAAGCCGTTGAGACGTAGTATTCAAATTGCTTTATAAGGTGACTTTATACGTGGTATGCTACTTGTAGACAATATTAGGTATGATATTTGACATTGGTCTCGAGTATGGCAATTTTTGTTATTATAAATAACAAATTCAGTAAAGCCCAGAAAGATACGTTCCTTACCATATAACTAGTCATAGCCTAACATATACCCTATACATATAACATAGACTAACCTAAAATATAAGAAAGGATAACTTCCTTACCATCGTATATCGTAAGATTTCGAATTAAATGCGTTCTCAGCCTCCCTATATTGATTATTTCAATAACGAAATTGACTGGAGGGATGTTGAGGGATTAGAGAAGACTCTGCGTCTCGAGTTATTGGGAGAAATAATAATAGAAAATTGTTATTGAAATATTGAGAATAGGATGATATATTCTTGAATTGCATATGTTTAACGTTTCATTCTCAGGTTTTGTTTCCTTTCCGGAAAATTTAATTTAAAAATGTTTTATTCTATGAAAGACTCGTGAAACTCTTTTCTTACATTTTCTCTCATGCGTTATGCATACATAAAGGTGACGGCAAAACATATTGTTGTGAGTATATTTTTTTAGTGCATCATATTGCCCGTTTTCGCGATATTGAAAGTCTCAGCAAGAACTTATAGGGATGAGATAGAAGAAGAAATAAAATTACACATAAAAAGGAATAAAATTGCTCATAAACCACTGTCATGTATTTAAACATTTACGGGAAATTTCCCATTTACAGAAAAAAGGAACATCAATACATTTTGTATGCACTTAAAAATATAAATATTAATATAATCCCAAGAGGCAAATGTACCTATGTAACATAAGATCTGCACACATTCCAATCAACTCCTCCAATCCATAGATTTACAAATTCTAATAACATTTAGGTTGCAACGTGATTATATGATATTACAAATACATTACATTAGTCCAGTAAAATAAAGATGTGTTAAATACAATTGACTTCACGTACTTTTCATAATTCAAATTGTGTATGATAAAAAGTATCAATCAAATCTGAAAATTCATTGCCAATTCTATGTAGTCTTTCTACAGTAATTTTTTTCCGTAATTTGTTCTTTGGCAACTGCAATGTAATTTATGATATCCTATCACCATCTGTGCTAGAACATTTATACTTACCCGGTTAACAATTTCCTCACAATTTATATGGTTATTAATAATCTTGTGCATAAACAAAATATCTGCAATTTTGCGCATGAATTTTAGGGAATCTGTATTCAACATATTTTTTATCACAATATAGTTAATATCTAAATATTTGATGTTACACTTATATGCTATATACCTCAAAAACTTATACTGAACACGTTCCAATATTTAAGTATGGGATTGATAGAAAGAGTTCCATATTACCCAAAATAGATAACGATTGCATCTTTACTTCGTCTGTTGTAACTCAAAACCGACCGTTTTTATATAGGTACTCTTTTATATATACTGTAAAAAAGAACAATACAAGCATTTATGAAGGTCTAAGATGATTTTTCCTTATTATATGATTGTGATGCATCTGGAGTGCAGATGCATTTCATGTTTAAAATATAATACATCTGTGATATAAAACATGATCTCAGTTTACATTCCAATTTTACTAGACTAAAACAAATGCTCCAATGAAAAATTTATCTACGTACCATGATAGAGGTAGCATTGAGCCAGGATAGAAAAGAATTAGTCCCCAAAAGGGAACAACGAAGCCTTATTTTTACTCCTCCTAGCATTTAACAAGTTCAAAGTGAGGTGCGATGAGCGGATGAAGAACCAATTCAGGAGCAGATGAAAGAGATCACGAAGAGCATGAAGGGGAGAAGAATGGATCGTGTAGTATGTCGGCGGCATAGAAGAGGCAAACCACGAAAGGCGGGGAAGAAGATGGCGAGCGGGTGGTCTTTTTATGACAGAAAGTTAAAACTTTTCGCGTGCAGGATAGAAAGAGGTACAAATAGGAGAGTAAGATAGACATTGAGGGGGTTGACGGAGACACTGAGGAAAAAAATCATTCGAGGATTGGAAAGTTACCCATAGACCCGTGTTTGTCCGTCTCCATCCATTCTCAGGGGTTGGAGAGGCACGTTAAATTCCCCGAGATGCAGCTCGCGTAAGCTTGAAAATCTGTTAGAGGCATTTGTCATCGCATTTGCTTATTGTAACTGAACTGGAACTGGAACGAGTCCTCGGTTAGGGTTCTCTCAGGGTTAATTCTGTTATTTATTGAGGTTAATTTAAAACTTATTTATGGTCATGATTTAATCTTGATTCATTCATATTATCTTGTTGGTTGTTGGTTGATTCATTTGAGTGAAATAGTCGATTTGTTGGAATTTTTCGGCATGAAATTAAAGAAATCTGGGATAAATACGGACAGGAAGATTGTTACTCCCTGTGAAGGAGTTTATCATCAAGAGATTTTATATATTACGTAAATCTTATTTTCACTTTTTGACCACCAGCCTCCCTCCTTTTACCTCAACCTAACTTTTCCTAAGACCCTTATCAGGGCATAATTTTCAACACCTTATTTTTTTCTGAATACTATAATTTATTCACTACTTTTTATTATTACAGCCGTTATTACATGAGCAAAACATTAATTTACAGTGAAGTACAGATCACCTAATTAATTTGCAGAATTAGCTTACAGGATCATTCTCCCAACTTAGTGGAGACCTGCATCCTCGCTTCCTAACATCGTAACGGTTGGGCCAAGCTCACTCGACTCTCTTTTTGTGTCACGCAGTATACTTATAGCCCATTAAGAGCAAATAATTCTGTATCAAAATGATTACGGTCAATGCTGGCTGATGAGGCAATATAATAGGCAGTTAGTTGGCATACTCGCACTTGAATTTGAAATGGAGTACTTTTACTCCATTTAAAATAAGCATGAATTTTCTTTTACTGCCATACTCATGCTACTGTCATACTCGCTCCAACACCGGAACACCGGTTTTTCGGTTGACAAGGCAACCATCCACTAGGAGGAGAGTAGGTGTTAACCTGTCAAGAGCCGGACTAAGAGTGAGAATAGGGTGGTTGGGTAGTTATCCTCTGCAGAATTTGGAAGAATCAAATGAAAGTAAAGATTCATTCTTTGGCGTTCTAATTCCCCTGCCCTTCCTCACCACATTGTGGCCATTGGAGTTCTCCTTTCTTTAGTAACGTTTGTATACCGTAGAGTTCAACATGTCCATTGGATAAATTTGGTCATAATTATTTGTCCCTTCATATTTAGAACCTTATTTTTAAACCTTTTTATATCATTCGACAAAATATTAAGACTTCTCGCATAGAAATAGTGTGTAATTATTTCATTCATTACTGTCGGTCGTTACTTTCGGGCTGTGATTGGGAGATGTCACTACTTTTTCATTTCCCTTTTGCATAAATCTTACTGGTTATCTTTTGATGTGAAAATATGCCAATAGATTAATGCATATAGTTGCATTTAAAGTGATTTTTAACTTGACTTAAAATAACTTACAATACCAATTATATTGTATGGTCTTTCAGACCCTGCCTTAATTAAGGGTTAGTTTAATGTATAGCGTTTACTCGCGCATATATGTCGGGGGAAGGAGTGATGATGACTCAAACCTTTTATTTCTAAATATTGGTTTTCACTCGAGGATAAATGGGGCTCTCCTCTTTTTGTGGATTAATGTTTTACGAGATGTCATTTTCCAGTACCCAGTATATATTCTCTGTAAGGGTTTTTGCCAATTAAAACAATGCTGTTTTCAATAACATTTTCTAGAATGACAGAATGTAACATAATTTTATGACTTATTGTACGGGCAGAGTACCACATCTGAAAAGTTTTCTGGATAGGACGAATATTACACTGAGAAAAATACATTAATTCACTTTATTTCTGGGATTATTTTAAATAAAAATCCATTTTACCCTGTGTAGTGAGCCTGATTAGGAATTAAGTTGTGTTTATATATCACGAGGAGGCCTCAGGACATGGGGTAGTGTAATCCAATTCAAGCTTATAGCAATGAAAAAGTGTTCATTAGTATTTTAAGCAATGCTTCATACATACCCTACAGTCCGGGCTTCGAGCGTTCGGTCACGTTAACTTTAACGTGAAGCTTTAAAGGTAGCTCGGTTTTGGACAAGAGGCATTGTTATAAGCTTAGATAAAGTGGGACTAGACGTGGTAATGGAGGTGGGACGAAATGTTCGAGAAATTGGAAGGAGAGTCGAGGGTACAGGGTGGTGATTATGCCACGGTGGGAATGGTGTTTCTGGAGAGGAGTTTAGGGTTTGGGGAAACTCGGAAGAGGGGTGGGAAGGAGATCGTGGAGCACCATAGCGTTGGCCCTTTTACTTTCTACCGCGGCTCTATGCTAATTCGAGGATTAAACGGCTCCGGAGCCAAGATATTAGGAGCGAGTGTTTCCTCTCTCCTTCCCACCTTATCCTTTCACCGGTTGGGATATCGGAGGTGGGAGTTGGAGGGTGTGCGTGCGGAAATTGGAGACCTCGGCCCGGCTGAAAGAGATTCTTCCTCGGAGAGTAGTGGTGGGGGCCTAAAGTTTTCCCATGGAACCCCGCGCCAGAGTCGAGGGCGAGATGGTCCACCCGCTATTTACCACTGCCCTTATACCCTCTCCTCATCTCCGCTTACTCTCCCCGCCAATGGCCAATGGGAAGTCGGCTGCCGAAGGGTTTCTGAATGGGAGATGAAAGGGCTCTTGCGAGGAAGATGGCGTTGCGCCCGCCTGTGATGGGAGAGGGATGAAAAGAGAACAGAGGGGTTGAGTGGAAGTGAGGAGGAGATGGACCTTTTTATTATTTTTTCCACTCCTCCTTAAACAACGGGGTTGGGAAGGTCTCCCGTCCCCACCTGGGAAATCCATGCGGGAGAGGTGAGCCGGGCCAAAAGTTGGTTCATGGAGTTAATGAAGGGGATAATTTTATTTTCCCTCCGGTGAGAGTGAGGGTGTTTGAGGGACGGAGTGAATCACCCCGTGATGGGGCTTTAGAGAAGGTCGGGGTCTTCCTTTCTCCGCAAAGGGACATGCCTGGCAATTCGATGGCATCGATGCGGAAATCCCGCTCCCATAATCGATACGTTGGCATAAGCTTCCTGGAGCTTCTAGCCTGGCTTCAAGCAGCACTCTGAATTTGAGGATGTTGAGGCAATTTCAAAACTGAGGGCATAGTATGATCTCAGGGCATGTTTCTTTGCTGAAAATGTTAACATTTTGTTACCTGGGTAGTATATTGAACGGAAGCAGAGGTAATAGCAATAATGTTAGGACAAAATTTGTTTTTTTAAAGCAGGTATTTGCCAAAGCAAGGGAACTGATGATAAAAACTTTGAGAAGGGTTGTAAAATCCAAGTTAGTCTAGCGCTTAAGAGATAAGATTATAGAATTAAGAAATACTGGCTTAAGGAGAATGGTGGAATTGTCATGGACAAGAAGGATAATCATTAAAGATTGGTTAAGCATGGTTTGGAAGAGAAAAAATTTCTGAAATAAATTAGGTGGAGACGGATTAGGTAGATCTAGCAGGTGCTAAGGGAGGAAAGAATGCTAAGGATCATTGTTGAAGGTAGAATATCTGGTAAGCAAGAGCAAGTTTGAATAGAAGGTCTTATGCTATGGAATGAAGAGCAATAGGATATATGCTGCCTTGAAAAGGGAAATAGAATGAGGTCGGAACCAATGAATAGATGACATATGGAGAGCAATAGGAAAATTCAATCAAAACACTCTGTTCGAAAACATTAAATCAATCAATACTCTGGATTTATTTTATTTGCTGGTAAAAAAAACTTTTAAATTGATTTTCCATTTCAGTAATTGTAGGGATAAATGTTGGAGTGTTTTTCATAGAAACGAGGAACTACTCTTGCCTGACGGAAAAAAAGTAGTGTGCGAAGGCAAATATTAGATGTCGATAAATTGGAGAATTCAATGACAGATTATTAGCTAATGACCTAGCTTATTAAAAAACATTAAAACAGGAGTTGTTGATGTTGATGCCTTCCATGTAGTAAAATGCAAAGTTTTTACGCATATTCACTTAATCCAGAATAATTTATTTTATAACTTTCCAAAGTTATATATTATCATCTCCCGTCGGTTGTCATAAATATTTTCAACTTTCAGACTACATATATTCCTTAAATTCTGTTCAATGTATAGTTTTTTATTGTTTGCATATATTAATTATTGTAATTTTTCTCTTTTTGCCATATATGCAATTATTAGCTCAAAATTTTATTATTTTATCAGCCTATTCCCATCCAGATACGATACCTCTTGAAACGGAAGGTCTTCTCATCAGTGCGATATTTTTTTTTAATTCCTGGCTGCGTTGCTTGGAATAAAGCTTTTGCTATAAAATTTAAAAAAAATCAAATAGAAGAGAGATTTTATGATATTTATCACTAGTTTTTATTGCTAAATATTGGTCATAGCATACTAAGGAGACATGTTTTGCCATTAGTTTTTCATTCTTTGCTTCATGTTGAAAAAATAAGACCCAAAGAAAAGCCTCTCATACCAATTTTTACTGTCTTATCAATTCCATTTTCGGATACTGACTTCTGGCTTGATAGATAGACAGGTTCCAATTTGCATCAATGGAATTACAGATCTACATGTCACGGAAAAATATTTTCTCCCAGTATAGGAATTCTTTGGCCCGAAATAAATTCCTCGACAGGAGAAAATATTTCGTTGCGAAATGCGGAGCCGCTTTGAAAACGTTGGGTATTTTCTCTCACCAGTCTCCTGCGGGAAACTTCCAGAGGCCTTATGAACGCATGAATGCACTTTTGAGCGGCACTTGACATAAACCAATCGCACCCTGCGAAGGATATTGAAGGGCTTGGTGATACGGAACGCTGAAGGGCTTGAAGGATGATATTCGATAAATTCATAAGAATAAATACCGGGGCATCTCAAGGGTGGGCGGCATTTTTGACACGCTAAAGGATCCTCGACGGAGAAAGGGAAGATTTTGTTACGTGCCACTCCTTTTCCACATTCTTCTTCGTGAGAGGATGAGCCACGCTTAAGTCCTCCGTGGAAAGAGGAATGAATACCCCGACCCGAAATGAATGAATTGCGAAGAAAATATTCCCCCAGTCCCGACGGCCTTGTGTGATAGGGATGGCACTGGATCCTTCCGCCTTTTTCTCCCTTTCAGTGCCCACTCAAGCAGACTTCCTTCGACAGGCCGTTCACCTCCACTTTTATTTCTATCCACTGCTTTTCACCGCCTCACCTCTCTCCCCATCCCTCGACCGGACGTGCCAAACATCCACGTTTTTCTCTTTCTATCACTCTTACCCTTTTCGGGCATTCCTGTCCGATGATAGGCTTAGAGGTTTACGATTCCTACCGATTTCTTTCCGAATTCTCGAGTGCCTAGGAATGGGCTTTGATTCGACAGATGCGTCTGCATTCGTAAAATGCCCTTCAACGTAGAGCGCAGGACTTCCCTTATATTTGGCTACTAGAAAGAACATTTTTGCAGTGCATTTTTATGCTGCCTATACCTCTACTTGTGAAAAAAACTAAGAAAAATATTGGGTCATTTTGAGTCTAGACTCAAGTTTACCCAATTATTTTGCTGGGGAGTACCACAAAAATATCTTATGTATAGCCATTGATAGGTTTACGGATAGTCATTCCCTACGATTATATAAAATTCTCAGATTAACCTTCTACCCATTTACAATCCCAATTTTCTTAATCAAATCTCTCTTAAACACATGAAATATTTTGTATTGAATCACACACCCATAGTGCATATGCTTTTTATTCCACCCTTACCTGATCTCCTCTATTGCCTTCTAAAACATTTAATTACCTCTCAAAACGTTCTCCATTCACTATTCTTGCTTTCTCCTACTTTATCCATTTATTTCCCTTCATATTTCTAAATCCCTCTTTTACTTGATTCTACTCAATTCCTCATGTGACTTTTACTGTATTTACTAGCATAAATTTTCTTCTTTGCAACTATATATCCAATGAATTCAATTATCACTGATATTTTTTTCCAAGGGACTAGTTTTCTGAAGTATGCAACTCAGAGATCCATATCAGAGTGCTCCGTCATCAATTCTTTGTGTTTCTACAACGAAACGTCCCGTTAGTTATTCCATTCAAGTAACACTCTCCAGGTTATTACCTAGAGTATCGTATCTACTAATGATTCTCATATTAATTTATGATACACTAAAGGTTACTGCCAAAAAGATACGGATCATTTTTATTATTTTGGATCCATAATCTCTAAAAGTACTCAAGAATTTATAGTGCTTCAAAGTTAATTTACCGATATTGTACAATTTGGATAGAAATTCAATTTCTGAGTCACCTCACGGTGGTTATTGTCCATTAGTTTGGAGATATAAGTGGACGTTTGTCTTTGTTTTTTGAGTTTTAAGCTGTAAATCAGGGAAATATTTATTTTACAATTTAAATAAAAACGTAAAATACGCTGTGGAGTGCTTCAATTTGAATTGTAAATAAATCTCTATTTTGAGTATATACGACTTGATGTTTATAATGCATCTATTACCTGCGGGCATTTTTATCAATGGTCACCAATTTTCGAATGAAATCCGATTTATTTTTCGTATCAATATTTTTGCAATTTTTCAAATAGAGATATCTGTTGGCAAATTAAAATATTTTGAAATATTTGTTGATGATCTGTATCACCAAAAGGAATTTGAAATAACTTGGAATGTTTTGACTTGTGAACTGACCTTTCCAATATATTTTCTCGCCTTTCAAGTTCTTCGAAATGCATTTTCCTAATTCATCTACAGGATGTTTATTTAAGTCCCTCCTCGGCAAATAGTGCCAGTGAAATATTTCTAACCATATTTAAAGGGATACTTAGCATAATTGGCGAAATGGCCTCATTTACCGGTCGACCTCATTTAGCAACAATAGCAATAAAAATGTATTTCATCTTAACCTTTCCTGAAACCTATATTTCTTGAATCTTCATCCCCATCATTCAGTTAATATATCTGATCTACTTTTTCTCGGGCTGCAAAGAGATTATATTTGCTCTAATGAAACTATAACCTTATATTTCCAAATTTTTATGTGAAATTTTTGGAAATATTTTGGATTGTGAGAACACCACAAACGAAAGAAACCCTGTGGTCCTATAGCCTTACATTCAAAGAGAAGGAAAGCGTACTCTCGGAATGAACCACTCAAGTTCCCGAAAGGCACGGAGAAAACTTTTCCGTGGCCAAAGTTCGGCCAAGGGTAGGACTCTAAAAGGGTGGGGGCGTTAGGTGGTGTTTCTGCCTTCGAAAGGCACCCGCCTTCCACGAAAGGACCGAGTGAAATATCCGAGCAGGTAATTGGCTGGCAAGCAGTTCCTGCGAATAAAAAGCGTAAACACTGGCGAAGCAAAGACGAATGCGTGCTCCTAGTTTCGCCACTAAAAAAATAAAGTGAAAGCACACTGAAAATTCTCTCCCTCTCTTCCGTTCCTTTCTAGCCTTTCCGGTTCCTGCCTTCTCCCTCACGTTGAAGGGAGTAGGTTGGCCGAAACGTTGTTGGTTGGAGAGAGAAAAAATATACCAGCGTTGAGAGACTTTCGTTGAAAGTCAAACAGGAGTTCAGTTTTCGACGCAAAAGTTTTAATTTTAATTAATACCTTAGAAACCAAATAAGATGTGTAGCGTCTTCGGCCATTTTAGAAATAAATCTTGTCTTTTTCGTATTTATGCGTCAAATAATAAATTAATGGCTGCATGGGATGGCAAAGAAATGTTAGTGCTTAGCTGGAGGCAAGACAGTGCTAAGGGTCAGCCTGATTTCCTTAATTAGAAAAAAGGAACAGTATAGTAAAATAAATATTGAAATCGTATTTGAAATCTTTTCCCAGCGACTGAGCTGAATATAATATAATTGAGATTAAGGCATGGGAAGCGTTAGAAAACAGGCTTGGAAATTAACGGTAAATTTCAGTCCAGTTCGGAGACCAATATTGTATCACCAATATTATATTGTATCCAAGCAAATGTAAATACAAAAAAAATAATGATAATGGCTCTCTTAGAATTGATGAGTATGAGCTAAATAGCTTAGACGTTTTCCGGTTTATTTGTAGATCATACTGAATACATAACTATATGCATTAAAACATAGCTTATCTTTAACTGTATCTTAGGTGTTGACATTATTTGGACCTTTATACATAATATGTCTCCAATTTTGCACTTGATGAGTTGAGGTGGTAAAATTATCAGCCCATAGCCATGGATCATAAAAGAAAGTGCTTACGAAATTCTTGAGTGATCGGGAATACATTTATTTTTGCAAACTAATTTTATTTTTATTTCACCTATCCAAATCTATTTTGGATGGCCGTTGATATTTTCCATGTAGTAGGTACGTAAACATGAGTTAAAAAGTATTTAGAAAATAATAGCCGTAAATACCAATTTCATAACCGGAAAAAATTGTATTTATGAACGTTATAAATCATTTCCAGCCTTGTGTTTCCACCGTCGGTGGAGGATCATTGGACATTCATGTAACCATTGCCCCAGTAGCGCTTATTGTAGAATGCCTTAGTTACGAAACAGGTAAGCTACCGTATCATATACATACCTTGATAGGAGAAAAATAATTCTACCCTCTAACAATACCCGGAAGTACAAGAAAAATATCAGTCGCTAAAAGCTTGTGATCACATTTTAGAGACCATGGAGAATTTGGTGCCAGAAAGGAAATGCGGTAACAGCAGTCTTTTTAAATGTAAAATTTACTACACAAAGTACTT
The DNA here is from genome assembly GCA_933228895.1 of Platycnemis pennipes. Classification (NCBI taxonomy): domain Eukaryota; kingdom Metazoa; phylum Arthropoda; class Insecta; order Odonata; family Platycnemididae; genus Platycnemis; species Platycnemis pennipes. Next base: position 105,998,875 of record OW121854.1, on the reverse strand, counting down.
AATGCTGATTTCAAAATGTACTTTTGATGGGTTATAGCTTTGAGATTTAACTTGACCCAAGAACAATACCGTATGGATGTTTTACAGATATATCAAGAAAAATACTTTGTGCTCTATAAAATCATATGATCAAAACATTGCTTTGTCAATGCTCATCTCACTCAGTGATACAACCCGAAGTTTGGTATTTGATAGGTTAGAGTAGAGCTCCCCCGTACTAAGCCAATGGCGTGTGAAATTGACACATTCAGGGTAGGGGGGGCAGTTCCTTTCCCTGGGCCACCTGCGATTTCCTACTAAGTTCTGACACGCAGAAAATTGAATCGTGAGGATTTTAGAGGGGAGTGTCCAGGAAGGCCCTTGCCCGGGATTTGAACCCGGGACCCTCCGGACAGTATCTCAGTTCTCTACCCACTAGGCCACCACGACCTTCATTCAGGCTCATAAGGAGAGAAATAAATGAAAGAGATAGCATCAACAGAGAACGTATCGAAATAGGATAAAAAGAAATTATATTTCTAAAAATTTTATGCTTGCTATGATTATTTATGAATTTTTTGAAAATGAATATAAATAGTTTTTGCCTTAATCACAATTATTTTGAAGTTGTTTGACATCAAGGAATATTTAGTTTGGCTTGAAATTTACTTGCTATTCAAAGTGTAAACTTGTTTTGCGAGACATTTGTATTATTTTATACAGAAACATGATTATGTGAAAGTACGGGAAAAACAGAAAAATTGGTATATTAAGGCTTGATATTAATGATGACGTTGATGGTGGCAAAAGTTGGGATAATCAATCTAGACGTAAGATCACGGGCTTGGTATCTTTGGAGTAGGATATCAATTGAAATTGAGATAACTTAGTTAATTACTCAAAATGTTTAAACTCCATGGCTAGTATATCAAGATAAGTAATGGTTTCTGTACTAATTAGCCATGTAATTGAATAATTTCCACTTACAGTACTCCTCTAATGATAATGATTTTAGTTGTTAACGAAGAGTCTTAACTTTGAAATTGTTTTAATTAGAGCTGAATGACTAATTGTATACGTATGCAACCCACTTCAGTCTTTTTTACTTCAGCTTTTTATCACTACTTTTTTTAATAGAATTAGCTTATTAGTAGTAGGTGTACTACCAGAAGTAATCTTTATAATATTGTTTTTCTAAGGGTGCTTATCACGAGATTTAATATTTCTCAAGAGCCATTTATGAAAATTATTTGAAAGGCTTTGGCAGAATTATCTCGTGCAGAAATTGTAATTCAAAGGAAGAAAAAACTATTAATTAAGAATTGGCTTAGCTGTGTGGTGAGAACATTGAATTGGATTGAAAAAATTATGAATTTTGATCTCATAAATGCCAGAGAAATTGATATTTGCGCGAGTGAATTATCTATTCATTTAAAAAATACGATATCTGAAAAGCTTACCAAATATTTTTCAAATGGTGAAGTAAATGTTAGCATATAGGAGGGAAATCATTCATAATCTCAAAATGTATTCAAATGTCTCTTTTTGAATTTCCTTGTGACATCAAATTTGGAAATGGTTTCAGTTGGAATGGAGGTTTCGGAAGTAGAAATTCTTAGTCTTTGGTCATATGGTCCATCATGAATTAAATCTCACCATATTTGGAATGGGTTCCTTAAAAGACATTGAATAGGCGTGTAATGGATTTCACGCGGAACCAGAAAGCAATTTCAAATTCCAAAATTTGATTTTGAAATTCACTCCTTCCACATTTTTAGATTAAGAGAAGCTGACATCTGGCAGAAACAGCTTCTTTCCATTAAATGTGTATAAATGGCCGTATGTTTAGTATTATTCCAATGATTCTTGCCCTATTTAATAGCGAGGCATCCATTTTAAGGAGATGGTCAGTTTTCAAAAATTATTTCTAACAGATAATCTTTTTGGTACTCATTATTTTAAAACTATTATGAAGGCAATCATTTTTTACCCAGTATTTCATGATATTTCACTAAACTGAGATTCATGTCCAATTAATAGTAAATAAACATAGCATTATATGTACTATAAAATACCTGAATATGCTCATGTGTAGCGTAAGTATTTATGCATTTATAATGTCGCAAAGATTACGGACGTACAACATTTTGGGCCACATTATATTTTAACATGTGGAAAAAATCTTATTCCTTTGGTTATAAGATGGGAAATCATGCAAACCACTTCTTTTTCTTGCTGGAGAAAAGGTTATACTCACCCAGAAAAGGTATTGCATTCAGAAAAGGTGTTGATTTCAGTGCGAGAGTTTTTCTGTACGAACATTGTAAATTGAGATACCTACGTAGAAATATTCATATTTTTATGGACCTTGGATATTTCCTCTTCTGTCACCTAGCATCTCAACACTAGCATATTTTTTTCTAATTCTGAATTATATAAAATATATTAGATCACTCCTATATATTTAACTGTTTTCATTATTTTTCTATCACAGTTGTTGCCTTCACCTGCTGATGTGTAAATTACGGTTTGACAGTGTAGGAATAAAAATGCCATTTATTTCTGTGCGTAATTTAATCTTAATTCAAAATACTATTTAAGTAATTTTTTTATTTACATGCATTTAAGTGATGGTTTTTCGTCACTTACAACCCCTTAGACTTAAAGGACCATCACCAAACATAGCGTTATATTTCAATGTGTTCGAATGATGTTTACACCCACTATTCATGGGAGAGAAATATGCCAGTATACAGCAGAATCATCCAGTCAGGCTATTTTCACGGTAAACCACCGAGAAGTTTTATTTGTATGCTATCCTCCTTCACCCTCAATCGTATTACCCCGTAACTTCGGTCTTGTGAGCAATCCCAGGTAAGCTGTCGATGTTTTTGTTGGCAGGTACAACGTGAGATTCCCGTACATTTCTCACTTTGCGTCCCGTACCTCTGGGGGCAGAGTTATATCATTGGGAACCAGAGCGCCATCGGTTAACTCATCTTGCATTCTTCTCGCGGCCCGAAGAACAAACGCCAGCTCCTTTTACACTTTTTCCGCAAAGGACGGAAAACGAATGAAAAGCGTTTTACTTTCGGCGTCTCTGTTGCAGCGTGAGTCCTCCCTTGGGGTACGCCCCGGAAGTTTGTGTTCTTTTTACGGAAACCGAGATTTATGGCCTGATGTGCTCCGTGGCCTATCGGTTTGGGTGGTCCTTTTTATGAGGAGTGGATGCAGTAGGGAGTGAAAAAGAGGTAGCATTCTTCCCACCGTATGAGAGGGATTAAAATGCCAATTCTTTTTTCGTTTTTTCTTTTTACGTACATCTTCAACCGTAACGTCAAAACTACTTTTATTACAATTATTACTTCTCTTTGACCTAAGAAGGGCCATACTATTGCTTGTTATCGCAAAATTTATATTATTGGTGGGTGTTACATTAACGTAATAAGATTTCCTGTAATGGAAGGCCATACATTTTTTTGGCTGTATAAGGTATACAATTACAGATTTCTAGTTCTATTTTTATGTTATTTGAAAATAAAAGGTGGATATAGCGGATTTTATTAAGTACTTATCGCGAAATCTATCTAACCGCGATTCTCCTTTTGCATCTATCATAGTCGAATAGGATAGAAACGTAATTTCCCGCTGTTAAGACTTGGCCCACAATGTAGTAATGCATAAGTTTAATTAACTATCTTGATTAATCACCTATATTAACACGTTCAACCCGACGGACGCGAATGCGCGTCCGAGGTGGGTTGCCAAGACACCGAAGGACACGCATTCGCGTCTGTTAATGACCTCTATGATGACCTCACTAAAGACGTCTCTGAAGACTTCTCTGAAAGACGCGAACTCATGTCTTTAATACATTATTGAGTTTTGTTATTCAAAAATTTTTTTAACTAATTTTATAATTACCTTCATTGACTGGCCAAATTAATGTGGAGGAAAAACCTTTCCGTTTTTCATGATTGCACACTAGAAATATTCCTGGTTGAATGTGTTAAATTCGGAAACGTTTTCCAACTTTAATCAAAATACGTAAAATTAAAACTAAGCGTCATGAAGAGTTAATTAAAAATTAAAAGAGTCATGAAGCAGAATCTTCTTGAATTAAAATTTTTTAATGGGTGGTTAGAATCAGTCAGGAAACCGTACGTCTAAGTGAACTCAATATTGACAACTTATTAATTAATTGCTTAAAGCAAATGCGTTTCCTATAGATTTTTTCCATCAGAATCAGAATTCTAAAATACTGATGAGAAATATTAAGTATTTTACTGGACGTGGTATGACAAGCAGCTTTTGAAACTAAATTTATGGCCGGATTTCTTCCTATTTCATGCACTCTAAATGAATTCCCAACCATCTGCTTCATTGTATGGCAGGGAATTGAGCCTCCTGCAATTAAATGCACGATTATCTGATAAAATGTTTCCAATTTAGTAGCATATAGATTGAAATTGGTGTAATTTGAGCATGACATTCAAATTAGATCTGATTACTTAAATAGCGTTTATCTTGAGTGTTGAACCATTTATCTTTTAAGGGGTAATCCGAGGAATAAAAAAATATACGCTGCAATATTTCTTCTGATTACTAAGCTTCCTACTGAAAATTTCATCAATATCTCTCCTTTTCCCTCCATTTTGACGACGTACGGAATCATGGGTAAAAACAGGGGCGTGCGACTAAAACTTTTCTCATTTAACTTATTTCACTTTCGCTCTCAAATTTCCCGGCTTGCTGTCGAGGTATCAGGGGAATGGTTGATGCGATTGAGTAAATCCTAACATCAAATATGGGCCTTCAGCCGTTAAAAAGGTGCCCTTCGTAAGTACTTGAAGCATATGAACTCCGGAATACATTCGGAAACTTTCATTCGGAACCCTTTCATTTTCAACTCTGGTGAGTTTTATTGAAATAAGCGCTCTCTGCCGTGTTTTCAGGATTTGTCAATTGACTGCTTTTGTCAAATTATCTCATTTTCTTAGTTTTTCTCTCTTCATGTATTGGTAACAAATTTTACCAATCTTACCGTAGACAACAAGAGATCTCCATGGGATCCCCGCTGTAAAAAAAACGCAATAGAAATATCTAGTATTGTGAATTCTATTAAAATATAGCATTATTCCCCGAATAGACTCGGGGGTAAAATCAACCGATATCCATTTGACTATTGTGGTACTCTTATCTTTAGACTTCTGTATTGTTCTAGCTAGAAATTTGACTAGTCTAGCTAGCTATAAATCTCTTATTCTAACCATGTGGCACGTTGAAGGAAGGAATATTCGTGCGAAGTTTTTTAAACCGATCTATATTTGGTGTTGCAAGTGTTTAAAAAATATTCTAAGTTACCTTTTATTCATAAGCGAAATAAATGATTTATATTGTATAAATATTTGGACCTTGAAATCGACCGCAAATCTATTTATTCATAATGTTGTGAAAATATTCAAAGATTTGACTATGAGGCTTATGAACATTGAAGAAGGAATTATTCCACATTTTTCGATGTTCCCTCATGACGTTGCCAAAGGATTATGTTTAAAATATGGACACTAATTCTGATAGTGACACATACCTTCCACTTCTGTCTTGATTATATGAGCATGATTTTCATTGACTAAGATAATATATTTCTTGTAGTAAGTGCTAATCTCGAATTTTCTCAAAGAGATGGCACTCTTTCAAGAATTTAATGATGCTATTTCATTCAAAGATCAACCAAATTGACGCTTAAAATTTCGCAGCATTCTGAATTTTTTTAACCCTTTTTTTCCCCCAGTCTTTACCCCAGTTTCTCTTGCTATTAATTTGGATTTTACCTCAAAAGAGTATTCACATTGCTGCTGCTGAAATTACTACCAACAAAATAAATTAAGGGTTAAAAGTATTCTACATCTTATATACCCGTAAGTCCGAAGTATTTTTACTCATACAAATTAATTGGAGACCAAGCAGGTTTCTCATATATTGAGGTATTAAATTTTTTCTGGCAGATTTATTTACCAAGGGTTATTTCGAAACGGTTCATTCTCTCTAAGTTAACTACTAAGCAAAAAAGTACAACTTATACCTTGCTGAAGTCACTTTTAATCCTTTCTCATTAATTATCTTATTTCTCCAAGTGATGAACTCAACCCTTGATATAGGATAGTTACTCTCTGTAATGAATGCTAACAAGCCCATTTTAACCCAAGCGCAACTAATTTGACAGATTTGTTGTCCCTGATGAAGTTTTGATTTATTCTCTGTGCTTATCGAAGCCTATTATCTGAAAAATTATTGTCTCTGTTGCATAATTTTGATAGCCTTACATTAACTTCAGTAGAGTTACCATAGTTATTTGAATTAAAAGGAGTTTCATGCTAAATAATGCAGATATTTTAGAGTGGTGATAAGTACCGATCAATGACCACGCAACGAATGCACTCTCGTTATATGCAGTGCACAGTTTAGTAAAGACTACTAAATATAAAACGTATTTACTCACTACTATTTCATCATTATGATATCAATAAAGGAACATCTAATAATATAAGATCTAGTGCTTTCCCGGCGAATAGTATGCGGAAATGTTTCTCGGGCTTGACACCGGTTAATAGACTCCATTACTGCCAGTAGTGGTACAGTAATGGAGCCTATTAACCGGTGTCAAGCCCGAGAAACATTCCTGTAAACATCTAATAAGTAATTTAAAGAAATGAAAATCATGATTCCTTATGTTATAAGTTGGTTAAAAAGTGCCTTTTACATACCAAAGGTGAGTACTAATAATTGTGCAAACTCGTCAATGCAGATGAAATATGTTATATATAACAAGAGTCCCAATGAACTAGACGTATATGCAAGGAAAAAGAAATTTTTAAAAGAAGAAAAGAATTAGTTTGTGAAGAGACTTGGAATGAATTGCGGAAGTAAACTTATTTTTTGAGGTGGTAACAATGTTTTTTTTTTAATATTTTCACTACTTATTTTTATTTTTTTTATATTGTGGCTGTGACCAGTTTATTGTAATTTTTGTACTTATATTTTCGAATTTTTCACCCTGTAATTATACATATGGTGGTGAACACTAAGCACCAGAAATAAATGCATAAGTAAATAAAACAGTTAAAATATTAATGTTAATTAAAGGGATGATCACAAAAAATAACACCAAGGTTTTGTAGTCACGGTCAGTACCGATCAAATAATATGAAGCACATGGACTCTCTGGCACTTATTTTTTTGTGGCGGTGACAATGTTTTTTTAATATTTCCAGTACGTATTTTTATTTTTTTTATTTAGTGGCTGTGACTAGTTTATTCCTAATTTTTGTACTCATGTTTTTGAAATTTTCACCCTGTAATTATGTATATGGTGGTGAACATTAAGCACCAGAAATAATTACATACGTAAATAAAACATAGTTAGAAAATTAATGCTAATTAAGTGGGTGATCACAAAAAATAAACCAAGGTTTTGTAGTCACGGTCAGTACCGATCAAATAATATGAAGCACATGGACTCTCTGGCACTTTTCCTGAGGGGTCGGAGTACATCAAGCACGTGAGTCTTCGAGCGCAAAATGCCACGTAGCAAATAAATAAATAAATCCCCGCCGAGGGTTGTCCTCGGCAAAGATTGCCCGCTGCCACGGCAGTCAACCTCCCTCTCAGCCGGGCACGCAAGCTTTCCACTCCGCCCCTCCCCGACCCTCGCCCGCAATTCCCATTGTCATCGTCGTCCTCGGCTCGCCATAAACCATCTCCCCGAAGGGCACATCCCGCTACCGCCTTCTTCCTCTCTCCTCCGAGTATGCCCGCCAACTCTTCCACGAATCTTCCTCCTCCCTTCGGCCACTTTACCGCTCCCATTTCTTGCCCTTCCCCTCACACAATGTGCTCTCTTCCTCTCCATCCCTCGTCTTGTCGCAAGAATTACCCAGGAAGCCATTCCTCTCTTCACTCACTTTTGCCTCTTCCTTCCCCTTTTCCCCTCCTAAGTCCCTTCGCTCATTTCGCACCGCAAAACCTCTCTTTTTTTCCTCTTTTCTCCTGTTTCTCTTCGACTTACGTATGCGTTCCCAGTCTCCGTAAGATTTTTGGACGCAGTATATCTGTGAGGATATTGACGGGAGTTAGTCAAGCATATTAATGTTTTCAGGGGGCGGCGTGTTTTGACGGCTGTAGACATTTTATATTTCCTTGCGTTTTTACTGTCCAAATTCACATTCAACTCTCTAACCGCTAATACAAAGTATAAAGTGCTTAAGTTATTACATTTTTTATTCATTTATTAATCAGAAATCTAATTTATTTGAAAAATTAAAATAAAATTAGCGTATTTTGTGTTTAATTATGGCAAAGTAATATTTTATTCGAATACCATATATTAGTTGGCTACTGCGTTTTTCACCCTATCAAGGGTGTTAATTACTTATACTACAGCTATTTCTTCGGTTTTGAGATAAAAGATGTAGATGAGACAAAATAGGAGCGTAAGGTAGTTGAGTACCGTTTCACCGTACCTCTACGGAACAGACGCTTCATTGCTACCTTGTTATCTAAGATTTTTGTATTAGCGTGTAAAATGCAAAAAAATTGAATGCGTTAAAGATAGAGGCTAAAACATCAAATACAAGCAAGCAAGCGTTCAAACACCTTTAATAATGCATTTTATTCACTTTATAACCTTTGAGTATGTAATACTTGTCAATAAGCCACAGATATTCAAATAACGATCTGCATTTTTATTATTTCTGGTATTTGCTGGCAACCATTTTTACTGCCCCAGCTAATTTTCAAGCCACCTGAAAACATTTACGACTGTCAAAAACCGTTGTTAATATTACGGCTGAATCAGAGTAATGCTGCCAATTAACTTTGACGCGTTATTTTGATGAGGAATCATCTTCAGATTATAATTTTATCGTTACCAGGTGTATCTTTCTCATGCCAGAACCACAGAGTAAGATTAACTTTAGCGTCGTTAAAAGGTGGATTGATCGAGTAGGATTGATTTTGCTGTTTCCGCAGGCAGTTCAGTTTTGTTTCTTCATCTCTATTCCTAGGAGTAAATTAGTTTTCATGGCATATTATGAAATATTGAATTCAACCCTCATCATCATCACTGGTCAGCAATCCTAGGATTGGTTTGTTTTCCTAGTTTGATATAGGTTTTGGCCTCATCTTTCTTGCTGCACACCAATATCTTAGTCTTCTTCTTATTTATCTTCAGCTGATATCTGGCCATTGTCCTTTCTATTGTTACTAGAATCTTTTTCAGATCCCTCTCTGTCTCTGCTATGAGTGCTATGTCATCAGCGAATCGCACCAAACTTATTTTTTCTCCATAGATATTCACTCCAGAAGACTTCTCTTTGATTCCATTGATGGTTCTCTCGAAGTAAACATTAAAAATTACGGGAGACAGTGCACATCCTTGTCTCACTCCTTTCCTTTTTCTTGCCTCTTCACAGCTGGGTCCAGATAAATCACAGCTACTTGGTTTTTGTACAGACTGTGTATAATTCTTCGACCATTGTATGACACTCCAATTCCCTTCAGAATTCCAAGGATGGAATCCCAATCCACGTTGTCAAAAGCCTTCTCTAAATCCACAAATGCAATGAACGTCGGCTTGTTCTTCTCCATTCTTTTCTCTGTGAGCAGTCTAAGAACCAATATTGCTTCCCTTGTACCCTTACTTTTCCTGAATCCGAGTTGATCTTCATCCTGGAACTCCTCTGCTTTTCGTTCTATTCTTCTGTAGATGATCCTGGTCAGTATCTTCGTTGCATGTGTCGTCAGGCTTATAGTCCTAAAATTTTTGCATTTCTCCCCTCTTTTCTTCTTGGGAATAGGAATGATAATGTTTTTCTCGAAGTACCTTAGAATTTCTCCTGTTGAGTACATGTTGCAGATGGTTTTATAAAGATGAGTTAATGTCTTCTCTCCTGCATGTTAAATTAGTTCTGCAGGGACATCATCAATACCTGAAGCCGTATTCATACGAAGGTCCCTTACTGCAGCGTCGAATTCCGATCTTAATTTTGATGCTCCCATATCATCCTTTTGCACTTCCCTTTCCTCTTCAATAGATTTCGAGCTGAGAATTTTTCGTTGTATAACTCTTCCAGATATTCTTTCCATCTCTTCACTTTATCCTTTTCTATCAAAATTTCTCCATTCTTGTTCCTTATGGCATTGAATTTTGCGTTCCGTTCCTTGAAGTGTTTCCTCACTATCCTGTAGGCAGCTTTCACCTTTCCAAGTGCAAGGTTACTTTGTACATCTTCGCATAGATTCTTCATCCACATCTCTCTAGCTTTCCTTGCTTTGTGATTTATTTTGTTCCTTATTCTTTTGTAGCAAAGCTGTCCTTCTTCAGTTTTCGCATTCTTGTACTTTCTTCTTTCTTCAATCAAGTCTAAGACATCCTCCGTGATCCATGGCTTCTTCTTGGGAATTCAAGCCTGTCGGCATATTTCCAGGTTGCAGCAACGGTGTTAATTGTCCCATTAAATTTTCCTCGTAATCTCATTGGAGTGACAGCTTTTCATTAGAAACACATTAACTCCAATATAAACACCCAATAGAATGGGCACATAAGGAGTAGACGGTGTAGATTGTCATGTAATAGTATGTTTCCTGTAAATAACTTTGTCTTATCGCAATGGGGTACACATCTGACTCTGCCAATAGGAGCAGTTGCGACAGCATCTGTGCGAGCAGACCTTCTGAGAACCCCCTCCAGTCACTTCTCTTTCCCTAAAAGCAATCAAAGACGAGAGGAAAATGACGTCAATGATATCAAAGCATTTTTTTCGGTGGGCGTCACCTTTTGCTTACTGTTTTAGTTTTTGATTTATGAGTGAATGGTTGTGGTTAGAATATTAATTTTTCACTAAATTTGTTTTTTCGTTTCCATATGACGATTTCATGTACATAATTACGATTATATTTCCGAGTAAACGCCCCCATTTCCTCTAAGCCTGTACTTATTTTGGCAAAATCGCTCATGAGCGAACCATCGTTGCCTTTACACCACTTCAACACCTTTCATCCACATTTATCCCGTCCTGTGACTGAAACCCTTTTCTGTGTCACCCTACATCCTTCATATCCCCTTTAACCCTTTGGGAAGCCGCCCAGGGAACGATTTCAGGCCTTTTCTTGAGTTCTGCCGAACAGGGAAGATATAAGAAGGCCTGCAATTCCCCATGGAATCCATGTGTGGGGAGGTAGAGGGGAATCCCTCAAGATCCCCTCATCTCTCTTGGCGGAAAAATAAAAACCCCGCATCATCCATCGCCGCCGAGCCACTCCACTCTCTCCAGCGAACTGCGGTTGAGGTTCCTGCATCAGGGTGCGTGAACTTCCGCTCTCCGTCCGTAATATCGGACTCAATTCTGTCCCACCTGGGGAGACGTTTATACGTGAAACCGCAGGCTTCTCAGTATAGCCACCATGATATTGTTGACTCAAGCGCCCGGAGTTTTTGGGTTGTCATCTGCTTAGGAACGTCCGTCACAGATCTGACCCACAAACACTTACGAAGCAGTAAGAAGAAAGGGAGAGTGATGTGATCCATCGTAGGTTCATAAGTAGATATGATATTTTTAAAATATTGTCAGCTACAATAAAGGCCAACAATAAATGTGGTCGGAATTGTGTGGCAAGTGATTAGGATGGTGTTTTTAAGATTTATTTTGTATGGCAGTGTTAAAATATTAACATGCAACATACAAGCTTCCGCAGTTTCCTCCCTTTCTGGGAACGGATTGGTGGCATGTTGAACCGTTCATCATTATCCAAAGCAAACAATGATATTTATGGTAACTACACTGCCGATTTCACTGTTAAAAATTAATTTTTTAGGAGAAATAGACACATTATCATGCTATTACATGCAACTTACAACTTCAAAATAACACTTCACCTGAAATTTCCACAATTATATAATTTTAGCACCACTGGTGCCATTAAATTACTCTAAACGTCACGCTATGTGCTTTGTGTGTGAAATACCTGAAAGAATAACATTCATCATCTCTGTTTTAAGACTCTGCCCACACTAATAGGCTCTTCAGACCGGGAGGAAAGATATGAGTTTGGGAAAGAAATGGAATGAAGGAAGGGTGGAGAGAAACCCGGCGTCAGCATTAACGTGCTTTTAACGAAAAGCGCCCAGTTGACCACGGCTTAGCGTTCCACCCAACGGAGGGATTACTGTACTCCAATGCTCTCCACAAAGCGCTCAAGTAAAAACAAACAATAACGCGAAGCGTATTTTTCAAATCGACGGATTTAGAAACTCAACCCAATTCAATAAATCTATCCGTTCTAACCAGTAATTACCAAAGGAAAAATCATCGTAGTAAACAAAATTTACGTTTTTTCTCATTTTGGTGACTGAATAATAAATTTGAGGGAGTTTTTGTTGCTCGGTGGATACGTACTGATACAGATTGCCTTCCCAGCCTCTTTTCCTCAACACGAGCTCTCTTGTTTGGCGTGGCGCAAGAAGGTTCGAAGGAGGCGGGGCAAGTCCCAAAGGATTTCCCCGGGAAGAGTTCCTCAAACCGAGGCTCCCCCAGTGGGCTGGGATGAGGGATGATTTTCTTGCGGCCGCTGATGAATTTCCTACGCCCGCCTTCGGAAGTTTTCCGCGTGCGTAGGCGGTCGAGGGTTTTAGCGCCGACTGTGCGCTTCGTAGTGGGTTGCATTAATCATTCACTTCCCGAAGCGCTAACGAATGTTTTCTAATTTCCGCTGGAGGAAATTTAATTGCGGAAAAATATGTATGTTTGATCACTTACCCCCTGCCGCCACTACAGACCCTGGTGAATGAATAATCTCCTCGCAGGTCTTCGTCTCGGAAACAATGGATTAAGAACAATGGATGAATGAAGTGTTGCCGGTATAGTTAAATGAAATAGTTGGAATCCTTGCTGTAATTTTGCGGTATTATGCTGTGGTCTTTGCTATTGTTGAGTTTACTCAGAGTTTAGGCCACTAGCACTATTTATAAAACGTGGGCAACTTGGATGAGGAGGGATTTTTTCAGGGAACTGAGCAAAGATTGGAGGAAAGCCATCGACATCAGCCTGAAGGTAAAAAAAGTGTGTAAAAGGCTTCCGGATTTACTTCCCATCCGATGGGCAGAGTAGTGCACTTAATTAGCTCTCCACTCTGCACTCTATTAGAGAGCTGTATAGCTACTAAAACTCTCCTCCAATGCAACACGACAACGAAAAATCCCACCCTCTGCTGGAATTGGAGTCCGGAACGTTTCTCGGATATGACCAGGACAAGAATGTTGCTCCAAACATGTTCAGATGCCTCCCAACAAGCTATTCTCCTGCTGTTTATCAAAAAAGCATATTCTAAGTGAGGTACCTGATTTTATATCATATGATTTAAGTATTTTGCATTGATTAATGTTAACATACCGTGATTTCTCACTTTGTATGTACCTCGCTGGTGATGTGAAAACGGAGTAACCTTTTTCAGGAATTCTCTCTCAGCAAATCGCTGCCACGTAGAGAACTCCGTTATTTGAAGAGGAATCGGAAATTTCATTCAGAAATTTGAATTTCAATGAATATGCGCAAACTCCTATTTTCTAAAGTCTACATCGCTTAGAAAAGTGGAAAAATGCAAAAGAAGACTAAATTTCGGAGCCACGACGTGCAAGAGGCCAGCAAAAACTTTGAATATTCACAAGCTACCAGTCGCTGAAGTTGATGAGTTTTGGAAAGAATATTAAGGGAAAAACACTAGAAGAGATAAGAGAGTTTGAGATACGAATATCGGCCTTGGAAACCATGGAGATGAGCCGCCGAGAGAAAATAATTGAGCTCCAAAAACTAAAACAAACAATTCGGAAATTTTAAGGAGACCACGAGTGAAAATTATCAGATTGATCAATCCAATCATGGGAATGTTTTCAAAACTCCTCGCATAACGATGAGAGAGCGTTTACGATTTCTATTTCCCTCCACCCAAGAAATATCGGATCTTTTTAAGATTTTTGAAATTATATATTTGCCATGTTCCACTGTTATACTAGTTTCGAGAAAAGACCTTTGTGAAAGGCGTTTTGATCTCTGTACCTGAGGCTATACTAGCATTGGAAACGAACACCAACCATATAAATCCTTAAATAGCAAAAGGAACTGCAGTTATTCCTGAAAGAAAACATTTTGCACTTAAGTTGAAAGAAAAATTGTGTGCTCTAATATGTATACTTTAAAATTCGGTCACATTCAATGTGATGCGTTAGCAAGGTATCACCCTAAAATTGTTCAACGTTTGAGGCTTGATTTTGTGGAACTACGAGATTGGAAAAGAAAATTCTCTTTGTACATTCCACACATATTATCAAGACGTTGATAATGACACGCAAATTGTTGAAGCCATGGTCGAAGCCAATAAAACTTGTCTGTGGAATGTAATAAGTGAATTTTTTTTCCAACCCTAAGTTTGCTCCGTTCACAGACCTCAATCTAACCGAATGTTTTCTAAATCAGTGCTTTAATTTGTTGAGTCTCATTTTTCAACTTGAGCAGCTGTCAATTTGCACTTCACAGTAAAGCAAGGTACAGGACTATATTCACCAGTGAAGTCAACAAAATTATTATAATGCGACCAAAAAGTTAACAATACGCATGAGGCCAGTGTTTCGTGATAATGAAGCTGCAATTTCTCTCCTTACCAATATAGTTAAAACCTCAGTTATATCCATGCATTCTTGGTGTAGGTACTGAACTTGAATGGCATTATACTTAGAGTTAGGGTATTAAACTAAAATACTAATTTTGTATGATTATACTTTCAATATCAAACTACTCTCCTGCTGAACTTTGATGATTTATTTCGCCAAGTCTTCCGCTTCAGTGAAAAAAAGTCATATTCATTAGTATCCCAATTAATTTTTGCAAAATTATGATAATGTTACCGTTTTATTTTCATTTCTTACTCAGAAAAGCTTTTCAAATCCAACAAGCTAAAATATTCAATAATTCAGGTCACATGGTTGCGAAATTTTCATCACCAAATCACTTCCATTAATGATTTTGAAACAAAAATTAAACTTGTAAAGTAAATAAAAGTATTTTCATAAGATTTTTGGCACGATTTATTTTTTATCCGCATAAGAGTTGCCCAAATCCAGAGGATTTCGATACATTGAGTAAACCGGTAGTTTCTTCTTATGACAGCCTTTGTGATATCAATTCATAGTAAGTGGTTTCTTTATGTCCAAACACATACTGCGACTAATTTATTAGTGCCATCATTGACACAACATCATCATGGGTCAACAATCCTAAGATTGGATTGACTCAGCCCGCCACTCGATTATTCTATCGGCCAACCTCTTCATATTAACGTAGTTTCTCTCTTTCACGTCCTTTACGACCTGTTCTATGTAACTTATTCGAAGCCTACCTTTTCAATTCTTCCCATTCACATTTCCTACGAAGAATGTCTTCATCAGGTCATCGTGTCTTAAGATATGGCCAATTAGGTTGCCCCGTCTTCATTTTATAGTTTTCAGCAGACTTCTCTTTTCTCCCACTCTTCTTAGGACTTCTTCATTTGTCACTCAGTCAATCCATTTTATCTTCAGCATTCTTCGGTAGCACCATATTTCGAATGCTTCCACCCTTTTTTCCTCCGCTGCTGTCATCGTCCATGCCTCACTACCGTAGAGAAACATGCTCCAAATATACGTTCTGATGACACTCTTCCTTATTTCCAAGCTTGTGTTTCCAGCTGTAAGTAGATTCTTCTTTTGATACAATTCCTTCTTTGCCTGGGCTATTCTACTTACTATTTCTTTCTTGCTTTGTCTATCGTTGAATACTTTGCTTCTCAGGTAACAGAACTTTCACCTCTTCCAGTTTCTGTTTTCCAAATATAGTGTTTATTTTGGCCTCCTCTCTCTTGTTATTGTATGCTTATTTGTGCGTCAATCTTGTACTAAGTGAAAGTAATGGCGCAATTACTTTTTTGTTATATGTTAATTTGAGCGACCTAAGGGTGCATTCACATAAGAGGCCGTATTTATTGCTAGGGTTCAATAGTTAGAATTTAAGCCATCCAGAAACCTGTTTCTATATCAACTGTGGGAAAGTTTTGGGATAATACGTCAACGTCAAAGGTCAAGATATCAAAATACGAAGATAAGAATTCGAAATGTAGGAAAGTGAGTATGAATTGAAGACTTCTATTCCACAACATCAAACCGCCATAGACCTTCAAAGGATTCTGTCTCTCGGGAGTTTCTGGATTTGTTGGCATGACTACTCTGAATAAAATATATGCTCACAGTCAGCCAAGATAGCTGAAAAGAAGATAGAAGAGCTTCTGCATTGCCTGAGCCAAGTCTGGGGATTCTTAGTGATCCATACTGAGGTTGAGACAAAGTGTATCCATTTTTTTCGGAAACCTTTGGATAAATCATAGTTTAATATATCCACATTTTCTAAGCAATGGAAAGAGATCAGACTAAATATTGGATAACACGTTTTTCTAGGCGATTCTAGGCGATATTTAGTTTTATGATATCTCTTTCCATTGCTTCGAAAATGTGGATGTATTAAATTATAATTTATCCATAGGTTTCCGAAAAAAATTGATACACTTAGTCGATTTTCTGTACTTGTACGTGAAAGACGCCAGATATCATAGAGCTATGAAATATCGAAACTCTGTTTTTGATAGAATGCAGACATCTTGCCAGATAGTAAGTTAGAATTGCAATTTTCCATGAATTAAAGAATTTTATTCTCATCTTGTTTCTTTGTAGTTCAAGTTTGTGTTCAAAATGACGAGCATAAAAAATGTTGGAAACGGTGCACCATAAGATTATAATTTTTTAGGAATATTTCTACTATCTGAAGTCTGGTATAGAAAATGATTCTCATTGCATCAATTTTGCTCTCTCCGAAGAATCTGGTCTTTATTGAAAGGTACCCTCATATTTACAAAATATATGCATGATAGGTAGGCAAAAATTCATGTTCTGTTAAATGTTCTGTATGACAGCATTTTTATTTATTTTTTATATTTCAAGGGAAATATTGTTATATTTTATACATTATCTTATTAATCAGAAATGAAAATTCAATCTCTTTCCCTTGATACTACATAAATATACTGCTAATGAAAATAAGAAATATAAACGATGAGGCTCAGAAAAACAAAGAAAAACAAAAAAAAGTTTTTTGGTATAAGGTGTGATCTTCTTTAATTTAGTTCAAAATAAAATTAAGTGAAATAATTCTTGATTGTGAGGAACCAAATTGAGGAGGTAAAATCGTACTTGGCTCTTATTTCATCATTTAAAAGATAATTTTCTGGCTAGGTGATATCATAAGCAATTTCCTCTGTATTTTCTAAGACTTAAATGCTGATTTTATTCACTTCTGCTCTTTCTAGGTAAGTGAATCTGTGTATTTGGAGCATTAGGGTTCCTCTTCCCCTGCGGCATGTTTCAGAGGATTTGGGGATGTTGTGGTAAGCAGAATTCATTAATTGCATGTATTTGAACCGCAAAGTAATAGGATTTACTCAAAGGTAAAATGATGTGCTTGTGAATCAAATTTTTATTTTTATCAAATTTTTATTTTTGAAAGTTTTGGGCAAGTAAAGTGGGGAAAGTAGGAGCAAACTAATCGATGTCAAATGTTTATTGCATTTATAATCCATCATCCAGCTGAGGGTATTATCTTTTAGCTAAAATTCCAAGTGGTTTGTCATCGTCTTAAATCTTGAATTATATCGGGAAACCGAACAGTATAATGATGAGTATTATTTTTTTCTCTATCTTTTTATCAAAAAATTATTTTTCTGCCTAATTTTGCCCATGACTATGCAAAAATACTTGGAAGGTACGTTCCATCTGCTCCAAAGCAGTATTCTATTCAACGTGTCATGCTTTGTTTATCTGTCAAAAAAAATTCACTTAGGCGCCTCTTATAACATTTTTTGTTTCTTTTTTTTTGTGATTGATTTTATTTTTGGGAGCGTAACTTTCCGGTGTCCCTGAATCGATTTTCTCATTAAGGACTTCCCAATTGGAAATTTGTAAAGATGTAAAACCTATTATGGCAGTGGTGGGGATAGAAGGACGGAATCAATCACTTTAGCTTGCCTTGTAGGTGAGTCTTGTTTTCGACGATCCACGCAACCATATTACTTATTCGACGACGCGAAACGCATTGACGTCCCCAAGTTAAACGCCCACCATCCCGTGACCGTGACGAAAATACATTTTCCTTCTATCTCAACCTGAAGGGGGAAAAAAGCTCATCTAATGAAATGAAGACGTAATCTCTATGGCTGCCCATCTCTTCCACTGCCACCACCTTCGTTCCAAACATTCCTCAACCCCACCCTCCCCTTTCGGTTCGCACACGAAGGCCGACACTTCCCTTATTTTTTTTCTCTTTTGACGGTTCTATGGGGCGGTCAATATTGTCTGGCGGCACGGAGGCGGGTAAAAGGCCTGCAGGAGACTGAGTGAGGCGGTCCCGAGTGGGCTGAGGGCTGGGTAAGGGCCAATCCGGGAAGGGGAGCGGGGGTGGGTTTGGCGGACTGGGAAAGTGGGTTGAGAAAAGAATACGGGTGTGGGAGGAGGCTATGAAGAAGGAGACATCTTTCCGAGGGAAGATGCCCCCACGGTCGAATTATAGGGGAGCGGGGAAACGTAAGATTCAGGACGAAAGCGGAGACCTTAAAGGGGAGAAAACCCGAGGGAAACCATGGCTGGGACGGAAAACAAATGAAGATGTGACTACGCCGGGGCTCGTCAAATGAATTGCAAGCCTCCACTTGATGGGAGTTGGTTTCCATAATGCTTCCATACGGAAAATATTATTTGTAGAGGAAGGAGCCATGCCTACCTAAAACCCGTATTGTTTACAGTGGAGGATAAATATTCTAGCTGTATGAAATACTGTCGTAATAACTAACATGCTTTGCATAAACAAACATACTTGACATTTATGAATTATTTAGCTATTGGAAACAATAGTGACATTCATTACCTTTTCATAGTCTCCTAATTGCTATTTGCACTTCATAGTTGGTTCAATTGAATCAACTGATTTTATGATTTAAGCATTAATTTTATGAGGCTGTTTTTTGTTTCATTTAGCACTGCATTCTGAACTCAAATGATATTTTCAATGGAAAAATTCATTTTTTGCGCCGAAAAAAGTGGATTCAACCCGAAGGTTGGCTTTTGATAGTTGAGGATATAGTTCACACCCTACATCGGTGTGTGAGATTCACACAATCAAAGTAGAGGGTCCAGTTTCTTTCCCTGGGCCACCTGCGATTTCATACATAGTTCTGACTCGCAGAAAATCGAAGCGCGAGGCTTTTAGGAGGGGGTGTCCAGAAGAGTCATAAATTACATCGTAAAAGAAGATATGAGGTTGCTAAATTCTACATAATGTCAATATAAAGATTACCACAGAGAATAAATATTCCACCTTGAATGCAAAACATGCCAGTTTCACGGTATTTCTGATTTCCTTATGACCCTTGCACTCTACCTACTAGGCCACCATGACCCTGGGTGTTTTTACTTCTGAATTTGGTATTATTTCGAAATTTAACTACGTTTATGCACATAATGTTAGATTCCATACCGCACTTATCACATTTTTATTGACTCAAAGGGAATGTGGAAAATACAATACATTTAAAGTGTAGTTATACTAAAGTAACAGATTATGAGTTTGCTGTTTGTATTCTTAGGCAGTCCATGATGAACCCCGGCAAAAAAAAACTGCTCGACACCAAGTTATGTGTAATGTAAACAGATAGCTCAAATTAGCATATATTGCCTCTCTAAACTGATCACAACAATCGATGCATTCCATGTTAATTTTGCTAAGGAGGCATGAGGATTAGTCTTTGCTAAGTGTTAACGTAAGCTTGTTGAAACTTACCTTAGCCCTAGATATAATTTTATATGCTACATAAGCCATGATTGTAGCGATCTAGCAGTGGAAAACCATAAGGAAATCCGAAATCCCGGGAAACTGACTTGATTTCCATTCAAGGTGGAATATTTATTCTTTGTGGTAATATTTATATTGATATTATGTATAATTTGGCAACCTCATGTCATCTTTAACGATGTAATTTATGAGTCAAGTTACTTGATACATTCTAATAAGGCTCTTTTCATGGGTGATAAATATTAATAACCGACCTCCGGAATTGAAGCAAAGAGAACCTCCACTGTCGAAAGGACAAATGGCAGATGTTGTACAAAAATGTATTACTTATTATAAATTAAATTAACTAATAATATTGGAAGACAAGATTATTTTAATCAATCTATAATGACATTTAATTTTACCACTTAATGTCATGAATTGATTATTAAAATTAAAACAGCATAGAGGATTTTAAATAAAGTTTCTTTCCTTTCTATAAAGTAAATTGCGAATGCTATGTTCCATTACTCTTCCAGTTATTCAGTTTTCCTGATTTAGCGAGTGCATGTCATGCTTAAGCAGGCGTCTTTTTAAAGTAAAAAAATCCTACACACTTGATAAAGCTCCTTTTAATAAAGTATAATTGTATGTTTATTAAATTACCCTCAGAAAATCGAATTGTATTAGCTTCGTAAATGTAAATGTATTGTTTAGCTTAATCGATGGTATTAGTGTCATTGTGAACTGTGATTTCTCAACTATTTTGGAATACATTTGCAGGAAATACAATTTTTCCGGCAAACCTAATTATTTTTTATTTACAGTGTGCAGCTGAGTTGGTTCCAAAGTTCATTGTCACAACCATCTTTTATCTTTTGGTACGTTCCGAGCGTTAAAGGCTAATTATTCATACGAGTGCGTCGAACTGCATAGACTTTGGTTACATTTTTTCATTAATGCTACTTCAACGGATTTCGCTCAACTTTTACAATGCTAACCGCGCCAAAACAACCCTCACAAGGTTGTTCGCCTTCCATTCAGTGGAAAAGAAGTGCCGAGCAGCGTGGAAATAGCGGTCGGTAATGGAAAAATTGATTATTTTCATAGCCCAAAAAGACAAATACGACGGAGGCTTTTCTCCTCACCCTCGACCACTATTCCAACTTCCAACTACTTCAGATTCAACGTCGCAAGCAATTCCCGGGCTGTTCATTAAAAAAGGACGGAGGATGGAATGGGGAAATAATAAAAAGAGCGGAGAGAGAAACAAGTGGTACACCTCCCTGACAGCTTGTTGGCTCGTCATATCCACCCCTCACAAAGCCAACACCCCTTGCGTGGAAACTCAAACAAGGAAAACTTTTTTCGCATTAATTCTCGGCGCGAATATCGAGCGGCCATCCTAGATGGCTCGTCATCAGCAGGATGGTGAAAGGGCTTGGGGTGGACGGGAACGGGGAGAAGACGGGGAGGGGTGGGGAAGCTGTAATCTTTTAAGCCTCGGCTATCCAAGAATCTATTCTCCGGAACTTCTCCCCGCCGAACCAATGCATGCCGATGCTCCGAGATCCGATATTGGAATTCTCGCCTCATCCGCTGCCGCTGCTGTTTCTTCCCTATCCTTCGGCTTGTTGTGCAAAGTTTTTCGTGCACGGTTAAGGAGAGTAAAAAAATCTATCTCTTTCCGTCTTTCCTCCATCCAACAATCTCGGTGGCACATCCCACCGATGGATTCAGCCGACGGGGGAACACTTCCCACAGAACATCCATCGGGTG
The DNA here is from genome assembly GCA_933228895.1 of Platycnemis pennipes. NCBI lineage: Eukaryota > Metazoa > Arthropoda > Insecta > Odonata > Platycnemididae > Platycnemis > Platycnemis pennipes. Next base: position 105,977,162 of record OW121854.1, on the reverse strand, counting down.
CTCTCTCGTACCGTCCGTGCTATCTACGGCTCCATGCAACTTCCAGTCTCCCGGACCTTTAGACCCTTTCGTTCCTTGGGAAGGTTTCGCCGCACACAAATTTTCCTCTTCGCTAGAAAGAGACGTAATTGGAAGGTGGGAAAAGAAAAGGGTCCGTTCTTGAAGTTATCATTTTGATGAAAATATTATAATTTCATGAAGGTAAGATCGTACAATGAGGAAGTGCCATGTTTATTAAGTGAAAAGTTAGCGCAAAGTCGTTTATTTACCTTAAAAATGACCTTTCTAGCAGTGTTTTGAAGATGTTGAGTAACCTATGTGGTATCGACAGCGTTGACTATACCTTATTTTAGAATATTTAGCTTGATTGAATAACAAATATTCCCCTGTACTATATTCTGCATCAGTACAACGTGCCAGAAAGCACATTCCAAGGAAAATATCTGCTTACCATGTTACCTTACCTAGTTTATTTACTTCTTTATGTGCTGGTGATATACCAGAACACTGACCCCAAAATTTTTGTCCTCTCTGCATGGTGGCATATTTTAGGATGTGCTGTCCGCGGCCGGAACGGTTTCAGCTTAAACTGAAATGGATAATTATATGTGAATATATTTTATAAATATATTTAAGACTGTTCATCATCATCATTCAAAATTTCTTAAATGGATTTGGCACTGCTCTCCTCTCCATTCTTCTATCGGATAACCTATTCATAGTGAGATAATTCTTTTAAACCTTCTTTGCTTGGCTTACATAACTTCTACAAGGCCTTCCTTTGCCATTCGTCCCCTTCATTTATCCTTCGACTTTGGTGTGCTATCAAATAAAATACCTAGGTATTCACGGACCCTATTCCCGCCAAGGGTTCTGAATCTCTCAGCACATCAAGACCTGGAAATAGGTTCCCACGTAAGCAGTGAGCGAATCATCTCGCGGACTGCGTATCTCTTCGTTATCCCCACACGAGACATCCACTTCCATCGATCGAAACATTTCACGTATCTCTCGCCGCTGAGTGGTAGGGCACTTTCATGAGGAGAGGAGGTGTGCGGGTTCTAAGAGAGTGGGCTGAGGATATCATCCGGCGAGGACATCTGAATATAAACTTCTCCGCGCGAAGCGATCAGAGTGGAGGGAATGGTTGAAGCGACAGTAATTCAAGTTTTTCCCTCTGTAATCAATACGGAGATAACTTAAATGTGCAGCTCATGCAAGGTTGAGCAAATTCAGACGTCAGATTTCTTTCAGCTCTTTCTCTGTTGCTTAAAATAATTTCTTTAATACCATTTAATTATCTATCCACCCGGTGCAAGTTGCGTGAAATTTATTCGCCGCTCATAATAAATGCGTAAATCAAATTGCCGGCTGAAAAGCTAGAAGCAGTCTTGTAACTATCTATTCATGCACCTTGCATGCTTTATACCATGCATATATGCGTGTTTGTTAATGTAAAATAAACATACTATTTATCATCATTAATTCAGCAATTACGTAACAAAGGCTTAGAGACATGATATTTTATAACAATATTTTTAAAGCTAGATACATGAAAAAGAAACTAAAATAATATTGTAGTCAGAAAAAACTGTTCATTTTATGAATTTTAAGCATTCTGGCTCTTTTCTGATCCTATCCTTAAGAACATGTAAACAATTTACATGCAACGGATATCGGCAAACTTCACCCGATAAATCAGCTCTAAAAAGCTTAATAATTGCAAACCATATTTTCTTTGGTCGGCTGAATTGATCGCTATCAATTACAAATTATTTAAAATAAATATCATTAGATTTTATTCCAATATTATTAGTAATTATTTACATATAAAGCGTAGGGTATGTCATTACCACTGGTTATGTTGCCAAAATTTCCATTATGTTTAAATCATCAATTTACTTTTTTCGTGTTAATAATTTTTAGAGTCCCAAAAATCTTGTGTAAGGTTAAATTTATCAGTTTCATTGAATCGGTTTAACCAATATCAAAGGTCCTCTGAGCATTTTCATTTGCTAACTTGAGTTTAGGGTAAAAAAGAAATTCAAGGTGTTATTAGGTTTTAAAGCAGTTGGTAATTGCGTACTTCAATATTTTCGTAGTCTTCTCGGGCTTACCATTGGGTTAAATTTTTACTAAAATTTCGTATTTAAATATATATAAAATTATTTATAAATCGTATATTTTATATCTTTTTATCGTCGTATACTTTAAACGTGGCCAACTCTTTAGGAAGAGTATGCCATTATCCAAATTCGGCACTTCTGAGCTCATAAGATGCCGTTAACTTCACCCTGTATTCCGCTGACTATTGGTGTTCCTACATTTAGTGAAGGAGATACCCAATGGAGATGACACGTTTATTGCAATACTCACTTCAAGAAGCATCAAGTGGGGTAGGTAGTAAAGAGCAAGTACATTTGAGGTAAAGAAGGGTGGCTGATTCTTAACGAAATGAGAATTTCTCCTAGGCGAAAAATATACATTAAAATTCTTATAACTTTTGCTGTTAAAGTATACAGATTCGCCGTGAAGAAATACATCTCGGGAATGTAATCAATTTTTCGTTGTAAATAATAAGTGGCCCTGCATTCACAAATGAAGAAGACATTTCCTGGAGCGGGATGGAAAATACAATATGGTTGTATTTAAGAGAGAGCCATTTGCGAGTATTCTTGGATTCCAAGGACATCCTTCCCCTATAAACAGCTCGAACTGATGCATGAGCCCAATTAGACTATGATGCCAAGCCTTTGCGCAGATGACTATGATCGTGATTTTACTTTTAAGTTTACTATTCACTCATTTTTATATATAATCCTTTTTCAGTCTTTTGGCGGTGAAATACTCCACAGTAAATAATAGGTTTGAAGTTCAATCAGATTTTCAAAGCGTTGAACCCGTCCCCTATAAACAACTCGAGCTGATGCATATGCTTAATTAGGTTATGGTAACTTCATATCGACTATGATTTACCGAAGAATCTGACATGACGTGATTCATATCCAATTTTGAGTTATATCGTGTTGGTATAGTTATATTTCATTAAGTTTTATCGTATATAACTTGCCGCCTCATAGCATAAAAGGATGGGAGTTATCTGCATTGAATGGATAACCTGGATTGAAAAATCTATTTCTGACTATTTTTTGTTTTGACTGCCGAAGTGGAGGAAGTGGAGGAGTAGTGGACTTAATTGCTTCCCTCAGTTGGTGAAAGTCATGGTAGGAAGGAGAGTAAAAAATAACCTTCAATAAAGAGGAATACATGGATAGACGTGAGAAGACGTGTATTGATGAGGAGATGACTCATCTCCCATAGCAGCTATTCCGTAAACAGAGGTAGTGATTCAAAAATTCCACCCAATATCAGTAAAAAATACTACTTCTTACGTGCCATGAATTCGCTAAAAATTGTACAATCCTAAATAAGCTGACGATCTACGCCCCAGACAAATAGAAGCGATCAAATGTTCCATGAAATATTTTTATAGTGTCACCAGGTTTCGCTACTAATTGCTTTGTAAAACGCTATGATACGGGTCTAAATCAGCGTTGGCAGAACAATGCTGTCACCGTTTGGTATATACCAGACTTTTTCTTGTTGTTTCGGGCATCTGGTTTTCGAAAAAGAGTTTGCTGTCTCTTAACAGATTTTTGCGATTCTTGTATATTTTTAACTTGGTTATTGGTGCTTAATGAACGTAAAAGAGAATGTTCGAATGAGTGTTAACGTGATTATATTAGGTCCGCATGAAAAAGCTGGTTAATTTTTTGCATAATGTTATCATTACCATGCGCTTATTATCCCTTGAGCATTTATTTAATTTTGCTAAGGCAATTCTTAGAAGAGGAAAATTAATACAAGGGTTTTCCTGAGCACTTTGAAAAGGTTACAACATGCATTTCAGAAGGATTTTGAATCTTGCTTTATAAGGAAACGCAAAAGCGAAAAAGGGATAGACAGAGAAAAAATCATGTAAGAGGAAAGCGAAATAAATATATTAAATTCTGAAAATATCATTTTTTCATTTATGGAAGGTTGCATTTGAATCATGAATTTATTGAATGATAGCGAATTATGTAAGAAAAACTGTTTTTTACACTTTAGTTGATAATGCATACTGCAGAAAATATTAAAAACACCCATATTTTGCCTGAAAGCTAGAATGCTTTTTGGTAATGGATTCAAAATTTAAACAGAAGTTGTTACCTTAAATTGGTTAATTTTCTCCATTATCTACAGAATATTTCTCTACGCATAGAAATTTTCTTAATGAAATTTTGAGTACATACAATCTCTACCTCTTGCGACACATTGATTGTACGAGTATTGGTCATTATATGTTAAAGAGATAGTAATCAGATGGCAATGGAGCGGTACGGAAATAAGGCATAAGAATGAGATGTATAGACAATTAATGAGGGATGTAAAAGAGAGGAACAGTTTTAATTCCAAAGGATTTTGGTTCTAAATGGTAGTTCCGACCTTAGGATAGCGACCAAAATAGAAAAAATGTGGTTTAGTGGGAGAGTTAGGTTATCTACGACTGAGACTGCTGCGTTTATATCGCTCCGTTTACCCTATATAGACACTAACCTAAATTGTAATGAAGACTACAGCCTATACCCAATACGGGATTTCATCCACAACGCTTGGGTTGTGAGGCCGGTGTGATAACGATCAGACAGCCGCGGCCGTCTAGTCGTCGAATTTCTCTTTTACTTTTTATCACAACTCCTCTAAAAAATTTATGTAATAATATATTAGTGCTACAATATTTTGATAATGAATCTCCATGGCAATATAAAGCCCAGTTCACACGGTGCGTTTTTCCGGGATGGATTTCCTGCGTGGAGTGCTGATGGGTTCCATGCGTGCACGCTTGCTGGAAACGCTGACTGCTGCGGGCTGCCCTAACGGCTATCTTGCTTGATTTCGAGGTGAGATCCGGTGCTATTTTCCTTGCGTGTTTTTCTGATGGCTATTGTTGCCAGCCAATCAATGTTCAGCTTTGCATCACGTGATCAAAATAAAGGTTCTGCCTTTTTCTGCTTTTCATAGCATTTGCATGGTCGACATTGTGTTTCAAAAATGAGTACAAATCTACAGACTAAGGATCAAGTTGTGTTGCTTATCGAAGCATATAGAGACGAAACTTGTTTATATGGAGTTGATAATCGGAACTATCACAATCAAAACTTCGTGCTGCGGCTCTAAGAAGAGTGAGCAAGGAGGATAGCTCGCTTCATGTGAACCGACAACCATCAGCAAAGCCAGCTTAGTGGCCAACTTCGTCGCCTGCTTGGTAGGACGAAAGAAATCCAGCTAGCTAGCACTGACGGGAAAACGCAACGTGGGAACTGGGTATAAGTTAAAATTGAACATGATTTGCTCATGTTTGATTCATAATATCATGTGAAGATTAAATTACCACTACTGTTTTGGTAGGGTGCAAAGTTCGTCCAAAGACAAGTTGAAAGTAAGCGTGATTGGTGATAATGAATAGATTTGGATATGTTATCACTAGAAGGTTATATCGTCAATGAAGGGTGACCATTGCGGAGCAGAATCCATCAATTCTCTTTTATTCTTTTCCACCTTCGTTCTGCTCAAATCAATTTTCAATCTCGTATGAAGGTGGAGCTCTCACCTTTTACAAGCCGGATCTTTCCCCGAGGAACACGGTCATGGCTCGCTGGACGATCGAAATCCGTTCACTCCCATCTGGCTCGGTCTTCCATCTGAGGTCTGCATTCGTCGTACCAACCATGAGCGGAAATCCGGACTTCTCGCCCACTCCCGGCTTGCCTCATAGCCCCTCTGATTTTTTAAATAGTTGATGCATTTTTCGGTCAGGGGAAATCCTTATCCATCTCACTGTTGATTAATAATGCCTGCTTCACCCTAGCCAAAGGTGGAGTTTTCATTCGCCGGGCTGGTGTGACCTAGTGCCTAAAGATCGTACTCCATTGAGTGTATATCCATATATGGTGAGTACTGATCCCGGTGTAAGCCTGCTTTCAAATTAATTCACCCAGGATGCAACCCTTTGAATCCAGCGAGATATAAATTATTCGTATTTTACTCAATTTTCTACCACACGTGTTCTTCAGAAGATTTCCACGCACACCACATGGCAAACCTAATTTTATGGGAATATAAATGCCTCAATATTTTGATCTCCAGCTCTTCTCTTTGTAAATAGTTTACAGAGCAATGCGTTGGCCAGACATCCTGAAGTTCTGGTGTCATGGGTTTGAGTCCCGCCTTGAGTATGAATTTGTGTTTCATTATGGTGAAGTTTAGTAGCATTTTAGATGCATGGCTTATTATGCTATTTGTATCAGTTGTACCTATGCCTACTGAGTCACTGCTTTTCTTTTGCACGATTTCCCGTTAAATTTCACGTATTTGATGATAACTCAGTGCTATTGTGTGGTATTTATAAAATTGATTTCATTCAATAGTAATTTTTACAAATATCCATTCCTTAAGTCCACGAAAATGGTCATATGATGTTTCTATTATGGCCCTTAACGTCGCCTATTGAGCATTTAGGCAGGGAAAATTGTAATAAATTTTTCAGTGAATCTGTTAAGAAACAGTTGACGTCAATTTGTTATTGGAAGTAATGCTGGGTTAGTTATCAGTTCTCAACACATTTGAATGTGAATCTTGGTTAAAAAAAATAAGACTCTTTAAGACCCTGCAAACACCGCAACTCCTCGATTGCATTTTAAATAAAAGGAGAATAAAAGTTACATATATATCCGAAGGTCGAAATTTCCCTTGCTACATCAACTATAGAAGCCTGGTCTCTCAACGTAAGAGGCAAGGGTAGTGTGAGTAGAAGAATTGGCACCCCAGCTGAAAACTGCTTCCCCCCCGCCAGCATCGTAGAAAGTGATTCCGATTGTTCCCGGAGTCACGTGGTATTGCTTGCTCGCCTTGGATCTCGTCAAAGGGACGCCCTCTTGCCCGCCTCTCGAGCGAAAGACGTGGTGTGAAATGAAGCCGGAAATCCTCCCAGGGGGTTCTCCAGCTTCCTCGCTTCTGATTGGCGGAGTCGCCTGGGGATAGGTTCTCGGGTTCTCGACTGGGGTTTAGAGAGAGCGTGCCTCAGGAGTCAGCCGTCGTCGGTAGGGTTGGGTGGGCCGCCGGCGGGTTTCGGCCTTCCCCTCTCCCCTGGGGAGCATGAGTAAGAGAGGGAGAGGAGGCAGATGGATATGAGACGAATATAGATCCTGAAAGGTGTGGATTAAGGGAATAGGATTTGGGACGTGTAATCAAAAGGGGAAACCGAAACCGCCGTGTACGCACGTGGCGGACCAATTTCCATTCGGTGATTCTTGGCGAGAGGAATTAGATTTGCAGTCGGCCTAGAGTGTTTCCCTTTCTCTGGCGAACGCAAACACTCCTCGGCTTCACCTACACAAAGATGTTTTGCGTCGAAAAAGTTGTCCATTTTAAGGGTGGACGGTTTTGATGAGGGAAAATGGGTTGTTTTATCCTGCTGTGATTATGCCATCCTTTCAATGAAATGTCATCCTTTCAATCGAAAATGTGAAATTATTACGCTTGAATTGCTAAAACATTACCTTGAGTCTCAAGTTATTGCAGATGGGTGTCTATCAGTAATAGGAAATTCATAAATTCTGGAATATTCATTTTAACCTTTTGTCATGATTACTGATATCAGAAATTATTTTTTTCACGCTATTGCCAGTTACCCTGAAAGCCGTCCAACCCTAAGCTGCATTTAAGGAGTTTTCAAGTAATCGCATTATTATGTAGAATTAATAAAACATAGTGTAGAAATTCTTTCCCATTTATCACTGGTATCTACATTAACCTTGGCTTAACAATAGCTTTACGTTTTTCGAGTCTTAATGGGTAATTTTGATGCAGTCATCTCACTTGCCGAAATTCTTTCGTGTTTTGATATTTTAACTTAATATTTTAATATTTAACTTACTTATTGATAGCCATGTGACTAGTGATCCTTTTAATTTATGAGTACATACTGCATGAAACAGATTCTAGATGTATCATTTTCACCTTGATATTTATGATCACAATTAAGGCTTAATAGTGGTCTTAATAGTGAAATTAACTTGATATTTCTAACTTATAAAGTTATTTTTCACAGAAATATACTAATTATGACTAGCTCTCAGGTTCTATGTTTAGTAACGCATCCATTGGGCATCAAAAAAAATAAAGAAAATATATTGGAAAAAATATACTCTTTTCACTTGCATGACTACGGCCGATAGGATTAATTGCAAAGTGAATTGTACACGCCAAGGTTTTGCAGTTAATGGAATGACCATTTGGAGGCTAGAAGATAATTGTTTTCTCTCTCACTTTGTAGGCGGTCCTGAGCGCTTTCCGCTTCATGTAACTAAATCTGGTGAACAAAATTTCACTGTGAATCCACGTCAAACCTCTCAAATTCTCATTACTAGTCATGATAGGAGTGGTCTTTCGGACTTCCATCATATATTAATCTCAAGTCAATTCCATTATCGAGATTATATAATTCGTGCCTTTTTGAATTATCCATAATTATTATTATGAATTCAATTGATCGTATCAGAGATTGTGTTCACCAACATGGCCCCACTTTTAATATTTGCAGTAGGTGCTTTTAGTCTCATAATTGATTATATATTCAGTGTATTCTTGTACAACGTATTAATTTAGGTCAGGCAATCACTATCCAAGCAAATTATTATGATGTGGATGTTCATCAATGCTTTTTGATGATAAGTGAATAAATATAAGTATAATATAATAAGTGAATAGGTTAAATTGAAGTTATTGTGAAGCTTTTAGGTTATATATTGAATGAATAGGTATTTATTATATTGAATATATTGGTAATTATTGATATGAACCGTTTTGAATGCCTGAAAGACAGCTTAAGTTTATGTGCAGTGGGTGGAATATTTTTTAATTTATAAGAAATTTTTGCTATGCAACCTTAAACTTTATGTATGATTTTTGTGTAATCTGCCCGAGTATGTTGTGTGGTATTATATTTGAAGTCCCATCTGCTATTAGAAAATTAATTTATAACCGTGATATTGACAGTTGAGTCACCGCAAATAGGATTGTTTACTCGTTGAAAATACAAACACGCCCCCTGTCATTCTCTCCTACTGTAACTTACAGGATCCAATGTACATGTATATGTAGAAAATGAATTTATTTGCTAATTATTAACAGATCTCTAATTATTGCTGCAATCAAATCCTGAAAACATTTCATCTGAGATATAGAGCGGCATCTTTCTCCGCAGATGTGCGCTATGCATAGTGGGGAGTCAGAGCTCTTCAAGTCTTGGCCCTTCCTCGGCTTCTGTTGACGCTCATAACCATAGCAGCGAAACCCTTTTAGTTTGGCGAGTGTTGACACAGTGCTTCTCCAGCTCATCACATAGTTCCATCCGATGTTATCTCCATTCCTCATTGCGGTGCGATGAAATAAACACATGAGAGAGATCTTCACTCTCGCTTTGGCTGTATCGAATGTTTTCGAAGTCAAAGATGAATAGTTGTCATACAAAAACTTTTTTATCATCTACTTGCTTGACTGATTAGAATATGAAATATCTGTATTTTTCCATGCCTGTTTTTGTAACCTCGAATTTCAAGAATTCTACACAAAGTTTAATTTTACCTTGCGTCCTATTCTCTATGATAAAATACACCTTTATGACCTGAGATCTCTTTTGGGCAATAATTACTTAGCATGTACTTAGCTGCGACAGCCCGAAAACCATTCCCATATTGATAAGGTATTATTTCGATTTGTACGAAAAACGCAATTATGACATTCTTAATATTAGGCCTAAGAGATACCTAAGAACTATTCATTGACTGTGATGTGTACGCTTAGTTAGCAGTTTCATTATATTCACCACATAGACACGGATGAATAAAGTCTGTTTTTTCATGGTAGGCAGTTATTTACCGCGGTATCGAGGTGAAATGTAAATCTTAGATTTTTTAAATCCAATTGACATAATTTAATATCCGTTATTAGTGTGAAATGAGTTTTTCAACGCCTCAAATTCCACAATAAATCTTGTGTAAGTATTTAGGTTTAAGTATTTAGATAGCCTTAATAGTGGTCATAAATATTTAGGTGAAAATGATACATCTAGAATTTTTTTTCATGCAGTATGTACTCATAAATTAAAAGAAACACTAGTCACATGGCTAACAATAAGTAAAGTAGACTGAAGAGGTAATTATTTTTATTCATGGCAAATACGTATACGCTAGATACTTGATATTATGATTTTTAATCGGAATATTTTTGAAAGAGTATTTTTGTTTATTTCTAAATTAGCATGTGCAGTTAAATTCAGCAGAACGTGAGAATATATTATCTATGAGCAAGCCTAAGAATTCTTCCGGCAGTCAAAATTATTTCAACGAAATTTGTGGAATTTAAAGATCTAGAGCCCTTCCGCAAGAGCAGTATGAAAATGATCTCATTCTGTATGCGATACATTAAAAGGCTATTGTGTGCATGCGTGCTTGTAGGAGACTTAAGCCTTGTTCTGAACAAGATAGCGTCTTTATTGTAGCCGGGATTCTGCTCATCTCCATTAATACTCCCTGACAGAGCATCCACTTCAGAAAATGTTGATGCGGCTCTAGCAGAGGGAGTAAATAATAGGAATGCTCGGAAGGAGAGAGGATTCGTGTGTTTCCGCTCGAGATAGAAAACAAACCCGCCCGTCACTGCGATGAAATAGGAGGCGAATCCACCGTTCAGGAGTTCGGGCCTCTTCGCAAGCGTGGATCATTGAAAATGACACCATGAGGAACAGTTAGCCATGAGGATCCCGACATGACTCCCTCAAGTTCTTCCGACACAGAAATATATTAACATTCGAAACGACTAGACTAGTTTTGGGTGGGCTCAGGTAGGTAAGCCTCGAGTGAAAACAATATTTATTCATTTAAATCTATGTAATATCCTAGAAGCCAAGGCAAATGCGTGTGGTTGGGGGTAGACCATCACCAAACAAATATCATCAATAAGAGGTGCACTTATTGCATTGCAAGAATGCAAAATATACTACTCGGTGAATACATGGCTTACATGCAACTAAAAAACACGATGCTACTACCCTGAGAAATGCAGTGAACATTCAGTAAAGGGACACGTAAAATTTGGACTAAATGACATAAATTGTTAGCTTGTACACAGTTATGTAACCGTTGTGAAAAAGTTAGTCATTTCGTTACTTTGAATTATTGACTTATAATTCCCTAATTTTTGAACCTCTCCGTTTTACTATCTGTCTCCAATTTTAGCTTCATGCTCAAATCAGCCATAGTAGGTACCTGCAGTTGTGAATTTAATATAATTATAGCATCTTCAAAGAATCAGCCCGTTTCTAAATTTCTGCAGGTGTTTATCAGGAATTTTTCGATGGGACAGTGGCAGCGCGATGCAATGTGTTTTTGACGGCAGAATTTTGATATGCATTCCCATCGTCCCTTCAACATTCCTGGAATATAATAATTATTTCTTTGGTAAGAATTAAAAGTTCTTCTTAGTCCTTCTAGAAACGTTGTTTTTGCTTTTCAACACATTATGGATTGCAAACTAGCCGCAAATACCTTGGTGATCTCACTCGCTGACATGCACAATAGCAGAATTTTGACCAAGAAAAATCCATCTTGATCGGAACTCAAACCCGAAACCCTGATTTCTGTCCAGGTACACACCAAATGAGATATCAGGGCTTCCTTACAATTGTGGATATCTAGGGGCCTTAAAGGACAAGATGTTCCCGGCCCGCCTCACATAAAAGAGGCAAGCCAAAGTCATGCGCACAGCCTCCATGATGGTAAATTGGAGTAGGTACCTGGCCTGAAATCAGAGGGTTCTGGGTTGTATAACCGGTCAAGGTAATTTTTTCTCTGTGGAAACTTTGTTTATAATATTATTCGTTTATATCTTTTCCTGGTCCTATGTGTCTCTCGTAATATCTTTGCCCCTTTCAAGCTCTTCGTTTCCAACCACAACTTTCAAATCCTATTTCATATGCAATATTTCCCACAATTACCAGAACTCTGTTTAATTTTCGAGCTGTGAGCATTCACTTTTGCCGGCAAAAATGCATCTTAATTGGTGAAACAATATTAAATGCACTTCACGAAGCAAAATCAAAATACTTTGTCCTGCTGTGTACTTTAAAATATTTTAAAACTTACGGATTTGCCTCAGGATAATAATGTGGTGGTTCCTCCTAGCCTTGCACATTGCAGCACTTATGATCATCGGTCAAACATCCTAACATTGGTTTGACGCAGCCCTCGTCTATTCTGTTTACATTGATATAAGTTTTTGGTTTCACATCCTTTACAACTTGTTAATGTACGTATCTTATCCGAGATCAGATTTCCAATATTTCTGCTCACTTTTCCCTCAACGATGGTATTCATCGGATAATTGTGTCACAAGAAATGGCCGAATAAGTTCTCCCGCCCTATTTTTAGAGTTATTAGCAGGCTTAACTTTTCTCACACTCTTTTTAAGAACTTTTTTATTTTTCACTCGATTGATCTATTTTATCTTAAAGTACTGCGACATTTAGTGTAAATTTTACCACGCTGTAGTGCAATGAGTGTTGTTAATAAATGGTGTTGAATAATGTTATGCAGTAGACGAGAGGGTGTGAAAACCCAATGTTGAATTCGGGAAATCAAAGCTAGAAGAAGTGAGCTACTAATGCTGATTGAAAATACAGATGCCCACTCTAGTCAAAGGCTAGAGAATAGCCTAGACAAAGAAAGCATTCTCCCAAAAGATGTATAGATATCCAGCTGGAAATAGAAGCGTAAAGGTAGAGAAACATTAAACCATGCATGTGAAGCATGCTTCTTTATGGGAGTGAAACATGGACGATAGCAGCAGCAAATATGTTAATGCTGGAAGATTGAAAATATGGTGCTGCAATGGATTTATGAATGAGAGTAAAGAGAAACCTTCTAAAAACCTTAAGAAGAAGATGGAGTAATTTAATAGGCCATATTCTGAGACGTGGTGGCGTCAAGAGAACCAGTATTGTGGAAAAAGGCATTATTGAGGCAATATGTTAAGGATGCTAAAAAATAATGATGTAAATATGAAGGGGTTAGCTAATCTTGGGGGAAAGAGAATCTTGCTTAGAAAATCTTGGGGGAAGGTTTCGTAGCCTCAATATCGTTAAATGACGATAATGAACAAAAATATGCTTTAATTGTTAATTTTCTGGAAAGAACTTTAATTCATCATCATAATTGGTCAACGATCCTAATATTGGTTTGACGCATCTCTCGACTCGATTTTCTTCACCTGGCCATCATACTTTATGATATGGCAGATTAAGCTGTCCTTCTTCTTTTATGAGTTTTCAGTAGGCCTCTCTTTTCTCCCATTCTTCTTAAAACTTCTTCATTGGTCACTCGGTCATCCCATTTTACATTCACAATTCTTCAGTAGTACCTCATTCCGAGAGCTTCCAGCCTTGGCTACTCTGCTGCTACTATCCTCCATACTTCGCTGTCATAAAGAATCACGCTCCAGATGTATGTTTCAATGGAATATTTATTCCAAAATGAAATTCCAATGAAATAACCTAAAGAAATTCGAAAATTGAATATGCAACTGGGAACAGAATCTTCTTTCGGTAAAATGCCTTTTTTTGCCTGGGCTATTGTGCTGGCGATTTCTCTTTTGCTTCTCCCAAAGCTGGGGTTACTTGAGTTTCCTAATAACAATACTTTTTCACCTCCTCAAGTTTTTTTCCCAAGTTTAACGTTTGTTTTGGCCTCATTTCTCCTGCTGCACGCCTATATCTTAGTCTTCTTCTTATTGATCTTCAACTGATATCCGCACTTGTCCTTTCCGTAATTCATTTTGTTCTCGGTAAATCTTATTCAATTTCTGCCATGTCGTCGGTGAAATGCAGCATGCTGGTTTTCTCCCCGTGGATATTCACTTCTCTCCTTTTTTTCAATTATCTCCGCAGAAATGCCATCTATTTCAGAAGCCTTATTCATCCGCTCGTCCATAACAGCTGCGTTAAATTCCCATCTTAAGGTTAAGTCTCCCAAAAAATTCTTATCGAAATTATTTTCCTCTTCGATTACTTTTGAATTTAGATTGCTTCCATTGTAGGACTACTCCAAGTCCTCCTTCCCTCTCTCTACTTAATCATCATATTCAATTGAGAGTTCTTCATTCTTGTCGATCACATCTTGTGACCCATACCTTGAAATTATTCCTCACCATCATGTAGGCAACTTCCATATTTCCATATGCGTTGTGGCGTTAAGCATCTTCGCATAGATTCTTCATCAACATTTCCCTTTGATTTTCTCACTTTACGTTGATTCAATTCCTTATCTTTTTTTAACAAAGCTGCCTTTCTTCGTTTTCCACGTTTTCGTATGCCTTCTCTCCTCCATCAACTCAAAAACTTATTCTGTAGCCCATGTCTTCTTATCGATAACTTTTTTTCTCCCCAGAACTTCTTTGCGGCTTCTGAAGCCCAATTTTGATGTATTTATGTCTCTCATCCATGGTTTTTCCAGTCACGTCGTTTTCTACCTTGTTTTCAACTGCATTCTCAAAGGCCATTTTGATCAGTTTATTTTTCTACTTGACATACCTGATAAAATTTTTTCAGTCTCTAGAATTTAAAGAGGCATTTCATTATAATTAAATTGTGATTACGGTCAATATGTGACGCCTAGAAGCTTTTGTAAACCTTTACCTGGTTTCAGAATCTCTTTTTTACTAAAATGTTGTCAATTTGATATCCTATTCTATCTCCGGGCATTTTCCAGGCATATTTTCCCAGAGATATTATCCTGAAGTATATATATATGTATATATACTTCAGGATATGATACCTCGGATCCCTTGATTACACAGCATGAAATTAAAGAAATATGTAAAAACAAAGAAGACTTGAGGAAATCTCTCAACCAAAAACTGAGGGCTGTGGCTGGAAACGGGTAAAGACATGTCGAAGATGTCATCATTGAACATGACTACATCTACATCTATATAATACCCTACAAGCCAATATAAAGGTGTGTGGCAGGGGGTGAATTCTCACCAAACATGCACTGCATATCATGCATAAAAAAAGGATTAGTATTTATATACTGTTCTAAACTACACTATTTAAAAAAGATCAAAATAGCTAAGCAAACATGCAAAAAAATGCTGTTAGTTGCGTGAGCTTCAAGTCCTTATACCAACATGCAGCTACCAATGTTATCCATTGCTACACTCGTATTGGATATATTTACCGTTATTCATTTCCCTAATTGTACGAGGAAAAAATGACATTTTGAATCCGTCAGTTCGGCAATCAATTTCACTAATTTTGTGATTATGGTCCAGTCTACAATAGTAAGTTGGGGTTCGCAAAATATTTTTAACATCATCACTGAAAATATGGTCTTGGAATTTGTTTAAGAGATTATTTCTAAATTTCAAACTGCGATCTGACAGTGATTACCAATTTAATTCATTTAGTAGACTGGGTACGCTAATAAGGTTATCGTACCCTCCCTATACAAATCCAGCCGATCTTCGCTGCACACGCTCAAGTTCATTATTTAGACCGATTTCGTAGAAATCCCATACATTGGTAGCATATTCTAAATGATGTCTTACAAGGGAAAAGTAGCTGATTTCTTGTACATGATCTTCACATTTACCCAGTACTCTTTTGACGAATCCCAGTTTACGATTCGTTTGACCCATTATTTCACGTATGTGTTTACCCCAGGAAAGATCATGTGTTAATCTTATTCCAAGATATTTAATGGATTCCCCATTTGTTATTTCATTAATACTTATTTGGTAAGTGCTAGGAGAAGAGCTATTCCTTTTCCAAAAATTCATTACTAGACATCATTTAAAGTTTAATTCTAACTGCCATGTATCACACCAATTTTTAATTGCTTGTAGGTCATCATTTTAATATTCTTTATCGTTTGGGCATAGAGTTTCCCTGTACACTACTGAGTCATCGGCAAATAGAAGAACTTACTTTTTACCACCTTATTGATATCATTATCTAAGCGCTCCCTGTAGTCGTTCAATGTATAATTTATCACGCAAGCCATTATGTTTCAAAGCAAATGTTTAAGTATTTACGTTGTGCAGTTTTCCACTCAGAATTTCTAAGGCCACTGGCAAATTCGGTGCAACCAGTGGGTAAATTATTTGAGCTAAAAACTAAAGGCGCTCTTTTGCACCAACATTTAAATTTATTTCGTTTCATACGTTCTGCGGAACACTTTTTAATTTTACATTGTATGAAAGCAAATGTTTTTGAACTTGCTATAAGTGATATCCTCCAAAAAAATCATTTGTTTTTTTTTCTTGATGAAAACATTGTTAAGAAATTATGGCCTTCATAATCCATTATTATGTTAGCATGCGAATGAGGAAATTTGCAAACACGTAATTCTGAGGCTAACATAATGAATAAAATGTCCAAATACTTTATGACGTAAATTTTTGTGAGAAACAATGCACACAGTGCTTGATTTACTAATATTTATTCAATTCTGCTACCCAATATTCAGTCCCTCAAGAGGAAATCCATTAAGAAACTTTAAGGTTATCTCCCAAGAAATAATGTTTCATTGACTACGAGTGGTGGGATTTTGATTGCAATTTTTAGACAGTAAGAGTTTGTTTGATGTGGCTGTTCTGAACCATAATCGTAATAAATAGGTTACGAGTGGAAAAACACTTTGTTATTTAATTATTTTTTTCTTGTTGCTGGCCTGACGGTTTACAATATCATTGTAAGAGGTAGTCAAGATTCCAAAACATTAGACTTAAGAAAACGATATCGAAGAGAAGTAGAAAATTACTGCGCAAATTTTATCATCGCGATTAGTGTGAATCACGAAGTTACGTTGCCGATAGTTGATTATACGTATCATGGAGTTGGTATTTCCCTTTCGGTCTCAAATTGGAAAAATATTTCAGAATGTCACACGCGTCACAGTGTGGAATACTATAGCTTTATGCATTTTGAATGAGGATATATATTAAATTCCACACTTTTACAATTGTGGAATAGAACCACGTCATATTTAGCATGTTTGGTGGAAAGAAATTGTACTTGATTTGTGTAAAGTTATGTTGGTAAGTAGCACTGACAGGACAAAAGATTCCTAAATTCGGTAAATATTCAGGTGCTTGCTTCAGCAATAATGGTTTTTCTTCGATGCGAGCAGGAATTAAACCATAAATCACACTTAAAACGTTTCTCGGCAGATAAAAAGGAGACCTTCCCATAAGGTCCCTTGTAGGAATAGGACGTAAGTACCACTAGCGCTCGACGGCCAGTACTGGAAGTAAACGGACATTAAGGGGCCCAGTTTTTCTGGGAAGTTGCAGGGGGCTGGTATAACCTTAGAAGGAAAAGTTAAAAGAACGTGTCGTTTATCATTTCAAAGAGAGAACATCCTGATAAAGCAGCAATTAAAAACTCAAGATATCCACGTTAACCCTTGTGTGTATACCCGGGTACCCAAAACGCCAAAAATTTAAAAAATTCAGTGTTCTGGTAACTACTTTGCCTTAGTCCTTTGGTTACTCTCGGTTTTACCTTTTAAGAGTATAAGATTTAAGAGTATAAGCACAGTGTACGGTGTAAAAACATTAATTATATGTTTGGACACTATTTGAAAAAGTTACCTTCGCAGGCACGGCCGGGTACCCATACTTACCCTCTTCATTTTTTTTCGCTTAAAATCGTTACTGTTTCATACAATCCCTATTTATAAACATATACAATTCAAAATGAATGATAACATAAATAAAAGAGCAATTAGAGTCTAACAAATTTTAATGAACAAATAAAATAACAAATTTTGATTTTTTTCTCTCGTCTTACAAAGTGATAACTTTCAAACGTCCGCTGTATACAAAATAAAACATTTATTCATTGGAAAATTAGCAACTGAATATTATCAATTATGTAATGGGCAAAATGCTTTTGTGACACATTTTAAATTGCAAATAGGTTTGTTACGACAATCACAAGATTTTCTATGTTTCTATGTAATCTGTTAGGCTGTTGTATGCATACCTCACAAATTCCAACAACAGTTTTTCTACCAGTGCTATCTCTTGGAGTGGAAATACTTGACATCTCAACATCCTGCACCCTTCTGCCAATGACACCTTAAATGGCATTCTTGCTGAAAAATTCCTCACAACTTGCTGATTTTGAGCACGATCTTCAATCAATGGATTTTCTAAATCTCCACTCAATTGCCACAGGAAAAGTAAACGTCAATCTTTTCTTTTTAGCATCGCCTTATTATTTTCGTGATATATGATATCAGCTACAAAGGCAGCTACCATATTATAACACATCGCAAATGGCCGTCTAGAACTGCGCCGTAGCACAGCGCCGTTGTGTTGCGGCCAAGATTTTATTCCATTGAATTGACATCAACCTTGTATTTGTTATAGTCTAATATAATTCCTGTTTCTTTTTTCATTGTCTGGTATATTCGTGCCATAATGCATCGATGATAGCAGAGTTACAGGTTAATTATTTTTAGGTACATATGAGCCGAGTGCTACGTTTTCATTAAACCCAAAAATGGTTGAGTACATTTCCTTATTCCTAGAAGCAACCATAGTCTTCGGAATGTATGGTTTGTTCTTTCTAACAATACCAATAATTGTTATATTCCATGATAGCATAAGCCTTGCCACAGGTAATGTTGTAAAAACGTTTTCCATGGTTATGATTCCACCACTACCTTTATATATCACCGCGAGCTCTTTTACAACACTTTTGTCATGATCTATTCTTTCTTAAAATGTAAATCTTGGTATTCTTTTTGTGCTCTCTGATTGTGTAGCGAATGATTATGTCTACCATTTATTCAGAAAAAATTCTTTTGAATATATCACAAATGGACAAAAAAACTGTACTCTTGTGGGGGCCAGCCCTTTGACGTACAATATTACGAGATGCTACTTGACGCTGTGGTAAAGGAGTTTTAGACCATTCTGTTTTATCTTTTGCGATGAATTTCGTCGCAAATCACTGGAAGACTCAATATCCTTCTCCAGAATTGTTTCTATCACTTCGGCCACTGCAAAAATGTCTGCCCTTAACTCTGCTTCAACCTCTGCTACGGTTTAGTGCTTATCTCTGAATATCCACCTCACTTCCACTCTCTTCACCATCACTCGACTGACTGCTACCTTCATGAATGACATCTTTTTCCAGATCGATGGCTGCGTTGCACGGTTGCATACACTTAGCAGAGGAATCAAGGTATTCTGTGCTGTATAAACAATGCTGACCCTTCTGTGGATGGAATACAACTAACTTCTATGCCAGAGCCTTCACTTCTACCGATTTGGCGCAAGTGTAATCGGCTAGATTGTCATAAACGTGGAGAATAAGCGCGTATATACCTACAACTCCCTTCAAAAATATCGTCAAAGAGCAGCTTGTAGCGTGTTATTTGCCCCCAAGGGCATATTTCCCCTCTACTATCTTTACTCAGCAGCAAATTATGTGCATAAGGAAGTATGTACAACGTAGAACACGATATTTCAGATGTAGATACTATTTATTTCACTTATAATATTTTTGGGTACTGGGTATGCGTTAGTGTTAAGAAACACGGGTATACAAGCAAGGGTTAAGCATGGGACTTTACAGATATATACACAATGGAAAACTGCAGCATTTTCCAAGGGACATAAGACCCGCTGTGGAAGCATGTTGTCCTTTTTTTTGGAAGGAACGTTACAGCGTGCTATCAGGCAACGTGTACGTGACCTGAGACCCCAAGCGCGCATAATTAATTAATGAAACGCAGCAGAGTGAAGGAGAGAAAAATTAATCATGCATGACCGTCTTGTGTACGGACGATAAGATCCAATTAAATATTTATCTTTCCGACTTTGCTGTGCTGTTTGTTACGTAGGGATTACTGAGCCATTTTTCTCTATATGCCATTCAAAATTCCAGTCAATGGTTTGTAACAACCGTAATTCCCGTCAGAATTTGTGTTCCTTCACTTCTTCCCCACATATTGTGCTTTTATTTTAACTGGGAAAATTAGGTAAAAGGAATTGAATTTAGTTACTTTTAAAGGGAAAAAAATTTTTGACTGTTGAATCTTGTGAAAAATAACACTAACCCCAGGTAACATTCGTACCACCAGCAGATGCAACGAATTCACAGTGATATTATTATAACTGAATGCATTAAATAATGGACAGTAATAAATAATTTTATTGGTCTAAAATCCCTCCTTTAATTACCTTTTAGAAACCGGTATCCCTTATGGGTGGCTGTGTATTACGTAATCAATCGGAAGTTTTTCTTATAGAAGAGAAAGCTAATCGAAGCATACCGATAGCACATATAAAAAATAGATAAGCAAGGTTCACTTCCAATAGTAGGAGAGAAAAATGTTAGCATCACATTCGGATCAGGTCCACGCTATAGTACAATCGTCAGTTTTGGTCCCCCGTTGCCGAACGAATTATTTGCATGGCGGGGAGTTGAAGTAACTGGTGTTTATTTTCCTCTAGCTATGTCTACAGGGGAAAATTTATTTCAAAAATTATGACCGCGGTATATGTTTAGTATTTCCAAATTATACTATTAGTAAATTTTATAAACTAAGTTCCTTGTGAGGTTAGATGTTCTGCTTTATTTGTGTATTATTTAACGGCATTTTTAGCTTTTAAAATTTAAATGACGGCATCGCTTTGGCTGTGAAAATGTATGAGGTTTTCATTGACCCAGGATGATTTTAGAAGAGGAAATAGGCAGAGATTGTGAATTGAGAAAACTTGAGATCGAAACTTAGTCGAGCGTTATATTATGAGAATGATTCACGGCAGCAACACTTTAGGAATAATTATGAACAGAAGGAGAGAAAGATTCAGAATTCAATGATGACCAAAGGGGAGTAATTTTCTCGGGTCCTCTTTCATTTTTTTCTAACTGCTACCAATCAGCCATCACCAAGTCACGTACGATTACGACATTGCTTCCCCTCGCCACGGGAGAAAAGCAATTTGGACGCAAGAAATCGCACCGTGCCGATTCCTTTTTCCGTTTGTATTTCGTGACGGGATTACTGTATCTGTGACGTTTGCTCTAAGGCACATTACAGAAGGAATATTCTGTTAAAATCTATCTGGACTTTTGGATATTTATACATTTCTTCCAATGAGCAACGATCATAGTAGTAGTTACATGAAAACCTTGTCATAGGAAATTCAAGGACTACGAATTAGCCGCGAAAAATCATAGCGGAGTTACCCGGAGCCAATATGCATAATATCGCCATGCATGAGATAAAATCAGTCCCCTAGATCAGGATTTGGGACTCATATCCCCCGAAATCAAACCAAGCGCTTTAGTCAATTGAGCTACCTACAATGGCGTCCTCATTCTGTAGGGATTTCTTAATCCTTTTAAGTAACTAGATGCTGCATTATTTGATAAATCCGCGTTCCTGAAGCAATGTGTTTCTCTGAAAGCATAATGCAAACATAACTCAGCAGATTATGTTTGCTTTTATAACCTTGAATTTATTGTGGAGAATTTAATTTGGATTTATCCACTTCTTAAGTGGGATGTGATGATCATCACATCCCATTGGAAATTTTTATGCCATTGCAACTTCTCCGTCTCTCATTTATTCACTAGTATAACGAGGCTAACGTATTCATTTAAACTGTAATTTACCGCGTTAATTAAACAGTGTATGTGATCCAATATGCTTTTCAAATTTCGTTGGTTCGAATGTAAACTAAATTTTTCAACCGAATTTGAAACTGGGATGTTTGCAGAACAAGTTAAAAATATATTGTGGATCCCCGTGTGTTATGCAAGATTCTATCGGGTAAACAATATTTGAGAGATAGGTTGTCGTAACGATAGATTCAACTTATCATTTTTATCGCGCTCCATATGAGAACATAATGGGCAGCATATAAAATGGATATTTATGTGAAAGTTTGCTAGTTTATAGCACATAAAGAGTGTTTAGTATTACTAACCCAATCATGCTACGGAATAACGGAAAAATATATGAAGAGAATAAATCCTCACCAGTAATCACCTTGTTACCATATAGATACTATCCATCTCGCTGTACGCGACTCTTATATCAAATACTGTTCTATGAAAGTGTACCAATGTAGCTCTGTAAGTTGTGCATATTCACCCCTTCACATGAAAATGTCCGAAGACTAGGAAATCCAAATACCAAATTAATTATGGAAAACAATTAATTTGTCATTTGGATTTTCTAGTCTTTGGACATATTCAATTAAGCCAAATTAGAAGCTGTCATTATTTCATCTACCCCTTCACATGACCTCGTGGTTGTTCGTAAGGTGTTACGAACATGTAGGCTTAAGTAGTCCTTTTTTCTCATAATTATTATATGGTCCAAAAGAAAAATTTTCACCTTTTAACTTGCATGCCGAAACGAAAGGTACAGCTTCCACCATTGTTGGCATGCGTGGGTTAAGCCAGGAAGGTGGGCGAGGTCACCGGAAGGAAGTGGGAACGAGGTGTCGCCTTTCGCCGGTGCTGCCGGGAATAGATAGGAAATTGGAGGATGGTGTGGGAGATGACGGTGAAGGGATGACCAATATGAGACTGGCGGATCGCCAGATGCCCATGGGGGTCGGAAAATGATGACGGTGACCGAGACTGCCCTAGACTCTTTCTGCTAGACCGCTTTATTGGAGAAACTGCTCTTTTCCATCATCGTCATTGGTACGATAGTAATGCTCAAATTCCGCAGTTTAATTTTATACTAATAGCATATGTTGAAATTACTTATTATTCTAAATTAGCCCAAAGACGTTTTGGAAAACACTTCATCACACATGTCGCTATTTGTTTGTACAAGTACATGGCATTTGTTCATGAGAAATTGGTCAAGTTCCACAACTTTTTGGTCAGTGACAAACGTTCCGTAAAGATATTTTCACCTTACCGCTGCCAAAAAACCAGCCAGTTACTATCATTATAATACAAGTTAATGCACCAGTTTTATGATTTCTTTAATTTCAAATAATATTTTCCTTTACCTTGGAGTTTTCCTTTCCTTTACATTATGGTCTTTATCATCGTGGCTGGAGATCAGACCACCGCTGATTGTACGGTGAACTGAGAGAATAGTTTATAATTCTTCAACCTGGCAGCTAAACGCCATCGTCGGCTGAGATTTGATGAGAATTCATCATTGATACTAACAGGATAAAACTGTGGGACCGGTTTGGAAAAACTCAGGGCCAGATCTCAGGAATACGGAAAGTTACCTCGGCTTTGAATGAAATATAAAGCCAATGAGGCATATATTCTATCATGAAAACAACCATAAACCTACCTTGATTGATACTTCGATCAGGTTTTAAATGCAATATAAGAGTTTTGTAGACATTTTCATGATTATATACGTTCATTCCGTATTCGTATTTTTTGGCATAACAAAATTTATTTATTTATTTAATTTTACTTCCCACATTTTGCGCTATTCTTGGAAAACAACGGGAGATATAAGCCATGCCCTTCCTCCACAAAATCCATTTGGCACAAGAGTATTTTAAAACTTAAAATCTCTTCAACTTAGTAAAATTGTGTCCTCGATTTTTCATCGGGAGTTTTTTTTCCGTGCAATTCTAATTGCATTCAGCGTAAAAATATACCACCTGGACCAGTCAGGAAGTAATCGTTTTGTTGAACGCCAATCCTCTCAATTTTTAAAGGAGAAAGACGGGCTACGCGCTATGCAGCAATATAACGCTCTCGTGATTTTATCTCAAAGCGAATAATCCTTTCAACAATGCCTCCAGTGCCTTTCAGGGAAAAAGTTCAGGAGGCGATCGGTTGGATGTGGGAAAGGGAAAGGTACCTATTTTTAGTTCGTATTTTTCCGTCAATTAAAAACTCTATAAAATACATTTAGAAAAATAAAAATAAAATTCAACTATAGGTACACAAAATAAGAGTTAATTTCATTTGTTTGCAGAATTCTTACTCAGATGTATCAATTACTGCTACTGCTCCTGTTACAACATTCTGTTACTTTCGCAATTTGTTTACTAATAGAGAGGACGGAATTGTCTCTTTGTGCATCATTTACTATGAGTAAATGTACAAAAGTAGCAAAGTAATTTGATTTTCACGAAAAATCTTTTGCATGAAAAACTTTCGGGGTTTTAGCTAAGGTTACTCTTAAGGTTTAGCTGAGGTAATCTAAGCATATTAGGTGACAAGGGCTAAAAATAAATATATATTACCAAACGCTTTACCTCTCCACCGATTAAAATGGCGATATGATTGCGCAATCTTTATACGGTATCATTTGTTGGGGGTAGTGAGCCAGTGAATTACCCCCATCTAATTTGATATGCAGTCTGAATGAAATAAACATTTATCTTTAAAGCTAATGAAAACAAATAATAATTTATTCTTGCATGAATGTCACATTGAATTAATTCTTACCTCTAGCACAATAGAATTTCAGTTTAAAATGAAAGCATTCCAACGAAGAAGCTCGATCCCATCCGTATTATTAAAATGCAATGTATGAAGTTTGGTATGAAAACGTTTTGATAAAAATTTTAAGGCACTTAAAGTACGGGAGCCTAATCCTTGAATTTGTATGCCGATGCTAGCTGTACTTCATATGCATTTCGCCGCTTCCTATGAGAACCATTTCGTATTCACCGTTGATGAAATGGTGGAAAAATGACATTGGAGTTGGGTAGCATGGTAAGTAGACCTAGCATAAAATGGGTACTTTCAGTGGCAGTGAGAAATTAGTTTCGGCACACATTTACAGATGGAAAAAGCAAGATCCTACATTCACAATGGCCTAGTAAAATCATCACATGAATAAAAATTTTAGGCAGGGGATCTTAAACCTCCTGTCTAAGGTTGAGAGAATTCATTAAGAAATTGACCATACTGCAACGATTATTGTTGTAAATAATAATGAATTTTCTTTGACTCCTTCGACGCGGACCTCCTGTGGCAAAATTTCGCTCATTCAAGAGATCTAAGGAAGAATTATTAAAGGTCGTACGTCAAAACCGTCCAAATGCGTAAATTTATGATAGAGACGCTATAGAGAGTGCGTATGAATGTGGGATTATTCCAAATTACATGTATAAGATCATAGGAAATATTACATGCACACCGGAAGAATGAATAAACTTTGTTAATTCCAAAATTAAATTTCAATCGTACTACGTAGGCTTCAAAAGGTATATAATACCTATCATCATCAACTAAAAATGTGGAAAATGTCTACAATATGTATGAACCTTCCGTCTTTTTCATCAAGTTTCAGATATTTATCTCAGATTTAGGAGATTACAGGCCTTTTTTACAGTGTGTGTTTTACTTTTTTTAAAAAATTGTGCTATGAATTATGGCAGCATCCAGAAAAAGTAAAACGATTCTCTGTAGAGGCATTAGGGAAATGACGTATTTGATAACGAAGATTTCGGCCAGCGAGTGTGATTCCGGAACAGATCATCTTTGTTAGCCGGGATATTATTGCATTTACATGTATAGCACAGTGCATGAGACATTTTCCGAAGTTGTACCAGTTGATGAAACTACGTAATGAAATCCTGGTCGTACGACTAAAATTCTAAAGTGGAAATCACTAAGTATATTCAACCCCCCCCCCCTAAAAACATAAATTCCACAAAATCAAAAAATGACACTATAGGTTATATCATGCATATGATTTAACTTTTTGTGGATGTAGGTATCGATCGTCCTGGGTAAGTAATAAATCCATCGAAGTTTTGCTTTTGGACAGCGTATGTCTCCTGAGGTAAAAGCGTGCAGGAGGGATGGGTAGACGAGGAAAGTGGAGCTAGGGTTTCCCTGTGGAATGAGGTTCTTCAACCCCTGGCGGGGAGGTAGGGGTGAAAAAGGGAGCAGCGAGCGATAGGAGTTTTTGGGCGTGAGGGTTGAGAGGGGGAGGGAATCTTTTTTGGGCTCCGGGGTTGGAGAATCGGAGGACGGGAGTGGGAGGGCAGGGGGTTTGACCTATGGTGGGGGGCAGGGACGTGAGTTCCATTCAGTTTCCCGGATATGAGTAAGGTTTCGGGACTCAGTGGGATAGGAGGGTGGAGAGAAAGTACGCTTTGGGGTCAGAAGGCCACGGGGTTGAAGGAGGTGTTGTGTGGGTTGACGTTGTGCGTTCTGGGGTTATGGGCAGAGGGGTAAAGGGATGTCAAGGAAGAAGACAACGTGCGGGGAGTGGAAATACGGGGGAGGAGCAGCAGAAAAGAGTTGTAGGATTGAGTCATTTTGGGGAAAAGCTGTCGATAAGAAAAAGGAGATAACAAGGGAGTCGAGCAAAAAAACAGCCATCTTCCGCCCAAAGGCTTTATTTCACTCTGACTCGTGCTCAAGAATTCTGCTGCGCGGAGATGGAATTCGAGCGATGCTGCTCGAAGATTAAACACGTGTATCGTAAAGCGTAGCTTATTATTTTATACAGCTCATCTTCTCAGAGTGTTTAAGTTTCATGGCCCACGTCATTATAAATCGTTACACTACCAATTATAGCATCCTTCTTAAAATGAGATATTAACGTGCTTAAAATGAAATCGATTTTAGGATATAAAATGAGGGAATACCGTGTTTAATTCCGATTTATCGTTCACATTATGTGCTAATTTCTTGGATTAATTACTCTAAATGCTGATGTTTGCAATTAGGTACTCAAGCAAAGTCGACTGTTGCAATCGAATTGGAGGCAAATTTGGTACAATTTTTATGTATTTTCCAAATTAATCGATCATTCATTGTTTTCCTCTCCTAAAATATTCTTCCAAGTTAAACATTGAGTGGTAGAACAATTCAAAAATCCACATAGGCTATTGATTTGCAATAATCGAATAACATTGATTGAGAGCGTCCAAAAATAACAGCCAATAACAGCAAGGCTATATGCCTTGTAAATTTTAGTGAAAATATATTTTTTCTGCGCTATTGATAGGCAGATAAATGCCTATATTTACTAGTGAAGCTACGTTATTATTTAGTTATGAACTAAGTTAATTACAATCCGAACCGGTAATATCATTGCATGTGAATAATGACCCATGAAACAAGGCTATAAGCGTAATTCAAACTTGATTGCTGCTGTAAATATATGCCAAAAGAGATCACGTTAAATTAAAATTTCAATCAACGAACAAAGCATTTTACTATGCACGCTCGTTTCTAGGAAAAATATAATGAATACGAATATAGTAAATTTCATTCACAATATCGCAAATTTAGTAGCAAAATTTTGTATAATGTAATTAAATTTTTCAATTTCATGCCGGAGAAAGCATATAATTTTCGGAAATGTTTCAATTGTTTACAATGTAATTTAATCTCATGTTATCAACCCTTCGTTTAATTTGATGCGCTCATGGAAAAATAATCCTTTAATGGCGTGCACAATTAATTGTAGAGGATAACACGGGGAAACCAGTTAACAACACTGTACTCAAATTCAACGCAGTTGACCACTGCATTCTCAGTGCATAAATTTCACCAGTTTTTTCATTATTCTTCCTCTATTTCCCTGTATTTGAGCAGGAAAGATTTTCAATGAGTAGCATTGCCATGTATTAGCATCCATAATATTTAGCCTAAAATTTTCCCTAAATCTGTTATATTTTGCCAAACATGTGCATTATTACATTTACTCACTTGT
This sequence comes from Platycnemis pennipes, assembly GCA_933228895.1. Classification (NCBI taxonomy): domain Eukaryota; kingdom Metazoa; phylum Arthropoda; class Insecta; order Odonata; family Platycnemididae; genus Platycnemis; species Platycnemis pennipes. The sequence continues at coordinate 105,949,359 of OW121854.1, read as the reverse complement.
ATCTTTGTAAAAAGCCAGCATTCTTTTTAAACAGCTTTATTGCTCAGACGAATGGGAACTGATAACTCTTTTTTCTCCTCTATGTTCATAATTTGAATGTTATGGCCTCAATATCGCTAGCATTTTACGTAAAGCAGACTGAAAAATAAGGAGCCACTCATTTCTGTTTGCATCAAATATCAAGTACTGTCACCCAATCACCTCCACCTTTGTATTTTGGGCCAGATATGATAATTGCTAATGGATTCTAATGGATAAGAGGTTTTTTCACCATTATACTCGAATTTTTTTCGTTAAATATCCTTATATACTTCTTCTCGCTGTGGTTATTATTGTTGTATCTCTCCACTTCTTCACAATGCGCAAGTAGAATTATATAGAATGATTGCATTTTTCTCTTATTTTATCCCTATCAGTGGCACACATTTCAAGAATAGATATTTAGCACTCTCAGATTTCTTTACCCTTTTTAATTCCTGTTCTATGACGCAGGTTAAATCGCAATACTTACCATTGGCTAAAGTTTATGCGGTGGCCCAGGTTTACTAGGTCTATTAAATGTCGATTTGCTTCCATGATGTTTGACTGAGCGCATTGAATTCCCTTATCGCATGGTCAGTTATCTTGCAGGAGCGTTTGAAAAGGTTAAATGATCGGTGCCGTCCATGCACCTGGTAACACTATTCGATTAAAAAGATATTCCTTAACATCTTACTTGAAATAGCTAGTCACCTGAATTCTTTTGGTTGGGCATAACAGTCAATATTCTATTATTTTACTTTTGTGACACCATTTTCACTTCAAATATTTGTTTATTGAACTATATACTTTACATGCAGTATGTATGATTGGTTAACTATCAGACTTGGCGCTTCTTTATTTTAATGTCGTTCAGTCGTCTTTACTGTTGGGGGTGACAACAGTAATTACCAATTACTGCTAGATTTTTCTAATATAAAGTATAAACCAGAGAAGGCAGCTAAATTTAAATGTAGCGGATAAGCACCGAGTTATTTAGCGTGTATTCTTATATTAATATCTTTTTAGGATGTTTTAAGAGCTAGGCAACATTAAAAATAATACAGCTCCAATTTCTCCCTTAAATTATGTATATCAGCAAATCCATGAATTATGCACCGATACAGCGACCGGATTTTGATTAAAAAAAATCGAGCAGCACACCCTCCCAAGTTGATTCTTCCTTTAGTTTGGACCCTTAGGAAACACCTCAAGCCAATGAACCAAGAAAAACGTACTGTTAGAATAGTTTTTTCAGCCTTTTTTGTCCAAAAAAACGACCCTTGACCTTTATTTTGACCATTCAACTTGGAAAATGCACTATTTTTTAGGTCAATTTTTTTGGAACCTGATTTTTGATTGAGAACAAATTTTTCTACAATCTGAAAAGTACTAGAAAAGTGCATTAAATAGTTGTAATTAAAAGTTCTGTACTTTGAAAAAATCAATTCAGTGGTTAGATAACCAAGTTGGATACCGAAACAGGATGGGACCAGGCAAAGTCTTCATGATTTTTTTACTCGAGTTGTATGGGATCTAGACGAAAAATTCAAGGAACAAAGAGTGTTCAAAATTCTTTAAAGAGGACGCCAGATTTGTTCCGGAAATTTTGGTCATATTTTGGTCATTTTGAAAATGGCCATTTTTTTTAATTATCACGCAACACTTCGGAAAGCTCGAAAAGACTTGTACAAGTGCGCGTGATGATCTTGAAGAGGATTCAAACCAAAAACAAGTCCGTAGGGGGCCCACTTTGGTCTGGAGTGGTCAAAAATTGCCATTTTCAACCTACAAAGGGGATCGCGAGAAAAATTCGGAAAAAATTGTGCCAGTTCCTGGGCCACTGGTCCCCTATAGGATCTAGACCAAAAGTTCTCGATCAGTATGTCCATTTTTGGTCACCAAGGAGTACAGAAAAGGACATTTTTATGAAAACGAGAGGGCTTGAAGGAATTCAGCAAACAATCATACGATTACCGTAGATGATCTTCACTAGAATCGAGGCCGAAAATGAATGACGCGCGTATCCATTTCAGGTCAATGAGGGGCGGGAAATTGCCGTTTCCCACCCGCGCAGCCCAAAATGGCCATCCTTGGACGCATTTTTGGTTTCAATGGTCTTCAAGATCATCACGGGTACTTGTACAAGTCTTTTCGAGCTTTTCAAAGTGTTGTGTGCGCATTAAAAATGGAAAACAATTGCCAATTTCAAAATTACCAAAATGTGACCAAGATTTAAATCCACCCTGTAGTTCGTTTTTTGGACAAAAAAGGCTGAAAAAACTATTCTAACAGTGCGTTTTTCTTGGTTCATTGGCTTGAGGTGTTTCCTAAGGGTCCAAACTAAAGGAAGAATCAACTTGGGAGGGTGTGCTGCTCGATTTTTTTTTAATCAAAATCCGGTTGCTGTATCGGTGCATAATTCATGGATTTGCTGATATCCATGATTGGTATAACCGCTGGTTATCCTTTATGCCACTTTTAATTCTTTGTTTTATACTTCTCCTTCTGCACTTAAATACAATTTGAATTGGTGATCGGGTTAGTGTGGTGGCTAGAGTACTGGCCTCCCATCCCGAGGGTCCGGATCCGATTCCCGGCAGTGGCGAATTATTCAGTGGAAAACTGGTCCCCACTTGAGTGCCTAGTGGAGGGCATTCAAGTACATACTCCGTCCGTCGGATGGGACGTTAAGCCGTGGTTCCCTTGGCGCCTTTCGTTAAGAGCGGCTAATGTCGACGCCGGGTTTCTCTCCACCCTTCCTCTGTTGCCTTAAAACTCCTACCATTAGATACCCATCTACCCAACTATCCTGAATGGCGCAAAAGACCTCAGCTGTCGGTCGCCTCCCCCTGAATAACCAACAATTTGAATTACTCCTGAGACTTCCGTCATAGCTTGGTTTTTTCTCGTTCTTCTAATATTGCCATGTTAACACTTTCTCAAAATTGGCCCTTTTTTAGCATTCCAGCTATCTCATTGTTTTTATTTTCCTTTCCAAATTTTTCTCTCATCAAATACTTGCTGGCATTCGAGATCTCTGCTCAGGTTCTTTGTTGGCCTGAATTTTACGCCATATTATGCTCTTTCATTTCATATTTATTAAAATATTACATTTCATAAATATCAAGTTATATCGTATTAATATTCATGCTGCCAAATATTTTGCCTAGGATAGAATGATATGCCAGCAAGACATTGCAAAAAAATGGCTAAAGATATAAGTTTGGTGTCTCTAGCGCATTGAAATTTGAAAACTCACAATGTGCGAGATTCACTTAAAATTTTATCGCCATAAAGAAAATGTAAAATTAGTAATGACACCATTTTAGTGGCATTCATTCTCTTTTACGATTACTCAAACCATGGGTTTTTAAAATAATACTTTGCTAAATAGAATGTTTCTACTTTTTTTCGCTTTATTATACCTTGAAATTCTCTGCCTAATACTCAGACATAAATTTGGCAATCATGGAGAGATGGTGGTGATCATGGAGGGTTGGTGGTGGTGGGCACGTGGTGCGTGATCAACGGTACAAGCTTAAGGGAGGTTGAAAGAATTGTCCCAAATCTCTCCGACTAGCCTAAGGTGGTCGTGACATTTTCCTTCAACCTCCGCTCCCCATGCGTGGGCTGGTCAACTCCGTTGTCCGTCATTTCCTCTCAACTCTCTGCCCACGCATTCCGACGGACGTGACTCCTTGTCCCCACGAACATTGGCGAAAGAGAAATGTCTTCTCCCTCAGGCTACTCCATACGCCCCTGGACGTGATGTTCTGAGAAGAGCTTGGTGAAGAATTCGGGTCGGGATGGGAGGAAGAGTTTGAGGACGAAGGACCCCGTCGTTCAAATCCCCAAAGAAGCGTCCTGAGGAATATTTTTATCGGCTTCTTTAATAAGCAGGAACTTAAAGTAAAAATTCCCTATTATTCCCGGAAGAGTAGGCAGAGAGTAGTTACTTTCCTGGTCTCTCTCCCTCCTGATTTCTCTCCTCTTTCCTTTTACTATCTCCATCTCCGAGGACCTTCATGGCGGTGAATGAGAGAATAAAATAAGCGCCCCCCCCCCCCCTCCCGAAAAAATTTCCCTCATTTCACTCCAAACATTTTCCCCATTCAATCGGGTGCGATTCTTTTGTTCATCACTCTTGGAGACGATTTTCAGGATTAGAAGAAATTACGGCGGTTAAAAGTTTTCTCATCTCCCGGAATGAATCGAGTTGGCGAGTTATGATAGGCGAGGGAGTCGAGCAGGGAAACAATGACTCCCGTTAAGGAGAAGGAAGCATTCCCTCTCTCTGTGAAAAACGGCGCAGCTGAAAAGTGTAAGCGCTTTCACTGCTATCCCGTGCGGGAATGCAAGAACAATCCCCTGCAATACAAGAACACAATATTTGTAGTCAGTATTCTTGTAAATTCTAGGCCTACAAATAATCGAGGTTTTCACGTACATCAGCCTTTCAAGAATATCGGTTAACCTTCGTGTTGTTGACATAGAATAAAGGTAAAAACGCTTGCCTTTAACTTTTTGTTCAAAGTAAAAAATATTCAACTACAACCACGTACTGGATGACTGGGGTGCGTGTTGTGCCAGGCAGTAAGAGTAGGCAAAGTTTGGTGTTCGTCACGTAATAACGAATGAGAGATAACTATATTTATAAGATTTTCACTGCCGATATGTATTGCAAGTAAGTGCATTGAATTGATAAATTATCTCTATGAAGAGTTTACCTGCACCGGAAATAGAACCATAGACCTTTGGTTGGTCCTAAAAATTGCCGTAGTAAAAAGAATCCTGGTACCTAGAAGAGCTTCTCATTGACCCTGTACGCCAAAGGTCTGTGGATCGATATTCGGTCCAAGAAACCTTTTTACACCTGCAATTTTTATTGTCATATGTTACAAAAACACTACCCATGTGAGGATAGCAAACATTTTAATTACGACTTGTAAATAATATAGATTTATACCATGCACACCACTAACAAATTTTGGAATTTTCATCAATACCAGTCCTCAAATCACATATTGATTTGACGCAGTTCTCTTGGTGTAATAGGGTGGTTGTGTTTAAAAAGAGACGCTATAGAGGGGTAAATGTAGGGTTAATGTGGAATAGCAAAGAGAAGAGCGAGTATTTTGGGTAGAGTAATGAAAAATAATAAGTACTTATACTTGAAAAATGATATCATTTGGCATAGGTCATATAGGTATGTAGGTAGTATTAGATACATATAGTTTATGAGGTGTATTTCCCTTCCCTCCTTAACCGGAATAAAAATGTAACGGGAATATTGTATTGCATTCCCCGGCTTAGGAGCATCTAGAAGAACTTAATACTACTCATTCCACTTCTTATCAGTAGTGGAGTTAACCAGTATTGGAGTAGTAATTTTCTCACAATTATTCAAAACTTTTTTCCATCAAAATCATGACACTGGTCCTACTAAACCTGATTTTTAATTACCCCATTTACTCCTCAAGAGATATTTTTTTCGTTTCACCTCCATATAGAATTCAGTGTTCAGAAAAATGCGTTTTCTGGAGCCTTAAGGCCACCAGAAAATCTAATTAAACCTTCAACTATGCGCGAAGAAATAGACGTCGCGCCAAACAATATGCTGTATTTGACCTAGATTCAATGGTGACCCAGGAATGCCATTAGCCTTCTTTTGTTTATAATTATGGGCCTTGCGGATCTCGTTTATCTCGAGCACAACAATAGTTAGTATTAATTACGGCCTTACCTCTCCATCCATCCCGTGATTACCACCTCGAGTCAAGGCGTTCGGAGAGAAACAACTCAGTGTCTCGCGTAAAATGAAATCTCTTAATTTACTGCGACGGCTCCACCTTCCCCAAGGTTTCCCACGCCTCCCGTGCCCCTCTCCTTAACCCTTTCTGTTTCCTAAACCTAGTCCGCACCCTCACAACTCCCCCTTCAAAGCCCTCTCCCTTCTTATCCTCGCCTCACCCGGACCCACCCTCAATCACTCTCCATTAGACTCGCTCAGCCAGAGCATCTCGGACTCCGCAGACAAGATAAGTCACGGAGCAAGACCCGGGAGGAGGCTTCTCCCTTCCCCATGTCCCGAGGAGTTCCATGCCGGAGTGGGTTGCGCTATCCCGGGGTTGCCTGGGACGGAGGGGAAGTCTCTGGCTAGGCGGGCGGCATTCTTTCTTTCTTTTATATTTGACGAGGAATTGGTTTGTCGGGGCTTGAGGAAGGAGACGATAGGAATTGATCGCCGTTGGTGTGAAGGTGAATGTTTATGGAACGCAGGGGTGCTGAGGGGTTAACACGGTTTTTGCGAGTTGAGAGAGGAATGAAATAGACAAGAAAATGGCAGGAAGTACTCTAGGAGCGGAGATAAAAGAATGCAATGCTGCTTGGGACTACGCATCAGGGTTACAAATCGAAAGATAACTTGCTACATCATTTTACACGAATGACACAAGCCTATTAGGTACTGTGCATATACATTTGAAATCTATTAAGATTGAAGTTCGAACATATTTGGTCCTATTTTGTCATCAGCAAGTTTTAAGACATTAACTCATCATTAGGCCATGTATGTCTCTGGTGGTAATTTTAACATATTAGGTGGACGTCGTTTACGCATTTATTTTCGAGTCATATATAAAAGTGGGGAACTAACGACCTCACTGACTTGAAATTTTTAGTGTGCTAATCTTAACATTTTTGACATAATTTATTCTGCATAATGTATACTGCTATAAAACTATGTTGCCATTTGTGAAATTATCCGCTTGTTAGAGTCATATGAAATAGTGTTTTTTAAAACTCTACAGTCAAAATATTCATCTCCAGGCATCAAATGGATGTATTTTTCTAAAATGTATATTTTTGAAATTAATGTCTATATGTAACCATTATTCTTGAAAGAGAAATTGATTAAGCCCATTTGCTAAAGAAATACATCTTCTTCCTTAGTCGTAGATCAAGCAATGATGGGGGAAATTGAAGTGCATATCGCTGAATTTTAAATGATAAAGAGGTGAATATCATCTTATTATCCTCAGGACATTTAGTTTTTTTAAATGTAAGGTGATGCAAATATTTAAGTTTTATGATTTGATTCTTCTTTCAAAAAATCTGAAAAAATTACATAAATTTGAAGCTATATATGTTAGCGTTATACAATGGAATTTTGTTGCTCAGTTCATAATTAATATAGATAGAACTTTTTGAAGCTCGCTTGGCTGTCAATAGAGAATTGGTTGTTATGATATAAAGCCGATGATGGATTATGATGAGAACCAGATAAGGAGAAGTTTTTCCCGTGGAATGGACAATTTATTGGCGAAGGAAAGGGCTCAGATTTAGTTCCCTGAAGTAGGATGGTGGAACTATGAGGAAAGAGGGAGGTAGAGGTTCAAGGGACTTATTCTGTTCTCGCTGAAGAGATTGACGTGTTTAAGGTGGTGGTTCTGGGGAATGAAGAAGATTATGTCTATTGGACGGGGTTTCTGAATTTAAAAGTTTTACCGTGAAGTCCCGATATGTCGATATCTTTTGTTCCGAAACGCCACGATCTAAAAATAAAACATGTTCGACAGAGCAGGAAGATGAGTTCTGTCTGAGATTAGACGCGTGTTATTTCTTTTTTTATCCTTCGGCGTTAAGTCTGCTAAAATTTTTCAAAACTAATCAAATTTCTGCGGACTTTGACCCAAAATAAGAATTAGTTTGCTCTCCGAGACGGAAAATTCATCTTATTGTACTTGGAAGAGATTACTTCAAGATTTTCATTTTCGTGAATTTCAAGTTTATTTTAGAGTTTCTGGGAATTTTTTCTCATAGGTAACCATGAAGAATAATAATCCTTGTATGGTAAAAAAATAATTAATTATTCGGCGATTAAATGAGTTTGTTCGGCGCTTTCCTACCATTTCCTATACTACTCGTTTGTTTTAGAATATACACATTTGTCATCATAAAAGTACTTATTCAATCCTGCTTTATGAAAAGAAGGATAAATTTCCGTAACACTCATTAAAATCCAGATTATCGTAAAATTTAGGAAGTTTTGATGAATTATACTCACTATTGAAGCTCTTAAACGAAAGTGTTTTTATTTTAGCTCCATTTGTAGCTTACATATACTAAAAACCTGTATGCCTTACAAACGTATGTTAAGGTATTTGAAAACCATATTCAAATGCATGACAACTCGTTTTTAAATGGTCAACAAAGCTGCAAATCGAGTCTAGGCGCTTTAGCTGCAACTGAGAGACTATAATTGCCCTGATGCCTTAACTCAGAAGTTGAATTGGGTAGATGAGACTACTTGAACTAGTGATTGAGGTTTAGTTCTTGCTCATTGAGCTACTTCTTTCACTTTGATATCCTTAGATTCCCGGATGATCTGCCACAATAAGACCTCAAAGCTTGGGCTCTGGTAAATTGTCTCTAAGCGCTGTTAAAAGGATTAAAACTCTCTTTACGATGCCTTTGGATAAAGAATCGTATTTTGACGTGGTGTCTTCATCACTACTTTATTCCAGCACACATGAAAATCGTCATTAACTCCATTTTCATTATCTGGGAAATGTTTTCAGGGGCTACCAAAGCAAGAGGAGGTTAAAACCTTAAGCGTGTGGGTACTTTCATTGAAATGATTGTTGGGAAGGGATGTTCATCGGTAATTAGTTGTTGGCCAGTGATAGTCATATTAAGGGTGAAGTGCGTAAAAGAAACGAATTAAAAACCATTATATGAGTGATATCGAGTGATTTACTTCTGGCCTGTACTTCCTACTAGAGTATAGTCTGGTAGTGTATAAGGTATTACAAAAAACCTGCACATCGGTTTTACCTTATATATTTGTTAGAATTTGCACGCGGTGACTGAATAAGTCCTTTCATACTCTGTTAAAAAAGCAAATCGCATTAGAGGTGTAGTAACTCCGCTGACTTATGTAGCCAAGTTCCCTTAGGTTTCGGGATCTGAAAATCATTTTATTATTTAAGTTTCGATCGAGAGCCGACAGGCGTACTAGCCTCATAGAAATCGTTTCCATTTACTAGACACAATTTTTTGAAGCCCGCTGAATGATATTGTCTTGAATCTTTTCATCGTCACCAGCCAAAAAATATAGGTATTAACTGTACCCCTTGATCATGTTCTTACATGTGATGAATGCATGCTGCTATACGTTCAAGCCAACTATTTCTGACTCGCAGAGTTTCATCACGGAGATGACAAAGCAATTATTGCCCATCTAACAATTTGAAAACGAGAATTAGTGTTGATATAATAATTGAATTTGATTATTTTTTTTTAATCACAAGGGGCTACACTTTTATTTCTTTCAAAATAATCATCAAGATAAGATTCATGATTAGAGAAGGAAAATTAAATATGACAAAAATTATGAGATATTTCTAAAATAAAAGAACTATATTCTTATCCTATTTTTTAAGAGGACCTGCAATATTATAAGAAGATCAGTTTAGTTGACAGTGAGTATAAGTAATGATGATTATATTCGTGGTAGGAAAGACCATAGCGGAAAATTAAATTGGAAGAAGCATTTGCCAGCATTAGTGAATTTATGGCTGAAACTTCAGGCAGAGAGGCCGAGTAGGAGCAGAGTTGGATGTGAAGGATAGCATAGCGTAAACTATGAAGGAAGAAAGATGAAAGTTGATTGGTTGTTGGATCAATGTAAATAGCAAGAAATGGATGATAGGATGAGAGAGCACCAATAGGAAGAGATGTGATTCTCAAGGCAGTAGGGAAGAAAAATGTATGAAAAAGGAGGAAGAGAGGATAGAATTGAAGCATTGTTGGAGAAAAATTGAGAATCATTCTCTTAAAGCCTACGCTGATGTCTAGAAGTTTTAGGATAGGTGTTTCAACTGCTAACGTTGTAGGAAGTCTTACTTTATTTTTCTAAAGTTTATGCTAACATAACATGCACTAACCCACTAACTTTTGATTCGCTTTCAGTTGCACCAGTCACCTCACAACGGCTATTTTCTTACACCACTAAAAAAGGTGGAATCCTGTTTGCACGTGCACATTTGCATTTTTGCATGTAAGCACCGGCGTCATTATTCCTGCACTGATCTTCGGTATGAGTGCACTTAAGCGTTTGTGAAACTGTCTGATCTCAGGGGAAGACAACATTGCCAGGAATGGCATCCATTTATATTATTGGCAATCCATAATAATTACGATACTAAGTCCCTTGTAATCTTCCGCAAATTTACTTTGTAATTCAGCGTTTCAATGCGTCTGCGTTTTCATCAGAAACTGGATTTTTAATTTTGACTCTTTTCTCAGGTAAAGAATGGCTTTGGTTAATGTACATCTTATTATATTATTGCCTTATTCTAAGAATTGCTGTTCTGTTTTGTTGGTGAAATTTAAATGCCTAAATGAGTCCATATATTGCTTAAACTATCCGTATCCATAACATTTATCCGTAGATTGTGAGTTCGGGGTTAGAGATCGGAATTGTAATTTTAAATGAGCAACTATGGAGAAACTATATTCGTAAAACCCAACCTAGACATATATTTTTTTAATGAAAGCTTTTTAAGTTAATGCGTATACCATCGGTAAGCGTTGTTACTCCTTTGGTAACACACTCACTTAGTGTTCACCCCGAGCGTTGATTCGACAGTTGAGGGAAGAGCTCACCCTGTACTACGCCATTAGCGTGGAAAATTCAGGGCTGGGGGGCCAGATCCTATTCCTAAGCCACCAGCAATTTCCCACGAAGATCTGACACAAAAAAATCGAATCATTGGTTATTTTGGTGTCGGGGTCAATGAATGGCCTCTGCCTGAGATTTGAACCTAGGGTCCTCCGGAGCAGCCTCCTCTGCAGCCAGCACTACACCCTCTAGGCCACCACAGAGAGATGATGAATGTGAAATGAGAAACGTTTAAGTAACATTATAAGGGAAATGGAACTTCAAAATCTAAAATAAATAGCCATTTACATTAAACAGCAGCTTAGTTCTTGAATTGAGAACAACGTCTTGAGAATGTTACTATATGGCAGCGAAGCATGGACGATAGCAGCCCCAGAGAAGTCAAGGCTGAAATCTTTTAAAATGTGATGCTGCCGGAGAATGATATAGATTAAATGGTTCGACCGAATGACAAACGAACAAGCCTTAAAAGCAGTGTGAGGACAGAGAAGTCTGATAAAACTCTAAGAAGAAGACGGCCTGATGAAGGCAATCACCGAGGGGAAAGTGAACGGGAAGAATTGAAAAGACAGGCCTCGTATGATATGCATGGCAAAAGTCGTGAAGGATGTAAGAGAGAAGAATGAAGTAGTTAGTATGAAGAATTTTACCGAGAGAAGAATCGAGTGGAGGACTGCGTTAAACCAATCTTAGGATTGTTGACCGATGATGATCAGTTTAGCATATTCAGGGTACACAAACTGGCCGTGAAAAATTTAGTGGCGTTAATACATGAAATTGCGCAATAGTAAATATTCCACATAGAAAAAAGCATTCACCTTGACCGGGACTCGAACCCGAACGTCAAAAAACGTATAAATTTAGCTCAACTGCCGGAACCTTCCCGAAAACCAGGGGGTCCGAGTTCGAGTCCCGGTCAAAGCGAATTATTATTTCCTCTGTGGAATATCTGTTATTATGAGTTTAACATGTTTTTTTTCCCTGTGCGCATCATACTATAAAGAAGTAGGTGTATTTATTATTCCCTGATTGCGGCGTCAAGTAGACTTGTCACTGCTTTAACTCAACTTATTCACTATAATCAAATAATTTTTGTGCAACGTTGCGGGAATCGTGAATGATTGTCACATTTCCGAATTAGACGTTAATTCTAACCATTTTCCTTCATCTTTTAGCCTAATAACTCAACTGCCTTCCCGTGAACATCATTTAAATTAACCAAGGTGTGTTAGGCTAATCAAAATCCTAACCCGAGTTATACATTAGAACTTCACGGTGCGCATTCGCAAACGATGTAGACACTATTCTCTTCCTTCCCTGTAATGTTTATACATAAGATGAGAAACTAACTATTAAATGAAAATAATAGGTATAATACTGCTATTCAATCAGTAATCATCAATATGGACTAGGCCATGGGCTTATTATTGAACTTTAGCATGTACAAATTTAAAAATTAGTGGAAGACAGAAGATGGCTATTAAATTCGTGGTAATTTTGTAGCAGTAACGTGGATTTAGTGAGGCAATCTCATAAATTAACTAATTTTTGTCACTAAACATTCTATATCATCATATTTTAATAACAAATTATTTCATAAATTACATTTATATCCTTGCACAATTTTTGCATTGCACTCGGGAGTCGTAAAAACGTTTTCTTACCGTTTATGATATCGATATTACGTGACGGAATATCCACTCACAATGCTTGAAGGTGTGATGCCATTAAATTATCAACAGTACAGTCCTTCAGTTCGAAAACGGATCCCCAGTAAATAAACCCGTCAGTTACGAGCGTCGCCAAGCCTGATTGCGTGTCAAATGTGTAGACGTGCATATTAGGAATGTTTTAGTACCACCGATTCGGAGGTCGTTCACCGAGCACCTTAATGGTGCCTGTGCTCTATAGCCACTGCTTTTCCTGTCGCGTCCATTTTTCCCAGCCGCGTCTGAAGTGGGCTGCGAGGGAGGAGAGGGTCGAAGAAGCTGAGAATGAATCCAGGATGACACACGCACGCTACCTAAACTATGCCACGAATGAAGTCCCAGTTTCCGCGCGGGACGATATTCATTTTTTTTCGGGAACGGGATAAGGAGAGCGTTGAGTGGGAATCGATATTCCTCCCCCTCCTTCTCCCATTTCCCGTCCACACAATAGGATGGGGGCAGTATGTGGGTGACGGAGGGGGAGGGAGGAGGGGTGAGAGGAGGGTAATGGGGGAGCGGATAGCTATGACGTCGAAGGGGCATTAAGTGCCGGAGCAGGGGCGAAAGAGAGAGAGAAGAGGCAGATATAGAACGAGGGAAGCGGAGCGACACGCTGAGATGGCTGGGCGGAGAAGAGGGAGGCTGAGGGAGTGTAAAAGCGTAGGGTTGCCGAATCGGAGAATGGAGAGACAATGCGGGAATCAAGAAAAATGAAGGCAAGTCTGACGTTCGTCTACGAGAAAAATATGGAGGAACTCGCCTTCTCCATTTTATTTTGTGCTATAGTCTTCCGTACGCCGACGTTCAAAGTTATATAGTTAATTGCCGGCCAGCAGAGGTGTGTGGCAGAAGATGTCTCCACGATGAAATATGGCCGAGTAAACGATTCCACTGTAGTAACTGATTTACCCGTTTCACAGTTAAGTCAGGTAATTCAACTCATATCGGGAGCCTTTTATGCTATGAAGCTTCTAATCCCCGACTACTAAAATGAATGATATACCTGGACAAGATTTATGCATATGTTGTGTTTACATACCTATCCCGATTATACTCACGACATTTACAATTTAGTATATTATTGTTTCTTAAACTTACAAGGAATGAATATGATGAAAAATCTCTCAACCCTATTGTCAGTTTCTGATTTTATCATTAATAACTAATACACCATGGTTTCCCGGGGACTTCAATTAGAATACCTATTCTTAACATATTCAGGAAAGACATCCTCCCTACGGTTCTGTAATAGACGCCGTCACCGTTCCTCAATTCCTATCTTTCATTTATCCAGTGGTTTCAGGTACCAGACGGAACTTCGACCCGTTCTCCTGTCTATTAGAACGAAAGCATCACAGCTATGCAGGAATGCAACCCGTTTAAGGTGCGAGTGACAAATTATGCATCCCGAACACCGTCTTGTATGAAAAATCTGTAGATTCCATCTCTAGAGAGCGTGAGGTGTACATTAAATATTAAGTATTTGAATATAGGCGTGACATAATCGGGGGGCGGAAAATAAAGTCGAATTACAAGAGTCTAATGACAGTATTGCGTGAGTGTCCATTGGAACCACCGTTCATCAGTAATATAGTTGTAAAATAAGAGCGAATGCTTTCCCGGCGAATTGAATGAAGGAATTCCTCTCGGGTTCTCCACCGGGTAAGTTGGAACGGCACTCATCTGCCCCGATGACGGTGCACGAGTCGAGCACCGAAACGTCGGCCGTGGACCAACTTACCCGTTGAAAAATAACGTTTAAAAGGGTCGGTATCGTTGCGAAAACAGTTTTCTTTGATGTGAAAAGCCAACATTCATTATTATTTTTGCTATTTTACGTGTCCCTCACTTAATATTAGTAAAATATTGATTATTCTTTTCGTTCAGGTTTCCTTCTATGATCAATTTTTAAGGGAATCTCAATGCAAAATCTTGTTTTTAGTGCTCATGGAGCGGACTCCTTTACACGAAAAGTTACTTTTGCATTGCATCATCATGCAATGCATCCAACTATCACGTTTTCCCCTTTCACACCGTTTGCCTTGCATTATATTTCGTCAAGGAATGATCCCGTTAAGCTCCTCTCATCTTTTCTATTTTACGGAAATGCAAGTTAATGCTCCAACCCGTTCACATTGGGTGGAATGATGATGGTAAACCAGCCGCTGAAATTTCCATCCTCTGAAAGAAAGAAAGGGCGAGGACTATGGATGCAGGTGGAGGATGGGAACGAATCGCAACGTCAAATGAAGGAGTTGGGTGGTATGAATGCTGGGTGACTTGTAGGGCGTGCGTGAAGCGATCTGGTCTCACGCGCGTCTTGAGAAAATGGAAGTGAAGGCGAGAGAAAGGTTCTCTCCTTCATGGCGCAGTTCCCTCAAGGGCGCGGTCACGCATGGCAGAAATTTTCTTCCACTCCGTTCACTCGCGTCTCTGGTACCAATTGTCACCTTCTATTGGTGGGGTCACAGCCTTGGTTACATTCAGGAACTACGGAGGTAGCGTAAATTTTATTTTGAGATATTGGGCCAACAGGTAAAGGCATCAACTGCATTCAACTAAATTTAGTTTTGCTAGCCTGTTAAATTAACTAATTTTTATCACGCACAAGTGGAGAGTCTTGAACATGATTTGGGCGTTTACATCAGCAATTTAGCCAGAGCTATGGTGTGCTTTACAAAGAAATAACAAGTTAACTTTTTTATGGGAGAGATCAGTCTCATCAATACTTCTTGAATGTTGGAGTACCGAGAATTTTTCCCAATTGTGGCACCTCTGTCATGTTTTGTAAGTGCCAAACACAGTGTTATGGTATTCTGTGAATACTAAATGCCCCATTGGACTCCAAAATTTAATTAATTGTGTGAGGGTCTAATATTTGCTAAGCAGAATGTAATATTCTTCAGTATCCTGTCCTCAAATTTTATTTGCGTCATGTCTTTTATAGGAAATCAGTAATTCTCTCATAATGCATTGTTTTATTCATTTCTGGGCCATCGAGTCTGTGAGTTTGATTAGAATTCTTGTGTTTCATTATTGAACCATAATCGTTCATTAATCATGTTAGCGTGGCAGACAAAGCTCTCATTCAGAGTATTGGAGAGATGGGATTTAGTTCAAAGGGGAATATTCACACAAATTTAACGCAGAAAATGACAACTATGGGCGGTCGAGAAGGAAGATATCAAGCAGTAAGTGAATCTTACCTAAAATAAGGCAAAACAATATTCTATAACTTCAAGCGCTTGTCACATAAGTTTTAGAAGCAAAGCCGTTTAAATGGCTGGAACCAATTTAAGTTGTGTCACCTTAAAATTCACTGGCGTCTTCTGGCTTATCACCTTTCTTCCATTGTCTTTGACATGTTAGAAAATAAATTTTTCTTACCTGGCAATTTCTGCTCACCCCAATTATTATATTTTTGTCTTATTTTAATCTGCGAATTTCAGGACTCAAAGTCCTCTCTTCCAATTAACAGACTGGAAGATACAAGCATCCATGCCCCGGAAAGTGAAAATCTTTCTCGGGCGGGATTTGAACCTGCGACCCTGGAATCGGGCCGGCTTTTATTTAGACCAACATCTGTTGCGGTATTTTAATTACCTGGAGTGAAAATTTTCATATATAATAACCAAATATATAGCATATAATAAGCAAAATAGTCATTAGAAATTTAAGTGACTTAAATTAAATGTTATTATTCTTTGAAATCTAGATGATACAAAATTAACAATGATAATTCATCGATTTTTTTGGCACCTTTGTCATTTATGCCTTGATTTCAATTAAATTTCGTAAACGAGACCAAGTTAATTATTTCATTTAATGAAATCATCATTATTCTAGAACTAACTAAAAAGTTTCTGAAAAATGTTTACTCATATACGCGATTCCTTAATTGTAATTACATTTCAATAATATAATCTTATATTTCATTTTTATAACCGTGATTAATTATGTTGTTATGATCGTAGTATCTAAGGATCCTAAAATTATAACGGCATCATAAATATTATCTAAAAATCATAAAAGTAACAAATACTTACTCAAAAAGTTGGGTGTTGTTGATTTGTTAAGTTTTATGTAAGTCACGTAGAGAAAACAGATTGACCTAAATTAGGATAAGTCTTTATTTTCTAAGCTCAAGATCCCACTTGACGAGTATTCGTCCGTCATAATTAGTCTTACTGAAACAAAACAATTAGTCATCTGTGTTGGAAGTCAGTGTCAATGTCATCAGAAAAAAACATTCATGTCACGTAGCATCTCTTTAAAACTCCTTGCAAACATTTCAAATAGTTCGCAGTCTACTTCTGATAAGACGGAAGAAGTTGGGGATTACACCCCCGATCGTTTAGCTGAAAATTATTTGTTGTGTTGAGGAGGCAATTGTGAAGAGAAAATCGATCATCTCCCACTCGTGTTCCCCCTCGGTTTGCTTTTAATCTGCTGAGTGGGGAAAACTCTTTATCGGTCTCGTTCATCGAGCCACTGATCCGCCCTTTCATATTGTTTTAAAATATAAATCACTGATATCGGTCCGTCCAGCACTTAAAGAATCGGAGTCAAACCTCAGGAGGAGAGGAGGGCCACTCAATTTTGCGGGGATCTGGTGACGGTATCGAAATGTTTCATCTCATCGAATTACCTTTTTTTTCAAAAACTCAGCTTCTTTTTTCCGGTTTATCGGCGGTATATAAAGGCAAAGGGTACAGGAACCCGTTAACTCTGCGGCAATCAAACGTGTGACCTCGATTTTTGGCTTTAGAGAGCCCACTTGTGCAACGAACGGGTTCAAAGAGGCTTGAGGGAAGAGTAGGTACTAGGAGGACGAGGGGGTTCAGACGGCGGTTCCACACGTTTTATCTCTCACAGCAACCGCGCTCCTCATATCACACAACCCCACCTTTATACCCTGCCACCCCATCTCCCCACTGCCATCAAAAGGGGCTGATTTTTCCCCTCCCTTATCGTGCATCTTGATTCCTGGCTCCCGATTCGATATTACCCGATAGCGCACATTTCCACGACCTGCCCTTGTTTTTTTGGATTTTCTGCCTGAGAATTAAAGCGTCGCATTTTTCCCCCCGATCACTCAAGTGGAAATTTTTTACCACCCAGCTCCTTGTCATTCTCTCTTACCTGATGAATCCACGAAGCAATTTCGTACGCATGATCTGCGGTGGTATCATCCATATTCGAAACGTTGCAATAAACTGTGAGTTAGACCTCTTAATGACCCAAAAAGGATGATGTCCGTTTAGTAGATGTAGAGGGGTTGCGAAGTATTTATGGGTTACCCGATTACTATGCCCCTAAATGCCCAATTCTTGGCATGACTAACGTGCTTTGACTGTATCAATTCTTTTTTCCAAGCGGACTCAATGGGTGCTTTCCATTCAAGCGACTCATGCGTCGTCTTGAGTTAACTCGCGGAAACTCTAGTCGACTTGTGTCTTCACGAATGGAAAGCAAGTTTCAGATGCGCAGTAGCTGATGCGCTAAAGACTTTCACGGGGACTCGTGATTGGTGCGTTTTTGTGGAAAGGAAATCAGGAGCTTCCTTCTATTTGACTTATTGTTAGCAGTGCAAATCTTGCTATACCAATGAACAGAAAAATTAGTTGTAGGATGATTAATTAAGAAAATACTTAACTTAAACATTTGTTCTGATTTATCGGGTATTTTCAATATGCCTCTTGCAGAAGTATTGTGATTTAGAGCTTGCACCGTCCTTCTTTCTTTTTTTAGTAACTCACCATTACCGGTGTGTCACCGTGTGTCGACTCGCGTTTGACACACTAGCGACACACACTGATTGGAAAGCACTACACGCGACACAAGTTGACATGTGTCGACTTGTGTCGATGATTGGAAAGCACCCAAAGTTGTAACATAACAATTGAGCCGCCGAGATAAACAATGCAAGGTGTTATAATGGAAGTAAACAAGCGTTGGAAGTAAAGGAACAATAGGAGAGAGCGAGAATGGGGAGTTGTGTGTTAGACGCGGTGTTGTGGAGACGCAAAAGTGACGCGTGCATAAGAAAGGGCATTTTTTGTGAGCTAGTTAGTATCTGTGTGGGTTCATAAGTATTCGTGAGGGAAGAGAGATCATTGGGTTGCTGTGTTGTGTCTGATTTGATTTAAGAAGTGGCTGGAAATAAAAGAAAGTGTACTAGTGTATGGCCTGTTAAGTGCAAGCCTGAAAAGAAGTGTATTTTGTTAGTTGGTGTTTGATTAATTTTTAAGTGCATTTCGTGAGGGAAATTTATTATGATGTGCATGTTTTATGTAGTAAATGTGTGTGATTTATAATACATAAAGATTTATTACAATGCTGTGGCACAGATTATCCTGGAAGCAGCCTCTATTCGTGTAAATGCCTTAACGCTGTCTTCAAGATGAAATTCCTAATCCCGTTTATTCCGTCAGCAAGGCCCTGGGTGGATTGTTATGTTCGACAAATCATAATGTCTCTCTTTTGGGTATAAAAATAAAGGGTTCAAAGGGAAGGAAACTTGGTTAAGCAAAGATACGGCGTGATTTTCTGAGTCACGCCTCGGGGGCATGTCCTATCGCCTTGTATCTAAGGTGTAGAGAACGCTGGCGGCAGGGAAAAATAAAGTCTCTCCTTCTTACTCCTTGTACTTTTTTTAAAAATTTTATGCCTTCCCCACAGAGAGGATAAAACGTGGGGAGTTTGGCCTGTATCAAGATGTTAAAATGCCGACAAAGCATGTGTCCCGTCGTTTGTTGTAAGCGTTTTTGTCGCCGCCGTGGCAAAGTATCCTGGCGAAATCATGGGACGGAAACAAAGAGACCATGAAAATGAGGTTAGAATCCAGTTTGAACTACCCAGAGGGATTCGAAAAGCTATATTCTTTAATTTATGTAACGTTTTGCCAAACATTTGTGCGCAGTAATTGATCTGCGTTATATTGATTGCGATAACTCATAGTCAATACGTGATTTAAATCGAATTTTAGATATACAGCAAATAGTAACGTATTTCAGTAAAATACCGTCAAGAAATTTCAGATATATTAATAAAGTAGTTTTGCCGGAATTGTGGTTGATATCATGGAAGAACCTACGCCATGGTGACATAAATCATGTACAGCAAATAGTAACGTATTTCAGTAAAATACTGTCAAGAAGTTTCAGATATATTAATCAAAGGAGTTTTGCCAGAGTCGCGGTTGATATCATGGAAAAACGAATACCATGGTGACATAAATCTTTTTATTACGCCTGTTGAAATATTAATTCCTTTCATACATGCCTAAATTACATCTCCACCTTTCTCATCACATTTATTATCTCTTATTTTCCTTATTACACACAAGCCATATGCGTAAGCAGCTGGTCAACAATACTGAGAACCGAATTGCCTCAATATCGTGAATAGAGTTTACCGTAATGGTCATAATTCTGCTATCTGAGATTTATGAAGTTAAATACTCACCTTTTTTCTCGTGAGCAGCACTGTCATTTATGCTGGATCAGCATCGGTATCCTATTATACCATGAATACCGGTACTTCGAGAAGTAGGTCAACGACAGCAATCGTCGCAGATGTGGCGTGAATGGCCTCTAGTCGAAACCATATCTTGCGGAGGAATTGAGGGAGCCAAAGGAATAGGTAGCATTTCCTCTGGTATCGAAATATTGTCCTCAGAGTCCAAAGGTGTCTTTATTGTACTAAGAGCTATCATAAATCGTTATCATCCAGCGATCATCGGATTGCTATAGTGTTTTCGTCATTGTATACATCTGGATGGCATCATATTTGGAAAGTAAGGGTAATAGAATGTATTGGAGACGACCTGCAGTGGAAATTATGACAAAAAATTCTCTACAGCATATTGTCAAAATTATTCAATATCCTGATCGTTATTAAAAATTGATGGATTTGAGTGAATATTTTTCATGTATTCTATGCCAGCCAGTGATAACGCTGTAAAAAGGCAATGCTATTCGTGAAATAAATACTTATTTGTCGTATCCGATCGACAGGCAATGTATTCTTCTTCGTTAAGGATAGGGGGTTGGCAGGGGGTGATTCAATAGAGGTAGATTATTTTCAAGAACGGAAGGAAACTATAAATATTATTCCAAACTGCACCTATGAAATGCACCAAGAATTCCACTATTTTATGTCCCATGCGACGGACGGAGTATTCAACTCATGTAGAGACAGGCATAATGTTGTAAATTTCTGCCACTACCGGGATACAAACCCAGGCGCTCGTATTGGGAAACTAGAAATGAGCTACGATACTGTCCCGATCTCCATCTGATTTTTAAAGTATATATTTATATAAAATCCCAATCTTTTCACAGCATCATTAAAATCCCGCATACCTCTAAGAAATTCATTCTTGTATTGAGGAAAACGGAAACTTACGTTTACGCTCAGTTGCAAGGCCATATTTCGGTCTAAATTTAGTCAAATATAAGGTTATTTAATAAATTTTTCTTTGGAAAGGATTCTAATATTATAACGGCTTAAGTTCTGGCCACCCTTTTAGAAGGACTCGGTTCAAAGGCAGTGACAAGCACTTTTTGTTGGTTTACCAGTCCGACTCGGTTGCCGAGTTGAGAATTATTCGTGCTTCGATAGTAGGGTAATGTAGATGCTGGGTTACTCTTCACCCTACCTCCGTTCCCTTGAATATAGCTAACTATGCCAACTAACCATCGATCCTAAACCGCTTAAGTGACCTTTGTTTTGCGTCACCTCACCCGAATAAATTTTACTGCTCTTCCCTTTGATATTTCGGGGAGGATACTTGTGGAAAATATAATTTTCTATTTTCAAATAAACCACCGTTCGTAGTTTTGGTTGAAAAACTTCCCTATTTGAAAAACTGGTATTCAATCATTATTAAAATAAATCATAACCTCTATTTCCCGTTTTGGGGAAGGGAGTGAGAAAGGGGATTGATTTGACGCCTTAACGATCTTCTCGAAATGGTCATTATTATGCATTTGTCGGCCAGGAAATGTGAGTAACCCTATCATGAATGATATTTGCAATTAATTGGCCTCAATATTTCTTTAAATATATATATATTATTCGCAGGCATTACTGCTGAAATCAAAAATTGAATCTGAATGGAAGGCTATGAAACAGGCTGGCCAAATAATTAATGTTTGCCTCTTAATGGGTAACCATACTGCTGTAGGGTGCATTAATGTATTTTTGGTTCATAAATATTTGGAGTAGAGTCGTTGCGGAACTTCTAAAAACTGTTTACCTCTCATGTTCATGACACTCTAGTTAGAGGAAATGGTATCCATGCAGAAAAAAGGGCCTAGAAAGGAGACATGTTCTTTGAATGTATAGTGAACGTAAATTCTATGATATAAGTTTTGATGATGGGTACGCAAAAATTGATGTAAATTCTTTGTCTTCATTTTGCACCGTAGTCATTATATTATAGAGAACAAATTCGTGTCCGTATACTTAGTACGCCTAAAAATTTTTCCTATGATTGAATAAAATAAAAAATGCGTTCTTATTTCTTCAGAATATGGAATTTTGACCGTGAATTAATACGATAGTAGGCATAGAAGAAACGTTTACTCAAAAAATGTTTGCTGGTGATTTTAGATTCAAAAGAAAATGGAGTGTTTGTCCTAAAATTGTCTTTAATTACTAAGAGTTATTGTTAACAAAATCATGTAAAAAAGTACTTCAAAGTTATTTTTTAATTTCAGCAAAATTTTTAATATGGAAGGGCACGAGGCTCACATGGAATGTCCGAAGACACAATCATTTGGGATGAATAAACGCAATGGACCATGTGACGCATTTTTGAGAGCGTTAAATTGCAAATAGAGCCAACCAGAGTATTGGTTAGTGTTGAAATATTTCTACTTTACAAATGGAGATAAATGCCGTTCATTAATGTTGAAATTCACATTACACTGTTAAAATATCATTAGTCAAAATAAATAAAATAGGATCGACCAATTTATTGCAAAATATAGATACTAGTACCTTACTTGAATCCGGATATATGCGAAGGTATATCCGAGTATTGAACAATAATATAATTAGAAATCCACCACTCGGAAATTGGTTCTCCATATCGGCTGTTAAAACTCAGGCAGATTTGGGAAACGTTGGCTTTTCGAATAAGGTTTTTTTGCAAAAAATAATTGAAAAGATCTCACTGAAAAGAGAAGGTAAAAAAAAAACTGACAACATTTTCGTTCATTAAGGAAAAAAATAATTTGCATTCCAAGAAATTCGATTTGTTGGAAATTCTAGGAAATGATTTCTTTGTCCCCACATTTATTTTTCGAAGAACTCTATGATCAATGGCAGCTTCAGTAATGACGTTATAATTATTATAAATATCTTAGTGTTCGAACTTCCCTAGAAATGCCATATAAGATAATATTTTATTGGTCAGAGCTTATGTTATATCAATACTCTTATTCAGCAGAGGTAAATATATAGCTAATAGGATGGACTAGGCATACCATGAAGTGACTAATTAGTCAGAATAGGTGATTTATTACTCCTCGATATGTGAAAACCGACGCAAAAGTACCGTAAAATTTTGAAAAAATGTAAACATGCTTTTTAAATAATTTTGCATCATTTATGATGCAGAAGGAAACAGATAAATTAATTATTTTTTTTCTATGGAAATTTGTAAATTGTTGTATCATCTACTTGGCATATATGATTCACAACATTATTTTTTTAACCTTTCCGAAGCAGGTGGCCTACGTTTATGTAGGTACCTAGATACTCGGTTCTATTTGCCTTTGGTGATTTATATGGGTTTTATGTCGAGCACGTTTTAAAAGCTACTCAACTGGCTCCAACAGAAAATAAACAACCTTTGAGCAGTGAAACATGATATGCTTAGTACTACATTACTAGTAATCGAGATTCCTTCCACAAAGCATCGTTAAAATTTTCCCAACTCCCTCTACCCCTTCTTCTCCTCAACTCCTTTCCTTCATAAAATTTGCATTCTTCATTGGAATTCCGAGCCACCCAGGCATTAAGTCCGAAGAAATCTCCTTTCCTCGTTGCTCGTCCATCTAAAACTAGGTCTTTATGGTCACCCTTTATTATATCTGGGAAAAGTTTATTGCTCAATTATAAGAAGCGAGGCACTTAAATTACTAACCTCCCTCCCATAAGAATGGGATTCCTTGGGAGTTCTCTCCCGTTACTAAGAGAAAGCTTTTGATGCATCGGACCTCCTCTAAAGATGTGACTCTAGTGGTAAGACCTATAGGTTTCAGTAACTCTTGACCTGCTAGCCAGCCTAACCTTGGCTATCGATACCTAATGGGCTAATTTAAGTTTTTAGTATTCACTTTCTGTTCTGTCGTAAGATGTTATGAAGGAAGAAATACTTGTATTTTAGATAGTTATCACCAGATAAGCATAATTTTATTGTGAATTATCCAATTTATTTCAGCTTTTACGAAAGAACATGGTTGCACTAATTATGCCCTCAGTACACAAATGCATTAATTCTTGAACTTTTTATACCCTCGAAATTTCTTAAGACTGATCGTTGAAACATTCGCGAGCTAGAAAACCCTGATGAATTCTCCAGCAGCGGAGACGAAACGGTCGGTCATTTATGCACTGTGACGCGGGTTTACCTAAAAAACGACGATGATCGTAAAGATATTTTGATAGATTATAATCTTTAATAATTCTCAAACTAAATTATCTCTCATGATTAGCATAGATTCTTACGTTTTTCATTATATAGGAAAATGCCCATTATTTTCCTCCCTCCATAAGTGTTTCATAATAGATGAACGACAGTGGAAATAATAATTGAGTTTTGTAACATCATTGATAGTTTATCTCCGCCTATTCCTATCAGTTTGAGTTGCGATATTTTATTTCATGTTTCACTCCGAGATAAGCTAAATATATCATGATCTCTACCAACATAAGCCTTTGAGCATTGAGCCTTTGAGTAGGAATGTAAAGAGAAAGTTTGTCTAGACATTCATGCAGATACCGTGGCATAAAATTGTTCTAAGACTTTGACACATGAAAAAGGTAGGAATAACGATTGATGGTGTTAGACATGTGGGTAGGGAGGAAAATAAGTGTCATGGATGGAAAGGTGGAAATTTTAATAAAGTTCAAGAATTATATGACCGGGGAAAAGGAAAGATTGTTGTTAGAAATTACGAGAAGGCAGAGTAGATAGGACTTGTCCTTTGGGACAAGAGAATGCTAAAGGTCACCATCCAAGGAAAAATGCTTGTTAAGCTATTACGAGGACGACGGAGAAATGGTCATACGGACACTACAAATAGTAATGAGAACTGTTAAGATTGGAAGTGAAAAATGCATCAGAATTGATCCTCTGGATAAATGCAATACTATGAAGAGTTGGGGGCTCTCATCAACGCTTAACTAGTAGAAAAGTATCTACCCTTATAATCAACCTCATTATTCCAATTAACTACTTCTCTCCTCCTGACCTTTTTATACAACCTAACCCATATCTCGAATGCCGTCGACACATGATAGTCCTATCTCCAAAATATCTCTCCAAACTTCACGTTTCTTATCATCAATATTTCGCGAGCTTACTTTGTGGAAAGTCATGATCGAGAGTAAAGTCAAGTAAAACTAGTTATTCCAAACCGGTCGCAGCCGGTTTCAACTCTTTCATGTCATTCTCAAGGGACAATGTCACCAGTATTGTCCCTTAAGCATGACATTCAATTGTTGACATCGGCTGGGCTGGACTTAATAAATGGTGTGGAATAACTAGTTTTACTTGACTTTACTCACGTTCACATTCTGTCCATGTTCTTTGCAATGACATTAATGTCATTACTATTGCTAATCTATTCTTTGGCTTAAAATTCAAACTTATGCCACATATTCTCCTTTTCCTCCTCTAGGGCAATAGGAGACTTTTAAAAACGCACAAAATAACGATATATCATTGCTGCGATGCCTTTATCAGAGATAATATGATCAAATTTACTGAGAGATCTAGCAAAAACATGAAGTATTCTACAACATATTTCTTCCTTCCCCGCAATGCTCTGTAGAGCGTAAAAAAAGTGAAAGAAAACGAAGAAAAGGGCTGTGGAAGCATCATCTTTGTTTTTCAAAGGCATCCTCATCTCCCTAATTTTAGTACTTTGCGTTTAATTTCGGGCTTTTTTACGGTATTCTCTAATTTCCCTTTTCACACAGCCGTTATTTCTCTTAGCTGAAAGGTAACGAACCTTTTTCACTCTGAATGCTCTTCAAGTGTGAAGCAACATCTTTAGGCTCCTAGAGCATCTGGAAAATTAAAATGTTGATACTAATTTTTATCTTGATTCACTTTGCAAAACAATTCATGCAAATTTGCTCTCTTAAAAACGATCCAAGGCAAGAAGGTTTCCTATTCCCATTTTAGACACAGCTATCCCTATTGTTTTTCATGAGGAAGAGGCATTAAGTTATCTATGTTTTGACTTTTACTTAATGAGTTTTCATGAATTTGAATAATGATTTTCTTCATCAATTACATTTCATAATTTGCATAATTTTTTGTTTTTCATTCCTTAAAAACGTACCCTTTCCCTTCCTGTGACAAAAATACTCTATTTTATTTTCTTCTCTCAAATTACACTGTAAATCCCATCAACCGTTAATGAATAATTTTCCCACCTATATAGTCTTCTCCTAACTTCCACCATGAGCTTTCCCTCCCTCCGAAGAAACAAGTTTTTCTCTATCGTCCTTTTTTGCCAGGTTTAATTTCTCAATTCTTCTCCAAAGCCATTTTAATGAATTTACCTTTCTCACGTATATGAAATGCATCTGTAATCATTACACACTTTACTGTCAATTTTTTAGAGTATTAGTTAGTTTTTACGGTCACCAAGTACACCTTTACTACTAACACCTCAATTATTAACCTGATTCCCACGCTCATGTGTACAGTGTTGCATCCTTCACCGTCAGATATTCTATGTACATGAAGTACCACACCTGTTGCTATGCATGCCCTCCGGATTTAACATTTTTCTATATATTCTATCACCACTTTCATATTCATCCCACAAATTGCAACTGAAATTATTTTTACCAGCAATTACTTCCTCTTGATTAATAATCATCTTGCATCCGTTACCGTTCGTTATCCAGTGATGAGGCTAAGAATATTAAAGTCTAGCGTATACAATTTGTAAACAGTATGCAGTATCTATGCAATCAGATTGGTATTTTCAGACTTTTCCGAAATTTTTAACGAGCAATTATGCATGAGATAATCTTTCAAACTAAGGTTTCCCAGAATTTATTATTTTTCCATGCAATGTTTTAGTGCATTGCTGCATTTTCCATATTCAGCGATCACCCAGTACCAATGAACCATTAATCTCCTTTTTATGTTTAGAGTTCTAGTAATTCCTTGAGAATTTTGTGTACAATGCCCTCTTATTTATAGCCACACTTTGAGGCGTAGAGCTATATCATGGTCACATTATTTGCATCCTCTATGATAAAACCTCATTGTTTAACAGTATACGATAGAATAGGTATTAAATTCCATATGTAGATTTTTCTTGATAAACTTGCTTTCTCTTCATCCTCTCAGATATCTCTATCCTCGTAAATGTTTCCCTTAGTATTTTTGGTTCTTTTTATGGAGCAGAATATATGTAATTTCGAACTAAATTTTTATTTCTCTGAATTGGCATACTTCATTTATTTATCTATATCAAAAGGCTTTCCATTATGCTTTTTGAACTAATGGTATTCATAATGCTAAGGATTGATTACATGAGTAAGTATATCACGATGCACACTTGCGATGGTGGATTTGTGATGTAATATTAGATTTAAGTTAAGTATCAAAAGTCATTCCACCATTCACTTTGCAATAATAGAGCAAGGAATTGTGGAACTATAAAGGGTAAAGTTTTTAGGTCATCGAGTTGTTATAAAAATGGGTTGAGTGAAAGATTTCCCTCTACCTGTGAAAATCAGTCGACAAAAAAATAAATCCACATCTTTCCAAAAGTCAGTTACTCATGATTTGATAAATTGTTAAAGGAATAAATGGATTACAAAAATAAGATCTTATTTCTCACAACTCTATCATGGGTTTCAACCATTACATGGGACAATATGACTCATAGGTCTGAGAATTGTAAGAAAACTGTAGAAGTCCAAATCTGATCAGCTTGCTTCACTAATTATTTTCCCTCCACCAGTTTGGCATGGAAGTTTTTTTAAACGTTATCTCTATAGGTATTACCAGCTGTTTCGAATATTTTTTTTTCTTCATCAAAGATATGATGGAGATTATCTGGAAATATTTTGCTTTGAGAATGCTTTTCTTCTTTTAGTAAAATTAATATCACACCAAATAAACATGCATTTTTTCATAGGTCTTAAAGTGGTGAGCTGATTTCACCTGGCGATGCACACCACAATATTTATGACAACCCTTAAAAATGCGTAACTCTTCTCCGCATATTTTTATAATGAACAGCAGTGTTAGATATCTCACATTAGCGTCTATTTCAAAATGAAAAATGTATAAGGAATAGCGTCATTCTATTGCTTTGCCATCATTTTGGCCTATGCTCTCATTACAAGTATAAGTAAAGTTGGGTTTTTAGTTGACCCAATTACTTAGTTAATATGGTATTCTCTAACCAAACTTACAACTACGAACAAAGTAATTAGGCTATACCCTGCAAAAAACGCGCGATATCCATACCCGAAATAGGATGCGACCTAGTGACATTTAGTCTTGCTGGCCGTTATGTCACAGACCAGACCGTCACTCTAATTTCGAAGCCCTGTCATCAGTTTCCTACGAGATTCGTTCAATAAGTCCTTAGAAATAGGTAGAAAAACAAATTATTTTGGGTAGATTTTTTTATTCTTCAACATAGTGTCCTTTGATGTCTATACATTATTCCCAGCGTTTCTCCAACTTTTTCATGCCGTCCAAAAAATATAGTTTCAGAAGGTTCTCAAAATATGAATCTGTTTGGTCTATGACCTCCTCGTTCGACGTGAATCGTTCTCCACCTAGCCTTTTTTTTCAAGTTTGGAAATAAAAAGATCTCACTGGGGGCCGAATCAGGGGAATACAGCGGATGGTGTATTAAACTGAATGTTAATTCAACGATTTTTGTCCTCAGAACTACGCAGGTGTGGACTCGTGCATTAACTTGATTGAAGAAAAATTTTTTCTTTGCTAAATGAGGACGTATTTTCTTGATTTATTCACGCATTCGGTGCAATAAAAACACATAATGCTCTCAATTTTTGTTGGTCCTTTTTCCAAGTAATCTATGTACATAATTCCACGTGCATCCCAAAAAGCCATTGCCATCACCTTATAGACCGATTTCTCCATCTTCGCCTTCTTTGGAGCCGAATCACGTTTACAAACCCACTGTTTCAACTGTTCCTTTGTCTCTTGTGTGTAGCATTATAACCATGTTTCACCCAAAGTTATGTATCAATGCAGAAAATAGTCAGGGTTGCGATGGAAAAGCGTAAAACTAACCTCCAAGTTGATTACACGATTGCGTTTCTCCATTGAGAGCAAACCCAGAACTCATCTTGCCGAGATTTTTTTCATACCCCATTTTTCATGCAAAACTGAAAGAACTGTACCTTGTGATATGCTTGTGGCCTCAACTATTTCGCGCACATTGATTCGCCGATCACTGAAAACCATATTGTGGATTTTTTTCAATTATTTCTGAGGAAGTCACTTCCACTGGACGTCCCGAACGATGGTCAACATTTGTGGATGTGCGGCCACATTTAAACTCATTTACCCAATAGTAAACAGTCGCAAACACAAGATCAGATGTACCATGAACTTCATCCAATTCGGCTTCGATATCTTTCGGTATTAAACCTTTTAAATAGAAGTGTTTCATCACCGCACAAAACTCACTTTTTCCAATTTTCTAAATAAACAAAAGTTTGTTACTATGATAGCAAAAAAAAATTTTGTTAGAGAACCACGTGATGGATATAGCTGTTACAGCAGTCTAATGAGAGATGACCATTACTAAAAGCGAACTTTTTGAGATTATATCATCGCCACCGATTGGATTTTCTAATGACTTATTGAACGACCCCCATATTTCAGTTAATTGCATCGATTGTTTTTAACAAAGGTATGCCTACGAAAGTAGTCACTGCATTTAATTGTTCCGTAACCAGGATTCAAGATACATTGGCATACAATATGGGGTCACAGCAATCAGGACGCCCCTCAAATACTTTCCGTCATCCTTCTCCCAGTCAATCAGCCGCACCCTAGTTATTTCAGCGACCGGAAATCCCGATGCACCCACACCATCGTCAAAGTGACACGGTTGGCCAATCCTCACTCCCGGATATCAGCCAAGAGATGAGTACAAGAGCGTGGGGTGGCGGTTGGGGAACGTTCTGAAAGATGCGAGCTTGTGGTGGGGTGTGGGTGGACGGAGGAAGGAAGAGGATCACAGAAATGAGCAGGCCCACGTCATCAGAAGTCGATTCATCTCTCTCCTTTTCGACCGGATTCCCATCTCCTAACCCTGATCGTTTTCTTCTTTATTCTATTTTTATCCGCGCGCCTCGGCGTTCCATTTTATCTTCATTCCTTCTTCCAGTAACTTTTCCACATTCCATCACATTACTTCTAACCTCTCCCATCCCCTCACTCTCTTTTCCCAACTCATCTCCGCCTAGCCCGCCTTCGTAATTCCCAGGGAGTTCCCGCCATCCAAGCCTTAGGCTCTCCAACCCCTCCGTCCCCTTGAAACTCACAGCCTACCCCCTTTTCCGCTCCTCATCTCGTTCCCCCTGAGAATGCGAGCGTACCATTCATCCTGTTTGACACTCCCGTACCTTAATTGGATCGGTTCCCGGTACCCCTTCTATCCCCGCCTTCTTCGCGGTCCTCCCCCCACAAGCAATCCTCCGATTCGCCATCTCCTACGCTTTTTCCTTCCAGACCTTCTTTAATTTTCTTTCTCCTATCCAGTAGAGAGAGAGAGGGAGTGATGGAAAATTTGCCAAGTAATCAAGTTTGTCTCAATACTCTCGTTCGCATTTTTTATGCGAGGGATACTTTTTTTTCACCCCCCGGCATTTCTCCTGACGGATTTCTTCCCTCAGAAGGTGGAATTCTCTTCCGAAAAATACGCACATATGTACGTGATACATATTTACTCAGGAGGAATGATATTAGGCCCTGGAAAAATGGGAGGAATATGAAAGCATCATGGTCTGCGAGGCGTATCGAATGTTTATGGAAGAGTCATTTGGCACGCCTGGAAAAATGCGTATGAGAAGTTTTCACCTGCAAGCTGATTGGTAGGCAAAGAAGACAAGAAAGTGCATTCCACTTCTGTTGAAACGTGATCATATTTGGTGCAGAAGATATGAAATATGGTTTTTCAATTGCTCCGGGTAGGATAAGAGAGGATGAAAGTTGACATCATCGGGTAACACATTATCAAAATATGTCTTCTCTCCAGGTTTTTTTCCTACCAACTCACTTTCCTCATGTTCATTACAATTATATTTTCACCTTTTTCATAAGCTCGGAATAAACTCGACACTTGAGGAACATTCGTGATGGAAAGGAAACACCCGCTGTCCCGGAGAGTACTTAGAGCTACTTGGGTTAAGTGAAAGCATACTTAATTCATTAATCTTTGTAAATAATGACAAGAGAGCAGGAAGTCTCGGTAGATTACTGAATCTTTTAATCGGCAAATATTTTCCCCAGTGAATATAAGCACGGACTACATGGTTTCATGATTACAGTATCACAAACCGTGTTAAAATGGCAGCCTTTGCTGACTGGGTAAGAAAATTCGAGGGTTGGTATACTCGACACCCTTCACTCACCTTTCAGCACTGCGTGGTATTTATTATGCCATATTTTTATAAGCATGAATATATTATGCATTGTTATAAATTCCAATCATGTTTCTCCCTTGCTTGAGATATGGTACCGGGAAGTCCGGAATCATCACGTCAAAAAGTAATTAAACAATAAGCTTGCCTTAAAAAACTTTGAGCTAGATTTTCGGTTCCAAAAATCGATTCCACGAAAAAGAGGCAAGAGAATTTCGAATTTTCCGCCAGTAATCAATAACGTCTAATAAAAGGTAATATAATTAGACGGCCGTCTGTTCTCCGTACTTTCTACCTGCTCTTTACTTGCAAATATCTATCGGAAAAATGTAAATAAGTTCAGAAGCACCTTATGGCCCTAGGTTATTCAGTCAGAAAAGAAAAAGAGTCTCAAGGGTATAAAAAATGATTTGTGAACGAATGTCACAGTTTGGTTTTTGGAAACTTTCCAACGTTAGAGAATAAGGATAGGAGACCCGCTATACACAAGTCATATGCCCTCCAAAATACAACCTCGAGGTTACTTACTACGTACTCTGCAGATGTTTGTTAACACTCCTTAAGAATTAAATGTTTTTGATCGGTTGAAATTTATGTTATTTCTTTCATAACTACAGATTTTCTTTCTATTTTTTAATAATATTTTGCGATTATTAGAACGATGATGAAGTGAATTGATGAGCCTTGGCCGAAAATGGAATAGTTATTGAAGCATGGTTTAATGATACCAATGATGAGTTCAACGTACAATTTTTTTTTTAATTATTGAAATACGGTGATTATTATGTGCATCAAAATACCTCATTTTGTTCAGGTTAGCCTGTTAAATGCATTACATTTCTACCCTTCTTTAATTCCAACTTCTATTCCGCATTGTTAATATTCATTTAAGTATGGTGATGAGAATGTTTAAGTGTATTTCAGTTAAGTGTACCACTTTTATCACTGAGATGCTTCAGTGCATTTTCCTTGCCCTTATTTATGCGTAAACTTGCCACAAATATCATTCTATTGAACCTATCGTAATGATCGTACTTGTCGGCGTTAAAACACTGGTGATAAAATAAAGGTATTACGGAATTCTTGAAGTGACCTATTTGTTTTACAAATTCATTGTATTCAGACCAAGAGTGGCAAGAGTATACATATAGATGTTTCTTATAAATAATAGATATTTTATAGCTCATTTGATAGTTTGACTTACTAGCTCCTCTTTAGTGATTCCTGGTCCCAATTTTCAGCTTTTTTCTTGCATTAATTCTACTTCTTGAATTTTTTGGAACACTTCTTTCTTTTCATTAAAAGCCCGACCGAGAATCTTTAAAAGTTTAACAAGGATTTTTTTCCATGTTAGTGAAGCAAAGTGGCTGAGAAACCCTTCAGAGATAGTAGGATGAAAATATCAAAATCTTGGACAATGATGGAAACAATGGGATAAAATACTTCTATCCGCAGTGAAAACCAGAGAAAGTCAAGGAAAGCGAAATATAGCTACAAAAAGGACAGCGTATAAGGATATGTATAACAATGCGAGGGTGTCTTTGACTCCACTGTCTGAGTCACAAAACGATATACTAATGAGGGCTGCATAACCTCTTGGTTCGCTTTTTAACCTCTGCTCATTCGCTAACGACATTTGTTTGAACGCGTAGCATGCCTTGTAATCCACAAGTATTTACTCTTCAACTTGACAAATGTCAAAGGAATTATTTTTATTTGTTCCACAACCCTTTGATTGTTGGAAGTTTAAGTATTCTGAGAAATTTAATGAAATCTTTTGGTTATTCTTAATTAATTTAAATTAACTTCGTGATCCAATCCTCTTTTCTCACTTAACCGGTAAAATGTGATGAGTGCAACTTGTAAACGCACCGTTTTAAGTGCACCTGGAATAAATATTTTCATTATATTTTCTTTGAATTTTAATCGCATTTTCCACTTTCTTTGAATGAACGACTCATTGTGCATCTAATTGAAAGCATTTTTGCTTTTATTCTTTTTTAAAGCTTTAAATGGTTGGTATTTCACACAATAATAATTTTCTGGTGTTCTTACTTGTCCCGTGCATTCCTCAAAATGTGACACCGGCGTTGCAGTATTATACTCTCCTTACGCTGCATGGGTATATTTTAAACAATGATGAATAATATTTCGTAGGCATGATAAGGAAATTGTAAATTTTTTAGTTAATGGTTTAAGTTTTGTGTGATCTTAAAATTTTAGTAAATAAATTATATATACTCATATTACGTCATTAAGTTTTGAGTGATCTTTAAATTTTAGTAAATAAATGATATATACTCATATTACGACATTAAAAACACTAAATTGCTTAATAGACGTGGAAAAAGTTAACCTAATATTGCAACTTTGGTTCTTAAGCTGTATTGATACTAAATCAATCACAAATATGGATGCATCCCACAAATTCAGCAAATATTTTTGCCTTCCAACTAAATTACGTAAGTCATTGCTTACGTGTTTTCAGTGATCCTTTAATATCTAAGTTTTGTGTCTCCTTTGTGCTAACTATTCATAAGGCATATTTAGAGTTGTAAATGAATGGAATCTCGTTTTCTTTAACCTGAGGAGCTATTGAATCCATACGACGGGACATGTTTTTCTTTCAACCGCGATCATTCGTTATTAAGACCATTAAGTTTCTTCCAGATTTTTGGAGACTAATTTCCGAAGTTTGCCATTTGGGCGTAAAACCATAAGCTCAATTCCTTGCCTTTTGTATATCCGAATAGTACCAATGCGAATGAAGGAAAATACTAAATGCTAGTAGTCTCATGTTGAGATGCGTTGTTTTATTTGCTCATTTCATATTCAAGAGTTTGCCTTAAGGAGGCCATTTCTCCTTCGACAGGAGGCCATTTCTCCTTCGCTGAAATTCGAAGAAAGTTACAGTGGACACTTGGCCTCAAAGCAGTTTTCCACTGCAAGCTTTGAGCCGTATTGGGAACAATATTCTCAAAAATATGTATTGCCTCGCAGCATCCATTTTCCTGTGTTTTTAAAGAAAGCTTAAAACATTTTCCATGAAATAAAATTCTAATATCAGTCTCTTTCTAATATCAGACACTTCATAGCATGTGGCAGTCATTCGAGAAAAAAGGAAAATTTATTTATGTTCATACAAAACCGTTAGGTTGCCTCCCAGAGAAACATAATGAAAGCTATTTTTCTTAAGTTATTATTCAGTATACGGTCTTATCAAACGCCTTGGTCAGTACAAGTCATCAGTAAAACGATAACACAAGCGTATGTTTAAAGATATTGCGTTTGTATTCACGATAAACCTGAGGATTACTACTCCAGCATCGTGACTACTCCTATGTCCTACTATACGAATGAACCATTAAAAAAACCCCAACACAAGAAGAAATATGAAAAGCTTTTTGTTGTATGAATTATACAGAGAAAAGCTATGTGGCATATATGTAGTTCTATGTGTGTTGCCTAGCTGTTGAATTGCTGGGCTGTTGACAAGTGGCCCCGGTTCAAATTCTGGAACAGACATTTGGATATGTCAAAGTTGGGCTATAATCAATACGCTAATTCTACCTAGAAAGGTTAGTGCCGTACAGGGAAAGGATGTGATTCCCTTGCTCTAGAGTTTGAGTTTCACACATCGTTCGGCGTAAAATTTGGTCAGACACTCCCACCAACTACAACAACCTTAGAATAGAACATAGCTTTTTGTATGTAGGAATGAAGGATATTTCGGATAAGCTTTAATTATTGTTCTCTTTGCGTTTCTCCTCTCAGATAAGCTCAACTTTTATTTCTCTAGCTGTTCTCCATTCCTAAATGAGTGCATTTTCAATATCCGTCCAGGTCGCTTTCAGTGCCGGTGATAATTGGGTTGATAAAGCGGGTGTTGGAAATAATAGCTGTGCCCGGTTGAAAGTAGTGGAATGAAAGTAACGATGGAGGAAAAGTTGGCTGGGAGGAATAGTGGAAAAAAACACCTACATTTTTATTATGGAAACGAACGGAAATATGAGGAAAGCTCCTGGAAGAGTGTCTTCGGAGAGAAGTAAGGAAATGGATGGCGTTCGGGGTTCTCGCTGAAGTTTTCGCAAGACGGGGAGAAGGGAGAGGTGCTCTTGTCTGTATCGAGGCGAGGTGGTCTTGCGTGCTATGAAGAGAGTGGTGGGAGGACCGGAGAAGGCGGGAGAGGAAAAAAATGCCCCCTTTCCTTCTGCGTTAGCATGCTCGTGAATCCACCGCCACGTAAACTCCCGCGAGTGGAGTGGCGAGGAGAAGGGCGTCGAGCCAAGCGGACCTTATCCCCACTCCTCCCTTTTCGTTACCCATTTACTTATTTATTCCCGCGCAGAAAGATGTAGGGTCGTTGTTACCGGCCCCAGCGTTTACTTTCCGAGTTGTCTTTTCATTCTTTTCCCTACCCTCTTTCTCTCCCTCTCTCTCTCTGTCCCTTTCGTTAGAGACTCTTGAGCCCTGAAGTGGTCGGGGACTTGGGTCTGGTAGAGGGAAATGTCTCCTTATTTCCTCACGCACACTTTTCTCTCGCGCTATCTCTCTCTCTCTGTCTCACTCTTTCGTTCCTCCGTTGCTCTTTCCGTATGCATTTCATGGCGGGGGAAGTTGTGGCTATATGCGAGATAATTTTTCCTGTCTTATTGGAAGGAGTATATGCTTGAGTCGTTTCTGAGCTGCTCGCTCTACAAAAAAATGCTCCCTTTTCTGTACTTCATTTTGTTTCTCTCTTTTGAGTTTCTTAATGAGAATGAATTTTAATTTCACCTTTCACTTTTGTATAATGTGTACGGAAATCACAATTTATCAAAAAGAACCATGTAATTAAACATATATTTGATTTTCCTGCGATATTAATGACGTTTTAATTTGTTTTGACTGGATACCCATTCTTTGCATGTTTTTATCCTTCCTTGAAGGCTTCCCTTAATTTTTTCTGAGGAAGGAAATATTTAAAAGCAATTGCTTTCATCATTTTAGATAATTTATATTCCACAATTCTCATATTTTATCCTCAGTTACTTGAAAAATACCAATAGTACGGGCCTTTTTGCATTTCACTCATTTAGATATTACGCTTATTGTTATCAAAAACGATTTAATATTGCCCTCTTAAAACTCAACTAGCATATTTCGTAGCGCGTGGCATGGTTAACGTCAAACATCTTATGCAGTGTCGTTCGTTAGCTATTGATTTGAATGTTAAGTATCCATAGATTGTGAAAACAAATACCTGAACTCAATTCTAAGTGCTCCGTTAGATGTACCTGTATGTCTGAATACAGTTTGCAATTGCATCGCAGATTCGTGGGGATAAGAAACAGATTTTTGGTATCTAATCAGTTTTATCCGATATCTTGTGTTTAACTGGAATACAAATTTGTTTCTCAAACTATGCTGTGTTGACAATCTATGGTTCAGAGTCTTGGGCAATTGGGGAAGATGTTGATCACTAACATATCAAAAATAAATTCCTTCAACATCAGTAATTGGTGAGGGATAATTTTGATTTCATGAACGGACATAATGAGAAATGAATGCAGACCCAGGAGAGCCGAGCAAGTGAGGCTTAAGTGAAGCAAAATACGCCAGACAAGAAGATGGAATGGTCGCATACAGAGATTTGATGGATTTGTCTGGAGCATATTAAAGGGAAATATAGAAAGTAAACCCCAATAGTGGTCTCTGGATCTGGGATGAAAGAGAAAATAAGTACCAGGATGTTAAATGAATCTTAATTGAATAGACTGGAAGACATGCCAAATATTAGGATTTAACCAATTTTAGGATTGAAAAGCAATGAATGAGTGGTCGTGTTCAGAGGCTCTATGTAAGTTTATTGACGCCTATGCATGCTTTTAAATGCCTAATTGGTTATTTTACTTTAATGAAAAATGCTGGAGATATATGCATTTTATTTCACCGTAGTTGTGTAAAAATTCACGCACTGCCTGTTGTTCTTTACACACTTAATAAAACGATACTCTGGATTAATGCGACATGGACTTATTGTCCACAGTAACTTATGGTTAATATCAACTGGATATAATGAAACCATACAAGAGTATAGCATATAACCGTTGTCATTTATAACGGCCAATACTCCATTTCATAGCACTCGGTGAGAATTGCGGCTGATTACCTTTTAGAAACGCACCAGAGCGTGTTGCGACGCGAGAAAAATGCACGGCGATGAGCGTATGACTGAGCATGGGCTCACAGCTCTAGCGTGACGGACATCTCAGCGCTCGCGGGAGAGGAGGATCATTAAATGAAGCCAGCTCACCTGATGGGTAAGTGAAACACGGCGGCCCATCGGAGTGCGGCTTTTGTCATCCGTGAACTTTCCCCTCGCTTCCCCGTGACGTCCAACTCGCCAACGGGCATTTAGGCTTCGCGATTGGAGCCGGTCGATTCACCCAACAGCCAGTCGTCTGCTCGGTGCGGCATAAATGCAGTGTTCCAATTAGCCGAAAGGAAAAACGTCCAGTCTGCTCACCAGCAAATACCGCCCCCCCTCCCTTTTCACTTCTAACTTTTGTCCCTGCGTCCCGGGGTGACTACAGAGACGTCACGTGGGGATCATTCGCCCGTTTCGCTATCATATGCCTCACTCGTTGCGGGGAGCCCTTGCGTTTGCTTTGATTGGACTTGTTATCGATATACTCTCGCTATCCTTAATGAATGATTAACTGGAGATCAGTCAATTATGCCATGTAACTATTACCTCTCACATAACGCACTGATGTGGCCTGGAGCTTGCGGAGTTCAATGTGCATGTTATCTTCATCAATTTAAATATCTGTGAGCCACCTAGAAGGTAAGCTGCAGCGGGTGATGTGTCACTAAACGCGCGCTACGCACAATACACTAATTTTTATGTAACATTTGATTACTTACAGAAAGGTTTTGGCGGTGCGTGCTACTAAAAGGTGATAAGAATGATTATTTTTAACAAAGTGCATTTGTATGTATTAAACGCAAGGATATTTATTCCTAACTATGCTTTTAGTGATTTAGGAAAGTGTGTTTTTGACATAGGTGGCTCAAGTAAATACTGCTTCACATCTACCTATTTGGCAACAATGTTGTCTCTTATAATAATGTATTGTTCGCGGGAAGGAAAACGATGTAAAACTATATTTACAACAGATCATCTGCATAGTCTCATTTACCTGAAAAATTAAGCGTGAATACAAGGGTGCTTTCGTTATATTTCCAAAAAGATTGGAACACGGATTTAGAGTTTTCCCCCGCTTAAGATTGGTTTTGACGTAGTATTCCTACACTTGCTTGCATTTCATTTATGCGCTGGCTTCCTTTCTTCACCATTTCCGTCTTCAAATCCACCTAGTTCATGCTCGTATCCATGCTGTCGGCAACAATATGTCTTCCTTCTTCCTCGTGTCAATTTACCATGCATTCAACTATCGATAGCGACCTTCATCGTTGCATTTCCCTTAAGCAACTGTTCTATCCGCTTAGTCTGCCTTCTCCCACTTACTGCCTGTAATCATATCTCCTCATTAGCTTCACATCTCAAGAGCGTATATTCCTCATAATTTTCGTGATGCATCATATTACAATTACAAGACGAGTTTGACACATTCAAATGCTGAATTCCAACGAAGAATGCACCATTGCCATTTTCTGTGGCATAAAAATTCTTCATGCCAGCTAATAGTTTCCGACTCGGGTTTATTTGATTTTTTGAATAACATATGCATGAGATACTCATTCTCTTGAAAATATCTCTCCAGGATTAAAATTTTACCATCTTATTGCATGCCTTACTTCATCTTCATTCAGATATGTCTTCCTGATAGCCTTCTTACGAATCCAATTTATATCTGATAATGTATGTGATACCCTTCACTCCGACCAGTAGAACTTTAGTGAACTTGTATGCAATAGAAATATGGATACAAAATGATTGTATCACCGTGATATGAATTTCAACATTTTTTCTTTACTTATTTTTTCTTTAAATTGTTTTTAGAGTGAATAAAACACTCAGGGCAAGATAGGAGTTTCATGATGTTGCGAGAGTGGGTAACAAGATCATTATAAACTATACTCATTATATTATGTTTAGCGTTAAAATATTAGTCAATAGATCTACGAAATATTCACTTCAATTGTTAGTTTTATTCCAGTGACGACGATAACTGGTGTGCCTAAAGGAAAATAAAATGATAATAATGTGCTCTAAGTTAAAAAAAACTCATATAGAGGTTTTTTGAGGAATTTAAACTTAGCAATTTTCAGATCTAGCAAGTATTGCGGGGAAATAGTTATTGTGAAATTCCTTCAAACCTCCCTGGGTTGTTCAATTCCTATAAAAATTGGCCAACCTTCATTTCGCATGGAAAAGGAATTCATTGAATTTTCGGCAGCCAGGTTTGCAAAAATTAGCACTTTTTCATACATTATCATATTTCGAGAGGGATTCTTTGAATTTTGAATTGCGAAATATTGCATTCTATCGCAGACCTGTTGAAAAATTATAAACCTTTTTATCTTTTGGGTCTTTTTATCCGCTACGTATTAGATACCTTAGATGAAAAAGTCATTAAGATTTGATCACAGAAAATTATTTGCGAACATTGTAGGAGGATAGAATATGCAACTATTTTTCGGGTTTGGTTTTGTTTGAATCGCTATTTTTATGTCTACCGTCGTTAGAATTGAAAGAGCTTTAATTTTTTACGTGGTGTGTTTTGCTGTTTCCCTTTGTTTTCTCTCCTTTTGGGGCTTAGGCGTCGCCTCAATGAGGAGCGGATACCCCGAGGACTATTTCCTTTCGTCTGGCTTCTGGACGTCAAATCATCCGCAGAATGTACACTATCGGGAGCAATCATCATCGCTCTAATCAGGGTAGCTATAGGCATCATTGGATTGTGCCAGACCTTTCACTCCGTCAAGATTGCAGTCTATGGCGTGGGTAATTGAATTATGCCTCTCAAATACCCTTTTCAATCAATATCTGGCCCAAGTAAAAAGTCTCGTTTTATCACCGTGATTATGTTTTAACTCCCTTGGGTTTGTCTTGTGTCCCCATGTTTGACATTCCTGCCGCGGAAAAGATGTGTTTGCAGGTTTTCTGAAAAATTTATTAGACAGAGAAATCAAGTTGCTATCTCTGTAAATTTTATTCACCGTTTATGAAGTGGTTGTTGACGAAGTACTGATTAAATATTATCATCATAAGTTTTATTCTAATATTGGTAGGTTTGTGGATGTAACTCTTTGTCAGTAATATTCATTCAAGTACATTCTAATCTCCTTAGTTTGGATTTCTTTTCGAGGTCTTATGACATCAACGAGAGCAATCATAGGATTAAACAATTTCTGTTATTTAATGACCAGCAGCTAAGGTCATTACCGATATTGATGACAGATGGGTACTCGAACAGAGATGGTTAGGAACTTTTAGGCTTTATGATGATTGTGGCAAAGCAACTGATGAGGGAATTATCTATCCCTTATGGAAAAGCACCAAGGATTCTTCTGTTGAACCCCTAGCTGACAGATTTCTGAACTTGATTTTCCATCCACACAGCACTCATGTAGGAGCCAGTTAATCAAGTCTGCCTCATCCGATATTTAAACGTGAGCTATCTGAATATGAGACTCTAGATTGAAAATGAAACGCTGCGTTGTAAATTCCACTCACTTCATTAGTATTAACCTTGGTTTATACATGCCAGTGTCACTATCAAGGTAATAATAATATTTGCATGCCGAAAACATGGTCGATACTAATAGAATGTGTGTGTGTGTAATATACAACGCGACGTTTCATTTATAATCTCGTGATCCCACAAGGTTAAGCCTCAAGGATTAAACAGTAGACTCTATCATCTTTACCAACACGAGCATTTTTAGTTTGAACAATTTTGTGTATTTCAGCATGCTTACTGTGACAGAGAAGAGAGAATATCGGTTCTGAATCACAAAGATTTCATACTTTCCCCTCAACTTTTCTTTAACGTACTTTACGTTTCCCTTCAGTTCATGAGGACGTCCCTTCAATGCAAGTATGTTGAATGTCGTGCGAGGGAAAAGTTTCGACTCTCCCACTCCATATAAAAACGGAGACGGGTGTCGAGTAAATTCTTCAGTCCCCACGATACCGCAAGCACACGTCAAATCTTTCATAAGACCGCGACGCGTTCTTAAGTGGGGATAAAAATACCCAAATTCAGAGCGGAGGGAGAGAAGGAAAAAAAACAAGGACTTGAAAATCTAGCTCGTGGTGTGCTAAAGGAAAAAAAAAAGAAAATAAAAGCGGGAAGAAAAACAAATGAGAAGGAGATGCGGGACGGCAGACTCGGAAACAAAACATTTTCCCTCCGTCCGATACGCTCCTGCCAGAAAAGAAACCCGGCTTCATATAAATGGCTGACGAAAAATTTTCCCCCGTCTGTATTTCTTTGCGCTTTTTTAATCTCCAGTCCTTCCCCCACCCCCACCGAACTTCCCTTTCTCCTTTCGCCAACCCCTTGACGGCGAGAATATATCTCCCCGGCCACTTGCGATCTCTGCCTCCAATTTCGCTACTTCCAACTCCCGCACAGTCCACTCCACAAAAGCCGCGGAAAAACTCCCAACTCGGATAACAACGCCATTCCCCCAAGCATCTCACTCTTCCCCTTCACCCTCCTCCCCTCTACCAGATCCTCACCCTTTTCTCTCTTTTGGCGGCCTCAGTCCCTCACAGATATCAATACCAACTCTTCCTCCCCCTCTCTTCACCCTCGGCCCGAAAACCTTCAAGCCGCAAATCATTTTTCATTCAGCAATTTTCCATGGTTTTCATCTCCCGGCTCGACTTCCTCGTTCCCGACCGCTCCCTTTCTTTGTGTGCGTGACACCTCCCACCCGTTGAAATCCGCCTCCCATTGCTTCCCCAACCCCATCTCGCAAGTTTCTCTTCTCCCACCTGATAAGTTTTCGAGAGTTTAACAACCTTTAGGGTTGCCTTTTTCTTAATTTTCCTCCATTACGCCTCAGGTCATCCATGATCCGTCGTTGTAGAAAGCTTACCTATTTTTCTATCGTGGCCAATCCTCTAGATTTCCGACGGGTCTCTTCTGACCATATTGAACATACGGTTTGGTGTCTATTAGAAGTGCTAGGCCGATTTGTGGAATATTCTCCTGCGGATAAAAAGGCGTATTTTTGACGCAAGTCGAGTTTGCGAGTCGACTAGTTGTATTCCAAAGCATTGAACTTAACCTTTAACGCCGGAATTATTTTTTTCCTCCGATTTTTTTTCCTCTTTACAGGAGTTGATCATCATTGTATTTAAAACTTATATCCCAAATATTATAGCAATATGTACAGTGGTTTCATGGAAATGGCCTGTGTCCATATGATCACGCTAGGCGGATACCGTAGCAATAGCATCCCCGATCGCGTACATTCAATTCTTCAAATAATCACTAAATTTATCTTGCTCCCCGGATAAAGGCTTTGAAATAATTAAACCAATTCATTTTTCAAGTTATATTTATTGATTCTTTTGAACATAAGGATTTATTGTATAAAAAATTTAAGCAAATATATATGTCAAAAAGACAAACGTATTGTGAACAGTAAAGAAATTCATTTTTTATGAAATTTTGCAAAACATGGTACACTCAGCCCTAAGTCACATTTTAAACATTGGGTACGAATAGTAATTTGGCAATATTCACCTGCACAGCGGCGTTGATTGCATGGTTCAATCAAATGGCCAATACCGTCAAGGCGTATTTCGTCACGTACTCGGACATGGATACAACTATTCCTTGACTTCAAAGGCCGCCCTACACTAAGAGGAGGATTT
Source organism: Platycnemis pennipes (assembly GCA_933228895.1). Classification (NCBI taxonomy): domain Eukaryota; kingdom Metazoa; phylum Arthropoda; class Insecta; order Odonata; family Platycnemididae; genus Platycnemis; species Platycnemis pennipes. The sequence goes on along the minus strand of OW121854.1, from coordinate 105,906,200 downwards.
TAGTAGGTATTTTTTCAGACACATTTGGACGATGCTGCGACGAAACTAATTGTGAGAGCGTTTTTCCTGACTTCCTATGGAGAACCCACGCATTGTTCAATGACACGTCCACTAGCCATGTGAATATGCACCACCACCATTTTTTACCTCCTATCCCTATTCTGTAGTAGGACACATTCTCGTCCATTCTATCCGTTTCCCCCATGGTAACGGTTGTACTTAGAAATCACTGATGGGCGAGGAATGCGAACAGTCCTCTTTTCTGCCTGTAAAAATCGCGGCACAAGAGCTATGAGCTGAATGTTATGACAGGTAGTAACCACGCGGACTGTGAAATTGTCTACCCACTTCACCAAAAGGATGTCGTCCTCCTTACTGAGGCATTTTTCATAAAAACCACTTTGTTTCTTACATATTTCGTTAGATGGCATTATTGGACAGTCTTTTGGAATACGGTTTTCTCTAATAGTTCCTGTGGCTCCATAACCCCTCGGCCTAAGCTCTTTTAGAAGTTCAAACCCGGTAAATAAATTATAAAAATATAATTTATCAGCAAATTTCCTTTTTTTCTTGAGGAATTTCGTCCAGAATTTGCAGAAGAGGAGCAGCGCATTTCCCTACCATATTCCCATATTCGGAATTTGATGCAGGGTTTCTACCTTGATAAACCTCAAAGTTCACTAAATATTCGGCAGTGGTATTTAGAGACCATACTTTGTAGCCAAATTTAATAGGCTTGCCGCGTAGGAACTGTTTACACGGATGTCGTCCAAAATATTCAACCATGCACTCATCAAAATCCAGGTGCTCCTGAGGGCGGAACATAGCTATAAATCGGTTTTTCACCTTATTCATAATTGGCCTTAGCTTCCACATTTTTTCTTCTGCATTAGGCTGGGAATTATTTTCACAGTGTAAAATCCTAGTTATTTGTAAAAATCTATCCCGGTGTACAGCATTCACAACAAATTCATTACGTAAGTCACCAGATGAATCCCAGTATTCACGTTTACTGGGAACATTATTATAACCCAAGAGGATCAATATTCCCAGGAAGACCTTCATTTCTCCAGATGTTATATTCAAACTACGAAAATTCTGCAATGCGGCATAATCTGTTGACTGCGAAATTAGGAAGTCAATTAATTCATCATCAAATATGAACTCGAAAATTTCAGTCGGCGACTTCTCACAGATGTCACAATAATTTGCGTCCGGAAATAATGAATTTTTTACACAAAGATCTTCATCTCTCCAGGTAGTCAATGCTCGTTTCACCTTCTTCCTCTTTGAGTTTACCCGTTTGTCACTCATCTCGAGTCCATCACTTTCACATTCCCCTCGTTGAGTACTCAATAATATTTCAGCACACGCTCGAAGCTGACGACCGGACAGATTATCTATGAAGCCACCACCATCCTCCTCCGCTGAATCTTCATCAGATAACACGTTACTCCCCGGAGGTTCTATGTAGATGCCTAAAATTTCATCCTTGTCATCTTCCAGTGCTGATTGAACTTCTTGAAGAATCATTCCTCTAAAAACAGACGCGTGGAACCAATAATCTGCAAACATTTCAATTATAATGCCGTAGTAAATTCAAGTATACTTACCTATTAGAGTTCATTGTCTCCGATGCACGCCTATCCCACTCCTCAAGTTCAGTATTGAATATAAAGCGGGTGACGGTGATATAGCTTAGCTTTTTAGTAGAAGAAAAGAGCGTCTACTTCCTGAAGGTACCCGCATAATAACGAAATTTCAGTCGAATCGTTGTACAGAGAAAAAAACCGTGAATCACACTTGTTACATCGTAGAATTCCACACTCTGGTTTCATGGCTTTCTAACTGATATTGATACATAATAGTATTGCATGACTTATTTTATTACTAGCTATATTGTAAAATAGCACCTGGATATAATTTGTAGGGACAATTCAGCCGAGAGTATTTACAGTTGTGAAAATGTGCAACAAAATAACTTCACTGCAGACTCGCTATACAGTGATCGGTACACAATTCTTCTCTCGTAACCATAAAGAGAAAAGAATAACATAATAGCTATAATACACCAGCGCCTTATTTTGTCCCGAATGAGAAATACCTTAATACCTTTATCGAAAAAAGCGTTCGTAACGCTGCCTTCCTCGTGGAACCCTATTGACACTGTATCCGCCTAGCGTGATCATACGATCACGGGTAATATTTCTTCTAAATAATATTATTATTTATAAAAATTTTATAACAATATTCATCTGTAGGGTATACTGTAGTATTCTTAGCACATTTACTGAAATGTATCAGAATTTGAAGAAAAATATTCTTGTTCTATGTAGTAAACTGGAGTCATGCATTAACGGGGAGGAGTTAGGTGAAGACCGCAACTTTGAGAAAGCTGCGTATCAAAAACATTCAGTTGAAATGACTTAATATTTCGTCTTTTGGACGATACATATATCAAGATATTGTTACCAAAAACGCATAACGAAAATTTGAGAAATGCGGGAAGGAGGGTTATGTAGAGCAAGAAATGTTTGCTGTGATCATATGAACACGCTAGGCGTTAAAGGGTTAATAGGTTATCACCTTTACGCCTAAAATTTCTAATCTTATTTTTACCTTAGTGTTTTTTGTGAAAAACGTTGGTAACCATAAAACATTATTGTATTCCAATAAAATTCAGTAATAAAAATTTATTTAAAATTAGTATAGAATTTAATTTTTATTTTAGTATTAGTTTTTCATCCGGCTAATGAAAAAAAAATCTTACTGTAATATTACATTTGTGAATTATGGCTCTCGATAATTATTTTATTCTTTATATAGATCTGAATGCTTCCATGGAGTAGATTAAGCACTCTTCTATTGTTCTCTACATAATAATGCATTGGAATCCGGTGGATTCCAACGCATTATTATGCAAGAAGATGCATTATTACTCGAGTATACGAATACGAGTAATTGTATTCGTATTATCTTGTGCTTCTATACCATATCCCTGCCATTGATTTGGTGAATGAAAAAACATCAAAATGTCGATTTTATTAGACGTAAAATAAATAGAATGCGGAGTTTAATTTGATTTAATGAAGCGATAATTCAACTTCTTAAGACATTTTTGACACTTAAGTACGATCATTACATCCAGCCAATTGAAGTTTGAAAGTAAGGTTTTAGATGATGACGGATATTTTGCTGTCAATGCATTGAAGATCCAACAACGAATAACAAAATCGCTTCATAAATATGATATTTCTTATTAAGGAGTCTTAATAACAAAGTATTCAGAGGCGCGCAAAATCGTCACACATGCCCTGCAGATCGATTATCCTGATAAAAGTTTCAAATATTAGGTACATTTTAGTCCGAATTTCGTTTTTGTATTTCCACTAGAATTGCAGTAGCAAGACAGTTATTTAGATTTTCTGTCAACATACTTTTCATCTAAATGTTCCGTGTTTCTTCATTTACAGAATAGAAAACAGGTGAAAAGGAAAATATTCAACAGATTGTAACTTTTCAACGTATAATCAACCCTGAAGTAACGTTGTGTGCAAGGTTTAACTTAATACTCAAGAGGATCAAAGAAACTGATACCTCTGCTCCCATATCCATATTACTATAATAATATACAAATATCTAAAAAAATTAACCTGAGAATAATCTTAAAAACATTTTTAAAATCACGCGCCACACTCCAACATACATATCTGTGGCTTTCATCTTCAGAGCTACAAGGTAATAATACTAAGGGGTCAACCACATTTAAACTTTTATATAAAAGTATCTAATATCATATTAACCTTAAAGCATTTTAAAATTACTTTGAATTTATTTTGTTCATTCGTACGTATATGAAAATAGGAATAATGAATAATGCAACGATCGTTAAAAAACAAATGATGACCCAAATTATCAGCAAACTATGCGCAACATTATTACCACCACGTGAATAAATGCTATTCAATAACGACAATAGCAAACTATGTTTTAATCCACAGAGTTATTTTAACTCTGTGGATTAAAATATAGTTTGTTATTGCTACTATTCATAATTGGCAAAGTTACGCCTGAAAGGATTGAAATGCTATTTCGAAATAAATAAACAATCTTTACCTATGCGCATAAGGCTAAAAATAATGCTTCTAGAGGTACGTTAATCTATACGTCCATGCTAACTGCGTGATTGCATGATCATTTAGGAAATTATATTATAATTATTCTAGCACGCATTTTGGAGAAAATTCCATAATTTTTGTAACCTACATGAACTCATGGGAAACTACGGATGGCACCTATAAATAAAAAGGCTCACTTACACCGATGTACGAATTTCCCGCACCATTGTTCTTAGTATTTTACGAGCTCTAGCTTCGCTAACCATTCTAATTCGTTTGAAATTTCCACGTAAGTGGTGGTGTGGAAATGTTAAGTATGGTTCTAAACGATATCGTTGAAATGATGGATAAGTCGGTTGCGGCAAACTAATCATTCGAGATCCTGTCTCTTAAAGGTCAGTATGAAATTGGAACGTATTCGGCCTTTGCTTGCCTTCCCTCCGTTCCCCTCTGCTTCCTTAAGAAAACTACTGGAACTATTAGGACCTTGGAACACCAACCCAACCATATCCGTACCGCCCACTCCCTTGCCCTGTGGCTCACGTTCCCATGCTCATCGGCCGCAAAAAGAAAACTTTGACCCCTCAAAGTACTCCAACTTGACCTATTCAACTCGCTCTTCTCCTGTTGCTGTTTGTTTCTTTTTCAGAGTGCGTTGGCTGGTCATTTTCCAAGCCCTCGCAGGTTTGCTTCGCTTCCTGCTTACTGGATCGTGCTCTCACCCACGCGGATCCAATTACCGTACTGCAGTCATCTTCCAAGAATATTTTTAAAGGGCAAAACATGTTATGCTTGTGGGTGCTACCCTACATGCGTCGGATCGCATTGAATCAATCTCACTATTCTCGTATTCTGTGATTTAATGCCGCTCAGAATATCTCTCGATTGTTCTATCGGCGGATTTCATGGTATTAACGTAGTTGGGGAAATGTGTTTTAGTTCCTATTACTGCCAAAGTTATACCTCAACGTCTAGACAAACCCAACCCCAATAATAAGTAGGTATTATAACACTAATAATGTATTATATTACTAATACCTGTATTATAACAATAATACAGTATGATATTACCGATGATAGATAGTAGTGTTATAGTTCAGGTCTTTAGATCATTTTTCTCCAACCGCAACTATTAATAATGATGATCCTTATTTTTAAATGTGAAAGGCGTGTTTCCAGATGTTGGCAGGTATTCATCGTATTAAATTTATCTTCTTTTGATGCATGCTACGGATTTTTCTCTCTAGTTCTCTTAGTACATACATTGCTGGTTATGTTGCATCCCTAGAAGCCAGTTTTCTCTCTTATGTTTCCAATGACCTTCGTCACCACTCTTCGACAGCACAAAATTATCTTCAGTGATCCAAATTTGCATAACATCCTGCACACAACCACAGGGCTGTGTCACATGTGGTGAACCATCACCAGGCATGAACTATAAATCAGAGAGAATGATTTTACCCCCACTTTCATGCAGACATGCAAAAAATACTATTCCGGGTTAAAAATGCTTTCTTGTAACTGACAGGCACAATACTATTAACAAAAGAGGAAAATATTTGGCATCCAATAACGAGATACGTTAAATACTGGCTCTTAATTGGCTGGCTCTGGCTATTAATGACTCTTAACTGTTAGTTTACACGAAATAATGTAAAATTTAATGATAAGTCAGTCATTTCTGTAAATAGGCTATATTTTTAACTTATATATCCTAAAGCATTAATGAGTTATTTGCTGTGAGTTAATATGAATTGGACAATTCAAAACTAATTTCTTAAGTACAATGTTGCATCGATAAAATATTTCAATTTCATTCGCATTGAGCGCAAACGTTTGAAATCATCAGGGAGTAGATGTAAATAAAATCAATTTTTTTCATGCAAGGAAGCCTTAAATATATATTTTATAGAACTCTTGGTTTGTGCAATGGATTTCAACTTTAAGTGCTCCTCAATATTTGATTGCATAAAATAATTAAAATGCGTCTAGGCCCGGTAGTTGGAGACAAAGTGTAATTTCTTGAACATTGGATTAAATGAATACGTCTTCTCCTAAAATGAAGTTTTGAGTCTATCCGAAATTTAATGCTAATCAGCGTGCATGTCAGAGGGAAAATCGACAATATTTCACCAAAGTAGTCAGGTAAATGTTTATTTTTCTTTTCTGAAAAGGTCCTCGTTAGTTATAGAAATAACAAAATTTTTTCCCTTCCCCTCGCTTTCAGTCCTTTCTCTCTGCTCATTACTTCCACCCACTTCTACCTCCCTGGTCCATTCTCCGACACTCTGTTCTCCTTTCCCTCTCAACCTCTTCACTTCTCCTATAAAGCTGCATTTTGGCTTCCACTCTCAGAACTTCCTAGTTTGGTGGGCACTCCGACCTTATTTTTCTAGCACTTACAATTATTTTTTTTGGTCTTCTTTGCCTCATGTTAATTTTGCTACCTGGGTCCCACATCCTTTCATAGCATTTCATCCTCGTACCTTGTCCCCGTTTATTCCCTTTTGGACCACGGCAGAGACTCCTAAATCAAAACCCTATCCTAATAATGCAAAATACGGTATCCTCTCCGACAATATTATTCTCCTTCCACTTAATATCATCGCTATTAAATTAGTAATACACATTTTCAATTGCTTACGTAGTTAGATAGAGACACTTATTGTTTCAGACAATGCATTTTTTATATATTTTGGCAAAATGAACTTTAGCTCCCAATACTTACCAACTCCCACCGTTCCATTTATACAAAAAAATCATTCGCCTTACCCTTTTCCAATCAACTTATATTTTATCGGGTGCTTCACCATGCAGAATTTAATCTTGATAAGTAGTCAATTCAATCAGTATTTTACCAATCTCTAAAACGTCTTCAGTCCATTGAGCTTGCATTCTATGAACGCATTGAAAAACTAGTCTACATTAATTTTCATACATCAGAGCTGTAATTTGGATGCACCCAGGATTTTGCAAAAGAAATCGCGGTGAGTATGAACTATTCATAGGGAATAGATGAGTGTATAATGGTATCCATGGTCCACCTAAATATTAATTTCGTAGAGCCTTGATTAAATCAGCCGTAAAACCTTTGCCTGAAATTAAGACATTTTTTGTATGTTAGTCTAAGAAGTCTTGTTTAGTAGTCTACTAATAGTCTTGTGCATGCGAAGAAATAAAATTGTATCGATTTTCCCTATCCTTGAATTTATTTGTTAACCATTTTTCCGCTGAAACAAATCAACATGTAGAGATATTATTTTGTTCCAGGAGTATTAAATATATTTTCAGATCACGAGGATACTATTCGGCACTGAACTATTTGATTCTTTGGAACCATAACTTTTTATCCCCACTCTCATTTATTTACATTCCCACACGCTTCAAATCCCTAGAATGCTTAAAAAAGTATGGATTATGTTAACACTTTCCAAAATGTTCATTGGCAAATTAAACGTAAGGGTGCTCATTTTGTGAATTAAATTCTGTGAAACAATAATGTTTCTCACATTTTAACGACGCATGCAAAAAGAATCGTGAGATTTGCGTTTTTATCCAATTGTAAAATTTGAAAAAAAAGCTTGGAGTGATAAAAGTGAAAATTCTGTAATAACTGGGAAGTCGTACAATCCGCAAAATAAAACAAATAATAACTAAACTAGCCCAGGTAGAAAGGTGCAATCCGCAAAATAAAACAAATAATAATTAAACTAGCCCAGTTAAAAAGAGTATTCTATGGAAAGAAAGATCTACACTCAGCAGGAAATACAGGCGTGGAGGTATGGCAAACCGTAAAAAAAAACATGCATTTGGAGCACGCTTCTTTCTGTTAGTGAGACATTAGGGATGACAGCTGCAGGGAAATCAAAGTTTAAACCATAAGAAATGTTGTGCTATGGAAGGAGAATCAACCGAGGGACAAACGAAGAAGTATTAGAATGAGTAGCAGGAAAGAGGAGTGCTATAAAACCTTAAGAAGATGACGAGGAAACTTGATCATTGAGATGCGATGGCCGGTTGAAGACAATCGCCGACGGAAGAATGAGCGGGAAGAGTAAGCCTCCAATTACATAAAGACTCCAATTACAAAAATAAAACAATCATGTACGACTGAAGGCCTCAGCTGGTAGAAGAATCGAGTGGAGAGCTGCGTCTGACGAATCGTTAAAAATTTTTGACTCATGATTATGTGTAAGAAGTAGGATTTTAATTGGATTTTGTTAGAATGAGACCAAGGAGAAGATATAAAGAGCATTAACTTTTAAACGGGGATTTAATATATGGAAACTGATTTTGCGAGGAAGGAAAATAAGGGCGACCTACATGCTTAAAGAACAACAAGCTCGGGACTGTGGGAGGATCGTTGGAGGGATACCTGATACGTTGATGCACCCGTCTTTTGTTTTGCTCGAGGCTATTCGCGCGAAACCGTGCGCTTCCAAAGGCATCCTCCTGGTTCACTCCCGCCGGCACGTGTCTCCCGCGTATGGAAATCACAAAATCCTCCCGAGCAAGTGCCATTCCCATGAATGCGTACGTTTCCACCCGAGGTGGCTCCGTCGTGGCAAGGGCCCCGCTCCGGCCTCTTGCTCACGCCTCCGCTCCACGCCCTGTCAACTCCATTCCCGCACCCACAATGGCGACACTACGACCGCGCCCGCGTGCTGCACTTGGCCACCTTCCCTCCCACCTCTCTTCCCATCTCGGTGAGCGAAACCCGGGGCCGGGTCAAACGTAAATCCATCTCTCTTGAACATCTTATTTGCTTGTAGTATGTGTTATAATTAGGTTTAAATGTTCTCCAAACTACTGAGGTTAGTTTGCACCAGTTTGCCTTATCGAACACATAAGTGTAAGAGGAACACAACACCCAAACCTGAGGTGGGATTCCAACACGCGACTGTTAAGTTTCCATGCCGGTGCGTTACCGATCTGGGAACCACGACTGGATTTTTTCATCTACATCTACATCTATGCGATACCCTTAAAGCCACCGCGAGGGTGTGTGGCAGGGGGTGAAGATCACCAAAACATGCACTATTGGTATGCAACTAGGGTTCTACATGGAAAGATGCAAATAATATGAGTCACATGCAGCTAGATGGCTAGTATCTACATGGTAATAAAGGGATTGGTTGTTAATACATGCATCATGCGCTAGAGATTCCAAAATTTTGCCTACCTATCCCTATGTTATGCTGCTCATTGTGTTCTCTAATAATACGGGGGAAAATGGCATTTGAAATCTCTCGGTACGACAATCTATCATTCATTCATCTATTATTCATTCGCGCATGCATATAATATATCTGTATACTTTAGTCAGAGGGTATAATGTATGCGTACAATATATCCTCCTACTGACTACCCTGAAAGCCAAATAGAGTGTGTATGTAGAGGTGGTGAATTGTCGCCATACATGCACTTCATATATACACTTAAGTTTACTTATACTGCCTCCCATTATGCACCTCAATTTTTTGCAGAGATGATTAAATTTTTAAACATATCCACAATCTTAATCTCATATCTGGTAGTTTTATAAATCCGTATAAATCTAATATGTGAAATTTTTATTATCTGATTCATTTACACGGGTTCCAAAATATGTGATTGGCCACGTGATGCCGATACGAACCCCCTACTAAGCATACAATGAGTATTCCCAGCCACAACATAAACCAGGTACTATTTTCAACATGTATTAATAAAAAGAAGGCCAACTATAGCTTAAAATGATACGCCCATTATCAAAGTAATACATCACATTCAGGCGAATGTTTACCCGCCAAAGGAAAGAGAGCAGATGGCAAAAAATTTGGGGAAGAATTTTTTTCAGATGCAGAGAGGAAGTTGCAAACGGTTTATTTTCTTAAGCATAAAACTACAGCATTTACGGAGCGTTCAAACTAATATTATTTTTGACACGCAATGAATACTTGGTATGAATCAGCCTGCATTGTTATTATGGGAAAATGAAATTCGAGGCCGTTTTGCAACTCCCTGAAGGTATATTAAAATACCAAATGAGAGTTAGAGTTTTCAAATCGCAAGCCTGCCAGTGCGTGTGAAGCTCAGTGCCTTAATTACGCATATTTACTTTTATGTTGTTTTTTTTAATTTCAGAGAAAAGCTTTCACATATTTGTTTGTATTTACGATAGAAAAACAATGCCTCGATGATGAAGTTGAGTATAGACAAAATAGTTTTTCAATGCAATATTTATAGTAATTTAAATATGGCAGAGTGACTAAAAGAGTAACTCGTACTAAAAGATTTCCAGAACTTCCACTAGTCATGAATTAGTATAGGTAGCCCATATGAGAGCTTGATCAGTTGCATCAGTATCAAATATATGCAGTTAATTCTATTTTTGACAAGATATAGGCGTTTTGTGGGGACCTTGTCGTGGATTATAACTTTATTCCATTATAACTTTTTTCATCTAAGTTTGAAATTTCATGCAATTTTGTGAACATATATTTAATTTTTATTCATTATTACTTGATAAATTTGCCTGTTGTGTCATGATTAAATTACTATAGTACTATTGTATGACGCTTTTTTACTTCGCGGTCCATGAAATTCCTGCATATGCTTGCACCTTATAAAACTAGAATGGAATTAGTCTAGTACCATTCCTCAATCCCTAATGATATTCTAGTCTGTGAACGCGCAACACACACATTTCTCATGCATCCGTCGCAACATTTCACTCTCCTTGGCTGTCACCTTTTCATTTTCGTCTCAAGATGAAGATTATGCTGAAAATTATAATGCAAAGCGCATAAAGTACAAGTGAAAGGAGGAAATGAGAGGCATTTTAGTCCCTGGAAAGTCTCTGTAATATAAACACCAGGGGGCGATGTGTTTTAAACCGCTGATTATAACCTCATTCATTGTTTACACTTGTGTTTTTCTCATCTTTCTCGTCTGTAAAACCACTAGATGAGATTAAACACACGTAAGTGTAAAAAATAAATGAGTTGGTAATTTGCGATTTTGATGCACCAAATTTGCGAACCATTCGTGTTCATTCCACGTGAATCCTTGGTTAACTTTTTGAGATAATCCCGATAGTTTCAAACACAACCCCAATGAAGACGAAATGATTTAGTTTAGGAGCGTGCAGATGGAAATTTTATAGGTACCACGATATTATTTGCCAGTGAAAACATGCGTGAAGTATTTGGTAAATTACTATATATACCTATATCTACTGACTACCCCACAAGGCACTGTGAGGGTGTGTGGCTGTGGATGAGATAATAACAAGCATTCAACTCTGGACTAAGGTTTACTCATACATGCGACGTACCTAAGGAGAGATCTCTAAGGATATCGTTAAGGACCCACATTATCAGTGCTACCCTTCACACAACATGCAAAGAAACTCTTGAGAAGTACTATATATATGCATAATAAATGTGATGCAGGCATGCTTAAAACCTTAAATGAAAAAAATAGCGTCCATGAATTTACATGGGATAGCAGATTACGAATATTACGGAGCTAATTACTGATAAATAAATGTCTTCATTATTCTTTTCATCGAATCAGGATGCGTGGGTGAATGCGCTAAGTGACAATATCCTCCGCTCCTGTCAATTTAGTCGGTTAATTTCGGTAACGGACCGCGGAAGACAGGAAGAGGCGGTGAGTCGGGAGGTCGAAGGGTAAAGTCTGAGGGTATCGTACCCCTAGCATTTGGAGTGTGTGGAGGTTCCGGAGGAGGAGAGTGGTGGGGGTGAGGGAGGGAGTTGGAATTGTGGAGGATCACAGCCGTTTGGTAGGCATGAGACGGTCCCCACGACACCGCGTAACGTCACTTCCGTTCCAGTCATCTCACTCGCAGCGAGGCGTCCTTCCTTCTCCCCCCTCCCAAAGGGCACAGGCAGACCTCCATCCCCCCATCCAGGGCATCATTCTCCCGGAGAACTCCGGTTTCCCCTTCTCTGGGAAGGCTTGCCGCCATCACGCACGTGTAGGGGGTCGTAGACGGGGGTAAGTCTGTCCCCTCTCCCTCGCGAAACTCCCCAGACCCGCGGGAATAATAGGGATGTAAGGGAGAATGAGTGAGGGGCCTCTCCCACTACCCTCTCTCCCTCCTTTAGCCCCACCCCGCCCCTCTTAGCGTGGGGGATGGGCCCCTTCCAGCCGAGGACGTGTCGGGCGAACATGTCCGTGCTCGATTGGAAGCCGCGCTTGACGATGCTGATGAAGGTGGATGCTGTTTGCGTTTTCGGATGGCGTCGAAATTTTGGGACAGGTGGGATTGAAAGAAGGGTTTCGCAGGGAAAATTTGTGGGAGGGTGATGTAAGGGATAATTTCCTGCAGTAGATAACAGAAGTGATTTTCTTGTGCTGCATAATCGACGAAAGACTCGTGCGCGGACTGGGAACGACATCAATATCATTTTTAAATCACCTTATTCTTGGGAATTTTTCCACTTACGGTCAGTCGCATTGACTCATCACCCAGGAACACTCACTCTCCGTTTGGCTTTTGACAGGTTCTGACCTGTTTTACTTAGCTCTCCCCGTTGATGATTGCCTTGACAATCGAAAAAACCGGTTTCGGAGATATCGTTTTCCATAATTAATTTGGCAATTGGATTTTCTAGTCTTCGGAAATTTTCAATTGAGCCAAATTAGAAGCTCTCATTTTTTCATCTAGAAGCTCTCATTATTTCATCTAGAAGCCCTCATTATTCCACCTTATTCGTGTTCAAAGTCAGTTATGGTGATGCATAGGGGCTAGATCTCATATCGTTCTTAATTAAGGTCCACCAAGAATTTCTCTCGTAAGATGGAGTTGTGCTTTGAAGAAGTCACTGTCCACGAAACACTTGAAGCGCTTTTGTAATAAAATCCTAGTTAGAGTGGTATTGTGCGCATCTACCAGGAAAGCCAAATCTCCGGTCCACGAAAACTTTTTCCAATGGCTATTTTATGCACGCCTCCATTGCATTAGCAATAGAATCTATTTCGATTAGGAAAGTGGTGGCATGGACCTTAAAGTAAAGGCGTGAAGAAAATGTAATGCTTTTCGGTGCGTATGGTGTGTGGCACGGAATATGGCTGCAAAACTTGTTGTTTGTGAGATAACGAAAGTAGACTGTCAGGTGGAGGCTTTTCAGTGGATTAGATTTTGAGAGGATTGTTGATGGTAAGCCGGGTGGAGAGCAAATTGAACGAAGAAGTGTTTGCTATCGCGTGTTTCGAGATGAAATTGCCAGGGAAACTTTAGAGGAGGCAGAAGAAGTGGATGTAAGAGGTGCATACCAACTTGAAAGGTTTAATTTAGAGAGAATGATAGCTATGACAGGGCAACGGAGGAAGAGGAAAGGCAGATGATGTGAGAAGTTTAAGTGGTGAATGGTATTGGGCATTGTTCTTTTTCTGTGACAGGAATTGTGATGATGAAATAAAACAGTGAAAAACTGTACAAGAGCCTTTCATCTTTACTGAAATGCTGATGAAGATCATCATTACCTCACACTGAAAGTAGAAAAGAAAGAAAAAAAATTTCTGGAAGAAATTATTTGGAGAACGAGTACGTGGACGGACAAAGTAAATACGGAAGATGGTATTCTAAAATGGAGCATGGATTGAAAATGAAAGAGATAGTAAGAAAGTGAGGGGATGAGAATATGCATACGTTCTAAATTTAATTAAAAGAGCTATATATGTTAGCCGAAGGAGAGAAACCCTTACCAGAAGGAATAAATAATATAAAAATGATAATTCTCTTCCAATATTTTCTCCTTTGGTTACGCTTCATCCATCTTATTAGCTAAGGTGTTTCAAAAGTATATATTTTGCTGGTGTTATTAAATATTATGGATGTTTTACCTCTTTCTTTGCACAAGGCGGAACTCAAAGATGAGCCTTAAATTATACTCACCATATCAATACCAAATAGGGTATAATACATTATAACAGGTATTTATTGAATTCTTAATTCACTGCATTATATTTTTAGATGTTTTATTCTTAACTCTTTCGGTGTGTTGATACATCTTCGACATTCATGCAGTTCAAAAGGATGTTTCAGTGAACTCCATTTTGCTATTGTATAAACGAATAGCCATTCCGCAATTATTTTTCTCAAATCATTCAATAAATTTACTTGGGTATACATTTCAGTTCACATTCATGAAGATTTTTGAGGATTGATTGGGTCAAAAATTCCATTCTATGGGAATTAAGGCATTCGCGGTAGGATGCCAAATAACCTGCATCTTTCAGGTCTCACCTCATGGTCGTTGAGGCGACATAAGTTCCAGCTGCATTCCAACAAGCGCCTCCAGGTGTAAGTGCCACGTTTTGGTCGTTGTTATATAAGCTGTCCGATGAAGGGTCTCCTCTTTGATCGGTTGGCTCAGTGGCATCGAAAGCACTCTGTCAACCAATCGTAACTATCAAGCACTTCGATCAAATGCCGTATCAAGTGCTTCCACCTGAAGACGCCGTTGCGAGAACGATAAGTCGCTGGAATGCAACCGAACCTGTTGCCATCTCAACTACTACCCAATGAAGCCTAGAAGATGCAGTATTGATATTGCATTTTTCGTTTATAATTGACAATATGTATCAGCGTTAACAATTTTCAACACTTGAATAAGATTTAAATTTACTTTTTCTTTTTATGGCCCAGTGTGTATGCATGTGCACGGCAGGCATTAGTATTTAATGATCAAAATTAACTATAAATTTTCAAATTTAGCAGTAGGCGATTTCATTAAAAAGTAGCAGTCGTGCAGATTAACTGACCGTTTAACGGCCAGCAATACTTCCGACAATCTATGTTGTGCCAAAGCTCAAATAACTCCTCCATATAATATTTAGTCATAATTAGACGTAGCAAATTATGGAATTTTAAATTATGAGCATGAATTTCCGTTCATCTGGAAGGTCAAAGAGTAGCACTCGAGGATAAAGTATTTTCTTCTATTCCTTGATCCGTCTCGGTGGCCTGAGAGATATGTTCCACCACTCACAAGATCGCCGCTGTTTCAGTGACGAAGAAGAGATGAGACCCTTAGCTCGCTCCTGTCGAAATGAGTACCCACGCGTCCCTATTCCGAAAATTCTCTCGCCAGAAAAAAGGTGTTGAGGTGAATTGGAATCCCATTTGGTGGGAGGGGCCGCTTGAGCCCGAATGAATTAAGACGCTGCAAATCCTCTTTTGGAGGCCTTCTTGCTGGGGTGACGGGCCCTCCGCCTGGTAGCGCAGGAAGTGAGAAGGGTCAGGGTGAAGGGTGGGGGCATTTTTCCCCAAACGTCTTCCTCCCCACCCTTCCAAATCGAGCGGTGGAGTTCCCGGCATTCCTTCAAAGGGACGGACAACCCCCGGCAGGGAATGCCCTTTATCACTCGCCCAATAGGAACGGCGGACCGTGTTGAAGCTGAGACGACGTGATAGCACGACGTCACGAGCCTTCGGAAATGGAGGTCGGGAGTTTTCCGTCGTGGAGTTCCCAAACTTTCGTCGTTATTCGAGCGTTTCGTTCCGTCATCCCGCCTGACGCCTCTACCACTCCCTTTTGGACTCTGTGGAAAGGCGCGGTGATGAATACTGCCTCTTGATCCGTATATATTGGGGCCGGTATGATAACCTTATTAGCGTAACCAGTCTATTAAATGAATTAAATTGGGAATCATTGTCAGATCGCAGGTTGAAATTTAGACTTAATCTCTTAAATAAATTCCAAGGCCATATTTTCAGTGATGATGTTAAAAATATTTTGCGGACCCCAACTTACTATGGTATACATCTACATAATACCCTGCAAGCCACCACAAGGGTGTGTGGCAGGGGGGAGGATGGAGGGGCAGGGGGGAGGAGGCAGGAGGGGTATACTGGACCATAATCACAATATTAGAGAAATTGATTGCCGAACTGACAGATTCAAAATGTCCTTTTTTCCTCGTACTATTAGGGATATGAATAACGGTAAATATATCCAGTACGAGTGTAGCAATGGAAAAAATTGGGAGCTGCATGTTGGTATAAGGACTTAAAGCTAACCCAACTAACTGCATGTTTTTGCATGTATGCTTTGCTATTTTAATTTTTAATTACAAATTTTATGCATGATATGTAGTGCATGTTTGTTGAGAGTTCAGCCCCTGCCACACACCTTTGTGGTGGCTTGCAGGGTATTATGTAGATGTAGATCTATGCGTCAGAATATGTATTTCTCGCGAACCTTGTCATTTTGATTTTCCCTATTGCGGCTCGAATTATGTTTTTGGCTTCAGTAGCCGCTTTTCTCCTTAAAAAATAATCTTGGTGCAATTTGTGTCATCTTATCCGACTACTGTCACTCCGCTGTTCTGTCTTTTAGTGTCTTTCATGCCCGTATATAATGGCTTAACGCGCTTGAATTGCTATTAATGATTAGCTCATCACTGCTCTCCAGCTATCCTACCCTCAGTATGGTCTAACTATTTATGTAAACAACTTAGATTTTTTTCTCCTTTAACTCTTTATTCTGCTTTTTTTTCACTGCTACAAGTATGCAAAAATACGACAGAAAAGGCTATGCTTCTCTGCTTTCGGTCAAGGCACCGAAATCAGTGAACTGAAATATATCCATGAGATCTGGTTGGTGCTAAGGCTAGAGTAAATACCTCAGGCCAAGAGAATCCGGTTTAAAAATCCGACAAGGGAGCATACTTTTCACTGGTGAACTGGCTTCTATTCGAGTGCCAAGTTAAAATTACATCAAGTTCAATACTCCACCTGTCAAATTGGAAGCTATACTGTGGTCCACTGGGCAACTTCCCTTGAGACCGGACTAATGCCGACGTCAGGTTTCTCTCCACCCTTCCATTCCCATCCTTGAACCTTTCCTCCTAATCTGAAGCACATTTTAGTGTGAGACAGGCTTGGATGAGATGAACTGGTCCCACAGGTACCATAATTGATAGGTATATTGTTTCACCCCTTCATATTGACTACGGCAAATAATTGGAGTGGCTTCCTGTTTCTGCCCTCGATAGCTAAAATAATTTTTTTCGTGGCTATAGTGTCGATAGCTAAAGTGTCGAATTCCTTTCGTTGAATTTGACACTTGATAGGCCTCTCTACTAATACCACACGACCTTATGTTGCTGCTAAGGATCAAATATAATAGTTTCCATCTGACTCCTAACTTTCGAAGGGATCGGGTCGGTGTGTTAGCTAGAGTTTTGGCCTCCCATGCCAATGACTTGAGTTCGGCAGTGCCAGGATTTTGAACGTGTTGCTGTTCCCAACTTGAGCACTCTATGAAGGACGCTTCATACTCAATACCGTGTCCATTGGATGGGACATAAGACAGTGTTCCATTAAAGTGTAAAGAACAGTCTAATGTCGACGCTCGGTTCCTCTTGACCCTTCCTTCACTCCGTAAAGAAATTCCTATCTCACCCAAAAAAAAACACCTATCCCTAATGAGCTAAGTTCTACGCCACTTCTCCCTTAATAACAGCAACATCCAAACTTTCTACCAATCCGGCTCAGGTGATCCTAAGAGAAAAAATTATCTTATCTCCTGCCAATTAAGCTATAGTGGACAAAGGAACGCACATGGCCATCCATGGCCATGAGTTACGCAGACTGACTGGCGCCATTAAAGGGTATCGCGTTTTATTTCTCCGTTACTCCCCAGAGAGACTACTATCTTAATCAAAAATAATTTGTGTGCGATTGCAATAAATATGTATAGTATACGTAGCTGGTTGTTGGATTGGCAAGAATGGTGATAATGCCATACCTACGATTACCACTATCATTCTAGAGAAAATATTTGAAAATGGGAGCGTTTACTCGGAACCTAAATCGCAATTTTGTACACGAAATCGTTAGATAGAAATGAAAAAAGAATTTTAGTGAAAATATTAATCCTCTAACTACAACCATTCACTCATAAATCAAAAATTAAAATAAGCAAAAGGTGACGCCCACCGTAAATGGTGCTGTGATAACATTGACGTCATTTTCCTCCCGACCTTGACTGCTTTCAGGGGGGAGGAAGGGAGTGGGGGGGATTCTCGGAAGGTCTGCTCGCACAAATGCTGTCGCAATCATTCCCATTGGCCGAGTCAGCTGTGTCCCCCCCTCTGCGATAAGGCAAAGTAGCTTCGCGGGCTCAGTTCTGATTGGACGAAGTCGATATACGTCAGAGGTTGCACCACACCCACTTTTTCGAAAGGGTTAAACACATCAGTTTTTCGCCGCTTGTAACTCGGGAAATAATTGTCGGATCAAAAAACGGAAAAGTACGGGTCTTTTTATTTTACAAACTCTATGAGATTTGGCAATAAAAAAAATATGGTAAACGACCCCATTGTGGATGCTTGAGAACTAATTTACTTGCTTAGCATGACATATGATCATCGGGAGGTGCTTCAATGAAATAAATCTTGTTATGGCCCATAAAATCGTTTATGAGAAATATAAGCACATTCAAGTAGTTGATTTGTAAATTTCATTTTTACTCACGTTTTTTCGACAATATTGAATCATGGTATGCCTCCGCAAAATATGTTATCATAACGTTTACCAAGAATGCTCCATCGGTCTCGCTAAATGTAAACAACGATGGTTTGTTTCACACCTAAAAGTGCGAGGCCACCGCAAAAAATCGAAAAATTATATTAAAATTGGCAGTGAGGTGACAAAGACCGTACGTCGAGGGAAATTACGCGAAAATCATGCTTTTATATGCGTTCGTTAATAACAGCGTTGTTGTTGCCAACGTAGGAATCACATTCAGCCGCAGATGGTTTCTGTGCTCCTGTGGATATTCGATGCATTTTAATTAGCAGTGCTTTCGAAAATTGAGCTCGTCACGTACGAGATCGGAGTACCCCTGAAAAAATAATTTTCCTTGCCACTGAAAAATATAAAAAGTTAAATTACAATATGTACCGAATAATATAAAATTGTAATCAAATTAAGGATTTGTTTGCGATGCTTTTGGTAGATTTATTTTGTTAACCACCGAATATACCTTAAATGAATATTTCGTTTTCCAGAAAACTTGATGTTGCCCACATATTTTTTTCACAATATGCCATTTATTTTGCTATGTCCTATATTCATTTTCATATATATCACACGTAGTTTGGACACTAATAAGGTGTGTATTTATGAATATTTTAAGAACGTATTACGAGTTTTCGATGGATCGTTTTCGTTACTAAGACACCTATTACCCTCCCTCTAAACGAAAATAAATTTCAGTTTGCGAATGAAATCTACATAAATGCTGAAATGTGATCCGCAGTAAATCAGGAATTTAAAAAATATGTTTTAGATATCATTTCTGTTATTTTTCTCAAACATTATTTCGGGCATTTTTATTGATAGATTCAAGGTTATGTAGGTAATTAGTAGCCATTTTTATATTTATGCCTACGTATGCATAAAATTGTATCTTCAAGGTTTTTTACGTCATTGAAGAGGTACATAAAATGCATTTTTTACCAGAGATAGAAGATTCCCTCAATATTGAAATTTCCAAAATATTGAAAATATTGGCTTTTCCACTCACCTTAGACGGAAGTAATAGGTTACATTTTAAGGAAAGGGTATCTTGGGGGTATATGATATATTTGGCATAGGTAAGTGAGAGATTGTTAGTGAGTATTAGTAGATGCTTGAGAAATAAATATTAATATGTTTAAAGAACTGCCTAAGCAGACATTAACTAGTCCATTACTATGTTTATACTAACCGTGTAGCTGCATGCGACTCATGAAATCATTAGCCTTTTTCTATATAGTAACACCATACGGTAGTAAGATAGCATTGCACATCTTAGTTGCATATAAATAAGTATATACGGTGATTTTTCACCCGTTGCCACATGCCCTAACTGTGGCTTGTATAATATTACGCAGATGTAGATGTATTTGTTAGTGGAAATGCACCTACTTATTGATATTTTGAATTAAAGGAAAAGCCAGAATGGTGGTAACTAACATAGAATCTACCACTAACTTTTAATTCAATCCTGGTGATGTTCAGCCCCTGCCACTCACCCTAGTAGCGTAATACAGCGTATTATGAAGATTTAGATAAGGATTTGATTAGGTCTGATGCTTCACTTGGTTGAATTACTTTATAATGATGAAGAAAGAAAAAAATCCTGCAGTTGCACATAAATTTACTCAGCTAAGACTGGTTTTGAGTATTATCTTCTTTATTAAATAAAAATAACATTATTTGTGGAGCTGAAATATTTTTATTTGTTTTGGATACCCTGCGTTTACCGTGTTTCCAAATTTTACACCCATAGGAAAGGTTATCATGGTTAATAACTGTACCAATCGTTGGCCAAATATTACTCATTGAGGCCATACTACATGTGCTACACTACAAGACTTAAAACATAACTTTCCAATATTTAATCAAAACCTCTGAAATTAATTCTCTCATCTTTGAAAAAGGTTCTTTCACAAATGATAAAAATAATAAGGAAATTGACCATTTAAATGTATTAAATGTTAGCCGTGGTGAATATGAAATACAAACTTACTCCTTTTATAGGTTGCGTAAGATGAAGGAACAAAAATTTTATTTATTTTTTATTTACACAGTATCACTAGGCAGCAGTAGCGTCAATACAAAAAACAAAGCACCTCCCATCATTCCTGATAGGTGGCACCATCCACTGATGTGGATGAACGCACCATTCTAACATTAAAGCCATATATAATTCGGGTAAATCAGTGCAAGCTTATATTATTTTACCTCACCACGAAAAGTGTATTGTTTATAGTCAGGTTGTTTCATTTAAAATTTTGGGAATTTGCTTGAACGAAGTGCCTCCTCAAACACTATCCATCCTCTTCGGGGCCCACTTAATTAGTCCCAGGAGAAAGAGAAACCTGACGCTGAATTCTGGATGGGAAGCCGGTTAGGGAATCTCCGTGGATAGCACGGAAGCATGTCGAAACGCGAGGACTCCCGGCCGACCAACACGCCAACCGCTCCCCCCACTCTCTCCGTTTCTCTCTGCCTAACATTCGACCTCCACCAACCCTCTTAGCACCTCCATCATTGCCCAGTTAATCTCACCAGAATTCATCCCCCCACCCGCTCGCCTAGCTCGTTACCTCGCTTCCAATACCTCTCGCATCGACGGGACGACCGATCCATTCATCACGGGAGATAAACAAGTCCATAAATCGGGTGCCCGAGGAGAGCGCAGTTACCGCCACGCGGGCCTTGTTTAGGGAAACGCCTCGTTCTGGGTCGCTCCGAATGGGATCTGGTCTCCAAGCAGCGGAGCGCAAACGACCATCACGACTGCCGCGCTGTGCTGGTGCGAGAGACTGTGACCCTGTGTTGTGTTTGAGTTGCACGGAGTAGGTGGGACGGAGCTTGTGAGGACACCCCTGAAAACCTTTTAACCCGAGCAAACATCGTATCCGATGCCTCTGCGCCTTATCCGTACGCTCCCGTCCGGTATAAGCGATCCATTCCTCCCCTACAATAGCCCCACAGAAATCTAATGCACAACGACCATCCGTGCGTACTTAGGCATCCGGCCACGGACTCCAGGCGGCGATTACGGAGACCTTTTCACGCTGATATTGATAAGTGCATTTATCGTTAAATGTCTTGGGTTAATCAGGATTATTATTGCAGGAGCGTGAACTCTGTTGCTAATCGCCTGGGGCCCTGGGCCTTATGTGCAAATCTACTAATTCATAAAAGTAGTTTTAAATCCACCTAAATTAGATGAATTTCCACGAACAGTTTTAATTTTTCTCGAATAAAGAATATGCTGATGATAAAAAGGGAGGCTGACATTTAATCTCTATCTCTGCAATTCAGGAGCGATATGATGCATCATTTTAAGTGACAGTTTACTATCTAATGACATGTTTTAAATACTCAACCAAGAATTTGATGGCTTTCACTGTATTATTTCAAGTGGCAATACTTTATCTTTTAGAGACTGCATTTAAATTAAGACATTTTGGACTAATAATACACCCATATTGTAGGAACGAGCAGAGGATTTGACCTATTTCGTTAAAGTCATGCCCGGTAATAGTGCACCCTGTACATTATACTCTTACGGTACTTGCAGTGAATCATGTGGATGTAGACAAACTGTGTATAATAACTATTACTAAGGGTGTTTTTATGAATTTAATATGAAATAAAACAAAAAATGTGGTGCTCTATATCTCTGTAAGCAAGATAGTTTTGTTCGTTTTGAATACTTCAGATCATATTCAGCACATGGTGAAACCTTGATTAGATAGCGAAATCGTATTGAAAAATATATGCAGCTACATTTACGCAATACCCTGAAAGCCATCGTAAGGGTGTGTGGCAGAGGTTGAAGATCACCAAATATGCACCATTGACATTCAAAAAGGCTATTGCATGGAAACATGTTAGATAAGCTTACACTTACATACACTTGTTTGAAAATTGTTTGCAATGAATTTCGCATTTTCATTAAGTAGTGGTCATGAAAAGAACTTCAGGAAATTGGGCATTGCTTAAGGAATTACACCGGGTGACTGGTAAAAACTCAACTCGACTCAGCCAATTACACTGATTTTCAAATTTAAAAAAATATATCTACTTTATCATTGACGATAATACTTAGGCTTATAAAATTCACAAAATTATTTTTGAGTGCTCAACCATTAATACTTTAGTCATCTGAGTCGGTAGATATTAAATTAATATTTTCTGGAGAGGGATTTATAAATCTCGAATTTAGGCATCTGTAAACAAAAGTTATTCCCTTCTGTTACTTCCAATTTTTTTGGTGGTGCATTGCATTGCTCAATTATTTTCCCTGATGGCACAGAAGTATGTTGAATCGCCAGTAATATCTATCGGGTTTGAAAATCTCCGACCCAAGTATGTTGAATGTTTTGAAAATGATAGAATATATATATACAAGCCACACGATTTTAATCATGTAAATTTATTGATTTCTCTTGAAAAATAGACACCTTTTTGACTAAAAAATTGGCAACTAAAAAAACAACGTGTAGATTAATTTTGTTGCCAATCGGGAATCGTCAACTATCGATTACGAGATGAATTAACCAGGAGTCGATTCCGAGAGTTTGTGAGCTGCGTATGGGCGGTTCCAGATGATACGGATGATTGCGACACTTAGGTGACAATAGCTATCCAAATATCTTGAGCGTCAAAAGCTAAAGGGAAAATTGGATAGCAGTTGATTAATGATGCAATAAAGCGTGTGTAATATAACATATGTATGGTTGTGACATTCAAAAAAGTAAAATCGCCGACCATTGTTTTTCTGCGGCGAAAGGTTGCCCCTTTATGTGGGCCGCAAGGTATTTTCATTCGATCCAGGTAAGCGCTCTAAAGCGCCAAGCTCGCGGAATGAAAAAGGAGTGAAAAGAAATCTCTCCTTCTCTCTTTCTTTCACACGCAAGTCGAGACAGGAGGAGTGGCGAGAGAAGAATAGCGAGTACGCGACGGTCATTCCAAGGGAGGCAAAAGGAGTGGAAAACAAGTGAATAGGGGGATGCGCTCACCCACTCGCACATCGTCGCAATCTTTCATTGCCGTCTCCAGGAAAAATGCGCCTCTTCAGCGAGATCCACCCACTCCTCTCTCCGTCGGTCGCCGAGATAGACCCATGCGCGTGCGAAACTGTCCCCGCTAGCAGTTTTATTTCCGAGTCAGCGGGAATATTTAAGTCGCGGACGTGTTCCTCGGAAAGAACTGTTTCGACGGTATGCGATCCGACTTAAAAGACGCTTGGAGTTCAGTTTACAACTCCGACAGGTTTATTATTAAGGAGGTTTCTACTGCAATTAAGCACCGCAGCGTCTTTTATACCTGTTGCGCTCCGTGATATATTTTTGGGAGAAGACTCCCGTAAAAAAAGTCTTATACAGCTGAATTTATAAAAAATTATTTTATCCTTAGAACTCTTCATTTTACCAAGTTTTTTGTAATATATTGCAGGGTAGGGCTTATGGATTGCTCTATCAAGATCTTTTGCTTTCATTATTAATGACTGTAATTCCTCTAGAGGCGCAATGCAAAGAGTAAACGGCATGGCAATATGTTTTTGTGGCTATGTTCCAGGTGACAGTGTAAGACTATTTATCAAGTTTTATTCCCATAAGTTCAAGTAAAAAGTAAATTTAAAGTACTCGCGTTTTGAAGATCCACGAACGATCCCCAGGGCCGATCTTCGAAAGATCTTGAAACGATTTATTTAAGAGTTACTCGGAAAATCCATATCTCCTGCTAGTTGAAGTTTTTAAATCAAAAATGAGAGCATTGTAGTTAGGAAAAAAGTCATTGGCTTCATTGGCGCATAGTTATCGTAGAAAAGAATGACGCTTACTGAGTCAGTAGCTTGGGATTACGAAATTTAATTGCTTTACAGCACATTTTGCGTGTGGAGCAAATCACTTTGAAGCTTAAAATTTTTTTATCAGTTTCATGTTCACCTTACTTTTGCTTCCGGTTTTAGTTCTCAATAAGTTATACAAGTCATGCAAAAATATATTTATCAAGGATTTACCAAAGTTTGGCAATCATGTCCTACATTGACTTAAAATGATTTTGTCAGCAAATATTGATTTCGAAATCGCTGCATTTTCATTGTAAAATCAGTTGATAATTTCATTTTTTTCTTTCACAGGTATGTCGCCAATTTCATGCATCTTCTGCTGGTCAATACTGGTGCATGGGTGTGTACCCAATTCCCATAGTTGGGAAGAAGCAAATGCAGCATGAATAGAACAAGATGTAGTAGTTTCGACCTGCTGTTGTCGCTGGTTTCTGCAGATTAGTTCTCAACGTAAGCCCCTATATCTTTGATCTATCTTAATCATATTATTTATTATCATATTATCAGTTATAAATTAAAATAATTCGGCCATAAAAATTTTCTTTCTATGGAACATGAAATCTAATCAATTAAGAATGCATGAAATATTTGATTCATTGAGCTACACTTTATGTTGTGACGAAGCTATTTTATGGAACGGTTTATTCGTGTTGAACTGATATTAAATAATTTCACTAGACTAGAGGACAAGGAGGTTGTAAAATCGATCCTGCAATTATCTGAGGCATAATTATTAGAAAATAGTTGTCTTATAAAAATAAATTCGTATTAGGAAAAATTTGTTGCTCAATCGGTTTACTTGGTGTTCCTTCAATTTTGTTACATGTATGGGTACCGATCTTTAATAGGGGAAAAAATATTTCATTTCCTTTTCAACTTTTTAAATGTAATGATCATAATATCTTTTTCTCATGATATTGGCATTCAATGGGTAGACCTTTTATACGATAAATTATTATTTATACACATTTTCCTATTATTTCAAAGCTTTCTAGGAATTCTCAGAGCAGAAAAATTGTCAACACACTCCACATTTTAGATCAAAGTTTCTATCGGCGAAGAAGGTGTATTCATCATAAAAACCACTACACTCCATCATATTCTGGCAGTTATTGAAGACCAACATTTCCTCTCACTGGAATTAGTCATTTTGTAACATTTCGTTGACACAGCAAGCTTTAACGAAATCAGCGACGAGAACAATGAGATTTTAAACTTATGATTATATTTCTATTAATTCAATACGTCAGTGTCAGTCTCTTTGCTCTACTGGCAGATAAACAAATTAAATGGCTCCCCATTTCAGTCATTATTAAAATTTCCTCAAATAGCACATTAATCATATTACAGAAATTTTCATTCGGAGATTAATGGAACGTCACCGGCCATCAGCCGTAGACCCTGCATTCTGGCTCTCAGCGAAGACATTTTCTTCTTGGAGAAAAGGAGCTTTCTTGATTCAATTAGCGGCTGCGATGGAGAGTTCGAGATGAGAACTGAAGAAAAGAAAAGATTCAAAATAAGCACAGGAAATACTGCTTTGACATGTATCACTTCTTTCAATCTCACAGTGACAGGTGCTATTGATGATTAAGTACATTCTTCTATATTGTCACTTTTGTTGATTTTTTTCCTTATAACAGAACCCTTTGGCATTGAAGGGCTAGCATCCGAATACTAAATCAGTTAAATTTCTTCTTATCGATAATCAGCAAAGAAACTAAAATTACTGAATAAAATAGCTATTTTAGAGAATATTCCATTCAAAATTTTAATCAAAGCTATCATTTAAAATGATTTGAGAGAATTTCGAAAAGAAATTGAAGAATTGGTTGATTTGTCTTTATAATCTCGAATGAAAAGGACATAAGTATTTTTCCTTAATAAATTCCTTGTTTATTGCTCTTGAATATCAAAATATCTTACCTGACTTATTGTAAATTTTATTAACACATTGGCGATGAATATTTGGAATTTTACTCTTTGTGGCATGCCCACGCACTTGGAATTGAAACACTAATAACTGTGTCTTTGCAAATGCTTTCATGATCGCATACTCTACTTCCCGTAAATTTTTACTTCTCCTAATTTAAAACTTGAAACTCACTAGATAGTTATCCATTTCCGTTTAAAGTTGTTAACTTCCTCAAATATAACTGTTTTTCTATGCTTCTGCGACGGTCAATTTCAAGCTGATGGCCGTTATGCCAACTGTTGAGCGTGCATAGGAACAAAAGAACATCAATGCTTAACATATCTGAATGTAATTTGCGACCAAGAAGATAGGAGAGTGAATGTAATAAATCGGATTGGTATCTGATAAACAAATATTATACGGTAAAATATTAGTGTATCTCAAACATAAAAAGGATTCCAGTATATAAACAACTGTATTTACTTTAATATTCTATATGGGCCAAAAAGACATTAACAGTACGAAATTGGGAGCAGCAATCGCGAAAGAGGACGCGGAAAGTCATTGGCGAGAGCTGGAGGAGAAAGGACGTAATTTGGAAAACGGCTTGACGCAAGCCGAAAGATGATCACCGCAGAAAGATGAAATCGTCAGCGCAGCGACGACTGCATGCAGCAATAAATGAGCATAAACAATAACCTAATCTAGAACGTAAACAGGGAGAAAAGGGATTAGAAAGAGGAACATCGAAGGAAATAAACTTTTTCTTATTCCAAAATAGAGTTAATAAACGGTTCATATTAATGACAAAGGATGCAATATTGAATGGTTAATGAAGTTAATGGTCAGTTTAGTTCATTTTTAAATTTGAAGTGATTACTTGATCTCAATTGTTTTGCGTCTGTTACTGGCGGAAAACTATTTTGCATACATTGTTAAATATTCTAGAAAGTTTATTGCATAATTTATCAGCACGCATAATTTTTCCTCTACAATTTGCTGAATATTTTTTGGGTCCTGATCTATATCCGTTATGTTTCCTGTTGCCTGCCGTCGTCGTATGCTAGTTTGACAAAAAAATAATTTATGCTCACAGTGAAAGACCGACCACTGGAGACGGTGAACAAAATTGAGATGTTTGCCGTGGGGAAAATTAAATTTGCCCGTGATATATTTTCCGCCGTAATTTCCGGGAGAAAAGAAGGAAACGTTTCAAATGCAAATTCCAGAAAAAAAATACTGAATATACTCTTCCTCCTCGGAAAGGCTGATAATAAATGTTTTGAGACTCTTCCGTATTCATTCTTGCGAATTACTTTTCCAGTCCCGGGGGCTGCAAGAGAAATAGCTGACGTCACTTGCTTTCACGGTGAGGGAAATGTTTGGGAAAGTGGGAGAGAGGGAGTACCTCCATCACCCGCGAGCGACGCGACCCTTGGCTACACGGGATCATGTTTGATTTATTCAGTTCCGAATGGTCGCGACGTTTCGCGAGCGTTGATCAATTGGCCTCCTTTCCTCTCCGCACTGGATGGAGTGGTCCAGGGGGCCAGACGGGAAAACTGTTACCCCAAACGATTCCCTCTCATTTTTATCTCAAAGCTCAGCGCATTCGATTTCCGAATGAGCAGTAATGAATGGCAGGGACTTGATGGAATCTCTGATACCCCAAAGGTTTATCCGTTGTCGGGTGCTTAATTTTCCAAAATCACCTAAATGATTCCTAACTCTTTGAAAGAAAATTTAAATGTATGGGAAGTTTTCGATTGCAAGATTTATTAGTTTTGGCCTCCTAACATGCATAAGAAACGAATATTTGACATGACCTGAACAAAATATAGCTAGGTTTAAAACAAAAATACCTATTCTTTTTGATGCACTGAGAATATCATATCGGGTCAACTGAAAATAGTATAGCTGCTGTTCAAAGTGAGAATTTGCCGATAATGATACAATTAATCAATATTTTGGAATTCATATTCGTAAATTATGTGAGTATTCAATTCCATTCCATTGTTTTCCATCATATCGGTCTAATTTCCTTTCACTACATGAATCACGTTTGGTGGATTTTGAATTTATTTACAGCGTTTTGGTTAAGAATGAGTTATTATATATGATCCACTATCTATTAAAATCTCAGACTGCGTAGTTACATATTTGAAAAATGCTATCCGTATCTTTTTATGCATATTAAAAGAGTATGTTAGCATTTTTTGCCCTTTCCTCACATAATCCTAGTATATTTCACACCTTACTTCACTTTCCACCTCTCATAAAATTTTCTAAATACACTGGTATTTATGCTAAAAAATACTAGATAACTTTTAACGTTAATTATGATTATTAAGCACAATAGCGCATTAAATCTGGATTTATGTTTTTGTCTCCAAATGATTTTCTCTTTGTATAGTGTAGTCACTCTCGATGTCACGTCTCATTCTATTTTTTTCCCGGGTATGGCGACTTGAACTGTTGATTGAATCTGTAGATAAGTACGGGAATTTTAAATTAAATATCCTACTGACTGCTACTTTTCCGCCAGTAAATGGAAATGTACCCCTTGTTAATTAGTTTTAGAAAATAGCCATGATATCATGACCGTGTTATGAAGACATTCCCTAGCTTTTTCGAAATCGGAGAATGTTACGGGGAAAAATGGCTGACGGTGGTGCTGTGAATGGGGAGAGAAAGGTTGAAGGAGAGTTAAGGGAAAGTATCATATTGCCTCCCCGCTCGATGACCCCTCTTCCAAACAGCCATCCATCTCCAATGGACAAGGAGGCGTTCCCAAGGAGACGGGACGGGAGAATCGTGGGAGTTGGAGAAGCGGGTGAGATAGCTCAGAGGGGCGTGGATCCTCGGGAGGAGTGCGTTCGAGGAAATCAAGTATTGGGCAATGTTGGGCTGCGCCGTGCGTCACTATTCCAACAGCATTTCAATGTTTGGTTCAAATAGATCCAAAAATTGAAGGAAGCACCAGGGATTTGTGAAGAAAGGACGTTTGGTGGGTGAAATATTGTTTGAAATGCACACATTTATTCAGAGGGCTTCTCTTTTTATCACAAAAGAAGCGGACCTTCATTGGCGACCCCAAATTATTTATCATATTGATATTCTGGCTACGCCTTACTATTTCTTCCTCACTTTATCTCTTCTACTTCAAGGCATAACAATGGCCAAGCACCCAAACTATCTTTCCGTTGAAAATTGCTAGAGATAAACTTTTTGGCCATGATCTATTGGCTAGATCATGGCCAAATACATGGCTAGAGACTATTATCAACCTTGAAAACTACTCCAGAGACGCAATGCTGTCATAATGAATCACTCTATCAATTGGGAAAATTGCCGAAGAAGATTTTTCTTTTTAACTCGTTTAAAAATATTAACAACACAAGAGCATGCGAAATAAGAATCATCATCGGTCAAATATCCTTGGATTGGTTTGACGCAGCCCTCCACTCTATTCTTCTATCTTCCGATCTCTTCATATTAACCTAATTCCGCTCTTTCACTTCACAAACGGTTTCATGCATCTCATTCGAGGCCTGCCTTTTCAATTCTTCCCGTTCACTTTTCCCTGGACGTTTGTCTTCATCAGGCCATCGTGTCTAAAAATATGGCCCGTCTTCTTTGTAGGGTTTACAGCATATTTCTTTTTTCTCCCACTCTCCTTAAGACATCCTCGTTACTTACTTGGTCGATCCATTCAATCTTCATATTCTTCTTTAGCGCCTCATTTTGAATGCTTCCACCTTTTCTTCTCCACTCTTGTCATCGTCAATTCCTCACTGCCGCAAAGAAACATGCTGCAGATGTACGTTACAATGAATTGTTTCACTACTTTTAAGTTTGTATTTCCCGCTGCAAGTAGATTCTTCTTTTGAATAGAATCCTTTTTTTCTGTGCTATTTTACGTACATTTTCCTGATTCTGACTGTTTCCAGTAATGTTTCCAAGTGGATTATCATAATCCTGCTTTTTTATCATTGAGAGAAGAGCTTAATCAGAGTTGCTATTAGTTTTTTCTAATTTTTAAATCATAGGAAAAGAAGTAAATTACATTTAATGCTTTTAACACGTCACGTGAACAAATCACGGTTTCTTATTTAAGTTGTTCGTCACAACTTTATAACATTTTGTGTGAATTTCATGTCTGAATCTCTCATTAAAACCTTGAACTCAGAGTTTTATTCGTTGCAGTCACATAATGGGACCAGTTGACCATGGGTACTTCTTTTCTGTGGGTACACAAGCCCTGTTCGGCTGTGTACGCCTTAACTCCAATGAAGTGCATTGTTAGCATTTCATTGCTTATGGTGTCAGGTCGATATTGGAAATTGAACACTGGATGCATAGTCTCTCGTCCGTTAACAGTTCTGTGTGCCTTTGATGTCAACTGGGGATAACAGAGGCTGGAGGGATGTGTAGTGAGCATCGATGTGAGTGAAAGTGAATTAAATTTGTTTTTATTTCCTTGGTGATCACTTTTAACGTTCATTATTATAAATATTAAAATTACTACATTTTGCTCACGAAAACTTTTCCATTGAAAACTATTACCGTCTTAAGATCGGCCTTTCTTCGGTACTTCTTTCCTTTGACCTTGAAAAATAAAATTGTTCTCATAAATCAATTACAATGATTCATCCTCTTTTACGCTTTTACTGTCCTTGATTATATCGTAACATTCTCACTTCACAATCATTTACCTTTCTTTGGTATTTCCCTCCCAAGCTACTTTTAGCTCTTAGGCTTTTGTGTTACTCAGATACATATCTTCTTGTTGCCATATCTCAGTCTGATAAAAAATTTTGAATGACATTGGTGACATAGATCAAACGAGAAAATTATTTATACCCCATAATATTTAGTTACCCAAGATCAATGATGCTTGTCTTCCGGTGGTCCTGCTACGTTTGTTCATTTTCATAGATAATAGATAACTAATTGAGGTACCGGTTGAGTCATTAACTCTTGCAGGAGTTTTTTAAGGCAATTGCTACCCGTATCTTAAACCCCTTGTCACATTAAACCCCCCTCCCTGCAGGAAACTGATCGAAAAACGTCATCAACTCCGAAGAAAGCTACCACAGTGGTATGTGACAAGGAGGGCGGACTCGATACCAATATATGTTTTAAACAATCTAATTTGTAAAATTCTAAATCTATCTAATTATAAAAATTTTATCGCCAATGATAAGGCTAGGCCAACGACATTCAACTGAAAAATCGGTGACTGCACATTCAACACATACGACATTCATAGTATAAAGGAGGCACTGCGCTAATATTGTTGAAATTTGATGGGAGAAATGATCCACTTTGTACTTATTGCACGAATTTATTTTAACCCAACCGGTTTCGACGTTAACACTTCATCATCAGGGGTACAATCTCCATTAGGGGTACAACATCAGGGGAGATTGTACCCCTGATGATGACGTGCTAACTTCGAAACCGGTTGGGTTAAAATAAATTCGTGGAATAAATACAAAGTGAATCATTTCTCCCATCATGCCGTAACTCCAGGAAGTAGAGCCTGCAACAGTTGAAGTGGTAGAAATTTATTTACAATCCAAAAATGAAAGGGTATATATGAATATGTATACATAAACCGGCACACTAATTATTAAATAATAAAAAAATATTTGCATACACAAACTTTTTCTCATCCTTGATTTATTTTTTTTCTTGCTCAATTCTTTCTGCAAGGCAGCCATGTATTCCAAAATAAATAGGGGTGATTGTGGCAATTATGCCACTTCTACGCAAACTGTCAATACCATTAAGCAGGCATTATAGACCTGGATCTTAGACATCACGAAAACGTACAAAAGAACCTGAAATGCGCGCTCCCTAATTATCTCACCCATCTAAGCCACTCTGTATCCAAGGCGATACGAACGTGAGAGGAAAATGTGATTCCGAAAGTGGTGGAGAAATGCGATAGGGGAGGCCTGCGATCAGAAAGGGGTGAGTCTCGGCCTCCCTCATCCCCCAAGGCCTCTCCCAATGTGATGAAGTGGTCGTGTGGGACGCGATAGCGAAAGAGGGAAAACATATATTGAATAGCTTCGAGTAGGAATCCCCTGTGCCATTACTCACCCGTCTCCGTTCATCGATTGTCACTTCTGACGGTTCTCGCCTGCCTCCTCCCATTCTCGTCTCTCTCTCTTCCACTTCTCCACCCTTTATTCAATCTCCCGCCAGCTCCCCATCCGTCCGAACCTTCATCTCTTCCCCTTCCCTTATATGCCACCGACGTCGGCGAACCAATACTCGCCGGAAGGCAGATGGAGGACGGGTGGAGCCACCTCATGGCGTGGGGGGAAGGAGTCACGTCTGGTGCCTTCCCGAAGTTTAATCCCGATCGGGAGGGAAGTACGGGACCCAAGTCACATCCGGCGGGAGGTATGTCGGTCAGACTCTCGATCGAAGCGTGTAATTTCCATGCCAGACTCGAGAAAAAAGAGGTGAGAAATTTGCCCTCCATTACATTTTTTTTCATCTTTTCCGTCCCAACTCTTTTGCGGGCGGAAAGTGTTCAGTTTCGTCGGACGGCATTAAAAACCCATTTTCGCGATGCATCTCTATGTCTTTCTCTCCCTTTTTTTCTCGTTCCCGGGGATTTGGTGCCGCTGAATAGACTCCTGTGGTTTTTTCATCTCTCTCTCTCTCTCCGCGTGGCGGAGCAGAAAATGTTTTATGCAGGCGGTATCCCCTCTAATACGAGAAGAATGGTACTTGAATTTTATGAGGAGGCGAATGCAGGTCAAGTGTGGAGGAACGTGCGAGGGAGGAAAACTGACGGGAGTCGGAGTAAACCGGAGATGCGCCCGAACGAATTTTGCCCCGCGATCCTCGCGCGTGTTTCCTCCTCCCAAAAAATAATGGAAATACTCTCGTTGAATCCAGCTTCAAAATCCTCGCTTTGCTTTTTGGAATCTAAGAAAGCGTTCCAAAGTCGTGGAATTTTATCGTCAGCGTGCTGGATTTTAGTAGTGAGGTTTTAGAAAACTTTTTTGCTGGTGCAAATTAATCCCGTTTCGCTAAGGGATTATTGTAATGATCTTCTTAGTTTGCATTCAGTACTTACTGCTGCAGCTAATAGGTTGAAGGCATATGGTGTATCTTTCACTTTTGGTTGTGTATTAAGCAAGCATTTGGGGATATAAACGTTGGTAATTATTGATTGTTAAGTGAAATATGCCGTCGTGATTGTCACGCTAATATAAAATGAGAGAACACTTCCTAAGGAATTTTTAATGGATAAATGGCAAATGAATAAAATTAGTTCAATATATTTTGACGGTGTCCAAAGGAGCTGTTAGAGCATGACTATTGAGAATTGTCTATTTTCTCATTGCTTAGTAGAGTAAATAAAGTAGAATTAGTTTCCATCAAGTTCCAGCAACTTATATAGTAGCGTAGGATTCGATCTAACTTCATGCTGTTTATCGTAAGGTAAAATCAATTAAACATAGCCAATGGGTATCCAAGCAGGTTGACTTATCAATCTAAATTCCAAGTAAAATTTTCAATTTATATAGAGCTACTCATATTGAGTGGAAAAATCATCTTCAACACACATTCTCCTGAATTCAGGATGAATCAATTTAATATCATCAAATGTTGGCGTGAAGTTCATTAGAACTTCACGACGCCGCATAACTCAACCTGCCATGGAAATATTTCACGCCAATCACTTCCACTTGCATAACTTTAATCCATCTGGTTGCAGGCCTGACATTGGGAGTGCATGTAGCGCACGAGAGATAGCGTCACCAATACACGGATCCAGGAACGTCCCGTTGATTTTCCTCGCGCCACGGGCGTGCACTCCGATAGCATTCCTTTTTAAAAACAGAAACATCGCACGCGTCGCTTTCACCGGAATCCATCGCTGTACGACATGTTATTTTGAGCGATTCTCCCCCTTCGACTCGATCCGTGGTAGACTTTTCTCGCTGGCTCGGTGATATCGCCAAACGGGAACGTTGCGCGGACCCGAGTTTCTTTCACATTTCAGATTGCAGGATTCCCAAAGTCGCGATGCACTACGGGCGAGGGAGATCTCAGACTACTCATAATCCGATCTTTTGAACAAACATATTTGGACCGGTTGCCTCTCTCTCTCTCCCCTTTCGTCTGGTGGTTGAGCGTGACACAAGTAGACCCGGGATCCTGGCTTGCGCTCGCGCACTCAGAATGCACAACGAGGCGGGACAGGGAATGGTGGATGGCAACGTCAATCTGTGAGGAATATAAAACAATGAAAAAAGTGAAATAGGCTTAGGAGGGAAAGAACAAGGCGGAACAGGCATCTCCAGCGAAAATAAATATCTCTCCACAATCCGTTCGTGGCGTTATCATTATATGCGTGTTTTTTGGAGACGTGTGGGCTTTTGTTGCTCGGTACGGTCAGGATCCTCCCTTAAACCAAAATGCGGCGGGGTCCATATTTCCACCCTCCCCTCGTAAAAAAATGTGTATGACAGAATACGAACGTGGATACACGCTAGCTGGCTAAAAAGGCGGACGCTGCTCCCCCTTCTCACGGCCTTCATGCCACCCAACGGACGCACACGCATATCCGGGGCCTCATGCATATTCCAAAGCACCCAGTCACCAGATCGAGGTCTTCTGCCAACCTCCTGTTTCTCTCCATCCCGCCCAAACCCTCTTTCTCTCTCCATCCGTCACTGGAAAGAAAAACATGCGCGCGCCCACACACACACGAGTGACGAACGGCAGAGGATGGTCAGAAAAAAATAATAATAATGCATGGGAGAGGGAGAAAAAAGTGAGAGTGGAGATATTCCGCTGCCCCTGCATACTTATGCGTGGGTGGGTGGATTATGGAGGAAGGGAGTAAGGCCGGAGAGAGGTGGGTCAAAGAAAATGTGGGATGCGTGATATGTGAATGGGGAAGAACGGGTGGGGTGGGGCTTGATGGAAAAAAATGAACGTGGGGACTCAGATAAGGGGGTATTCATTCGATGAGTAAATTTTTACGGTTTTATTTTCGTGCCTTTAAATAAATTGCAAAATATTCCGGACAGCGGAGAGAGCAACGTGGAATAATCCTTGGCCCTGCCTGAGTACATCTATTCGTGGCATACATTATTGAGTGCAAGACGATTTTCCTATGTGATTTTCATATAATTTTATACATAGTGCAGCATTTTGTCTCAAGTTTATTGTCGTAGTCACAATTATTTGAGATCGACACGCTGAGCTACCACTTTATAAGGAAAATTGCCAACGCATTTTAAAGGCAAAAAGCATGCTTAGTTTTTTATAACTTTTTGTCAAATTTAATTTGGGAAACAAACGCACTATGTATTGTATACCATTTGCGAGATTAGAGGAATTTCAAATTAGCACGGCGCTCAGTGTGCCACTGCAGGTGATGCAATTTCTAACAGGAGTGTTAATATTTCATCCAAGGAAAGGAATAGTATATTCATATAAGTGAAGGCTTATACGAACAGTGATTGGAATGTGTATTGATTACTATGCACTAGATAAAAGTATGTGTTACAACTGATGCACTAATATAGAGATAGTTCTAGTAGTCATAAATTCAAACAGGCTTGATAGCATTAATCAAATAGGAGTTTCTCATATCATGTCACTCAAACTTACATGTTTTTGCGTCATCCAGTTTTCATGCAGCACATCTCGACTAGCAAATACAACTGTATTGCATTTATATTGCCAATTTCAATAAATAAATTCAAGACTATATTTCTAAAAGGGAACCTCAATCCCGTTTTATTACGGTAAAATGTTCAGCGCCACATTTTATCTGGTTAAAAATATGCCAGTGAACAGATTTATCATTCGGTCTTTTCATGTTGAAACTATTCAAATGTAACATCTTATTTATTCACTACTAAACATTGAATTCTGTGCATAATGGCTCTAACAGCTACTCTACATTCAATCATTCTGAACGGGATTGACTTGAGGTAAAATTTGTTGACGCTCATGAATATTTCCGGACACTTGCAATTTCTAATGCTGCCGGGGTACAAGCAGCGGGATTAATTGTATCCATGTGGAGAGAAAGAAATAAGCACATCGCTGAAATTAATCAGTAGAGTGAAAAAATGACAAAAGCGCTGAATATTTCAAAGGATTGGGATGGGGGAGAAAGATAAGGGTAGCGGGATGACCCCTTCCAGTCAGGGCACCATTCTTGAAAGTACGGAATGGGGGGAACAGACAGATGGACTCTTCATCGAGTTGACTTTCTGGAATGATGATGATTCCAACGTCATGAAAAAAAGGGGCAAGGTTTAGTCTGAGGCCTGGATCCAGCCAATTCTCCGCCATATTCCTGGCGCGGAGTAGATAAGGTAATGCGGAAGGAAATCTGCTTATAAATCTCTCTCTTCTTTTCCAGCTCGTCCTTCACCCTACTCCGTTCTCTACTCCGTAAGCTTGTCAGCGTCCCTCCCTATTTCCTTTTGTGCGCCTATGCCTTTGCTCTCGAGAACGAATTGAGAAAAGGAATATGGAAATAAGACTCAGACTACGCGGGAACAATTTATATTCTCTCCTACATAAAGACATTAAAAAAAAGTGACGGAACAGAAAATCACAGATGAGTTTCCGATATATTTGGAGAGTTATATACGCATGCGTACCCTTCTATTTCACTCAGTATATTCTTCTTTGTGTATCAAAATATTTGGTTTAACAACAAATGCAGTGATTTCCATTTTCCATGAACACTTATCTTGGCATGTTTTGCATTGAAGTAATTACTTCCCTAACTTTCCCTAACTTTCCCTAAACAATCGTATTCCCTAACGCTTACTGATTTTGACCTTGTTTCATGAAGTAATTAAGAAACATACCTCATGTGAAATGAGATGTTTTCAAATGAAATAAAAATCGGAAACGTACGTAATTTTGGTTGTAATCAATAGTGTTTGGAATTTGGTGGCACTCCACTTAGATTTATGGCGATAGAGAAGAAAATTATTTGCTTAAAAATCTTTACACCAATCAGGAAATATTTGGTGTAGTAGTGACTATATATGTCATACTTTCAAAGAGTAACATTATATTTCGGTTTTTAGGCACTTCAACTGCATTAGTTATATCTCACTCTCTGATCTCACTTCACACGATATTTACATGACGAACACAATCCACTCCCTAGGAGGGATTCAAACCTGCACACTTTGAGTTACGAGGACGGAATTTTGCAATCCATTATACCATGACCGGTATTTACTTTCAGAGGGTCTTGTATCATGTATTATCCCTCAAGTTTTATTGCTTTTATGAAGATGAGTGCTTTGCATTGCATCGGTTACATCATGGAGATGGATCATTCGAATCACATTTGAGGTGTTGCGTTCCGTACCTTTAAAAATTCATAAATTCCATTAACAGTAGAGGAACATTCATAGTATAATTAATATGTGAATTAAACTTACGAAACTTTGTGGTTACACGCAGTGCGTTAACGTACTTCATTTCCTAGTCGTACCATTAATAATCGATATTTTTGAAAGGAGTGTTAGAAAATAGAAATACAATATGTATTAGAGTATACACATTACCTTAATTGTGATTAAAAATAGTTTGTGGAAGATTATGTTAGTCAGGAACTATGATATATAAGACTTGTTAAAAACAGTCATTAACAGGGAGAATATAGTAGTTAGCAGCGATGAAGATCTTGTGTTTTTTCTTCAAATGGATAGCAAAGTACCCAAAGAAACTTTTCTGGCCTTCAAAATTGGGATTGAATGTACGTAATTCCAGGATTTTTCTTTCAAATGGATAGCAAAGTACCCAAAGAAACTTTTCTGGCCTTCAAAATTGGGATTGAATGTATGTAATTCCAGGATTTTTCTTTGTAAAAAAAACATTCAGTTTGTTACAATGTATACAAATATAATTCTCATTGAATCTTTTCCCTACGAGCTCCAACATGCTATGAGTTAGTCAACAATATTTATCGGAAAAGAAATTCTGTTGCTTAACCCAGATATATTTTAATGTTCAATGATCCATTTAAAAATGACGTAGGAGGGGCCAACCTGTCTTATATATGCGTCAAAATATTTCTGCCACAAATATATTACTTATTTAATGTTAAATGTAAATAGTGGATTTT
Organism: Platycnemis pennipes; assembly: GCA_933228895.1. Taxonomy (NCBI): domain Eukaryota; kingdom Metazoa; phylum Arthropoda; class Insecta; order Odonata; family Platycnemididae; genus Platycnemis; species Platycnemis pennipes. The sequence continues at coordinate 105,867,644 of OW121854.1, read as the reverse complement.
CTATTAATATTCTGAGCATTAATTTATATAAAAGCTCCATTTTAGCTAAAAATGCATGGAAACAAAACGCTAGAGGTTTTTGGAGCATTTTATGAGTCTTGAGAACAAAGTAATGCAATTCTATGATTGGCATGAGATCGGTTTTACTGAAAAATTCATGGCGTGTATGAGATATCATAAATCGTGTCAAACCATTTATTGCGTTCTTATAGCTAGTATTTTTCATTTTTCTATAGTGAGGCACATTCAGGGGAGTCGGAACTATTTTCGCCGGGAGGGGCCAACCTTGAAAAGGGTCCGGCTCTTAAGAAAAGGGCCGGCTCCTGTGAAAAGGGCCCGCGTCAGCAGAGAAATGGCAAGGTGGAAACAAGTGAAATTTAATTTTTATTAATGAAGACTCATTTCTCAAGGGCCCGGGGAAAATTCTGGGAGGGGCCGAACCCCCCCCCCCTGCCCCCCACTTCCGACGCCGCTGGGCACATTTCAAATTGTTTAAGGGTAAGTATTAAATTGCCCGTAAAGATGATTATGAAGTAAACCTTTCAGTGCCACTAGAGATATTTTAGAATGGACAAGTTTTCACGTGGCCCGTCATATGTCATCTCCACTCAGCGTTCGGTCAAATGTGGAGGGATCCCTAATCTTCAAATGCGCCACGGCGCTACCTTCCATTGCCAACGATCGTTGGATCGCCCTTCCAGCTTGCGCTGCCCCTAATGCCACTCTCCCCACGGAAATTCGAGGGCCGGAGTTATTAGTCGTGATTCCAGTATAGCAAACAAGTGGGAGAGCCACCGAGCGGAGGGAATGAGGTGCAGTTTACGGGCGTTGGGGCGTCGCGAAGCATTCATACGGTCGGGGATGGCCCGGAGTGCCCGGGCGGGCGGCGGCCTGCCTTGATTAATACGTTCCGCCGTGTACCAAAGGGCTGTAGGGTGGGCACGAGATGTACGAGGCTTGGATTGGATATGGGGTGGAGAGGGGAGAGGAGGAGTTGGTGGCGAAGACGGTCAGGGGGGAGAGTATTGCGGCCGCTTTGGCCGGCGGATTAAACTTCCACCAGGCCCACACAAGGTTCCCTTCATCTCTTCCCCGAGGTCGGGAGATGATATTTTTCGATGCGGAATAATTTGGTTTACCCGGGACTGGTCAATGGTGGTTACGTTTGGGATCCCGGAGTGGTCCAGTCAACCTTTCTAGTCCTCTGACCCATTTGCCGGAGTCAATACCCCTCCGAAAACAATCCCAAGAGTAAATAGTTCCTTTCTGAATCATATTTCCCGTAAAATATGGAGATGCGGAGTGTCAGAGGAGTTTTACTACCGTTATTATGCGTCACGAATGGCCAATGATGATTGGTAAATCGCGATGCAAAATTAATAGAGTGAGTCTCGGAAGATATACTATTATTTGGGAAAAATACTCGTTGAGTGTGGTGCTCCCGGGATTTTATTTACAAATGCGCAGTGATTGGAGGAGAATACCTAGTGAGAAAGTTGGACAATATTTTCTTCTCAGAAAATATGGTCAGGCATCCGTTCATTATTTTACTCACAAATTAGTGAAATAGCATCCGACACGTTATTATAATTAACTTTAAAATGAGTAAATTTTATTTTGAATAATCACATGTGCTCGTCAATTGATCAGTGAAGACGATTTATGTAGTTTCATCAAAAATACAATATGTACCTATTGAAGTATTCTTTACATGGTTGCTATTCTAGGACACCGTGTTAATTGTTACACTCCTAGCAATTAGGGAGTAAAATAAATATTTGCAATAGCTGCCCCATGATATCCTACATTTTTATGTTATTTCCCTCTACCTTACCTGTTATTCCTTTACTTTATTCTTATTGCTGTAGAATATGTCCTTTGTTAGGAAGTTGTTAGGTGGAGGTAAAAGGCAATTTTTATGTGAAGCAGTTGTCTACCTCCAGGAATTAAGTTACGCTAAATCATCAGCGTTAAGTTATCAACAAACGATTGTTTATTCTTCAATACAACATTGATGGAATAGAATCAGCCCCTCCCATATAACTTAATACATCTACGAAATAAACCCTTGAAGTAACTGGAAGGGTGTTCGCAATATCTTTCCAGTCGTGGATATTATCTAGATATGTTGTGAAATTTGTAGCGGGAAAACTGTTTTACCATATTTTAATGGTGCAGTAAATGAGACTTAAGTTTTAAGCTATGCCATTAGGATGATATTCTAGATGCACTGGGGTAAAGAGTTTAATTTTAACGAAATATAGTGTTTAAAACCGTTTCAAATTGAAAAAAATTTGGAAATGTTTGTATATAAGATATTTTAAAATGGAAAGGATTAAAGACACCAATCTCATGTTCACCTATTTTAATTATTGATCTCAATAATATCAGCATTTCAAAAAGTCATTGATAATCCCATTTAAAATCTTTACAAAATCATTAGCTCAAGAAAGGTCTTTGGTGTTACTACTTTAGTTTTTATCCTTGCTAAACAGCGCTTCACTACATTTGTAACATAAATGTAACCTAGTTCTTCATTCAAACTACCTCATTCTAAGCCTCATTCAAATTGCCTGATGTAGGCATGAGGAGGATAAAGGCTCTTGTATGCGAAGCATGCACAGAACAGAAAAAAATGGACTGATGATACTTAGCTTCCAGTAAAATCATGGGGAAAAAGCTGTTGAATCAATTCCGGAAATCTTACAAAAAGTCATTGAGCACGACGCACCGGCAAAGTTGTGTGCTGAAGCGAATTGCCAGGAGGTAGGACAAGAATATTGATTGGTTTAAAGATATTACGTTGTTTGCAACATTAGTATCATCTAATATGGAATCCATATTGTAAGTATTAATACAAGATGAGTAGGAAGGGAAATAAAATAGGTATTTATGATAGAATTAAAAGATGTAAGACGTATTCTCAATTGAGAAAATAAGTAATGAAAAAGTCATCCATAGTATGCAGAGTAATAAGGCAAAAGCTAATTTTACAGTCAGAGCAGCAAATAAACGTGATCATCTCTCGTTTACTTTGCAAATGTTCATTTCAAAAATGCCCGATTACTACTTATCAAAAGTATTATCTCCAATTTCTGTACTTATTCTACTTCCTGGGCATTGATTTAAGGGGACATATAGCAAATCTTTATCCTAACTGGATATTTTAATGTATTTTGACATATGCTCAAATGGGTAGAATTAGAAAATTCTATAGATTTTTTAAAATATTGGACAGTAAGCTTGGACTTTTTTTTTATTAATTCAAGGCGCTCATTTCTAACGTTGATTGCTAAGCCATCAGTGTCATATTCATGTCAAGATATTCTGAATATTTCAGGTTTCATTAGTTAACATTCCGCATCATAGTTGGGAAACTTACCAAAAAAATTAACTGATTTAAGTTAAAGTTTATCTCTGTAAAAAGTAACTTCTTAAAGTTAAAAGCTATTTTCTGATAAAGTCACTGATTAAAGTTAAAGTTACAAAAGTATCTTTTACGTTAAAAATTACTTTTTCAGTTACTTTGGCTAATTGGATGCTGTGGTAATAGAGGCCTTGATGGTTATTTGTTTTGAAAAACAAAGCAAACACTGAAAACTGCCATTGTGGTTTCTTCCATCCGTGTCCATTTGTTTAAATATAATGCAAGTACGTATTTTCGCTGAAATTCCATTTAGTGTACCGAGTGCTGCTGGTCATGTTTCCTAGTGTCTGCTGAAAGGATTCAGTAATTTTTCTGAGATGGGACACTAATTCCAGGTTCATAAGTTCTCGTGAATGTAAGACTTTCTGATGAACCATGGTGCGTCTGTAATTTGCCGCAAAAGATTGTTCTGAGCGGTAGAAAATGCTTTAAGGTTGGTTTCTGTAACGATCCCCACTTTGCGAAGTGAAGTATCCGTTCACAATTGTAAAACCGCAGTGGAAATGGCTTAGTTATATATAGTTACAGTAGATGCTGAGCTGCACAGCTCTTCACAGCATTTTGAAAAAAAACAAAAATCGGGAGCCTAAGTTACAAAATCGTTATGTAGGCAATTGCCTAGTCCCGTGCCACTTATAATGAGTCCCTCTATTATGACCTTGAGGTGTGCTTGCACCGGAGGTGACTTAGAGGAGGAGAGTAGAAGGTAAGTTTTGGATTAGTGGAGGACCTTGGTTCGTTAAGAGAATACAGGGAAAGAACCGTTAAGGAAATGAATGCTGAATGCAGAGCTGAGCGGGAATGGGAGGAGAAACTGCTTTCGGGGACATAACGAGCCAGCGGAGGAGGTTTAAACGGCTGGGAGAGATATTCAAGGGGTAAAAGAGGGAGAAGATCCCCTTTCAAGAAAAGGGAAGAAAGAGGAGAGAGACGGAGAGGAATACCTCCGACAGGCTCTTCTTCCCGTCCTGCGCGCAATTCGTCAGGAGTCATTTGTTTGCGGACGGAAAGAAATTGCTGGCCTCGGCGTTAACGCTTCCCCTCTCACCCCATTTCAATCTTCTCACGCTAATTCGGATTTTCTCGTTACACGAGAATTAACGCGTTGGACTAATGCTTAAAGTTCCCTTAATCCGAGGTTCCAGGTATATCCGATTGCTCTACACAGTTCATGGTGCATGGAAAAATGTTTCTCTGCTAAAAGTTCTCGATGAAAGCAAAGCAATTTGTCGGAGGCAAGGGTGTTTTTGCGGGAAGACTGATATAGCTTCAGTATTTATGAATTAGAACGCAAAATATTCAGCTGTAATAACCCCCGAAAAAATGGTTATTTGGCCCTGTGTTTAATCATTAAAGTCAAAAAATCATTAACCATCATGATTCTCTGCGCCGATTTTTTCATAAAACATTTTGCTTTCAAGGTCCAAAAATACCTTCACCCGGATTCAGTGAAGACGTAAATGGCGTCGAGGTATTATGTCTTTATTTGAATGTTTCTGCCTGTAATTTACTGTTTATGTGCATAGTCCTTGCCCAATGTCATTTTCCACCGTCAAAGAATAAAAGGGAGGGATAATTGTTACTAAAATTTTATCATAGTTTCGGTATCTTTACCTACCTATCATTTTATTAAACTGTGTAGGAAAATTCATTGGACAAATTTCAAAGTTAATAAGTGATTACAGCCATAATAAAGGCATAGGTTTTTGTCCAACGTGAAAGGCTGGGGAGTATATTTCTTAATATTCGTATTATTACTCCCACAGTACTATTTTAGTGAAACTACTAGAGGTATGAATGACGAATAGATATTTTAAATTAATGCACTGTAATTTAAGATGTTAATATGTGGTTTTCCTTTGAATAATATTGACACATTTGAAAATTAAATCCTAAATATTATAAGTTTCATACAAAGCAATAAGCTTTTGATAAATTTTTACCTAGTAAATAACGGTTTATTGACATAAGATCAATGGAAATTCAACGCCTTCTCAATGAAAACCAACAAATTAAAAGAAGTTGAATAGGCAACGTTTTATAACTTCAATATTTATTAGAATATGCCTGAGGACATATCATATGCTGGATGATTGTTTTTTATTTGTAATATATTCAAATATTGATACTGGTGATAAGAGATTAATACCTGCCCTCCTCATGAGATGAATTCAAAGCAATGATGAATTATATTGAAAATATTGGTTTTCATGACTGCGTTCAAAATTCGGTAATCAAGGTAAAACGGGAATCACTAGATCAATAAAGTCGCTATATGAGCCGTAAAAATGGCCATTATTTTTATCGCATCTGATCAATATATTTTTGCGTGCCAAGGTAACTCGATGGCACAGCTTTATAAATTCATGAGATGGCATTTCTTACCCTCGACAAAATGGTCCCCCCCGGTTATTGGCATTCCTTAGCTGCTCATTTTTCACCTCACCCATAAAATTTCCCCCCAAACCATGCCCTCCGCCTCCCATTCCCCGCGGCCGCTTCGACCCAGCACATTCCCCTCTCCTCTTCCCCCTCCACACGCGATTCGAACCAATTTTTGGAAGGTGAGTGCTTCGCATCCATCCCGAAACTCACACCTTGGTGAAAGGGCCCTTAAAAACCCTCGGGAGCCAAGCGCAGATATCATATCGCTCCCTCTCTTCCCTCAAACCTTTTCCTTTGCGCGAGCTCTTTTCTATTCTCGCGGTTCGAAAATGCATAATATATATGCCCGAGATTTCCCCATTCTTGGCCCATGGCGTCGGCATTTTTGTGGTGAAATTGGTTGTGTGGGGTGTAGGGTTGCAGTCCTTTCCCATCATTCCCCCTGTCTTCGTCTCCAACCTTCATAACCCCTCCCTCCCCCCCGAGAAACTTGCACTCTACCCTCCTCCCTTACCAAAAGCTCACTTTCTCCAGGGCCCACCCCGAAAGCAAAACCAGGGTCGAGCAACAGGTGACTCAACCCCCTCCCGGCCCCCGAATCTCCCCATCTCTCCGAAACTCTCACCTTCTCCCCCGCCCCCCTAACATATCCGTTGTGCTTCCAAGTCGACATCCCCGCCACTCCCACCACGTTCTAACTTCGCACAAAACTCAAGGAGGCGGCCCACAATCCGTAGCCCGTCATCCTCCTTTCTTCTACCCCATAGTTCCTTTCGACCTGGGGCTACTGCCCGACATTCCCTTCCGGCTCGAATTCCTTCCGGCGTCCGTTAGACCATCCGCTTATCCCCTGTAAAAAGCAGGGTGGTCAGGACATTTTCTCGCCCTGGCTAGATGTTTTGGTCCAATAAAAGCTTTTCCTTCGTAATCGTTAGCGTTATGAATATATGAAGAGTACACAAGTATAACTCGTGATGCACGAGTATGGAGTAAGCATGGAGATTATGAAAACATAATTGGAATAGGATGATGTGAAAGTGCTTGGAATGGTGGAAGACGAGATAAAGTTGGTTAAAAAGATTAGGAGAGATATAAGGAAAGGTTGGAGTGGGTAATACGGAGTGGTTTTAAAAAGGGAAATTAATGCACAACTAGACGGAAATAGATAGAGGAAAATTTAGCTTTTCAGGTGGAATTATGATAGCTAGGAAAACATGCCTAGCTCAATAGAGCAAGTAAAATTGCTCGTTATTTTCACGAGCGACTCGTGCACATAAAGGGATTAAGACTTCACACGTCATGATGCCTTCATAGAAATAAATTTCCACTGGCATGGATGTGCAATGGCACACATTTGATTAATTCAGATGAAATACATAAACAGTTATAATATTTGGGTCGTGGTTTTTGAGGATATAAGCTTATGTGCATGAACCAGTAATGCCTGTAATGCTTGTTTGCAGTACACAGATGTTTATTTGCATATCAGATTAAAGTTGAATTTGTAGATTGGGCAATCTCCTCTGAGGTAGCAATACAGATATACTGTAACGCATATTTGTAGTTCATACTTGTTGACAACTCACTCCCTGCCAAACACCTTGTAGGTGACTCGCAGGGTAGTCAGTAGAAAGAAAAAAAGTGCAAAGCTGGTGATTTGAGATTCATAGGGTACCTACTTTAAATTAGTCTGTAAACGTAAAAGATTAGCCTGTAAACGTAAAATAATCTAAACCTAAATTTACCGTTAGTAGGTAGAATCCAAAAACTCGAGCAACCGAATGAATTTTGAATGTTTTTATATGGATTGACAGCTTTTAATTATTTGATTCTGTGCCTTTGCAATGATGCTATAGTGATGTCATCATCCATTTATTTGATAAAATTCTAGCCTTACTGAATAAGTAGTTAATCTGCATTAAAAAATTTAGTGGACACATAAACCAGTAATTTAGGTCATTAACCATGGAAGATCTAATGTGTTTTGGTTAAAATTTACTTTGGAATTGAAATGCGAGCTTAGAGAAAGGAGGAAATCAGACGGACAGGTAGAAAGAGTACTCATCGTGGTTGGGGAATATAGGTGTATAATTAATTGTATTAGGCGTCGCTTTGTAAAAGTGCGTAACGTTCATGCTGATACTGAATTAATTACACTGTTTCCACAATGTACACAAAGCTAGAACACCTTCCATGTTTCGATAAACAAATGCGCGATCACCTTGATAATTACAGTTGCGTGTCGAAACCATCGTCGGTATTTTAGTTTAAAGTACACTTTGAAAAACGTTAACAAAGATAAATAGAGTGCAAGAGTTTCATTTTATTTATCATAAATCGTATGCTGTCAGTGGAAATATAAGAATATGATAATGGGGTGGAAAGAGCTATTGGGTACAACGAGCCGTCGTGGTTTGTGATGGAATTGAGAACATATAGAAAATGTGTAAGAGGAGAGACACGAGACATTTTGGGCGAACTATATTTGGTTCATATCATGGAAAGGAGTTCGGGATGAGCTAGATTGTGGCTATAATACTGGGTAATCAAGGCTAGAGCTCGTGTACGCAGCTCGGCATCAATCGAGATTTTTATTTGGTTTACCGGTCTGTAATTGATGTGTCTAGAACACTCTTGAGTGCAGTAATTGATCCGTCGGCTAGACGTTTATTCGTGGAAAACTTTATGCCTTTTGTTGAGGGTAGGTTGATGCCGACGTCGGATTCCTATTCCGAATTTGACATAGTTGTCCACCCATGGTAAGTGATACATATGAAATAAGCCATTTCAATTGGCAAATTGCATTTCAAACAATGCATTGGTCACTTCTCCCGTATAACTGCCACTTATCATTGAGAACTCAGGAAAGAAATCGTTGAAATAAGGATATGAACTATAAATAGATAATTAAAAAGGATTTGTAGGTTCATATTCCTTCTCACCTTCCATAATTTGTTTGAATATTGAATGGATGATTAAATTACATACTTTTCAACTTAATACATCTCCATCGGAGAATTAAATCTGCACAGATCAAGGTTATTTGACTTTAAAAGACATTATACACCGTTATAAATGAGTAGTTCCTCAGTTATTATTATTGAAACCTAATTTACTGACATTTTCAGCAGAAATTAAATCTTTCTTTTAAAGGGAAGAGCCCTGCCAAGCTCGAATGTTGGAATAGTTTAGCCACACTCTCATTCACCCGGCAAGCTTATAGTGTGCCCTTTGGCCCCTTCTAGAAACGTTGGGGGTGCAGAGAATGAGAGGGGTAGCTAAAAGAGGTCATCGCGGAGCCCTAATGGGAACCAATTTCCATGTTATCGTGTCTTCTAATGGAAAAACTTTGCCGAGAGATGGTGAGAGATCGAGGGAACGGGGTAAAAAAAATGTCGGGAAAGAGATGGGTGGGAAGAGATTGGAATAAAATCGCCGTAGAATATACATACAAACTTCAGTGACTCGCATTTTAGATTTCTCGAAGTGAATTCGCTTTCTCGATCGAAATTTGAATCCCGAATAGGTTTGTTTGCCCTTCCCTCTGAGAATTTAAATTTCTGTTATTACGGAGAGAAGATATTTTTATCTCTCTCATCTGTAAAACTTTCATCAACTAGAAAGGTCTACGTGCCCCTAGCCATTGTAAGAGTTTTAATATAATCCAAAGTAATAGACCCAACAAATGGATTAACTACATTGAAGAATTCACTTTAACATATTGTGTGTCTTCATTGGCAAATAAGTGCATTGGAATTTTATCGTATTGGTGCTTCTTATGTTTTGCATGCATAAAGTAATTTTTTCAGCCCAGCATTATTGCGTACGAAAAAATGGACCCAACACGCCGATATTTAACACATAATCATTTTTATTTCTGACTGCGTATTTTCGTTGATAACTTAGTATTACGTAGCTTTAACGAGTGAAAATAATTCAAAAAGAAGACCATTAGCAACTAGAACAAATCATGCAAATATTTTTTTCATTTATTTCATCGAAAAAGATATTTTGAAACAGCAAATCTTCCCTGCAGGGAAAATAAGTATGATCTCTAATATTATCATCTTATGAGTGAGGCGAATTGGAATGACTTTATATATGAATTTGATTGATTTTTTGGAACATTTTTCCATTAAAATTTTGTTTTTTACTTTCTCTTCAGATTTTATGCAAGCGATGTTGTTCTTGGTGATAAGTTGAAACGGATGTTCAAAAATAAATCATATTCTAAAATTCATGATAGGAGATGTGCATGTAAGTTTGGATGGCATAATATTTTTATCAGATACGTAATATAAAGTTTCTTTGTATGCATTGCAGTTATCTGTAAATGTCGTATCTAATATTATATTCTTACCGTGGGTATCGAGCATGTATTCAAGCTTTCGCAAGTCCTTCCACATTTTTTTTTTTTTTAACTTGCGGAGTTTCCACACAACGATAATTATTTGTGAAGTAGGTTTAATGTAAGAAGGCGTTTGATGATTTTAAAAATTTAAGTATAGTATTTTTCGTTGAGAGGAGCTACCGCGGATACTTGATTACATTTTTTTGTCACATCAGTAATTTTCTGTGCTTTGAAATGCAGAATTTTTAATCATTTCATCATTAATACATGGCTCTCCTGGAGGAACAATGGAGATGAAAAATTTTAGTTGATTTTATGCAAAAGCAAATAATGCCGGATAATTTGTTGCCAGAAAACTGTATCACGTCGGCGTTCTAACCACTGAGTAGCTGATTCAAATCCTTCCTGACTTTGAAACATGCTTGCACTAAGAATTCAATTCAGGTGGATGGATAAACTGAAACCTAAAAACAGAACTGTTTCAATAAGAATCACGCCTCTATCGTTTTAAAATGAATATTTTTCCTCTTGGATATGCCCATGTACTGATTTCCTATGAATAAAATGTTACCTGAGGACATTTGAATGTTTAGAAATTGTTTTTCCTAGCTTTGCACTGCACGCGAAAGTTTGTATTCATTCTGGTCATCAGAAAAAGAAAATTAAATAGAGAAATTCTCAGTCATACTTTGGCTTATGTTTGCCTTCAAGTTACCCCCATTGCCTCGATGCACGCCTGCTTTTTGAAAGGAAGGCATGGTCTTAATTTGCATGCTATAAAGTTTGTTCTCACTTATCATAGGAATTTTTTAACTTGAAGAAGTCCTCCGTCCTCAGAGCACAGGGTTTAAGCCTTAATCGCAACGTACATAACCAGTGAATCGGGGTAATTTGCTCGAAATTCGATAAATGTGAAAGCATCAGGGTGAGGGCTTTAATCTTCGAGGGACCATTTCGTTGACGAAGGCGATTAAGTTGAAGTAAGCGCGGTTCTTGAGGGTCCTTAATGGGATAGCTCTGGCGCCGAAGGAAGTGTTTGGGGAAAGTAGGGCCTTGGAAAGGGCAGGAGATTTCAAACTCGGGATTGATCGCGTGCAAACCACCCAAGTTCCATTCCTTCTTGTTCCGCGTCCCTTATATAACGCTTCTTTTCCACTCGGTGATTCCTTCCTGCCTGGCATTCTCTAGGTCATCTTCCGGTAGGAATATGACATGTACACGGCATTTACTCTGCGGATGGCCTAGATTTATATCCTTTAATCCAGAAGGGAAAGGGAGACAAGTTCATTTGAAACTCACATCGAATCCAGATTTTTGTCTTTCACTATTCGAACAACAATTTTAAGGGGATAATATTGGCTGCGGTATTACAACAAAAATATGAGAATGGGTTTTTTACGCATTCGACTAAATAATTTTGCGATTCAAAGTACGGTGGCTGTACTTATACAAGTTGGATGGGAACAAAATGACAAATACTATCATCTTTCTGCCAGGTTAGATATAGTAGAATGCTAAAAATCTAATCTTATCTCCACTCAAATGCTCATAGGTTATTATCCTTAATTAGCATCAAGTAAGATTGCACGCTTGATGCAAACGGTTTAGAAGTGTAGTAAATGTATCTATTTGCCTTTATATTTAGCCGTAGTATAATTCTTTCTACCACTTGAGAAATTCTGGTGGGATCTTATAATAAAAGTTGTAATCACATCACAATTGACCTAGCCTTCAGTTTTCACTTCGGTTATTCGTGAGTAGCACAATTTTGAATTAAACGCCTTGAGGTCCTCGAATAAAGGGTCGATTTAATGGGATACGATTAGAATGAAAGCCCTTTACGACTTTACAGCAACGCACTCAAGCACTCATGACCGAATACCATTGCTCTAGTCACCGCTTGAGAACAACTCAAATTCCTAAAAATGACCAACCTAGATCCTTTGCATCGCATCGTTGTATAATTTGCTTTGTGAATAGATCTAGGTAGTAATAGTCGTTATTTGTGATGAGTCACTACTACGGGCGAGGAGAGGTAATTTAGTGTTTGCTGCTGTTATTCACGGAGGTGACATGCGTCAAGTACTTCATAAGCTTCAGCAGCCGGAAAAGTGTTTTATGAAAGTATCGGATCAAAAACTGAAAAGAAGCTGTGTTTTTGCAACTCATTTATAGTTTTGTGATCAATAATACCTCTTGGATTCTTAAGATAATGAAATGAAAATGTTTTGAGTTGATTTCAGCAGGGCAAAGTGTTAATTTCAAATGGCTCTGCTAAAGTAATGAGCGCTTTTAAATATACGGTTAGGTAGTATGGAAATTATATATTGGCATAGTTCATAATTTTTGTCGTACTTTTGGACAAGTCCTGACTCTTGCAGTAGGCCAAAGCCTTTTGCTATGGTACTTTAAATCTTGAAAGAGTTTGTTAAAAACTTAGGAATTGTCAGAAGGTTATGTGTCGGTGGCAAACGGAGTCATTGCCGTCACGTCATATCTTTTTACGAAATCATCAAGAAGGCATACAGATGGAACCAATCCCTCCCCCACCTCCACCATTTTTGTGTAAATCTTGTGTGTTTTTCCGCTCACCATTGTTGTCACTATCCACGTTGCTCTCATTGGTTCATCTCTCTCGTATCCCATGGCGTGGAAAGCAAGCACATGGACACCCACAGCTCTTTTCCATCAGTTGATGCAATCTCTCACTCTCTCTTGAAATTACCATTTCAAATTCCTCGCATATATTCTGTGCCTTCCGTTTTGGTATGGGTAGTTTCTCGTATTTCTGGTACATTCATAAAAGGAGGGAAAGGGTTCTTAATAATGCCACTTTATTTTCTACAAAAGAATGGCAATTTTTTCCAGAGAATGAATGTTTTTATGTTCATCAGATATTTTTATTTATGCACATTTTTACGGAAATTAATTCCGGGATGTGGTACGCGACCAGAGCTCTGGTCTGGTGATACGTGCAAAGAGAGGAATGTGAGGGGTTCGGTTATGCTCTAGGGCATTGATGGTTAAATACGGCCCGTGGGTCAGATGCGGCCCTCTTAAACGTTCCTTCCGGCCCGCGAGGCATTATTCCCAACCCCAGTTCAATCCAAATAATGAGAAATTTTGGAAATGCAGTCACAGTTTCATTCATTACATTCTATTTCATAATCTTTCAGTCATTTATAGGACTTGGTAACGCCAAAAGCACAAGAATTTTGTAAAACGTATAATTTTTATTTTAAAATAAATTATGTTGGCCCGCCTAAAGTTTTTTTTTCCTTTTCTTTGCCCCCCCTCTTTAAAAAGTTTGCCCATCACTGCTCTAGAAAAACCCGTTAGCTAGATTGTTGCCTTACCATCCCGTGTGCCCGGGTTTGAAACTGGGTAGTGGAATTGCCTTTTTGCTGTATTTCCATTCCTAAGTGCTGTTTAAAGGGCACTTAATGTCCTTCAATGAGTCGTCAGTCAATAGGGGAGCTAAGCGATGAGCCTCTTGGCGTATTTCGTTAAAAGCAGACAAATGCTGATACTGGAAATCTCTATACCCCCGATCCACTCCAAAACCTCTACCCCTTAGTAAAATACGCTCCGTTCTTATGGCGATAATTACCATATTTCTCGGTCGTCTACTGATTAAACATCGGAAATAGAAATGGGTGGTTCATTAAGTAATTTCATGATCATAATAAGTTTAAATTAATAGTGAATTAGGCGAACTAGATTGTTCTAAAATTCGACTACAATAACATTGCGAAGTAATAAAATTTGCGTTCCGTACATTAAAATATTTCAAGTTTTTCATATTATCCAAAATGTATACTTAGGTAATCGAAAGACTAGACCTTTTCTAATTTTGAATCAGTGCAAAGAGTTTAAATATGACTTTTTAATGAAATAATTTCATTATATGCTGGTACATACAGTCTGAATATATTTGTAATGAAAGTGCTTATATAGATTTCTTGAGCTACAGAAATATTTTGGGCTGGACGAAGAACGTTTTTAAGCTTTTGATGACTTCAATCCCTGGAAAATTATGGTTGATATTATTATGTATTTGTTGGTATTAATGATAGCGAAAATATAGCCTTTAAAGATGCCTGCTCTCTCCTCCACTCTTACTTCAGTCTAGTCTTTCCCTGCCGAATATCGCCACTTGTAGTAAGGTGATCGAATTTATTGCTTTAAATACTATATTATTAAATAATTATCAATGCAATTCAGCCGGATAGAATTGTCCGATCGGGAACCTCTTAACGTGCGTCACTTTGTATGGTAAATGTCGACGCTATGCTGGGTTTCTTTTTTCACTCCCTTCGTTTCCGAATATACGTGTTTATGCCTAAATTATCTCCCGTACATAGATGCTGCCTTATAAAGTGTGGTCAAATACTTCCTGATATTCTTTCCAACATGGCCATGACATGCTACTATTACTGATTCCATAATCTCACTAACTGTAGGGGATCGGGTTGGTGTGGTGGCTAGAGTATTGGCCTCCCATCCCGATATCTCCCAGCCCGGGTTCGATACCCGGCAGTGGCGCATTTTTCAGTGGAAATCCGGTCCCCACTTGAGTGCCTAGTGGAGGGCATTTCAAGTACTCCGTCCGTCGGATGGGACGTTAAGCCGTGGTCCCCTTGGCGCCTTTCGTTAAGAGAAGGCTAATGCCGACGCCGGGTTTCTCTCACCCTTCCTCCGTTCCCTAAAAACGCCAACCATTACCCAATTACCCACCTATCCTATATGGCGCAAATGACCTCAGCTGTCGGTCGCCTTCCCTAAATAACCAACCATCACAAACTGTACGATTTATATGGTATTCCACCGACTAAAGCAGCTTTTGATGATTGTGATATACTTCTCTTGTGTTCCTTTCCGTTGCTCGTAGATACACAGCGAGCGACCCTGAGGTTATGATACATGGGTAAAAATCGCCAAACATGCACTACATACATGGAGATAAGAGCTACTATGCTAATGCTTCACGGAAACATGTAAGGTATGAGTCACGTGCTACTAGAGATTTAGTATCTACATAGCAAGGAAGTGATTAGTAGATAAAAAGGCATTTTTATAATTATGTGTATCTGAACTACCCTAGTATGAATGGGATAGCAATGCTAAAACACGAATTATGCACTACAAATTACTCCCAACAATATGTCACGTACCTATCCATTTACTTTGCTATTATTTTGTCTTATGGGACACGATAAATTGGTATTTTAACTCTGTCCCTGCGGCAATCTGTCTCTCTAATTTTTTTTCCATCAAGCCTATCATGAATCGCTGTGGTTCTTTATATATTTCCATTGTCATCTGCAACAATATTAAGTTAGAATTTTCTTTATAGATTCGACCTAAATTTTAACAAACCTAAATTCATTGTTTACGAGAAATTATAAAACTACTAATACGGCTTAGATGACCTATTGTTCTTATTTCGTAGTCTTCTGCGGAGGTTGGGGATCACCTTTGAAATAGTTTTATAATTCTTAGCATCGTTTATAGGTACATGCTTTGAGTAATTTTTACACACATATCGTATCAGTCACTCAAGATTTCAAGCCGAGAAGTGGCATGATAATCCACTTTTTGCCCTCCCTCTATCTTTCCTTGAATTGTTCTGAAGGAACCTGAATGCCTTAGCTCTAAAGATGTTACCCAAAAGATTTCTTTGTCTTAGAGAATAAAACCTTTATGAAATCCTATACTCTGACCGAAGCTTCAATGTAAGTTTAATACTAAATGCAGGAAATACGAAGCATTCGTCTGCACATTCACATTCCAATGGCATAAGTTAGTCGCTTCTCCGTGGTTACCACTCAATCTTCGTCCTTGGTATATATAGGAGCCTCATCACCAAAGAGGATGGAGGGAATTCAATATTGGACGTATCAGGAATGAAAAGCGGCGGATGGAGTCTGCTCCAAAGCAGCGTAAGGATTCAGCCAGTTAAACCTGATCGTAGAATTCGAATGGGGACAGGCTTACGGCAGGGTTTCCGTTGCTAGTTCCTGCGAAACTTTCTCCCCGCCCCATCCGTGGGGTCCCGTTTCGGCTCGGCGCCCGGAAGTTGGGGGCGTCGGACGTGGACCAATCGGAATTCTTCCTCTCCCGAGCCTTATCTCCACTTTCCTCTCTCTTCCCCTTCTGCCGCCCTGCTACAGCCCACGAAAAAGAGAGCAGCTTCCCCTTGGCCTCCATCCAATCGTCTCTGCGTAGCGAGTCGATACGGCGTCGTGGGTATGTATGGAGCCCGAGAGGGGAAGCCAGGGACCTTTCAGAAAGGGAATTTGGGATAGGGATGTGGGAAGAGGGGTGGAAGGGTTTGACGGTAGATAGGGGTGGCGTGTGTGTCAGTTGGGTAGGGCAAGTGGGCCAATGGCCGGGATGGAGTTGGAAAATCAAGGCGTAAAACGATGATACGGGAGGGGGGACGAGAAACCGAATTAAAGGAATGCCCTCGTGACAAACAGTTTCGCTCGTATTGTAAATCAAGTCAACCGTCAAGGGCCTCCAGGAGAAGTGAAGCGAGAGTGAAAACAGTATGGAGGGGTCCAAACCAACGGGACGATGAACAGTTTTACATTAATTGAACTCATAAAACGTAAAAATGGAATATCCTTATAATCATCCATATTCATAAGAATAATTTAATCTTATTTCACCATATTTATGACCGATGCTTTGATTTGAAATTTTTGTCGCGGTATTTTAATGTCTGTTCCCTCCGGAGTTTTGAAGAAGCATCCTTACACGGAGAGCTGTGTGACGCATGCAGTGCAATCAGGCTTACAAGATCTCAAATTACGACATTCTAGAGGAAAGTTAAAAAATGCGGATGCCGCACACCGAGCACTTAAGAATCCTTTTTGTAAATAAAATTTATAATTAAAAAATGCAAAAGGGACTTTTTAAACAGGAGACAGAATATTTTCCAACCAGCCACCCCTAGAGAACTGCGAACATGTTCTCAACAAGTTCAACTTTTAACATCAGTTGTAAATTTTGTTGGAAAAAGAAATAATTGAAGTTGTTAAAATAAAATAAATTACAACGCTATACTTCGTTTCGTTACCTAAATAATAAGTTAAGTATCAAGTTTTTCTATCCTTAATTACTGGAATTCAAAAATATACGCACCCAACAGCCATAGTCATGTCGCACACATAGAAATGCTTTCCAAATAAAGTGCAAGCCAAATAGTTCCAGAACTTAGGTATTTAATGTTAATCTTGAAATATAATTAATTTTAATGGACGGTATACGAAGGAAGTAGATTACTAACCTGCGTGAGCTACACCCTCAAACGCTAGCTTGTAACACGACGTCGTCCTTATAGTTGGAGTATTTCTTTTCCTTTTCATCCAACCGAAATTATTATTTTCGTTAATCAACACAAGATATGCGTTGGATGCCTCTTAAAATAAGATTTGCGCCCAAGACTTTGGAAAACTTCTTCTTTTAGTCAACTTAATATTCGGAGCTCAAGGGTCACAAATTCATTCCTTCTCCAAATAAGTTTAAATCCAGGCTCTTCGACATTTGAAAACGCCGAGCTCTTCTCCGAGAAAACCTCTTGAGTCTTTGATTCCCGAAGATATGTAGGGATGAATTTGATTGGGTTGGGATGAGGAAATCTAGCATGAGGAATAATCCCTTCGCCATCGAGAAATGCGAATTAAATCCCATATTTACGTTCCTGACGTTGACGATGCAAGACCCATTCAACATGAAGAAATCCATCCTCATCGGACTTGGCATTTTTTTTAAAATCAGATCCCTGTTTGCCTTTGGAATAACACGGATACGCCTGAGGCCGTGCGACCCGGGTTGGAAAATGAGAGGAATCCGGCCGAAAACTTTCCGGTGAGGGAATACTTGGGGGAGAGGGATTGACCTTTCCTAGCCGTGTCCACTGCGAAACCGAGAGTCGGTTGGGTGGCTGGGTTACGGCGGTTTGGTCCCGTATCCCTACTACCCCTCACTTTCCCGATCCTCCTTTACCCTTGCTGCATCATACCATCGCTGCCTCGATCTTTATCTTTACCACCATCCTCCCACGAGTGATTTTCATCCCAACCCTGCCAAATTACTTTTGTTTTTCCATCTTATCTCATCTATTCCCCGCTTTTTTCTTCCTTTAAGTTTCCGTATCGTAGGTAGTTATCTGTTTAATAGGCGCAATCAATGAAGATCCTCAAAAGAATCTTCAATGGGTTTTCGTGTGAAGTATGATGAAAGCAGCCTGATGCGCAAAACAAAAATTACTGGTAAGTGTCCCTTACGTGGGAAAGACCGACGGTTTATCATCATTAGTGGGGTTAATGTTCTCAATACTTGCTAATCCGAGGTCTCTGCTCGAGTCCCAGCCTCGCAAAAGACCAGACTCTTACCGTGGGATGCCTGCCCGTGAAATTGGGTATTTGCTGCTAAATATGCTGTTTGAAAGTCTTTAAACTCAATCAAAAAGGTATTGTGTTTATTAAATTGAGGGACAAAACTCAAGGGTATTTTTCATCGGCAGTATGACTTCAAATTTAGCACAGCTTAGAAATGCTTAGAAATAACATTTTCGAAAAAGTTTGAATTAAAGATGGTTTCTGATTTCCTTCAGATTAATGGCAAAAGAGATGATAGAAATGTTTCAGCAAATAATGTGACACTGAATGTGAAGGAAGATGACGCATTGCTATGCTCAAATATGTTTATACATGTTAGATGTTAGTTTTCGGTAGCAAACAATAACTCGATCTTTTGGCATGCATTCTAATGAATAGTTAGTGGATTTCTTTGTTTTTGTAAATGGTGCAAAAAAACCCTCCTTAATCACCTACTATAACGAGGCATCCACTTCGTACAAAGTATAATCTGCGTATCCATGAAATTAACTCCAAACTTCGTAGAAGAAGTATTATAGTGTGTAAGAAAAAAATCCTGCAAAAATTCAACGGAAGCGATAAATTCGTTGAAGGGAAAAGTATAGGAGAATGATGAAAAATAGCAGCAGACTTCATTGCTCCATCATCAAGTTTTTAATGTACCAGGAAAAGTTTTGTATATGCCATTATGTTTATTTGTTATGTATTTTTGAAAGGCCCCATTGATTACTTACCAGCTAAGGTAAAAATATTTTAACTTTTACATAGTCTCTAACGATGGAAAATTTCTTTTCTTTGTTGAAACATTTAAAATAGGGTCCTGATATTTTTTGAAAGCATATTAAAATTATGAACGCTGGGAATCAATCAAGCAATAGCAAATTAACCTTTTTCTCGTCACCTTTAAATGTATGTGGGGCGTGTAATAAATCAAAGAGTTGAAATAATGGGGAAATCAACGAGCTGAAAAACACTTTCCATTTATCCTTTCCCTCAGTAATCCAATTTTAGTACTCTAAATGAGTTTTGGCTGAACACTAGGCTGTTATTTATGTACAGGACCCTGTATCATAAGTTCGTAAGGTTGTTCTGCATTTTTAATGCAGAATCATTAGCTGCTGCAGTGCTCGTGCAAAAAAATCATGCACCCTTATTACGGCAAGTAATTTGCAGTGGGCAGTATTCTGCTTTCCATGCGTTGCATGACGGTGTTTTCTTTTTTCTGGGCATTGCTCAACTTTCCCAAGGGGAATTCACTAGCGAAAATGCATACCCACTAATTGCGATCCTACCTAGCTGTAAATCAAATTTCATTCTGCATTCAAATACCGGTATATACTGAGACCGACAAACCATCTTCTAGCGACTTTGAATGTTTATCCTCTCTTAAAAACATCACACACGTCTACTAGCTTCAATAAGGTTCATGATGGCTTTTAAGGAAGGCACTGAATAAACACATGGATTATTTGAAAAGTATGAGAATTACAGACCCTGATTTTCTTTAGAGCTAAGGTACAGTTTACGTGAGAGAATTCCATGAAAAGTAGAGAGCAGCTGCAAATGGCTGCTTTGTAGAACAAAGTCATACAGACCTTTTGGTTAACTTGAATAAAGTTTGCAGAAATGCTTATATTTTTTGCTCGGCGTTTGACCGAATATCTGCGCCCGACGAACTACGTGAACCCTTATTTCTCCTTTGGGACAAAAAAAAAGTTCCTAATATATATATAAAGATTCAATGTAATATGGATTTAGTACTAATCTTACTACATAATAATAA
Organism: Platycnemis pennipes; assembly: GCA_933228895.1. Lineage (NCBI taxonomy): Eukaryota > Metazoa > Arthropoda > Insecta > Odonata > Platycnemididae > Platycnemis > Platycnemis pennipes. The sequence continues at coordinate 105,847,311 of OW121854.1, read as the reverse complement.
ATATAAATTTTAATTGCTAATGTATTCCATGCTGAATAATGGCTCTCCCATTCCTGAATATCTCAAAACAGAATTGTAAAACTTTCTTGTAGAAGTATTAATCCTAAAAGCAGATCTCAAAGCAGAATTGGCCTTTACCTAATATACGCACATATCCATCGGTCTTCGACGATCCTCGGATGGGTAAATATATTGTGGATTTTTAATGTTAACTAGAAAAGTTGAAATGAACCATTTATAGCAATTGCAGAATTGTTTACCTCTACCGTCAAATGTCACTATACTTAAGTTAAGTTTGGCTCAGTTGCATAATCCTATTTTTTCCCTAAGAGATGCATTAGGTACTGGTTTCTCCCCAGAGATTCTCCTCACCATACCGATTTTGCTACATCCTCAAAAGCAAAAGTTTTTGTTTGGCTATCTGAGTTATTTTGTATTTTAGGCTCATTCAATGTATAGTCAGTCATTGCCGAATTTAGGTTTCTCGCATCATCTCTTATAAACTCAAGGTAAGGTCTGCATTAATCCTTGAGCGATTACTTATGGGAGAAAATGCTCTTCGCTCTTGTGCCTTCACTATTGTCTTCTTTGCTTTATGTGAATGAGGGTGGTACTCTCCTCCCTACTGGCATATGGCCAGTCAGTTGAAAAAAAGATAAATTAATATTTTTTATTAACTTTTGGTGACAAGACCGTTTTTTTCCCATTTTTACATACCACGTATTTTGGGAATAATGGCTTTCATCATCTCATGAGTTAAGACGTTCTTGACCTAAAACATTTGGAAGCAATACGCTTTCATAAGTAAGTAGCGCTTCACTTTTATGTGTCCTTCTCCACTGACCTAAATCTGTAAGCAAAAACTCCTCGTGGTGCGGGAAAAATATTCTGATAACTATTAATGAATGAGATTTTGTTAGGAGCATTTTGGAGTCATAAACTGAGGGAGACGTGCATGCAAAACATTCTTCGATGGACTTCCACCAGAGTTTCATTACCAACCTTTCTAGGGAATAAAAAATAGGTACGGAAAGTGCACTCTACAGGCCGACATTGCACCCATTCTAAATTTCCCTAATGAGAACTGGTTGGTGGCCGGCCTGGAAACGACCGAGACTCGACCGTAACCAAAATTATATGAGACCTCCCCTTATGATATACGATAGGAGTAATTCAGGCAGAGGTCTTCCTGGAGAGAGATAGAGCAGGGAAAATTCCATTTATCAGCGGAGGATGGGTGAGAATATGTGATGGGGAAAGCGAGTACGGGTGGAGTGGGAGGAGGTTTAGCGGGAATTCAGCAACCCAACCTTTTAGCGTTTGTAACGTTAAAAGGGCGGGTTGTCTTGGCACAAAATTTATTCACCAGCTGCAAACTGATTTCTTCGCATTAATGGTCGACCTTATACAAAACTACAAGCGTTCTTATTTTGGAATACTTATAGTTTTGTTCTCATATCATGAGCATACACGTCGATTGTCATAAAGATGGCACAAAACTCACTTGCTTGATTAAAGTAATGAGTCAATTATAGTTAAGTTTCATTTTCTTACAAAAGTTAATAACCTTATAATTATGTTAAACAATCGATTCAGAGCCTCATTAATGGTGTAGGTGTCTTTCTACCCAAACTTTACTGCTATGCTCATTAAGTGCTTTTATATACTATTTCAGTTATAGTTATGAACATCGGCTCTCTCAAATTACCTTCTAATACAGACTTTGAGTACATATCGCATATGGTTTTGTACAGCTGAGTAAACGTCTTCTCTCCGGCGTTTTTTATTAGTTCGGCAGGAATATCATCTTTTCCCGAAGCCTTATTAAGCCTTAGAAAAGTAACCTATTTTCCATACATGGATGACATTAAATATATATTTAAGTTTAAAAACTGTGCTTAATTTGATCCTGGAGTTTTCGGTGTAGGTATTTACATGCAAAAATTATAATTTGCAAAGAAGATTAACCTCCATCACCGTTATAAAAGCCGCTAAAGCGAATGAAGAGTGTGTCATAACATCTCTTATCAGTGCGGTATGGTTTTCGAAGCAAATGTGACTCAGGATTTTAAATTTAACTGGTTTCCTTTCTTGCCATTATAACTTATATTATTATTTTCAATATTTTCGCCTTAGAACAAATGTTTGCCACGTCCTGAACTTTTATGGGAAAAATATGAAGAAAATTATCGAAGTTGATTTGAACCGATTATTCCTGCAATAAAAGGAAGGTTGTTCTTTTAATTAAGAGTTTTTGTGAAGAGTGGTATTTCTTTGAAAATATTTCGTTTATCTTTTCTATTTAAAGTTATTGGTTTCAAATGCTGTAAAAATGTGTTGTCTCACGAATCTTCTGGCTTTCATATGTGCCTTTCCGTTGCACGAAATATATTTGCTAATGATAATCCTACTACCTGCTGCACGATTAATTACGTAGCCATTAATGAACAAATTACTGTTCACTTTAGGGCATATTTTTGAGCAATTTTGCTGTCATCAGTGCGTAGGTAATCCGATTTAGTGAGGGCTGTTTTTGGGCTTAAACAATTTTTCCCGTGGCGATGGCCTCTCAAGTCTCACTTTCATTGCTTTTCGCCGCTGTCCGATAAAGTGCGTTTATCAAGCGGGTCGTGATAAGCAACGTACGAGCAGTTGCGGTAATTTTCCCAATCTATATTTCTTGCACGAAGGCCAATCCCGTGAATGCCAAAATATAATCATCCCGGGACCAAAAATAACTTTGAGGTGATCCACGTGTCCTCGGAATCGCCGGTGCAAACACCAAAAGTCTCGCACGGTGTCCTCCGTTAAAATGGTGATGTTGACAACCCTTGCCGTTTCACCCTGAGCGTTCCTCTTTGGTTCGCTAGCCCGGATTTTCTGGCTGACAGAAGGACAGACTGGAATGGCGGGAGAGTCGTAATGGTGAGCACCCGTCAGAAGGAAGCCGGAGGATCTCGCGATGTTTGATTTGCGAGAGGAGATGAGGTTGTTTAGACGAGAGGCCGAGGCGAGGATGGAGGGGAAGTGTAAGAGTCAGGAGTATGAGAGTATTGAGGAAAGAGGGATGCCAGTGAAATGGAAGTGTGCACAAAACTGAAATAGCATAGGAATTCTTCATGTGAAGGACAAAACTCTCAGTATCCCTCCAAAGCGTTTAGCTATCAAACCGTACATCACTTTTTGTCTCAATCCTTGTACACAATGCAGCAAAGAAAGTGTACTCCGTACTACATTTAAAATTTGTATCAATTTGTGCATTAATGTCCAAGCGAGAGCTAACGCTTTAATATTCAATTTACTATATAATGATTCGTATTTTAGTGGTTTTACATTTTAGCTGAATAAACAAATTACTTACGAATAGAGTATTTTATTCAATGTTAAACCATGTTCTCATGTTCAAAGTTAACCAAAGACCTACATTTTGAGGGTAAATATTTAGGCTACATCGGCATGGACTTCATTTTTTTATTCACATGAAGTTCAAAGGTCAAATGCTCATTTCAGATGAAGTCAATTTTTCGGCAAAGTCACTATGAAACCTGGGGAGGCAAATGTGAATGAAATCTGGTGTCCTTCATGGTAGTTCCTGAACCCTCTCGCCTTAAGTTATTTGCGCCAAGATCCAACTTCCCATTTTTAGAACTTCCGTCCAATTCCAAGAAATGAGCATAGCGCGTACCTGGCCACAGCCAAATATTTTGATGGCGACAATATTTAACATTTTTTGCGGCACTCCGTGCTTCTAAACTAATTTATTTGAGTTTCATTATATGCCATTTAATAAAGTATGTTTGATGTCATTGTATATAATCAGATGCAACAGACTTTTGTTTCGGAAATATAATAATGATTGGGTTATAAATTATATCCGTAATAAATCAACATTTGCGTCATAACGCAAGTCAAGCATTGTGTTACGTACGGTACGTATGATTACATACCATTAAATTATTTGTTGCAGGTAAATAATTATAATCAGATTTTTAATAATCTCTTATCTATCTCACCGTATTTTTTTCTCCTTTCTAGTATAGCTATTTATGAGCAATATCCGTTCCCAATAACTTCATTTGCAAATAACAGTTTTAGCCCTGGTTAATCAATAGATATGCATTTGTTGGTGGTTAACACTAGAAGGTCCGGGGTATGTTGCCTACCTAAAAGGTCCGCGAGCGGTCAATTGACCGCTATGCGTTATTAGAAGGACTTCGCTGTATTTGCGCTATAAGATGCCCCTTTTTATTGTTTTTCTACGTCATGAACTTTTCTATTACTACAATTTGGCTCTTGAACCCGGTTATTATTGGATTTTAGGCGGATTAGAGTGGTTTTACAGTTCATAAAATGGAATTGGTCGGAAATAATTTCATTTTCTTTCGATTTTTTTTCATGTATTAAAAAAATGTACAGATATCTACTTTTATATCACAATTACATGCACATGTTTTAAAACACTGGTTTTTAGGAAGTGAAAATCATCATACACAGCAAAATAAGAATAACATCTCGACAGAAGATTTTCTAGTGAAAAAGTGACTGACACAGAGAACATGGCAAATTTGCAGGTGAGTACAAAAGTTGCTTTTAACGGTAAGTATGATTTGTTTAACATATTTCTTCTTTGTTTTTATCTATTAGAAGAAATTTTACATAAAGTTTCCACTACATTACATTTTTTTCAGGAACAGAACAAAAAAAAATACTTGGTTTACAAAGTACATGGTTTTTGTTCTTGAAGTAAGTATCAATGGTTTTTGCTTAGTGTCATATTCTATATGTAAAAAAACGTACAATATAAAAAATTGAGAATCTTAACTTGTACATTTTATATTAGCGCTACTAGGAGACATAAAAATGATAATTTTTAGTAACAAAAAGTCGTAACCTCTAAGACGCAAGTCTATTGTATTTCTAGGCTTCCTCGCATTTCTTGCAAACCCTAATATCACTTTCACACTTACCACACATACGTTTCTTGCATCTGTTACATGACTTCTTTGTTTTGTTTACAGAGCCCAATTTGGCACTGCCTGCGACTACCTGAGTCAGGAGGACCGACGTCTGCTACACGCTGCATTTTTCTACTTTCTACGTAAGTCTTTGACATTTCTTTTGCAACTCCCAAAATGAAAGATGTACGTGAAACATTAAGAGTTAAATACTAACTTGTACAATGAATGAGCATTAATCATGGCTAGATCTAGGATGTTATAGAAAACATGCACGGGCCATCGCCGTGTGCCAGACCAAACGCTGTATTTACGAGTCATTTGGTCAAACGTATCGACTCCGCATTTGTTCTTATTGTAAAAAAGTACCGTCTCTGGCTTTTTTTCTCCGTCTCACCGTCATTCATGACCGTTTGTACACAGGGGTGCATACTTCTAAGAACTAGGATGTTTTTGTTAGCTTTAGATTGATAACTGGTCAAGGTGATTTCTTCGTGCTTATAGATAACAGTGCTAAAACGAGAATCACCACATTTCTTCAAAGTAGGCGGTACTTCTCTTCTATTTCGATTTAGCGTCCCTACAAGGCTAGTTTTTTTCTTCTTGAGTTCTTTCGCAAGATTCAAGGAGGTAAAGTAATTGTCCATTGTGACGTTTCTGCCCTTGTTTAGGTAAGGCTCAACAAGTTGTTTGACAATGTTTTCGCCGACACGTTCTGTACTGGGCCTTGCCTCATCTTTGCCTACATAGGGAATAATATTGAGCACGTGCCTGATTTTCGCATCAGTAGTGACCCAAACTTTAATCCCAAACTTATCGGGTTTAATTGCCATGTATTGTAAAATTGGGCACCTGCACTTTGTCGGATACAGTTGCTCATCAACAGTAATACTTTTGCCAGGTCTGTAGCATGCTAAGTAATTTTCAACAAACTTATTCCAAAGATCTGATACCAAGCAAAATTTGTCGGTTTGTTTACGGGCAGCACGGCTGGCCCTGTCATCAAAACGTAAAAATCTCATGATTTCCTTGAACCGATTTCTACACATTGACGCCGAAAAAAATGGTTGGCCCCATTGCGTGTGCCACGGATCATTAACATGAGTTGATTGAGCTACACAAGCCCCACGTGCATGCAAAATAGAGAGAAACGCGTCGATCTCTTATAAAGACAGTGACCACGATTCATCGCCTAGAACTCGCCGAGCTTCTTTTTCAGTACAATCTTTTATTAGCCTAAGCATAGGTTCCGTATGAAAAAGCTTCAACGCGCTCCAGTAAGATTTTTCCTCTAAGTGCCGCTTGGCGTAACCAGTGGCACCCCCTGATTCTCTTAGAACATTCATTTCACCACGTCTGCCAGCATGATCGCCAGGCGAAATTCGAGTCCAAACTGTGCTATCATTGGCTGTTTCTGTACCCCCAATATCTAGCCTTGTGACTTGGTTATCTTTGGATTTCTTCTTAACCCTTTTTGCTCTTCTAGGTTCCTCAACGTCGTTTGGCAAGTCTTCCTCAGCATCACCTCCGCCGCTAATCTCAACATCATGCTGGTTTCCTTCATCAGCATCATCGGTCGGTAAGTGAGCGTGATGTTTCAGGACAGGACTTCGAACGTTTACCTCTCCGATGTGCTTGTGACGGTGGAAAGTCATTGACTCCTATACAAAAAAACAGTTAAGTGTTATAAATTAAAATGAATTTATCAAGAATATATTTTTGGTAATAAAAAGATACTCACTTTTTGCGTTGTTACTTGTTTTTCTGCTCGCACTTCCCGCACAACCCCTCTACCGAATACCGGTACTGTTTCCTGATCACAGGAAAGTAGCATGGAATCATTATCCGCTCACCGCAATGTAACTCAATCAAATATTTAGCGAACTTACCAGGAATAGGAGTGGAAGGTTTAGGCAGCTCCTCGGGAAGCGCCGTATCAGATTCGTTGCTAGCTTCACTTGAAGATAAAGTGGAGGAGGAAAGCGCTTGAGACACGCTCAACAAAGTCATGTCCAGACATGCATCGGTCCAAGCGTGTGAATATGCACTGCACACTGCCGTGGTAGCGAGCGGTGGGGTGGGGGAATTTTATTCGGGAACTTGAAACAAAGCCTTAACAGTTATGGCCCTCAATCAGCAACAAATGAAATTAAAACGATTTTTTTAGTATAAAACCCATGATTATGATCGTTTATTATGATAGAACTAGATATTACGACCCATATTAGGCAGGAAACGTGCCCGATGTCAACGGAAACGCTTAAAATGCAATAGCGGTCAATTGACCGCTCGCGGACCTTGTCGTTAGACCCGCTTGTTGCGCCAAAAGTACTTGTTAATTTTACAAAATATTTCACACAGTGGCTTATGCCCCTAAAATATTAAAAGTCAAAAAAAATCATATCCGCACTAAAATTACTTTTTGAGTGAGGACGATAAGAAAGTGGCGAACGGTCAATTGACCGCTATCGGACCTTCTAGTGTTAACTTTGTGGAAAAAATCATTCACGAAGTTTTTCTTTATGTGTTTTCTCTCAGCATCCCATACTTACTCATCTTATTGTTACTTACGTGTCTTCTCTTGCTTCCAGCGAGTGAAAAGAAAAGACAGTATTCAAAACGGGTTGAGAGAAGGGGCATATCCGATTCCACCTTTGATGAGGGTCACGTGGAGAAGGCAACAATGCACGGAAGACGGAGAGGACTATTATTCCACGGGAACACTTCAGAAGACCGCAGGGTATTTTTTCTTTCGCTCAGTGGCTCAAGAAACCTGCTGAGTTAGGCGAAGCACTCCCAATTTACTCCGAGATTTTTCACGTTTTTTCAAACCACCTAACGACGAGCTAAACGGCGACCTCAAGGAGAGACCCGTAGAGCCAAACGGACAGCTGAAAAAGGCAGCAGATGTGAAAAGGATAATAAGCAAATAAATTCGTCCCCAGTGATGATTTTTTATTCCCCCGCACGAGCTTGAGGAGTGCGGCGTTTTTTCTTCGACAAACCCCTCCGTCTGCTTTTGAGGACGCGGACTGAGTAAAAGAGCACGAAAAAAGCCAGCAGAGAAGAGTGAGAGGAAAAGAACGCAGTTAAGGTGGAGAGCCGTTATAGGAGAAGCGAGAAGCGGGTTAAAACAAACATTCGCATGGAGATCCCGACTGGAACGCCCCGTGGAGTGGCGGTGGAGGAACTGAGAAGCAAAGTGGGGAGCGAGAGGATGAAATAAAAACGGAAAACAAGTGAAAAACGCAAAAACCAAGGGCAGCACTCCACCACTCTCCCTCTTACGCTCTCTTCATCTGGCCAGGGCGGAGGAAAAAATTGCTCAGGAAAAAACGTACGGAGTTCCATTTTTTTTTCTTTTCTTAAGGACTGCAGGTGAATGGGATGTGAGTGGCAGGCGGTGGAACAGCATAAGTCGGTGGGAAGGGAGAGTCCCGCCACTCGAAAGGGAGAGAATGGAAAGTGGAGAGAGGATGGGAGTTTGTGGAAGAAAAGAGAGAAAGGGAGAGAAGCTAAAGAGTGTGAAGGGGAAAAGAATATCCTCAGCCCCACGAATCACAAGTACTGGCAAAGGAATGAGTGAAAATAAGTAACGATTTTGGTGAAATAAGTGGCACAGTTAAGTTAATATTTTAGACGGAAACTTGAACTACATTGGCCCTTAAACTTGTTTGAACCCAGCATAGGAAAGTACTGTAATGGGTAGAATATCCTACAATTTACGATTCGTGCATAAATTAAGCTTTTTTTTCTATAGTAACATAAATGGGCCTGTAAACTATTGATTTAAATCAAACATTACACAATTATCTACCACTTCGCTATTCGGATATTCATAATTGTATGCCACTGGCAATCGAAAAGTTAAAAATATGCAATGGGAAGATGATATTGTTCAATTTTAATGGATTATTAATTTATAATTTCAATTGGATACTAGAATGGCCATTTTAAACTAAATTTCATATATCAGCTAAACTCTGTTGCCAGGTTTTAATATAAAAGCAGCAAAATTATATCAAAGTGTGAAGTTATTTGCTGGCGATAGAGTGACATTTTAACTGCTTTTAATTTTGGAACAGTTTCAATGCATTAATATTTTTCTTTTTAACACGTTTTACGTAGAAACATTTTCTCTGCAGGGATCTGTCTGCTAATACAGTGCTAAGTGCGCCACGAGCTAGTTAAAGATTCACTCAAAACTGCTTTATCGAGTATCGTACACAGTTCGTTATTCGATTCGTCACCATTAATGTTTTATGTCTTTACGGATAATTTTTATGATTTTTTCTTATTGAACGCTAGATTCGGTTTATTGATAAGAGAGTATGGCTAGGAGTAATGGTGAAAAAGAAAGTACTTTCTGGAAAGATGTAAGGTAGAAAAAGAAAGGAAATATGGATATTACTCTGTGGGAACAAATAACGCGTCGAGTATGTGTTCAAGAGTAGTGAATGAATATCCAACAAGAGCATGGGAAATATCTCTATTAAAGCATCCGATTCAGTAGGTGGCCAGTAATAGGATAAAAAAGCCATTTCTATTTTTAGCTGGAATGTTGAATGAAACTAAAATTCTCCCATGGAGAAGTATTAGGAATGAAAGAGGATCAAGGCATGATTAAATGTTGAAATCACGTGTGCGGATAGTTTTTCGAAAAAAAGGGACGGATTGTTGAACGGTTCCGAAGTAAAAATCATTTCCTCTCTTGTTTCTTGTACCACGGCGTAAGTTAGTAGAGGCTCAAAACTGATGGTTTATTAACCCCTGTACATTTGGATTTAAATCCCATCCTTCAACGTGCCAGGATTGACCACCAATTTTCTCGTCCTTATATGAATGTAGTGGTGAGGTTTTGCAATATTCCCTATCCAATACTTTCAATTGTACTCCTTGGCCCTATACGGACTCAAAAGCACACCAACCATCCTCTCAACGCACATATTAGCAAGGCATTTAAAGCAGTCCTACATTAAGATCCTTTTTAAGTGCTCGTGGAAGGGCACAAATCCTGGTCCTTAAAGGAGGTCAAAGGAAAGAATAATCGAATTAAATATTAAAATTTCAAGAATTGCCAAACATTGACAGCAAATTAGAGTGGAGAGTGATATTGTGGACGCCAGGCACTCCACTTAAATCTGAAATACTGTCTTTTTTGATAACGTACCGGACGGGAGTGTTTTTCTCCTTTCTCCATCTCACTTATTCATATCCTCGCGATCCTCACGTGTCATGCGAAGGTCAATTTACGACGTGAGGATGGTTATCATCATATTTTTTTCAATAATAAATGTTCCACCACAGTTTTTGACTCGGCTACCGAAATTGACTACACACACGAGGGAGGGTTTGGCAATTTTATTTCCTTTTCCATCTCAATTGCTGAGAGCTATCCAAAATATTTCTCCGACATTCACGTAATATGGAAAGAGTTTTTAAAATCCTACTTTCCATGAAGAGATAATTACTTATGTACATATGTTTGCTTCTGTTTTCTCTTAAGATACCCGTTTTCCTCTTTTTTACTGGTTTTTCATCTTATTCCAATTCGACACCATATTTCTTTGGAAATCAGAAGAAACTTTCTTCGTTATCTTGAATTGTGAATTCATGTGTAGTTTCAACCAGAGGAAGGCGTCCAAAAGCTTTAGGACTATCGTCATTACTCATAAGCTACGCTACCAGCCGTTCTAGTTTTCCGCCTTACATGTTGTTCTCAAGGTGCAGCTTGAATTTGAGAAGTTGTTCGTCAGTAAAATTTAAATGAAAAAGGAAGTTTTATATTTGAACTTCATTTATTTAATTTGTATTCTGTGAGAAATAAGGTGTATTCATACCGTGACTGGTCATTGCCTATAAAAACATTCGGCAAGATATCTTCTCGAAAGGACTTTTTCTTCCTCTACCAACATTTTTACGAGACCGGTGACTCAATTCCCTTGACGTTGAGTGCACACCAGCAAGTGAAAAATGTAATGAATGCTGGTAGCTGTCATCCTGCACATTTTGTGGCTTTTCTCCGTGCATCCTGATGCAAAGATGTAAACATTGGAGTTTACGAAATGCTTAGACACTGAATCTTTTGCTCTGTCTATGAATTCATATCCGTTTCTAAAAATAAAATTCCTAGACTGCAGAGATTTTATTTCTGTGGCGTCAATATCCATACAATTTACGTATGCGCTTAAAAGTTTGTCTCAAAACTCAATACTTTTGCAAAAGTAGTGATTGTCACAAAATATCTGCACTGTTAAAGAAAAGTACTATAGTGAACATAACGACATTTATTATTTTTAAAAAAACTACGCAGTTGTAATGCTGACCTGCTTTTCAGTTTCATTTGGCTGCTTAAGAAAGTGAGCTGGAGAGTTCTCAAGTTTCACTACGCTGAGCAAGCTAAATATTATGATCAGCGCATTAAATGGTCCAGAACTTTTAAAGTCAATACAACGTAATTGTTATTATGAGTTAGCATGGACGCCCAAACTGCTTAAAGTATATTCCATATGAATAACGCCATCAATGCTAAAAATGTATATCTGTATCTAAAGTAGCAGTACATTTCGGTTTTAGATGCTCCGGCGGATAAGGTCGTATCGTACCTTGTATTTTGGTACCATAATCATAAGACCAATACGATATACATGCCTTTGTCGCGAGTTTTACCTATGGATTAACAATGGAACATTTCTGGCTTTGCTACCACGGGTGACCTATATATCAAATAAGTTGCAGAATTTATATTTTGTGATGTGAAATACTGAGTTTTAAGCGTTGAAAATATTGTTGTAGGGAAATAGTATCGTGTTTGATGAATTGATGGTTTGTCTCAAAAACTTCAAAATTGATATGTCAGGTTTATTATCTACGCTCTCATATTTTTATTCATCATGCGTCGAGTAAAAATTAAGCTTTGAGGTGGACTCTCAAATTGCCCCCTTGTTCCTTTTTTCCTTTAAGACTAAAGAAGAAATTATTTCAGCAAATCCACGTTAAAGGTCTGCGGATCTCAAGCCATCATAATTGTTGGTGAGAACATTATGCAACCACAAGACGGGCTTGATATCAAGATGAGGTCAGCTAGTCTAAGGTTTTATTGAGCACTAAGGAACACTTGTTTGCTCCAAACGATTAGGTAAAAATAATTGCCTTAGCAGGTGCTTACAAAATTTAGAATGGGAAAAGGAGGGGAAGTGAATTGAATTCAGAGTTAAACGGAATATTGGAAAGGTTAAAACTAAAAAGGGATGACGGACGAACAATAAATAGTCGGTAATCAACCATTTGTTTCCATGGAGGCATAGAGTACCCTATTTTATGTTCTTCAACCCGTGAGTGCAGAACTGTGGTTTTCTCAGATGAGAATTTAGGACCGTGTCATGTTGGCATTATTTCCACCAGTAGTTTCTCCATTTCATCAAGTATTGACAAAATATAATGGCCATTAAAATTAAGGTCACAATTCATTCTTACGATTTTTCTCTTTCTGATCTAAGGAATATAAATTCTTCTGATAAAAAGTGCATAACTGCTGAATCCAGAGTGTCCTTTATCTTACTCCATTTGCGTAATATGTCTTCTGCATCCTACCTCATTGATTTATGTGGCATACTTTTAAAATTATCATTTACCTTATTATCACTCATGAATAAAATATAAACCTCGTTACTAATATTAATATCTCCTTAATCTATAAAATGTTTTGATGAAAAGTGGATACTAAAGTGAAAATGAGTGCACTGGAATATTTGGTGATAGGTTCTCGCTTCATTGACACCAAGTGGACAGTTTACAATCATTTATTACTCTATTAAACCAAAGTTAAATTAACTAGAGGCTTTAAATTTTACTGGGGTCATTAATAAATGTCATGAATTTTAATGTTTACAGAAAGAAATCAACTGATGATACTAAAATTGAATATATCAGTGACTAAGTGATGTCTGTTTTATACGACAAAAATTTACTTTCTTTCATTTCAGGCAAAAAAGTCTACACTTCTATTTCTCGGGAAACCCTTTCTTTAAGCGTTTCTTCCTTTCTACTTCTGAAGCTAACGCTAAAATGTGAGCCAATGCCCGGCAATTCTTGTGTATCAGTTCATAATCAGCATGATTGGATCTGCTCTCTTCGAAATGTGCCTAAAAATCCATATTCTTTTTTATTACTTAAATTTACATTTTCGGTTTCTGGTATAACAACAAAGGCAAGGATGCTGCCAATGAAAAATAACACTTGAGTTCCACCTCTTGATGACATACCATCAGTTCGTAATTCACCCCTTTCTCACTACTAAAGCATGAGTATCATCATTCTATGCCAAATCCTGTAGTACTACTTTTATATTAACCGTTCTTTCTTTTCGAATCTTTATCTTTTTTTCTTGTTTCTCCCGCTATTTTTCCACGCCTGCATAGATCCTGCTATGTTCTTCCAAATGGCCTGTTTAATTGAAGAGTTAAGGATGTATGTGATGATATATCCCAGAAAGAAGCCACAATTCTCAAGTTGAATACCAAACTCAGACCATGAAATGTAATAAAAAAACAACAAAAACCTGTGAAATGCAACTTATCCGTCTAAAAGGAGGGACATAATAATGATACCTGTGAGAAATAAGTAATTCCTATACACCTTTCACTCATTGTTCTTTGTCTTCACCTGACACATCTGTATTCATACACTCGTTTAGAGTTATTATTATTCTTGAAAAGCAACCCAACATATGGATTATCATGGTGGTAGGCAGTCAGTCTTTGCCCACCTGTTCACTTTTTAAATACTGCAAGTGTTACTTTGAGAAAGGGCTCTAGCCAATTATAATGCACTCGAGTATTTCTAAGGATATTCTATGAGAACTAGAGTAGAAGTCATATTTAAAAGCAAAATTCTTCAGCGTCATGCATTATGTAATTAGTTGCAATAACCAAGGCTATATAATTTGTTCTACTAACGCTTAAAAACTCAATTCATTATGTGTATTTGGAAACCAAATGATATGTATTGGTCGTAGGAGATCATTACCAAAGCCTTCTACAAGGTATTTGGGTCAAGATGTAGGATTCTTCATTGAATAGATACATTTATATATGTGTGGAAGCTCATGTGGAAAAACTGGAGCATTAGCGTAAAAAATATGGTATCTATGGAGGGATCTTATCTACCGCACTGCATGCAAAGTATGCCGAATTCGCTCGCAGCCTTATCGATCAGATTCGTGACCCAAATGAAAAGAGATGCGTTTTCATGGGACCGCAGAAGAAACTGATTGGAGAGGTCAAGACGTCACCAGTTCTAAAGAGAATCCCCAAATCATCGAGTGCACCAGTCATTGAATTCTCGTCATGGACGCTGGAGGTAGATCTTTCTGAATTTTCATTCTCCCAATGCCTCTCCTCAGTACCTTTCCAAGGTTTATCTGATCCATCTTTGATCCTCCCCGGTAGACGTAGAGTATGACGTGTATGGTGGTAAGGGAATGGGGATATTTTTTTCTATTCAGACATTGAGCAAAGCTTTGATCTCTTAGAATTCAACGTGTATTACGATCGCATTCTGCTAGGAAGCGCATTTCAAAGCGAGTTCATCTTTAGCGCAAGAGTACATTCTGCATTAGTCATCGATTTGGATCAGTTCGGACGTTATTTTTGGGTGCACAGGTTCCCTTCATTTTTTGGCTCTTTAAAGTTTTTTGGCGTTGATTTTTGCAAGCAAGAGAACTAAAACCCTTTGATTAACATGTTTTTTAAATCACCAGTTATCTCGTGTACAAAACCAACGTCGTTTTTTTTCGGTAAAAATGCTTAAAACAGTCAAAAAGAATTTGGGGTTTTTATGTTGGCTTGAAAAAATCGTGTGTTCAACAATACATTGTGCAACTCATATTTTGTATTATATATTCTCCCTCTGGTTGATAGCAATGTTTTATGTCAATATTTTTAACTCATATTGGGAAAGGACTCTTTAAAAAGAATAAAAAAATGTTTGACGGCAATATGATTCGTGCCAAATAGGACCACCTAAGATATGCCTTTCTCCCTGATTTTTCGCCTTAAAAATATGTACTCTTGCGTAAAATATGCTTTTAACACATTGGCACTGTTGAAATCAGTTAAGCATAAATCTGCCTCTCATGAAAAATTTCTTAGACCTTTTTTTTAACAGTAGTAAATTTATGTTTTGAAGTAAGCATCCATTTTCATCAATTTTCGCTTACCATAAAAAAAACCCTGTAAATCGGGAAAAGTTACGTTTATTTATCCATGATTACACTTAATGGACTTTTTTGGGCATTGATAGTTTCTTCCACAATGTAGATTATATAGTTTTTCCATTCCCTGAAATTTCTATGCCAATTTAGTAGTGATTAAAATTGATCAGTTGATTCAGTAAATTCATTATTTATTCTTATCCTAAATGAACAAATGCGGTGAATATGAATGTACGAGATGTTGATATGCAATGAATATTAATTTTGATAATCATTTCTAAAAATGGTTACGATTCAGAAAAAAACGTGTATTGACTTCGCTTATTGCTGGCTAGGTTCAACGTCCTGATTTTTTGTTGATATCATGGATTCTACTTGTATGGTGAATGAGGAGAATTTTCATTAAATAATTATAATTTTATTATTATAAATGCTTCAAGAAAAATATTATTGTTTCAAATTGTTGTTAAAGTTTCAAAAGCACCTGTCCTATAGTAAGTTATTTCGAGATGACTTTTTCAAATAAATTAATCGAGTTGCCCTGCCATTGTAATGAGCCCAGCGATCATCGAATTCGGTGAACAGTGATTGAGTAGTAGGGAGGAGGGGAAAGGGAAGAGTCAGTGTCTGGTGTCAAGGGTCACGGCAGATGAGAATGGCTTATAGAAGAGATCGACACAGTTCGAGAGAGAGAGCGAGATGGAAAGCTTGAGATATGAATGGAACAGCGCTGCGTCGCCGTGTTCTCGATTGGGGACGCCAAGGGGTCTCGCCTCATTTGTGGAAGCGACGCGAGCGCAATACGCGACGACGGACTGATGCGAACTAATGCGATACTTGTTGCAAGCTAATGAAGGCCTCGAGCCTGCTCGGCGTTTGCTGTCAAATGGACTCTGGGGCGGCAATCCTCTTCCTTCCACGCTCCGATCGAAGGCGGCGCTTCACGGAAAAAATGGAATGACGGAAAATAAGAGAAATAGTCATAATTTAAACTACAGCCTCGCTTCTATTGCTTACAAACTAAAATGTCTACTTTGAATCAAATGTGTGTGCAGGTATACCCTGCAAAGTTGGTATTAACATCTTAGCAATAGGCTGTATACCGTTTAGAACCATATTGAGGAGAAACTGTATACTCCCTTGATGCCGTGATTTTATTACGTAAGCATTAGAAATGTGAGACTATTGTTAAGATTCTGAATATATTCAGCCATATTATAATCTCAACTTAATTCTTAGCATCACGCTGAGAAGTAATACCACCTTTGGAGGTGAAATCTGTACGCTTATTGAATGAATGAATGTTTATTTATTGTCCTATGGCTATTCCTCTTAAGATCAAAAACAATGTAATTAACAAAATTGTACGAGCTTCAAAAGGTTGAAATAAAGCAAACAATTCAAACTATATATACAGTAAGACAAGTTTAAATATAAATTAAAACAATTTGAAAGGAAATAAAATAGACTAAATGCGAGGTACTTAAAGCATCATATAACAAACATAAATATGTATAACTACATTCCATGATCTACAGAGAATAAAATAAACATTTAGTGGTCAAAAAGTAGCATACAATAATATATAATTTTAAAGCTAACAACGGAGGAACAGTTATATATGTTATTGGCTGGGTGTTCTAAAGATCAGTAACGATGAAAGAATTTTGGAAATTTGTTGAGCGATTACCAGAATAATATGGAAATTCAGGATCGCATCTCTAATGAAAGGCTTGGCAGCAAACATTTCGAATAGACATTTAAACTTTTGTAGTATATATTTAATTTATTAATTTAATAACTAATTTATATTTCATTTAATAGGATTTTTCTTCGAACAAGGAATACAAGTAGAACAAGCGTAGTTTAAGCGAAACCTTATTAGCCTCGTTTGCGGGAATTTAGGTCGTTATCAGGAGAATCGAGACTGTAGTTCAGATTCTGAATATGACCATAGTTTGACTCGAGTACCGGTCAGGATTTTATGGTGTGCATAGTGGTAGGGGAGTGGTTGGATAGTTGCTTGGGGTGAAAGAAAAGTGAGAGGAGGGCGGACGAATGAATAATGCCTTACATTGGAGCCGTCTGACTTCAAGAATATTCAAATATTAAATATTTAAATATGTTTTGCGTGTTTTGCCATTAACAATTTACACAATCTATTTTCACCCCAATCAACTGTCTTGGGTCTGACTTTGAGAAATCGCCCAGAGCGGCGGTGACTTTGAAGCGCATAGAGTTAATTTTTGTTGTTTTTCCCCTTTAACACCATTTCAAATGATGCAGTGTCGATCACTATTTAAAAGTACCTCTCTCAGGTTTCTTTTTGCTTTTCGCTGCAAAAAGAATCTCAGTCACTGTGCATATTTGACTTGAAATATTTATATATAGTAAGACTACTAATACACGATGGTATTTTAATAGTCGACTTTGGTATTTGGTCGCAGTAACCTGGCAACACAAAGGTTTTTCTTAAGGTTAACCTCTTGAGTGCCACACGACGGTATATCGTCAGAATGTGCCAGAAGTGCCATCGACAAGATACAGGATACAAGATACATATCATCGACCTGTATAGTCGCCTATGAGGAGACCTGTTTAAACAATGTATTTCTCATTCTTTAACTATTGTAAATTGTACATAATACAAGAAGGATCTTTAATAACTACGTGGAACAATAATTATAATTTTTATGATCAACGGCTTTGATAATTAAAATAACTATATTTTAATTTATATTATGGGTCAGTTTGAATTTTCCGAGTGCCACATTTGGTTCTTACGAAACTGCTTCTGGTGAGAGACTTTAGAAACTACATTGTTCGTTAGCCTAAAACCAATTGACTTTCTTCTAATATTGTAAACTTTGTATTTATGTCGGAGATATTATATTTTGCATGTTCTTATTTTTTTAATGCTTAGAAACATTTTATTCTCTGTGATGTACATCGCATTTTCGCTCGTTACGCGAAAAATTCATGACATAACAAAAAGTTGTTAGGTTTCAAAGCATCTCTACTCTGTCGCTTCTGATGAGATAATTTGTTGCTGACTTTTCCAATGCGATCAAGTCGTTGATTTTAGCTACGAAAGGCAGAAGAAAAGATGCTACGTAATTGCTATCATGCTATCTCTCGCAGCTGGTGTGTTGCGTCAGCAATGTGACTCCGATTGTCAGCCTAGTTATCATAGTAGATACGGCAGTATTATTGAAAGATGATGTTGGGCATAATAAATACAATGTCTGCAATATTTTGTTGTTGACACAATGAAATTTACTAGTGGATTTTTGAAATTGGAATACCCTTTTGCCTAATAAATCGCATCAACTTGTAGAAATGAATTTGCACCTTGTGTTGACGATGACAGATTATCTGAAAACATAGTTTCGCTGTGTAATGATGACGTCACTGTGGAAAGTGCAAATAGCGCCCATTTTCGTTGAGACACTAGTAAAGGGAAGGTGTTATCTGACTCAGATGAAAGCGTGTTAATCCTTCCTAATAAGAGACCGGTAATTGTTTACTATAGTAATGATAGCAATAGTTCTGATGAACGTGAATGTGGAAGCCGTGATCGGAGGCTTGGGGTAAGAGGTAAGGAGGCTTGTTGTTCAAGTATGCCTAGTTAAGTACGGAACTTGCTCACATCAGGGACAACGGATAGGGAAAAATGCCGGACGCCTTGCAGCAAATATACTACGATACGATGGTATAAACCACCTCGTTATTCCCACCCAAAAGGGGAGAAAATGTGCTGGGGATTATTGCATGTCTCAAACAAGAACCGAGTGTAAGAAATGTAATGTTGGTCTTTGTGTACAATTTTTCGCTCCTTACCATTCAAAAGCTAATATGTAATAATTATTTTAAATAGAGGTTTTATCATAGTTGACGACGTTTGATTCTTCCCAAAATACCTTTAGGAGCAAAAGGACCCCGCTAACACCCAACGGTGCCATATGGCACCGGCATGTAACTCTGGTTCTATGTAATATTTCGGGGAAAAATTTTAGGAGCATTCTTCATTGCTCATATGTATGATATTTCAGAAAATAAACGATGTTTGATTAAAAAAAGTTGGGGCGCTGACGGGTTAAGATACTTTCTGAACACCCCCTCCTAAAATCCGCGCGATCCCATTTTCCAATCTTCGTAGGAAATCGAAGGTGGCCCAGGGAAAGGAACTGTTCCCCATACCCCAAATGTGTGAATTTTATACGCAAGTGCATTAATACCGGGAAAGCTCTATGCTCAAATATCAATAATCCATCTCCGGGTTGAGCACGATTTCTACTATAAAATTCTTCTCTCCTCCTCTATATTCATTTTGGCTTTAAGTACTATATCTATTAAGTACTATATACAAGGATTGCTGGGGATAACAAACAGAATATTAGACGTTACGCCTACCTTTGGATGCATAATATATCATTATAATTAAAATTTAAAGTTACTGTCACCTGTTGACATGGTACAATAGTCAATAATAGAGAGGTTCAGCCGGAACATCACTGAGGTTACCTATCTTGCAACAGAGTTTTAATTTTGTGAATCTATGAGCTTATCTGGTACTACCGCGAAAGTATATTAGTTTTATTACGCGAATTATGTGAAATATGATTTAGACTATAAATAAACTGCAGTGGCTATATGCCTTAAAGTTCCATGCGGCTATAATCTTTGAATGTGTGCGTAACTTTGCTGCTTTAAAATATCTATCCTCGATTTATTCCGTATCTTTTTCCGAAACACAAAAACCCTCTTATGGATAATACCTTTGGCTAAAAAAAATTTGTTATTTTGAGATCAACCAATGTTGTTCAAATTGGTAGCCGGGCAGAGGTAGGTTTTTCTGGGAACTGAGATGGAGGTTGAAGGAGACCCGAGTTTGGAATTAGACTTCTCATAACAAGTTTAAGGTGTCAAGAAGACCATGGTATAATGTCCCATCCAACTACTGGATTATAACTGATGTTATTTTCAAGACGTGATGCAATATGGACCAGCACATGGCCCAAAAAACCCTACCACTGCCACATTTCAAACCTGGAGCATTACTAAGGCCACCGCACCCATCTGGTTACAGATATGTGGAATGATCACAATGATGATTAAGGTAGAATTAGGGCCTAATAAAGATGACGTTTGGATGTCCCCTTGCAGTGTCAGTACTATGATACCTATGCCTTAATTTTAGTGTGACATCCCCTTTACTAGGGTGATTAAGAATATTCTCTTTAAAGTTACACTCAATCAGCAGTAACTCTTGCTTGGATCCACGTACTCAACTCTCTGCCTGATAGACTAAAGCCTTTTATAACGAAGATATGAAGAAATTAAACAGCTGCCGCTTTTTCTCGCAGACATCCCTTATCTCAGAAATTCTCTGCTCGTTTGAACATTTTTATTCATTTTATATTCCATACTGGTTCACAACTGAAGCTTTAATTCTACCTACAAAAGCAAATACCAATAAGCGTTTTATTCCAATTCACAGTACCATTTTCCCTTATTCACGTGGCATTTTTTGTGCTACCACATTAATTGGGTTAAAACATCGACCATTTTGTTCTGTGTAGCTGGGACAAATTTTGCGGGTGACTCAGCTGCGGCGCAGAGAAATTTTGAACGTTGGTATCACAATTTTGACCGGGCTGAGCGGCCACAAATATGCTCATCGTGGACAATCATACCGTCCTGGCACTTTGCGGTCTGGCACCGTGAATATCGGTGATAAAGTTCTTCCACCCTCTCCCACGCTCCCCACTCAATATCTCAGTCGCCTAACCTACTTACCAAAAAATGGTCTTTCATTTTTCATTTTCGTCGTCCGCTCTCTCTGCTGCGCAAAGCCATTCGAATGAGGAACACCCTCAAAAAGAGATGTTTTCTTGCAGTTTTTAAAGCTCCATTTTGAACTCGTTCTAGAAACTGCGTTGCAGGGGACCATAAAAGAGCCTCTAGTGTATTTTTTTTTTCAAAAGGAGAGAGAGAGAGAGAGGGAGAAATGAAAGAGAAGACGGTGGCATCACACCCCCGAAGCACTCAGCATCTCGCGAAGCATTAAAAAAATAAAGACGTGATAAAAGGACCACAGCCAAACCGGAGCTCTGTATGTATTTGTACGCGAGGTCTATGGCGGCATTCAATAGAGCGCGGGTATGAATACTTACTTCCTTGATTGAAAATGCACTGTGGTGCTTGGTGATAGAATGGTGTATTAAATATTACTATGCGCTGGGGATGGAGTACATTTCCTCCCGTCATATCCTATCCCCGAGACGAATGCTTTCAGTTCACCAAAATCGGCATGCCTCCCTGGCTTTCAAGAAACAAGAACAGAGATCCGTCTCCTTTCCCCTAAGATGAATAATGCTCCTCTCAACAGGAAGAGAATGCATTTACAAGTAATGCACATTTTCCTTTTAAGCACATTTTTATAGTGATTCTCCTCGGTTTCAGCGTACATACGACGTTACTGAGACCACTCTGAATGATGTCATATTGTTCTCCAATGCATTGACTGAAATGCACATTGGGGAAAATATATTTTAAATAAAGCCATTTCGGCGTGCTCATTTTTGATCCTGGATCAAAAATATTTTCACATTGAATTTAGCTGTAACTCCCATTATGGGTAAACGCTATCCCAAAATCGTCAAAAGTATCGCTTACTTCAAATCATTTGAGAACGAAGTCCCAGAAATATTATGAATATCAATATTAATATTCTAAAATAAGACTTAATTACTTGAAAGTAATAGATTGTCATAGTAAATCATTCTATATATCATTAAGTATGATAAGAGCTTAATGCCAAAAATATTCGAGCAGCATTTTTTCAACCGAGGATTGAATGAACTTCAATCATGTCTAATCATGTAGTTAAATATTTTTCCGAGGATGTATATAGTTATATATACTCGGAGGTTAGAGCGTTATCAAGCCGAATGAGAGATTTTTTCAACCATATATAAGCTGCACTAACCTGTAGACATCAGATCATCCTTTAAAACCGCAGAAAGTGCCTGTAAAGAAGGAACTTCATGTTCATAACTTTCTCATGCTGCTGGAATTAATATTTGGCGACTTCTACCTTCACCCACCAGTATAACGAGTAGACAAGAACTTTTCTTGTTTTTTAGCGTGCATCCCCATGCAGCTGAGATACTGAGGAGATATATTCATACATATTTCAATAATTGCGGGGGCATACATAAGTTTATATACTCGTCTTTATAGACTAAATTTATATTTTCACTTTGGGTGACATTTTGTATTTTTGAATATGATAATATATATTTCGTCGCCATTATTTCTATAAAAAAAGTGACCATCAACGCTCATTCTATCGCTTGCACTTTTGATCACTGAATAATTGAGAAGCTAACACCGTTGTTTATTTTATTGTATGTCACTGGAAATAAACAACAATCTGATTATTAAAACAAAATGTTGTACATTTAAAATCACAATCACAAGGATAATTATAGCTCTATTAAATTTAGCTGAACATGCAAAGTGAACATGAGTTCTTCGTTGGCGCAAGTATAACAAAGGAGCTTGCTTTGTATGCCTTGCTTAGCTGGAAAAAGTGGCTAGCCCAAAAATCGATGTTGCACAATGGAAATTTATTATATCGGAAGAATAGATATATTTAAAACTTACACATGGCATAGACATGAAAGGCAAGGCTAGTAGATGAATAAATTGAGAAAGCAGCAATTTGATGGGAGTATGTATTGCCAGTTTCTGTCTTTGTCCCTTATTGAAGAGTTTACTACAGAGAATGAAAATGTGAAATTGAAGGGAAGGATTGCATGATAGAAGCTGAAGAGTACGTTTCGGAAAAGAAGAAAGCAGTGCAAGGTAATGAATGCTAAAAGATAGCAAATGAGAAAATTATTGGTCTATCGTGGTGGCCTGGAGGGTAGAGTAGTCTCTCTGAGCACTACTGCCTAAAATGCTAAAAATGTGATTTTCGGAGCGTCTTAAATTCGTAGGAATTCGCGAAGAAAGAAGCTTGCCCCCCTAACATGAATGTGTCAATTTCAAACTCCAATTATTATTACAGTATTAATTAAGATCAAGGAGGTGGTCTCAACCTTCATCTATCAACGTAACGTTTAGGTTAGCGCTAAGTGAATGAAGGAGGCCTACTTCCTCGGCAGACAACTGCTAATTAGCAATTAGTTTGTCAAAGTTCTTTGCATCAAACGTTTGGAATAGAGTAGTAAATTTTTCTTTTAGCGTATATCCATCGTGGAAAGTTGATTTCATTGAGTGCTCCTACCATATATTTCAAATCAACTTTCTTTGTCTAAGAAAAGTGTTTTTTTTAATATGATACTATTCTTACTCTATAAGAGTATTGCACTTCCATCACATTTTCATATAAATATGGTTGCATTAGTAGATTGAGAATGTTTGCCAAAGTATTGAATCCTGTACCTTTCCATCGTCTTAATATGTAAATAAAACGATAGGACTATATAGATTAGGGCAATCCCAGAATAAATATGAAATCCCAGATAAAAATATATATCACGATTTTAATCTTATTTTTTAACAGGAAACGGATTGTGTTAGTAAATATTCTTGCCTCTGTCGTAAGGAGTTAATAAAAGCTTGGAATAGTGAAGATTAGATAATCAAGGACAATGAATGAGTTTGAATTCCACCTTAATAGTTGCATATTTTGTGGCCCGTTGATGTGCCTAATTGTGCCCTTGACATAACACACCCTCCTCACGAGAATCAGCGTCCTATTCTTCTCGTAGCCGTCTGGATCTTCACAATTCTGTCCCTTGTACGGGTAAGAGCGTCTTTATTGCCCCCTCCGCTCTGCACCGTTCGTCCAAAGAAATAGCCCCCTCCGTCACTCCTGCCGGAACGTGATGAGTTTGGGAAACGGACGACCGTCAGCCTCCTCTCAGGACAGTGTCTCGAAGTTGCGGAGGGTCCTTAACCCACGACATAGTCGACGTCTTATTCAGTGCCATCTTCAAGGGGCTGGCTACACATTTAATGCCCCCCACCCTAATTCTCAGAACATTAAGCACTCTATTTGCTACATTAACGTCCTTTCCTGCTTCTAGCATATGGAATATTATAGGAATTATGGAATTAAATAGGTATTATCGTGGAATTAGGGATTGTACCTCCTACACAAAGCCTTTTCGTTTTTAAAAAGAGGAAGTATCATGTCAAGTATTCTATATATTTAATTATATTTAGTTAGGCTATGAATCACTATATGTTAATAGGCTTTGTTACAATCAAAACATCGTGAAGACTTTAGGGTGACTCTTTCAGTCTTTGGAAAGGTATTGAACTGTTAAGCGGTAGGCTAGATCGCAATCATAAGAGACGTAGTGTAACGGTGAGTTTTTACACACCCCCGTTTAATTATTTCAGGTTATTAAGTGCTGCTGTTTGGCTAAACAAATAAGTATCAATAAGAAATATAATATAAAGCTGCTGTGCGCATGTTTTCATCTGGAAAAGAGTGACTGATTTCATATTTATAAATTTGTGCGTAATGTACCTACATATGTTTGTACAGAATTGTACAGTATTTGCCGAATAACGATTGTTTGGAAATATTTTATTTCCTGCACGAAAAACATTTTTTTTCTGCGTGAATTGAACAGATAAAGCGTGGAGAAGGAGCTAACGGAGGGGTTGGAAGCACGGCATCAGCATATGCGTGTTGTTTTACGACAAACTGCTACATACCTTTGCCGTTTCAATCAGAGTGCTGAGTAGATTAAAAGTTACAGGTGGTAATGCTTTATAGATGAAGAAAATGACGAAGAGGTGAGAGCAAGCACTTATAACGAAAATAAGAAAGCAAATGTAAGTTCCAAAAAAGAGCCTCAATACCTGGCGTGAGATATCGGTGTAAAATTGAAAAAATATAGCCTGTACTGAATTAATTATTGGCCGTACCTATATGTTTCCTCAGGCCCGGTTGACTTATTAAGGAAGCTACAAGCCACCTATTTTTCCTGTATGGACTCCATTCTATCAACTGAAACGAAGGCTGTGGTTAATAATTTAATTAAAGACATTACTATGATTATTTTCTTGTGCTAAGTTTACGTATTGTCCTCTTTAGATACGTTATTTTCGCTGATAGTCTGAAGTTTGTTGATTGTGATTTTTCTTAGAGCTGACTGATGGACAGTATGAAGGAACTTTATGCATAACCAAATCACAGATATTGCTATCCTACGAATCCGAGTATTAAGTGCCGGTGTTTCAATGTTCAGTGATTCTCTTTTCATTTCTGAGCTAGAACTGTGGCCGGATTAGGCCGGAGCACAATGCTATGCTTCCTTTTCGGTGAGATGGGTTTTTCCTCGGGACTGGCGGCATCCTTCACTGTGAGCGAATGATGCCGTACCACCTGGATGAATGCAGACATGCGTGCCGAGCAGTCATTGTTAACAGACGATTCAATTATGTTCCGTACATGCATTATTTCCCATCATCCGCGCTGTATCAAATGTGCCTTATGGTGGCTACGCCCGTGGTAAGCTTCAAACTGAGATTTCAGTTGATAAGATTACTCTTGCACGACAAGGTCACAGTTACAATTTTTGAATTGATCTTGCATTCTTTTAGAGGATTTTAAGGCTTTCTATATCATTATAGAAACTTTTGCTATTTTAAATAATAGTTCTGTCAGTATCAGGCATAAAAATACTAATTAAACGAGCACGCATCGCAATGGATTTGATGATTGAGCCAATGTCTTATCTCCCTGCTGGTACTAATAGCGCATTCAACTAGGCTTCAAATAATGCAAAACGGGTAAGGAAATATTTTTGTGGCACATTCATCCATATTATATAAAAGTACAGGTTTCTTCGTGTATTATTGAGCTAATCATACTGAAAAGCCGTGGTACGCTTCTTCCAGATGATATGTTAAAAGTATCGTATTCATAATGGAAAAAATGAATCGATAAATCTTATTCACTTTGAATGTAAGCTGAGCTATCACACTGTATTTGTAAAAGGTATTTGACAACAACATTCATGGGAAAATGTAACCAAATTTCAATATTTATTCTTTCATCCCTATGAAATCAAACTCTTCCATTGGTCAATGAACTTTTTCCTCCCTCTCCCTGTCTTAGGTTTTGAAGTAGGTACATACATGTTTTCAATTCATATAGCAGTTGAGAAGAAATCTCATCTCAGATAAAAGGAGGCTCAACAGGATATTTAATTATAACGTTCTATTAGTATTATATCGTTCAATTAATGTTATGCTTTAAATGTAAGCTATTACCATTTCATACAAGTCTAAATATTAGTAAGTAACGTATACTCTCAACCCCAGAGAGGAATATCATCCCCTTCAATTTATTGCTTTATTTAATGTTCGAATTCCTGGCACTACTTCTCACGGTGCTCTAGTTGTTCGTGATCAGGAATACGTGACTCCATTCTTTTCTAAACATTCTCTGCGGATTTGGACGACAGTATGGAAACAGATATGCATGGCATAATAAACGCCAACGTTTAATACTGGAAAATGTCATTTTATTTTTATTGCGAATTGAATCTACAGGGTCCATAGCACTTCAATCTGTACGAGAAATCAGCTACTTTTCCCTTGTTAGACCTCATTTGGAATATGCTGCCAGTGTATGGGATCCCTACGAAATCGGTCTAAATAATGAACTTGAACGTGTGCAGCGAAGATCGGCAAGATTTGTAAAGGGGCGATACGATAATTATATTAGCGTAACCAGTCAATTAAATGAATTAAAATGGGAATCATTGTCAGATCGCAGCTTGAAATTTAGACTTAATCTTTTAAATAAATTCCAAGACAATATTTTCAGTGATGATGTTAAAAATATTTTTCGAACACCAACTTACTATGGCAGACTCATAAAATTATGGCATGAATAAAAATATGGCATAAAATTATGACTTATGGCATAATCATAAAATTAGAGAAATTGATTGCCGAACTGACAGATTCAAAACGTTCTTTTTCCCTCGTACAATTAGAAATACGAATAACGGTAAATATGTCCAATCGGAGAGTAGCAATGGAATGGTGATAGCATTGCTATGTGCATGTTGGTATGAGTACTTAATGCTAACCCTACTAACAGAATGTTTTTGCATGTTTGCTTTGCAATTTCTATCTTTTTTAAATAGTGAAGTTCTGACTAGTATATTAATACTATTCCTTTTTTATGCATGATATGTAGTGTATGTTTGGTGAGAAATCATCCCATGCCACACACCTTTGTGGTGGCTTGCAGGGTATTATGTAGATGTAGATAAATTCCTTTCAGTAATTGCTTCTTGGAGTCTTCGTGCCTCGATGTCTGGAGCTCGTCTCTCTTAGGGCGAGAGGGATAGTTACAGGCCAGCCACCCAGCCACGCGCGAGAAGACGTCTTCTCGCCATCCTTCCTTCCACATCTTCCTCACCTCTCGGCAACTCGGTCATTTTGTTTATTATTTCCCTTTCCATCTTTCTCCTTCACTCCGCCAATTTCCTTCGTTGCCTTCGTGCACTCACTCCACCTTCCGCCTTTCTCCCGTCCCATCTCCATTAGCGAGGCAGCCAAACAGGCTTTTCCGAGGAGGGGAGGGACTCATAAATTCCGAGACGAGAGGATGGTTCCCGGTACCTCCCCTCCCTTGCACGCATCACATCTCTTTCCTCTCATTTCCTCTCCCCCCCACCCCTTCGCCCTCCTTCCCATCTCGTCACTTCCCTCTGACCTATCCACTTCCATTTTGTTTCACTTTGCCCTAACCTGAGGCACGGAGGTACCTCTCTCCTCACTCCAACGTCTAACCTCTCTCCCCTTCTCTTCTCAATGCTGTTCGTAAAATGTGCGTGGACGCGGCTTCCACAAAAGGATATAAATTTGCGCCCGTGTTTCGCTATTTCCTCTCCGGTGAGCGTTAGTCCTCGTCTTCATCATTGCAATTCCGGGAGTTAGGCTTGCATCGAGGTTCCTGAGAGGCCTTCGCTTCTTGTTATATTTGGAATCCACACGGAAACGGTTTCATCCTCCGAGAGGCACGAGCCCTTGAGGAATGTGCCTATTTTCGTTGCCTGAATGTTACCTTCTTTTGGACGTTGCCAACGTGTCTTCGCTCACAAGGTGGGGTTATGTAATGTGGGTCAGTAAAAATTGGCATTGGTGAAAATTATTGGGAAAATAATTTGCTTGATAATTAAAATCGCGAAAATACTGCGTTAACCTTCATTTCATTTTTGAATGGTGCTATTTTTAAATCTATTTTATACTACAAAAGTGTAAAAAAGAAAATACACACATTTAAGGGCAGGAAATTGAAGATGATTAAAGTATATAATCAAATGCGGAAATAAAACTATCACGATGAGGATATAATGCTCAGTACAATATATAGCTCTCGTTCTCAGTAGCCACTTTATCACCGTAGGATTGCCCGACGCCGGCGAACGTAATAAACGTAACATTAAAATTTCAATTATGCAAGCAATCGTGTTCGCTACATAGGTAATGCGTTGAATGAGCAACTTAAAGTTCACAGGTGTGACTCTCATTGGACATCAGTAATGTTCATCTTAATATTTGATCTATTGAGATTGGAGAGATTCATCTGCTACGACTGAATAACATTTTGAAATAAATGTATGGTATAACTTAAGTTTAATAATTATAACGCTGCTGTTAGTGCTCAAAAATCACCTAATTTTATCTTGAAAGGCCCATTAGAGAAGTATGATGAAATAAGTTAAAAGATGGTCCAGTTCCTGAGATCAAATCGCAGTATTTGGCTAAATATTTTCTCTGATTCATCACAATATCCTGACTAGACAAAAAGTCGATCCAGCGACCTCTGTGTTACGAGACCAGCACGCTACTACCCTGAATACCGTGATTGGGGCACAAATAGATGTGGCAATAATATTCTCTGGCTTCCACGACACATACTCAATATCTTAATATTATAATTTCTGAGAATTTCCATCACGTTTTACAAAAATGTCCCTCCACTATAAAGGCCCCCTCTAAAGAGCCCCCAGGGTGAGGTGAGAAACTATTGTCGGAAACGCCAAAAACGCGACGGTAACCCTCGAAAATAATGATATCAACATTAATTTCTGTCGTTAAGCTATTCATTAAGCTAGACAAGCAGCTCCTCCAAAGTGAGAGAATTTGGTTTGATTTTAACTTTTGTAAGTAGCTTTGAAATGAGTGAACTAATATGCCCTGTCCCTCGAATTGCGGCATGATTATTCCTGAAAGAAAGTAAGTAGTATGCGCAATGCAATGTTTCAAATAAAAAAACTGATGCATTAATCTTTGTCAATTCTCACGGATCTCTGTCTTTAGATACTTGTAAGGGATCGCTACGATCAGTGACACTGAGTGAATTTTTGCCGACTCATCGGTGGCGGCGCGACCGGATGCTCGCATCAGAGATGACGAGCTAACGGTGAAGGTGACAAAAAGCACAGCCAGGAACTTCTGAAGCCCCTTCTTTCCCTCCGAGAACTGAGTTTCTCGTCGCGGGGTTTTCTCGCCACCACTCTATGCTCTGGATGCTCATTTTTTGCCCGGAAGAAATCCACTTATTTGAGCGGATCGTGGGCACGCTCCGAGGACACGTCTGCATCATGGGGCGGCCGCCTCTCCGGCTCCAAGGTCTCCTCTTTCATGCCTTCAGGTGCGGCGACCCCTCTCGCCACTCCAGCGCTCCCCCCGGGGCTGAATAATGAATGCTCCGAGGAGAGGTGAATGGAGGAGCGACGGAGCCTTTTTTTTCTCTCCCCCGAGTCCCTTTCCCCTTTCATCATGCTCGCGGCCCGGATTCGAGGCGGAGGTGTGACGCGTGAGACATCCCCGGGACAGATGAGTTCCCTCGCATTCAGGGCGACGAAAGTATTTGGGGGGAAAACATGGAAAATCTCAGTGGATACATCATAGAATATTTTGAAAAATATCAGATTATTTAGGTGCATTCATGTTTTAGGTGCATAAAATCGTATGAGCAGTAAAAACCTTAATGCTGTCCTCTCAGTCTATTTAAAATATCACTACCTTGTTTGAGTTCTCAGCTGTAGGAACCGGTAAAAGTTGATTATAAAGACAGGAAAAGATTAAAAATTAAAAGAACGTAAAATCAAATAGAAGCAATGATTTGACTTTCGGTTTTAGGGGATACGTCTCCAGTGCATTTACATTTGCTAATTTCACATTCATTTACGCAGCAAGGATTAAAACAATTAATAGAACTTAGAAGATTATGGAGAACCACGAAGAAGGGAGCATGGTGGGGAGGACCCTGTATGTACTGAACTCTTAACTCTTAACTTAACTCTATCAACAAATATATCACCTATGTATAGATCAATCTTTAGTTTCCTTTCTCCCGGAACAGTTAATAAAATCTCCTGGTGCCTATTAAATAATTATAGCATACGTTCATTGCCATGAGATTCACAAGGTACCAAACATTTTAACATTCCATCTATGTTTACTCATCTACATCTACATAATACCATACAATCCAACGCAAGAATGTTTAGTTTGGGGTGAACCGTCACCAGGCATGCATTTTCGACCCAAGAAAACTAAATTCGAACTAAAATCATATGGTGAACGAAAACCCCTAAGCCTATAATCAATTAATGGATTTTACGGAGGGACTAAATACTAGAGCCTGATTACTTTTCATTACTCTCGTAGAAAGTAAATCTATTCTCATCAGCTTTCCCTCCTATGGAAAGATTAAAAACCAGTTTCTTCTACACTTGACGGGAAATTCGTCAAAAAACTCACACACTGTTTCTTCGTATAGCTTCGGGTCTGGCCAAAACCTTAAAGTGATCGCAACAGTTGCAAACGTAGCTGGGAGGTGTATCCAGGGCAATGCCGCGGTAAGTTACCTCTTTCCTTTATTTCACCAATCTACAAGCACTCTTATAATTATCGCCTACAGATGAGTGAGTATTCAAGTCTGCCATTCTCCCGTTATTTCCTGACAGGAGATATACACCGAAACAGGAGTAATGTGCGAAAAATCGCTG
The DNA here is from genome assembly GCA_933228895.1 of Platycnemis pennipes. NCBI lineage: Eukaryota > Metazoa > Arthropoda > Insecta > Odonata > Platycnemididae > Platycnemis > Platycnemis pennipes. Next base: position 105,816,073 of record OW121854.1, on the reverse strand, counting down.
TTGTTCTCGGGATAAAGATCGGGAAGGCGATTGATGTTTATGATGTCGTCTGCCACTGAGCACCACTCGCGTATAAATCCTTCTTTTCCAAATCCCCACTCAGATCCCTAAGTGACCTCAACTTCCCCCACTTCACCAGAACTATTGAACCCAGCCACGACAGTGACTTTGGGAAACACGCGGGAAAGGAGAAAAACATAACGTACCTCGCGTCCGAAAATATACGGATATACGGCGGTCGGACCTCAACCTGACCCGAATCTGAAGACGTTAAGCTGTTACATCGAACGTCGGCGGCACAAAAACCCCGTGAAGGAAACGTATTGGGAATAGCGCGAATAAGGGAGGGCTGGGAACGTATCTGCTATGATGAAGGTCACTGCATAAAACACCAGGTGAAGACTTGAGGTTTCTTTTCCCACTTTTTTTCTTCTTGTTCGAGACCAGAGCCGGAACTCAACAACAGCTCTGAGAACCCGACAGTCGTAACAATGAGATAGCGATATCTCGGGATTTAGGGAAAAGGTTTTGGTGGCCGAGATTGATGGCCGCGCTAACGCGTTGCCCGTGCCAAGCGCCGATATTTTTCTCATCTCCTGCCAACGAAACTTTTCCCAGCACCACGCTCTTAGACTTGTATGACTCTCGAAGGAAATCCACATGGCCTTCGCACTTGTTCAAGATGATTGGAGCAACTTTCCACTCTTGACCCTACTCCGAGTAAGGAAAGGGTGTTAAAAGTACTTCTTTGAGGAAAGAACAAAATAATATAACTACCGGAACTAGACCTGATTGAACCTGTTATTTTATTTTATTTCCATGATTAATTAAGCATCAAACTAAAGAGGATTTGTTTCTGCTAATAGCTTGACTATTTCCGTTTGAGGTGGAGGAGAATGGAAGGAAAAACTATGAGATTTTTTTTGTCGACGGAGTGATTGCACAAAAATATCTTCTTTTTCTTAATATTATTTCTTAAAGATGAAATGGATGGTAGGATAGTTGATATTTTATGGTGGAGAAGACAAACAGTTATCGGAATTTTCTGTGGTATTTATTTTCAGCGATTTAAGTAGTATATAACTTGGATACATATTTTGCAATCATTCCGCGATATAACCTAGACTCATGATATACACCGAAATGACATATGAACAACCGACATATGAACGCGACTTATTATTGACTAGTTAAGGTCTGTGTTACACTTTCAATGCTCTGATCTATAGTTTTTCACTTATATGCAGCGGGTTTATACATGGGGTGTTTTTCATTAAATAGAAAGGAAAACGCAATGAGAACATTATTTTTCGATCACTACCACTTCGGAATCCATTTATTGCGTTATCCGAAAAAACAATATTGATATTAGACATCAATCTAATGGAAGGAAGGAACACAGGTTTATATGTTTAATCCTCGGTTTTGATAAGCAATAATGCTGTGATATGTAATGCAGCATGCATTTCTCATTCTTATGTGATTTATACCAGCAGTAGAAAAGAGAAATTTACATGAAACAGTTGTACGCTGCTTTTTTACGTGTGTTTTCATTATAAAATGTGAATTTGTACGTTTTTCCTCTCCCCCCCCCCAAATTAATATAAAACTAGAGGTTCAACGCGCACTCCGCATTAAACCTGAGTTACCGCTGCGCGGAGCCCTTGGATTCGCCTTGGAGGTTTTAGTAAAGCTAATCGAATGGTTTGAGTGTAGGTAGGTTTGTGTAATATTTTTCTGGAATCGTCAGGGTGGTGAAAAAACAGAATTAGTCCCCTGACCCTTTTAAAATATTTTTGGTGGGTATTCAATCAAATGTCTTTTTTTTAATTAATGAAAAATGGATTGTTCTAGAAGGTTTTTATATAGTCGATCGAATGATTTGGACATAATATTTGGTAAATATTATATCCAAAGCAATGTAAAGGTTGGTGTAATATATTTATCGAATTCTCTGGGTAGATTTAAATCAGAATTGGTTCTTTGAACTTTTGGAAATATTTTACGTGAATCACCTGATTGTCGACAGTGTAAAATATCGGATACAATGCATACGTCACAAATTATTTGGGTATCTGAGAAAGGTTTTGGGTGACAATCGTAATCGTATCGATTGCCTTCTTAAATTTCTTTATGAACTGTATTTACTACACAAAATTTAAGGACCAGGAAGACGCATTGTAATATGCCTAATAGCTCTAAATGCAGCTCTTTTGCCATGAGACCAATATAGAATTAATCCTATCGTGTTCGCTCATACCTTACACTATTTATATGCAATCTATATACCTACTCCCCAAGTATTGTGTTTCTAATTCTTGCTTTTAATCTAGTTTATTTAAGGTAAAAAATGACCTTAATAGTCTCAGCACCATAAGATAGTTCTATATATCTTTAAGGTGGGGATATAAGTGAATTTTTCATTTGAAATTGATAAAAAACGGAACGGTTTGCGTGTAGGACAGCTATTGATAATTTTATAATGGTGGGACTATTTTCGAATTAACGTGCTGATTTAGGGGAAACATTAATAAATTACCGAAAATAAATTAATATCTAAGTAGATTATAATAAAAAAACAAATTAAATTACCATTCACAGTACATATAAAACATTATAAAATATATTTCAATGCGTAATAAAAGTTTTATAATATTATTTCAACTTTTAGAAAAATACTTCAAAACGCCTAGATTTGACGTTCACATGTCATAGACAAGGTGAATTCAGTAGACAAAAATTATTTTATTTCACTATCTGCAATTTCGCGTTAAATCTCCAGTCAAACTGCTACGCGGTGCCCCTGGATTGAATTTGGATGTTATAGCAAAGCCGATCAAATGGTTTGAGTGTAGGTGGTTTAAAAACAGGATTAGTCCTTTGAGATTTTGTGTGGTGGGGGTATAAATGATTCTTATTTAATAATGATATAAAACGGAATGGTTTTGGTGTAGGAAATTTTAAAATTTTGGGTGTATCTTCAAATTAATGTGCTGATTTAGCAACAATCATTAATACATTACCGAAAATGAATTAATGTCTAAATACTTTACAGCGAAAAAAAGTTAAATTACGATGCACAGTACATATTGAATATTATAAAAACTCATTTTGTATTGATATAATCGTTTTTAACCTTGTCTCTAGAGGTCGAAAAGTATTTCAAACGCCTAGCTTCGAAATTCACTTGTCATGCCTAAGGCCGGAGCCAAAGGTAGACAAAAATCTTTCATCATATTCTTTCTTGCATTCATTCACTATCGGCACAGCGAAACCGTCAATTAACATTTTGATACTTACGTAACTTATTGATTAAACTACTGCCAATATCTTCAACTTCCTAAATGCACCTTTTGTAACATTACAATAAAACGTAAACATATTTACTTTGCAACGTAAATATTTTGCTCAGGAGCTCGTTCCCCACGTTAAAAGACGGACATTTTTCTTTCTTAATTTTACCACCTTTCGAGTAGTCGACGAAAATAGAGGTACACCTACGCAATGCACTAATATTTCTTCTTTGACGACACCACTTTCAGTTCGATCTTATCGGAACCTTCGAGGAGTATCTCAAATTTATGTACCAATCTCGAGCGCTTCAGATTACCACCTTTCGAGTAGTCGACGAAAATAGAGGTACACCTACGCAATGCACTAATATTTCTTCTTTGACGACACCACTTTCAGTTCGATCTTATCGGAACCTTCGAGGAGTATCTCAAATTTATGTACCAATCTCGAGCGCTTCAGACACATATAGGTACAGAAAACTACTGCGAATTAATATACAGAGATGTCACCATCGGAGCATAGAAAACGTGAATTAATATTTTTATACGTACGTAACTGATAGAATAAACCAATTCCAATATTTTCAACTCCTTCAATCCAATTTTTGAACCATTACCAGCAAACGTAAACATATTCACTTAGCAACGTAAACATATTTGCATAGCAACTGGCTTCCCATGTTAAAAGATAGGGAAAACACCATTTTTTCATCAAGTTTCTAGCAATCGACGGAAATTAAAATAATTAGTAATAGTAGGTTATAATTAGCGCAAATATTTTGTTTTAATAGGAATGTGTTTAATTTAATGTGCCAAAATGAATCTAGGCAAGAGTTAACATGAATAACAAAAGAAAGCACATTGTTAGCTTTGTCAACGTTAGGACTTTTTTATTGTACCAGGTAAAGTTATTGTGAAAAGGTGATTTAATTATTGTTTACATTAGTGTCCACCAGTTAGGGTATTTTTATTGACTAGCCCTTTAATAATAACTCATTTCATTTCCATTGCATTGCATTTTCGGTTCAGTCCTTGCCAAATTTCTTTCCCTCACATAAGCGTATTTCCTACCGTTACTAAGCTCTCCAAATGAAAAGCTAAATTTGAGTATTAAGGACAAATAAATGGTTAGCAATTGATAAGGCATCAAGGCTTATCCTTTTCATAGGAAAGGCATCCAGTGAACCACTTTTAGACGCCTCAACCAACACGCAAATCACTCAAGACAATATGACCAAAAATTTATATGAGAATTTCCACTCGCAGGACTCCATCCAAAGCTCTCAGAGTGAAAGTTAGTTAAAACACCAACCATTTGTATACTGAAGAAGAATATTTCCTCATTCCATTTAAACATTATATTTGATAACGTGTAGATAATACAATATGATTGTTTATGTTAAACCCCTCTACGTGTTTAAATACAGCCTTGTATATTTATATCAATATACACACCCCCTTCTCCACCCGGTTGATTTTACGCGACGAATTTTATCTGGTAATATACTCCGGTTGAGCTACTTTCGTGCTTAATTGGAATCCTTGGCTATGCTTGGCTGGCTATGTTTGACATGAAAATTGCATGAAGGAAGCCTTTTTTTAATATTCTATAACAAATATTATATACTTGCCTTACGAGAAAGAAGCAACTGAATTAGAAATTGAATTTTGTTAACCAGCCTTCAATTTTCTGAAATTGTTTTCTGCATAATGTTTTATGTTGGAGAAATTGTGAGGAAAACTTGAATCGTCAATACCATGGTATAAAATTTTAAAAATATATTTGAGCAACATACCTATATTATTCTCCATTAACCGTATTTTATATCCTGCTGACATTTTCAAAAAGTCTTCGCAGCAGAAACTATTTCATTCGGGTGACGTATTATTAATATGTTTATTTATTGGTAATGTTATCCAAAAGGGTTTTTCTCTTTTGATGTACATCTGCCCAGTTAACGTAACAGTCGTGTTTGTGTATTGAGTCTATCGCGCTGCAAAGAATATGTTATCAGTAAGCCCGACCGAAAATTTCGCAACTTCAAACTTCACCTCCGCTGCAAAAAAAAAGATTCAGTGTTACGTAGAGTGGTTGAGATGATATATAGCAAGGAAAAAGTATCTAAAAATTATCAAATACACTATAAACTTTCATTTCAATAACCCATAAAAATACCAAATTATATTTTATGATTGGTGGGTATAGGAAGGTTAAATGCGCAAACTTCTTGCTCTGTTTTACCTTTCACCACTTTCTTGGCATTAGATGTCATGTATTAATTATGCCACAGTCGTATTTTACCATAGCTCATAGAAAATCAATTTCCAAATTTGTGAACTACCACTGTGAATAAAACCAGTAACTAGAGATAATTCATAGTTATTTTTTGCTAAATTAATTTATGTATTCATGGTAACTTTTCGCTTAGTTGTGATATTTATAATTGGTTTTTAATGTCTCAATTCCTAACATATTTGAATCTTGAGTTACTTTGCTTCAAGTTCCACGTTTGTGTTCATGCCATATCTTTCTCGGTGCAACACCCTATGAATCAAAGAAACTAGTACATTGGATAGCAGATACCATTTAATGAAATTAAAATCATTTTGGTAATACTTACATTAAAATGGTAACTTCCTATGGGGTTTTATTACCATAGAAAATAGTTTTCAAAATGAAATGAATCACAAAAACTTCTTAAAAATTAGGAAACATATAGTTGTTTCACATAATGAAATTTCATATACCTAATTTATGATAATAATCAATTTAGAGGACTCTTTTATTGCACTGTAAACAACTATACCATAATTTCAGCACCTGATTTCTTTTTTTGAATTTTGCTAATAGCGTGACAGGATTTCAATTGCATAATAATAATTATTGTTTGTTTCATCATCACGAAAAAATCAAAATGTGCTTGAAATGCTGAGGCATCTCAGTGCCCACTACTAAATATCCCGTGTACGAAGTGGCTCTCGTGTTTCCACTATAATTAACATGCATCTGGCGTAACCGACTCGTAATTAGTCAACAACAGAAGGATATACAGAAGTGAAACAGAAATTGGCGCAGAAATGTTTTTCGAAAACGATGGAAAAACGCGTTACCCTATCCTGTTCCCATATTCCTTCCAGGCTTCTCATCCAATTTATCTCTTTCCCCACTCATCCCTTATCTTACCCCCCGTTTTATCTTCCTTTTCCGGAACCCCCTCCTCCGCTGCCCCATCTTATTTACCTCTGAACCCCTCAAACAACGCCTTCTTGTCAACCAGACCCCGTCTTCTCCTGCGGCGCACTCTCCCTATCTCAATCTCGCCCGCACACTGCCACCGCCTCCTCCCCTCAACAGTCTCTCTCTTTTATTCATACTTAACTCGTTTCAACCCTTGGCTCTACAAGGCTTGTTGTTGGCGTCCCCCCATGACTTTCCTCACCCCGCCAGCCTCTTGTGTCCATTTCGCAAATGGGTAAGTCTTCCTCCCTCTCTCTCTCTCTCTCCTTCCTCAACCACAGTCCCTCTCCAGTCCAATTTTCGTCATCTCCGCTTTATTTAGTTCTGAAAGAAAGCATTTATCTTAATTCTCAAGTTGTAATCAAAGTAAGCGACAATATATTTCGATTCACCTCCGCCAGGTAGGGAAACACTTAACAGTGAAGTTATACTCCTCAGAAAGTGAATGAATTTAATGTTTCTTTTCGTAAGTAGCATGGACGTATAATTAGACCAAAGAAGTTTGCCAACTTAAAGAGGGACAATTTAAGATGCACAAATCTCTCTAATTTAAATTTGAATTGTGAGTTAATAGGAACCCTGAAATAAGCCGTCAAATAATCAATTATGTACGCGAGGAAGTTTCAGCTGATAATACTCTGTCTACAGTTAAATGCTATCATAAATGGTTTTCAAATTTTTAATCCCAAGAATTGGTGCCAGCGTATTGAATTCGTTGGTGATTCAATATTTTCGTGGAAATTTGTATGCATAATAATTTTATTAGGCCATTTGCTTGGAGTATTTTCTCCTTTCTTTAAAAGGATACACTTTACCTGGATAAGTTTTTATTATAGGTAGAAAAAAGTGGATTTTTGCCATTTCAATTTTATTGTTATGAATTAAAATGGAAAACAAACACAATCATAGACCGAGAATTTTGATTCATTATTCACATTTATCATGAAGCTCTATACATAGTTTATTTTCCTTTCTTATTAAGTTGGGCTTCCCAGAGTTAAGGCCATTTGGCGTTAAATAAAGGGCATTTAGGTGGAAATAATAATAAGAAAAGAAGAAAATGGTGTAGAGAAACCTGGTTTCAGAGTTAGCTGGTGTTTAAATAAATGCGTCAATAATATTTTACAACTTGCTTCACGGTTGTAGCATTGGTTTTTAAGTACTTCACACTTCCAGTAAACACCTGTGTACCAGTGATTGATCTCCAAATCTGGGATTTTTATGGTGGTTTTTTTTAGATTGGAAGGATTAATGAAGTCACAACTGTCACCCCACACATTAGATTTGTCAGCAAGTTTTCACCTAAATCTGCCACCATAATATTGCGTTTCTACCATGTGCATTTAATGCATTAAACATATATTTGCTCTATCAGAATGTTGTAAGACTTTCGCTCGTATCAGGGTAGTCTCGCATAAGAGGCTGATGGATCTTTTGAGAGAAAACCGAAACTCTTGCCTCCATAGCCAATGCATTTTCTCTAATGAGTTATCAGGCCCTCCCAACTCCAATGGCCAACTTGGCGTCTCTAACCTGCTCCGGATCGAAACCTTCATTCATTACGGTCGCCAAAGGTAAATGCTTACCTTAGCACTCCAGTCCTGATTGATATCCCCCGTGGCATTTGAAAGGGAGAGGGATTTTCTTTTGTTCCACACACTTTCTCGAAATAGCCATCCAAAGGGAAGGTTGCTCTCCAAATTCTCACCGTCCAATGCTTATTTATCTGTTGCTTCGTAATCAGCGCCTCTCCCTTTTGCTGGCTTAACTCTCGCTCAAATGAATGCTTCCATTACGCTGTGATCTCTCACCGTTACCACTCGACCAATCGAATTTGAATCATTTCGGGTTGTCTTAAATGGAGGGCAAGTTGGTACATCGACAGGCTACTTATTATCTCTCGCTTTACACGACTTTTTTCCGTTTCCTCTCTTTGCTTCTCCATTCTATTCTGCTCTGATGATCTTGCCTTCTCGCTTTTTCTTTTGATTTCTCTCCTTGAAAACCGTTTCCTTCCCTCTCTTCAAAAATTTAACTTACTCCATTCCTTTATGCACTGAATTTATGATCTTCCATTCCCTGTTTCCAAACCCAGCTCGCCTTTTTCTTATACCTCTTTGCCTTTGTAGAAGAAGTTTAACTCTTTGATGGAATGGGGATCTCGTGTTCCCATTTTATTCTTGGCGATCGTCCCCTAAGTCATTTTAGCAATTATGATTTAAGGAGGTTGTGAAATCAATTCCAAATATTTTAAAACAAAAGGCATCATTAAAGGGCTTCTATAGGCTCAATCAACAAAACTTAGCAAGAGAAATGATAAGGAAAATTGGTGGCTGTATAAAATTGCTTTAAAAGATAGAAATGGCATAATTAACAAAAATTCAATTTAACGATTGATGCCAAGGAAGGAATTAAGTCGCGATGATATTTTAATTAATTGCTTGTGTGAGGCCGAGAAATATGAAAGGAGTTGATGTTTTTTAGAAGAATAAAGAAATCAAAGCCTATTTCTGGCTTTGATTCAATGTTTTTTTAGCTTCCGTTAATATATTTTCCACTCTGCTCTTTATCGAATATATTTTCTTTTGAAAATCAAATTATTCACAATTTTTTAAAATTTTTATTTTCTTTTACAAAACCTGACAAAACTCATCTCGGAAAAATAATTTAACAATCCATTTTTCCATTAAACAGCTATTTTCTCAATATAAAAAGTACTGTTCAGCATGCTTTAATTCCAATGTTTATTTCTAATCAAATATTGTAAACCATTTTCGTGTCAGTGCATACAACCCTCAATGTTTGCATGTTTAAAGTTCTTTGTATGCACTCTCGTCTTCATCAGTTCTCCTAAGCTTGATCACCAAGTCAAACGCGTAAGTCTCAGTGAGCTATAACCATAGCTGTTTGGACCCCAATTACCAAATGTAATTTTTATTGCAAGAGTTTTGGAAATTCGCGGAATATTAATCCTTCTACTTAGTAGCAAGCGTGTGAATGATGCTCTCTCCACCGGTTTCTTTTGCTGTATTTAATCCTCTTTCCAACTTTTCTCCACATTTTCAGCCTCCATATCCACGATTAGTACTTGGTCATTCATGCTTCACTAGCCGCATCATTATTTTCATGCACAACTTCGGCAAACACCGTATTGCAATGATCCAATCATCCATAAATAATTGTCTACTACACATCCTGTAACCCATTATTTTTCAAGCAATTCATAGATATATACACTATCTACTTCTATTTTTAGCATTTTCCAGCATAGAAACTGGCATTCTGATTTTCACTTGTAGCTTTCTTTCCAACTAAACTCATACCATAGACCCTTAACATTTGGAATCTGCATTTGCTCTGCCTCGTCATTATGCTTAGGTTGAAGTCCGGTCACCAGAGAATATTAATTTTGGATAGCTATGCTCTACAACTCCTCAGGTTATATCTCATTTCCAGTATCAGGTAATGTGTGAAATGATGGTTTACATTTCTATTTATAGCAATACGTTTATGATTCTAACTAAAATCTCCCAGTGTGAAATAGGCGTTTCACTACGAGTATCTAATTCTCAGGATTTTAAGGGCAGGATTTTTAGTACCAATCCGTACCTTCTAATTAACTGGAGTTTTATTCACCATACTCATTCATCTTGCCAAGCACGTATACTCCTGTATTATTTTCATGCACAATTTCACCAAACACCGTATTGCAATTATCCATTCATCTATAAATAATTGCCTTCTACACTTCCTGTAACCCATTAATTTTCGATTGATTCGTAGTAATATGAAAAATCTACTTCTTTCTTTAGCATATACCGACATATAACTTGGTATAGGAATCAAATTCGATACTCTACCTTAATCTGTTAAGGAGTTATCGTAAAAGGAATTTTCTTTTCGCCATAATCTTTTCCCTTATATCCTCCACATCATAGATGATTACTTCATTTTAAATTACATGCTTTATTAAGTTAGTTGTTCAGGGGTAGCAACCGACAGCTAAGGTCATTTGCGTCATTTAGGATAGTTTGATAGAATGGGTAATGGTAGGAATTTTCATGGGACGTAGGAAGGGTGGAGAAAAACCCATCGTCGGCGTTAGCCTGCTCTTTAGTACTCTTAACGACAGGAGCCAAAGAGACCACGGCTTGTGGCCCCATCCATCGGACTGAGTACTGAACCTGAAATGCCCTCCACTAGGCACTCGAGTAGTGACCGGTTCGCCACATAAAAATCCGCTACTGCCAGGAATTGAACCCGCGCCCACGGGAAGGGAGGCCAGTACTCTAGCCACAACACGTACCCTTGTATATTGTTTGCGTAGACCTATTAATTACACTGTTTTTTTTTGTTTGACGTTAACAGTTAAATATTGTCTTAGTTTCACTTCATGCGCATAGTTACAGCATCTTTTTAAATTTCATATTTTGAAAAACTCTTGTTCGTCTTTTCTGACGCATAACAAGAGTTTTCTCATCATAGAACTGCAGAGGCCCTGGCTCCGTGTGTTGTTTTTGCACAATGTTACACTGATGCTCCAAGAAACTCTATAAAACGCTTAAAAATGTCTTTCATTAAAGACATATACTTGGCAACAATGTCGCATTCAGTAAAACTAACGTGTGAAAATAGATAATTTTACACATATTAGGTTAAGATGAAATGCAACCCACACGTCACATAATGTTTGAAATTGCGTGCACTGAAGGATACGCTCCACACTAACGTAGCCGTTTCTGATACCAATCGTGTGCCTTAAAATGCACGGGGATTTCTTTAACTTCTGAATCATTTATCTATTACCCTTAAGAATTTTATACTCAGTTGATATTAATAAATTTCTTTCACTGTAGAAATGCTACTTCTTAGATGTGGTAAAAGCCTCACAAGTGCAAATACGGTTTGAACATCCTTTTGCCAGAAGGTGGCACAGGCTTTGAAGTGTTTGAGTGGAACTGAGGCACGATGCTTTGCTGCTTGTTTCCTTCCATTACGTAGAGAGGAAATACATTCCGGCATCAACACATCAACGAGTCACCTTTTCAAAAGAGTCGAGGGAATTTTTCGCGGGATCCGAGCGGGGTCAAAATTCGTGAGGGCACGCTGAACCACGCTGGAAGGAGGCGGGTGTTCCAAGGGTCACGCTTGGGTCAACTCGCGGCCCGATACCTTTGATCCGACTTTTCCCTCGTACCCACGGAATTTACTTTCATGTTGCCGCTCGCGGTCACCCTGAATTGCTTTTAATTTCGTCTGTGGTCCTTCTCGGGGCGAGTGCCTCTTTGCTCGGGCTGTGTTGATGGGGTTAACCTTTTTGGAGGGTCTGGTTTATTTGAGAAATTAAGAGGTATGGTCCAGAATATGAGCTGGCATATATTTCACTTGTAACTCAAATTTGATAAGACAGTCGTTTCCTCCTGTCCCACTGGAATGAAACGATGAAATTCTATTTTTAACTCTCATTTTAAGGCTATTTAACTCTTGCTTGTCATATAATCTATATAAAGTAATTGCGGATGGGTTTATTTATTTTTATTCAGTAAATTATGTGAGGTTTTCAACAGAAATATGCACATAATACACAAGCTGTATTAACCGTGTTTCTAATTGAGGTTTTCATCGGTATACCTAAAACACCTCATTAACCAAAGTTCATAATTTGTACAAGTCTACATTTGCAAACATATATTCCAATGCAAAAACATTTCGATACTTTCCAATGCAAAAGGACCCCAAATTTTTGCTAGAATGCAGACATTTGCAAAATTGTGCATGAGCTTCGAAATACCATTTTTGAAACACATTGGTTGCTTTTAATCACCTAACCAAGGGTACAAAATTTTGAATTTACCATATTTAAGAACACTATAGGTCATTTATAATCAGTTACTATTCGTATTTTTGACATTTTTTTCTAAAGCGATCACACTCACTTTTCCTAAAGAATAACGGTACATGGCCACATCCGAATGTTTTCCGGATCAATGACTCTAACACTGATTTCATGCTATATTTTGTATGTGTAATCAGCTGAGAGAAAACCTTTTTGCATTTCTCTTACCTTCTTTGGCTTTGTGAGTTTTAATACGCATGGATCCGTAGCTGAAATCCTTCACTACCAGGCTCAATTGACAGCTAACGCTTTTTTATACGTAGTTATCCTCGGACTGCTAAAATATTTCGAACCACCAGTTGTATTAGTAATTCATGTGTTTCTATATTTTCATACTGTAGTGTGCTATGTTGTATTAGTAGCTGAACAAAAGTATTATATCTTTTTTCCTTTATTTTTAACGATTTTTAGCAACATATTTCATACATTATTTACCTTGAGTAGGTGTAGTCCACTTTACGATAGTGCAGTTCATAATCTAGATGTTTTGCACGGTGCCTACGAATTTCATAGGTGTAATTTAACGTATAAAAAAGGAAATTAACCTGTAATACTGTCTCATTAAAAGTATTTTGACGTTAAAAAATTGTCCAAAAATCGATTAACTCAAATACTCGTATCCGAGGCATGAGTTGTATTCTTATCAGTAATTGTAATTTGTGTTTGCAGGCTGCATATGCCTGAGGTATATAATTATTATAATGGTGACATATTATTAGTAATTATCATTTAGAAAATAGGTTTATTGCCATCAGTTTGGCCGTACACTCTTCGCTACGCCTTTATTTCTCTGTGTCACGGAATACCTTGTGATATCTTAGAAGAAAACCCTTCTATTGTTTTATAGGGGGGAGGGGTAATTTCTCTTTCAGGATTCTACTCTACATCAATTATTTATTTGTTGAGCCTCGTATCTCCCAGGAGTGCAAGAACTTGACCTTACTATGTCAAATAGCTCATTAGTGGTCGAAAGATATCAGGAAGGTGAGTTTACCTCCATGGCATTGAAGAATGAATGGAAAAGATAGTAAAGTTATTTTTATCCCCCTAAATATATTGCCCATTAACAGAAATAAAGTTTTTTCTATTAAATAATATCTTGTAAGTTGTATATCAATTTATCGGCAGTGTTCGTGGAAAATGGGCAATGGTAAATAACCGTTAAGTTCAAGTTGTACACTTTATATATTTCCTATTTCCATTCCACTTGTATTTAAATTATGTTCACCTAGTGGAGCAGGCTAACCTAGTTCTAACATATATGTAGATGTGTTCAGATTGCTTCATGAGAAAATTTCGGGGAGATTGTTTCGTAATTATATGATACGTGACAATGAAACATGTTTTTTTTACATTCAAGTACCACGTCTTGATGAACCAATTTTTAGACATTAGGCTGCATGTATGAGTGAATAATTTTTCTGTAATTCAATTGAAGTAATTTTTACGTAACTAATTATTATTTTGTGATCGGTTAATTTACCATTATAGGAAAAGAAGAGCATTATTATTAATTTTAAACACCTTCATCGTCATTATGGTGTGTGGAATGTGGTTTTAGACCATTTATTATCCCTTATACGGGTCGTCCGATAATTCTCGGATCGTATTATAATGAAAACGCTACTTTGGAGTACACTAAGCATAAAAATAAATGCTATCAGAATAATGGTTTGGTTGGACTCCTTATGGATGGGCTTTCGTATGTATTTAGGTTTATACGCGATAATTAGGAAATGTGTGTAACCATGTTATTACGCTTTTTTGCCTCGAGTGAAAAAACAGGAGCCCCTCAGAGAAAACAAAGTCTGGAGATTAAATTAATATCCCGTAATGGACCATTCCTTTGATGGGAATGAATTGGAAACGCCCTTGAATGGGTGCTCTTGAAGGAGATGTAATAGCTCCTGTTGAAGGTAATAATTTCAGAGCGTAATGTAAAAGAAAAGGCAACACCTCGCAGGAAACGGAAAGAATGAATTAACACCGGCAAAAGAGGACTCGTGGGATTTTGGGTTAAAAGGGGAAAGGACGCGGTTCTTTTGTGACCACGGCATGGTCAGCGGGCGTAGGGAGAGAAACGGCTTGGGCCCTAAAGGGGACCATATCATGTTTGTGGATGGCGATGCTGACCATCGTCTGAGTTGGGAAATGGGTGATCACCTCGTTGCTCTTCCGGAGACAATGCTTGAATGGGGAGGCAGTGCATATGGCTTCATGAGTAATCCACCTCATAATACTCCAAAACAATAACCGCCCTGAAATACCCTGTTTCTACCCCGAGATATTTTAGCCTGAGAGCCTGCATCCCCATCACACTTCCCTAACTCCTAACTTTCACATTCTCTTATCTTTTCTCAACATCATCAAGCCGGTTTCTCAATTTTAAGGGGGATTAAAAAAACTCTCAACTCTCTTCTGTTTATTTATATTTTAACAAAATATATAGCTATTTCCTGCCTAATAATAGATTACTACAATTAATATAAGGTAAACAGTACGCATCCAGCATGCAAAGTAGTCTCTGAGAAATTTTACAAACATGCATTTCATAAATTGATTCTATTTTCTATTCTCATAAAAACATGCGTTTTCGTTTTAGTATCACGTGGAGATGAATTGAAATGTTTGTAAATAACTACATACATTTTGCACTTATCCAAGGTAAACCTAACATTATTCTGTTGAAATAGAGGATGTGGAATAGTCAGCTACTCTGTTTCTCTCATCAGGATGACAGGATTTTCGGTTTCAATTCTGCATCTATACATTAATTTTTGTTCAAGAGCTATCACATTAATTTAAAAATATTTTACCTGGTTGGAGTGCAGTTGATTCTATACAGGCTAGTTTACTTAATTATCTAAACGTCCGTCTTCATCTTTACACTGTACTGATTTTTACTGCAAGGGCGTGGGGTAGAAGGTAAGCACCGCCTCACAGTCACACGTATTTTAAGTCAAAATAAATTTCAATTTACAATTGCTATCATCTATTGCTAAAAATTACTCTTTAGCTATTTTGAACAAAAGAACCTTTTAAATAAATTGTTATTTTCTTCGGAAATTCAATCATTTTGATTCGGCGGATTTTCCTAGCATCATCATCATCATCGGTCATCAATCTTAGGATTGGTTTAACGCAGTCCTCCACTCAATTCTTCTATCGGCTAACCTCTTCATGTTGACGTAGCTCCTCTCTTTTAGATTCTTCACAACCTGCTTCATTAAACTTATACGAGGCCTGCCTTTTCCATTCTTCCCGTTCACTTTTCCCTCGACGATTGTCTTCATCAGGCCATCATGTCCTAAAATGTGGCATATTAAGTTGTCTCGTCTTCTTTTTAGGGTTTTCAGTAGGCATCTCTTCTCTCCCACTCGTCTTAAAATTTCTTTGTTTGTCACTCGATCGATCCATTAAATGTTTATCATTCTTGATTAGCACCACATTTTAAATGCTTCCAGCCTGGACTTCTCTGCTGCTGTTATTGTCCATGCTTCGCTGTCATACAGTAGAATTCTCCAGATGCATGCTCCAATTAAATGTTTCCTCTATTCCACGCTTGTATTTGGAGCTGTAAGCAGAATCTTCTTCTTGTAAATTGCCCATTTCGCTTGGGCAATTCTACCGACAATTTCTCTTTTACTTTGTCCATCGATGGTTACTCGGCTTTCCAGGTAATAGAACTCTTTCACCTCCGCGATTTTTTGGTTTCCTATTTCTTACCACATATAATACAATTTATATATTTCAAATCGTCCATGGTATACATACGGTTTATCATGCTAAAATCTATAATACTCTTCTACATTAATATTCACAATTACTATGAGAATTTTCCCTGTGACCTTCGATGTACTCTATTGCAATCCCTTATTGTACACGGAAAAAATGAATTTTTTTTTCAAACTCCCTGATTTACCATTTGTAGTTCTAACATCATCATCCTACCTACCGTAGCACGCTGGTATTTTTAATATATTTTTTACATATTCAAAAAACCCGTCAGCCTAAACTTTCTGCAAGAGAATATTCATTCATTGCTGCACATATTGTAGCAACTTTAAAAAAAAACTAGCTGCTCTCTCTTGCTTATTTTCTAAAACTGTCATCATAATTAATTCATTTAGTTCCCAGGAACTAGCTGTATTTTATGCTAGCCAAAATGAGACTGAACAAGTGAAAAAAACTCCGCTCTAATTATCTCGTCCCATTTCCCTAGTGCCTTTTTAATATATTCTAAATATCTTTAAGCTTGAGCACATAACTTTCGGATATATTTTCCTTACGATTAATATTTAGTCGTAAACCTTAATACTTTACAAAGCTAACAGTTTTTGTTTTACTGACGCTATAAGATCGCCACTAGTTAATAATTCATTTTCCAATCATTTACAGTGACACATATTTTTAGGCTCAGTTATAACTGCCATTTGCGGTACCAAATTTGAATTTCCATGATTACCCCCACGTAGTTAGCAAAAACAGAGGACCTATAACGCTACCTTGTGTACTGCTGAATTTGACGTTTGAACATACAGTGTGACAAGAAGTTGGCAACTTTTCGAAGATTCCCTTCCAGCATCGCACTCACAATCTTCTCGCAAAAATCAGTTTGTATGCAGTTGCTCTTCCTTTAATGCACGATATGAGAAAAACATTAACCATACTCATCCTTAATCTAGTGTTCAAGAATAATCGTAAATGGAATCCTCAGCTCTTTTATAGCACTTTAACTAGTGTTTACTCCTTCATTCAAGTAATATGCTTTCTCGATTTTCGTCTGTTTTTAATTTAATAGGTCTTTAAGCATAGTTATTCGACACTTAGTCGGTGCGCATAACTACTTTCACCCTAGATTTCATCGATAGGGCTATGAAGATTTATTCTCCATCTCTGTCATCTGCAGCCTCTCCCTAATCACCTTCCTTTCTTGTACGTCTAGTCAGTTCTCAGAGAGAAATTTTCCGCTCCAACTCTCTCACTTCCTGCCTCATGATCCAACCCATCTCTCTCGCGGATTTCCATCTCCCTCCGTGCTTCCTGTCCGCTCTTCGTTTTCCGTCCACCTATAGTACGGCTGAGGCGAACCGCTTTGTTTCCACGAACTCTTCATTTTTCCCCCGCCTCAGACAATGAGATGGCTTGGTGCGGATACACGACGGGTGGGTGTTGAAGACCCAATTAAACCTGGTTCGCTTAACCACTTCCCTGCCTTCGTAATCATCCAAACCCCCCTTTAAGCTTCTCCCAAGCGAGAAGCGAGCCTCTTTTGTTCCATATCTCTCCCTGTTTTCCTTCCCTCGTTCCCAAAGTTCCAGCACTTACATTCAATTCGGCTGGACTGCTCTCTTAACACTGTCCGATTCTCGGCCGGCGGGTCCCCGGCTCCTCTACCCAACGTCTTTCCGTTGCCCTAGACTTTGTGACATCATACCTCTGTCGTGCATTCAAGGGCACGGCATTCAAACTTTAATCACAGCCATAAAAGGCAAGTAGCCGTTGTGGAATTTCATCATCTTTCAAGCTACATAAAGCCTAGGCCAACTGATGTATCTACTCTGCTAACGAATAGGCGTTAATACACTTAATTTGCGCCAAGCATTGATACTAAATATTCCACCTTAGCTTGGTTGAATTATTAAATTTACGGGCTGTCCTAGCCTTAGAGGAGGGATAATTTATTGAAAAAATGCAGAAGGTACTACTTTACAGGTATATCAAATAAACAATAACACAAATATCCCATTCACTGGTGTGAAAAAAATCGTTTGAAATTCAAACCAAAGACTACAGAACTAACTCATAGTATCTTCGTAGCACCACCTCTGAGGGCGTGGAGAGATTCTCTTTAACACTAGGACGCCCGGACTTCTCGACATCATTCAACGCCCAAATGGGGTCATTTTGACCCCCGGTAATTAATAAGTTAATTTTTCACAAGGCATTTATATGTTTACATTTTATGTGTTTTTTCATTAAATAATGCCCTAGTTCTTCACATTTATTGATTTAATCAGTTCATTACAGCAATGTTTTTCTCAATATAACTATTTATTGAAATATCAACTTTGAGAGTTGGAATCATTTTCTCGTTTTTCTTCAATTTCATTTTTTCTTGCCTAAAATATTGACACTTAGTAAACAACAAATGTCACCTACTTTATTTAAACGTATTTATTTGTTGTTTTTGCAATGTGCACTGATTTATGATGAATGGTTTGTCCTGCCAAAATTAAAAATACCATCTGAAAAAATGTAAAAAAAATTCAGTAGCCTAATGAAAATAGTTTTCATCATCGTCATTATTTCAATCCTATGATTGGTTTACTGCAGCCCTCCATCACGACCTATTTAGTGTTAATTGCCTAACGCCCTCGTATGTTTTCTCTTTCACGTCCTGCTTTATTTGCTCTAGATACTTGCCCCTTGGTCTTCCTTGTGGGACATTCCCTTCGATCTTCCCCTCTATTATATTTCTAACTAATTCATTGTGCCTCAAGGTATGTCCATCTTCATCTGCTCTTCTGCACATCTCTTCATTCCTCACTATATCAGTCAATTTAATCTTCAACATTCTCCTCGAGCACCATGTTTCGAAGGCTTCAATTCTTCACTGGCCTGCTTTCCCGATTTTCCATGTCTCTGATCCATAGGTTACCACGCTCCATACGATAAAGTGCTTCCTTGTTTGCAGCCGTAGGTTCTTTGAGCACAGTAGCTCTCTCTTCTTCATAAACGCTTCCTTATCTTGTGCTATTCTGCGCTTGATCTCCGTTGAGCGTCTTCCATCCCAAGTGGTAGTGCTACCGAGGTACGTGAAGTACTCCACTTGTTCCAAAGTCATTGTTATTTGCCCTTGATTCTCTCTTCCGCACACTAGGGTTTTAGTTTCCTATTGGTATTGCTCTTATTATATTATTGAAGTACTTAGTCCATAGTCGTCAGGGATGCTTGTAAGTTCCCTCGACTTTCTGCTACAACTGCGATGTCATCAGCAAACCAGAGCATGTTTATTTCTTCGCCATTCTCCTTGATGCCCTTGATACCTATTTCCTCTGCGTCTCTTATTGTTTCTCCCAGATATAATTATATTGAATAACCCTGGGGAGAGGTTTGAATCATTCTCTGACTCCTTCATTTATTTTGGCTTCTATCTTCCTTCCGCCTTATATTTGCATTGTGGTGACCTGGTTCTTGTAGAGCCAGTAGATTTTTCTTCTATCCTTGTAATCCATTGCAATGGCTTCCAGTATCTTGAACATCTTGTTCTATTCCACGTTGCCAAAGGCCTATTCCTAGTCCACGAATGCCACATACAACAGCTTGTTTACGTGTATCATTTCTCAGCCAGTATCCTTCAGCTGAGTATTGCCTCCCTACCTCCTTGATTTTTCCTGAAATCGAATCGATTTTCCGAAAGATTCCCTTCG
The DNA here is from genome assembly GCA_933228895.1 of Platycnemis pennipes. Classification (NCBI taxonomy): domain Eukaryota; kingdom Metazoa; phylum Arthropoda; class Insecta; order Odonata; family Platycnemididae; genus Platycnemis; species Platycnemis pennipes. Next base: position 105,796,213 of record OW121854.1, on the reverse strand, counting down.
ATATTCCCTTCCATTCTTCAGCTAATAATCATAGTAACTATTTTCGATGTGTGTAACACCAGGCTAAAGGTTCTGTGTTCTTCGCATTTCCTGCTAATTTCAATCTTCTGGAAATTCTCTGGTGGCCTTCCACTCTCATAGCTATCTCTGATTATTCCAAGGAGGGTATCTTTTGCTTTGACCCCCAGTGCCTTGAAAATAGTGAATGAATATTATATCAAATAGTGAGCTTAATTTTAGATCCACCCTTCCTAGTGTCTCTACTGAGTTCATCAAATAGGAACTTATCGTCACATTCTGAGGATTCTGTTTATTCTTCACAAGTTTCAAATGTCAGCTTGCCGTCGGATTTGTCAAATGAACACTCTCTACCATTGACTCATCTTATTGAATCTTATACAGCTCATCAAGAATGTCAGCAGAACATTATGCTGGTATTTGAGAAATTTTTGATCACAGCTATCTTCAAAATACCGATCACACCGCAAATTCGTCCCGCGAAGCCACGAACAATGGACAACAAATACACAAACTTCACTTGCTGTCTCTGTGAAAACGAGTTCAAAGTTTGAGGCTTTACTTTGTGGAATCACTCGATTGGAAAAGAAAAATCACTTTTTACATTCCACACAAAGGTTTTATGGGTTTCTACAATATATGTCATTATCGATTTTGATAATGACATATATTGTCTAAACTATGGTAGAAATCAATAAAACCTTTGTGTGGAATGTGCAACGTGGTTTTTCTTTTCCAATGTAAGAACAAGTTTTATTCTCCACTCGTCATCCGAAGAGAAATAATTAGATTTGGAGTCAACTAAGTTGATAAATTCGTGCGAAACAGGTAAACAAAATTGCATTCTCCTCACACAACACAGAGATTGACGATATATGATGATATAAACAAAGTAATTACTAAATATTTCACATGTAAGCAAAACGAAAAGTGGGGACGTGATGGGGAAAGGAAACAAAACTTTTTGGAAACTGATACGAACTTGGAAGATAAGTAACCGAATGAAAAAGATAAGACGAGAGAGCAGTGAACACATATGCAGCAGAATGATACAAAAATGCAAATAAAAAAGGACCTTTAGCAGAGATAAAGCGCGCAAATGAACGCTTGGGTCAAAATGACCCCAATTGGGCGTTCAAGGTAAAATATAATTTAACTCCTCAATGGATTACTTTATGAAGGTAAAAATTTATGCAAGTGAACACCTAATAAAAATATTAAAAGTCACGAGAAGAAATTCTGTTCTCTTAAAAAATGAGATCAAAAAATAAATTTAAAAACACGATTGGGTCAAAACCCCAAACCTCCCCCAGACCCCTCTGGGCGTTCTAGTGTTAATCAAGAAAAATACAGTCAGATTTCAAATTCAATGCTTCACTCTAGGATTGAATAGCTCACGGAGACGTGAAGAACCCTTTTAAATCTTAAAATGAGTCCAAAAAACATACGTTCTTTGCCACCGATTAAGCAATCTCATCTGGATGATAATTATTCGTCATCACCCCCTCATAAAAATGGACATGAAAGTTATAGTAAAAAATATTGAGCGCGCAGTGGGCGTTCCTGCTTTAATCCTCGAGGAGAAAGCGATGATTCATCCGCGGGAGAATAAAAATCAGCGCCAGGGAGTCGTTTTCGGGAATCCGTCTTATCGGCGTCTCTGCTCTTGTCACGGGGGAGGTTGATGTAGGAGGAGGACGGAATCTTTCTTTCGACGGGAACGACAAATGGGCTACGACCTATTAAGGTGCTCGCTTCGGTGTGAGATTGCCGTATTTGGGGTGGAGGGTGCGGAAGGGTCGGATTCCAAGCCAGGGGAGTCTTAAGTCCTTGAAGGAGACAAGCGGGTAGAAGGGAAAGTTAAGAGGGACGGAGATCGAGGAGAGGTTAGGCTACAACGGCTTGAGATGCCGCCATACTCTTGATGGCCTAGATGGCAAAAAGTCGTCGCATATTATTAATAATGATTAGAACTCCGCCTAGGTTGGGTGTTGACCACCGAGGGCATTTTTGTTTGCAATTTTCATTTGAGATTGGTTCAAGTACACGATTTAAAAGGCACTATGTATTGTTTTGGGGTTTATGAAAAAAGTAAATATCGCAACTTGATATGAAACAGTCAACATATATGTTGACTCTTTCATATCGAGTATCAATACATGATATCCTCACTGCGGTACTCGGTATTATGCGATACGTATGCAAAGGGATATGATTGATGTGGTGGCTACAGTATTTGCTTCCCCTCCCGAGGGTTTGGATTCAACACTCGACTGAGACAGAAACCTTTTTTTAGTGTACTGGTCCCTACTTAGCTGATGTGTGGAGAGCACCTCAAGTTTACTTCTCTGACCATCGAATGAGACGTTAGACCGTAAACCTCTTGGCACCTTTCACCACTTAGAGCAGGCTAATTGCGACGCCGGGTTTGACTCCGCTCGTCTTAGGTTCCTTGAGAAGATCTTACGTACCTATCCTAAATAGTGTGGATGAGTTAACTATTGATCTCCCCCACCCCCCTAATAATAACCAACAAAAAGCATCAAGCAATACCACGCGATATCATCCGATATTACCACTTTGTATCACGAAGTCAACATATCGACGCTTTAGGTGTCGAAGTTAATATCGCACTGCGATATTCAAATCGACATATCGTTCGGCCCTTGTTATATGGATCCTCCGAGGGTAATTTAGTGGAGAGAGATAGAGAAGGATGTGGTAGGGATACATGGCAACGAGGCGGGGTTAGAGGGAGTGTGGCAGGTAAAGGGGCTTAAGTTAGAACAAGGGAGGAGGGTTTTCACCCATTTCAGGCAGATGGTCACACGTCAGGTTTAATGGAGCGAAACTCGGAATTGGGGTAATGGGGAACCATTCATTTCTCATCTGGATCATCGGATGAATCTGTATAACCCCACCACCCCCTCCTGCGGAGGGTTCCCTTGTAGTAGGAGTCAACCCCTATCCACCCCTACACCCCCTGGCTCTTTGCTCAGTTCCTTCGCCCGGCTCAGAAGCACTCACCCTTTCTCCTTATCCCTTATCATTCCCTCTCCCTCCTCTTTAAAAATCCTGCGGCTCAACGTTTCCCCCAGGGCCCAAACTCTACTCCCGGTCCCTTCCCATGAAGGGTGAAGATTCCTTACCTTATCGCCAGATTACCAAATTACGATGGAGGACCTGGAATCGATTATTGATGGGAGGAAGAAAGGCACTGTTCCCTCCTAAGGAATGACGCGCGGGAGAAACACCACTGGAACACATCAAGCTCACTCTTTTCGCACTCCCTTTATTCTTACAGAGGATTTTTTTAAACCACGTAGAACTTACGTTGCAAGCTCTTTAAGATCATCAAGCTCTTCAAGTTCCCGATGACGGCGGGGTAAAGCCATAGTCAGCCAACCATAATCTCTACGTTGACGTGATACCCGGCAGGCGATCACGAATGTGTGTGTCAGGGAGTGATGATCACCAAACATGCACCATTTACATGCAGCTAAGAGCTACGAAGACCTACTGGAATCATATACTACTCTGCTGCCATGCAACTAACCACACAATAAAGAGCTATCATTGAAGACTACTCTATCGGTAATTCTCCTATCATCTTTATGTGCTGCCTATTATGTTCTATATTGGTGCGTGTGGAAAATGAAATTGCAACCTAACGGTATGTCGATCCCTCTAATAATTTTTATATTGTCAATTGTAGCATAATACGTAGGGTTTCTTAATGTGTATCTTACATCTTCAGCAAACTTTTTTGTTTTAAATTTCTTCAGAAAAATTAATCATCACTTTGATCAACGTTCTGATGATGACGGTTCCCAGCCTAATTCTTCAATTAATTTTGAAGCATTTGAACTTATCTCAACATCTTCAAAAAAACCTATCAATTATTTGCTGCACACTGTCTCGGGTTCTGATCAAACCAAATTCATTCGGATCCCATACACCGGCTGCGTATCCTAGGTGGGTTTTAACGAATGGAAAGTAGCATCGCTCTTTTGTCTTCTTATCGTGTCACCCTATTCCCAATTTGATGAATCCTAGCTTTGTCTTGACTCGGCCGCATAATTCCCGGATTTTCTTTCCCGCCATAAATATTTAGTGAGTGTTGCTTTTTGTATCTTATGGATTCTACGCTTTCAATTGTCGTTTCACTAATTCTATACAAATCTATCTGACGAATTATTCCTCTTCCAAAAATGAATAGCAACACAGTAACTGTCATTTGTCGAACCACTCTTGAATTGCATCTAAATCATTGCTAAGTGATTCCATTTCTAGGATAGTGGGTTTGAATCCCGCAAGATTTTTCCTCCAATCTGTTTAATATGAACGCACTCTATTTTTCCGAGAAGAGACAAAGGGCGGACGTTTCGAAACAGCGGGAAGTTCGCCTTAACCTCCTGAATGATGTTACATTCCCTAACTCATCCCTCTTGTAACGCATTACCCTGCCCCCCTCCCGCTATTACCGTGAAACCTCCCCTCCCACTACCCCTAACTGATTCAACAAACCAACGTTCATCTTTTTCCACCGACCACTCGCCCGAATCACCCTCCCTCATCCTCCTCTCACACTAAGAATTTCCCATGGCCCCCCTTACCCAATATAAACATGACAATTAAGAGTTTTATTATGACCTATCAGCCGAAAACGATCGAATGTTTAAATAAACTGTGGAATTCACAAAAGTTTTAATGTTTTAATTTTCGCAAGTACGTAAATGATGATGCAGTGAATGGCTGGTGATAATTCAGCCCCTGCCACACAACATAGAGATGGCTAGCTGGGTAATTCGTGGATGCATAAAACACAAAAATCCTTATGCAAAATATCAATTTAAAACAATGTAGATGCTTAGACAGCCGTTTCCATTTCATTAATGCGAGAATGAATATAATTTTTCTCTTATGAACGAACACTTTTTGCATCGGTGTGGGTTGCCTTCTAGCCTCTAACGTTGAAATCGTTCTGTCATCACGTGATGAAATTAATCATCCCTTTTTAGAAAAATGGTATAAGGAATGTAAAAATCCTTGATTTGCTAGAATGATATATATAGAAATAGAGAGAGAACCGTGACGGGAGGGGTGAAAGATCGAATGAGGGAAGGGAGAGGACTGATAAAATCGTCCCATTATCTCTCTCTTTCTTTCGCTTCCTATGTTCGGCAAATACAAATGGAAGGATGGTCGATTTTCAAATTGCGGAGATTGATATTGGTAGAACGAAAGAGACAGAGAGGTCGATGAAGAAGCACAAGAGAATGGAAAGTGGTGGAGGCCGTTTGAAAGGTCTCTTGCATCGGGAGGGCGAAGAGGGAAGAGTGAAGGAGAAAATGGTCTGTTGGCGGGGAGGGATGAATTTAGAGGCGGAGGGTGCGGCCAATGGCGGTCCCGAACTCTAAATGGGTTCGTAACCGACTCATGATGGCACGGATAGGTATTTGATAGGAAATATTGAGGAGCATGCCTTGGTATTTGGGAATTCCTAAGAGGAAAGACATCTACTTTAAAAAATGGTAGACCTAATTCTATCTAAATGAACTCCATATTCATCAGGTGCAGGGTTCGGTTATGTCTGTAAATAACTTATCCCTTTTAAAACGCGTGCTTATTTCTCTGGAAATTCTGACGTTGTGATAAGCGCTAGACTGAAAGAATGCTCATTTTGATTAATATGTACCTAATATAATGGCATCTTTGCAATTATTTGGGTGCGTCGTCCGTTTGAGTGGAAGGAAATAAAATATGCAGGTAATTGAAAAAATACATAATTTGAGATGTCTTTTTTGAACCAAAATAGGATTTCTGGAGATGATGCAGCCATCAGCATTCCTTCTCGCTCCCTACAACCGGATTCATTTCCCGATTGTAAACCTTCATTTAGTGGATTTATAAATAACAGCAGCCGTCTCTATGCCATCAATTAGAAGAATGGATTAGAAGAACATATTCTTGTAATTTGGTAAACTAAATATAATATTCGCTCAATGATATTTGAATCATATCAGCCAATACAAGCATATATCAACCAACTAAGTTATAGCTAGCAACACGAAACACAAATAGTGGATTAAACGTGTAGATTAACTAATTATATTCTGTGTAGCGATCAGAGAAAGTACTATTACCAATTTACATTTCCTACGGTTGAAACTGACTCCTAAAAATAAGTATTCGAAAAAGTTTGCAAATAATCTTGCGCGTCCAGATTACGAAAATTTGGAGAGGGAAGTCATGTTATGCTTTTTATGTATTGGAATTGAAGTAATAATCTTGAAACTATTATTTATTTACTCAAATGGGGTATATTACTTATACAGGCTGTGAAGAAGGTGAAAATCTAATATCTGTTGAATGTGGTGCGTAGAGTGTAAAAAAGTGTCTGTCTTTCTCTTGCCAGTTAATAGCAGGCAAGGTGTTTGGTTTTATCTTTTCATAGAATTAATTATATGATCAGTAAATTCGCCCAGCAAAACCACAGCTGGATAAAAGTTACCCAATTTAAAAGTCTTTTAGTATTACACTAAGTAATGGCTGCTGGGACGTAGCTCAAGTAAAAAGACAGTGAACACTGCAAGATGTACCGAAAGCATTAACTTCTTTGGATGGTTATTGACCACTTTTTTAATGTCTGGGTTAATTTATGGAGGTTTGGTCGTCTTTTTTAAAAACATTCAACTTCCTTTTCTTGCCAACGTTTCGCCTTTTAATTAAGGCTTCATCAGGGCTACAGTACAATGTAAGGAATACAGTTGGTAAAATTATAATATTATAAAGATAAAGTAGTTTTTAAATATAAATTTAGTACCTCAAGGATTAACTTTTTTACTGTGACAATGGTAACTCAATAACAAACTTCCTCCTAGTAACAAAATCAACATAAAAATCAACATAAAAAAAACACCAAAATGGAAATCCTAGATAAAATTTTGTTTGAAAAATATAATGAGTGAAATAAAATTATTTAAAATGAATAGTATAAACCATGAATTTAACAATTAATTGTATCGTAACTTCAATTTTCGAATTTATATTACATATTTTACGAATATAAAAGACATATTCGTATTGAAATTCTGGAGAACACTATATATAACATAGAAAAAACTTTAGTTATAGAAAATTAAATTATGATAGATTTTGCTTAATTTGTGTATATCCGATCTATGGTTACAAACTGAAGGAGTTTTAATGATGTGGACCATTTCTTTGAATAGTCTCTTCTGAAGGTTGGATTCAAAATCTATTGGTTTAGCTTCCTTAAAGTTGAAATTGTGATTATTTTCTAGAGCATGGTTAGCCAAAACACAGGTCCCAGAATTTGTTTTAATTGAAGATTTATGATTGTTAATTCTATTTTTAAGATACTGTGAAGTTTGTCCTATGTACATTTTGTCACATTCAAGGCAAGAAATGGAATAAATAATGTTGCTTTGTAATTCATTGGGGGTTTTGTTCTTTAATTTTGAGTAAACTGTCCTGTTTAGTGTTTTTTGAGCTTTAAATGTTATTTTGAAATTAACATTTTTAAACATTTTGGATAGTTGTTCAGATAATCCCTGAACGTAGACAATACTCCTATAGTTTTTGATGGTTGTTTGTAGTTCTGTGTTTAATGTGTTGTCTTGGGCCGATATTGGTTGGGTTGTTGTAGTGTTTGATAGTTGTTGATTTAATGGCGGTGGATTTTGAGCTGTCATATTATTTGTGGGTCGATTGCTACTACTATATACGATTGATTTAATAAGTTTTTTTGGGAAACTGTTCTCAACAAAGATATCTTCTATGATTTTCAAATTTTTATTGTGATATTCAGGATCACTGAGTTGAATGGCCCTATATTTCATTGCTAAGACGCTGTTAATCTTCTGTTATAAGGGATGGCAGCTGGTAAAATTTAAAAATCTGTTGCTTTTTATTTTTTTCCTATACCAATCAATTGATACTGTACCATCCAAGTTCCGTTTTACAATAGTATCAAGAAAAGGTAGTTGTTTGTCTTGTTCTATTTCAACAGTGAACTGAAGTTTATTGTGAAATTTATTAAAGTTTTTGACTATATTTTCATTAGTATAATCATTTGGAATATCTAGAAATAAGTCATCAACGTATTTGTATAAAAATGGAATATCAAATGGTAGGTTTGGGATGACGGTATCCAAAAGTTCTTCCATCACTGTATCCGCAAGAATTGGAGCAACTGGGGAACCCATTGGTACTCCATCAATAATTTCATAAAATTTATCAATATATTGCAAATACCCTTTGTTAATGCATAAGTGAAACATTTTCATGAATTGACTTTTATCAAGGGAGGTGTGATGAGCAATGCTATCCCATTTAGACGTAATTAAATTTTCAACTAAATCTAAAGGAATATTGGTGAACAGGGATTTAACATCTAGAGATACAAGTTTGTATCCTTCTGGGATCTTATGTGATTTTATTTTCTTGAAGAAATCAAATGAATCTCGAACATTGTATCTGCTGGATGTTATTTGGCTTAATACGTTACATATATATTTAGCACATTCATAAGTCGGACTATTTATAAAACTCACAACTGGTCTTAATGGATTATTTGGTTTGTGGTCTTTAAGCACACCATAAAGCTGTGGTGCTGTTCCATTATATTTAGTCAATTTATTTTTAAGGGTAAGATCTATTTTATTTTGTTTGAAAAGTTGTATAACTAATTCATTTATTTTATTTTGTAGTGAAGAGGTTGGATTTTTGTTTATTGGTTGGTAAATTTGTGTATCGTTGAGTAGTGCATTAATTTTTTTATCATAATCTGTTTTATACATAATTGCTGTTTTGTTCGTTTTGTCTGTTTTATAATATCTGTTTTACCAATATCGGCCCAAGACAACACATTAAACACAGAACTACAAACAACCACCAAAAACTATAGGAGTATTGTCTACGTTCAGGGATTATCTGAACAACTATCCAAAATGTTTAAAAATGTTAATTTCAAAATAACATTTAAAGCTCAAAAAACACTAAACAGGACAGTTTACTCAAAATTAAAGAACAAAACCCCCAATGAATTACAAAGCAACATTATTTATTCCATTTCTTGCCTTGAATGTGACAAAATGTACATAGGACAAACTTCACAGTATCTTAAAAATAGAATTAACAATCATAAATCTTCAATTAAAACAAATTCTGGGACCTGTGCTTTGGCTAACCATGCTCTAGAAAATAATCACAATTTCAACTTTAAGGAAGCTAAACCAATAGATTTTGAATCCAACCTTCAGAAGAGACTATTCAAAGAAATGGTCTACATCATCAAAACTCCTTCAGTTTGTAACCATAGATCGGATATACACAAATTAAGCAAAATCTATCATAATTTAATTTTCTATAACTAAAGTTTTTTCTATGTTATATATAGTGTTCTCCAGAATTTCAATACGAATATGTCTTTTATATTCGTAAAATATGTAATATAAATTCGAAAATTGAAGTTACGATACAATTAATTGTTAAATTCATGGTTTATACTATTCATTTTAAATAATTTTATTTCACTCATTATATTTTTCAAACAAAATTTTATCTAGGATTTCCATTTTGGTGTTTTTTTTATGTTGATTTTTATGTTGATTTTGTTACTAGGAGGAAGTTTGTTATTGAGTTACCATTGTCACAGTAAAAAAGTTAATCCTTGAGGTACTAAATTTATATTTAAAAACTACTTTATCTTTATAATATTATAATTTTACCAACTGTATTCCTTACATTGTACTGTAGCCCTGATGAAGCCTTAATTAAAAGGCGAAACGTTGGCAAGAAAAGGAAGTTGAATTTTTTTAAAAAAGACGACCAAACCTCCATAAATTAACCCAGACAGAAAGCATTAACTAAAAAGTTTTCTCAGACTTCGGTTCATATGTAAAATTTTACCTAGCAAGCTTACTTATTGCTCTTTCCAAACTTGTATATCTATTTCACCATACACCTCGGTACTTTAGTTACGTAATATCTAATGGCTTTCCTTTCCGATAACTCAAGTCTCTATTATACAAGATTTTCCCTTTGCTTATGAATGTATGGAGAGTTATAAAAGATAATTTTTGCTTTCCATTTGCCTGAGAAAGTTGCAACAGTGGGGACTTTCGTAGAGAGTAGACTGATCTCAACGCCGGGTTTCACTCCATCCGTCCTGCATTGCCATGAATGTACCACCTCTACCCGATTACCAATCAATTTTTAACTGTGCTGATAATCTGCAGTCAAACAGTTTCAATAATAAACTTACAATATTACCTAAGGTCTCCATTAATGTAATTAAAATCTTCAGTTAAACATTTCGTATTTCAAGGCTATTCATACAATTGCCAACCTTCTATGAGGCCTGTATTTCATACTAAAGAGATAGACGCCGCTCCGTAGGATTACTGGAAGAAGTTCCAATGGAAGCGGTCCAAGAGAAATAAAAATTAGTCATTGGAACCGCCCGACCGCAACGCGATTACCGTCCCTGCCCTGGATAGGAAACGTAAGTATTGATGGCTCCACTCCTCGCTCGCAAAACGCATGAATTGACCGTTGAAGAGCGACGATTTAAAGGCGAGCCGTTGGCGCACGAGTATCTGAAGCGAGGCTGGAGATGGAACGAGACGGGGGGTAGAAGAGTCGTGGCAAACTGAAGTGGAGGATGGATGGGTAATGGGGTGGGGTGGGAAAATGAGGAGGAAGGAGGATTTATGTGATGTGGATGGAGGAGGAGGAGAGTGCAGGGGTGCGTAGCGTTGCGGAGGCCCTGGACTGGGGAGAATGGCGGAAATGGGAGTGATGTACGGGCGTGGAAGCAGAAATACATTTTTTGGGTGGGGAAACTGTGGTGGAAAATTAAATTAATGACATTTCGTTACCCTGACTCATTTCAAATTTTTCTCGTGACTGATAACTCGCGATCGCATAATTATCCCGGCGTGCATTTTTGAGTGCGAGCACTCTCAGTCATATCCTTTCAAATTGAAAGAGCATAACAATGATTAACGATTTGTTCAATGTGATTTCTTTTTTAAAGTCAATACTGCACCCTACATGGCCAAAATTATACTTCCCTCGTATAAATGTTAAATCAATTCGATTAGATATATTAGCATCGTAGCTAAATTGATAAACTTGTTAATTTGATCTCTATAAAAATAAAAATGATTCGTAGCTAAATGGATTGCTTTCATAGGAATAATAACATGTGTCATTTACACGTTTGGAAGGCCGTAATTGTGATATATCCGCGTGAAAGAAAATCTCCATGCGCCGGCCGATTTCATATATGTATGAAACTTTGAATGCACTTCAGTCAATATTTATTTCTAGTTGATATTTCTGTCTGTGAAACAATAGTTGGTACTCCGTTTGAGCTAAATTTGGAATGAAGGAGGATCCATACCATAGTATATGTTGTGATTTTGTAAGAGCTACTGAATCGTTGGAGCCATGCTTCGTCCACCGATACTTTCAACGCATTAAAATTTACCCCAAGCGGCTCTCCATTAAAAGAGCGGAATAAAAGTTAATAATGGAAGCAGCGGCAGCTGTATGGATGGTGACACTGACTAGGCTTTCTCGTCATAATGGTTGAAGCAGGAACGTGAACACTGGATGATTGAAACTAGTAACGACGTATTTCTCCACAATACGAGCCCTCATAGCTTTCACGGGGCTCTCACTTTCCATCATTATGAAGGTGGAGCCTATAAGTACTGCTATATTTAATAGGCAAGGTCTTTAAAAGCAAGTTCAAGTGTGTTCACACATATCTTTAATGGAGTTCGAATGTTTACGAACGGATAACCATATTCCTACTTTCACCTAGCTTGTGGGCAGAGGACTTTGCTGGCCATAAAAAATCAATGTTTTGTTTCCGTTATATATCGTCCTTTCTCTACATATCAACTGAGAAAACTCTTCTGGGTGCTCACTTTTTCCCACCTCTTATGAAGAACATATATAGGTTTCTACAAGGGTTTCAAACTAACGACCTCTTACTGTTTGTCTGTCACCTTTGATTTGTCCCTACATTCATCTGTGGTAGTGGGGGTGAAAATGTCTTTTGAGCAAACAATTATGTATAGAGTCAACGTGATGAATATAAATAAAATATAACTTAGCCTTAGTGTTTTCATATATTGTTAAGCATTTTAGTCACCTAAAAACTGTTATTAATTTGCCATTTACTGAACTCAGGCCAGCTGATTGTCTCCATTGATATTTACAGCATTACAGCTCTTGGTAGCCATGACATTAATGTAAGGCATAGGTAAATTCTTTACTAGCTTTAACCAGGAATTATAAAACCAGATGCTCAGGAAAAGAGTGAGTTTATGTCTCCATGCAATTGTAATAAAATTTTAAAATTCCAAGTTCACCATGCAACGGGATTTAATATTAATTACGCTGGAAGTGTAAAATTTCAAAGAACTTGTTATCAAAGGCACTGCTTACCTATTTTACAGGTTTTTGCATGGTAATCACCAAGTTTGTAACTTTCGATTCTCAAGTCTTTAAAATCGTTGTGTAGCATCTTATTGGCGAGGCATTCAACACCAAGGGTAGGTAATTATCGCGAGGTGACTTAAGAGCCCGTGTAAAGCCCTATTTGAGCCACGAGCAGCATCAAGAAACCGACAATATCGTCCGGGAAGTGGGTCCTCGAGTGCCCTTGAGTTATTAGGCTCGGTAGCGGGAACGAGGAAGCATTACGGCCCATACAAATCACGTTCGAGCGTGCTCTCAGCGCTGAGGGAAATGCTGGTAGCCCGAGAGTAGCGCGGAGGTAGATTAGGGATGGAAGGCGTAGGTTGGCGCGTTTCGGGTAGGGTCGGAGTACTTTAGGGAAATCATGGCTGTGGAGGTAGATGCGGACGGAGTTTGTGGGTGGGTCTTGAGGTGGGTGAAGAGCGAAGTATATGGTGGGGAACATTTAGGTGGAGTACTAGTGGGGAAGAGACAGGGGGTAGGGAGGGATCCGGATACTGGCTTCCCATAGAAGGCCGAGAGGGAGGGGTGGTGTCGGACACAGATCTGGAGTCCTTCCAAGGACGTAGGGGGGGTCCTGCAGATCCTTGCGACGAATCCAGTGGACTCCTTATCGAACCGGCGGCGGGCGGTGGCCCTGGTTGGGGCGGGATTTTCGACGTGAGGGGTGGGAAACCACCAAACGGGTGTGGTGGGAAGAGGGTTGGAAGCCGAGGTGGTGAGGTAAAGTCCGCGGATGTATTTCGTGGGCATGTAGGAAAAATTAAAGGGGTGAGTTTTTTTTCTCCACCCTTTAGGGGTCGTTGTGAAGGGCTCCTGGGAAAAGTTTCGCCAGTTCCTTTTTCTCGGTGAGTTGAGAGGTAGCCGAGTCCCCCAGCCGAAGGGGTGAAAACGGCCGTGAGGGTGAGGAGCGAGGGAGGGGACTACACGGGATTTTATCGCAGTCGGTTTCGTTTTACGCACAAGGCACTTTCTTTCGAAAGTTGTCGCGACCCACTCGGCAAAATGCGATGGCAGGCTCCTTCCTTCATTCTTCCGCTCTTTATTTTTTTTCCTTGGAACGAAGTCTCTCCACCGTTCTTGGCCATAACTTTCCCGCGATATTTTTTGCCCTTCGTGCCCCAGAATTAATGAGGGTGGGGGATATTGCTGCCGTTGTTTGAATATTTTTTCCACGTTCTTAACTATAGCTCCGAACGCTGCTAAAATGCCCGTTTCGCAAGTTATCGAAGGTAATGTTACTAAGCACATCATGGTTCCAACCGAGGTTAAATGAGTTTCCTGTATTTTCTTTTAGTTTTAATTCCCACTGACTTTTTATCGGTTTACCAACTTTCACTCCTCTCTGCAAATAAACCCTCTGCCAATAAATCTACATAGTTTTAATTTCCAGAATTTTAATGCAGTATATGCGCAAAGAGATATTAATTAACTGGTTCAAAATGTGTGAATGTTGGAAATGTAATACCAGCTCAATAAATCCTCTCAGAAATATTTCAACAAACGTAAACAATTTCATAATGCCGTTTTTTGTAAACGGAATATTTGTGCCTATTGATTTGACCAAAAGTGCGATATTATTACGTTTAAGTACTTTAAATTATGCGATACATCATTTTGAACTTAATATCATAAGTTACTGAAAAGGTAGCAAATATTCAATGATATGGCAATTAAAAAATTCTATCAATATGTGTGACATAGAGTATGCCACTGCATCGTCACTTGAAGAAAGAGGTTAAATTTTCACGCCTACTTTACCAGGGCATTGCAGTTATGATTCAGCAGTAGTGGCCATGCTGAAATATCATTTGCTGTGCATTGATATGTTCATGATTCAACACTAATTGTAGTATAATAAACGGAAAAATGTGTTTCATCAAAGTTATAAACATAACTTTGTTCCTACGCACACGATATAAGCCAAACTGTTGTGAACCAAATACGCAGAAGAAATCATCCAAGTTGATGCGATTTCAAACTCACCTTTTATACTTAACAATTCTTTGACTTATTACTTAGGTCAGCTCGTATGACATAGCATATCCCTCCATAGGAATGGCTGGCACACGTTTGCCATTTTTACAGTATCAAAAGTAAATGTTGCTCATTTTCAATATATTCATCAACCGAAGGAATTACTGTTTTATTTGAAATATTTGTCTTTAGCATTTTATTATGCTTAAGAAAAATGCTATTTTGTTATTATTTAATTCATTTAAGAATCACAGGAAGTAGAAAATTTCTGGAGCAACTAATTCAACAAAATTAATGCTTGCAAAAAATATATATTTGTATAAAAATTATTCTATGGTTACTTACTGTAAAATATTCATTTTATATTTCACATGGCCAATATTCCAGTTCAATGGTTCGTATTTCCAAAATAAAAAAATATAAAAACGAAATGAATGAACTGTAACACGCTTGTAGTATATTTAGAGTTCCATACCGGGAAAACTTATCTCATATAAGAGTTACTATGTAGTCAAAATATGCATCCAAAATATTAATTCAAGTTAATTTCTTTCATCAGCTATAGACGCCCTTATTCTCCGAATTAAATGATAGAGTAAATTCGCTGGACAGTTGTTTGACTGCCGTAAGAGTGAATTGGTAAAAAAGACACAACTCAAACCCAACCGAACTTTGCAGGCTTGGAAACCAATATCACTGACGGAACGGGCAGTTCAATAAGCACACAGATTCCCTTGCAAACGCACAATGTTCCCTTTGACCTCAAAGCAGCTCAAAGTGGCTGGAGGGGAAAGTGCTTGAACACACGTTCTGTTCGCTGTTCAGGAGCAGATGCTTTGAGCTCATTCCGGTGTGGTTAGTCTTTTGGTTCCATCAGGTGGAGTTACTTAGAGCTGTATCCCTGCTTTGACGTGTTGCTCGAGAAAAAGGGGATCGAAATCATTAAAAAATGATTTTACTGCATTTGGACTTTTGCAAGTAGTCTTTTTCATGACATGGTAGGTAGACCTTATTTTTTGAAATTTTTAAGTTTTTAAAGTTGGTAAATTTTGTCGATGAAAAATGTACGGCTTTTTATACTTAATACTACTGAACATTATGGTCATTCTAAAATGAGATTGGTATATTATAATTATACTAATATAATAAATCAATTAATGATTTATTTGTATTTCATTATTGCAATATAGTTCCACGAAGTATTGCTTGTGACTGTTAAGTGAATTTTTACAATAGATATTGAGCTTTTATCAATTTTCCTAGCTGCTAAGTGATTGAATTAATATTAATTTGCCAATATTTGACTTTCCTTGTAAAAATTATATTTAATTGTTAATTAGGTGGGAAATAAAAAACAAAATTTTGAAACTAGTAAATTTTACTTCTTAAGATTGACCAAGTCCTATAACTGGGATTGGTATGTCTTTAAATAGCATATTTTATGTGCCTATATTTTAATTTAGAGTAATGTTTTTAGGGAGAAATTGTGCAGGAGAAGAATCCCTTACAAGCACAACAGAAGAAGTGTACTCGATTAAGGCCTAGTGTAATCGATTGAAGACTAATAATGAACTATTTAGATGCAGAACCATTTAAAATTCATGTCCTTTTAATTAATTTAGAACTTCAAAATTATTTTTTTATTATTCTAAATATACTGAGAACATACTATGGTGAGAAGATGCTACGCTGAGAACTACTAAGTTCCATAAAATAATTACCTGAAAACCACTGTAAGTTCATCCACGGCTACAGTGTGACTATTTCAAAATGAAACTCATATAAAATACTTTTTTTTCCTTCGGTTTATTTTTGTACGATTTCCGGGAATCGTGTAACCGATGTTTGCTTTTTTCAGCATGCATTTTTTCAAACCTCTCTCCGCTGCGTCTGCCCTTTCGAAAACAGGCACTCTTGACCGGTGCCAAGGGTAGTTTTTTTCCACGGTTGCCAAACGTCCATCGCGGGGGAGGGGGGGGGGGTGCACGCACGTAGAGGAATCCCTTCTCCCGTCCACCACCTCCCCACGTCTACACAACCCTCGCGGTCCCATTTAAATCTCCGTATCCTTTTAATGGCGCATGCGCTGTCCCGCGCCACTGCAGTGTGAACGCTTTCGTAAGGGGCCCTCCGCCCTCGGAATGCTGGCGACCCGTAGGCGCCAAACGGGGGCCATATCCCTCCCTCACTCTCACTCCCAAACAGGCCGACGCTCCCCTCTCTCTCTCTCCTCCACTCTCCGGCTCCGCTTCGGCCCATTCTCTCTCCTCATCTCCCTCCCTCCTCCCAACCCCTTGTAGTCTCACCGCGCTGATTCGGAACTATCAAAACCCATCGGATTCGGTTCGTTAGCCGCCGGTGGGGAAGGGGGTTGGGAGTGATGGGAACACTCGGGATTGCGGTGCCGCCCGGGAAGGTATTCCGATGATTCAAATTTGAGTCCGTGACTTCCGCTCGTAGGACTTTACATCGCCGGCTCGTCCACGATCGAATCTACTGCGAGTCAATTCGATGGTTGCAGCCAACAAAAGGATCCCGTGATCATGTGTGGGTGTTTTGACATATCGTATCGATGAATTCTGCGGTTGGGCTGATTCCATGGATTTGATGACTCCATTCTATTGTTTTCTTCAATGACGTCGCTCTCGTGCATATGTCGACGATTACAATTAGAATCATAATTGCCTGGATATATGTATTCGACTGACTTATTTTTTCGTTATATTTTTGCCATTTACTTTCTATAACTCCGCAATAACTGCAAGTCACCGCAAGGGTGTGTGGCAGGAAGTGAAGATCACAAAGATGCAATATCGACATGCAAACAGCTACTACATGGAAACACGTTAGATTATAGGGTCACATGCACCTAGTTGGCTAGTATCTAGAGGACTTGTAAATATTGTAGAATCCTATGATGGGTTTGATCATAAAAAGGTTTACAGGGGAAAGAAATCTACTATAAATAAATTCTGATATTCACAAAGTATTTCATAAACATTCTTCTTCAATATTTCGGGAAATTGGCTTCGTCATCCAAGAAAATTTTTGGAGTTATGTATTATTTCTGATTTATGTCAATCCTATGTTACATTGCCTGAAAACTTTAACAGTCTAATCCAATGGTAGTGTTTGCTAAAAATATGCGCTAAAATGTGGAAATAAATGCATGTGATCAGTCAATTGTGTTACGATAAAATATGCATCATTTTAATGACGATACCGTTCATTTGTCTTAAGCGCAGTCGAGGAAATCAACTGACCCAGCTCTAGTTTCCTTTTATTGCAGCTTGGTAGGCTAAATACTAACAGATGAACCTGAGAACAGGGAGATCCGTGGGGAAAGCCTCAATCAAAATCCTTATGCAGTTGGTTCTGCATTGCCTTCGGGATTGCTCCGCGTATGTTGATTACACTTGACAGCAGTTCCGCCGGCATTCCAGATGGCGTCTTCAGGCCGACTGCTGTCAAGTGTTTTCAAGTAAACTATAGTCAACGTCAAGGGAAACTTGTCAAATGAAGTCTACATACTCGGAGCAATCCCGAAAGAAATGCAGAGCCATTCATTGCCTCGCCGCGGAAACCATCGAACAAAAATCCTTATGTAGTTGATTGAACGGAGAGTAGCATAAAAATAAAAAGGAAATCCTTTCAAGCTTCACTTGGTGGAACCGCATGATAGTAAATAGATTAATCACTTAGTAAGATTCCACAAATTTATTTTACCACCGACCTAGGTTTCGATAGGTTACCAAACATTTTGGAGAGTCGGCGAGCTCCTTATATACCTGCAAGGTGTTCACGTGATCCATGGGTTGGGGCAACATTGGGAAATGGGGGGGGGGGGGGGGCAGTAACTAGTTGTGACTTGGCCGGAGGAGGGGGGAGGGTTAAGGAAATGGGTCAAGTTAGGGAGGAGAGAAAAGGTAAGGTCAGGAAGGGAGAGTTGGAAGGGAACATATATTCATTTAACAGGTGTACATTATTTCTGGTTGCAGACGTTATCGACGGAGAGTAGCATACCCGATACCAGATCGTCATAATTTTGGCGAATAAGAAAACTCAAATTACAAATGCATTGTGAAAAACATGAGGCGCAATGAAACAGGTATGCTTTTTCATTCACCCGAATAACGGGGAAAGAAATTAAAATTCCAATCTGGCACACCCCAATGACACGGAATTGTTTTCTGTGGTCAACGGTCATCGGAAGTGCAGTTGATAGCTCAGCCTCATGCTCGATTGTGCGACGTACGGATTAAGGGAGGAGGAAACCAGCTGTGGAATCCATTAAATATCTTGGAATAAGACTGACAAATGATCTTTCCTGGGGTAAACACATTCGTGAAATAATGGGTCAAGCGAATCGCAAACTGGGTTTCATTAAAAGAGTATTGGGTAAATGTGACGATCATGTACGAGAAATCAGCTACTTTTCCCTTGTTAGACCTCATTTGGAATATGCTGCCAGTGTATGGGATCCCTACGAAATCGGTCTAAGTAATGAACTTGAACGTGTGCAGCGAAGATCGGCAAGATTTGTAAAGGGACGATACGATAATTATATTAGCGTAACCAGTCTATTAAATGAATTGAAATGGGAATCATTGTCAGATCGCAGGTTGAAATTTAGACTTAATCTCTTCCACAAATTCCAAGGCAATATTTTCAGTGATGATGTTAAAAATATTTTACGAACCCCAACTTACTATGGCAGACTGGACCATAATCATAAAGTTAGAGAAATTGATTGCCGAACTGACCGATTCAAAATGTCCTTTTTCCCTCGCACAATAAGAGATACGAATAACGGTAAATATGTCCTATCGGAGAGTAGCAATGAATAGCATTGGTAGCTGCATGTTGGTATGAGTACTTAAAGCTAACCCTACTAACAGAATGTTTTTGCATGTTTGCTTTGCAATTTCTATCTTTTTTTAATAGTGTAGTTCTGACTACTATATTAATACTATTCCTTTTTTATGCATGATATGTAGTGCATGTTTGGTGAGCAATCACCCCCTGCCACACACCCTTGTGGTGGCTTGCAGGGTATTATGTAGATGTAGATAGATGTAGATGAAACCTATCAGTCATAGGGCTCGCTTCGTTAGTATCCGGGTGAAAGGGTCGAGAGCACTCGGGAGGTGGTATCGTGAGTGGAGGGGTTGAAGTGGGGAGGGTGGAAATGGATGTTTTTTTTTCTCCCTAGAGGTGTTCTCCGCAACCCTCCCCAATCACTCCTCCTCCCCCCACACCAACTGCTGACGCTGTGAACGCCGAGAGAAGGTGCCACCACCGTGAGTGGATTGCATTTAGGACTGGATCACGTCATTACGGACGACGCGGAGCTAGCGCTGGATTGAGGCCCGTGGGACGGACGGGTCCTACTATCGCAGCCCCTTGGTCCACCCGCGCGATACATCGAATGGATGCGGATCTGCGTCCAGGGTTTTGGGGCAAGTTTGAGTAGTGGTTTCGGATCACCGACGTGGTCTGGCTGCGGGAGGCTGTTTGGAAATTACTCCCTCTATCGCTGCCGACACGGCACCGCACATTCTATCCCGTCACGGCATCATGGGAAGCCACGAAATGCACGTTTCGCCCGTGATATTCCAGCATGGGATCAAGAGTAATGCATCTCGCATCACTCCCTTACTTTTCTTTGTTCATGTTGATAGTAAAATTACAGGAAATCAACAGCAAAGGAGCCTTTTGAAGTAGCACTAAAATCTCTTCAGATTTCTGAATCACGGGCCTCAGACATGGTAGGCTAGGAATATTCAAGCCAACCAATGTATAGTGCACTGTGACTTTTATCTAAAAATTCCTCCATAAGAGGTAAAAGAAGCATGATCCAAATTTAAAACCAGATATACGTCCTCACGAATCCCTATAATACAAAACAAATATCCCGCACGTAGTGGTAGCTTTTTTATTGCGCCAGAGCTATAGCTTTCTTTGAAAACCGAATAGAGTTACCCTTTGCTCCGTAAATAAACTAATAATTCGGGGTATTGCTGGTTTTTACATCTATTTTTTATGTGCCCACAAAGTTTCAGAGAAATTTCTATTGGAACGCCTAAGATTCCACGAAAAATTCTAATTTTATGGAATTCAATACTTTCAGGGGCCAGTATATTCTGAAAATGTATTCATGCCTGCCGCAAGAGCTCACTGCCCATTTCTCTTAGAGAAGCCGGAAGGAATAAATGTCACGACCGCCTGCAGGGTGCAGAGCAACAAATGAAAATTCCACCTCGTAGTTGGGCGGTAACACGGAAAAAGCCGAAGTCACGCTAAAGGGTGGCGGCGTAAGACCACTCAAACACTCCTCTTATTATGAATTTCGCAAATCCAAATTTCTTACCAGCAAAAAGGGTTTCTTTATTCTTTTTATCTCTTTATCGTGCTGGTGTGCGTTAAAATACCTTTCTCACTCGATTACCCCTTTAATGCGAGCCATAAGATGTCTCTCTTTGACCCAATTTCTTCCTGCTCGCTTGCTATTCCCCTTTCAGCTTCCCTTTGATCCCACAAAAAAAACGAGGCTCAAAAGGGCATGCTTCTTATTCCTGGCTCTTTGTCTTCACCCTCAAAAGGACGAGAACCTACAGACATTAACATGTAAAGTGTTAAGCGTCTCACTTTAAGCGGTCGTTCTCTTCTCCGAGAAACGACGCTAAATCAGAGTAGAGTCAAATTTCCAAATGTGTATAATCAGTTATATAAATTGTGATGGTAGTCCATTAAGCAGTACAAAGAAAGAAGGTATATGTTTGGAGAACTTTGATTCCAGGTTATCGTATCTAAGTTTGCACTAATACCGAGATCTGTTAATTCAAAGCTTGTGATATATTCTTGATCAAAGAGACAGGATATTCCAGAAATAATGGATTTCAATACCTCTGACCCATAAAGTTGCAATCACTAGTATTGCCCACAAATGTATAGAGAAATACAAACTTACGATATATTTCGATGTCTTACATCATCATCATTTCATCTTCTTATGTTTCTCCTTAGTTACACATGATCTTGAAAAGTATCGCAGGCTAAGTGTATATCTATCTTTATTTATGTCCTTCATAAAGTATGCCAAACTAAATCAGGAATTGAGTTGTTTACTCACAAGATGACTCTTATCACCTCAATTTCAACAATCGTTACCTAGTTACACATAAAAAAGCTTTTTAAGCCGTTGCTTCCCGTATTCACTCTCATGATTTAGGATATAATGCTGGTAGACTTCAATAACCAGAGCAAATGACTAAATCTCGTCACTTGCGCTTTAGAAATAGGAAAAAAAATGGATCTAACAAAGTTTGTTTGAAAGGGAATATTTCTTTAAAAAATATTTGACATTCAACTGAAGAGATGAAATTTTGTAAGTGATAATATTCAGTCTGTTGCTGGCAAAATTGAGAGGAGTTCATATCCTACTTTTCTAGAAAAATATTTAATTAATAGGTTTTCCAAAATAATTATGCGTCCTCAAGCTATAAATAAACTTTAACGCTTGGCTGTCAAGTTATTGACGTTGTCTGGATATCAGTAGCGTTCTATCTTTCGAAATCGCTTTTCATTATCTCCATGTTTGGATAAACCCTTGGCCCTCCTGCGGTATCGTAAAGTATTAGCATGCGTCCGGGAGAATAACTGCGATTCTAGAGACCATGCAGCGTACAGGGAAGACATTATAAACGTGTCGGCGCTATAAGAAAAGGTTTTATCTCCCGGAAAGAGGGAAAAGAACTGGAATTTCTGTGCCCAGAATGGGATTGCGGTCGGTCGGACGTAACCGAATATCTTTCCCAAGAATGCAATTTCCGAGGTGAAGGATAGGATGACTGGATTAGGGGAGGAGAACGTTCAGGTCGAGAGGACCCTGGAGGATGTTACGAGTAATATGCCTGGGGATGGAGGTTGGATGTAAGGGCATGATGTAAGGGTACAGTTCGAGACCCTGGGAGACAAAATATGTAAGGACATCAATCCGGGGAAATGTACGGCCCCCGGACTCGACCCTGGGAGGGGATTACAAAAGGAAATAATAAAAAATAGGGACACATTTCTCCACCAGAAATTTATCACCCGATTCTATTGTCCGCCGCAAGTATACATCTGCCCACGTGACCTGGTGGATCAATGGAGGGGAGAATGCTGGAGAACTTTCACGCCCTAGTCCCTCGCAAAATTATGACGAGGCCTGCCCTCCCTCCATGATGACCCTTGATCCTGAAGTTGGTGCAATTTTACCCTTATTTATCAATCGGACTCGCAGAAAAATAGAATGTGGGTCGTGAATGTCCCTAGGTGAAGACAGCATCCCAAAAATTCCGTGAGTTATAGCTTAACATCTCTTAGAAATATGTATTCAGTCTCAACAAGTGTATTTCCTGTTAGTTATCTCTGCTAGTTCCATCTATATTTTTATATCATATCTCCGGTATCATTGTAATATTTTTACATCCCTTATAGCCTGAAACATTTTTCAATTTTGTGTACAAGCATCTATTATTGTTTCTCCTATTTACATTTTCATATTATTGTCTTTCCATTTCCTCCATACTTCCAATTGCCCCTAGCCTAACGTGTAAGAAAGTTTTTCAGTCATTTCAGTATCTACTACTTCTTGAGACCAATCGTTAATTTATTTAGGCCTCTGTTTAGTTGCCACAGACGAGCATAATTTCCTAGCATTGTTTCTTCCTTATTTATCGATCTCATCCACATAAAATTGCATTACCAATCTCGAATGTCGAATGCACTTTTTTCGAGAAACTATTTTCCTTACCAGTCTCCATTAAATGTGTTTTGTGCTATAGTAATTCTCTAAAAGTCACTATTGATAGAAATAATGATTCATGTATTTTATGAGAGTGAATGGGTAAAATATATTTCCATGGTGAAGTAAGTGAAAGATAAGGCATAATTGCAATCGAATTAGAATGAAATATTCTCCTCTAATATAAGCCGTTTTTTTTACATTTTTATGAGTGGTGCAAACACTATAGCATCACATAAAATATCAGATATTTTAATCTTAGTCTACCGTGAACGAAGAAAAAAAATATTTAAACTAATTTATTTAATCAACGTCGTGTTGTACATTTTAGGGTGTGAATTTTATCACGACTTTCCACCTTTGCATATGGATACATTTTTTTAGTAAAATATATTTTCATCTTGCAATACATTTTTATTAGGATATATTTTGTTTTAATTTGGTTATATTTTAATCGTGAAGGGAAAAAAATCTCTATATTTTTTAAAAAGTGGTGAATTACCGCAAAGAACTGATTCTTATTCATCGATCTATGGAATTCAAATTAACGATAAAAAAGCTAGTTTTTGCTAAAAACTAGCCAAAACAAGGAAGTTTTTTTGGAGTTAATGATACGCAGCTATCACCAGAGTAATGCTTTGTGATTATCTACGTTTTGGGTGATAGAAATATCGCCCTTTGGAAGCTCCACTCACTGTGGAAAGGTTCGGTCCACTTGCCGTTCGCCGAAGTGGCTTCTTTGTGTTGGAAACGTGGTTCATTCATTTCCGGATGAATCATAGCTCCTTTATGTCTATCAATATCGTATATTCTCAAAAGCAGGAGCGACTGCACTCTTATATAATTTCAGGACGCTGGTAGGTGTTTGGAGTACTAAAATGTCATTATTACTTTTTATGCTACCAGTGACTCATGCAAAGAGGAAAGAACATCTACACGATACCCTGCAAGCCATGGCGAGGGTGTATGACAGGGGGTGAAGAGCACCAAGCATGCACTATAAACATGCAAACATGCTACTATAGGGTCTCAGGCACCTAGACTGTTAGTATCTACAAAGTAATAAAGGATAGGTTATTAATATAAGCACAATTCACTACAGACTACTCTAAAATATTTCCCCTACCTATGCCTTTGCTATGCTTCCTAATCTGTTCCCTTATAGTACGGGGGAAAATGACGTTTTGAATCTATTAGTACGTCAATCTTTCTCTTATCTTATATATCTCGTCAAATCTAGCATAATACGCTGGTGTTTTAATGTATGTCTAACATCTTCAGTAAAGTTATCCAAGTTAAATTTCTGTGAGAGATTTAATCTGTACACTAACCTACGCTTTGATAATGATTCCCACCCTAGTTCTTGTATTAGTTCCGTTTCACTACTAAACCTATCGTAACACCTTTTAACGAACCTAGCTGCTCTACGCTGCATACTGTCTAGTTCTCTGATCAATCCTAATTCATTCGGATCCCATACACTGGCTACATACTCAAGGTGAGGCCTAACTAGTAAAACGTAGCATCGCTCTTTTGTCTTCTCATTACAAGAAAGAATGGGACAAGGATTTAAAAAACGCATACTCTTCATTGTGATAATGTACAAATCCTCCATAACATGTATTCACACCTCATACGAGAAAATTGGTGTAATCTGGTGGGGCAACATTATTATCGCGGCTTTGCATCAGCCACATTTCACTTGCGTTAGTGCATGAATAAAACATGAGGACGACCCCACTAATGAGAGGGTTGGCGCAAGACACACGCTTGGAGTCACGTCATCAGTTTAGCGTATTCCCATCTCGCGACCCGCGCATCTTCCGAATAATGATCACGTAATTCTCTCCCGGAGGAAAGAATGTTAGAAACTACATGGAGCCAGTCTCCCGGCGGCCAACAGAAGCGAGCTTGCATGAGCTTCCGATCGCTTCGGAGGCTTCGAGATGGGATGCTGGGTGCGTGAGAAGATGAACGTAATCACGAATTCAGACTCTCCTTTGCACCCTCTTTCTTTCCCAATCCTACGACCATGTCTCTACATCGCTCCTAAACCCATTGATCCTACACTCTTCCCTCACTCTCGCAACCTTTGCCTTCCCTGCCTCAAAAACCTCTTAGACTTACGCCCGATCGGGTTAGCACCTTTGAATATTCAACGTTATCGAGTGGTAGGCGAAGGGGGGGGGGGGGTTTGAAGGTCCCCCAAGGCGATACACGTCCGACTCATGTCGCTCGCTTACTCCCCACTCGAAGTCTTCCTCCACCCACGCTATCCCCACCTTTCTCTCTCTCTCCCTCTCCCCAAGTAAGAGCTCCTGCCTACGACACTATCTTCTTCCATCACCCCCTTCTCATTGTCCTCGGAAAGCTCCTTATCGATGTGTAAAAAGGTCTCCCAAAGTAGCTCAAGAGAGGAGGGGGGTCCTCTCCCCGTCTTTCCCTTGGGAGAAGAGAGTTCTCACTGTCGACCCCATCTCTTAGCTGTTCAAGACACAAAACCATCTTCTCCTTCCCAACCATCCATGGACAACGGTTCCTTATTCCTCAATCTTTTGTCTATGCGATTTAAAAACTATTTATCGCATTTCGGCATCACACCTGCCGAGAAATAGTTAACAGGATCGATGCATTTCTACATGATGTGTTCTTATTCTGTCTCAATTGTCTTCAGTGATCGAACTTGTAACTTAAAAATTACAATGGGGTCTGCTACTTGGTGGTAAGCCTTTACACAAGTTTTTACAGTATTGTTTGCAATCTGCTGAAATAAATAGTAATGGTAAACATTCCAATCATCTTTCCCTTGAAGTATTCACTGACGTTTCTTATAGTTAGCATTTGCATGGGATATATTCTAGATCATTGAATGGATTTGAAAGCATTGCTCTTGTAGAAGGACGATTGGCTGAGCTCGGAATATTTTGAGGTGCCAGTACGAAGATGATAGTTACAGTGTCTTGTAACGTAATAAAGCAATCTTTTACATAGGAGAAAGTTACTGGCCTGAGAAGAAATCAGGTTAGTAAGAAAAAATAGGTGAGTGCGAAAAAAGAGGATAGGTGATTTGTGACAGAGTCGTGAAGACAGTGGAAGACTGGATTGTAATACGTAAGCGGCAGAGGGAGAAGATAAAAAAATGTGTTTATCTTGAGTGAAGACAGACGAGATATGAGGATTTGAAGCGAGGTGTGATACAGGTCACGTGGAATGGGTTTGGTTAGGGGCATGCCTAATACCTGGATAGACCAGGATAGGAAGAGAACTCCCAATGATAACTATCTAACGTTGATGAGGCATTATTACGGCTATATTTATAATTAAAATGATAGACCTTTGACTTTCCTAGAATGGTACCGTACTTTTGCTTATTCAAAATGGATTGAGAAACCCGTATCCCTTAATTTAGGAAAATATTTTTAGTATGTTCCCCCTAACGTTATTTACCGTATGAACGTTAACGTTATGGCGTTAACGTCAATAAATAATCTTGTAAACGTAATTAATTTAATACCATTTGAAATATTTGAAAAAAATCACTTTCATCATCATAAAAAATAATTTATTAAAACTAACTTCACTCAGTGATCCCCATGATTAATCCTAAAACTTCTTCATGCTAGTATAATGTTTCTTTTCCTCGCCCTTCTCATTACGTACTAGACATTTGATTTCTAGGTCTTAATTTTTATTTATTCCAATTAACGTTTTTTTCGGTGACTGACTTAATGAGACAATTATGTTTCAAGATGAGTTGGAGAAGTTTGACAAGAGTGTATTTTGTATAATTTTTATGAAACTTCGGTTTCTTCTCACTCTCCTCAGAGACTTCGTTAATCTCACGATCTCTCATTAAATTTGGTCATACTTTTTGATATCACATTTCAAAGCTCAAAACAAAAATTCTTCGTCTTATTTTTTTGGAATGAAGAAGGAATAAATATGGAGAAAATTAAGCTTTTTTAATTCCCCAATGAAAAAATGTTTTTTCACTTTGCACCAATTGCCATCCATCTTGGCACTCGTCAGGCTTTTGCTGAACACTAATTTGTCTTGAGTCTGGAAATAAATTCATTTTTCTTCCAAAATCAATAATTTATCAATGCAATATTGGAAAACCTCTACGTTGGCTTTCTAAAGGCACTTGGCTACGGGCCAAATGAAAAATTTAGGCATTGGTTTGACATATTTAATGAAAATAATGACTAATTTTTGAAATTGGGGAAATGCAATAATTGATGTCCACTGGTCGGTTGTTTTTCTGATATTTGTTTTAAGCTACCAATATTGTTGTAAACAAACTTACTCTCTGAAATGCTTTAAAGCAAATAAAAGCTCTTATTCGAGGCTCTACTAGGTGATATGTTACGCTTATATTTGTATAGTACTGTTGTTATTAAGTTGTATTTTTTTGAGTATTTTTCATACTCGCTCTTATAATCATACATTATCCGAATTAGAATTTCGTTAAGTATTTCTGTCCAGATCTATGCCGATAGAAACGATTGAAAATTCTCAGTTTTACTCACCGACAACTCATTCCACTGCCAAAGGGTATTTTATATGAGCCCCTTTCACTATTAGGGAAATGTGTGGTATTAATGCGTTCAATACGTAGAGGGCTCAAATCATGCCCTTGTACCTCCTGGGATTTCACAATATTATGGGGAAATCACTCGCAACACATGCTCCATTTATCTGACTACCCGAGTTCTTCATAATTCTGCTTAGTTTTTCCACTAATATATTTTCGTTTCTCGGTTTTATGCCTCATTCACAAAATTGGATCCATAGATAATATGGTCCGAATATGTAGTAAAAAGGTGCTAGGAAGAAAATTGCTTCATTTTACGTACTGACAATGTGAAAGCTAATGAGCAGCGTCACAATAAATTATGATAAACATTATTGCCAGCAATAGAAATTGTTTTTTTAGGCTACAAAATTCCGTAAAACAGTACTTTGATACATTATAATAACATGAAAGGAATTTGTTTTGGCTAATTTGTTATGTATATATGTTTTTGTGAAGTTTGATGCATAGTTGATGCAATAATCCAGGAATATAGAAATAAAATTTGTACATTTCTTTTGATTATAGTAAAAATATACCTCGCGTTTTAAGTTAGAAAACTGTAAATAACCAGTCATAACGTTGGCTTTCGTGGATCTAGCTTGGGGAAAAGTGTTGGTTTCCTGTTTTTCCGCTTCCCTTCCTATTCGTGGGCGGATCGGGTTGGTGTGGTGGCTAGAGCCTGGTCTCCCATCCCGAAGGCCCGGGTTCGATTCCCGGCAGTGGCGGATTTTTCAGTGGAAAACCGGTTCCCACTTCAGTGCCTGGTGGAGGGTATTTCAAGTGCAGTACTCCGTCCGTCGGATGGGACGTTAAGCCGTGGTCCCCTTGGCGCCTTTCGTTAAGAGTAGGCTAATGCCGACGCCGGGTTTCTCTCCACCCTTCCTCCGTTCCCTGAAAACTCCTACCGTTACCCAATTACCCACCTATCCTAAATGACGCAAATGACCTCAACTGTCGGTCGCCTCCCCTGAATGACTAACTCACTCCTATTTGTGGTTTACCTATACATCTTTGGTTTCTTCCGTTGCAATTGGTTATGAAAATCACTGCTTAGACAGGTGGAAAAATATTGCCCCCAAGATGAAATGACGTGGTGGGAAGCATGGAAAAAGGAAGATTCATGCACCTCACCGGTAAGTGAATCATTATAATGAAGTTAGTGATTTAGTTTTAATCGTATTTATAACGACTTCAAATTACTAAAATTTTCCTTGAGATTAATACATTCACGGTTAATTTAATACGCTTTTATTGTTCCTTATCTTTAAGCAGTATATGGTAGTATTTTCAAGTCTTGAATTATTGGCAGCTTCAGCGCATGCCTAAGCGGAATTAATTAATGAATCGTGCTTCTGACGCTTGAGCAAAATAATCTGGCTCTGAAAATAGAATACATTTCAATGAATACTGCGATGAACTCCAAGAAAATGACGCTGGATGGTGATGTTTAAGGGGGCTGTATATCACTGAAAAAAACGCGTCCGCAGACGTCTACGTGTTCTTGATTTACGACTTAAATATACTAGTTATTGCAAATCTGATTGAGCAGGACTCTAGAATAAGGATTAATACTTAGCATAAGTATTGCAGTTATGGGCGTTTCACTTTCTATATAAATAGATCGAAAGCTGAAAAACGTAAATTTGTCCAAAATCAGGAGCTCGCCATGAAGCCTTGGACGCATATTTCTTTAAAATATTTTCATTCAGGCTATATAACCAACCTTCATCACCATGTTGGAACATGGTAATGTTCCATAAAGCGTATTTTAGCGTCACAGTGAACATTCTCGTGGACCTATGCAACGCATTTTTCACGACTCCTCGATCTAAATTACGTGTTCCATCGGCGGCGCTGCGATTTCCGCTGTCAGCCTGAGAGCGAGTGGCAGCGCTTAGGAGGGGGGAAGAGCGGGTAGGGGAGGGGTGAGCGATGAGGGGAGGTGTAGCTTTTTGGGACGCCCCTCGACCTTGTATTTCAACATGGTACGAGGCCCCCATGAAAATACCATGAGGGATAAGATTTCACAGCTGTCTTTGCTGCTCGCGCTTACTCCCAATGTGGATCGCTCGATATCGATCGATCCTTAGTAAAGGATCATATTCACTCTTCAACCAGTCCTTTTGTACTCGGATTTGTCAAATATTTCGTCGTAGTGATTGGCGTAGACAGTGGAGAGTGGAGGGGGGTGATCATCCGAGCACCTGTAAGTTATTACTATATTACGATAAATTGTGGGTGTGTCTGTTGCCTCAATCGCGTTAATGAATCTATCATTGCTTGTCCAGGAAACGTTTCTGGAGATTATTTATTTTTTTTCCTTTGCAAATTTGCTTAAACGGTCTGTTCCTTATTGATCAAATGGTCATCCATTGCTCTCAACATAATGAAAGTACTTTATGTCTACATTACGGTGATACCATAATTTTGCCGGAATCTACGGTGACAAAAGCTTACGATCCAACCGGAAGACGAATCTTCGATATAAAACTTTTTCTTCTAGGGAGGAAAAAACATTTTTTTCCTCCCTAAAACTATGGGAAAACATGCTTTCTTGCATAATATCAGACATGGAAGTGAAAGAGGAGAAAAGGAAAGGGTTTTTCAGCAAATTTCGTCAGATGTGTAACATGGAAATATTTTTAAATACTGAAAACCCTAATGAAAAAATCGTATCAGTTAACAAGGCATGGTTATACTGTAAATTCCTTGTCATATCTTGTATATCGCCTCTAAGATGTGCATTTCTTTGAACTTCTGAATTCGGTCTTCAATAGTTGACTCCTTTTTTGATAGCATTACGGGATGATCTGACCCCGCGCACATTGCTACCAACGAGTTTGTAAAATATCCCAAATACAATGATATTAAGTAGAGATCGTACTGTTAAAGTTTTCAAGTACTACCCTAATCTACTCAGACTAAAATTATCTGTTGAAAATCCAATTTAATAACCACATTTCTAAAATAACTTCGGATATCATAGATAAATATAATCTTCTCAAGTAAATAACTTCATGACATTCTCTCTCGAGACATGCCGCCATCAAAATTCTGCTAATGTGCTTTGGAAATATATATGCGAAGCGGGTGCCATAAACTGTGGGATAATGACAAGGGTTTAATTACAGGTTGCAAATACGATATGAACTGACCAAGGACATTCACAACTAGCGGAGCTTAGTGCAGTTCTCGATATGCCGTGTATTACTCCTAGAACGTACCGAAAAATGCATTAATACGTCATTTTAGGAATGCATGATGCTGCGTGGGAGGTTATGAGGCGTGCGGGAAAGTAGGAATATGATCTCGCCGTGCAGGCTGGAGACGTGGATACCGATGGTATACCCTTGATAGCAGTGGCTGCCAATGGGTCTTTAAGGAAAAGATCGTATTGGACTAACTACAACTCACTTTCCGGAGTGGTACGCGAAGCTATTTCTACTTACTTTTTTTAATTGTAATGAACTAGCGGGGGGGAGGGGGGGGGGGCGTTGAATTTCAACAGCGTGGAAAATATCAAAATCAATGCATTGCCTTTAAAAGGCATTTCTCCAAAAAACCTTGCATATTATTTTTAAATATTTTAGATAGCTGAATTACCCGGTGTTGCCGGAGATCATAATTTTTCATAACTCATGAGGAGAGTGAGGTTGGTTCATAGTTGTCACATAGTTGTCACTGTTGGTTTTACGATCTCGCTGTAGACGAAGCTCTCGTCCCTATGTAGATTGGTATTTATATGTATATTTGCGTAAAACTCTTTTCACCATTCACATCACAACTAGCTTAGGACAGTTTTACAAAGATATCATTATATCTTGATTGGTACGATTTTACCTTATTTAAAATGCATATATCCAATTATATCAAAACCCTTTTACATGTGATAGATAACGGCAGTGCGACACAGAGGGAGAGTATTGAAAAAGTAGGAGCTATATAAAAATGGAGACTAAAGGAAAAATTGAAAATAGATTGCAGGCGTTCGAGATGTGGGTGTGGAGGAAGAAGGAAAATGAGCTTTGGACGGAGAGAAACGCAAATGCAGGAGTACTTGACTTCGTTTGGGAGGAGGAGGAGAAGCTGCTGGATGGGATTAGTGGAAGGCAGAGTAGGTGGCTTGAACAGGTAATGAGGGGCAATGGGTTGCTCCGAGTCGTGATAGAGGGAATAATGTTTGGCAAGCAGGGCAGGGGAAGGATGAGAATAGGTTTATGGACGGGATGAAGAAGGGTAGGACATGCGCCGAGAGAGAGAAAGATCCTATGGGTGCAGATCAGAACTCTGCGTGCATTGAGAGTGACAATCGGGAAGTAGATGAGCACTCCAAGACCAGCCTCCTGAAATCGCTCTCATTGAATGAGAAAGAGACAGAGGAATTAGAGGCACTAACCAGGAATCAGCGGTACTCAAGGCCGTTGATGCCTGAAAGCCTAAAAAGACTGACAGCATCCACATTCGGCCGTGTGTGCAAATTGAGGCCCAAAGCAACCAGGACAAATACTGTGAAGTCCATTTTACGCCCATCCTTCTCGGGAAGCAAATCCACAGAATACAGTAAGGCTATGGAACGAAGAGCCATTGTGGCCTACGAGGGGGAAAGCGGATGCACAGGGAATGTTTGTAGACCAGAAATTGCCATTTCTGGCGGCTCCCCCAATGGGCTAATACCTGATGGTAGAGGTGTTCTGGAAATAAAACGCCCTTGATCTTGTAGGGAGGTCACTCCTATTGAACGCATTAAAAATAACCAAGTTTTGCCATATTCTTGAAGGGAAATTAAAACAAAAAAGAGATCATCAATATTATTATCAAGTTCAAGAACAACTGCATTGTAATAAGGAGTATTGCATTTTTATTTTTTGGGCCCCACGAGGCATTTTATATGAAAATTTAAGAGGGTTGACAGATTCTGGGCCAATCAAATGGTGTGTAACTAACACAAGTAACACGCAATAACATTAAAAAATTGCCTTATCTAATATTCATGTTTTCGTGATTTGTGGAAAAACCGGAGGTGATGTAGGAATTTGAAGGTAATTTTCGGAATCCACATAACAGTACGGCTCATTTCACACAACAAAATCTTGCATATTGGTGATAGTCACTGATTTTCGTAGCGCTTAGTACCTTTTCCAAAATTTTTTATCAAGTTCCCGTGAAAACAGGAACAGCAATTTCTTCAACCGTCAATGTTATATAAAAATTGAGAGCGTAAACCTCAAGTAAATTTCTTTATTTAAAAATTAGTAATTTTAACTATACTGGCTACATATTCCAAATGAGGTCTAACAAGGAAAAAGTAGCCGATTTCTCGTACATGATCGTCTCATTTACCAATACTCTTTTGACGAATCCCAGTTTACGATTACCTTGACCCATTATTTCACGTATGTATTCACCCCAGGAAAGATCATGTGTCAGTCTTATCCCAAGATATTTAATGGATTCCAAGTTTGTTTCATTATTACATATTTTGTAAGTTATAGGAGGAGAAAAATTCTTTTTCCAAAAATTCATTACTACAAATTAAAAAAAAAAATTAATTCTAACTGCGACGTATGACACCATTTTTCAATTGCTTGTAGGTCAATATTTAAATATTCTTTATCATTTGGGCATAGACTTTCCCTGTACAGTACCGCGTCATCGGCAAATAGACGAAGCTTACTTTTCACCACCTTATTGATGTCATTCTGGTACAGTAGGAACAGGAGTGGACCTATCACACTACTTTGTGGGACACCTGAAGTGACTTCAATTGCCGGAGAGGTAACACCGTCCAAAACAACCCTTTGCACCCGATCATGCAGGAAATCATTTATCCATGATATAATATTACTGTCTATCCCATAAGATTTTAATATCAAAATTAGTTTGCTATGAGACACCTTGTCAAAAGCTTTCTTGAAATCGAAAAATATTGCATCCACTGGATATTACTTTCTCCATATACTAAAATATCGTGGGAAAAGAGAGCAAGTTGAGTTTCACATGATCTTATCTTCCGGAAACCATACTGAACATAGGACAATAAATTCTGGTTATCTAGATGCCCCATGACTGAACTGACAATTATATGTTCCAGGACTTTGCAAGAAATGGATGTGAGGGATATAGGTCGGTAGTTATGTGGGTGCTCCCTATCACCACTTTTAACCTTAGAAATGCACACTTACTAAGAGAATCATAAAGTGCACACTGGTGTCCAGCGGACCACATGAGTTATAATTTTTTTTATTTCAGATTTTTGCTATATTTCATTGAGGAAGATGGCAAATATCATTCATATGAAGCCTTTTTAATATCAATGAGTTGAAATATTTTATTTTAAAAAATATATAACGCAGTAAAAAATACCTTTTCAATTTGAAAACTTAGAAAATCTCTCAGAAATACATCAAATCGAAATTTATTTCCTGTTGCTCATGTTTTGACAATACCGAGAAATGCCGTTAGTTAATTAAGGATAACACTTTGAAGTGTATGAAGACTATCGTTTTTAATAGTTTTTCTCCAAAAATATATTTATTACAACATTTGAAAGAAGCGTATTTTTCAAGTTTAATTTTTCAGTGATTTTTTCGAAAATTTCATAAACACTTATAATGTCAATTAAAATGCTTATAAATTTATAGTTTTTTGCGTAATAAATATTCACATTTTACTGGAAAGAAGTTGATTTTTCACTCCAGTACAGGCAGTACGCAGATAACTTCTATGCACATGGGAGTGCTGCACAATGAGCATAGATGTCTCATTTTTATTTCCCTTTCACTCGGGCATAAGTTACGTCGAACCTTCCTTCTCGTTGCTGCACTGCATGCCCATCAATCTGTAGAATTTTTAGCGTTGTTCGTCAACCGTGCGGTATTCATGGGCTGTGTAATAATTCCTACAATTATCCACCATGTCTTCTCAAATTTCACGAATTGGTGAACATTGATTGATCACCCTGTCCTGGAATCTTGAAGTAATCAAAACGCAGTGTTGACAACAGAAACGGGAGACACTGTAGCGGAGTGGTACATTGATATAGTGTATGCAAACTCAGTTTATAACAGCTCATACAGCATAATGTTGCACGTCTTCTGCACCCCAGAAAAATACTAAAGTCCAAAAAAATGCCTCCATCTCCTCAATATCTACATCACTGTGATACGATTGGGAACTTATATCTCTAAGCGCTGCCGTTGTATTTCCTCATTTCTGTGCATCGATATTAAATTTCGCAAAGCTCTATCAAATAATAACTGTCGAATTTGGTGAGGAGTTTTGATATCACTCGTTGCGCCTTTTGGTCCGGGTTGTTCTGAAATCAAATTTTACTGTTTCCTTCTCCAAAATACAAAAAGGAAAGAAAAATAAAATAAGTGTAATATCAATAATATCCATCGACTTTCAGGGTCTTCGGACAATATTCAAAATCGTGACATAACAAAAAATAATCATTGCACGGTAATTTTACCATATAAGGTTTAGGTAAAGATGCTAAAATCTGAATTAAAGTTCATGAGAAAAAGTAGGTGCTAATTTAGTTAGAGGTATTCGGAAGCACGCATCGAAAACAATCGTTATGAACCGACCGGGAAATTCATTTACAGAGCGAAATCTAGCGATAAATAAATAAAGTCTTTAGTGCTGAAAACATTACGTGGAAAATAATTCATCGTCTTTTGGTCTCTTTTTCCCGGCAGCAAGAACCGTCTTTCCCTCGCAGGTTTGTAGGTTGCCTTTCTGCCTCTATTCGCCTGGCTCCCTCTTGATCGCTTTGTCGCTGGTACACTTTCGTCTTATAAAGGTTCTCCGCTACTACCGCTGTCTCTATCTGCATCCGCGCAATCTTCCTCACTCTCCGAATCCGATTGCTCATGTGCGGAATCTACATCACTGCCTGACGAATTACCCCCATCCCTTCCTGCTCCTCCTCTTTTAACACCAGCAATGCCTGACGAATATCGTCATCACGCCTCATGTAGAATCACGACGAGGAAGACATCTCTAACGCAGCACCGACTCGCTATAGAAATGTGCAGGCTACCAATTGGTCTCGAGCTGAAATGACCAGCAATTGCCTTATCCTCTCTTTTTCCACAGATTTTGACGTATATGGGCTTCGGGTCGCCAGCCACTACTTGTAAGAAATGCCTACTCCCTTCATGAATTTTGAGGACATTCCCTTCCCAGAAAATTCCCGGGCCCTAGTTGTGAATTCCCTTGTGCTCTCCGAGGCGCCAGCTCATTGCCATTCTGTGACAAGTGCAAGTCCCGAAAAGGTTGCAGTCTATAGCTGTGTATATAATCCCCTTTACAGTTTCCAATACATAAAATATCCAAATGATGACGAACGCCAAATTATTATAATGCATTATTTAGGATCGAAAAACCAAGAAATAATCTTCAATGCTGCTAAACTACGCTTCATGCACGTGAAGTTTTTCTATTCACATTTCACTTCTAAATTTCAAATGAGAATTCAGGAAAATTGGATAATTCCCGAAATATCTTCGATGGTACCAAATATCCTATAATAGTTTAAAAAATTATAAATATTGTTTTTAAATAATTAAAATGATTAAATACTATATCTACAAATACATTAACAGTAAAAAAAGGAAATACACAATGCTATATGATTTATTCGATATGTCTCAAAAT
This sequence comes from Platycnemis pennipes, assembly GCA_933228895.1. Taxonomy (NCBI): domain Eukaryota; kingdom Metazoa; phylum Arthropoda; class Insecta; order Odonata; family Platycnemididae; genus Platycnemis; species Platycnemis pennipes. Next base: position 105,759,671 of record OW121854.1, on the reverse strand, counting down.
TTACCATGAAATACACATTGGGGTCCAGCGGACCGCAGACCATTTTCAATATTTTTTCATGAAGCAACAAGCATTTTAATTACTGCATCGCAAGCAATAGTCAGTTCCTAAGATGTAAAAAGGAATTTACATTAAATTAGATTTCTGTATTTCACGTTTTGTGAAAGTTACGGCGAATAAAAAAATGTTTGGGGTCCACTGGGCCCCAGTATGCACTTCTAGGGTAAAAAATGGATGTACGACATGTTGGGTATAGCCTGGTTGGAGGGCAATTAGCTGTCGAGTGAGTCAGTTGTCGTGAGGCGCGATGGTAGACTAACCACTGTCTTTGCTAATATTGTTGTCACCCCCAGTCAGGGGCCCCTCTAAGCCGCCTCGCGCCGGAGGCCCTCGTCTATCACCGAACTAGCCAGACCGCCACTGACTTTCCCCTACTCTCGTCACCTTATCAGCAGAGCACGTTTTTCTGTGGGGTGGGGAATGGAGGGGAAGGTGGATAGGCTCGCCAAAGGCTGGCGGAGAACCGAGGGGATCTCCAAGGTCGTGGCGGATTCGAGAACTAAAAGACGCTTTTCGCCCGGAGGGCCCGGAGTATACAGCCCCCTTAAGTATCCCTAAAGCTTCTTGATAAAGTGGAAAAACGATGGCATGACTTAGTGTAGGTAGTTTTACATTATGATACAGAATACTTTTATGCTACGAAGAATATTTTAGTGTACATTCCTGGTACCGACGATATAACGTCATTATCAGGCACAGGCTGTGGGGCTGATGATCATACCATGGTCCATTCAGATGAATTGACATGAATTCTTTCTGCATTTCATGTTCTGGTAGAACACGTTTTCAGGAAATAACTGGCAGCATAAGAAATAAATTGGGCCTCCATATCCTGATATGTACTCGATAATTCTACCTGATTATCATTTTATACCGTCAAAACGTGAATATTACATTAATATATTCTGCGGTGATTACAAAACAAATCTGTTTCATTAAGCTTTTAGCCACTAAGTCTCGTAATTATTTCACTTCGTGGATGAGATATCTATCGTACTTGGTGGGTAAGGCCGTTACTTTGAGGAAGTCTATTGGAAAAGTGAGTAAAAGACTTTAGCTTCTAACTACGTGCATTGTATTATTACGATCAATGTAGCTGCATTGTGGTATCATTATGTATCTAATGTCTAGGTGAACATTAAAGTTACTACAGTAGGTGAATGCAACGGTCGAATCGTGCAGTAGGAGATTCGAAATCTGCGGAATGTTAGAAGGGCAGGAAGTGCCATTTTAGTGCATTTATAGCCTATTCGCAGCAATGACACATTTTAATATTGTGGCTCTCAGTTGCATGTAAGTGGTGTATGCATGGTGTAGTATACTTTCGTATGCTTGCATGGTAGCAAGTATAAACTTAGGCTCTCCGATTGACAATGCATATCTCGTGATGACTCACCTCGACGCACGCTCTTCTGGTGGCTTAAAGGGTGTATATAAATAAGAGTTCTCGCGTTTGAGTGAACGTGGAGGGTTTAAGGGTCACGAGAAAGGGAGAATAACGGGGACGTTACTCTGTCAATTCGTATTTCCCACGAACGTATCCAATGCCGCGGGCCGGATGGGTGAGGGTTGAGAAAACAATTTTGAAGCTCATAATGGCGTTAGTGCCTTTGCTTGAACGTGGAGGTGCTCGATGGGGACGGTTCCTAAAATATAAAATAATATAAAACTCATCCACTATTCCGTAGATGAGTTTTATATTCCTCCCGTTCGTCCAAGAATTGACTGGATCTATTTCTTCGTTATCGTCTTCTTATACGCGGGGAGATAAGAAGAACTCTCGTCTCCTTCAGCCGTATATCCCCAAGTCTTTAGCCTCCTATCGTGAAGCATCCACGAAAGTTATGCTAGTGTAACGAGATTTCTGTTGCTATCATGGGTTCAAAATCCATTTGAGAATGATGGGGAAATTTAGATAAATGATCTTAAAAATGGTACTGAAGAGTGCCAATATCTTTGGGAAAATTTATAATAACATTTTTGTGTTAGCATACAAATTAAAATTAATTAGTCGATTTATCGCATGATTATAATGCATACGATTTATAGCATTCCCGAACCTACAAGGCATACGAGTTTTTATTTCGAGAAAAACTCAATTAATCCAGTTCGTTTTCAATATTCGATAATTTTTTGATGCTGATGTTGTAATACTAAGGGTATAGATTTTTAAAAGAAACTTTTTCTAATTAGGTAAATTTTATGTTGGTAAGAAATTCTTTTAATTAGTTTATTTATATCGTCTTTAGTGTAAAATTTCAGTTATTTGTGAATTCAAAGCATTATTAAACCCTGTTGTGATTTAGATAACTGTTTCAAAATTAATTTAAATATTTGATTTTCTATCTGAAAAAAAAATAAATTTCAACAAATAAATCGTTCCATATCAATTGTTCTGGCACTAACTTGTTTTTCATTACTGGATTATTTCCCTTCAAGCGGGTATAAACGACGATGGAAAATACTTTAGGCTATAAAGGGCAAAGGGTGCCCATTAGTTTTGTATCCGTATCAATGGGTAATTAAGAATTCACCTTTCTATGAGGCTTTCAGCCTACTCAAATTCAAGTTTTTTTTAATGATAGCACTTGATCATTCAAGTATCGCTCAATCATATCCTAAAACCTCGTTGATGGAGTCACCTTTCACCATAGCTGTTGAAGATTAGGAGTCAGACAAAATGTAGTTTATGTAACGTATAATGTGTATTTCTATAATTAAGAATTGCTATACCTCCAATAAACCCCCTAACTCTTCACTTCACCAAAGGAGAATAGTAGCTTGAATGAATATACGCTGAAGTGGGAGAAAAGACGATCACGTTTTCACTCTCTCAAGAGCTATTAAAAAAGCGCGACAACGGGACGCATTATTAAGACCCGTGGTTGAGCCTCTGAGCCATATGCTGCCCAGGGGTTTGGCACCCCTGCTGTAAAGCCTCGCCGGTCCTTCCCTAGGGACGGGCCATGAGACCCTAGGATCACTCCGGAGAGTGATTACCCATTACCGCGGGATCCCCGTCCCTATAGCGTACGCACAGGCGACTTCCTCCCCCTTGCTACCCTTTACGCATGCCCTTACGATCCCTCACTCCTTTCCCTCCTTTCCCATGTTCTCTCCGCTCCCCCACGGCAATCCATCCCTCTCGGCCAATGCCCAGGGCTATCCCGGCATGCCATCCTCCGTCGCAGCCACCAATGACCAGTCAGTTCCCGACCCTGGGCCCAGGAGTCCGTGTTCCGGGTGCGTGAGCAGTCAGCTCTGCAAGGGGCAGGAGATATTTTATTTCAAGGGGCGCGGCCGGCCCGGGAGTTGAAGTGAAAAGGCTTTTTTTTTTAAAAAAAAAGGGGGAAGAAAAGGGGATTAGGGGAAATAAATGGAAAATAATAAAAACAGCGGACGCCTGAGTTTTACTACCGATTCCCACCTTTCCCTGCTCACCACCTCCAACCATCCTCTCGGAAAAAAAATAATAAAATCATTCATCAATCGTTTCGTGTCCCTTTCATTTTTTCTTTTGCATTCCTCCTTATTTTCATTTATATATTTTTTTTTCGGGATTTGGCCGTTCTCATTTTACTCATCCTTTAGCGTACCCAGTCGCAGTTGACTCGGAGTGTTAAGATCCCCAGGTTTCATTTTTATTCCCCCGCGATTTTTTTCGGCTCCATTTCATCTTCATGGCCACTCTCTCACTCCCTTTGTGCTTTCCCTCCCGTAGCTACCTTTTAATCCGGTGTATCGAGCTGCCGGTCAATCGTCGCGACTCCTCGTGTCCCACTTCGCATTTTGCCCCACTCGTCCCGAGTGCCTCCCTATTCGGTGTCGACCGTCCGGCCTTCGTCCCGCTGGAGAGTCCCTCTCCAGGCGGCCACAAAGACTTATTTTTTGTATTATTTTCATTTTTTCTGAAGAGATTCAACAGAAAATATTCGCGAAAGCTCTCTCTGCGGGACCCATAAAAGAAATCTAAGTGCGATTTTTCCCTCTCTTCCTGACGTTCATTTTCACACTCCCTCTGATTTTTTCCCTTCTGGGCGTGAGGACGCACGGAAAACTCGGTCTCTTTGTTCTCACTTCATGCCTTGCTATGGGGTCAACGGAATTGAGTTTTGAGTTCGTTGTCCGTTTCCACTCCAATAACCTAACGGCTGTAGCCTAGTTTATTGCGGTGGTCGGCCGCCAACCACCTTTGTGGTGCTTGTTGGGTAATATTCGAATTTTTAACCGTTGAAAGAGATATTTGAGTTCTAAATCAGTGTCACTTAGTTCATGAAAGGGTATGACCTTCTAACCCTTTGAAATTGATGCTTTCAAACTCTTTGCACACGTTTTTGACTGAAATTCTTGGTAAGTGAATTAAACACAATATCATTCACTCAACTCCTCGTGTGTTCACTGTCTATCTTATTAATTATTGCTTTTTGATCACGGCTCTCTTAGATAAATGTTGTTAAAAGTACCTGCATGCGCAAATAATAGTAATAATAATTTTGAAAATTAATATCCGTAATTGATTAGAACAACAATATCTTCAATTATTGATCTACTGCACATGTATATTTTAGCTGTTCCTTTGAAAGCTAATATTTTAAGAAAAGAAAAGAAGAAATAGATCAGTGACATGTTGCTAATTCACTGTTTATTATGACTCAAAATTGATTGTTTTCATTCATATGAGGAGATCTACTTAACGCTCATTAATTTTAATTCAATAGAATATTTCCATACTAAAAGCAGAATCATATGTTTGACACGCCTAGAGATAGGTTTTCAAATATAGCCTCACTTTTTGTTCATAAAATATAATGGATGACTTGTAAATAAATGGCGATTAAATAAACAAATAATATGGGTGAAATGAACTTTTAATCAATGTGTGATATTATAGCTATATTTGTAGTAGGTATGTAAAAAATAGGTCATGTGTAACTTAAAACTATGCTAATGCATGGAAGTAAATACCAAGCTGTTATGCCCTGCCGTGTGAAAAATAGTTGAAATTATTGCTCATTTTAAATGATACTTTGCCCTTTAAAGTTTTTCTTATACCAATAAAGTCGGCCTCATAGATCAGTTGCAGCCTCTTAATATTTAATCTTGGAAAGATACGATTTTTAATGGACATTCATTGCATAATGTGCAGGATATTTTCTATTTTATGTGCGATTGCAATAATTGGGCTAATTTTTGTCTTCCTGATCACCATTGCCATTTTCATGAATAAAAGGGTAAAAAGCGACTGTTTGCAGAATAGCATATCATAAATGTCACAACGATTTCAAATAAGTGATTTAAAAATGCAAAAATCATTAGTGAAAATTCATTTAGTCTAATTTTCTTTTATAAGCTTTTTTAGTCTAATTTTATTTAATAAGCTTTTTGAGCCTCTGAGGGAGTACTTTCCTGCCATTAGTCTGTTTTTCAATTAATTGCCGTGATCTACGAACTAACTACGAAATATTGTAAGTATAGCTTAATTCCACCTCACGCCTTAAAATGGAAATTTTTCTTGGATATTTTTCTCCTCGGTATGAAAAAGAATATGGCTATATTTTCCAACGATTCTCAACTTTTCTAACTCACTTTCATATTTGTAACTATTTTAAATTCTTAATTTATAATCATTAAATGTTTTACGCACTTTTTTATAATTTTAGTGTGCGATTAACGAAATAACTTTAGTAAGTATATATAAAGCACATTCTACAATTAGGAAGAGAAGGAAGGAAAACATTGGTAGATACATCAACATAATAGAGAAACCATGTGTCTCAAACGAGAGCTGTCACTATCCACAATACTGAAACTGAGACAGATCCTAGCTATATTAGATAGCTTATTGCTTAGTTGGGCAAAGTATATGCACATAAATATGAAAAAGTTACCTGTTGCATCTCATTAAAGGAGCATATTGTTTTGCCTAATTCAATTGTCATTGATCCATTCTACAGGTTAAATAAGATTTGGGTATTGTTTTTGTTCTTTCGGGTTTCCCTGATAAACATAATGCTAGAAGTACGTAAAAGTAATGAATTCCTAATGAATTATTGTAACCTACTTGACAAAAATCCTGATTTCATCGTAAAAAAACTGTGTCTATAGTAACTTTGCGTTGGGAAAGAAGAGAATAGGCAAAGGAAAGGAAAGATATATATGGGGAAAAAGCAGGGGGGAAGGAATTGTGAAAGAATTGTGAAAAAGTAAGAAAGGGGCTTTTCAAGGAGTACCAGTATCGGACTTGAGATTTCTCAATTCCTTTTTCAGGGATTTCCAAGATTCCAATTTTTTACGCATCAACTAACGTGAATGAATCTTTTACGTATTTACAAATAACAGTAGTAATATTGTAGCATTTTAACATCCATTTTCGAACATACCTTTCATTTGGAAAAAAAATATTATTGTAAGGATCAATATCACTCCAGATCACAGAATAAAAGCTATTCAACCTCCGCCAAAGTTTATTGTTTCTTTTAGTTCAGTGCCTTAGAAACAGGTTTTGGATTTAAAAATGTCAGTCACTTAATGCTTTATAAATATTTGAATCCAGCATCGCATTGTATCCAACGGAGGTGGGTTATAGATTTTTCAGAATGTGTAAATCCCGATTTTAGCCAGATAAAGGTAGGAAAGTTATATGTATATCCTTTGGAATAGAATGTTAAAGCAATGTCGAAGGTCAAGACATTAATCCATTATTAAGATATGGCGTAAACCAAAATAATACGCAGACTGGCCAGTTGAATTTCAGTTAATCAACGACTAAGGTTGAGCTTTAGCTTTTGATGTAAACTCATAAGCCGGACACGGAAGGCAAATCGGTAACAAGCCGGCTTCATTGCAGAAGCCTAATACATAGTTTTCCTATCAAGCAACTCTTAATTATATATTACATTTTACTTGGTGGGATTCAGTGACACGACATTCCAGTTTTCAGGCGTATGTGTTTCTAATGTGCTTTCCATGGCCAGCGGAGGCTTGGATTATCACTCCTTCCTCAACATGAATCGTATTTATAAGATGGAGACCTTTTTGACAGAGCATTTTGTTGGAAAGAACGGCGTGAAGAGTTCTTATCCTTGTACTCGCTTTGCATCGCATTGCTATGCGCCTTGGCGTCTCCCATTCAATACTCCACGTGAAAGTCAATATATCGTGATATCGCACGGCCTGGCTGGGAGAACGAGGCGTCAAAAATACGCGCAAGGCGGATGGTAAGGTCGGGTGGGCTGCGGGAAGGTAGCACCGGCTTACCTGTGAAAGGAGGCATGAGGAAGGGGGAAGCGGGTTTTAGGGGAAATAAGGGAGGCCCGCGATGAATCCTGTCGTGTGCGGGGATTTCGGAGGTGTGAGACGGGATTACTGGGGGGTAGGGAGAAGGGTTCTCCTCTTGGAGACTCGGCTTAAAAGGGTAAATAGAGGGAGGGGTTGGCGGGGACTGGGGTAGGGATCCAATGCGAGAATCCTTATTCGGAAAAATGCCTCGCTGCATCGGTGACGTACTGGGGGTGGTTTTATTTATTTATCATAATTTTTTTCCCTAATTGCATCGGGATGAGAGTGTACGAGAAGGCAGACGGTGAATTTTGGAGGTGTTTTTGGGAAGGAGTGGAGATGAAACGTGATTTGATCGCGGAGAAAAAGGGAACAGCACGAGGAGAGAGAGGATTTTTGACGGATTCATCCCGATGCGAGATGATTTGTCGATCTCTCGGCTGCGTACAGACGGAGATGTTTGACATGTACTGCATTACGATACCTCTTTGCGTCGAATTCTGGTGGTGTTTCATCAGAATTCGAAATAAGGTACCGCGAAGTGCCCTATCGTGACTTTTCATACCGAGAAGTGTATACGATTCTCACTTAACGGCGTTATTACGATGCATGATACAGCACATGTTTACTCGTGGAATGGACCTGGAGTGATAAAAGAATTTTCTTAATCGCTAGAACGGCTATTGAGCTAGATAAAAAGGTATATAGCTGCTATTAGCTAAAGCCAAAATAATAGAATAAACAGAGGACGGGAATATACTCAAAATTAAAGGCAGCACTGAATTCAAGTCATCGTTTTCTTGTGACAAAATGAGACACTGTATTGCAGATGATATGTGAATAACATTTTTATGTTTAATAAGATTGAAAATTATTTGGCCTCTTGAGGTAATAAGGCCTTCAATTCCCATCCATGTAGGCTTGGCTAATGGATTGTTCGTAAGTGACGCTAACAAAAGACTCGTGGACCGTCTGCTTTCAAGTGCGTACTTATGTTACGCATATACGTGGATATTAAGGATTGGGATTAACATTAGAAATGAAAAGAGAGAGAATATATTCCTGAAATTTTTATATGGAATTACGAAGTAATACTTTTCATTGATAATGTCAGGCAAATTGCACGAAAATTCGACGATTCACGTGATGCTATCCCTTTCATTACCTATGAATGAGAATTAAGTAACTATTGTGGTGCGCAATAATTCTCACGATGTGATCCTATTCTGTATTCGGATGCTACAAAACAATTTTTAGCGGCAAGGAATTTCTTTTGATTACATGATATATGTTGCATTTTTCGAGTTGTACGATTGTTTTCATCACCATTCGTGATTGGAGTCGTTGCATGACATGGTCTACTTTGTTTAATCGCTAAAATGGCTATTGATTTACTCACATATTTGATGGCACAATCAACTAGTCATTTTTATAATACTCCTCATATATTCTGCAGTGTACTTTTTAACTGTCTTTTAACTGTCACCTTTTTAACTGTCAGGGGTTCTATTCCCCTGAAGATGACAGGAGAGAGGTGTATCTTTTGTAGTCATGCCCTGAGGACTCATATGAGGTTTTCCCAGAATGGGACTTTCTCGGAAGATACGCGGAAACTTGAAGGTGTCGATAGCAATACAAAGTAAATGTAACATGTCAATATTCCGTAAGTCTTTCGTTTTCTATACGGAGGTTACCAAATGTATGAGGTAATAACCTATTAATAACAATATTATACCCTAAAATTATACCTATTAGACTACAGAGTAAAATAAATATCCGATAAATTCTTTTTCCTACAAGATTGTGGCTCTGAATTGATCAACGCAAAAAATCTATTAGCATGATTTATTTATAAAGTATTTAACTAATACCATCTAATGGAATCATATATTGCTAAATGAAAGCAAGCATGGTCTAAGCCAAGATGATTAAAATTGCCAGCTACGATACGATTGCAGACTATAAATATTACCAATAAATTATGATGCCTCATCTGGTGGATACAGTAGGCATGCACTCTCCTTCTTTCATTTTTCTGACCACATTCTCTTGAAATTCCATATCCATGAAGTACCTACCATGGGGAATAAATTGAATCTATTTTTTTGTGACCAAGTGTCAACCGTGTTTGATCTTTTGAAACCATTTTTTTATTTTGAAGATTGGGTGTTGAATTTGTAGCTGCCAGGATTGGCACTTATTGAAAGCATTGACTATCAGTCAGAGGCTCATCAATTACATTAGCGTAAATTGTATTGACATGGTTTGTGTCATAAACTTTGGTCAGCGCGTGCATGAAACTACCTGGCATTAGGTTACTCTGGGTAATTAGCCAGTACCTGAAATATGCACTCAGTGACGCCAGATTATGGTGCCGAGTTCAGTTCAAACTTAGCCTTTCTCTGCAGCATTTTGGGAGGGTAGCGAAGTTTATGGTAAAGCCTCGGTTGACTTCTATTCAATAATGTACCGCTAAACCCACGTAATTAGGGAGAGGACCATGGCGGATAGAGGCCAGGATTACCAGCCGAAGCGCTTAAGAGATTTCAGCCCTTTGAAGAGCATTTCATGGTAGTTTTATAGTTCGCGAGAATCCATGACACCAATATTATATTTAATCAAGTCAGTCATTAGTGGTATGAGCCAACGTATTCTCAAGGTTTATTCATTATCCCGATGGTGAAGTCTAATGAAATTTTTTGCTCAATTTTAAGGACTAAAATTACATGAAATCCTAAAATATTTATTCTTTCTCTAGAAAAAAAACTAAGTTATTTAGGGGTAATATGCAACTTTTATCTGTAATTCTAAAAGACTCGTCTGGGAAGCACACAAAAAAGGCGGCATGCTACCTTCCACTGACACAGTTTCTCATGCTTACAATACGCGATGGTAGTTCCTAAGTTCTTTGCCCTTTCATGAAATACACATGTGTACTTATGTGGGTTAAGCTTCTTAAATTTAAACTTTTGGCTGGAAATTCTCTCAGAAAAATACCTAGGACATCGAAAAATTGAAAGCTTAATCTAAAACACGCGTTCAGCTATACCTAGCGAAATTAGCAGCATGCTAGAAGTACCCTTCAAATAACTCAAAAAACGTTGCTTAAAGGATTTTTCTAACTTTCAGAGCATCAAAATCCGTTAATATACCCGAAGAATGGCCAGACTGTCTTCTTCATGGTGATCATTGTATAGAACATTATGTTTTTTAACAGAATTTACTAAATAATGAGAAATTGTGTATTTTATATCGAATAAATCTGTAATAAGCATTAGTAAAAGTTCTTTGCTGTTTTTATGCTACAATATCCACTACAAAAATGAATTTATTGTATTTTACCAAGGAATTTAAAATTCGGTGGCTTCGTTTACAGTTATGAGTAGGGAAAATGTCTGATGATACGATCTGAGGTAGTGAGCAAGCGTGCTGGACTTGCGTGCTTAGCCCTCGGCTGATTTTTCTTGTTGGTATATCCTAGGTTCTTATATTCGATATGCAAATATTATTTTCGTCAATGAATTTGTTATATTATTTGCAATAATTATAATTTCATTATATTATGTTATTATATTAGGCGTTATATTATTTGCAAATGTTAATATCGCTATTTTTTCCTCTGTCAAGGGTGAACTCAGCCTACGCCTAAGGCATGAGAAATTAAGCCGTAAATATAAAACATTTCAAGGTATTTAATTGAATAAAATCAATAAAAGTGGATTGAGGACATTTACCGTGGTATAGGAATGTTTTAGAGCAGCGGTTTCCTGCATTTTATTGCGTTGTATTCCATTTTCCAAACTATGCTAAACCAAAAATCACCAAGGCTCAAAGATAGTATTATTTTTTTCCACTCTACGCGCTCATGTTGGTAATTAGGTACGTTGAAAACGTAAGTACCTGTTTATGATATTCTTACAGATGATTAGAGCAACGAGCGCTTTTGTGTCCCACACAGTTGACTTTGAAGTGCAACTGGTGAAAAACGTGTCTCATATTTGGAAACTCTGGCGTAGAGATGACGTGGAATGCTTATACTTGGGCTAGGGAGGAAAATAAATACTCCAGACAATATAAGATGGCCAGAACGTATGAATATTGGTGGACCCATGCAAAACATGTGCATTAAAATGAAAATTTTGAGCCACAGTTAAAATTTCATTACATAAAGTGTTCAAAAAGATTAAAGTGTATGGTTTGAAAATAAAAATTCATTTGCTTAACTGTGGCACTATTAAAAGGATTTCAAGAAAAAAGGAAATATGTTATGGGGATATTTTTTTTTAATTCTCTAAGGTACGTGCAAATTTATTTCCTAATTTCCTGGCACCATGATTGTTCCGAATGTCGGTGCAAATTTTCATTAATTCCAAGGTTTTTTTGCTTCCCGATTCATTATTTAAAACAAAAGTCATGAAAGCTTTCGTCAAATACATTATTATTATTATTTACAACTCTAGAGGAAAGACTTTCTCAAAAAATATATTTATTTATGAAATCTCACGGCTGTGGTTAAAGCCACCGAGTTCGTCCACCGGAATGAGGATGGTGGGTCAATATGGATAGATTGAGAAGAGTCTTTATTGAAGTGACATGGAAACTAAACGTTTGCTCCTCCATCTAAGAGGTTAGCTACAAGATAAGCGAGTTTACTCGTAGAACAAAGAATCATGGACAATAAGCGACGGCATTGCGAGGTGGTATCGGCCTATCCCTGGATAAGATGTGCACTTTAAATCATACGAAAACTTGTGAAGATGTCGCGGCTTTGCGACGGGAAGCCATCAACAATTATTATCCCAACACCTGGAGTAGAGGGCACCAACTGTTCTTCAAATAAGTTAAATTAGAGAACACACTGGTAGGTACACCGACGCTCATTTCACTACAGGCGTGGTAAAACATTCTTTAACGAGTGTAGCACTGCAATAGGGAAGGCAAGCTTAAACCACAACGTTATTATCCCAAGTAGTCTCAGCTACTCCATTATTTTCTCTTTAACTAGACGTGATGGGATCCTCTTAAGTAAAATATTCGAAGGTTAAAGTATTCCCCCTTTTGCATCTCCAGGCCTGGAGTTGGAAATGCGAAGAATGGACCGCGATGCACTAGGAATCAGTGAAATGAAGCGCCCCGAGGAAGGAAACTTTTGGAGTGGAAGCTATAGGATTATACATAAGGGATTAAATGAAAATGAAGGAGTAGAAATTATGGTGAGAAAGAACGGCGAAGATATCACGGAAGTCATAAAACAGGAAAGTGGTGATGAAAACTTAATTATTTTAGGGGATTGGAACGCTGTCGTTGGGGAGGATTAAGACGGAGGAGTAACTAGAAAACACTATTTGGGAAACACATATGAAAGGAGGTAAAGGCTACTGGAATGCAGCATTCAACACAACCTAGTAGTTGCTAAAACAGTTTAAATATCATAACCGAATGAGTAACACGTGAAAAGTGCCAGGACACAGAAGAACATTTCAAATATACTACATCTGAGTGAAGCAGAGTTTTCGGAATCACGTGAACGTCTGCAAAAAATACCATGGGGCAAATATCGACAGTAACCACAATTTAGTCATGATGAAATTCCATATAAACTTCAAGTAACTGAAAAAATAGTGAAGAGCTTATGGATCGTAGAAAAAATGATTGAAGCTCATTCTTGGAAGAAGCAATGGGTCACAGAATAAGTATACCCGAATGGAGGAAGAAGAAAGTACAAGAATGCGACAGCGGGAGAAGCCTATCTTCATAAGAATAAGAAATTAAGTAAGTCGCCAAGCTAGGAAAGCTAGATAAATGTGATGGAGAATCTATGAGGAGATGTACAAAACAACCTCACATTTGGAAAGATGGAAGCTACCTATATCATAGTGAAGAACCACTCCAAGGAACGGAGCGGAAGCTGTAATACCAAAAGGAAAATAATGGAGACATATTTATTGAAAACAAAGACAAAGTGAAGAAATGGAAAGAATATATGGAAGAGTCATGCATCGGAAACAATCTCAGTACGGAAGTTATCAAAAAGGAAAAAGAAGTCGAAAATGATGATATGGGATCATCAATATTAAGATTGGATTTTGATGAAGCAATATGGGACCTGCGGAAGAGTTACGATATTCCTTAAATTCATTATATTCCTGCAGTGCTAATTGAAAAAGGCCATAGAGACATCAGATTTCAGTAAGTCATTTGTGTCATGAAAACAACAGGAGAGACACCCAGAGACATCGATAAGAACATCATCATTCCTCTTCCCAAAAAAATGAGAGTGGAGTAATGTGAACAGTTTAGGACCGTAAACCTGACGCCTCATGCATCGAATATATTGAATCATCTACAGAAGAATTCAGCGAAAATCTGAAGAGTTCCTGGATGAAAATCAATTCGGATTTAGGAAAAGCAAGGGCATATAAAGAGCAATATTGACCATTATTCTATATAGAGAAGAAAATGGACAAGAGCAAACCGACATTCATTGAATTCGTGCATTTACAGAAGGCTTTTGACAGCGTGGATTGGAATTCAATGCTTGGAATTCTGAAATAAAATGGAGTATCCTGCAATAACCGAAGAATTATCCGCAGTTTGTATAAAAACCAAATAGCTGCTATAAATTCTGAACCCCGCTGTGAAGAAGCTAAATTAAAGAAAGGAGTGAGACAAGACTGCACTGTCTCCCGTAATTTGATTTTTTTTACTTTTTTATTGGCGATGAAACCCACAGTGTATTCACTCGCAAAAGATTAGTTTTCTTGACATAAATGGAAACTTTCTCATAATTTTCCCTCTGCCACAGACCATAGCGCTGACTTGCTGTGTATTATTTAGGTGTACATAAATGGGTATGATGATTAAATTGAAATGGTCCATCATTTTTGTGCTTTAAAAAGTCCTTTTGCCAAGAATTAATCATAAGTGTTCCTTGGGATAGTGTTTTCAGCTGAATGAATTGTCTGGTTAAGGCTTACGAGAGCGAGAAAGCGCATGTATTTGAGAAGTAACCCGATGACCACTGCCGGTACCTAGGAAGGTACCGGCAGTGGTAAGGCGGCCCCTCTTACGACCGCGGAACTTACAGGACGTCCCAATGACGAAAGAGACAACTTTATGCACTCGGCATCTCTTGGGGATGAAGTTCGTACCGGGTCTCTGTTGGATTGGTGGACAGTAACCGAGTTTTACCAGGGAGAGGTAGAGGAGTTGTATATGTATATGGAGAGAGAGAGAGGATGGCTTGTGGGAAGGAAAGAGGGATGGTTGGGAGCTGAGGAAGAGGATACGGTATATGGTCGGGGATTGGAGTGCCGTTTTGTTAGGACAGGAACGAGGTCGGGTACACCAGGGCATCTCGGTGGAGAGGCACGGGATTACCTGCGTGTGAAGAGAGATGAGATGGAAGCGTATGAAGAGGTCTGGCGCGAACAGACGCCTCTTCCCTTCTTGGGTGGGATGGGGAAGTCTGTGCGGTCTGGATCACTTGACGGCCCTCCCTTTATCCTTTCCAGCCTCGTATAACGCCTTCCTCTTCCGCCTCTACTATCGCTTCTTGTCCTTAGTTTCTGACGAGGACAAATTGAGATTATGAGACGAGGGGTTTCTTGGGTTTCTTGACCTCTCAGGCGAGTGCGCCAGGAGCGCTTGTACCCATTACAACATCATCACCGAAATGACATGCAAGTCACCGCTAGGATAAGTGGTAGGGGGTTAATATCATCAATATTGCGCTACTTACATGTGACTAATATCTATAATTCTACGACTACATGGAGTTGTTTTAGATGTAAGAGAAATATGCACAAAGATAGCAAGTATATACGTAGTAATGAAGTGATTACTGGTTAGAAAGACATTTCTCTATACATATTTATCTGCATTTACCTAGCATGCATCGGTTAGCAATGCTAAAGTATTCATAGTTGGGGCAAAAACTATTTAATTTAATCGTTACTTTTTATAAGAGTTAACTTTTAACTTTTAATCGTTAAAACTATACCCTAACTGATATTAAAATAACTTCAATTTATGTTTTTCGTTAATTTTTGGCATCTGACGACCTGTTCGAATTTGGGCACAAAGCTTGCCCAACAGACAAATGGGAAAATAAAACGGTATAAAGAAATGCAAGGGTAGTTGTTTAAGAATGCAATGAATAGGCCGAGACGAATACATCCAAACAAAAGTGGGGTTGAGGGGAGTGACCGCCTAAGTTTAACGCACCCTGAGACAAGAAAATACGAAACCACGCGAAGACAAAGTCCCGGAGGGCTCGATTGTCTTGCAAGACGACATCATGTCGTCTATACTACATAGTTGAAGCCGAGAAAGAAGGGTCGCCTAAAAAACCTATGACGGATAATGAGAAGGAGGGGTTCATTCAACCTAACGTATCTGTCATAATGCGCCAATCTACGTATGCCTTACTCGGTGACATCGCGTCGTCAATATCAGCCCCCAGTGAATCGTGAGAAAAGGTGCGCAGGCACAACCTTAGTATATACTGTAATTCTATGGAGCTAAGCCGTTTCTACTGCAATTTTGTAATTGTGAAGGGATACTTCACATAGCAATGTGGGGATCGATATCAAAAACTAACCTTATAGTACTTTATACCGCAAGGAACAATCTTTTGCGGTAAATTACAGGCGCAACATGGTTCGTCAGATAGGTATTCTTACATTCACGACAACTTAAAAATCCCGGAATTGGAGCAACCTCAGAAAAATCGCCAAATCGTTTCAGCAGAAACTAGGAAACCTGAACAATAGCACTCTGGACACTAAATGGAATTACAATGAAAATCCCCACTACGGTTATTTTAAAACAAATGGATGGTGGAAGAAACTGCAATGACAGTTTTCAGTGTTTGCGTCGTTTGTCCAAACAAAAAACCATCAAACCTCTGTCACCACAGCATCCAATTTGCCAAAGTAACTTTTAACGTAAATGTTACTTTTTTTGACTTTAACTTTAATCAGTTACTTTTTCAGAAAAGTAACTTTTAACTTTAACTAGTTACTTTTTTCAGAGATTAACTTTAACTTTAATCAGTTAATTTTTGTGGTAATTTTCCCAACTATGAAAGTATGCTTCATGTATTACAGTAACTATGCGTCACCTACCTATCCCTTTGGTACTCTGCCTATTATAATCTCTTATGACCAGGACTCCGAGTAAGCGGACGGTTCAGCAGTGTTTTCTGTGGCAGTCTTCATTTTGCTAGTGCTTGGGGATGCAAGGACTCAAAACAGAGTCACCCTCTTCAAATGTTCATAGCATATTATTCGGAAGTTTTCCTCCTCATTGACACCAAAAAGAAGTCGTTGATTATTGATGACTATGTATTGATGCAGAAAACCCCGCAAATGTGAACCTTTCGAAAAAAACCCTCACGGCTCCTTTAGAAATAAGTCAAACCGCGTCAGGTTATAATGAATACTTATTCAGTTGCGTGAATTAAGGTAGTCAATTATTAAACTATTTTTAGACTGATCGCTACTCCCGGAAAATTGACGGAGGCAATCCTTTTATATTGGAAAGCAATTTTCGTTTCTCCTGCTATTCATTACGCATAGTAATTTGTGTCATATTCCTGTTCTCTTTATCACTTTAGTTACGTTAATAAAAAACTAAATTTCACCCAACACATTTTCACTAGAGAAGAAAGTGTGCTTCAAGTTCACAAATGTTTTATTTTTAATAATGTTTAATCAGATTTTTCTCATGCTCATTAATAGGCAATTGGATATGTTTGCTATGTCACTCCCTGGAGGTTTTTATATCACTCAAGCCATCTACTCGTTAAAATCAAACATAATTTTTTGTGCGCGACCAATGGAATATCACAGTATGTAATTCATAATTTTTTCGTACCTTTCATTAAGCAAGCACGTATTTCGTGGTAATTTTTCAACATAATGGTTTAATTTCTTTACATTTTCACCCGTTGACTTCATGGATTGTTCATTATAAATCTATTCCATTGTTCCTGGTCATAAGTTTTTTTTTATTACATGGTATGAGTGGAAAATGAATATCTTGTCAGTGTCTAGGGCTTAGCAATAAATTTCACTTGGTGGTTTTCATTGGCGTCTCATGAACAATTATTGGTAGATTAATTATGGTGTTAAAAGCCATGTTTTATATGCCTCTTATGAACAAGTTACTTTGATAATTAAGAAAATTTGATGAATCAGCATGCTTGAGTTATGGCCAATATTGGGTAAGAAGCAGCGTGATATTTCAACTGCAATTTAAAAGGGGAGAAAATGTATTTTGCGTTGTACTCTCAATTCTCTTTTGTCTTTAACTTCCATTATACAAGTTTGGGAAGAGATTCCATTATGAAAAAACTAAGACAAAGGGACTTTCGGGGTATTAGAGGGCAGAACTAGATAATATAAAAATATTAAGTCAACTACTGACAATTTTTTTTCCGAAACCAGTTATCAGAACCAACCATACCGGTAAAAATATACACAAGTCATGGTTACTAATATAAACTGACACGAAATGACTATATACCACTGCGTAATGGGATAATAGGATAAACGTTGACATGTTGACAACATGCACATCATATTTATACCCTGGAAGCAACTGCAAGGGTGTGTGGCACAGGGTAAACCATCTAAAGGTAGGCATTGATGTCAAGAATGTATAGCTTATTTTCGTCCTCTGAATGCAAGATTAATAGTTCAGTAGTAAGGCATGTATTTAGAATAACATAATAACAATGAGATACGGAAGACCTTTGTTTATTTGTTTTATTTTACGCTTTCGTGCTTATCTTGAAAATTGACTGCAAAGTGCGTTATTCTGAACGTTCTTATCGTTAAGCTCTTTGAATTTCAGGAAAGTAATCAATTATCTAAAAATTGAAATCTATTACTATAACACTATGCTCTTCATAGCTCAAACCATGCCAACATTCCTAGTGCAACGAGATTTTTCCATGAGATTCTGTGTGATTCGGTGCATTGTTTACAGACTGACTTCGTTTTGACTTATATACGTGGAATGTCGTCGCATGCTTGACGTTTCATGCCTTTTGCCTTCACTCGCCCTGTTAAATGTGTCTAATAATTGGCCAAAATTATTGCTCTTATTCTTATTATTAGGAGAGGTAAACTACGTAAAGAGCATTGTGGCATTGATGATAGGTGAGATAATTGGGTAGAGGAAGGATATTCAACGGGAATGAAAGGAATGTGGAGCGAAGCCTGGAAGTGGCCTCAACTTCTTTAATATGTGGCCTGCTGTAATACCAGTCTTCAAAGAGGCATAATACCCTATCGAAGCTTTCTTAATTTACTTTTTATCTCCTTTCAGATACTGGCCTTGAAAGTTCAATCTTCACTCACCAAACCCAAACTGATTGCTTTTTTACAGCATTGTGTTCATCTCTATCTTCCTTAAAACATAAATTTCTTAAGCTTGAAATATTTCTTCCTTGATGTATCTGAAGCAAAGAATTTTGTATTTTACGTGGGTAGGCTTCAGGTTGGCACCAGTGCGTCGGCTGCAACATTTTGAAATTCCGACCGGAGATATGTGCATTTGGCCGTTTTTTTTCTTTTCTTGAGTAGAACCTGGAAGAATCCTCCGTCAAAACTCTGCATGTCGTACCTGCGTTGAAAAACTGTGGGCAATTGGGAGGTTAAGGGAGACTTGTGGAGAGCTTGTAAAAGTATTCTACTCGTGGAAACCGATCGCACCAACATTTTAGGACAGATAAGAGAATGAAGGTAAAAAAACTGGGAGGTAGAAAGATTTTTTCAAGTAGAACCGGCAGAATATATTTTGTTTCACTTCCGTTTTACCAAAAAAATGAATAAATATATATGAGCAGATAAACCAGACGGAATGGCGGGCGTACTTTAGAATCACTGTTGCTGATACGGAGCCGCTTCTCTTTTTCCTTCCAATTTGGAAAAATGCAGGGGTGCATGGTGCTAAGGGCAATGTGAGCACCTCGCCCCTTTCCCTGGGGTGCAATCCGCGCTCAAATCCGTCCGCTTCCCCTCTAAACCTCGCGATCACTGATTTCGTACACAAGCGTTCCATCCCCCTGATTGCTGTGTCTCCTATCTCTCTCCCCTCATCCCAGTGCCTCCCAAGCCCCATCCTCTTCTTCCCCCCACCTTCGGCCTGATGCCAAAAGAGCGGCTAGGAAGAGAAATATATAACCGACGTCCCGAATATTTATCGCCCCGGCAGTCGGCCATCTTTTTATGCCCGCACCACGTTTTTCAATTTTTTTCCACTCTCGAGCGTCGCAGTTTTGAGCATGGTCTCCGTTCCTCATGAGCCCTCTCTCACTTTCGTTCCCTTATCCCTCACGCGTACGACCGCACTTTGCTCTGCCAATCCAAAGAAACCTCCTCGCCCTCCCTTACAGTTTTGTTTTCCTCCCATGCTGTCGTATTTTGGTCATCTCGTGGTGACTTTCACGGCATGTGGTCATATTTCCTTATCAGGGCACGCCACTTGCTGGTGCTTCACAGCATGATAGCCTGCCTTTCCGAGTTTTAGGGTGAGTGCACAACTTTTAAACCCCTTGTCTGAAATATTTTTTTTGTTTAGGGGTAGACTCAGAAACGTTTAATAGAATCATTCAATAACATAAGAATTCTTATATTCCAATCATCTTCACTTCACATCACAAGGGTTCTATTAGCATATTAACTCCAGAATATCTAGATAATATTTGCATGAATGCTCTGTTTGGTATACTAATTATATTCTTTTTTAAGGAATACATTTTTTACACGTTTACACCCTGCTGTAATACATATTATTTTATGCCATCTTCATAACCGGTCAACAATCCAAGGATTGGCTTGACGCAGCTCTCCACTTTATTCTTCTATCCACCAACCTCTTCATAATCATGTGATTCCTCTATTATTCTATACAACGCAGCAAAATTTTTGTAATAAAGACTTTACATTCGCATATTCTGCTGCATAATTTGGGTTACATATACTGGATGGATTTTAAGGGAACCACCTCAAAATATAACACAACTCTGATATTAAATAAACCTCGAAAGAAACGCAAATTAGAACTCAAAGTAAAATTTTAAGGATTATTCGTTCCTATATTTCTCACCAATGTTTATTTTTTAAATATTAATTACAGTTTTATCCCATGTAGAAACACATCAAATGTAAAAATAGGCATTCCTCTCCAATACGCATCGATGAGATTTCACATTCGGCGAGTAATGGCGTAAGGCATATTTCGCAAAATAAGACCAAAATTAGTCCCATTTTTTTCGGAAACTTGACGATTTGATACAAACTGCGGGCTCTCTATACATCTAAAGTACCAAATGAAATGGAAATCATGAAATTTAACGGCGGAAAAAAGTGTTGCAGATCTTGGTAGTTGTTTGTGTCGGAAAGTCTTGCCTACTTCTCATGCGGGAAGAACGTAAACCACGGATATCTACGTTTTCTGTGGATCCTCAAGTCAAACCTATTTTATGCTTTTCCCTATATAATGGGGAATCTGAAGGGGGACCAGCATTATCATGCATGAAACACATAAAAATTTTGAACCATTCTAATTAATGCCTTAGCCTTCTTCCCCTCTTTCTGGCACATACAAATGTGCGTATGATTAATACGTTGGCACTGGCATGGAGCCAAAGTGTTTGGTTTGCGACAGTTGTGATTTATGTAAAAAGTTTCAACCCTCATTAATATTCTTTTATAGATTTTTTAACTGTTTGTCTGTCCTTACCGGATACCTGCGGAAATACCATTTGCATTTCCAACGCTCATTGTTCTTATCAACTGTGCATAGTTACAGATTGAGTGCCATATTTACATTATTTGGAATGCAGTAATCATGGCCTGAAATTCTGTAGTAAATAAGTAACGGTCTGAAAAAACCTATGACCCTCCTATTTCCACCTCTCGTTCTGTTAACGTAATAGGGTCTAACAAAATGCATATGATGTATGGATGGGCGCATGGAGCACACCCGGAAGATATTAATATCTTCCCTGAATCGACTACTCCCGTGATAATCCTAGGACCTCTAGGAGGCTACCTGCGAAGTAGAAAACAATCGAGGTCGAAGGCAATATGAGTAACAGTGATTGGATGATCATCATCATCATCAATCAACAATGCTAGGATTGGTTTTCCACAGCCCTCCACTCGATTCTTCTATCGGCCAACCTCATCATATCAACGTAATGTTTCACTTTTAGATCCTTCACAACTTGCTCCATATATCTCATACGAGGCCAGCCTTTTCCATTCTTCCCGTTCACTTTTCCCTCCACGATTGTCATCATCAGGTTATCGTGTCTTAAGATATGGCTGATTGAGTATCTTCTTTTTTATGTTTTCGACAGACTTCTCTTTTCTCCAACTCTTCTGAAGACTTCTTCGATCCATTTTATCTTCATCATTCTTCGATAACATTACATTTCATTGTACATTCAAAACCAATTTCAAATGCTTCTAGCCTTGATTTCTCTGCTACTGTTATCGTCCGTGCTTCGCTGATTGGATGATATATTTTCATTGTATCCTGTGAGTTACCACAAGGATATGTATCTAATGATTACATGCGCTGTCTCTACAAGCGATGTCACTGTTGAAAACTAATTTACTGCGGAAACACGATGACTATGCATGCAATTCGACTTTTAATTTTCAATTTTTAATGCAACTTAAAAAATAGTAGATGAAATTTCACTCACGGACAACTTTCTTGTTCTTCACCCAGCATGCAAGGATACGCAAGTAAAAAACAATTACACATGGGAGTTGATCTTTAGAGGTTCAAGCAAGTTCACATATTTTAAGTAACTGAATGGATGTATTGCCTAAAATGGTGGTCCCAAAATTTTATTCCTAGCGCCCACTTTCCACCCTCGGAAAAACGTATTTCCAAAAAGAGACATGGAGAGTTTATTTTCTTAATTTTTACTCGCGATACGTTCCAATTCAGCACACATACCAATTCATTATATCATGATGGGTCAACTAGGATTGGTTTGACGCAGTCTTCCACTCGATTCTTCTATCGGCCAACCTCTTCATATTAATATAATTCCTCTCTTTCATATCCTTCATGACCTGTTCCATATACCTCATACGATGCTTTCCTTTGCCGTTCTTCCTATTCACTTTTCCCTCGACGATTGTCTTCATCAGGCCATCATGTAATAAGATATGTCCAATTACGTTGTTCCGTCTTCTTCCTAGAGTTTTCAGCAAACTCCTCTTTTCTCCCTCTCTACTCAGGAATTCTTCGTTTGTCACCCTGTGGATCCATTTAATCTTCATCATTCTTCTGTAGCACCACATTTTGAATGCTTCTCCCCTTTTCTTCTCCTCGGCTGTCATCGTCCATGCCTCACTGTTGTAAAGAAACATACTCCAGATGTACTCTCCTGATGAATTGTTTCCTTACTTCTACGCATTATTTCCAGATTTAAGTAGATTCTTCTTTTGGTAGAATGCCCTTTTTTCTGAGCCTCGCAGACGCTTAGGTTGCTCCAGCTTATTCAGGTGGCACAAGTCTTGCCTAGAAGGTTTTGAAATCCTATTTATTTCAATCAATCACAGATCTATCTTATTTAATTTTTCACCATGCATTATTATATAAATGAAAAAAAACTCATCCATTAGTTATAATAATGCCCCTCACACGATATGTAAATGTAGCATCCTAATACGACAACAATTCAGCCACTTAATGAAATAGGAAATATCTAAATCGATTACCCTTCTGATGGGCGTGTTGAAAAGTATGCTTTGCTTGTCCACTCTGCAGTCTAGCTTCTGCAGAGAACTGCATTTGACGTCTCAATCCCACTCTTTCTTCTCTGTGAGGAAGGAAAGTGAGCAGGTGTCAGGGTGGAAGGAATGGAGTGGCTTTATCAAGACGTGGGCTCGTGAACAAAGCGTGTCTTTCTTTACCTCTGCTCGATCCAATCCCTCCTTCAACGTAAGTGCGAACATCTCCTTTGTAGCAAGGGGTTGTCATGACAACGGGCCTCACTTGCGGCTGTTCTTGTTTTCCGAAATCTCAATTCCTCTTCCCTTGATGAGAGAAGTCTTGGAGGATAAAATAAGAAACGACGGAAATGCGGATACTCACCTCTCGCCTTCCCTTCCCTGCTATTCCCATTTTATTACCCACAGCGTTCTCAAATTCGGTTTCAATTAGTTTCCTTCGTGGATTTTTCTCCGAATCTGTTATACCTCTCTCTCACTCAAGCACTCTTTTTCCTGATTGTTCTTTGCATTCATTGTCTTACCTATGCTTCATCTTTTTCTGGAAATAAGGATTCAATTTTCGCCCTTGCCTTTCCTCTGGAAGGAGTGGTGCGAGTATAAATGTTGTTTCCTTTTCATCGTTACGAGAAATCAGGTATTATAACCAGCAGGTATTGAGTTTTTCCACTCTTTGTATCCCTAGTATTTATTTATTGAATATACTGGGCTAGTAATCAAAGAAATAGTATTTCGAACAAATAAAAAATGTAAAAAAACGTAGATGATCCACCCTATATTCTTGTTTCATTACGAAAATAATGCAACGCTGAGCATATTCATCATGGAAATTAAGGTTATTTTTATTGCAAATGTCAGTCATGCATAATTATTTGGAAACATTTTGCCACACTTCATGTATCTGCATAGTTCAATTTAGGGCAAACAAATCAAGATACACTTAAGGATTTACATATAATTTACTATGTGATAACATTATCTTCTCGCGGCTGAGCTTAAGCCACCGAGTGCGTCCATCGGGCTGCGGTTGGTGGATCGACCTCTATATATAGAGGTGAGCTGCGAGATAAGTGAGTTTTCTCGTCCAATAAGCAGTCATGGACAAAAAGCGACGGCATTCCGAGGGGGTATTTCGTCTATCCCTGGGTAAGGTAGGCCACTAAATAATAAGGAACCTGTGAAGATGCCGTGACTTGGCGACGGAGGCCGTCGACAATTATCCATCCCATCACCCGGAGGACAGGGCAGCAGCTCTTCTTCACGTGAGTGAAGGCGGATACCTCAGTGGTCAGTACAACGACACTCATTTCACTACAGGCGTGGTAACATTTACTTTAACGGCAGGTACTGCGATATGGAAGGCAAGGGGAAACCACCACATTTTATCCCCAGGAGTCGCAGCTACTATACTGTTTTTTCTTACCAAGACGTGATGGATTCCTCTCGAGTAAAATATTCGGGAGGTAAAATAGTCCTACATTTGGACCTCCGGGCGGGGACTACCCGAGAGAGTACATCAGTCAAGTGTGATAGACATTTTGGGGTAGGAACGGGGAACGTGCGATCACTTCGGACATGCGGAAGACTGGAGAACCTTAAGGTGGAAAAGTGGAGAATAAACCTTGATGTATTAGGAATCAGTGAAATGAGATGGCCCGAAGAAGGAGACTTTTGGAGTGGAAATTACAGAATTATTCACACCGGATCACTGAATGGTAACACTGGAGTAGGCATAATGCTCAGGAAGAGTGTAGGACTGAATGTGAAGAGCTTCCTACAGTACAGTGAGAGGATTATGATGGTTAAAATTGGAACTAAGACTAGGGATACCATTGTGGTGCAAGTTTAAATGCCTACGTCGGACTACGAAGATGAAGAAGTGGAAGACGTCAGCGAAGATATCACGGAAGTAATAACACAGGTAAGAGAGGAAGAAAACCTAATAATTTTAGGAGACTGGAACGCTGTCGTCGGCGAAGGTCCAGATGGAAGAGTAACTGGAAAATATGGATTGGGAAACCGAAATGAAAGAGGAGAGAGACTGCTGGAGTTCTGCACCCAACATTAGTTAGTGGTCACTAACACATTGTTTAAAAGTCACAACCGAAGAAAATACACGTGGAAGATGGCAGTATACATAAAAACTATAAAACGAGGACGGGACATCCTTCTCGACCATATCTTAAGACACGATGGCCTGATGAAGACAATCGTGGAGCGAAAAGTGAACAGGAAGAATGGAAAAGGCAAGCCTCGTATGAGTTATATAGAACCAGTCGTAAAGGACTTGAAAGATTAGAACTGCGTTAATATGAAGAGGTTGGCCGATAGAAGAATCGAGTGGAGAGCTTCGTCAAACCAATCCTGGGATTGTTGACCCATGATGATGATGATGAACATATTCTTATGTATGTATTTATCAAAAGGCATTACCATTCGATTTGGCGTTTTGCGATCCGTACAAGTCTTCTTTTAGCATTCATTACGATATCCACCGTTTGCCTATCGAAGGGATGACGAACCTGTAGCTGACTTACCATTGAAGGAATAGGTTGGTGTGGTGGCTTGAATATCGGTCTTGCATACCGAGTTCCCTAGTTTGAATCCCGCTGCAGAGCGCTTGAGCGCTATGTGGAGTACCTTCAAGCTCAGTGCTTAATTTGTTGGATAGATTTTTAAAACTTGAATTCTTCTGACCCTTTGTTTAAGAGTATACAGCTACCGATGCTGGGTTTCCATCTCCCTCCGTTCCCTGAAAAATCCCTTTATTAACCTAATATCCCTAATTACTTAGAATGACGTAAATGACCTTAGCTGTCGGTCAATTCCCCAAATTACTTCTAAACATACTCGCTGATCATAGGTGCCGATCGGGAATTGGTAATTAGTACATCTTTATATATACATTACACCCTGCTAGCTAAAGCAAAGGTATATGGCAGGCGGTAAAGATCACTAAACATGCGCTATTTAAATTCAACTGAGAGCTACAATGCTATTACCTCATGGAAAAATGTTACATGAAAACATAAGATTCTCGGCCAACTAGATGTTAGATCTAGGTTAGTATTTACATAGTAATCTAGTAGTACACGATAATACGACGGCAATATAGGACAGCAAAAGTACAGAGCCGCAGAGTAGTACCTACAATCCTTTCCCTTGAAGAAAGAAAGAGCATCTTCCCCAGTTATCAATGTTGCTGTCATCATCCTTGAATGATGGGATAGTTATACCATGGAATCCCCTCCTCTCTGACTCCAAAGCTTCCACTTGCTCATATTTGGACACATTTAAAATACCTTTGTTATGTTTTCTTACTTACGTCTGAGAGAAAAGAAATCATGTCCCCGTAGGCATTAATTTTTCCCTGAGTTTTTATCATTCGAATATTATAATATATAATACTCGAACAGATAATTTTCTGTCTTCCGTAGAAATTGCCGAATAATAATCATTAATTTATTATTTTCTGATAATCAATATTTTTTATTAATGCAAGTTTATATTTATTCCAACGTGGTTTCATTCCATAGAAATCTAATTGAGTTTAAAAGAGTTTCAGAAGTCACAAAAGTTCTCTAGCGCTCATTTTAAACGTATTTGAACGCATTTTTAACCAGTGAAATCAAATTAATTAATTGGTACTAATATACTAAATTTTCAACATCATTCACATTATTTGCGTATCATTCAATCCCAGCGTTTTAATTTTCTCACTGTGTGTGAAGCATTACTAGAAGAAGCTATTAACAACGCAGCCAGGACATACATTATTATTTTTGTAACTTATATGTCATTGACCCCATGATTAAGTGTACTAATCCATTAGCTTATTAATACGTATCATGTGTTGTTCTACTTGGTTTGTAACAGTTATTCTGATACATTTTCCCTTGATTTTGATTTTTAATTAATAGTTGGATGATGCTGTTCTCAGCTTGGGAAGATCGTGTCTATTTTTAAAATTTTATTTTGTTAAACAAATATTGATATGGTTGTTCGGTTATTTCTTTTTTGATTTATTAAATAAAACCTGTATAATTGTATTAATTTCAAAGTGATAATAACTTTCATATTAGCTTGAGTTTACTGGTGGCTCAAACGTTATTTATTGTTCCCTATATAGGCACCGTGCTCCCAAAAGACATTTGGACCACTTCCTACTGAGAAAATGGTTCTTGACTTGCATGAGTGAATTTTAATGTTTCTCTCTACTCCAGAGGCTATCATCATATCCTCAGAGAGGAATTAGAGGAAATCATCATGTCATATCTCCTTATTGGTATGGATAGTTATTATCATATATTTTTACATCTTATCGTTTTTTCTCAGAATTAGAGGCGCTCATACGTTTGACAATTTTATACGACTGGTATTACGAATGGTAGCCTATTTCCGCTCAAAGGAATTATGCCGTTTGAACTCTCTAGCAAGGAAATTCAATCGTAATTTATCTGTTACTAATGATCTCCGTTTGCGTTAATGTACAATGACTACTGATATGATCTGATTCGGCGGTATAGGGAAAACACGTTTGGTCAATTTCGACCATATTTCTTGTTCCAACACACGATTTATGAAAAATGTTTTCCAATGAGTTGCCCAGACTTGTGAAAATATAAACATTACCACCGCATTAATGCATGCAAGTCCAGAGGAATTCCTCTCCACGGGGCAGATTTAATCAGGTACAGAGAAGATTCATAATCAAATGCCAATAAACTTGCAAATGTGAAGAGCGAAATCACATTCCACTTGAATAACACGTGTATCTCTTGGTGGTAAACATAAATATTGATGACCAATTGACGATGCAGGAGAAAGGGTAAAATTAGTTGATTTCCCAAATATTTCTTATTGGCAATTTTAAACTCCCCGAAAAACCATTAAATGGAAAGCATTATTGTTGTTCCTATTATGTCCCTCCTATTGAACATATCTACCAATCCATTTTTACCAAACTTAGTTTACCACTTCATCATTCTCCAATTGCTAATTAAGCAAAATATAAGCTTCAATTAATGGTTGTCAGCACATTACCAGCGTTCATCAAATTCGATATTTCAAAAATGAATACTGTGACTTTTCAGGTAAGCATCGCTAATGCCATAATTTATCATTAATGGTAATATTAATGTATTAATTATCGGGCATACCCTCTTGTATTAAACATGTTTATTATTCAATGATAAAAGTAATGATTTATTTAATAGTGTTAACAAGGGTTTCTGTTGCCGGTCCTAGGTCTTAATATTATCGTCATCATCAATCAAAAATCCTTTGATTAGTTTGATGCATGCCTCCTCTCGATTTTCTATCGGACGACTTCTTCAATCTTCATACTAAAGTAAGTCTTTTATCGGCCAACCTCTTCATATCAACGTGATTTTTCTCTTTAACGTCCTTCACAACTTGCTCTATATATCTCATACGTGGCCTGCCTTTTCCATTCTTCCCCTTCACTTTTACCTCCACCATCGCGTTTTAAGATACTTAATCTGCCATTTCTTAAGACACAATGGCCTAATGAAGACAATCAACAAGGGAAAAAAGAACAGGAATGATAGAAAAGGCAGGCTTTGTATGAGATACATGAAGAAAGTTGTTAAGGACGTAAAAGAGAATAATCACGTAAATATTAAGAAATTGGTCGATAGAGGAACTTAGTGGGATGCTGCGTTAAACCTATCCTAGGATTGCTGACCAATGATGATGGCATCAGACTTATGATTCTTCCAGTCTTTTCAGGTCTTAATTTGCTACTCGGCCAATCCATTCTTTCCCCATTACCTTTTTGTAATGCATTTTCAGTGCTTCCTGTCTTGTCTTTGGTCATGTCAAACTACAACAGAGGAGGATATTTCTCTAAAATATTTGCTAATTATTTTCGTGCTCATCGTGTATAATCATGGCTTTTGGAGAGTGCCGCCCTTTATTTGATTTTTTCCTTTCAGCAAGGGACTACATTTGTTTTATTTTCTGTTACTTTCTAGGAGCCATATTTACGGAGGACCAGAAAGATAGCAGTACGGAATTGGCATTCAAGTACGCTGTTTACCGGATCAACAAAGACAAAGACCTCCTCCCAAATACTACCCTCGTTTACGACATACAGTATGTGCCACGGGACGACAGCTTTCGGACCTCCAAGAAAGGTGAGTACAGTCCACCAATATTGAAATCATCATGGGCCTGCATCTATTTGGCGTAGGCGTTGGGGCGACCTTTGATATTTACTCCATTTGGGGGGTCTAAATAGACAAATTTGTGCCTCTGAAATTCAAATGAATTACTTGAATGACACAAGAAATATTATGAAATGATTTCCTGGAGGTCAATTTGTGAGCGTGTGTGCACAAATTTCCCATTAATAAGCATTCTAGTATTAATATATATCTAAGTGGAAACTAAGGTCCAGATGCTTTTTCACAAATATTTCCGTTCATTTTCCTGGAAATAAACGAAATAGGTTCAGAGGGTTATCCTTGGGATAAAATGTCGACCTCCGCTTTAATTGAAGAAAAGATGAAGAAACTAATCAGCTAAATATAGCAATTTAACGAGAATTTAACTCACAATAGAGCAATAATTTTTAGCAGCTTACTATTTTATTTTCGAAAAAATGAAAACTACTAATAACTATTTATTTTATGATAGATTTAAGCTCCACCACCTCGTTCGGAAACGATATGGTTAATTGGCAATTCAGCTCTTGGAGAACTATATAATACCTATTTTTCTAATGTGCGAAAGTAACGATTGCAAATTAAATTTATGAATTTCCTTTAACTGTATGTGTAAAATACCGAATGTATTTGGATTAGGAATTTAGTATCTTATGCATCCAATAAATAATATTCATAGTGCAGATAAATATTATTTTCAAAGCGTGGATTATGCCTTTTTGCCGTATCTTTAAGCTTATCGTTATCCATTTCAGTAATTTGTAAGAACTTGGGCCAAGACAATTTTCATGATGCCTTCAACATGTAAGTTTTCTACAACTATATATATAAATGATGATTAGCAAAAGAAAATTAAAAATTTGTGAGCTTGATGTTACCTTTTCGTAACATCAATCTCAAAAAATTGAACTCTTTATAAGTATGAGTGGTAAAATAAATCGGATTCGATCATAGAGGGTTAGAATGTCTAATGAACATTTTTCTCTTATTTAAATTCAGTGCATGAAAGAGAAAAACTTAATTCAGCAAATACGTATCCCGTGAAAAACACAACCGATTTTTTGATGCTCCATACATTTAGAAAGAATGATTTATGGTTATTTTTAACGACCTTTGTGACATATTGTAATTTTAACAGGAAACTCGTTAAATATTCAGACAGTCGTAAAATATGTTTTTACGAGAACATATAGACACTTCCTTCTATTGTTATATTTGGAGTTTTGGATTTCATATTACTTTGCAAAGGATTTATGTATTGTAATCCTGGCAATATATTTTAATTGGTGTTGTTTTACGTCACTACCCACGGGACCTATGGAATACTTCCGCAAGTGAGGGATCTCTCCAAAACAATTATTCACTATCCTTAACTTTGCCCGCTTGTCTTACTCCATAGTAGACTAGAGAAAATTTATAATTCATTTCCTATTAATTATAACAGTCATTGAGTTATATTTGTTACTTGTATTGGCGATGTTTTGTTCATTGCTAGTTGAATGGGCAAGAGGGGAATGATGAGGAAAATGGGTAGGGATGTTTAAGAACAAAAGAGAGAGTGCACGATATGAAAAGTTTGCATGGAGCATATTTTAGGGCATTGTATTATCATAGCCTATATGTTAAGCAAGTTCCAAACCGTAGAAACTGTCCTGGTACCAGTCAATATTAGTGAAACGCAGATGATAATTAACTTTGGGATTTAGTGCGGTGGGCACAGCACCTACTGACCCATATTTGCAGGATGTTCCTCAGTGCTAAGGGCTTGGGTTCGATCATCGAGAGTAGGATCATTTTTTATTGGGCTCTCGGTCCCTACTAGAACGTTTTTAGAATTTTTGTTTAAACACATTCGGGCAAGGAAAAAGCGATGTTAGATCTCACGTGTAGAACATTTGAGTGCAGTATTTCATCCACTGAAACAGACGTTAAACCGTGGAATCATTGGCGTCTTACCGTCAAGACCGTCAAGCAAATACTGACGTCATATTTCACTCCAACCTTCCTACTCTCCCTTAAAATAACCTTGCTCCATTGATTTACCCACCACTCAATAAGTGGCACTAATGGCCTAAGCTGCCAGTAGCCGTCAATGAATAATTACATTGAAGAAATTAATAGCTGATCAATTCAGATGATTGATTAAGATGTAGTAAATGTCATTGGAAAACATTTGCCAACATATGTGACGTACGGAAAATAATAACACACGTAGTGTAGAAATGATCCATCATCCATTCTGTAAAATAGGATTCACGACTCCTTCAAGGCAACAAATCAACACGGCTTCAAGACTTGCATCACTTATGCACAATTTTGAAGGCACCACCGTTCTATCCTTTCCTCAATACTTCCGGTGCCAAATGTTTGTCCTTGTCTTTACATTTTCCTTTCCAATCCACCCGAAAGAAACGAGCCCGCCTCTTTTTTTTATATTCAGCCTCGGAGCCGTAAGAACGTATTTGACCTGTAGTTTTACCGACGTGTGCACGGCGAATAGACGTTCGTTTTCTCTTCGCCTCCCGGTCTTATTGCTTGCACGGCATAAAAAGCGGCTTTCGCCCGCATATTCCCGGCCCTCGATCCTGTCGCAAACCAGTCTGAGGGGGGTGGAGTGTTGGCAATTTGATTTTTTTCTCACTCTTTCTCTCTCATTTCGTCCCTTAAAAAAAAGGATACTCCGTGATAACGGCAGCCGTAAATTCCGCTTTAAGAGTACGAGGTGAGTGTAATGGCGTCGAGATAAAAGGAGAGAGGGTGGGACACGCCCATATGCCCCAGCTTTGCCGAGGACAAGGGCGGAACGAGAAGGAAAAGGGAAGTATAGGGGTGTTGCTCAGGATCAGGATGCATGGAAGGAATCAATGGGTCAAAAGTACGAGTGGGATAAGTGTGAGAAAGTGTGATTATAAATAGCTGGGGTGGAGACGGGAGCATGAGTGGGCCGCAAACCTTTAGTCGTGGATTACGTTTGCGCTAAAATTGCTTTTGGGCGGAGAATAAGTGGATTTACCTATCTAGGCTTGATAGTGTGCAGCATAACTGGATGGAAGGTGCTTCCACATAAGGGAAGCGGTTATACCAAGTTTTTTGCGACGCGAAAAGAATTAAAACCTCAACTTTTCATTCAGTTTAACTCTCAAAACGAAATTGCAATTAATCACGGCCATGGACGCCCTTACTTTGAGCCACTCGCGAAATTTGATTACGTCGGGATTTTTTGCGGTAATTTTTTTCCTCACTCGTGGTTGCATTTCTGTGGGACTTTCTTTCAGTTCTGTTCAATACTGCGGGCTTAAAGCCGCGCGTTTTTCTGGTGACTCCAACTTGAGTAGTGTTATAATGGATTCAACTCATGAAAGCTGCAGAAAAATATCGTGAAAAATGCACTGTGAGCAAAATAGAATGCGTATATATAAACTTTACTTTATGCTCGATATTAGAGTTCTTCTTGCATTCTTAAATTGAATTATTATGAGATTTATGGATATCATTAGGAAATGTTTGACTCCTCTGTGATCTGAAAGTGACTGAAAAAATTTAAACAACTACGCGCCGGAATTTATATCTACGCATTCGAAAGCTAGTTATTAAGTACCGAAATATTTCCATTTATATCTAGTTCTGAGATATTAAAACTGGATAAAAAATTAAATGTGTTTCTATAAGTAATTTTATTTCAAAATTGAGCGCTATCGGGATCCACCTAGAAAATTTGAATCCTAGTCTAAGCTTTCTATTCAGTTAATAATTTGAGAGAAAATTAATAGTACATAAAATGTAACCATTGATTGGAAACCTCTTTCAGAGCGTAAGTCTTCATAGGCGTTCGCATTTGATAATATATCTGGATCTCTTTTGATTAAGACCATTTAAAACATGAACGGAAAAACACTGCCCTACTATGGTGCATAGCAATGATTATACGACGAAAATGACGATATACGTAAATGCTTAGCTGGCAGGCCTAAAAATATGCGGGTCACAGGAAGGGCAAAGGAGCTTAGTGCTGAGGAATACAAACGGAGTTACGCAAGCTTATTTTTGCGGTGGAGTTCGTGTTGTAGTGGTTAATTTGGGACGTTTAGTTGATTTGAGTATACCTTATTGTGATTCCGGCCGTTTGAAATTTCAGAAACCTTGTGTCAAAGCTGTATGCACGTGGATCAATTTGCAAAATGGAAGTGCGTTATCATTCTTTCAAATTGAAAACAAGTAAATGAATGTGAAAAAAATCTAGAAAAAGGATGAAAACAGCTATTTTTAAAATGAAGACCACATTCTTAAGCAGCGAAACATTTCAAACTTGCTATATCCCCATTATTATCGCAATCAGGGAACGCAAGTAGGCAGGTGGTATTTACTTTTTGTGAAAAAATACATATCCCGTGCTCCGGTCTTTTAATACCATGCAGAATATAATTCTTATGCTTGAGCTACTAAATTTTCCCCCGAGTGCAATAGACTCAAATAAATTAAATGATTGATTATCCATGCCTCATTGCTTTTCGGTGAAGAAATGTAATGGTTTTACTTCACCACTTCAAAATATATCACCACGTCCTTGGGTTATAGGATCGCTTGAATTCCAAAACATATAAGTTCCACAGACATTGAAGAAATAAAATTTATTTTGATGGAATACTGGATATTACATGACCATAGGCCAATAACATTCATATTCTGTGGAGGAATAAGATTTAATTAGACGCAATGAACTCTGGAAATTAGAATCAGCTGGCTACCTGAAGTTTATAAGACAATAGGATGCACTATTTGTTTAAATCTAACCCCATTTATCTTGTAATAGTACATGATTTTTAATGCTACTTATAAATGGTTGAGATTAGCGTTAACTGCATATTACTATTTTTAAGAGAAGCCATCATTGCTATTATTAAGAGAAATTATAAATAGTGAGAATCAGATCTCGTGTATTTAATTTTATGAAGTTTTCGCATTGCAGGCCAAATGGAATAGTTGGTTCCATATTTTTGACAAAAGGTTAGGTTTTATACCTTGAATAAATAATATGTTGCACATCAAAGGGAAAATATTGTGTGATCTTATGGTTTCATTGGTACATTAAGTTTCATAAATACATAATAATCAAATCCTGCGCGTGTGATACAATCTCAGAAACTTCAACTGAGAATATCTAGTATAATAAACAGTATTTTGAAGTATCAGATTTGCAGTTTTTACTCGTTCCACGGCTATTGTAATTCAACTGAAGCTAATTTCAGTAAATCTGGGAGAAATGTAAACACCAATTGATAGAGTCCGTTCATGTTTTACCTTTTAGGCTAGAAAAAATAGTAACTAATTGGAAATTTATCGGAACTTGCTTTTGGATGCAGCTATCGAATTCCAAATCCTTTTTCGTTTTAATTTTCCATCGTGAGTTAGTAATTGGAAAAATAATCAGCCGTCCATTCTCATGAGAAAAATTAACCGATTGACGTGTATAAAAAATAAAAAAAATTATGAAATGTTTTTTTGATGTTCATAAAGTTCAGCAACTCAACACGATTAATTCGTCGGGTATGAAGTTGAGTCTGTATTATTGTTAGTCTGTTCCTGGGGCAGAGTTACTTTATTTTCAGATTTTCGAAACTTTTTTAAAAAATGCTCACCCTGAGATTGATGCTAAATATTTGTTATATAAATTCTAGTAGTGTAATCCTTTTCATTACTTTATTTACTCGTGGTACTCTTGAATTTGTGAATCAAATACTGTTGTCATTTCGTTTTAATATTTATTTAGTGCAATTGAGTTGAATTTTTGGGCGAAATTGAGGACTGTCATACTCTGGTTCTTTTTGTACTGTAGGCTTTCAATTAAAATGAAATAACATCCCCGTAAATGCTAACTACCCATTTCCTGGGTTTTGCTGGACTGAGATGTTGTAATCTCTTGGTTTTAATAATAGTGGTGGCGCCTCTCATTCATTTTCAGTCCGGACACTTGCCCATGAACAATTTGAGTGCATAGTACGCTACAGATTGATCTTGGCCTAAAATTCGCATTCACTGATTTGGTACTTTGGATTTTGATGACTATAATTTTAAGAGCAACCTGTTTCGTTTGCCACTGATAGTTATGCCAACTGCACCTCGAGACAAGTAATCTGGTGAGGTTCAATCTTCAAGGGAAAGAATTGCATGAAGAAATTAGGTAGTGAAAGATGTGAACGGAATGGTTAATGTGAATAAGAATAGATTGGTTGATGCAAGAACGGATCTGAGACTTACGGCTAGCCATTCTGAGGGTTGATGAGTATTGACGGTGGCTGAGAGTTTACGATCAAAAGGATGATCTTATCGTGAATTTTCGGCCATGTGCTGGTTAGTGCTTCGAAATTTGTGACAAAATTTCATTTCGCTCAAGGCATATTTTATTAGTCGTAAAAATACTTGAATGATTAACTCGTAGGCATGTCTAATAATAGGCATTGAATGAGTAGTTCGGTGTACATTCCACACCGTTTCTTTGGCTTCACTTTGAGGAAATCTACACCAAGAGGAAGAAATCTTAGATGAGCTTTGTAAACCAATCCTATGGAAAGAAATGGACAATTTTTTTCAGTTTGTGACTACGAGAGGTTATTTTATTTTGTTTCTGCGGTGGGAAAATACCTGCATTGTGGGTTTTTTTTTGAAGGTTTTGGCTGGGGAAATATGAGGGTAAAGTAAATTAACGTTAATTGGATGACAGTATCGCAACTGGATAAAGGTCACTTCCTAGGCATTATTTTTTTCATCCTCGTTGGCTCTTTTTCCTTCGCTTTCGGTCGTTGTTCGGTGGGAGGAGTGAAACTTCGGGATTCGGATTCGGTCTCACGCAACTCGAGCCGGGCGGCAAATCCTCTTATGAGCTCAACGGTTTTGTGCTCCACATAACGCCGCGCATTCCACCGATTGAGGGGAATCACCCTTCCTCCGTCCCCTCCCCTAGGGGTTCACCAAACACAAAATCACTGCCACCCGCCGACCCGAAACATGATGGTAGTAGGACGCCGTAGAGTTAGAGATAAGAAAAATTGATCCTTTATTACAAACAATTTTACGACTTTGGTTGTTAAGCTGTGGTACATAAGGCCAGATTTGAACTAAACACTATAAGTTTTTTACCAGGCTATTAAACGGGAAGTTTGAGATTTACGGCTCTAAAAATAAAGGCAATGGGAATTTTTTGTTTCCTGGCTATACGTATATAGTTATTTAGCTATTGTTCATTGAAGCTTTCGCGGCTCATGATGATACGTATGCTATTCGGGTGTGCCGCGTGATTTTCAGGCTACCAAATAACATACGTATCAGTTATTTAGTTTCAGTGCCAACGAAACCCGGGTCGGAACAAAGTTTTTATATGGTAAATTTCAAAATTTGTCTTCTTTCTGATATGTTCGAATTCCACGCAATATCGCCAGAATCTACGGAGTTGTTTAGTTATTTAACTTTCAGTTTCAAGATGGTGTCTAGCAGCTAAGATCTTTTGTCTTGTCAGGAATTGGTAGTTTACTGGTCATGGCTTGGACATTCTCAGAGAAGCCAAAGGTCCGTGGTTCGTTTCCTTGTCCAGATGAATTTTTTCGCATGGCAATTAATGTGAATTCTCTGAGAGAAAAAATATCCAGTGTCCGAATTATCCTGCTTTTCACAGAAGGCGCCAAGGAGTCGAGGTTTAACGTCACTTGCAACAGACGGAGTACTACAGTCGATGTAATTATGGTGTTCAGATTCACCAATGTTCTCAGTTCACTTTACGGAATAGCGTCATGCGTCGTCAGGTAGCACGACCACTCCTGCTGGCGTGCATAACTTCCTACTGACCACCAAGAAAAGACCACTGAGGCAAAATGAACAGTCTTCCATATTATTCATATGGGACTGAATGAAGAGAATAAATTAACAGAATGTAAGCGACGAAAATAAAACACAGTTGCAAAATCTACGCATTGGAATGTAAAAGGAGTACGTGTTTCTGACCGTACCATCCTAAATGTGTCATTGTAAAAGCATATAAAATGCTTCACTCAAAACTGTAGACAATGCCCATTAAATGATACAAAGTATATTTTAAGATATTGTTATAAGTCCATGTGCGCTGAATCACAAGAAAATACAATGTACATAGAAAATTGCTGGTGTGTTGATATATAATACCCATCGAATCAGAAATAGGATGGCCGGGTCCAATGAATGCAGTCCGTCCGCTATGTGACTTTTTTCTTTAAGAAGAAAAAATATAAAGCTCATGCTCTCCATTTATTGATATGTTATGGAGGATACCTATATAAGAAACTCACGGCGTCCTAATCAATTTCGTGCATTTACTAGAGAATGACCTCTCAAAACTACCAACCGGGCCCGGTCCCTTGTCCTAGGGTTAACTTGGTAGCACCACTGCAAAGCCACACAAGCTTGGATCAGACGCCATTTTGTCGAAAAATAACCAGTAAACCGACCTTATAACCCTACTCTTTGACCTATATATCACGAGTTTTCTTCAATACAACCAGAGCAGCCTTTTCACCCGCAAGTGCAATGCAAGAGGTCGCAGTGATCTGCAAACCCATTTCACCACATCAAGGTTGCGACCCACGTGAATGCACTTGCGAATCACTGAAAAAAAGTTTACTTCATAATGAAGAGTTAAATTCAAATTTCAACGTATCTCTAAGGTTTATAGAAATTATTATAAATGATCAATTTGACATTTTACTGTAGTGGTACAAGGTGTTTCGATGCATATCTTCTAAACTACCGTCCAATTACACTTAAACTCAATCCGAAGGACTTAATGCTCATTCAAACCTGCAAGATACAGGTTGTCTGGCCTTACTTGGTGAATATTTCGGTCGGTTTCAATAGACACGAACAAGAGTTGCACAGTACACATTTTTTGAGAATTTAAACGATAATAATTGGTAGCAGTTGAATTAATTAAAGGTTCCACTAATTGGTGGTGAGTCTACACTATTTCTGCTTAAAACCAGAGCATGATTTCAAATGTTAAAATACTAAAAAAAAATAACCGAGTAAGTGGGCTCTAATTGAAGTGGTAGTTAGTTACTTCATGTAACAAAGTGATAAAAAATGGTAGAATTCGCTTATTCAGGATCTAAAAATGATAATTCATTGATAGCATGTCAAATCCTGTGGTCACAGTACCTGCGATGTGAATTGAAGTTGAAATTAAGACGATTCTAAAGACATGTAAACAATTAAAACGTCTGGCATATTCCGATAAGAAATATTCGTCCACTATTACGAGATATTTACTTATGTAAGCAATATAACCTATAGTTGATTTTTATATTCCTTATTGAGAATAGATTTGACAGGAACAAACAGAAAATTAAAATGGGTTTGTAGTTATAATAAATATATTATTTTATTTTTATCATACCTTAATCGATCACGGTATTTAATTTTTATCCGTCAATATTTTTGTATTCCCTTTCCTAGTGTTGTTGGCAACTCGTTGTTTGGGAATCAGAAAAGAAATTATATTGCATATATATTCTATTAAACATTTTGAATATCATACAGTCCACATTAGTTAGTACAAATCTGTTCCGTTTATAACCCATTACGAGCCGACCCACCAGTCTGTTTAGTTCAAGACTACAGTCAAACATAAGTTTGAATCGTAATGCTTAGAAGTTAGTTTTAAGTATCCGACATCTTATCAAAGTAGTACAAGAATAAAAAATTAGAGGAACAAGGTCGGATCAAAAGCCCAGTTGATCCCCATCCAAGGAGTTGTTTTTTTCTTTAGACATAAAACGCTCCGAGACAAGCCTCGTTCCGTCTGCAACTCCCACGAGACTTAACGGTCCCTTTCGTGAAAAGGGATAATCCCACCCTTTAGAGAAAAAAACAATAGGAGAAAGTCTTTTATTTGCCATGGATCGTTTCTGCTCCCTCTTTGCCATGCCAGGTAACAAAGGCCAAAGAGTCACGGGAATGGTAACTTTCCCGACAAATTGATAATTGAGTCCCTTTTGTCCTATCCTAGGGTGAAGGCACTGTGCTTTTGCCAGCTATTTATTTATGATAATATTCCTTTACATTTTATTCTGGAAATTGAGACCCATGTGAAGAAAGGTGGCATATCAATTAATTATGGTGTTGAATTATTTATAAAACAATTATCAAGTTCACGAGGCAGTAAAATATCCGCAGGGTTTCCAGAAATAAACTATTAATTATATTATAAATAATATTGATGGTTTTTCAGGAGTTTAGGTCTTTCGTTAAAAATGAAAATTATTCAACTTTTGCCGACGTTTCGGAAAATATATTTTTCCTTCTTCAGGGCTATAAATGGGATGAACCACCAAAAACATAACAATAATAATATAACATGGTCCAAAAGGATATTTACAGTGCCAAAAATGCTCCACAATATAATTTTTAACAAATTTTAACTTCAAAATATTACATGGAATAAAATTTTACATACCTTAAGTTTAACAATCGAAATTTGTTTACAAAATTGGTTGTTAAGGTTATATGTTTATATGGTATAATTTTTAATTTCGATGTATTAAATTATTATAAATTTTGCTTAAATTACAAATGTCGGTTCTTTTATTACATGAATTTTTATCTTTACTAATATGAAACATTTCTTTGAATAACCTTTTTGATAAATTTTCTTCTGTGTCTAAAATTTTTGTTTGGTCGAAATTAAAAGTATGGCTGTTTTCGATTGCATGATTAGTTAATGCACAGAATTGTATTTTATTTTTTATGGATGTTTTGTGTTGTGATAGCCTGTTTTTTAAATATTGTGATGTTTGGCCTATATAGTTACTATTACAATTGTTGCATGGTATTGAATAAACGACATTACTTTTTTTAAAGTAAAAAAGTAATGTATTTTCACGTTTTAAATCCGTATAATTTTTTATGAAATATTTTATGCACACGAATCAAGTTACGTTTGGTATCAGATGAGTTTTTTTTCATGCTAAACTATTGCCAATAAACTTAAAATAAATACAAGGAGAGAAATCGGTGAGAAACCAGCCTCATATACGAGAATGTAGTGCGAAGATAAAAACGTATTTGTGCCATGGAAGTAACAGCTTAGGTTGAATGCATGCTGATTAGCTTTGTAGAAGGAAACTGTAACCAATTCACAATTAAGTTTTGTTATGGATTCTTGATACGGGTGAAAACAAATTGGCTCGAGTGATTTCGATAAAAAAGTACGTAGTAGGTATATTATTATATGGATTTTCTTTCAGCTCATCATCTATTTTTCAAACAGTTTTTCAAATTTCTATTTTCATTGATCTAGTACTTCAAGTCTAGCAAATTCCATGTATGGCTCTTTTTTTGTGAAAGTTTTGTAAGATTTTTAAATTTGTTTTCTTAAATTCATTTACTCTGACATAACACCTTCCCGGGCCGAAGTGCGAAACCCATACAATGCACAGGATTCCTTATCAAAAAGCCAATTGTACGTGTTGCCTTATAGAGACTAGCCTATCATTCGATGTTTTATTTTTTGTTTCAATCTGGTAGTTATATGAAATAGCTGCAAATTGTGCCCAAACAGTGACTTTCCGTAATATTTTACATTCCCTAAAATTTTCTATGCCATTGATATTTTTAATCATAAGTAAAGCACGGCAGTGTAACATGAGCGTTAACAACGGTAAAAAAATCAAGGCAGGGTAAATATGGTGCTTTAGCAGAATAATGAAGATGCAATGGATTCACCGAGTGAGCAACGTATAATTCCTAAGAGGAGTGAAAGAAAATAAGATTCCGATAAATTTAAGACGGAATATTCTAACCGGCTCTATCTTGAGACATGAATGTCTGAGGGAGACAGTCGTTGAGGGACAAATTAACTGGAAGAATGGAAAAGAGGTATAGCTTCGCTAGAAATATATTTGACAAGTACTGAAGGATTTAAACGAAAAGAATTATTTTTATATGAAAATATCTGTTGATTATTGTTGAAGCAAATGATAACTATTGTAGCTCAGAATGTTTTCACCTGAAACCTTTTTTAATTTAAGCAAATGACAAGGGGGGTACTCCAAAGGTTGAAAATAAGGGCTACTAACAGGAGGTCAGGGTTTGAAGCCCGGTAAAGACCTTTGTGGAACGTGAGGTAAAACACAACCATGTTAATTTTACACAGGAAGTCTTTCTGGGAAAACAGGTGTGGCGCAATGGAAGGGACTGCCCCCTACTCTGTTGTGTAACATTAAACACACCATTGGTCTTATTTCCTGAGGAACTGAATCAATATTAAC
Organism: Platycnemis pennipes; assembly: GCA_933228895.1. Taxonomy (NCBI): domain Eukaryota; kingdom Metazoa; phylum Arthropoda; class Insecta; order Odonata; family Platycnemididae; genus Platycnemis; species Platycnemis pennipes. Next base: position 105,718,088 of record OW121854.1, on the reverse strand, counting down.
TATAACTTCAAGAAGTTTTCTCGGGCTGTCCACCGGGTAAGGGCGTCCATTTCAGCCGAGGTTTCGTTCCTCGACTCGAGGGTCATCTTCAGGGCGAGATGAGTGCCATCCTGAAATTGTCCACCTTATAGACATGTATATAAGGCGGACAATGTCAGGATGGCACTCGTCTCGCCCTGAAGATGACCCTCGAGTCGAGGATCGAAACGTCGGCTGATATGGACGCCCTTACTACAACCCGAGAAAACTTCTTGAAGCAGATACGCTGGGAAAGCACCAATTCATACTTAACTATAACTGCTTGCCGGTTTAATAATTTTTTCACTTACAAAAATTGGCGCAGCAATATTAAGTGCCCACATTGAAGTCAAATAATTAATTAACATTATTAAGTACTTCACGTGAAAATTTCAACTGTAGCTTCTAAGTTGCTAGCCATTTCAATGCTTTGACCTTGGCAGTCCAAAAAAAATGTCAGGGTGAACGTCGCTACGAAGTTGAGACAAGTTTCTCCATGCGAGAATGCTGTCTGACTTCCAATGTTTCGGGCTGCATCCGTCGTGTTCTTGAACCGCGCGTGCCAGGCGCACGAGAGGACGTGTTATCGAGTCAAGAAGCTTGCGCGACACGCGGGAAAAGGGAATGAGAATGTTTGAAGCTCCACCCTTTCTTTATCTCCGCGGAGACGGCGCGAACCCTTGGCCTCGTCTCATTCCTCTCCGACCTGTCCCCTGCCTCCCTCCAAGAAACGAGACCGACTTCCCTTTTCCCTGCCTCCGAATGAGAAAATGTTTGTGTGAGTGGGGCTCTTACAAACAAGCGAAAGGCGTAATGATGTCCTTATCGTGTCTCCCTGCGGCATGCACGCCTTGTCGGAGAGAGAAAGCTCACGTGTGTGAGTGGGGGCGCGTTTCCGTATAACGGCCCCGAGGAGGGAATCTCTGAAGGTTGAGAATCTCAAACAGTTGGATGTGAGATGATTTTTGGCGGAATAATTACCACGGTGAAGTAAGGAATGGGCCTTTCGAGTCTTCCAACTCTTTGGGGAAAGAAGAACGACCTGCGCTTTCCCCGCCAGACCGACAGGGAAATGGCAAACGGCTCTTCTCTCTGGGGGAGGCAAGTGGTGCTACGTAATCACGGTGATTTACTCGCAAATTTATTGTACTCAAGACTATTATGCACCGTGGTTGAATGAGATAGGGTAAATTAATGCCCTTCCCACTCCAATCTAAGTGTGTCTGTATACATTGCGTTGTTCTTGATTCCATGCATTCATATTATTATAATAGGTTTCCTCGAAATGGCTTTCTCGGTGTGAACTGAAAATCTCTTTTCTTTGTTCCTAGTGGGTACAGATTTAATTAATTTAGACATCGAATGATCCTAATTAATAATAATATTCATAAAAATCTGTTATTTTGAGCATATACAACGAAGTGTATTCAAGGAAGCTTAATAAACATTGTGTAAGATTCTAGGTGTTTAATCAATGCACTATCGTATTCCATGCCCAAATTATTGGACAAATTTCAGCTTGGTTCAAATCGTAGGCCACGCAGCCTTAAAGCCTAACTAACTGTATGCCTTTTGATTGATTCAACGCGTCTTGCTTCAACATGAAGTATTTAAGTCAAAAAGGAAGTCACAGTCTCTAAATCGACTTATTTATGGAAATTAGGGATGAAGGATAACAGCAGCAGAGGAGTCAAGGCGGGAAGCATTCGAAAAGTGGTGTTACAGAAAAATTAACATGATAAAATGGATCGACCGAGTGACTTGCGAAGGAGTCTTAAGAAGAACAGGAGAAAAGGGAAGTCTTCTGAAAATCTTGAAAATATGAGGAGAGAACTTAATCGGACATATCTTGGGACAGGATGGTCTGATGAAGACAATCGTCTCTAAAAAGGTGAACGGGAAATCGGTGAAGGGTGTCCTTGGATGAGGCATGTAGAGCAAGTATTGAAGGATTTGAGAGAAGAGTGAAAATATGAAAAGGTTAGCTGACAAGAGAGATGAATGGAAAGCTGGGACAATCTATGGCTTGTTGACCCATGATGATGGTGATATTGAGTCTCTAAAACATCAAGTAGCGCCATAATTGTTTTTGTGTAGAATCAAGGAATATAGGTATGTAAAATTGTTTTAGAAGAATTCTTTAATGGGTAGTACAAGTTATAATAGTTTTTTAACCGGTGGTTTCTTCACTGCAGTTCTCCATATGTTCCAATCTTCCGCCAATTTCTTCAGCTGTGTGCAAGTATTACAGCCTAAGGCCTCTGTGACCGGGATGATGCACTTTGTTTTTTAGGTCTTACCCAAGCTTTTTTTCCTCCAAATTGCCCTCTCGTATAGTAAGCTTGATTTCCAGTCTCAGAATACCACATCTAGAAGTCACAGTTAGTCATACATTAAGTATTAACAATAATGAATATTTTAAACATCCACCGATGATGTAATATCTCAGAGACTTCAACTACGTGTATCTCTTATGGAGACTGTTATTATTTCATTAATGCCATGGTAGATGTTAACATGAGATTACGTAATGTGCAATAAAACCTTAGAGTAATTTGGAGAATCGGATGGATGCAAGTATTTATCTCATTAAGTTTTCGAATAAGGATGTCTTGCCAAGTTGTGTTATTATTTTCTCTTTTAGAGCTAATATGCTAATAAATACTTTAAATTTATCTTCAGAGTAGCACTCTATTCATACTTACCTACAATTTCCTGTAAATTAACCGCCCGGATTTATGAAAATCCTGCTTTAAAGTGTAATTTGTACGCATAATTTAGTGCTAGCCTACCGTGAACTTGGCCAATTCGGCGAAATAGGATACTAAAGGCCTCAGACCATTAGTATTCTCTTTCCCCGAATCTTCATGGAGGAATAATGCGATGAGAAAGAGCGATGCTAAGATGAAAAGTGATGGGAATTATCCTCGCGCAAATATAGACAATGTGTGCGGAAGAAGCCGTAAAGGAAAAGCAAGACTGTTTCAACGCAGTCTACCATAAACGAAGGAATGAGAAATTATTACGGTTAGCTGAAATCCTGGAAGTACATTTGGTACTATTATTGTTCAAAGAGAATGGAGGAATGAAGACAAATTCTCAGGAAATTTCTGGTCCTGGACTTTTAAAAGCCTCCACCTTCATGCTGGCAACGGTAAACTACAATATGTAATTTTTAAATATAAATTCATAATTTAATTTTAAGTCTGGTAATTAGATTACTGTTCAGAGGAATGCACGAAATACTGAGCTAGACTCAAACTTGAAAGAATGTAGGGCTGCAGTAAAGCAGTCTTAGGATTTAAAAACAGTGATTACAGTCAAACTGGCTTGGAACTCATCTAACCAGTTCTTTTCAATTACCACCACAGTTTTTACTTTTTAGTGTTACTGTTATATTTTTAATTATTGAAGGTTACCAAGAGTACACTTTTTGGGACAGGTGGCGTTTTGCAGATGGATTGGGTCCCTCCCATTCCAGTTTCTTGAAATGAAACAACGAACTTATCTTAGTTCAATGCATTATAGACAGAGGAATAGCATAAACTTCATTCTTGCTTCGCAGTTTGATATTACTTCCCTAAGTATGATAGGTATTATAGGGTGGTTAGTCATTGACACTAATTTTTACCCCGTGTAAGTATCCGGAGGGCATAGAACCTGGACTCTCTCCGCCATTTGCCGTCGGTAGAAAAGGTTTTCCAGCTCGTGAAGATGACTCTTCGCGAGTTTACAAGGGAGAATGCACGTTGGAAGCGAACGAGATTACGTAGTGTCTCGCTGAATGTCCTGTTAATGTGCGTGCGCTTTGAGTCTGGAAGATAAGAAGGTGAGTGGGTGGGGGAAAGGGGGTGGGATGGGGAAGGCGCCGTACGTAATGGGAAGATAGTGGCGCCGGCGACGGCGCCTCGCCTTGGAAGACGCCCCTCCCTCTTCGTGGGAAGTGTCGGGTACGTTCGTTTCGGATGACCGTCGAGCGACGAAGCGCTGCTTGTTTTCGTAGCGGGCCATCAAGTCCGTGGGATGGGCTTCGAATGATATCGTCAGATCTGCTTCTGCTCCCATAAAAAGCGCTTAGGAATCTCAGAGTTTAAATGCGTGGAAAGATGGTCATGCGTCGTCAGTACGCAAAAAAAACAATTGCATTTCGCTCGTTTTGGCGTACATGTAAATGCGGTGAAGATATTAGTAATTGATGTGGAATGATATATAGAACTGGTGTTAATAGAGTAATATAAAGTAATTACCAATGGCGCTACACTATCATAAGTGATTAAATTAATGCTCAGGCAATGAAGGAAAGTAGATCAAGGCTTTAGGTAAGTAATAAGTGAATGCCTCTTGTCTCTTCAACTATTCATATGATTTATCGATATAAAAGTTATTTGTCTCTTAATTTATTTATCAGTCAAGGTCATTCGTCTCCATTTTTAATACCATTATTCACCACAAAATCACAAAATCTCATGCAATAAAGTACCGAAAAGTTACGAAAGTTTAATGAAAAGATGAGACGATAAGGTTTAGCTGCTAATGAGTGGTAGGTTATGGGCTTTAGGCAACACTTTCTGGACATGCAAGAAGTTCTCTAAAGGCGAGTACTTATAAATAAATAATAAGGTTAATAAAACATCAAATATGGCCTGAAAATAAAATACATGACATACAGAATGTCAATTTTAAAATCTCCAATGCCAAGAATGGATGAAGGGAAAAAGTGTAGTGAAAAGGGGGCGGGACTATATGAGTTAGGAAATGGAAGGAAGGCTTGCAGATAAATTGAACAAAAGAGGAGAGATAAAACAAACATCGAGAGTGTGGGAGGGAAGGAAAGTCCTGGAACGACAGAGGACGGAAGGCGAGCCGCACGGAGAAGATAGACTATGATGAAGCTCTCCTGGCTCTGAGGGGTGTCGGGGCGGAGTTTAGGTTGGGTGGAGTAAGATGGGGAAAAGGGTGTTTCAGGAGCGTTAGAAAGTTAAAAGAGCCACTCGGGAAAGTTAGAAGCCGCGCGAGGAGGTTTTGGCCCGGTGGAGGAAACTCAAATGAGGTATTCAGACGGGAGATGACTCTCCGTTCGTCAAAAGGAGGATGGGCGAGGAGGATGGGATGGGAGAGGCAGATAAGGGCTGGAAATGGTTTGTCTCCGCAAGTGAGGGAGAGTTGACGTGTGTACCCAGGAGGATTGCGTTGAGAGGGATTCGGGGAGGTTTGCTCGGAGACGAGAGACCTCGCCATCACCTACTCCGATCCTCCAGTGTCCATATCGGCTCGAAAGAGTACAAGATGGAAGGAGGGTATGTTGATTGATCGCAAAATGGTTGAGTTGTTTTGTAGTAAGGAATATTTATTTCACGCGTATTCTCTCCGAATACAAGCGGTATGAGGAAGATCAAGAGATTTTTCGGATTTCCCGTCAAATTCCCAGAGGCTCTATAGCAAGATGTTCCGCAGAGAAAAAAATCATTTACCTTGACCGGGATTCGAATCCGGACCTCCTGATTTCCCGCCAGTTTCTCAACCAGTTGAGCTACGAAGACGTCCTCTTTCTCTGTGGAAATCTTTAAAGAAACTAGGTGTTACGGGACTGCTGGACATATCATGTCATAATGCAGCCGTAGTTGTGCGCATGGCGCCACCGTCCACGTGGTATATTAAAGCCGATTTTTAAACACTTAGGTGCTTACTTATAACGAATTCAAGTGAGTTCACGGTCTTTGAATTCCCAGAGGATCTGTTGGCAAACTATGTGTAACCCGATGTAATCTCTGGAAAATTAAATGAAATTTACCTCAAAATATCAACATTTGATAGATGTTATCCCACCATCCTGGAGTGTATGGCGGATATGTTTTACATTTCTTTTATTGGTACTTGATTGTTCATTTTGCTGTAGTCTCCGCAATAAACTTCCTCTAATGCCCTCCCTTTCTTTTCTTCCTCCACCCTTTAATTTTCATCCTGCGCGATTACTTATCACTGTACTCATCCCCATCAAGTGGAGGAAACCTCTTCTCCGTCTCAAAAAACGCCATAAATTCCAACCTTACCCCAGTATCCTTTAATTCGTTCTTAATGCACCAGTAATATCAGTCTCCTGGAATGTATGAAACTTGAAATTTGCATCTAATTAATCTCTGTCAATCCTTATGTTATTAAAACTATTCCTAGAGCCATATTCTGGAAAGGGGACAAACCTTTAAAAGCAACCCTCACTCAAATTGTCTGAGAGTACAAATATCATTGACGAGGTTTCGCATCCGTTTATTACTACAGGTCTAACACATAATTTTGCATAAATTCAATTGGTCAATATTGCTTAACATATGGCTCACTAAATGCTTTAGGTAGTAAAAGTCTTATTTCCCGGATACATTCCTGATTACTTTCTCCAGTATTGTCTGGGGATGCAAGAGGGTCCATGTATTTTAATGAGGGTACTCCCATAAATCGACAATTTTCCGTCAGCACGCCGCCTAATAATGGCCAGCACCCCGTTCATATTTGGGCACTCATGGCTCGTGGAAAAAATATTTTCTATCGTTTCATTATTTTTATAATCACCTAATGGATTTGCGGGCGTAAAATTTCAGATTCTTGTTATTGTCTTTCAGTAGTTAAGTCACGCTGTGTACTCGCCATCATCATCCAAGGATGCCCGCTACAAAATTTACTCTTACTTTGCATATAAATTCACACCCCTTCCAGTGACTTTTCTCACAAAGCACAAATATTGGTTCTCGGACAGTCACAAACTTAGCTTCCATCTTATCAACAATCTTCCCTCCCACGCTACATAAGATACGCTGAATATTCTCACCTCAAAATTTGTTACCTTATATATTCCCTAATACTGTGTAAAATTCCTATTTTCTCACTGCCTATCTTGTTCATACCAATCATTCTGGTCTCACTGTTGCCTTTTTATTCTCTAATCTTATCCCAAACATTCTTCCGTATCATATATGACGTTCTTTACTCCTTTCTTTTAGCATTTTCGTTTCCAATCCGCTATGATCCCATCTTAAAACATCCAATCTAACCTTTTCTTTCCTCGGAGACCAAGTATCCGCCCCGCTCAGCACTGTCCTCGGTGCCTAAAGCCTGAAGTAATCTTTTCTTCGTATCATCATCACGGGCGGAAGCAATTTATTTCAAGCTCCATGCCTAGAAATATGTTATTTCCCACGATTCAACTCGCGCCGATCTGCGCAAGCGATTATGACGTGGGTTGGAATCGTAACGAATTGGATAGAAAGGGAGGAAGTTGGTTGTGCGTGGGAGGATTGGATAAAGTCTCCCTTCACAAAAGCCGTTGCATCTCGTGGTTCAGGGCCCACGCCCGCCAGCGGCAGGCGTCTCGTTATGAGTGCCGTGCTCCTCGAGAGAAGAGAGCTCCCACCACAGCTCCGCACCCTAACCCATCGCCCCAACTCCCACCCACGCCGGCGTTCACCTCCAGAGTTTTGCGTGGCCCGCGCGTGTCGGCTCGCGAAGTTGGGAATGAAATTGAAATGTGTCTTTGATGGAATCATAGCCGTCGATGTGGCATTATTCATCGGATCGGCTCGGGGAATAAATTCTCCGGGGAGAACTCGGGAAGAGGTTGCGTGTTTAGCTCGAAAGTGAAGGTTCTTGGCTGAAATTTCTTGGGAGCGCCGACGGGGTATATTGTTAAGGGAGTTTTGGGCTGGGTGTGGGACTTTTCTCGCGAGGATATTCCGCAGTGTTCATTATCATAACACGCAGGATGTTTCGTGCCATCAAAGGCTTGAAAGACGTGCGATTATCCCGCATTCGGAGTGCTGAGTTCTCATGGTAACTATGCGGTTTTTGTGCCAGAGAAAAATTGCGAACGTTGAAGCTGCGTTTGGGAAGATGAGCGACAAAATGTAATTATAATTCCAAGGACTTAGATCAAGTGAACTTACAAAACCGGGTTCATTTATTAAAGCTTAAATGGGAAAGAATTTCTTACGGAAAAGGCCAGAATTTTCTCGTTCTTTTGGTTGGTAAAAGTATTAAATTGTTATCCACCTAAAACTTCAACTCTTCGCCAAGAAATATTTTGACATCAAATGGGTGATTCTTCTGGCATTTTGCACCTTTATAATATGACCCCCCTCAATATACGATGTTCATAGTATTATGCTGGTTTACATAGGATGTTTTTTTACATCACAATTATTGCACACAATTGGTGTTTTTATTTTTCTATTTTTCATAAATCAGACAAGTAAAATCATCAAGTGCCAAAGACATATTATTGAAGAAACGCGCTGCGGAAAAATACTATCAATGGTAGGCTTATCTACGCTCGTTAATGTACCGTTACCAGGGGTAGTATTTACATCAAAAATCATTCAGTGTTATTTAATCCCTATTTTTACCACAAGAAAGAGGCTTTGAATATTTTAAGCATGCACTTTGGTATGCCGTAGGTGGTCACTAAAATTCCGTATTGTTATTGTATGCTTATCTTAAAGTGGTGCACCACCGTTCTAATTTTCTACTCTTCCCTTCATTTTTCTGATAATTCTGATTTCTGCTGTAAATATATTACACTTTTTATTCACTATGCCATTTCTTGTTCGTAAATACTCTTTTAGCATTCCCATGCTTAAGATATCATAATCTATAATTTTAATGAATTGTAAGTTTATCTTTTGGTCATCAATTTTTTATAAACCTGAAAATTTTTCAAATGCATCATATAATAGTTATGATAAATTCGTAGTACCTAATTCATAAAACCTATCTTTACCTCAAGCTTTCATAAGAAGAAGGAGAAAGATGGTTTGTTGATATGATACCCTCTATTGGAGGGAAAATGGAAAGTTGTTCCTGTTAAGTCCACCCATGCTCAATAGGTTGAAGGTTAAGAGCCGTAGGAAGTGCAGTAGTGGCAACGTCCTTTCCTCGTAGAGGTTGCAGCGAAAAATCTGGCGGTCTGACTCTAGTGGGGTTGCCTATCAAGTAGTGGTGTCACCTTAAAAAGACTGCCTACAAAATAAATGTGGCCGGCAAATGGAGATTCGCCAAATTCCTCCACAATATGTTATTCTTAGATTTTAAAATTGCATTGCATCACAAAATTTCTCGTATGTGTAGTACCGAAAGCAAATATGTATTCGTAGGGAGAAAGATCGGTTACAAATCAAATAAATTTTGTGAGGGAGGTGCTTGAAGCGGGAATGTAGATCCCTTTTCTAAGAGGCAAAGTGCTTATTTAAATGTAAATCGTCATGAATAAAGGATAGTCGAAGGTTAAAAAGATAGAATGGGAAAAGAATAAATGTTGAGATGACGATGAGTAGAGATCGAATATATGAAATAGAGGTAGGAATTGCTGGTGGAATAAAGAGGCCATGAAGTAATACTGAATTATATAAATTTTATTGGAAGTTAGATGACATTATTAGCAGTATAGAAGTATTAACAAACAGGGAAAAGCATAAAAAATTCAGTGGAAAATTTAGGTTAACACAAATTCAACCAAGTGAGATGGGCATAGTTGAAAATAGAAAAACGAAATAATAGACGTATAGTGTTGCAGTAATTAATAGTAAGAGATACGCTCAACGTTACGGCAGAAATAGTATAATAAGACTTAGAAAGTCATGAAGCTGGTCAATTTCAGGCCCGATATTAAATACATGGCTCAAGAAATGAGATGTCTTGTATAGTGAGAGAATATGTTTGAGACACTTTTGGTGTCAATTATTGGCTAGTTGACCTACATTTATGGAAATGGAATATGGCGCACAACTTAAAAATAGAATTTGAACGAGGCAAGGGCAAATTGAATTGAAGATTATAAGTTACTCATGTTTACCTTTTGCTACATGTTTAAGTATTAGATCTCAGCTCAATCAGATGATGCAGTCACCCTAAACCCAGCGATTCATAAACTGTAGGAACAGGAAAATTGTGAGCAGGCTATTATTAAAATAATGATTTAGCTCTTGTGGATTGTAAAATGAATATTTCCCACACATTATGTGAAATGTAAAGCTATGGAGCTTATTAAAAAAAGTCAAGGTGGAAAATATCAAAATTTCTTTCCAAAGGAAATTCTGTCAATTCGCTTCCCTTCCATCCGCTTACCAGCTCCAACTTACAAGCTTCCAGTTTCTCAAGAGTTCTGCAACATGAGACAAATGGCGAAGAAAATATACTTGTGTATATATGCATCTTTTCGTATTTATATACGATTATATGTACTCCTTTTTACATACATATCTATCTCTTATTCTCGAGCACACACATCCCACGTTCCTAAACGCAGAGAATAAAGTATGGGGTGTATTAAGAGGAAGTCTTCTTCCAAGACCCCGATCCGTATTCAAGGAATATAGCGCCGGAAGCACTGGGTCGGATAGACATGAAAGGGAAACCTAAATGAGCCTACTCTCCCACGTCACGCGCTTGGCCGAAACGAACCGAAAGCCTTAAGCCTCCGGTTTTGGTTTAAAGGAAGGGATGAAGTGAACCGGAAAAGCAGAGGAAAGAAGAGCCAAGAATAAATAATAGGATGGAGCGGATGGTAAGAAAAATGGGAGAAAGAAAATCGATGGTGAAGGAAAAGAGAAAATATGAACGATGATTGAGGAAAAATAGTCCCTGGAGGTGATATAAGAAACCAATATTTTTTATACGCGTGTGCCTAGTCGTTTATCAGTTATTCTGGCATTATTTTGATCAATCTATATTGCTTAAGCCATCAAATATTTTTATCTTTGAATCCTCAGGGTAATGGCCCTTATTTTGAATTGTCGAGATCAGCATCAATAGTACCTTCGCACTTAAAGTGCACCGTAAAGAGTAGCCGTCGTAACAACTTGCCAAGCATCTGAGATTATGTAAACGAAGTACCGCGTGGAATTCGAGTAATATTAATGGGCACTCCACTCCCAAAGGGCATTAGAAAAATAACGATAACGCGAGTGCTCGCGTCATGAAGAATCTTACTAATGCGAGATCCTGATTGACCTGATATATATTAGATATATATTAGAGGTTTATTCTGATCCTGATATATATTAGAGATTTATTCCTCCCTCTGTTAACACCTAATGAAATGATTTTATCCTAGATGACCATATGGCAGAATGAGTCACATGTTTATATTATTATTTAAGGTTATCACCCTGTTATTAATGCATTAATTCTCAGACACGAAAATATCTTCACGCTACATCATTGCAATCATACTAGAAATATTGTTCCCAAAAAACGTTAAATGGCAATTATTGCGCACAATTTATTAAGAGGCATTATTTTTTGAGTCACATTGTCATTGTATACATCGTTAATTGAGGTAAACACAACTTACCTAATTTTCACTAACTGCGTTCAAACAGGGCTATATCCACATGCTGAACAAGTGCTATATGAACATTTATGGAGACTTTGATTGTGATATCTTGATCGTTCTTCATATTTGTAATAATCAGGATGAAATTCACACATGTTATGCCAACGCTGAGCAATGTTGGCAAAAAATGTACCAACGGATGCATCTGCTGAGTAAGCTTTTGAAAAGTATGGTGGATGATCAGCGTCCAAAATGCCGAAGAGGATGAAAATTCGACTAGGAGGCCGAGATGAAAAAGATACGGAAAAAAATATAAGCTTGAGGAGATAGCGGTCACAGAATATAAAGAGGCCAAGATAAGACCCTTGGGGTACCCGAAGAACGTATATGGAGAGCTCAGGAGGGGAGGTGGCTTTGGCAAAAATACCTTAAGGGTTGAGCGGAATATGAGAAAAAGGAATAGAGAAAACGTGTTCCCCAATCAGATGAAGATATCATAAGAGACCATCATGGAAGAGAAAATGATATGAGGAAAAAGAGGATGGCACCATGAAAAGCATGAGCTAGCATCTTCTATTCATTTTATCCAGTACATAGCTTATTCAGCATAGTAGGTTCTTTTTGCTTGTTTTTTTACGTTTCAGGGTCTAGTCCGTGTGCTCTAGTTCTCCAGGCTCTTTAATCCTGCCAAAGTGGTTATCTTCACCTGGAAATATATATAATGGTTTGATTTTGGTTTTATCATTAGCTTGTTCGTTCGTTTATTGAGTGATTATGCGTGATATTTTGGTAAAATTAGCCATTATAAAATAACCTTTGGAGAAAATTCCGTGCATGGAATCCTAGGCTTTCAATATCTAGTTTTTATGCTGTCGCTGCATATTAATTTGCGTACCACGATGCAAATGTATCAACGTTCACTTATTTTTTCAGCATTGATGTCAAAGTGACCTTAGGTTAGGCATCGTTGAGGGTAGTGTCTAATTCTTAAACTACTAGTGGTTTGTTTGTAAATAGCCTTTATCAAAAATATTTCTATCTAAATTTATAAATTATCCGTTTTGTAATCTTTTGTCGACATTCCTACCTCAAAGCAAGCTAATGTTTCCACTAGATGGTTCAACTAAGTGCTCTCCAAAAATCCTAATCCAAGCTTTTACATGATAGGGAAGGAGTACTGTGAAACCTAGGGGCCACTTCAGTGATTCAGTAGCACTGATCACGATCTTGTCTGCATTTTTACACTCGGTCAATTTTTTGAAAAGGTCATTAGCACGCGTTCATTGCGTGGGAGTCAGATCAAAACTGTATCAAAGGACCTTGCTCAGTTCGGTTCATGCTTGACTTAATCACTCTACCGAAAGTCCCCTGAAGGTACAACGTGAACGCAGACCAACTTGGCTAATACTTAAAATCAAGTTCCCACCTTTCAGAACTCGTCTCCCGCGCGAAACGTCAGAAACCTCGCATAATGCTTAATCCCGCCAAATTGGCCTTAAACTTCGAAGGCACGAATTCGCGACTCTTTGTCACGCAAATTTGAGCTAAAACGCGGGGAACTTCGGAATCGGAAGTTAGTGTAGATGGAAATATGGATAAATTTTTCTCTTCAATTCGTCCGTGAGTTCAGCGTTGTCAAATCCCGCACCTAACGGAGCTTGAGACATAGTTTACTATTAATTTCCTGGTGAAAAATCCTTGGAATCAGTGGTCTCCCCCCTTAAGATTCCGATTTTCCTTGACTGCGTGGGATTTGGGTGATTTTCCAGAAGAAGGGCTCGTTACGGACGTTGATGGAGTGTTTTGAGCTCCAGCAGATTAGGAGGCGTCCTTCGAAAAAAGCGCTTTCCATAAGAGGTGGGTGGTTACGAGTACACATATATACATGTGTGTGCGTGTGTGTCTTAAATATACCATGTTCAAGAACGCTTTCTCTCTCGCTCTATGGTAGATGGGAAGTCTTCAAGAGATCGAGGAAAAAGGAATTTCTGGCATGGGATTCTTATAGTGGAATGGGAAATCGTTAGCGCGTCATTTGTAAGAGTAGAGCAACTCTAACCCTCTTAAAACAACCCTTTAACCTCCATATTCTTGCCGTTGGACGTTGATAAATATGGTTGAGTTGTTTTCCTATAATCTTGAGTCTCCGGATCGTTTTTGTTCCACATGAAGATTTGATATAAAGAGTGCAGGAACTTTGCGGCTTCTGATTAATGTATGCATTGTTTTGTTGTAGTTTGGGGAGACTATTATGCACGATCACCGAAAAAGTATCAGTTTAAAAAGTCGTAGAAAAATGTTTCAAAATCTTTTTCTGAGTTAGACAATCTTTCTGAAGGCAAAAATATTTATTATTTTTATATTTGATGAAGATTCTTCTGTTTCCCTCTCTTTCTCATCCTGTCAGATAGGTAGGTACTATTTTAAAATGTCAAAGTAATCAACTGGCAAAAGACTCGCATTTCTTCTAGCATTGATAGGAAGGAACTTGAGAAATACAACATTCAAATTTCCATCTTGTTTATACCATGAGTTAATTGCCTATTCTGTGTTTAGTAAGCAATAAAAATTACTGAACAATGTGGTGGTTTTAAGTACCACATTCAGACAAACACTGATGCAAACAGGATATGAACCAGCTAAAGATCCTGCTAATTGTGTGGATGGCCGATCTAAAGATATTTCGATGTATTTCCTCTAATACTACCTTAAAATATTTTTACGCATGATGTAAACTATGTTACTTTTTTGCCGGTTTATTTTCAAATGAAGTACTAAGTTTCCATTTCACCAGCCTAGAGCTTGTGATGCTAAGGATACGAGTTTGAGACCATAATGTCTGGCAATTATTTATGTTAGGGTAACCGAAGTAGAGGCACCCAACAAAATGAGAATCAAGCAGGCAGCATAACCGAAGTCAGTGTATGGTGCGGCTATTCAAATGTGAAAGGCATCTTACCTAAAGCTATAAGTAAGAGATTTTTTAAAATTTAATGATCGCAGGTTAAATATGCGAATCCATGTTAGCCGAATTCTCTAAACTAAGTATTCATTCTTCGAAATGAGAACGATTATTTTTACCAAAGTAAATTTCAGCCTTGAAGCCAACCTTTTAGGTTTTGTATTTTAGTGTATGTACAACATACCTCTTTTTTGTTTAAAGATAACCTCGTTAGCCAGATTGTGAAAATATTGAATTTTTTATCCCTTCAGTATGCTATATCAAGTTTCAAGAATTAAAAAGACGTCTGCTACATTATAGATGGTTTTAAAAGGCATTTTCTGCATCCAGAATAAAATAAGAGCGAAAAATAAACCCCGTTTAGTATATTATGAGCATTTTTCTCATGTAGGACATTAAATAGTCTCATATTGTTTAATCCTTCAACATTAATTCTTCTCCCACTCTATCTTATGCTACCTTCTTATATTCCTGATATTCCTTATGTCCCTTTCTTCAGCCCAAATTCCAAAAACCTTCATGGCCTTATTTTCCTAATAATCATATTATGGAGCCATGAAATGACATCAGAGTTTTACCTATTAATTTTTCCACACTTACTCAGTTTCAGCCCCGAATTTTCTTCACTTTCCTTTTATAATTTCTTTCCGTCATTAATTCAGAGTGTTCGTGTTTTACTTTGGCTTATTTTCCATGCTCAAATCCTATCCATGTGGTAGATCAACTTTTCCCTAAATGCTGAATGTAGATACTTACTATAAGTAAACTGATGGAGTATGGGAATGTTCGTTGAGCATAGCTTGCAAGAAGACGGGAACCTTGATGCAAGAGGTGAAATAAACCAAGATTACCTTCAGGAGTTTGATGCCGAACCTACTAGCTAAATAAAACACTTCTTAGAATGAAAATGATTATGAGAGTCTGATTAGGAGAAGAATTTCTCCTTACGAGTTTAGTGCATGTATATAATCGTGAATAATGTGTACTATCAAAATAATTCCGTATTTTTCGGACAAACTTTGAGATGCATATTGGAGCTACTATTGCTGGTAGATACACGCCGTCGTCGACGAATCCTAAAGTATAACTATAAGGCAGATGCTACAAAGCATTTTGTCAAAACGTTCTGTAAAGTAGTGAAACTTATTCTAATAGCAATGTTTACGTATCTAAATTTCATTGCGTACATTGGATGTAATTACCTAATATCCTGTTTCTGTGTTCTCTCTCTATCATGATTATTGAACGAAACTAAATATATCTATCTGTTTTCTCATATGAACAGTGCATATTTAAAAGTATAGTGTTTTAAACCTTGCATTTATTCTGCTTAAAATTGCAATGTCTTCTAACACAGAAGCCCAAAATTTCGTATCTGTATTCTGAATGTTTGTTCTGTTCTGTTAATTTTAAAACTCTTATTTCCCTTTGCTCGTCTTCACATAGCATATCTATCCTTCCCGGGTGAATCTGAGCCTAAATTTTACTACGAAGCAGGCAATTATCGTGGCTAGCGCAAAGAGTCTTCCAGAAGTCGCCGCCTGAGCCATCTCTCCGCAGTGGAAAACTGTTGGGAAGGGATGGAAACGGAGGCGTAAAATGGGAGTAAATAAAAAATTAACCGAGGGTTCTCGGGGCTAACCGTTATTTGAGAGGATAATAAATTTGTTCTCTACCGTAACAGGCCGCGTAAGCAATTACGGGCACTACCCGCGCCTTACTCATCTTCCCTATGCTCCACCCTATCTTTCTTCCTTCCCCCCACACAGAAAGACCCCCACCTCCTCAACCACTCACTGCCCTCTTCCCCCCGTTCCCCCGTCCACTCCGAAGTGACGTCCTAGGCGCCGCCCCGCGAGAAAAATGCGACAATATGCATTGGGTCGTAACTCGGCAACGAGGTCACATTTCCTCTAAATGGGGGATCATGGAGTCGGCTGGGGGTTCAGTAGGGTATGGGTGGGAAGGAGAGGTGAGGACGGAAAAAAGGGAAGAATTAGTCGAGTGTTTTGCCGGCGGGTGGGGACTTTCTACGCTCAGCTAGTCGGTGATTTATTCCGCAGCCCGCGCAATCGGCGTTGCGTCGAGGTATCGCTTTACGTATCGAGTAATCGGACGGGTCACGTCGACGGCACAATACGTATCGCACGGCACAAGATTCATGTTGTGTGTGAGTCGCTGAATGGTTTCTTATTTTATCTGCTCCCGCCCTTATGGGAGTCGATGCAGTCATTAGGGGAGGCACCCAACAAATGAGTTAAATTGTCTTATTACTCCCCTCCTCTCGTGGCATAGTGGCAATGACGGAGGTGCGGTATGAATGGATTGAAATCCAGCGAAGGCATTGGCATTTTCTGAAGGCCATATTCTACAAATGACTTGCAGACTTTTAGTTTACTTCCATCCGCAGAATGACTTATCCCACGATAGGAATTCAAACTCAAGAAATAAAGCTGACTTTTACCGAAAAATGACCAAAAAATGTACAGTTGCCTCGCGGAACGTGATAATAATAATAACATTTCACTTGGAGCCCCAGTTAACTAAATACACTGGCATATCGCAGTCCAAGAGCTAATTCTGAAATCTTATTGATTAACAACCCTAATTTCAAACTCTCAGTCACACAAATAGAGTGTTTCCTATCTGCTTTGGTCACACCACGACCGTTCTTTTTGGTACATTCTATATTCTCGTTCACTTTTTTTGTAGACTTGAACTCTCTTTAAATGAGAATAATATGATACCTCGAACTAATCTCCTATTTATCGCATTTATTACAATATTTTACAAACTTACTGAAGATTTCCCTCAATAATTGTACTGATACTGCGCTTCTATATATAAATGGTACCGGAGAGTGTACATAATCCCGTTGAAGTCAGAAGTTATACTGCCAAATCTAATTGCTTTGGTGCAATTAACGATAGTAGGCGTCACTTTGTGGAAGTCTGTTATGTTATACAAAATGAAAAATTTTGTAAATTTGCCTTGCCTTGAGTTTGACTCCTCTCAAGTATCTTTCTCATAATACCAATGATATAAGCATCTCTCTCGCCTATATGAAAGTAATCCTATGGGATGCCTAAAATGTCATGCTACTGTAGACTGTCCTCAGTAAAAATGGCCGAAAAAGTCCTTTTGACATTGAAATCTGATCTAGTAGCGGAGAAGAGTGAAATAAAATATAGATAAAATAGGAAATTCCAAAGAAAAAAGGAAGGATTTCCATAGGAAGTGCCAAGAGGGCAGAATAATTAGATTGGACTAGCTCCGTGAAGGGGAAAAATTTTGAATGCAGAGATACGGGGCCAATGTCAGGCTAAAAGGGGAAGCAGACGAAAATGACAAGCAGTTCAAATTGAAATGTAGTAAGGTGGGAAGTATTATGGAATCAAAAGTAGCAGTCGGACCAAGTAATGTAAAAATTTTAAACTTTTTAAATTGAATGATAAAAACAGTTTTTTTTCAACCTATATCGCTACAATGTGGGTTAATCAGGAAGTATGAATTTCCCTTCAATTAGTTTTTGAGTAGTCAGCCGTTTAGACACATCGCACTGAATAACCTAATGCTATATTTTAGGGCGAAATTATACCTTTGTTCAAGGTGGGTTCCGAAACTGTGATGTTTGTATTCCAAGGCCAGCACAGGGTGTAGCCAATCTGACTGCCTCGACCTGTCTCCCTTGTTGAGTTCAAAAGGTAAGAATTGAAATTTAAAAAATCGTATATTCAGAATGACTTTACTACGGTACTTCATGCAAACTACCATTCAGAGAAAGCAGCTCCATGTCAAAGTGTCACATGTCGTATTAAACGCACCTTAATTTTGTACGAAGGCGAAGATTGGACAAGTTTTCTGCCATTCTTAATCCAATCATTGGCCTAATGGCATTAATGTCGGCCTATTTATGGGCGGGAAGATCTTTCTAGACCATTTGACTCATTAATACTTGTGCTCCGTTTATTTATTTCCTGATTAAAATTCTGAAACCCAAATGAGACCGAATTTGTCCCAATGACCCGTCAGGTAACCGATGAATTCAGTTGGGGATGGGATGGACTGAAGCAGCCTTGAGCATTATCAAGATTCCTTTATGTGGATCAGTTGTTGAGATGGTATTATCCCTACCCTAAATGCTGGATTTTTTACAAATGAATAAAGCTTCTCGGGCCTCCTGCCACTTGGGCACCTAGGTCACAATCGTCACAGTAAAGTATTATTATAGGCGAACGACAGCTGAAGTTATTTGTACCATTTAGTATGAGTTGATGATACAGTATTTGATATTAGTGTGGGCTGTGTAGAGTAAATAATTCTCCACACATCGTAAAGCTGTATGTGTGGTACCTGATAAATATTGTATTTAGACATATTTCTCTTACTTCTCGTGAACTCTTTGCGATATTTGTTATAGTTTTGACTGAATTTCTACTGAAAACTATTATAAAAATGACATGAAGTTAGCAATAAAAATATAACTCATTATAAAGTAACTTGTTTGTTTTGAGCCATGATCCTGTCTACGATTCTTCGCTAAACAGCATTATTTCCTCGGAGCAAAACTAAACAGGTAATCTTAATCAGCAGAACTCGTAGTAAATGGGATTATAATTTGCTTACATCAAACACGAAGGGAAATAAATTATTTGGATGGTAAAATTCACGTGAATGCAATAGATTATTCTTCGTTAAATTTAAACTTTAAATAAAAAAACATGTTCTCATAGGAGTGTCTCATTCAATTTCTATTCATTCGTGATAAATTAATTTCTCATCATAAAGTTTACGCTGCCAGTATATCATATGGATTCTAAAAGCCATTATTTACTCCCTTTATCATTAGATCAGCTTATCACTTATGATCACTTTCCTTAACCATTGCTAGCAGCTGTAAATTTCCCATCACTTTATTAATCTTTTCGATAAATGCAACACATTTATATCATCCAACTCGACTGTCTATCAATTACCATCACCATTGTTTTCCTTCATGATTTTGCTTTTATAATCAATCACCATCCTTTTTAAAGTTCTCAATTTCATTTCTCGAGTTCAATAAACTTGAACGTTGGATGCATCAAATCTTCCTCTGGACATTGAATACTACCCCGTTGTGTCCATATTTATATACATATCTCCAATTAAAAATCAAACGTTCGAGGAGAGAACTTAGGAGTTATATGAACGGTGTATGTATTTTTTTTCGACTCGGATATCGATCGGATTTGTGGCAAAAATGAAATCAAATATATCCTGTGGGGAGTAATATAGGGGTGCAAAATTCCGGCCCGAAATTTTCTTGCGCGTGCATCTTTAGGGGAATCATCGACTTGAGAAGATCTCTCCACTCTTCACCTGCGCATGACCTAATCTGCCGATGCTGAATGAACAGTCTTCGCATACACCCGTCCACCCGAACCTATCCCTCACCCAATTAACGAATATCCAGGAATTTTAGGCTCGAATCTCTTTTGAACGGGCTGGGAAGTGGGAGTGCTACGTCTCCACCCCTTTGCAGAACACGCATGCTCTTTGATGCCTTCTCGCGTGCGACATAATAGCAGTCTTCCCTTCTTCCTCATCGCCAAACGCATCATCGTCAACGCTACTCGGACATTCCCCTCACGTTTTGCTTGTGCCATTTTTTTTTCCTCCACTCCCATTTGATCTTTCAGCGCGGCGACGAATCCGGATCGCTGGCTTAGAAATTTTGTTCCTTCGGATCGCTTCGTTTTCCTTTCCACTGTGACCCGAGGCTTCGTTCAACTTGTCGGTCACCTCTTATTTTCTTTAATGTCCCTCGTGGGAGGCACATTCGATCATTTTCAGGAAAAAAAATGTTGGAAGGATCTACATGGCCAATTAGTTGAGGAAGGGTATTTCAACTTTCAACCAGAATGCATTTCTAGATCTGTTTCAACAGATAAATTGGCCATTTTCAAAGAATTCAGACAAGGAAATCTTGTTCCAGAGAATTAAGTATTTTTTATCGGAGAGGAATAGTGAAAAACAGCATAAATACTAAAATTATAGCTGGATTATGCCTCTTTTGATTGACTAAAAATATAATCTTATAGACGTTCGCCCTTCATTTAATAATGTTTATATTCTATTGTTATAAAAATAACTAAGTAAGTGAAGTTTAAGATGGAGTCGATCCACTTTTCAATGTTTGCCAAAAGTTATTTGATTGTGACGAAAAAGCACAATAATCCTTTGTTGTAGTATTTTTACATGAGTATCTGTCCCGGTACTTAACATCTCTGTTCTCCGCGCCGAAATGGGCCTGCGCCGAGATGGCCCGCGCCGAGGTGGCCCGCTCCGAGTTGGCCCGTGCTGAGGTGGGCCTGCGCCGAGATCGGCCTGTGCCGAAGTGGCTTGCGCCGAAATGGCCGCGCCGAGGTGGCCGCGCCGAAGTGGTCGTGCCGAAGTGGCCCATTCCCGAGCTATATTATATTTCATTGCTTGTGACTATTATGTCAAATAATCTTTTTCGTGATAATGCTGTAGATACTAGACTAATACTGACGTCACGGTACTGATATCTTAAGTTTTTAAATTTTAATTACATTTGCGATGCTATTTTCAAATTCATGTGGGCAATTCGCTGAGAGATGTCACGAGATGTTGAGTTTAAAAACGACTTTTGAGAATCAGGCCCAAAATGTGGTGCTGGGAAATATTACGAAATAACTGAAGTTCTCCACCAGAGTACTATTTATTTCTGCGTAGCATTTGAAATAGGTAATTGTCAAACCTTGTAGAGGATAAAATATTACTTACTTTCATGAACCCAACTAACAGTTAAAATAAATATGAAGGAAATGATTCACATATATTTCGGGCAGTATTATACTTCAAAAACATTAATTATTAGGTTGAACTGAGAGCCTCATTCCTTTCCTTATGCCTTTCCCCCTAGTCTAAAGCGCCCTTTAGTGCGGAAAACGACTTCAAAACTCCCATGAGAGACATTAATAATTCACACTCTTCGAACATACGTAAATGAAAAACTAATTTCATTGCGCTAGAAATGTTGGGAGAGCAAGATGGTTTGTGGCGTGGTATTTTTATAGTTTATCCTTGTACCGTTTCCACAAGAGGTTAAATAATAATGCACATAATATATCTTGTTTTTCTTCATTTTTTCCGTCAGCTAAACAAGTTTACATTATCTCAAGTGTGGTCTCAACCTAAATTTCCATCTTTACGGTAACTGTAAAAAAAGCCTTGTCCGAAAACCTTGCAAACGTCCTTTGTTTTTTAAGCCGTTAAATTCAATGGCGCCATGGTGTGCATTTTTTTCCCTCGTTTGCATTATAAAATGCGCTCTGCTGTTGGTAACTCGTAAAATGGTATCTTCTTCAGACGCACTCACACAGACTTCGCCCTCTGCCGGCTCGTCGCACCAGTCACTTGCAAGTTCGACGTCTGTGGGAAGCGAGGCATTAAACTCCCTTGAATAGGAAACAGCGTTATGATTCTGACGCCTTCCTCCTCGTCGCCACAGCGTCAATGTGGTCGGAGGGAGTCTTGGGTCGCTCAACATGAGGTCGGCTGTCGGCAACGGTGGTTGCAATGGCCACGAGTTGAGGACCAAGTCTCCAGCAGACAGATGTGGATGAGAACTGAGATATTGTGGACTGGAGAGTTACTCAAGAGTAAATAATCTTGCAGACTGCGACAGAGAGGTCTGTTCTAGGCTATCGTGGAATGTGCCTCCTAAAAATTCCCTTTCCGATCTTAGTTACATATCAACATATAGTTCACTACGCATTTCAGCACAGTTATTTATGTACGTGTTACATAACTAGGCACCAAAAATGCATGTACTAATGAATCGAAAGTGCGTAATACAGATGGCCTTAGTGATTTAACGCTTCCTTTAACACAAAATAAAATATCTTTAATTTTCATTGTGATTACTGATATACTACCGTTCCTGAATTGAAGCTTGTTCTAGTAAGCAAGGGATTACAACGCGTATTTCAAGCATGCTGTATCTTTCCTAGTTAGCCAAAATGCCGCTGTCAATATCAGCTGCTTATCGTAATTTCATTCACTGCTGCATATTTTTCACTGAAGTATAGTATTCTCTGAACATGGTGTCGGTTAGATTCCAGTATTTTAAACATTCAAGAAATGTATATTTAATTTTACTTCCCTAAAATATTAACAAATTTAAGCAGTTTTAAGTAGTATTTTTGGTCCTGAAGTATAGTATTAAAGAGATAAGACAAATTTCAATGCGATATTTTAATGCAGAAATAGTGACAATATTTTAAAGTTTTCTTGTCATACTCTGACGCTTATTATTAATTATTTTACGTTACAGCAAAAGCAATTGAATGTTAGTATTATTTCCCCTCGGAATCCCATGGTAGTGATAAGATTAAATGAATTTGGGGTTATATAACTCATATGCCCTAGTTCAGCTATGGCAGAATTAAAAAAAAATAAATGAGAAGTTCTTCTTTCGGAAATTTTCCCTCATTACTATTGAAGAAGTAGTTAAGAGTAACCTTATTTTGTGAATTTGATTACGTACTCGTCACTTCTGCGAACAAAGTTGCTACAGAAATCAGGAAGTGCAAAAATCCGAGTACAGAGAAATGTAATTTAACTGGACATTTGCTTTATAGAGAGGAATTGAAGCTATGGATCTTCGGAACGTGTTGATCTCAGTGTGTCAGAACTAGCCGCGAGTGTCTGTATCATAGCTTTTTTGAATGATCTAACACTCATGGC
Organism: Platycnemis pennipes; assembly: GCA_933228895.1. NCBI lineage: Eukaryota > Metazoa > Arthropoda > Insecta > Odonata > Platycnemididae > Platycnemis > Platycnemis pennipes. The sequence goes on along the minus strand of OW121854.1, from coordinate 105,695,037 downwards.
ATAGATTCTTCACCCAATGTTAGATTTGTGGGAACTTTGGAGCGTGAAATAATGCTAAGAGGATACTATGACGCTATTTGCTGTGTTATTAAAGTTAGCTTAGCTCTTCTGTAAAATTAATGGGAAAGTAAAAACCTTAGGTTAAGTGTGAACATTAATTTTACAGGTGAGCAAAGATGATTATTGAAGCTGCATTTTCATTAAGGGGAACCAATTGCTAAAGATAACTGCATGTTTAATATGAATAATGAGCAAGAACAATTATAATGCAAAGTAAAATAAAAGGCAAGAAATACTAACTCTATATTTCATTCCAAAGAAGGAGGATGTAAAAGAGGGGTTACTTCGTAGAAATAAGTTGTTAGTGTGAATAATAATACTAATGATATGGGAGAAAGGAATAATTCACAGTTTTTCGGCGATAGTAACTGGAGGATACTTGCCTTCCAGGAGTCCTGCCGCGTTTGTCTATTTCGTGAGATAACAGTTTCGCCTGCGTTGCAGAAAGTATCTTCAGGATAAATAAGTTACGATGCTTGATTTCCCTTCAATGTACATCATCCGTTTGAGTGGATTCGGATAAGGTATATAAGTCAAACGAAAACCGATCACTGCCACAAAACCGAACTGAATATGCCTACTGCAATGCAGGCCAATCGATGTCCTAGAAAAATACACGGGGCAGAAAACCCGAAAGATAACTATTTTCAAGGAATAAAAGGTTTGGGTTAGGATGTGGATGAAAATTAAGTGATATCTTGGATAATTGTTTGCAAATTTATATAATTACCCATCATATATGCATAGTAGTACATGTCATGTCCCCACTTGATCTGTATATAAAACTCTCCTAATAAATATGACGTCTACCATTGCCAGTAACACTAAAATTAACCGTATATTATCCGTCCTACTGTTTGTAATTCTCTTAGCGAAAATTCCTTGATGTCTTTAGTATTAAGCTCCTCTCCCAGTCAATTACGAAATCTTGAGAAAGAGCTACGTACAATGTTATCAAGGAGGTACGAACTGTCTTTGATGACTTGATGACTCTATTTATTCGAGCAAATACCCAGAAAATAATTAACTGAAGTTTAAAATATTTTCTGATTTTTTTCGTGTAATTATGCTATTTTAAATATTGGCTTTTATTGAAACCTTTTGTCACAAGATGAACACTCACATAAATTTTCCCGTCACAGTTACGTTTATGTGACGTGCAATTTCTTTCAACTCTTCCGTAGGCGGTGCACTTGCAAGATAAATCACCATACTAGTCCAATTTAGCTCCAAAGGGGAAAAAAGTAGACGCTCAATATCACCAGCAAGCTTCCATTTAGTAAAGGCGCCATAAGGACGCCTAGTTGAACTCTCCACTTCCACTGAGTGGCGACCCTCAATTAGGACTTGTCGCAGTTCACAAGAGTAAAGTGAGTCGACTCTTGCGGCAATCAAGCAACTGCTCCTTGACATGGAAGTCTAATGTAACCGCACCATTACTCCATCCCCTTTACAGATGTTGTTGCATCTTCGCTTCTTGTTGATCTCGGAAGTTGCATCTTTTATTTTCTTTGAGAATGTATTTCAGGTACTGTGTTTTTTCTTACTATGTTGCCATCTTTTTCCAAAAGTTTGGTTAGTAATATTATTTATGAATATACCACCGCGTTAATAAACGTCCACAAAAAAACCTGAAGAGTTTGGGTTCATGAATTTCATTTTTCAACCCTCACGTCCGTATTGTGCATTTCCTGGCACTGAAACATATGGAAAATAGTGCACTACAGATATGTTTTTGCTGATATTTGAATAATTTCTTGCATTATTCATCTAAATTCTAGCTATCCCTCCTTTTTGAAACAGTATTTAGTAGACGCTTTGATATATAATAGGTGGTAAAATAGATTTACCACGTAAGTACTTGATCATATCAAATACCTAAGTGATATCAGCTGAAGATCAATAAGAAGAAGACTAAGATAATGGTGTGCAGCAAGAGAGAAGAGGCCAAAACCAACGTTAAACTACGAAAACAAAAGCTGGAAGAGGTGAAAGAGTTCTGTTGCCTAGGAAGCCGAGTAACCAACGACGGACGAAGCAAGAAAGAAATAGTTAGTAGAATAGCCCGTGCAAAGAGGGCATTCTATCAAAAGAAGAATCTACTTACTGCAGGAAATACAAGCGTAGAAGTAAGGAAAGAGTTCATCAAAACGTACATCCGGAACATGTTTCTTTATGGCAGTGAGGCATGGACGATGACAGAAGCGGAGAAGAAAAGAGTGGAAGCATTCGAAATGTGGTGCTACAGAAGAATGTTGAAGATTAAATGGATCGACTGCGTAAGTAACGAGGAAGTCCTAAGAAGAGTAGGAGAAAAGAGAAGTCTGCAAACTCTAAAAAGAAGACGGGACAACTTAATCGGCCATATCTTGAGACATGATGGACTGGTGAAGACTATCGTCGACGGGAAAGTGAGCGGGAAGATTTGAAAAGGCAGGCCTCGTATGAGATACATGGAACAGGTTGTGAAGGATGTAAAAGAGAAGAATTATGTCACAATGAAAAGGTTAGCCGATAGAAGAATCGAGTGGAAAGCTGCGTCAAACCAATCCTAGGATTAGTTTGATACTACACATCATAAGCAATAATTATGATCTGTATGAATGCATATTAAAATGCAGTGAATTGCATAGATACATTAATCTTAAAGGTTAAAGTTCAATCAAACGAGGAAGTCCTAAGAAGAGTAGGAGAAAAGAGAAGTCTGCTAACAACTCTAAAAAGAAGAAGGGGCAACTTAATCGGCCATATCTTGAGACACGATGGCCTGATGAAGACTATCGTTGAGGGAGGGAAAAGTGAACGGGAAGATTGGAAAAGGCAGGCCTCGTATGAGATACATGGAACAGGTCGTGAAGGATGTAAAAGAGAAGAATAACGTCACAATGAAAAGGTTGGCCGATAGAAGAATCGAGTGGAGGGCTGCATCAAACCAATCCTAGGAGTGTTGACCAATTATGATGATGATGATGAAGTGGGTTAGTATTGCACCTCCCAACGGCTCGGGGGGGGGGGGACCGACAAAAACAACACGCGTAGGCCAGACAATTTATTTGAATTATACAAACAAGGGAGCACGCTAAGGCCGGAGGAGAGGAGGGTGATCGTAATGCCTGCGGAAACCAGAGGAAAAGGGGTAATGGAGGGGGAAGGTGAGGCGGCGATAAATGCCGAGGACCGGGCAGCCGATGACCGTGCACAGAGGCGTCGTGCCGTTGACGGCGGGGAGCTCCTTCAGGCGTCTCGGCAACACAAGCTCGACAGCAAGACTCACCCGAGCCTGGACTCCGTCTCCACTTACATCTAAATCTATATATTACCCTGCAAGCCACCATAAAGGTGTGTGGCAGGGGGTGAACTCTCACCAAACATGCACTAAATATCATGCATGCAAGTTGTAATTAAAAATTAAAATAGCAAAGCAAGCATGCAAAAACATGCAGTTAGTTGGGTTAGCTTTAAGTCCTTACACCAAAATGCAGCTACCAATGTTATCCATTGCTACACTCGTACTGGATACATTTACCGTTATTCATATCCCTAATAGTACGAGGAAAAAAGGTCATTTTGAATCTCGGCAATCAATTTCTCTAAATTTGTCATTATGGTCCAGTCTACCATAGTAAGTTGGGGTACGCAAAATATTTTTAACATCATCACTGAAAATATGGTCTTGGAATTTATTTAAGAGATTAAGTCTAAATTTCAATCTGCGATCTGACAATGATTCTAAATTTAATTCATTTATAAGGCTGGTTACGCTAATAAGGTTATCATACCGGCCCTTTACAAATCTTGCCGATCTTCGCTGCACACGTTCAAGTTCGTTATTTAGACCGAAAAATACGGGAGGTCCGATCGGACTCGGGTCCCATGTCCCACCAGAAAGACCAAAAGCCCTCGGCCCAGGAGCCCGGAGCTCCCGACTCCCCCAGGGAGGAGGGAGGGGGGGGGCGCTCACTAACGGGCGAAGTGGACGGCTCATCCTCGCGCAGCACCGCGGGAACCACTCCCCGGATGATGGAGGGGGGGGGGGGGGGGGGGCACTCGCTAACGGGCGAGGCGGATATGCTTCACCATTTCCCTAGCAACTCACACTTCACTTGCTAGAACAAATATTATGCAAGCTAGTGTGTCTAAAATAGCCTAACGCCATCAACTGTTATAGGCATTACCTCAGCCACATCCCTAGATGTTTCAATTACGCTGCTAATTCTTCCTCTTAACCTGTTTCAGTTCGCAGCATCTTAGCTTTCTCTTTTACATAACACAAGAATGGTATTTAAAAGCCTTAAACTCCGCGGTGCAACGTTACCTACTCCCGAAAATCGTCGGATAGTATTTGTTTCTGGGAAACGTATCACCTACAACTCAGATACTGACTAATAATTCTATTTACCAACCGTATTCCGTAAAAAAAATCAGAAATTAAATTGGTCTTCTGTAATCGTAATTGTTATGGGAGGTGGTCGACATCATTGGTAATTTTAGGATAGATGGGTATTATGATGAGGTTGACAGAGTGAGCAGTGAGAGTGAGAGAGTGACAGTTGAGAGTGAGAGAGCATTGAGAGTAGTGGAAATCCGTCAAGAGCAACTCGGCGGCAATTACTTGATAACTCAGAGTCGGCGTCTGCCTACTTTTTACGAAAGGCGCTAGGGCGAAAAGGGTGTCCCACTCACACCAGACAGATAATAACAGGAACTCAAAGGACTTGCCGCCCCAGGAGGCGAACCTGGGTATTCAGGAAGAGAAGAGAATGCTCCAGCAACACACCAACTCAATCCCTCTGTGAGTGAAAAAGTGATAAATATTCTCTATCCACTGTGCTTCTTACGACGAAATCTGTGTGGTTTATGACTCTGCACCCTGACTTTAGCGAAAAGCGCCAAGCGACACACAGTTTAACGTCCCATCTGGCAGGCGGAGTGCTGAACTCGAATGTTTTCTTCAAATCACTCACGTAGGGGCTGGATTACCAAAGAAAAATATCTTCCTATGCCGGGATTTGAGCCTAGGTCCTCTGGAAGAGAGGCAATACTCTAGCCACTACACCAATCCAACACCATCACCATGATTTCCTCTTCATCATCGGTCAACAATTCTAGGATTGGTTTGACGCAGCCCTCCACTCGATTCTTCTATCGGCCAACCTTTTCATTGTGACGTTATTCTTCTCTTTTACATCCTTCGCGACCTGTTCCATGTATCTCATACGAGGCCTGCCTTTTCCAATCTTCCCGTTCACTTTTCCCTCGATGATAGTCTTCATCAGGCCATCGTGTCTCAATATATGGCCGATTAAGTTGTCCCGTCTTCTTCTTAGGGTATTTAGAAGACTTCTCTTTTCTTTCACTCTTCTTAGAACTTCCTCGTTACTTACTCGGTGGATCCATTTAATCTTCAACATTCTTCTGTAGCACCACATTTCGAATGCTTCCACCCTTTTCTTCTCCGCTGCTGTCATCGTCCATGCCTCACTACCATAAAGAAACACGTTCCTGATGTACGTTCTTATGAATTCTTTCCTTACTTCTACGCCTGTATTTCCAGCGGTAATTAGATTCTTCTTTTGATAGAATAGATTTGCCTGGGCTATTCTGTTGATTATTTCTTTCTTGTTTCGTCCATCGTTGGTTACTCGGTTTCCAAGGTAGCAGAACTCTTCCACCTCTTCCAGCTTTTGTTTTCCTAGTTTGACGTGGGTTTTGGCCTCTTCTTTCTTGTTGTGAACCAATATCTTAGTCTTCTTATTTATCTTCAGCTGATATTTGGCCATTGCCTCTTCCATGGTTACTCGAATCTTATTCAGATCTCTTTCTGTCTGTGCAGTGACTGCTATCTCATCAGCGAATCGCAGTATGTTTAGTTTTTCTCCGTGGATAGTCACTCCAGAAGACTTCTCTTTAATTTCATTGATGACTCTCTCGATGTAAACATTAAAAATCACAGGAGACAGTGCACAGCCTTGTCTCACTTTTTTCCTTATCCTTGCTTCTTCACAGCTGGGCCCAGATTTAATCACAGCAATTTGGTTTTTATACAAACTGAATAATTCTTCGGTCATTGTAGGACACTCCAATTCCCTTCAGTAGTCCAAGCATTGAATTTCAATCCACGTTGTCAAACGCCTTCTCTAAATCCACAAATTCAATAACGTAGGCTTATTCTCCTCCATTCTCTTCTCTATGAGCAGCCTAAGGGTCAATATTGCTTCTCTTTTACCCTTACTTTTCCTGAATCCGAATTCGTCTTCATCCAGGAACTCTTCTGCTTTTTGTTCTATTCTTCTGTAGATTATACTTTTCAATATCTTCGATGAAAATGTCGTCAGGCTTATAGTCCTAAAGTTTTCGTATTTCTCCGCTCTCTTTTTTTTGGGAATAGGAATGATGATGTTTATCTCAAAGTCCATAGGTATTTCTCCTGTTGAGTAGGTACATGTCGCAATTGGTTTTGTAAAGACGTGTCAATGACTTTTCTCCTGCATTTTTTATTAGCTCTGTAGGAACATCATCGATGCCAAAAGCCTTATTCATCCGAAGGTCCCTTACTGAGGCGTCGAATTCCGATTTTAATATTGATGCTCACATAGCATCCTCTTCGACTCCGCTTTCCTCGTCGATCACTTTCGTGCTGAGATTGTTCCCGTTGTATAACTCTTCCAGATATTCTTTCCATCTCTTAACTTTGCCTTCATTTTCAATCAAAAGTTCTCCAGTTTTCTTCTCCTTTTACTTGTTTTATAACTTCCGTGATATCTTCGTAGGCGTCTTCCACTTCTTCATCTTCGTAGCCGGTCGTAGGCATGTAAACCTGCACCACTACGATATCTACAGGCTTGGTCTCGATCTTCACCATTAATATTCTTTCATTATACTGCAGGAAGTTCTTCACACGAATTCCGGCGCTCTTCCTTAGCATGATGCCTACTTAAGCATTACCATTTAGAGATCCTGTGTGTATGATCCTGTAGCTTCCGCTCCAGAAGTATCCATCTTCGGTCCACTTCATTTCGCTGATTCTTATTACGTCAAGGTCCATTATTCGCATTTCCACAAGGTTTCCTTTGCGATCATTTTGATTAGCATTTTCTACAATCTTCATGTATTTTTTTCCTTCATCAAAACTGTGTTAAAAAATGCTTATATACAAAGAATTTTGAATACGAAAAAATTTAAAAAGGCTCATAGGTCTTGATCTCTTGAAATTCCAGCTTGAAACGCCCGTTTTGTATCCGAGGGCTCTATTCTGAAGTGGTAACTGGCAAGCCCCTTACGTCCTGTCCTCATCTTCCTCGTCTACCTTCTTGTTCACGTAACGTTCCTTCCGGAGTGCGCTGCGATTCGCGAGAGGTTCTGTGCCAAACGGACGCGCGCTTCTTTCCCTACGCGATCCCGTTTCATCTGGAATGATTATATGAGGGAGGGAGGAAGGTGGGATTTTCGGGAACCTGGTCGGATGTAAATGGGTTTAGGAGTCTCGGAATAGCGCAGAGCGTTCCACCCGCGATGCCCTCGGCCGGGGGTGGACTGGTGTTTCCGTGGGTGGAAAGTGAGATGAGCCGTTGGTTCCTTGAGGGGATATGGTCTCCTTTGGGGGAGACGTAATGGGGTCTTGCTTCGGGGTTTCCCCACGGAAAATGCTTCGGGAACTAAAGAAGAGGCAAAGGCAAAGGATTTCTTCCTCACTTGCCTCTCTCCCTTACCTCTCCCAGCCTCATACTCCTTTCCTCATTATATCGCATGTCGTTTAGCATCAGCCTCCACTTCTATTTTGCCTCGCTTTTCTTCAGCCGCCAAGGCTGATAATTGTCCTTAAGCCTAAGAATTTTCATGTGCATTTAAGCCCTTTACGGAGCTTATTCGTGTAATTTTTTTAAAGCTTCAGTACAGCTTTGGAAGTGCATTCACACTAATTGCTATAAAGCACGTAACTATTACCTAATCGTAAAAATAAATAACTTTCCACTCGCTGGCTGACTTGAACCCCCTTATTTCACTGTGCTATTTTCGTTCCATCTCACTTTATATTACCTGAAAAGTAGAAAGGTGTCTGTAAAAAGTCATCAAGTATCTCATGTCTGGTTCTTATTATTTAGTCCTCGTTGATTGTTCGTGCTTAATCCAGCGTTCTGAAGTCTTCAGTGTTTTATCCCAGCATACCACTTCGGACGGATACGGGCTAGACGAAATTCAAGTCCTGAAAGTCATTGGCTGTGGAAGAATATACTGCACCTTTCTAAAGTGCTAAGTGGTTCTGCCTCTTAATATTCTATAGTAATCTGATAATATCTAAGCCTTCTAAGTAAATAAGCCTAGGTGACCAGGTTGAGTTTGAATATTTCCTATGGGCATCACTAGCAATAAATGGCGTGACATGATCGTAATAAAATAAATATGCATCTAGGATGAAATGTATTGCATTAAGTACTAAGTTGTCAGATTGGATTGTGATATATATTGCAACCCTATCATATTTCTTCCATTCCATCTTGCATGCAGTTTGAATGAGGAACTGTATCAATGTATCTATTTATTGATTGCTCAAAATAGGATGCACATATAAGTAATTAAGTAGCATTCAAAAATAGAAGTAATGCAAAAATTAATTGCGCCAACATTAGCGCTAGGATTTTGCTATTGATATTACTCCGATGCATCCATTTCAATGAATTAGTTTAACTATTATTCGAATGAAATCTATTAGAACGTATCTCTTTATATGATAAAGAGAAAAGTAAGCTTCTACTTTAAATAACCAACACCCATATCAATTTGAGACCAAATTATTGGAATTGGTTAGTCGGAGAGGATGTAGCATGAAGCTTTACGCTGGTAGGTGTATCATGTTAACACAAGTGCTCAAGATTGTCCTACTTAAATCCTGTGCTGTCAAAAAAGAATAAATGCTCCTTTTGAATATGAAATCAAAGGCATCAGAAATAAATAGCTACACTATAATTGTGGCTCGCTATTCTCCTATAGGTTATGCAGTTTTCAATATATTCGATAGGTGTATGTAAATGTAATTACTAAACTGTTGTAACTCAAGTGTAATAACGTCTCAACTCCCTCAACTGTATTTAAATGAAAACATTTCTGTCATTTTTACTTGATGATGACGCTAACCGTCGAAACCATCGCAGTAGTAGTGTGAAATATTTTTTAGTTACGTTTCCCTGTATTCGCATTATCTTTCATTTAATATAAATGCTGTTTTAATGATAAGATCATTATTGATCGCTCCTCCTTGAAAGGAATAATGGCATATTGATATCTTTAACCGAATAACTGGCAAAGTGATTTCCTGTCGCAAGCCACCTGTGGCACCAAACCCTAAGGCCTATCAACCTCGCCCTTATGTGACGATGATTATTATTGATCCACGTTGACTAATCACTGGAGCTCTGGGCTGATGAGCGATGGCTCGTGTGCCGACTCAGTGATGCGTGGAATCACACCTTCATGAGCAGTATGAGGTGAATGAAAAAATCTTAAAACAAATACAAAATAAATTAACGATATTATATGGATTAAATGAACGTGTAATTACATATTTAATATACAGCTGTAAAAGTAACGGTTAGAATGGATTCAAATGATATTGTTCCCTTGGAAAAACAACTCGCCCATGTATCTCAAAGGGATCGTGGTTTTTCTCGGAGGGTGAGTGTTCCCATTGTGCAGTTTCCCGAGAAAAATAACATGCTCATACATCACTATATGCGGAAAATGAACAGATAAAGTAGCCTTAACAATTTTCAGTATCAAAGAAAAGAGGTGAGCCATAAGTATTTGTCATAAGTATACAAGCATCAAAGTTATAGCTATAGAGAAATGACTCTTTGAATTAAAATCATTTAATTGGTATTTTCTGGAATTAAGGAAAACTTCAGAAAAAGTCAGGATCACTTTTCAATTACCTTTCCATTCCGACACCGATAAGAAATTATAAATACCCTGATTATTTTTTTGCATGAAAATGAATTTAATTTACATCATATCCATCTACGGAAATAACTCATTAATATTTCTAACACTCATTTATACTGCGCGATTTGTTCGTTTTGGTTAGCATAAATGACATTCATCATCAGGATATAGATATAGTTGCATCTAGTAACGCCTCATTGAACGTAGACAGTTTATCCAGAGGTTAATTCTGTATGTTGGCCATTATTACATCGTCGGAATGTTGTTAAATCCATGTGCACCCTTTAAAATTAAATAAGAGTATAATTGAAATATAACGGGAGCAACACCAATTATAAGTATATATTCAGCCAGGAAATGTGAGCAAAATATTTATGATCTTCTGCTTGAATTTGACATAAATGCATTGCAAGAGGCTCTTATAGTGGCCAAAACGCCCCATCCCACTCTAAAGAAAGATTCTTATATCTTAATGGAGATTTGTATTCTAACTCTCGATAAATTTATATAAGGTTCCAATTTTAATACCGTTACTACATGCCTGAAATTCCGTTACGGGTATAAACATATCAAGATAATACTTTTTATGAGAAATATTAGAAATATTGTGGTATTCTGCTGGAGGCATGCTGCTGCTATTCCCTTATGCAAGAGGTGACTTTTCCTACACTTCTCCATCTCATATTTTTAATCTCTAACTAGGTACTTCAATTTATTTTTTAAAATTATAATGAATACCATTATTTGTGAAGTCTATTCCCAGCCACGCAAGAGCAATGTCTTGGTGCACCTTTCCTTCTGTATTTAATAATCCCTTAAGGAACTCTTAGTGGGTTTAAGCCCCTCGAAATAATTCTTTGAAGGGCCAATGTTTCTCTATACTTATAAAATGTGCGATTTCTGGGTCTCAAAATGTTTTACGAGCAGAAAAACGAATTTATGGGATTTTATTTTTGGTACTTTTATTTTTTACTGTGTTTAGCAATTCTATCTGCTGTGACTCTTTTAATTTTGATTGAAGCTCATTCCCATGCTATTATACTGCGAATCCTACACAGGCGTAAGTCTAGCACTATTTCAATCCGTTTAAATGTCCATCCTCAATTTTCGTATACTTCCCCATCTTGGTTTTATGTTACAGAGAATCGATGAAGTGCAGCGGAATGGAAAAAAATATGTATCTGTCAACAGGTGAAACGTACAGAAGTATCGTTGTTAATCATTTTAGTAAATAGTTTCTGAAGTTTAGCACAACATATGCGTAAGCCTTTATTTTTTAAATACCATAACAGTATGATCAGGAAAATATCTTACTTATCTCAGTTTTTCGTTATCAGTGCCAACTTTCGTAATCATTGCCAACTTCAGCGAAGGAAATAGGGTATCTTAAAATCTTGTTTGATCGTATACCTTGCGATCAGACTTCATTTTGTATCACTCGTGAACCCAGTGTATTTGGAGTCTTGTTCAATTTTTTGAGTCGTAAATCCTACTGCTTAAATAGTGCCATTCAATTGGAGAGCCGTGTTTAGGGAGAGCGAACAAAGTTTTGCTTATCTTTGACACTCTCCCTTGCCTTTACCTCCCTTTTCTTTTCTCCTCGTTCTCTTTTTGTGTGTTCATAAAGCTCCCCTCCCACTTCCTCCTCCCTCTTCAGACTCGCAGAGCCTTTGAGCAGGAGTTGCCGCAGCGAGCGACAAGGCTCTCCTGTCCCCCTCCCCGTATCGCTCCGAAATCTTTTCCGTCCCATGTAACCGCGCGAAATGAAAACCGCCTGTCCCCACGAAAACGAGAGCTCTCCTTTCCGGCCTCCCAATCCTCTCTCTCGTTTTCTTTTCCCGCTTCGTTTCACCCGCCACCCTCAATTATCTCCTGAAATATGTCCCACACCCACAGGCCTTAGAGGCGATCGCTCCCTGCCTCTGCGTCCTGATCTCCCCTCCCGAGCCCTTTCAAACATTACCTCCGAAAGTGTTTCTTTCTCTGGTAAAAATGAAGCCCTTTTCTGCTCTCGACATTCTCGAGTTTTAGATTATGGTGTCTCCTCGTGTCCTACTTTGCTCTGGAATTTTCACGCACGTGTTGATCCGAACCACGGCTCCCATGTTTAGCCCCCTCAGTAGGCTGAACGAGATAGTGTATCCATTATGCCCGAGTCCTCATGTAGGATTTCGAATGGAAAAGTAAATTATTCGATCGGTAAGTCATGTTCAGGCGCATAACAGACATGAATTTCTTCTTGATTATATCATTTTTCTACTTTAATCCGGATTTTACCCCCGTAACAATTTACTGTATAAATCCATCTGGTTATTTTCATGTACAATGAGATCTGATTCACATTACAGAAGTGAGTCAGTATTACTTTCCTTCAGGGACCGGGTTACAACAATTTTCACTTTATTGGTAATAAATCGTTTTTTTTCAGGTAACATATAAGAGAGCTACAAGCTCAGTACTCAGTCCTGCAAATGGTACGAAACTTTCGCACCCCTTGGTGACTTCCGTAAAATTGAGTCAATGCCGACACCGGATTTTTCTGCACCTAAACTCAAATTCCTTCCAACCCTATCCTTCCCACTATTCTCTCTGTCTGAGGTAGTTTAAAATAAAAGACAGGCATGAAATCAGTGTCGTGATGTTGTCCGATACCTATCGGTGAAGTTTCAGTGTACTCTACTAAATGTGCAGCTTTGTCTCTTTACGCTCTTACCAGTAAGATTAACTTTTTCGGTATTTTATTATCACTTAAAATCTTATCCATAATTCTCCAATATTATACACTACAAACGCACGAATTTGTATTGCGCGTGATATACCTTTTTCAAATAATTAACCCAAGATGGGTTTCTACTCCATCCTGCCCCTTAAAGGGTCTCAGACTTGAGGATTTAGTATTAGGATGGACGATGAAGGTTTGGGAGACCCGAAGTTGTCGTGGGCGGTTTTCTTACGAAAGAAGTCTTATAGGGGTCAGAGCTTTCCGTCTCATTCAATGAGCGGAATTCAACTTAATTTTGAAATGCTCATCACACGGCACCTAGTCAAAGACAAATATTCTATAAAAATTCTAAAAACCGAACCTAAGGCCTCCGGTCAGGGAGTCATTAATTTTCATGTGTCACTTCAGTAACCCATCCGACGGATGGAAGGCTTAAATTGTTTTGAACAACTAACAATCCTTACTGTTGTTGGATGCTTACAACATTGTTGTAAGCATCCAACAATCGACATGAATCCATTGAGAAATCCTAAAAGGACTCGAAGAGGGAGGGGAAGATTAAGCCTCACTAAACCAGCCGTATCTCATAATTCCTCCCTTCATTGGCGGGAAAGCCAGAATAGATGGAAAGTAATAATATCGATATGCCTGCGGATATTAGGATGTGCACCACATGTCGCGTGGGAACAAGTGTGACCACATTCTCTGCCAAAAAGACTCTTGATTTTGTGGGTAGAGCTGGCGTATGCTACACTAATAACAACTATCACGTTCTATCATCAAGGATAAACAGATGCAAAGCAGACGAAATTTATCAGTTCACGATTACCATTATTATGAAAGTAAGAGGATTCACGGCTCCAATCGATGAGAACTGGAACATTTTTCAACTTACATATCAATTTATAATATTTATTTGCACTCTATCTTAATACTATCGCCTGAGTGAATTATAATTCTTTGCTGGTCAAATTCATTGCGTGCCAACCAGTTACCATTCGCATATGTTTGAAAAATGTTTATGAACGTGCGATTATCTTTTTAAGGCCTTGAAATAATGATGTTGCGATGAATTTGATGTTGATGATGCGAGAATTCACAATGGATAATTAGTACTTACTTAATATAAGAATCAATTGCATTTGTTGAACTTGGTTCTAAGGCTAGTTGTAACGTTAGCTGAAATACATTTGAAGGAAAGGTAACAGTGAAAAGCTGGAGTTGATTCCGGGAAAGATATGATAGGGAGGTGGCAATTTCGCAATATATAATGGGGAGGTGGGACGTCTCACTATTCTATTTCAGTTCTCTGTACGAGTGATTCGTAAAAGAAGTATCATATGAATATTTCCTATGAAAAAAGTATTTTCATTGGAATTTGCAAGTAATGGAGAAGAGAAAAACGAAAACTACAATTCCACAAAACCCTTATATGAGGCTGATGCTGATTTTGTTATGCCCAACTGAAGATTCTGCGCCACAGTGAAACCAAGGTCGAGCCGAAATAAAAGTTTTGTGGAATTAGAGTTTTAGTTTTTCTCGTCTCAAATATGTTATAAAATAAAATTTCCATTTCTATAAAATTTCCAATTATAAAACTTAACTTGCTGGAATTAAAATTATTCCCTTCCATGAATGATCCCTTTGATAATAGAGTGGCAAAAGCAATGATTCCACAATTGTAGGAGCGCTAGGGGAAACAATACGCAGGATGGAACAAAGACTAAGGAAGAGGTGAACCTCAATCATTCGGGTAGCATTTTAAAACAAAGTAGGAATTGGGACATCGGATATTGTTTGAACAAGTACATACATTCCCAAAAAAATAAATTATTACAGAGACTTAACCCGCGATGGCACGCGTGGGCGGGGATTCCCCGCCCGATCGAAAAAAAAATTCCTACTCAGCACACTGCAGCCTCTTCTGTTCGACACTTCTTCTAATCTACTATTTCTGAGCACTTTTCAAGTTAAAATCCGTAAATACGAATAAGAATCTTTGTATCACATTTTATTTCGTAATGGTCGAATCCCCGCCGGCGCGTGCTATCGCGTTACAAAATCTGCTTGCGGAGTTTTTAAGACTTGACTCGATCAATGTCGCAGTTTATCTTCCTATTTCGGTACATTTTTTTGCCCGTTACATTGTCCTAGGAGAGAACGAGAGAGGTATGGGTAAGTAGAACAATTGGTTTCGACGCTAGGACGTACATATTTCTCTCCAATTCAGTTTGAAAAGAACTCGTGAGGGAAGCATACGCTAGTTCCATTTGGTGATCGCTACCTTGTATTCAACCCCTTGTACCAGTGCACCTTGCGAAATAAATTATAACTGTAAGTTATTGTAAATTTACATTCGTAGAGGTTGTCACAACTGTAGTTTCATTTCTATTGAAATGTGTTCATAAATTTGCCATAAGTAGCTCTCTTTTTTTCAATAAGGAATCAAAAAGCCAAGCATACACTTCCCGACCATGAGTGAGCCTGAAAAACATAACATACTGAGAATGCTTGACAGTGAGAGTGAAGGGGAATATGCAGATTTGAGTGAGAGTGACGATGAGGAATGTGACAACACTATTTACCGTTCGGACCACGAATCATTTTCTGAGGAAAGTGAAGATGAGCAATTGCCCGGAACAAGAGCTTCTTCCTTCGTGGGAAAAAAGGAGTGACAGAGTGGTCTGCTGTGAAGCCAGCTAAAAGATCCAGAATTGAGAGATGCAACATCTACCTGGACCTCTGGGTAACGCCCGAAATGTATCGGATATTTTGGATTCTTGGCAAATTTTTTTTTCCAAATGATATATTATCAGATATTGTATCCTTCACAAACACAAAAATTCGAAGTGTGCAGGGTAGTTTTCTGCGTCAAAGAGATGTAAGGGAAACGGACCTCACTGAACTGAAGGCCCATTTGGGATTACTGTATTTAGCTGGGGTGCAAAAGTCGAACCATAAAAATCTTGTTGATCTGTGGAGAGCAGATGGAACAGGAACTGAATATTTTAGACTTTTTATATATTTTAGACTTAGATTTTATTATTTGTAATGGGTGTAAATAGGTTCAAATTTTTGCTAAGAATGATGAGATTTGATAACATCCACGAAAGAAATGAATTGAAGAAAAAAGACAAATTTTCCCCAATTAGGGACATTTTTGAAACTTTTGTCAGTAATTGCCGGAATAATTACAGTATGAGTGAAGCAGTTACAGTTGATGAGATGCTTCCACAATTCCGGGGTAGATGCAGTTTCCGTGGTTACATGCCGAACAAGCCGTCTAAGTATGGGATCAAAATATTTGCCTGTTGTGATGCAATAACATTTTACACCGGAAATATGGAATTGTACGTTGGAAGACAAAATCAGGGCCCAGATAAAATTGATTACAAGCCAGACTCAGTGGTGAAAAGACTGGTTCAGTACAGTTATAACACTGGAAGAAATGTCACCCTTGATAACTAGTTCATATCCTACCCGTTAGCACTTGATCTTCTAAAAAATGGTCTAACAAAAGTAGGAACGATAAGAAGAAGTAAGGGTGAGATTCCACCCAGCTTTATCGCTAAGTCGAATGATAGAGTAGTCGGAAACAGTATTTTTGGTTTTCAAAAAGAAGTGACGCTAGTGTCATACAAACCTAAAGCTAACAAAGTTGTATTGCTCTTATCAACAATGCATCGAGATGACATTTTGGATCCTCAAACGAATAAACCTGAAATTGTAATGTATTACAACTCCACAAAAGGTGGTGGGGACGTTTCAGATCGTTTACAGTCCACTTATAGTGTCTCTCGCATATCATGCCGATGGCCGCTAACACTTTTTTTTACCTTGTTGAACATTGGCGCGATCAATAGCATTGTTATTTACAGGGAAAACTCAGGTAAATTTGTTAGTCGTAAGGAGTATTTGAATAACCTTGTTAAAGTTTTGACCAGATATTACATGCTGAAAAGGGAGAAACAGCAAAATATCCGATTATCTTTGCGACTCCGGTTGCGGGAAATATTGGGTATACCTGAGAGAGACGATAACATGAGCCACAATGCTGATGGCCGATGTGCTTACTGCCCTTCTAAAAAAAATATAAAAACAAAGACAGCATGCAATACCTGTAAAAAGCCCATTTGCCGTGAACAGTCAGGTTACCAGAGCTGATAATTCAACTGCACATCATGTTACCAAAATGCCTGCGGAGATAATGATTGATTGTGAGCTGTAAATAGTAATGTTTGTCTATAATCAGAAAATATTCTCTTATGTTCTCCATGTTCATGGCTTAAAAATGAATATCCAGGGCCGGCGACAGGGGGGGGCAAAGGGGGCAAATGCCCAGGGGCCCGGGCCATCAGGGGGCCCGGGGCAAAATAAATTAATTGAAAATAAAAATTTAAAGTATGAATAAATTCAAATGCCAAAAAGAATACAGAATTTTGTTGTTTAAAAGTGAAAAAAATGAAGGTAGAGCGTGTGTCAGTGTACAATAGAGAAGTACGACGTTAGCATTGTTGTCGTGGTCATCGAGGGTTTTGGGGTGATGGGGACGACAGAGCGAGAAGCGCGGGCGCTGTGACAGACTCACCTCCCCTCCCTTTGCCGCCAACATTCGCCACTCAGCAAAATGTTGCAACCTGAACGAAAAGAAACCCAATCCCCCCACCTAAAGTCTATTGTTTACTTGTTAGTGGACTGTAAATAATCGTTTATTCTACAGTCAAAGTTACAGATTATCAGTAGCAAGCTACACATTCTAGTGTTGTGTCATTGGTTTTGTATACATGAGCGCCTATACACGGGGAAGGGAGGGACCGCGGGCCCCCCACCTAACCTCCCAGTAAGGATTGAACTCCCAGAGAGATTTTTCAATCCCGGGATTACGGGATCATCATCAAAAGTTAGACAACATTTTCTGGAATTTAGTCCATCTTGTTTAACGCTGGCGATCACTATTTCTTTAACACGCACACCGTAAGCTCATTTCCATTTTTCTTATGTATTACAAATGATGACATATTACTTATTCCAATAAAATGTATTAGTCAATGGACTCAGATGTCTAACGTGTTGCATTTCATGTCCAAGAAAACTTACTTATTAGCGCTGCCTCTTAGCGAAAAGTTGTACGTCAATCCTGGAATCCGTTTATAATAAATTCCCAAATTTCGGGATTGGATTCCGGGATTGCAATCCTTAACTCCCGGGTAAGATAAAAAGGGAAGCAAAAAATACTTTATATTTAAAATTTTGTGAATATATAGAAAGTTATTAATTCTTAACATGATGTATAATTTATCCTTCTGAAATTTTTCTAAATTTGTTTCCTTGTTTTACTTAAATAAGTTCAAGGCCCATGCACGCACACTCATGATTTTGTGTGGTTTTTGCTAATAGAAAGGAGAGGAAGGAAAATTTGAACCAATGCACAGTAGGCTGAAATTGAAAAAATGGACAAAATTCCAAAATGGCTTTTTTGGAGATAGAATCATGAAACTTGGTACAAATACTCATAATTAATTGGCAACCATGGAATGGCATGTCATTGGTCATGTTCTGTCGCCGTTAACGAGATGCAGGGGCTCAAACATAGCCAAAATTACACCCGACTTCAGTATTCTATGAAAATCTTCCTATTTAAGTTGAAGATGACGCTGTGGGAGGAATTTGGCCGGATGAAAAACTAGAAGGTCTGTTAAAACCACTCTTTTACTTTACTGTGCTTAACTTTGGGAGTTTTTCTCCTAAATGTAGGTGATATTACGTAACAAAATGGCGGATGCTATTTTCACACAAAACTTCATTTTAAGTAGTAAGTATCTGGCATGTTATGTGCCTGTCAAGTGACTCATATTAAATCAATTGTTGATGCTTTTTAAAAGTAGATCTGAAAAAAAATTGAAAATTCGTTTGCGACGCCAATAATTACATTTGATTTTTCGTACGCGCGTGCGGAGCCTGAGACACGCGCCGGGAGCTGGAAATGACGTGACGCGAAATAAGTTAGGTTGGTTATTCAGGGGAGGCGACCGACAGCTGAGGTCATTTGCGTCATTAGGATAGGTGGGTAATTGGGTAATGGTAGGAGTTCAGGGAACGGAGGAAGGGTGGAGAGAAACCCGGCGTCGGCGTTAGCCTACTCTAAACGAAAGGCGCCAAGGGGACCACGGCTTAACGACCCATCCGACGGACGGAGCACTGAACTTGAAATGCCCTCCACTAGGCACTCAAGTGGGGACCGGTTTTCCACTGTTCCACTGCCGGGAATCGAACCCGGGCCCTCAGGATGGGAGACCAGTACTCTAGCTACCACACCAACCCGATCCCCGCGAGTAAGTTTTTTCAAGCCATAAGGAACATAAAGATTCTTATTCGACTTTTTTAATATGTGTACATTGCTATCGATCTCCACCAGCTCTACACGTATAAAATCATGGGGATATAGAAATATTAAGGTCTTAAAGTGTACGCGAAATAGCGTTCAAGGTTTCTTCTCTCATAAGTAAACTTCTCATTCACACCCTAAAAGCCTTAAAATTCCTGTATTTTTCGCACGAAGCATTATTTTACGTTCCAGAGGGACACTATTATGGACTTCTTTCCGATTATTTGCCCCTTCGCCCCAGCAGTCCAAGCCTTTGACCCTACTAGGAGGTTCATGCAGAAAGGTACATTTTGGACACCGCTGAGCTTTTGGTTGTTCATCGAGAAAATCTACTCAAATCTTTCATTTTCCCTGATTTAAAATATGCATATCCCTGATTTATACGTCACATTAGACTTTATTCATATAGGAAAACTTTAGTTTCTACTTTACTTGAATTATGCACACAGGAAGGAAACAAGTTATCAAAAATAGCTTAATATTGAGGCACAACAAAATATATTCTGTTCGTCAAAACCCTTAACTTACATTATTTTTACCCATTCCCTTCTGTTATGTTTCATTGAGAGAGTTATAGTGAATTCAAAGCTTAGTAGAAGTGAATACTCTGCATTCATTTTAATTTGGTGGTGATATAATTATCTCCGTATCTCCGAAAAGATGGTAGTAATTGTGGTAATGCTAATTTTGAAAAAAAAAGAAAAGTACGTTTTATTATGACTTTTTATAAAATTTTCAAGTTCAAGTAAGTCCTAGTTTTGATTACTGTATAATGAAAGTGTAAAGTGAGTTACACCGCCAAAATTTTCATTTTGAAATTGTTTTCCCATCCCATTCCACTGACATGTGTTAAATTTAAAAAAAGGACAATTTGTAGTAAATCAAAAGATAATGTATGACAGTGTGCAAGTTTCTTCTGTAGAAAAAGCTGATAATCAGGTAAGTCTTGGTTATAAAATAACCTGAAAGTTCGCAGTTTTGGTCTAAATAGAGTGAGGGGGGTATGCCGGGATTTAGGGGGCCCGGACCACTCAGTTGCCCAGGGGCCCGAGAATCCTGTCACCGGGCCTGTGAATATCATTCCTTTGTTGAATATTTTTACGACCGAAATTGCCGAATAAATCTTCTTTGTAGTACTTATTATTGTTTATTTAGCCATGTACAACCCGTCGGTCTTTTCCCCGCCCCGCGTGCTACCGCGTTACAAGAAAAGCGCGTGCTACCGCGGGTTAAGTAAGCAGGATCATGAACAAAAGGGTGGAAATGCTAGATGTACAGTGTGGGAACACTGTATGGAATGTGTCATGAAATGACGCGAAACATAGCTTTCAACTAGAAAAGGCGAACCTAGGGTAAAGTTTTTGAGACTTTGAGGGTTTTGAAGGATATGATAACTAAGTTGGCAAAGAAGAAGATAAACGAAGTAATATTGGGTGAAGAGAGCAGGGAGGAAGTTTTTGGAAGAGATGCGAAGAAGACAGAAGAATATTTGGGGGGCATACTAAAAGTGGCTATTGGCTATTGAAACGTGATTGCCGAGGAAAGATCGGTAGATGTAAGGGAGATAGGTATGAAAGAAGAAGGAATCCGGAAGAGTATGATAGAAGATAAGCGTTACAAAGAGTTAGTTGGTTATTCATGGGAGGTGACCGACAGCTGAGGTTATTTGCGCCGTTTAGGATAGGTGGGTAATTGGGTAATGGTAGGAGTTTTCAGGGAACGGAGGAAGGGTGGAGAGATACCGGCGTCGGCATTAGCCTACTCTTTTAACGAAATGCGCCAAGGGGACCATGGCTTAACGTTCCATCCTACGGACGGAGTACTGAACTTGAAATGCCCTACACTATGTACTCAAGTGAGGACCGGTTTTCCACTGAAAAATCCGCCACGGCCGGGAATCGAACCCGGACCCTATGGTTGGGAGGCCAATACTCTAGCCACTACATCTACCCGATCCCCGCTTCAAAGAGTTTAAAAGTAGTATGTTACATGATATTAGTAGTGCTTGGTCATAGTTGTGACTTTTGAACAATATGAGGGAAGTTATACGTTTAAGAGGTGATTAGAATATGCATTAGCAGTGTTCCTTCACAGGAAAGGCTAAAAATAGGAAAGGAGTGGTTCTGTTGTTACACAAGAGTCAAATATAATAATAAATTCATTAATTACGATCAAATTTAGAAAATTATTGAATAGCTAAGGTAGGGGATGCTCTATCCAAATTGATGAATATAAACATTCACAAATGAATCAAAATACAAAGTTCGAATTAATTTGATTGTTTTGATCCATCTTTCAGGTTTTTCGAGGAGAAGTGGAGCATGCAT
Source organism: Platycnemis pennipes (assembly GCA_933228895.1). NCBI lineage: Eukaryota > Metazoa > Arthropoda > Insecta > Odonata > Platycnemididae > Platycnemis > Platycnemis pennipes. Next base: position 105,673,607 of record OW121854.1, on the reverse strand, counting down.
TTTGTTTATGACGTATGCACTGTGTTTGGGGAAAGTTTTTTGGGTTGCCTTATGTTTAATTGAATGTAAATATTTACAATATGAGGGAATTAAATTGTTAATAATACTCTCATTAAGGTAAATGTAATAAAATGAGCTATTTGCATTTCAAGTTGAAACCGCATTGCTTTAGTTGTGTTATATTGTTTTATCATTACTTTCCACTCTATAATGTGAATGTTTTTTCGGGGACTTATGCGTTATGACCAGAAATTTGAATCGATTTCGTTCAGTTTTGAAGCGCACTCTCATAAAAGAGCTCTGCAAAGAGGAGTTATCTAATTTCTATGTGTGCAATTGATGTCTGCTTACATTTTCATTCCCTACGTGGATGACAATTTCATTGGATTTAGTAACGGATTGAAAATGAATTTCGTTGCTTACGAGACGGACTTGCCTTTGTAATATCTTTCAAAATTTTGGGATTCCTTCCTCTTCAAAGTTCGGAAACGGAGCTGGAGACCGTTTCCTGCTTGAACATTTTCTTGATGAGATATCAAAAACCCCTCGTTATGGAAGTTCTTCGAGAGTGGAAAGCAATTAATGCATAATTGAGAAGTTATGAGTTCTGAAATCCGACACATCATTTATCATTCTAGTAATTGATACCATGCTAATTAGTTAAAAGAAAGAGATTCAAGGTTTAAAGGCAGCCTTTCGGGGTATGGGAGTGTGAGTTCACCTCTCTTAATTAAATGATAAAAATACCGTAATAATGTGCCGGGATGATGAATTGTGAATATAATCGGCGGAAATGAAAAACATTTTTATCTCAGGTGGAAATGATTGTTAAATATGGGCAGAAAGGCTTTTAAAATTCATAATTTGCCATGCCTATATTTGATTATATATCTAGCTTACCATTGGTAATACAATCCTTTTTTACCGTTCGTACTCATATAATCGCTTTTCTACGAAATTATTCATTTTTATTTCAAAATAAATAATTCACCGGAATAAATTATAGGCATGGCTTCACAGAAACTGTAAATATAGCAGTGGTCTCTCTTATTCAACGTAGTGACATTTTCCATAGTTCCTTTGAACCTTTTAGTCATGTCATAGTTGGAAAAAAATGTTAATTAAATACAACATGTGTGCAAACGAAAAAGATAACAGCCATCTAACATCCATATCCGCCTTACCATGCTAGCCATTGCGAGGGTGTGCAACATGGGGGTTCACCTTCGCAGTGCAATATCCCTATGTTTTAGGGACCAGCCAGATATATATCCCAATTTTTAGTCTGCAAATGTTCTATGCTGTCAACACCGTGAAATATATTCGTGCTGAGGGTTAAGGTTGGTTTTTAGGGGAATTCAATGGAGAGAAATTTTCTTCTCACTGTTTTGTACAGGCTGATGATGGATTTTTATAGCATTCAAAGGAAAATAAGGACACCTGTCGTTAATAGTAGTCTGCTCTGCACAGATTGCGCCAAATTTTTACACAGTTTTGCTTCTTTTCCTACCAGTACTCTTTCTCAACGTTCTCACGTAGACTAGGTATTTTTTATGTAAAATCTCCACCACTGCTAGATGCGGCCCCGGGCCTATGGGTTGGGATCAAGTATTCCACACAAGACAACACTCTAAAAACAATGTGTAGTTTTGTATTGGAAAGAACCAGCCGTATACATATCTCGTCCTGGCGTATTCAACCCTTCCTGGAACCTCTTGTTTACCAGGTGGTGTTATCAACGTGACACTGTCAATTAAATGGACTCCCAACTGTGGTCAGGTGCTATTTTTGCTGCAGCCTCGCAAAGTTGGGACCCTTCGTGGTCTGCCTTTCTTCTCGTCCCCGACCTTTCACCTGCGGCGTGGATGGTCCTTTCAAGGGCAGTTTTTGTTGATCCCGCCATTACAGCTTGTGTAGTCATGATAACACCATTGGACCCTTCCAATCCCATAAGGTTGTTGGAGTTAATGTTCCTGGCAAAAATGTGGAGTTGAATAAGGGGTAAAGAGCGAGTGATTAAAGGAGACGTTAGAGGGGTTGAGTCCTGGGTACGAGAGGGAGAGAGAGGGAATGGCAGGAAATTTTAAAACGAGTGACCAGGGAAAGGAAGGCATGCATGCTTCGTAGGACAGGAAAGTTATTTAATAAAATATTATGCACAATATTGCAAATAGTGAATAAGAATTGGTTCGAAAATTAACTGAAGCCACCTATACACTATAGATATTATGATGCTAGTAGCCACACTATGTTGTATCAAAGCGAAAAGATTAAATGTTTTATTGCACTTGGTTATTCTTTATTTTAAACAATTCTCTTGGAATACAGGGCAAAATAATCTTGTCCTCATGCATACAACCTAAGGTCAAATTAAACAATGACTATCAATGAGCTAAACTTGTATACATATTTCCAATCACCAATCAAAATAACAGCCAAATTCACTACTTACAAGTTATGATTTTAGTATTTTTATATATTTAAGTTACGAGTGTTTTATCGTATATGCCATAATCTAACTTCAACTAAATAAAATAAAAGGTGTATCTTCCCACAGCTGCTTTCTTACCTAATAGATATTTTACATGCTCTTGCGCCTGGAATCCTGACACTTAAACAATTCCATTTTGCCAATACATTTTAATATACTTTCTGAATAAATCTATGACTCATATAATTCCGCAATATTTAACAACCGTTCATTCAAAACAGTATGTTTTATGCTAACCTCAGGTAACAAGTTATTTCTTTCCTCTAATAACCAGTATCTTTAGCTTATTAGCAGCCACATAACTAAACAATCACCAATATGGTGTATATCACTGGGAACTCATCACCAAACATACACTAGGTATGTACTACATCAATACCTTAAGTTGGCGTATGCCATTCACTTTCTATGACTGAATGGAAATCACCTACTGCAGCATAATATTTGAGTTTATTCTTGAGTTACCGAGTGATATCTTTAACCATTATTTCAATGTTTGAAACACACTGAAGTATCCACATATATGTACCAACCATCACTCCCTTAACACCATTCTTCTACCATTTATGAATCCGTAATTGGGTCATCACTTTAAATTTGTTTTGTTCATTTTTCCTTGCAGTGATTGATCACATAAGTTTTAATATGCTTTAAGGTTGGCATCAAGCACTGAAAAACAAAGGAGAAATGAAAATAGGTAAATCTTTATATTTCATAATTACTAGTGAACAATCCTTTTGGTAAGATTTTGTTTGTAAGAGTTTGATTGGTAAGATTGATTCAGCTTGAAGAATCTCTCCACTCCATTTGATATCACCCGGACACTTTTTATTAATATATATGGGTCATTCCACCTCAATTCAACAAACGTTTGTCCCGTAGGGTCTCAGATTTTGATAAAAATTGGTGTATGGGAACAAAATCAACTCAAACTAAATACCCTCTACAGTTTTGTGAAAAAAAAATTTTTGAGCGAATTATGCGTTTTAATTTTTTCGCATTTTTAGCAAAAATCCGAGCCTTAAATCATATTATCACTTATATCTCCGCTTGTAATTGTCATACAGCAATGATTAATAGCTCTTTTAAAAGCTAAATCTATATTAAATGTAAATATATTAATAAAAAATTATTTTCTTCTAAACCCTAGTGTTGTTAATTACTAATGTTTAAAAAATTGGTAATCAACTTTTCTCAAATAATCCATCTCAGAATCGGCCGAAACTTTTTTTCTGTAATCTAAACATATCCAGCTAACTACTCCAAAAATAAAATTTAGTGGCAATTCATAAACGCGTTTTTTATATATATTTAAACATTTACAATCTTCTCTCGCTCGGCCCGTCGGCTCCCACATTTGCAATACATGCAGCAGACACGCGATGCAAGCCTAAAAATTCCCTAATTGCTCAAGGTCGTGGCTATATGAGATGAAAATATATTATAAACTATAAATGTTAACAACAATTGTTATTTGTTCTTTCACTTTTCGAGCTAAATATTGAGTTGTTTCAAATTTCTCTTGAAATTTTGCCACCCTCCAGCTTTTAGGCAGGGTAGACAGGATTAAAATTGTTTCACTATAGGAATTAGCTTCAGCAAATTTTTCCTTGAGTTGACTTAGCATTTCGCACCCTACTAAATCTTATAGGCCGAAGGAAGTTTTTGGGTTTCCCCATACTTTCCCGATTGCTCTTCGATAAACAGAAGTAGTTTTATGAATGTTTTCTTTAGAGTATTTTCTACTTCTCAATTTTTTCTATTTTCTGGTGATATACCGATTTCGGATAAACTCAGATTGATTTCTTCTAGCACAGATTGATGAGGTGAATAAGGTGAACCATCGTTCTCTCCTTGTGAGTCACTGTCACTCCTGGAGTTGATTGTAGGTAGGGATACATGAGCCTCCGCAAATTGCAAACCAGAAGGCCACGATTGTGACAGTACTGCTTCTGCAGCCACAAGCTGCTCAGGAACGTCTTCTTGATGACTGATGGGAGACCTTGGTTTGTCACCTTTCGCGATTCCCTTATTCTGAAACACTCTGCACTGACGACACAATTTTCTGCCCTTGACCAAAGACATCGCACTAGTGCTGAAAAATTTCGAATTGTTATATGTGGCAGTAATTGTATAAAAATTAGTACTACGGATAATGCAATGTAGTTTCATTGGATTACAACACTGTTTTTGACGCTTTGAAAAGAAAGCAAGAAACGATTTTTCATTGTTAACGCACACGGTTTCCACTTTGACACCACTTCTATCCTCGATGAGCTGCAGATCTCTTCTATACATTTAAAGACACTGTCTTGCAAACACTCTCCTCTTCTCACTGCGCCAATGGAGCAAATTTTAACACAATTTTGACGATTAGTTTAAAATACTACGCACGAGAAAAAAGAGAAGGCAGACAGCTCTTGAATAAGGAGATACACACGCGGTGACAGACCAAAACAAACTGAGACTTCTTCAGTGAATAAACGTGGCTGTCAACAAAAACGTGTGGAGCTAGATGGTCTTCCTTCAAGCTTTTAGGCGAATACCGCAATGGGCAGAATTGTCCACAAACGGGGTATTAAAAATAGGGTTCTGAAAGGCAGTGGAAAAGTTTTTACCCCCTTGCCCTATTCCGTAGGTACCATAAAATATTTCTTTTTAGAGAGAGCTACGTTTACGGAAAGCTTCTCAATGCACGAAAAGCCAAAGCTGCAGGCTCTCGACTCGAGTTGAAAATGAAATTTTTTTGCATGGATAATAAATATTTGGACACTAAAATCGGAGTTTGCACGAATTTGTCTCTAGAGATAAAAAGAGTGAGATAGCAAAAACGAAGAAATTATTCTGTTAGAACAAATGATGCAAAAATTCCATAATTGTAATTTATTTTCATTTCATTTAATCAATGAATTATACTTGAAGATTCTTAAAAAGTTTTTTCATATTAATTGTCACAGACTTTCGGCTCAAATAAAAGTTAATCCGCTTGGAAACTTAAGTGGGGCTCAATGGTAAATTTCTCTGCAAACATCCAATTAACAGAACAAATAACAATTGTTGTTAACATTTATAGTTTATAATATATTTTCATCTCATATAGCCACGACCTTGAGCAATTAGGGAATTTTTGGGCTTGCATCGCGTGTCTGCTGCACATCTTGCAAATGGGGGAGCCGACGGGCCGAGCGAGAGAAGATTGTAAATGTTTAAATATTTATAAAAAACGTGTTTATAAATTGCCACTAAATTTTATTTTTGAAGTAGTTAGCTGGATATGTTTAGATTACGGAAAAAAAGTTTCGGCCGATTCTGAGATGGAGTATTTGAGAAACATTTACTAACAATTTTTTAAACATTAGTAATTAACAACACTAGGGTTTAGAAGAAAACAATTTTTTATTAATATATTTGCATTTAATATAGATTTAGCTTTTAAAAGAGCTATTAATCATTGCTGTATGACAATTACAAGCGGAGATATAAGTGATAATATGATTTAAGGCTCGGATTTTTGCTAAAAATGCGAAATAATTAAAACATGCATAATTCGCTCAAAAAAATTTTTTTTAACAAAACTGTTTGAGGATATTTAGTTTGAGTTGATTTTGTTCCCATACACCAATTTTTATCAAAATCTGAGACCCTAAGGGACAAACGTTTGTTGAATTGAGGTGGAATGACCCATATATTTTATCTTTGACTTCCTTCACTACTTGCTCAATGTATCTCATACGAGGCCGTCTGCCATTCTCCCCAATCACTTGCCCCTCCATGGTTGTATTCATCAGGACACTATGTTTCAAGAGATTGCCAGCAAATCCTTATTTTAAGCGTTATCAGCTTACTTCCTTTCTTCCACGCTTCTAAGGACTTCACTAGAATCTCGATCGATACAATTTAACTTCAGCGTTTCTGTAACATCATTTTTCAAATATTTCCAGCATTAATGTTCTGCTGATATTTTCTTCCATATCATATATTTCTTGATGAAGACTATGCTTTTATTTTTTCCTGTTCGCTATTTGACAATATCTTTAATCGATTCAAGGTTTAGCCGATTATGTTATCCCGTCTGGATTTTACAATGCATTTTTTGCCGTAATGGAAAGAGATTTCCTCTAAATCACGATATAAAATCATCCCTTATTGGGATTTCTTCATGACTCAGTTCTCTTAAATTTTATTGAATTTAGCTCTAAATTGGGTCAGGGAATAGTGTTGCATCTCCACTATTGCTGAAGCGCTGCAGCTCTTTCGTCAGTTAGTTCAAAATATCCTATATTTGCAGAGCGTCACGTCAAGTTAGCTCTAGATTTCAAACATGGAAATGGAAAATTATCCCAGGGGATGTTACATAGGGGCACAAACTGGCTCTCTGTCGATAATGTGTGCTCCGTAATTCACTATAGGGGCAATTATCGTGCGACCCCGAGTGCCCAAGCGAATGCCATAGGTGATTTTGACATCGTCCTTGCTGCATTGGTAAAGTCGCTATTGACGTGGGAGTCATGCGGGAAGGATCTCTGAAATGAAATGAGCTATAGGCCTCAAGGAAGGGTATGCACCCTTATATAAATAATAATGTTTCAGCCTTCGGCGTGATTTAATATACAGGCCGATGATGTATATGTGAAATATCACGGCTAGACAACATAATCACTCTTCACCTACGTCAACGAAGTACACTTTAATCTTTAGGGAGTTTTTGTATAACTTGCCAAAAATGCGAAAATACTGCGAAATATACTACGCTTATAGGCGTAAGGTCATGGGATTGAATCTCGCCTCGGGTATATCGTGTTTGTTTACTTAATTCTTTTGCTGCTAGTACCACTACGGCAGAAGCGGAATTGTTTTGTATTAAGGCGCTCAAACTGCTTAGATGATTGTGCACCGTCAAACCTAACTTATTCATGAGCTATAGCCGAAAGCAAACGTGACGTGCATGGCCTAAAATGGATTGAAACCATTTACCTTAGGGTTGTCAGGGTGCGTTATCACCATTAACTATCACGGTTGGCATGCTTATTAGACAGATATTAAGGGCCTCATGCAGGCAAGGAAAAAAGCCAGTCATATAATTTATCAGCCTTAAATACACAGCTTTCTCCCCGGCGTCCATTTTCTTCCACATTGTCTTAGCCGAAACATTCACTTTGGATGCAGTTGCGTTTGACAAAACTAACTCCACCCTCCCTCGACTCAGTCACAAAAACACTCCGAGAGACTCTCCACCGGCAAACGAGCATTCCCATCCGAGAAAGCAGTCACCATTTCCATCTCCACCCACCACCCCAAGACACTTTCTTTTCCCTTTTCTGACAGAACCAGGAATGGTGTTTGCGAAAGACAGAAAAAGGTGATATTTGGGACAAATTTGGATGTCAGGGACAAAGGAAAGGAAAGAAGGATTGCTTGGGTAGCCTATGACCCAGATGAACTTCAAGATAGAGATGGTGAAGTGTTCTCGGGTTCTCCACCGGGCCAGGGAAACGGCGAATGCCGACGTTTTGACAGCCAACTCTGCCATCTTGCTCAGGCTGTTGAGTGTCGGGTCCAAGAACTTGCTGGGTTTATGAACCCTCATCACCGGCTATAGTCTAGAACCACCTAGAGCCTAGAGCTAAGGGTACTGGGTATATCACTCACTCAGTGATTCAACCCGAAGGTTGGTTTTTGATAGGTAAGAGTAGAGCTCACTAGGGCATCGCAGCTCTCAGAAATGTGGAAGAGAAGGCAGATTGAGCTTTTCGTGGGGGTTGAATGGGGAGAGTGCTAAGGCGAGGATCAGGGAAATAAGGGCGAAATATTTTTTTTTTCAATCCTCATCCAGAGACATTTTTTGCCAATAAACAACACCTTCTTGCCATCAGCTGAAGCAGTTCAAAGATGGATACGGAGATATTGGCGCCCTTTGGGTGGCTTTAATAATTAAAACTTTGATGCTTAATTAGTAGTGACTAATATTCAATCCATCCGTTAAAGATATTTTATCAATCAGTCACTCAGTGATTCAACCGGAAGGTTGGTTTTGATAGTTGAGAGTAGAGCTCACCCCGAACTAAGTACCCCGCGTGTGAAATTCACACATTCTGGGTAGAGGGGCCAGTTCCTTTCCCTGGGCCACCTTGAACTCGATTTTTCGTTCGGGGGCGTCCAGTCTTCACCCGGATTTGAACCCGGGACCCTTCGATCAGTAGCCAAGTGCTCTACCCACTAGGTCACCACGCTCCTATATTGGGTATATATACCCGGCATATTCTTATACCCGCCATTCAACGCCGTGAGGACGATGGCAGAGGTAGCTGTCGACACGTCGGCATTCGTTGTTTCCCTGGCCCTGTGGAGAATCCGAGAAGACTTCCACCAGTATTATGTGCCGGGAAAGCAACAGATCTATTATTCAGGACAGAGAGATCGGCCATAGAAGAAACGTGTAGGGATAGTCATGGTAGTTTTTCTCCTTCATCCATTGAGCAGAGAAATCCCTGGGAAATGTTTTCGCAAGTTTCATGTTTTTGATTCCATGGACATCTGGAACTGCTATTCCTTCAGCCCTAGGACGTAATCCTTGGTGAAAAATACCGTTCATTCAATCTCATACGATTCACCGCCGTAACGTTTGGGCATTGCACTCGCGAAACTTTAAATTTTGCGTCGGCGTAAAGGTTTCTGTTTTTAGAAAGCAGAAGTCCTCGTTGAATGCCTCTTTAATGGCCGCAGTGGGAGGCATTAATAATTCTAAGCTGAGCAAATGGTCCTCCTGCATTATCGTGGGTGGAATTGCATTTTGCAGTACGCTGACTTCTCCCATAAACCAGTCGTAAGTGATTCAGGCAGTTCGCCAGTCGAGGCTGCACGTGTCCCGTTCGTATTTGTGCTCTCATCCAATTTGTTGATCGCCTGTGACCTAATTTTACTTGTTGTGTAAGGTTCTTCTTCCTAGTCTTGTATTTATTACCTTTGGTTATGGATTAAAAGTTACTTGCTCAATAAATGTCAATAAAATGTTATTTATTTCAGCACAGTATAGTACTAAAAATATAAATGAATAAGTTACTGACAAGCTTAGCGTGTTAGACAGGAGTATTTAAACGTGTAATATCACAGTGTAATCATAAATAAGATTAATAGAACTTACCTTATAGAAACACAGCAGAAATTCCCGACTTGGAAACCGTACTCGCAAACTTTGAGTTGCCAATCTGGCAAGTTACCAACCTGGGAATTGCGGCTGGGGTACTTCAGTGAGATATATGTTGTATTGGTCAAAAAGTTTCCAATATATATTGGCTGAAATTTGCGGGTTATCGTTCAGTTTTATTCATCAGTTTTTACTTACGCATGATAGCTGTACGATTGAGAACATGCCATTGTAATTGGAAAAGATTTATTAGTGAACATTTGAGCAAAAGCACCATAGAGCAACTAGACTGCCATTTGAAAAGTAAATTTTATTCTAATTTTTACAGATGGTTCGAGTAACTCACTCACTAATTTATGTATGAATCGGATCTCAAACTTGCACGTAAACATACTGGTGATTTCAAAATAATAATACTCTTAGTATAGCAATAAAGTAAAAATTTACCATCTTTATTTTTGATAACATCCAAATTAACGAGAAGTAGATTCATCATTGATTACATCCACATTTATGAACTTCCCTATAAAACATCTCGAGGGTGTGTTGGGTGGAGGCAGATTGGTAATAACAACTCAAGATGCATGAACTATGTGCATGCAACTAAGGGGTAAAATATTACTTCTTCGCAGACAAGTGTAATATATGCATCCACGAGTTATGTGTAACTAAATGTTACTATCAACGCGGTACGATACCAATCGAGAACTATTGGGAATTTTGAAATGCAGGAATAAATATTTCCAGGGTGCAGTAAAAAAATGTAATCTTAAGAACTTGTATTAAATGCACTATGGACTACTCTTGCCTAATTTTGCCTTCTAATTCGGTTACTTTGTTACATCTATACCTATGTTCTCTTATTTTTTTTAAATGGAAGAATGTCATTTTATATAAATCTTCACGATAGTTGAAACGTATCAGCTTAAAATTTACCTATAGGATTTAGTCTACATTTAAGGTCAGGTGTGATATTGATTTGGACCCTTGTTCTTCTATTAATTTTGTCTACGGCATTCATTGTCGATTTACCAAGCACGTGTACACAAAATCTGACGAGAATACGAGAGTGGATGAGTGAGAATTTCTGCTACTCGATTTACTCCTGTCATTGATGGTTTAGTCAAAAGTTTCTCAGCGTATACAACATGTAAGCATTTCCATCTCTGGTTCAAACACTACATTTACCGAGGTGGTCTCGAAATAAAAATTCTTCTGTATCGCGCTCGATCGACGGAAATCACATTGTGAAGTAAACACATGGCAGGGATCGTGGGCAATTCACTGCCCGCCGTGAATCAATCCCAGAATCAATCAGAGCTACGGAATGAAAAGGAAAACCGAGAAAAACTTACTCTCATGGGCCGAGTCGACCACCGTCCGTTGATGGCGACCGGAGCAAGTTTACCCGTGAGACGAAGGACACCCGAATTCTCTCTCCCTCTTTTTCGAGCCCCGAAAGGTAACGGGCGAGAGGGGGAAAGGGAATTTGTGGGTTCTCGATAAGCTGCGATACGAAAGCTTTCACCAAAACTTAGGAGGGAGAGAGAAAGATGAAATGAGCCTCAACCGATGTGGAAACGTCTACATCCCTCTCTCAAGTGGGATTGCTGTCAAGATTTTCCCCACCACCCCGATCGAATTCCTTGGGAATTTCTCTCACCCCTCCCTTAATTGAACTCGGTTTTACCCCGTGATTACTGGAAAAAGGAAGGATATATGTGGCTTCATAACCATTCACCCAGAGAGGGACAATACTACCCAGCCATCACGACTCCTTGATAAAAAAAGGGTGCTTGATAATTTATTTCCAGTAGGTAATCAGTCTTGTAGTCATTTTTTTTACATCAATTGGGTTTATAGACCCACGTATGAAGAAATGTATTCCATGAAATAAATCACTTATTTCTCATTACTTTGCATGTGCATGCTACATCTATTTTTGGAACCTAATTTCATCTACAAAACTCAGTGAAACTAAAGTATTCGTTAAAAAGAACACCGTAAATATTACAAGAAATCAAGCATAAATACTCTTGATAATTCTACGTGGTTCTTTGCTCTCACGTTCATGTTTTTTTCTAAATTTATGTATTCCCTGGAGATGAATATATATCAACTGTGAAACCTTCAAGGAAATTAATTGGTTTAAGTAATATACATTGGGATTCAAATGATGTGGTAGTTATTAAGTAGTTAAATATCTTCTTCCAAGGAATTATGTTATATCTTGTTTATTCAAGTGCATAAAACATGCATTTTAAACCTACTTATACTTTCTAATCGGTTGAATAAAGGAATATTGAAATAAATAAAAAAGAGAAGAATGTAATACAGGTAAATCTGTCGCGTACCGACTGTACCATTGCAATGGTATGTATCTTTTTCCATTTACATACTTAACTTATTTCTGTTATGTAAAATACAGGTAAATTCTATGTAAAGTCAATCATGATAACTTGAATAATCATATCATCTTTGAATAACTACATGTAGTGATAGCCATCAATATCTAAGGTTTTCGTCACATTTTCCGCAAATATTGTTTTTGTCAAAACTTGCTGATTCAATAGCGTTATTACGGTCCATAATTACCAATGAATTTTTTTTATTAAAGTTTTGCTTGATTAAATGCAAACCTAGGTTTTATGAGGTAGAATTTGAGAGCAAAAGTATCACTGCACAAAATAATTGCTATCTTCCGTTAAAATATTAGTTTACCCAAACATAGGTTTCTTCATGCTAAACCATGGTCAGGTTAATCTTGAATTGGTACTGCTTTGTATCTTAGGTTGTCATAAATAGTGTTGCGGTGGAGACTTGCTATAGTTAAGGACAGAACTATTTTTATTGGCTCAAATTGAGGATGAATTTAAATATGATGTTGAAATTGTAATAACCTCCGAGAAAACGTGTGGAATTCAGTATTTTCATGGATAAATCTTTCAGAGAAGGTATAACTAGTGAAAAAAGGGGGTCCGAAATAGAAATGGCAACCTCTTGGGTCCCATCCCCTTGAAATGACCTGACGACCTTATAACGGTAAGCAACTCGCGGGGACCCCCATTTGCCCTTTTCCTCCCTCTTCCTCCTTCCCCTACCCGCTCCCCTTATTCCTCCCCTCTCTCTTCCCTCTCCCCATTCCCTTCCCCCGCAACCTGCCACACCCTCCCCTCTCTTTCACGGCTTCACCACCTCGTCCATTCCCACTTCAGTTGTTGGCTGCCCGTAGTCGCCTGACGTTAACGGTCTCTACACCAAATACGCGGCTCCACTCTTCATCCATTCCATGTCCTTGTATAGCTCTTCCCCATACCTACAAGCAACACCACACACCCTCTAGCTACGCTACCACTCATTCACACTAGAGCCCATAAACATATCTCTCCACCCATCTCCACTCATTATGCTCCATACACTTCATTCGCAAGTGGATTACAAATCCCTCACCTCTTTCATACACGTCGCTTCGAATGCATAAGCATTTAATATTTTTTTCGTATCGGGTTAAAACTACCGTTTCAGTCGAAAGTGTGTCAGTTTCTGTTCTCCTATAAATCCATACGCTAATTACGTTGGTGTCGAGATAACTTTTATTCGTTTGAATTCCAGGAGATAGGTTCCTGAAACGAATAATTCGTCAAAAAGTTGTAACGGTAATGTTTTTACGATAAAATAATTATAAATTTTTCTTGTTAGCACAAACTGAGTCACAGACTGGCTTTGTAATGCCGTTTTTGTTTAAAAAGAATAAGTCCATCTATAACATACTTATATTGTAGTCTGGACGTTATCATTTAGATTAGACGAAACACGTGATTACATTGGTGTAGAAATTTAGGCAAATATATTTTAATTTCAAATTTAATTATTATAGTATTTTATCTGCAATTCGTACCAATGATTATTAACTTTCTAAGGAATAAAACCTTCCAGAATAGTAAAAGACAAAAAACCTGGTAAAATTGTATTCCACTTCGAGTAATACATTTCTTTTTGAATCTAAGTATTTTCTTGAGAAATGTTGTTACATTTTATGGCTCGACATTAAATTATATGTTGCCTAAAAAAAGGATATTTGACGGTATTAATTACTATAATCAATCCCTTTATGACAAATATTGGTAGATAGTGAGTAGTATTAACGTTGAACGACTTCTTATGACGAAAAATTCCAGTGCATAATAGGGATCGCATCTTTCTACAGATTTATTTTTGACTCCATGTTCTTTTACTCGTTTGTCCATGTTCTTTTAGATAACGAGTTATCATGGAGTTGTCCATCTATAATTGCATTTATAAATAATTATACACTATGGATCTCTGTTACAATCGAAATGGTATTTCGCGTCTATGAGACTGATTTTCTGGCAAACAGGGAAAATAACTATTCTATTTCATCTTTATTCTAATTATTCAGCAAGTTGCCGACGTTTTTTAGCAAATATGTGCTTGCAAACGCTTGGGGAATTATATTCTTATATTCTTAAAACTGCCAGCTCTATGATGCCTTTGCCTTATTCTTTGGAAATGCGTACGCACTTCATCAGTGACTTGATTATCAGATTTCGGTTTCTTTCCCATCTGCAAGGACTCAAATTTTCTCAGCATGAGTTTCTACGGAAGAACGGAACCATAATCCCTCCTTTTCTGTCACGCACCGAGGGTTCTCCATTGGCGCTGCAGCCTCTAGTTACTGGGGAATATGAAATATTTGTCTTTCCCTTATTTTCCGCGTGGAAGGTTTTTTGGGGTTCCGGCACCACCATCCCTTCACGCGTTCGCCCCTTTCTCGGAAGAAATCTCCGGGACGTATTTTTCTTCCCTTCTGTTTTTCCCTCTCACCCTACTCGATTCCCTTTCCGCCCCGAGGCGCTTTCTAGCCGTCGGACCGGATTACCCTGAATGGAGAGAGCATTGTGCGGTCGCTTTCTGCCCGTGAATTAACCCCCGCAGCCTTTCCGATTCCCTCGCCGAACCCATCCCCCAGCCTCAATCACCCCAACCCCCTTTTCCTTCCCCGCCTCCGCCTCTCGACAAACATCCCGCGCTTGCCCTGCAGCCTACGGGCATTACGACCCTTGATGATGGCCGCACATGGGAAGGGGTGCAGGGTTTGGCTTGGTGCTCCTCCGCCAATGTAGCAATAATGGCACCGCCGCCGCCCGAACTGCCTGGGGGACGATTTTGAAGAGGCGAGCGATAAGGCTCGAGGGGGCGCTCGAGAAAGGTTTCTTTTCTCCCTCTCTGTCTCCTCTCGTTCCCCACCCATATTCTCTCTTCGTTCTCCATGATCCGATACGACCAGCGCCCCATCATAACACATACTAGAGCTCAAATACAGGGCCGCATGCTCGCACTGCCATCCCATTTGACCTCTCACCCATTTTTCCCTATTTCCTCTCCGATTTGTCCTAACACGATACCTTGTGGTTGAATTCCGAGCGGAGAAGGGATAGAATTATTTCCGCGCTTGTATCGAAGTCAGTGGAAGTCAGATCGTCGATATTCCTTGCCATTATTAAAGTACAACGACTATCGTCAATTGTGACTTCAAGCATAGGCCAAAGTTTGAAGAAGTTAAGGGGGTGAGAGAATTCAGGGAGTGGAGAAACGATAGAGGGAAACCCAACGCATGAATTAGCGTACTCATGAGGCGTACAATGATGGTAAGTAACACATAGTTTAACGTCCTATCTGACGGGCGGATCACTGAATTTTATTTGATCTTAACTCAACACTCAGGTAGATAATAATGTAGGTAAAGTGAGAAAAATGTTAATGGGAAGATAGTACTTAACCTAGAACACGAACTTGATCCCTACAAGGATCGCGTTAGCGCTATGGGCAACGTAGCCCACGTGACTACCAAATGGTCGTGGGATCGAATCAATACTGGATAATCGACATTATTGCTTGCTAGTGGTATTTATTCGGTTGCTTTTGATTTTCTTTGATTGCAAATTAAATTTAAAATCATATTGATATATTATGTTAAATTAGGATTTTAAATTAGGCTTAATTTTCACAGTCCTCCATAATTGGTAACTTACCTTGTATTTTAAATTTCATACGTACCCGGGCAAAATAAGTGAGTATGTAATGTGAGTAAAGTAAAGAGAGTAGGAAAAGTTATGCCTTTACATTTACTTGAATAGTATATCCGCCTCCTGCTGTTTCAGCAGCCCTCGGTCAACTCAGAGTTAACTCCTCAATTTTTTCCTTCCCAAATTAAGTATAGTCACATTTACTTTAGGCAACAACGTTGAAAAATTTTATTTACAATTTAAAATCTTCCAATATGGCTATATTTACGTTTTAGAAATATAATACATAGTGTCTTTCTTCAATGAAAACACTTCCTTAATCATTCAAACTGAATTTTATATTTGTCATAATTTCGATTCCCAGCAGAGACATATACTACATCCCGTACTAAGCCAATGGCGTGTAAAATTCACTCATTCAGAGTAGGGGTGTCAGTTCCTTTCCCTGGGCCACCTGAGATTTCCTACTAAGTTCTGACACGCAGGAAATCGGATGGCGAGGATTTCAGATGGGGGTGTCCAGAAATGCTCTTGCCCGGGAGTTGAATCCGGGGCCCTCCGATCAGCAGCTCGGTGCTCAACCCACTAGGCCACCACGACCATATTATTTCAATAAGATTGTGATATAAATAACAAAGCACGTCATAATAATGACTGCAATATTACTTGAATGAAAGCTGGAGTGAAAAAATACACGCACATCCGTCAAATAGAAACAATGCTGGTCCAAGTATAGGTATCTTCAATAATCCGTTATAAATGGCTGTTCTTTTAATGCTGAAACGTACTTTAATCGGTGAAATGAATCCTCAAATGCTGGATCCTTCTAAAAGTTGGATGTTCGAGCGCCATAGGACATAATTTGCCATTGTTTGAGCATAGCCCATACATATTTTGCTACGATTACGACCCATCCCATCAAAGCACATTACCATTGCTATTCCAATTATTGGGGCGCTCTTGTCCTGCACTTGCGGAATTGGGGAGAAAGTTAGTGGAGTATCGCGGAATTGGCTCAGCACGTCGAAGTTCCAGCTCTCATTGTCCTAGTTGGCAGGTTTTCTCGCGGAATAATCTACGTTCCATTCGGCTGTTAATAGGAGTAGATGCAATGCTCGGCCCCTTTGGGCTCGCGATCTCCTGAGGCTGCCTTCTCTTCTCCCTCCACACTGCTGCATCTAATAAACCAACCTGTTGTCGCTACTGTGGAAAATGCTGCGGAGATCGTGGTGTACAAATTTACCATTAGGCTCATGCTAGTACCCTGGTTCAAATATATTACCTTACATGGCATTCATGAGCGCACATAGATTTTAACATGTTTAAAAATGAATAAGCCAACTATGGCTGGCTACGCTCAGTTAAGTTATCAATTAATAAAAAATTTGTCAACGTTTTTATATATTATTGTAAAAAAAACGGCTATTTTAAGAGTTCATTTGATTCTAGATATTTATTTTCAAATGTCTAAGAGGAGATTCAAATAGCGTTTATCTGGTCTCTCTTTCGGCATGTTAGGGTAGCTTTTAAATGCACTTTTGGATTTTATAAACATCCTCGCTATCTTTGCATTACTCTAGCTAGGCTGATTACCCTGAAACTCCTCTCGATGGTCAATAAAATAAGAATCAACTAAAAGAAATGATCGGGAAAAACGATCTCAGATTGTAGTATTACTTTTCAAGTTTAAATATTCCTCCCTTTTGTGACGTGGTCTCGGATATGAAGGCTAGAAAAATGATAAGAGAAGATCCGCTTGGAGAAGATCACATTTCGTAAAAACGGCAGACTTGAACGATTCTCTTATTCATGGCCAGGAGGCGCAGTTACTTTTTTTTGCAGTGTCCAAAGTATTATTCGTTAATCGGATCGTCGTACCGTTAGATTTTCGACGAACTGTATTCATCAATGACTCAATATTTGACCTCTGTTCCTTCTGAATGCTCCACTCTAGGAAACCGCACCGCTGAAAATACAAACTGATTTCTCTAGCGTCGATCATGCGCATTTACTTGAAACCAATTATTCAAGAATGGTTGAGAAACAAGAAAAATCTCGTTTGCGTTACTATGCTCACTATTGTGTTAATATTGTGAATTCTAATTAAGGCATTAGCCATCTGTTTTCGTAGTTTGGTTTTGTGTCGCATTTAGCCATGTAGTTTATCTTACATGCCACAGTTTGCATTACTAGTTCTTTATGCTTCATTTTCATCGATTTAACCATTGAAGATATGTGTTATTTTCATTATAAATTTATGCATGGAGGTGTAGGTATTACTTTATATTTGAATTCCAATATTCTCCGAAACACATTTCCCGGAATGAATTTTATTTAACGGCGGTACGTTATTTTGGATACGATTTGATTCCTTCACCACTGGTAAATCTCTGACGTAATGGAAAAATGTCAGAAGATCAAGTTGGGTGGGTGATAATAGATCCTCAGATCAGTAGGGTCGCCCGAAGGAGGCCACCACACCCGACGGTTTCTCATTAGAGAGCCCCTTTCAATCGAATGGCTCCGTGTGAGATTTCGGAATGGCATCAGGTCATCGGAGTTCACGACGTGACATCGGTACGATCACGTACGGGAACAACTAATAGGTCTCGTTTGTGCATCCACGTGGATGTTTTCAGGTCAGACAATGATGAAACCTATTAGGGAACCATTGCTTGCAAAGAGTGCTCCTTAGACAATAAATATTATCTCATAAGGTTCATGTTTGAGCTATCTAATTTATATCCTAAACGACAACACCCCAAAATGAGAATTTCACGCTACAAACCTTGGCAGAGCACGTCCTCGTAAATAAGTATCACATTACAATGTTTGTATATACCACAGTTCAATGATGCCTTATCCCCTGCCTAGTAAAAACATACGATGGGTACCAGTGCATTTTGCGTAATTGGCTGGTATAGTTAATTTCCAGTGAACGATTTTGCTGTTCTTTCCCCCTTATATTATATCGTTCTTTGATTACTCCGTTTGGCTAAGTATACGTTTTATGTTATCCATACAAACTCAAAAATCTTTCCCCTCACTATAATTAATCCTTCGATAATATCCCTCAAAATTGCATCACCTGGTTCATCATAGAACTAAACTCCTTCCTATTCCATTCAATGAAATCCATTGTTTCCTTGAGTGTCAAGCTATCTCATGAATTGCCTCGCCATTTCTTACTTAACTCAGTATCTTTACATTCAGTTCAATTTAATTATGCCGCTTGCCTCCTACGCAGCCCTATTAATATGCTGATAAGCACACTAAGTTCCTGCTACAATTTTATATACATATCGTAATAGGTTAATTTGATCTTCTTCAACTGCTGTAATTCCGACTTCCGTTAACGTGTGCCTACTTCATATTCTAAGCGTCAACTTTCGGTGTGTACTGAACATTATTCAATGTGTTCATCACGCCCTTTCCTATAAATGTCTTATTAGATACGGTGGTTAACTTCTATAGAACATGGACTAATGTCCTAGTTAATAAGAATGTATATAATTTTATGCATCACAATTTTCGAGAAACTTAAAAAGGAAAACATTACATGATATCGCCTGCATTAATCATTAGATACACCTACACATTGATAATTAACAAAAGTACAACCGAAGTAAATTATTTCTACCATTATTTTATGTCAACGTGCATTGTAATAGATGAAGATAAATCCATTATATTTCATCGTTGACAAAAAAGCTCCATCACGCCTTGTTAAAAAAAGGGTTGCGTAGTTGAGACTCCTTTAATAATAATGTGGTTGTATCCCCTTGCCTTCCGTATCGCAGTACTACAGCCAAATTAAAGTAAAGCAAATGCAAATGTTTTCACGGCTGTAGTGAAATGAGTGTCGCTGTACCGACCACCGTGGGCTCCACGTTCATCATATGGAGGAGAGCTGCTGTCCTCTCTTCAGTATTGTTTATGGGCATACCTTGCCCAGGGATAGACCAACACCGCCTAGGAATTCCGTCGCTTTTTGTCCACGACTGCTTATTCGACGAGTTAACTCGCTTGTCACGCTGGTAACCTCTAAAACTAGAGGTCGACCCATCATCAGTAACCCGGTGAACGCACACGGTTGCTCCAAGCTCAGCAGCGAGAATAGATAGACAGGACAACTTAACGGGTTATCACAAATGATGGCCTGATAAAGACAATTGTTTAAGGACAAGGAGACGGGAAGGAAGGCAACGGAAGGCCTAGTATGATATATATTGTAGCCGGTCCCGTTTGGACGCGGCGACAAGTCGAAGGGAGTTGATTGAGGGAGATCGTTCTTGTTTTTCGTGTTAAATTTAGGTGTGAATTTTGTAGGATAAATGCGATTCTTTGTGTGAGTGTGTTTTCCCACCCCCTCAGTTCCCTTTCCCAATCCATTTTTTTTGCGTGCGAAAGACGAGATATCAGCAGCGGTGACCTTCCCCCTACTCACCCCCAATTGTGTGTCGTCAAGTAAGCAGCGGGAGGTGACCGCTGAGTCGAAGCTTCGAAGTGTTCAGACCCACCCCATCTCCACCCACCACAGTGGTTGTGTAGTAATCACCTTAGTCAAGTGGGCCTTCGCATTGCGAGTATGTGGGCAAGCTTACCCACTCCACCCCATTCACCCCCTATTTCCTGGTTGTTTTTCTAGAGTGGGTTTTATCGTTGTGGATGTAAGCATTATAATCCTCAAGTTTTTCCCACGTTGTAAATTCTTTCACACCCCATTTGTTGTTTAATATTAATATACACACAATATGATATATTTTGTGCATATATTTCTTTTGTAATCATTTATCATTCTTTAATTCCTAGAAGTATATTCTTTATTGATTTTTGTAAGCCTCAGATTGTAATTGTTTTAGGCACTGACAATTGTTTTATATGATGAATATATTTATTTTGATGAGGGGCTAGAAGGCAGAAGTGGCAGGCACAGTTTTGTCTCAATTTCACCCCAATAAAGACCTTTTATTTTATTACTATTATTTCCCCTTTCCCCGCCCCTCTACCCTCTACGCTGGAGGGGTAACAGCCGACATGTCTCAACCCACCACGATAAGTACTGCTCCAGCCCCACCAAACCCACTGCCACAGCTAAAGCCAAGTTCGTGTACCATCCTTTCCCCTTAATCCCTATTACTTCCCAATCCCTGTATGTGTGTGAGCGTGCGTGTAATACATTTCTTGCAATCATTTTGTATTAAATTTGGTCTAAAACGCTAATCCGGTGTCAATGATTGTCAGCACTCAGTCATTCTAAAGTAATATTGTTAAAAAGTGCTGAAATCCCAGTGACATTTGAATACACACACTGTCGCGCTTGGAAGGGATCAGTCATTTCGACATAATCCTCGGAAATGTTGGCTGATGAATCAGTCTGTCATGATTAAGGGTTTTGCTCATTTCTCATTTAAATTCTTTCCATTTATTAGTTCATGAGTTAGCATTAGCATTTTGCATTCTTGTGCGTTTTCCTTGCATTGTTTTCGTCTATTTGAAATGCCCATGACATTCAGTTGCAAATAAAGTGTCAAACTGGCAACCCTGATTTTCAGAACGATCTTTTCTCGTATCGTACCACCCTTCCCACGTTGCCGCGAGAGAGTCGAAAGGAACACCGTTAGCCCGCTCCATTTTTTTCCCTGTGATCTCCACTGTCGGCCACGAATCCAGTCGGTAAATTCACCCCAACTCAGAGAATCTTGTGGAACTCCAAGGAGTTATGCCAGCGCACTTCCCTCCCACCTTCCCTGGCCCCAGTTCCGGAACGCGGATACCATCCTATTCTTTTGTCACCCACCCTGGTGGACAATCCGACTGGCGCCCGACATCGCCTCTCGTCCCTTGACTAAAAACGCCTCCCACCCAAATTACCCCCCCCCCCACCTTTCAGCTCTCTCTGGCAACAGAAACGGAAGAGTAACGAGACAGAAGGCACAATATAGAATACGTGATGAAGGATATGAAGAAATGAAATGCGTTTCTATGAAGAGATTAGCTGATAGAAAAATTCAGTAGAGTGCTGCGTCGAACCAATCTCAGTATTGCTAAATAGTGATCGTGATGACAAAATGGCCTCTTGATATTACTCTGTGATTACTAATCTTCTTTTGGATCAATCGTGAATTTCACCTCAAATTTTTCTATTCAATGACAGTTTTTCAAGGCCTCCATATACTTGAATTTGGATTTATTCGTTGCTGCGTATTGAGCCATATGTGTCTGTGCAGTTCAAGTCTTATGATATTATAAGCAAATGCCATACATAAACACTATTGAACAATTATGAATTAGGAATATAAATTGAGTTATTCAAGCATGAATTGTGTTCGGAGCGTTATTGCTTTTTGTCGTATTCCGAATATCCAGTATAACTGGATGTCAAAAAAATTCTAACATGATAAACATTGTTTCATGTGTCGTATTTCGTTGATTATTAATTTACATATCTATTGAAAATGCATTAAAGAGCAATATTTCTGGAATAATTACGATTAATAGTGTTCATACATTTTCAATGCATGATGCACGCAAATTACGATGTAAAAAAATAAATAACCTTTTCTTTTAACAGTCTAACGATCACCAAATATTCTTATCATTATTCTAGTCATTTTCTTATTTAAATTTTCGAATAAATTTGTAAACATCCCGGAATAAATGTAAAAAATGTTAAGAAATAATTTCCTTTTCTCTCGTGAGAGAATCATGAAGACTTGACGATTAAAAATATTCGGGTGGTTGTCCACAGTAGTGAAGGCCCAGAAAGAGCCAGAATTTGGTAGAGGCAACTAAAATCTGAGGCCATTGACGCCAATAATATTGGTAGAAATTTTGTCGGTAATACGGTAAGGGTTGACGAAAACCTGGAGTCAGCATTAGCTTACTTTTAACCAAGGGTTCTGCGGGCTAAAGTCTAGTCCAACAGACGGAGTACTGAGTTTGAAGTGCTCACCACACATGAACTTAGTTCGAATCGATACACTAATGAAAAATGTATCATCATGTCACCACCAGAATTCCTGGACCCTCAGCATGGGAAATTAATACTCAAGGCACTACAAGGCATACTAACCAAATGACTTTTTAACTCCACCGCTGGGGAACAGTATGGAAAAAACTGCTGAATTAATATGGGTTTGTAGAAAATGCAACAAGCTGAGGGAAGATAGACGAAGGTGTTCTGGAAAGGGAATGAAAGTAGAACCTGGAAGAACTAGGACAGTATGAGGAAATAGAGGGAGCTTGCAGTTATGGAGGATGGGATTCTGAAGGTGGTTATAGAAGTAGAAATACCGAGATTGCGAGGAAAATAAAATACATTCAAATGAAATAATATAATGGTATAGAATTGTTTGTAATATAATGTAAATGAGGAAGACAATGGTATTCGGTGGATAGATAAATAAATTTGATTATGTATTCTAAAACATGGGGGAAATATTTCAAGCATCTGGCTGCGACCAACAAATTTTATTTTAACCTGAATAAACGCAAATAGAAAAACGCAATTTCCTTATTTTCCAGTTTTTATCTCTTTATATTTTTTATTTGATATCGATAATTTTAGGAAAATAAAATTTAGTGGTTTTCTAACCCTCCAACTCAGGTGAATAATAATTTTGATGCCATAAAAGAAATACATATCCGGATCTGCCAAGGTTTCCTGAACTTTATCCATGGCTGCAAATAATGCGCATGATCTCTTTAAATAAATTCTATGCTTTGTGCCATGGTCACTACTTATATCTGCTGGAAAATCTAATATTAATTTGGGTTATTTTTTCTATCTGATATCTCTTCTAGTCAAAGGAAATTCGATTACAAATTTGGTGGAAATTCTTGATTTGCCTTCTTGAAATGAAATACTCTCTTGTAAATATTCTTTCTTTTTAATCACGGAGGCCCCGCTAACGCCTGAAATAAAATTATCGTCTCCGATCAAGAACTCATTTGGAACTCATCACCAAACATTTTCCGCCGAAAACCTTTTGATTTTCCTCCGGAAGCGAAGAAACTGAAGAGAACAGGATTAATTAAATTGATTCACTTCACGTGAAAACGTTTTTTCTAGAGGGAAAATGCTAATCCACTCCTTTCTTTCATTACATTGCCTACACTCGAAATCTGGAAAAAAAAGAGTTGACTAAAAGCTCTACCCGTGCCTCCTAACTTACGAAAAAGCACTTTAATAGCATCGCACTAATTTTATTATCCGCAAGTTGAATGGTTGCTAATGAAACAAGGTCTTCCATATGCCTTAAAATTGGCAAACAATGCTCATATGCTTTATTTTGAGGAGACGATAATTGGCCTACTATGAAAATTATTTTGGGCGAAAATTTGAAACGAAAGAGGGTCAAATATGAAATCAGCATATAATATTTTAAT
Source organism: Platycnemis pennipes (assembly GCA_933228895.1). Classification (NCBI taxonomy): domain Eukaryota; kingdom Metazoa; phylum Arthropoda; class Insecta; order Odonata; family Platycnemididae; genus Platycnemis; species Platycnemis pennipes. Next base: position 105,649,534 of record OW121854.1, on the reverse strand, counting down.
CGAATGCAGTGTTTGCAATTAATTTGCGTTGCAGCAATTACATTAACAATGCTAATTCCGATAATTTCATACTTTACTACATCATTGAAGATTTTATTTTGCCGAAGTATCAAAAAAATTGACATATTCTGCTTGTAATTGCCATTTTTCAATTAACAGTTCACTCAACTGAGTTTATTTACTCGTAACATTCACAAATAGGAGAATTAATTAACGTCACCCTCTCCTTTTAGAATGCAGACTTCTTTTTTTTATTGCATTAAGGACCACCTTGATACTTCCGTCACTGCCTGTAGCAATCCCAAGACTGTTTCCTGCTCACGGAAATTTTCCCAGTTTCTTTCAATCTAGATTCAATTGACGAGATTCACAGTTGTAATTCTCAGTGCATTGCCATCTTAACCTTTTTCTTCATTCTTCATTAACCTTTCATTCCGATGATTAATTGGATGTAGCTATCAACCCTCTTCTATTTTTTGCTGACATTTATTCCTCATGACCTTATTTCTTATACCTACTCCTTTTAATTAGTCTCGGTATACGGCCCATGAGCACTCACTTCCGGTATCATTTGTAATATTTTCATATTTTTTTAATTTTCCATCCTTCTCCCGACTCTTTTTAGCTATGTATTATTTTTAACACCATTAATATTATTTTAAGTACTTATAATTGGGTTAAAATTGGGTTTAGATCTATGAAAGAAATAACATAAAATCTTATTTAGAAATGCAAACGCATGCAAAAAACATGTACCTATACATTAATCGATTTATCATAGATAAAGAGACGAAGTGAAAACATTTTGGATTTTTTCTTTTTGGTTATCATTTTTATTTTAAAATTAAAATATATAAAATCAAAGTAACTCATAAAATGCTGGAAATTATTGGATTTTTTTCAATTTTACCTGATCTACACTCTACAGAGCCTGGATTCATTTCTGTTACCTAGTACTACGCATGCTATATTCTTCAAGCCTTTATTTTTCGTATATTTTTAACTTTCTAATTGTCAGATCCCTATTTGTTTCCTCCAATCTCCTCCGCTCTTCTCTCCACAACCGAAGCTATTATTTTTTAGCGCTCCCTACACCCACGTTTCTGCCTACATCCAGTTTCTTTATCTTCAAAATTCTTCGTTCTCCTTCCTTTCTACCTAGTTTAACTTTTCCATTTCCCTTCTTTTATTTATCTGAAAGCTACAAACCTACATTCATCTTCCGTTCATGTCAATGTCTCCATCGACCTTTTCTTCATCAAATCCAAGTTTTTGCAAGCGGTCTTTAATTTTTATACCATGGCCGTCTTTTCTTTCATGTTCGAGATGTATCATATTTTCTCGTTTTTTAATGCTTACACTGCAGGAATATATATGTATGCATATGCAGGGTTATGTACGGCTATGGGCAAGAAATATAAAATTGAATTGAAGTATCGTGTGAGGTATCCGTGACAGGAATTCATATTCTTAATTATAAAATTTTAATAGAAAAATATTTATTTTTAATCACTTACAGTAGCGTACCAAGGGAGGGGGTGAACATAGCGGCCGCCCCAGGCGCCGTAAAGTGGGGTGCCAAGATAGAAAAACATCTTTTTTTAGTTTCAGAAAAAATAATTTTTTTCTACCGGGGGTGGTTACAATCTAGTTAGCCTCGGGCGTCAAGTAGCCTTGGTACGCTAAAAATCACTTATGCTAGTTATTGAAATCAAATTCCCAGGAAATATTTCGAGAATTAAATTGACATAGCAAAGAGAATTCTTTCATTAAGCATGAAAATCTTATGACTGTACGGAGGGTGTATTACAACATGTTATATTGTACTGATATAAACATTCATAATTTTGAACAACCATGATTATAATATCAACGTAGAAGTGCAAAGATAGAGAAGTTTTGCTATTCTAACTAGTTTGATTTGTAACCCATTTCTAAATAGGATCACAGGATTTTTAACCATCGTTAATGAGATTATAATGGATAGAGTCAATGAATCAGTCAGAAAAATAATAAGAAAAGTGATAATGGAAAATTTACCTGAATTGTGGAATCTGAAACAAAAGAGTATTGACTAGAACGATTCACCCAAGAATAGGAATTTTAATGGGATTTTGAATCGATCAGGAAAGACGAAAAATGAATGCCTAAATAAGACAGGTTAACATTTACAGTTTGTTAAAAGAATGGAGAAAGTAAAAGACGTAAATAATCCGTTTTTAAAAGGTAATGCCGCCTTGAGAAAGCTAGTATCGATGTAATCAGTATTCACAATGAAGTTATTGAACTGAAATTTGGGATGATACCAGTACCATTTGAAAATATTTGTTTGGAGGTAATAGTAGGAGAGTGAGGGTTCGTGGACTTTTTAGTTGAATTTATGAAGCAATAGCTCCAGTCTCTTGAAAGGAGGTAAACCAAACTAAGCAAGACGTCTATCTTAAGTACAATCAGGTCCAAGTGATGTTAGAAAGTCCAGATGAACAACCCAGTTGGAGTCAAATGCATATAAAACTACTGAAAACGTAACAAAAGGCAAAACTTATAATAAAAAATTTTAAATATACAATGAATTAAATTTAGAAATTATTCATAAGAACTCGGTGCGTACGATTGATTCAGTATCATATCAGCAGTTCAAGCAACTTTTAAATCGCAAAAATTCGATTGGCTGAAGGATAAAGTTTTAGCGTAAATCATCAACTCAAATTAAAGAGGAACAAAAAATGGTTTCACTCATGTCTAATTGAGAGCAAAAGAAATGAGGGAAGAGTAGAAGTGAGAGCAAGGAAGGAGTGAGGCTCTCTTTTATTTGAACAAATTGAGTGAAAAACTAAGTATTCGCTCCTAATTGCCTACTGTCATTATTTTTATGATGCTAAATACTCGTATAATAGAGTTTTATTTTGATAGAGCCATGATGAATTTGATAGATCAACATCCATGATCTCGTCACATCTCCCTTTGTCGACCATATAGGATAGGAAACCTACTTGAAAAAATGGAAAATATTGTGAGGTAAAATTAATTTTACTTCACACAATAATTGTATTGTTATATAAGAATTCGATTTGTTGAGGGGACTATCCACTTAGGCATGGTGGAAATCTACTCTGCTGGTGAAAAATGCCGCGCCACTTATTTCTTTCCTTCAGTGACATATTGGCCTTTTATCTCGGTAGAAGAGGAAAGACGTTTTCTATGGGATCTCCATGGAATTAAATGATGCCGTGGCAAAAGTAAATTCGTTTTCCGGCCACAATCTGTTGATACACTCCACTACCAACAGCACCATTTGGAATGAAATGCAAGAGCCAAAATGCTTCTCTTTTTGATGTGCTCTTCGAAAGGAAACGAGAAACTTATTTCTTTCCGACCGAACCTCAAGTCTCCGTAATAGTGGTAACGGGTAGTTGCGTGATTGTTGGCGGCATAGCAAATTAAAAATAAAAGAAAAAAGCCACCCGATGCAGTAGACTCTTCGCTGTTGGGTAACGTCTTCGAAGGAGAGAATAAGAGAAATGGAAACACTTTACGGGTGGGTGGCTGAGGGACGAATTCGATCCCAATATTCTGAGTGAATGGTCCGGACTATTTTCCTTTGTGGGAGAAACTTGCATTTATCTCCCTCTTTTCCTCCTCATTCCTTTCCTTTTTACTTTTTCTTTCTATTCCATGTGAGGGCCGCACAGGGAAGGAACTCTCTCTGATTTTTTTACCATCAATTCGGCTTTCATTCCCCGCCTGCCCACGTGGGCCTTCTCCATCCCTCCCTCTTTCACTTCGTTTCCTTGCTCGGCAGCATTTTCTATGGGGAACTGATTTTCAAAGATACGGAGTCGGGATGGGACGTGAAATATAATTTGCCTAAGCACATTGGTTTGCTTCAAGGGAGTACTGCTGTGGATTCTCTCCCTATCTATCTTTCTCTCTTTCACTTGATCTTTCTGTTCAGTACCAAAACCTCATCTCCCTCCTCACGCGACTCCTAGTGCAAATAGTATTCATTCACCAAATCCCTCTTTTGACACTAAACGGGAACTGGTTTCGGAGTGTTATGATTCGTTCACTAACAGCGGAGATCTAAATGAGTGTATTTGTGGAGATTTTTTTGCTTAAACTGAAGTAATGTCTCCTAACACGCAATTTGGTTGCTATCGAATGATTCCCACGCGCACCTGTAAACGCCTAACTCCATGTACACATCCGTTTCATTTCAATCGCAGTTAACCGATTGCAGTCTGAGAGTACTGAAAAATTTTGCGATACTTTTCTTATATCAACTCCGAATCATGAGTGCGTCCTTACGGATAGAACCTATTCCATATCGTATCTACAATTACGTTAAATAAGGCACTTAAGGTTATACAGCCTCCCTTAAAATCACTGTAAATGTGTACGTCGTATGTTATGAGGTGACCAATTTTGAAAATTAAGTAAAAATGGAAACATAGGTGAATGGAGAGACTTCGTTTTTCTGAACGTGCTTTGCTTGTTTGGCAGATGCGGATTAAATTGGGAAAAATCAAATCCTTAAACCTGTCCTATGTCAGTTTAACTACACATACGAGTGGATTTCCCCTATAAATCCCTTGTTAAAATACAAAATATAATTCTCGGATTGCTGTGTGAGTTTATACTGGATCTGTTAATATTGTAGAACGTAACTGTTCATCTCATTTCAAATAATAAGTGATATTATTATTTGACAGAAATAAAAGCATCTTAAAGTGTTCATTAGTATTTAAATTTTCCTTCGACAGACAAACAGGTCGACACACGCTCTTTTGAAGTGGATGATGGCCAAAGAGGAAGAGAGGGAAAGAAAGGAGAAGGAACGGGAGGAGGAGAAGAAAAGGAGACGGAAGGAGAAAGAGGAAGCACGTAGGGAAGAACAGGTGAAGTGAGACGAGTATTTCAGCCGATTACTTGGCGTATTAGAAACCAATGTGGAAGTTTCGGCAGGCGGAGCCTTGAGAGAATTGGAAGCAGTGGAGAGGTTAAGTCTAGTCCATAGGTTCTCAGGTACTCGAGCTTTCGACAGCTTTCGCCAAAATGCGTCAAGGAGAACGAAACATGACCAATAGGATGAACGGATAGGAATCAAGTTAGACGGGTGGAATAGCCAGGGCTCCCTCCTGCTGTCGCCATGCCTCCGACGGTCTGCATTGACAAACTTACGTTCAGAGAAGGAACGGGGCAAAACCCCGTAAGCTTTTTGCATTCGGCGGAGGATTGCCAGATATTGTTGGCAATCCCAGCATCCAGTCATTAGTATTTTTAAGTATGCTGAAATGCACGGTGGAATTGTGGAAAAGTATACTGAGGCCAGTCCCAGAAAATTACGAAGAGGTCAGGGAGTTATTTTAGGCTGAATACTGGGATGCCTCCGTGCGCTATGAATTTCACTCAAGCGTTTTGAGTGGAACGTATTCGCGCTCAAAGGATGGATAAATGAAAGACTTCGCAATAACGAAGAAATCTTGTGAGCCTCCCATCGAGGAGGAAATGTTGATTTACTCCATAGTGCGGCAGTTTCCGCCGCATATCCAAAACTTGCGTAAGAGCGCGGAACCGTCGTCGATTAAAAGAGTTCTGACCTTGCTGGGTAGGTATGACGATACCAGTGAAGGAGACGGGAAGGCTGGGTCTGGACAGGGGGAATCCCTCCCCCAGGTGAATTCCACTCGAGTGTGGAAAGGCAGGTCCTATACAGGGGAACAGGACGCCCGCCGGAATGTCCCGAATGGGAGTGGAAGCACTTCAGTCGTGACGTCGCGACTAGGGAGGCTATGGGCCTTATTCAGAATCTCAACTACAGTCTCGCGGCCGCTACTTACATCGTAAAATCTCCACTTCGAGTCAAATTGGTGAGCTGGTAAACTCCGCAAAGCTGGTATTCCTTCTTAGCGACGCGTTGTATACCGCTTTGAACCATATTGGGGAGAATGTGTACACTCTTTTGAACTCGTAATAGAGATTTAGAACTTAAACAATAGAAGCTCGACTTTAGTTGAGATTATTATTATGGACCAGCCATATTCAGATTCTGAACTGAGTTCTCACCGTCACGCTTACAAGTAATGCCGCCTTTGCAGGTAGTATCTATGCACCAATTTGACTCGTTGAAGGTATTTTAGGGCATAAGGAGTGGAAGCGATACTGTAGTTGAGATGCCGAATACGGCCCTATGGCCCTCGCCAGTCGCCACCGCTAAATTCCAGCGGCCCAAGATGACCGTGCACCAAGTGTCGTTCGACTGCCAGTGATGTTGAGATTCCCAGTCCCCCCCCCATTTTGCCATTTGTGTGCCCTCAGGCGTCCCATCCCACCACTTTTGGGGTATATAAGACCTTGGGGGCGCACGAGGCCCAGCGGAGAATCGTTTGGGCATGTGAGGCGGTACGCAATGCCGGGCCAGTAGCTGGAAAGAGGCGACGAAGAATTGGAGACTGGTCGCGAACAGGAAGACGGAGATACTTCCGCTCACTGGCTACTTCAGATGGATGCGGGAACGCATCTTCAAGCCCGATCGACGCACGGAATCGCCATTTTATGCGGGACATGGGAGCAGCCATCCATAGACTGCACTGCAGAAGTCCCTGGCGAGAGATCCGTACATCAATTGCCGATTCTCCTTCTCAGGCCTTCGCCCTACGTCGTCACGTAAGCCGCCATCGACACATCCCAGTCCCTTTCCACCTCTCACCCCCCCCCCCCCGCCTCCATTGTGGACAAGCTACAAATTCCTCGTCAGCATAACGTCATTGGCCTCCGGCCGCAATATTGTGTGAAGCTATTTGGGGAACAGCTTCAACGCCCAGAATGGGCGTACAGCCCATGCTGGGCGAATAGTCTAACTTTACTCTCCCACTGCGTGTCCTCTGTCGCACGGGAGTGAATAACTGTTTGTCATTGAAAAGGGTAATTATTTAGATATATTTTTGTTTCACCCATCATTCATAAGTGCATTTAATTGTCAAAGGGTAGTCATTCCGCTACATTGTTTATTTCATACATCATTCATCAGTGCATTTATTTGTAAAGGGTCATTAATTCGTTATTTTGTTTGTATTATATTCATAGGGTATCGCCTTCACCCATATCACTTGTGTTCTAAGTTTAACTATTTGATCAGTTGTTTACGCTCATCTGTTTTCTGGCGGTCATCCTTTTGTTCTTAATTTGATCTTGAACGGAGTGAGCGAACTTGCACCTTTGACGCGCACATAATGTACTATTTTGTTCAGTGTCGAATATAAAGAGACATAAATTGGTGTTAAAATGAGTCCCGAATTGTGGTTCGTTTCCACCCCAGGGCCGGAGTGTGCACCTGGGCCTCGATCATGGTTATTCATAAGGTGCACGCTAGGGTTATCGTTATTTTTTGATGTTACTTATTTCAGAGAGAACGTGATCTCCATTCTTAATTTTTCGCACAGCACTTCAAATTGCTTATCACAATCAGTGGAGCAAATTTTTTAGACGGTTATTGTTAACCCTGAGCTACTCTAGGGGGTAATCGTTAACGATAAAGATTACGATAAGGCAAAAGATACATCCGTGATTCCACACCTGGGCGGTTTGCCCCTCCTACGATTCCCTGCCGAGAATTAGCAGCTCACGCTGCGTACGGGGATCCTTAAAAAAAACATGTTATATTGCGGAATATGCTATGGCGTAGGGTTGAAACGTGTATCCTTATGTGTGTGGTCGGTCTCCCAAAGATTGCAGGCTGTGGGGCGTGATCTGTTACAATGTATATAATGAAAACTACAGTTTACCGTTCTCAGCACTAGATTTCCTTACAGAACCATACGTAGCAACCACTTTTTCAATGCAAAACGTCAGAGAAACCATTCCCAGAATGTTCAGAAAAATCAAGATAACATTTAGTTATAAAAAATATACTTCCATAAGTGATAGATTCGTGAGTTACCCTTGTGTATACTCTTCGTCACGTAGTGAAATCCGCTACTTTGCTATCAGCAATATATCGTTATGAGATAAAGGTATGTTAGGAAAAATCTATTGAATTCTAAAGCGCTGTGCGTAAACGTACAAGAAAACACAGATGGGATGAGAAAAACTACGAACATTGTGGACCACTGCTAGTACTACTATCCTGAAGTAGTCACTGCGAGTTGAGTTATAACCTCTCACTTAGGGGGCCAAAATCCCGGCTGAAGACTTTTTTCATCGGCAAACTGGTCCCTACTGGAGTGCTTTTTGTATATCATTTGAGTACAGAACTCTGTCCGTCGGATGGGACGTTTAGCCGTATTTCTCTTGGCACCTAATTCTTAGAGTAGGCTAATACCAACTCCGATTTTTCCTCCACCCTTCAATTCCTATCATTTTTCCTTTCCTCCTGGTCTGAAGCACCTATTTGAGCGAGGTTAAGAAGCACCTATAAAAACTCCGATTTTTCCTCCACCCTTCAATTCCTATCATTTTTCCTTTCCTCCTGGTCTGAAGCACCTATAAGAGCGAGTAAAGACTTGAAAATCATGTTGACGGAGAATTGAGAGTAAAGAGGATTATGCAGTACGAAATTGTGTTCCCAATTAAAAGGGAAATATAAGGTGTCCAGTAATATTTAAAGAACAACTTTAAATTGCATTATTAAAATTCCTTCGAATGACTTAAATATAATTTCTTTAGATATAAAATTCGGAAGAATAACACCTATATCATGCCATTAAAATTATTTTAAGAATGTTGGTCAATGAATATTTGGGAAATACTTCACCTCTGTTGAGGCAATATAAAAACATCATAAAAATAACTCCGATCCGCTCATGAAGCTAAAAAATAATGACAGCTTTTTTTTAAGAAAACCTCATTATTGAGTCGAAATAGTTCGTTAATTCCGTGACTTTATGTAGCACTTGAGAGCACAACAGGGAATTTTTCTTTCATCACCTGACGAAATGAAAAATAAAAGTGATTATATGTTTCTAAGCTCATTGCATTAAATATGGTATGCATTAGTAAAAGGAATCAGAACTGGAAAAGTTTTATGAAGATTACATCAGGATTCCTCTACTTTGCACTCTTATAAAACTGAAATTTCTTATGGTCTAGCAAAAGCCGGAATAATATAGCAGCGTGTAATGATTGGTAAGGATGCTGTTCCCTTAATATTTCCCTTCTTATAGAGATATGGTTTAATACTATCTTTTATATAAAGGGTTGTAGATATACTATTGCTGTAACTGTTCCTGCTCAAGCATAGTTCGTTAATCTTTCAAAATAAAAGTGAAAAACGATAAACGTTGAAGCTTAAAAATTAAATCCACGCCAAATTTTTTGCTAAGCAATTTAACTCTACACTTGTTTTCCTGTGAAACATATTAGTTTTTTATTTCACACATTTCCCGTATAGAACCGAGTTCATTAAGATGCATTGGATCTTACAGCAACATACGCCTTACAGTAGGCAGAAATTTTTAAAAAATGGATGACAAAAGAAGCCTGTGATGGTTAGCAATGAATGCCTACCTTTGAGAGTCGTATTTAGGAGACAGACAGTAGAGAAGAATAGTTCGTGCGTGCCAAAGCCAGGAGTAAAGAACGTACAGGGAACTGGGAAAAGGCACGATAGATCTCGGTAGGTGAGGGAGGGAGGAGGACAGTAAGGGGGGTAGATAATGAGGAAGAAGGAAGAATGACATGGGGAGGGAGGCAGGGTATAAAGAGATATTCGCATCATCTGGTGAGAAATTGGGAACCCTTTTATTTCTCGCGGCCCAAAAAGTCGAGGATGAAAAGGTAATTATATTTCCTCAGTCTCGACCCATTGTTAGGCGAAGAGTCATTTATCTCCGTCTTCTTTCGCTGGGAAGGCGTTACGGTGGGCGGGATGGAAGTAGGCGGATACGGAGCGGGTCCTGGTAAGAAAAACGTCCCGAAAAAAAAATGGTAGAGAAGCTCCTTTCCAGTCGTTAGTAAAGAAACGTCCAACCTTCACCCTCTCGGATAATTTTCGCCGCCTTCCTCTTTTTTTCATTTCAATATTTTTTTACAGGGCATCGCAGCTCTCAGAAATGGGGGTGAGAAGGGAGATTGAGCTTTTCGTGGGGGTTTAATGGGGAGAGTGCTAAGGCGAGGATCAGGGAAATAAGGGGAGGGGAAAGAAGGGTGAAATATTTTTTTTTCAATCCTCATCCAGAGACATTTTTTTGCCAATAAACAACACCTTCTTGCCGTCAGCTGAAGCAGTTCAAGGATGGATACGGAGAGATTGGCGTCCTTTGGGTGGCTTTAATAATTAAAACTTTGATGAAGAATTAGTAGTGACTAACATTTAAGCCATTCGTCAAAGATATTTTATCACTCAGTCACTCAGTGATTCAAGTGTCTTTGATAAGTGAAAGTAGAGCCCACCCCGTACAAAGCCAATGGCGTGTGAAATTCACACATTCATGGTAGGGGGGCCAGGAGACCCTATAGTTGCTTGTTTGCATGTCAGTAGTGCATGCTTGGTAATCTTCACCCCCTGCCACACATCCTCGTGGCGGCTTGCAGGGTATCGTGTAGGTGTAGATTTAGATGCCAGTTCTTTCCCTGGGCCACCTGTGATTTCCTACGAAGTTCTGACACGCAGAAAATCGAATCGCGAGGATTTTATGTGGGGGTGTCCAGAAAGGCTCTTGCCCGGGATTTGAACCCGGACCTATTGGGTAGAGCAGCTCAGTGCTCTACCTACTAGGCCACCACGACCCCCAAGATATTTTATATAAAGCGTTTTTTGTTAATGTTTTGATATTAGTAAATATGCCAATGAGCTTAAACTTGGAATCCCTAAAAAGAGTGCTCCCCCTTTGTCTCCAAAAACGCTCATGCCTCGTTCTTTTGCTGTTTTTCACGCAGAAAGTATTTACGCTTTATTGGTAAACAGTAATAATCTTAATGTTAGTAGGTATAGAGTCGAAATGCAATGAAATGATGCAACTTTTTTTCCTGGTGTTCGTTAAACATAAAAACATTAGGGGCTAAAAGTGTCACTTTCCCAACTCATGCTTATAGCTGTTGAGGAGTTTTAAGGATAGCAAATTGAAGAAAGGAAGGAATTACTGGCCAACAGTTGCAAAAATATTATCAAATTATGATAAGTTAACTTTATAATTTGTTGCGTTGCGTTGATACCCATTATATACTCAAATTTAAATACAATCGAGTAGAAAGCTATGACTTTACTTTTCCTAATTAAGGAAAAATAATAACATTCACTCAGTATATCAGAATTTTAATTTTAATTTCTTTCTTCAGCCATTTCTATGTTTTGATCGAATTTCTGGTCTTTTTTACAAGGTTAAGGCCCTTATTAACCTACAATTTATTCTTTTTTAATTGCTTCTCAGTAATTAATTACAAAGTCCATATAGCCGTTATCAATTCATAATTTGCAAGTGCTATTGGCAGGTCAACGTTTATTTCAAGGCAAGGGTGAGGAATTTTGAACGATATAGGTACTACCTATTTATTAATGGCAAAATGGTTGTTGCCTATTAGTTTTAGCTGTAGATTAAAGCTGTTTCTAAAATCATTCGCCATAATTTAAATACAATGTATATTTCCTGCTTCCTTTGATGTAAGGGAAACGTAGAACGGTTTCTACTAAAATTTTGAAAGTTTCCATCTAGTTACCACCTATTTCCTGTCACTGAATTGACTAATCAATTATATTTTTAAAGCATTCCATCGCTCGTGGTCTAGATTAATAACATTTTATAGAGAAGTGTGATGAAATGGGAATGCCAGCTCTTCTTTTACCTGCAATATCATATTCCTGACGCATAATTCTTCGCGCTAAGCCGAAGATTGAGGCGTGATCGTAGTTTTTCGCATCCATAATTGGTTACCAGATTGGTTATCAAATGACTTTACTCAGTTCAATTTAGCCAAGTCATGTGTAGGTCGTCATCATTAATAATATATTTTTGGGAGTTCAGACCGCGCTCTCATTTGTGAGGGCTGTCATGATTCTATCGCAATTTTCTATTTGGTCTTTTTGTTGCATGCAACCTATGCTGGGATAAAAAGAGTGAAAATTCGACTGTAGGTCATTAACCAAACCTCGAATCCGGGGGTAGTTTGCCTCGTGGGTGGACTTCTGCTACAAAGTTTGATCTCTCAGTCTTGAAGACTCGGTAGCCAGCAGCTATCATGAAGATGAAAACAAAAAAACTCGTTTGACCACCATCTCCAGAAATTACTGCATGCATATAAAAATCCTGAGGTGTCTACTTCCAAGTCAAATTACAGCGTTGAATTCAATTAAGGTATTTTTATATGGTGGAAATCGTTCTTTGCCAAATTTAAACAGGTAGTTTTGCTTTGAAGTTATATTTTCTTCATGGCTGAAGGCTGCAAGTGCCATCGAGAGAGAGACATAAATATTTTGGTAATACTCTGCATTAGAATACTTTTCCATATGGCGAGAGTTTGCGGCTTATATGCTTGAAAGAGCCTTCGTCTTGGTAAGAACAACATTCTTATTCACATTAATTCTTTGAAGCCCTTTCTCCCTTGCGTTACCATCCTCGATGAACCGCGGGGGCTCAACATCTAGTACCTTGAACCTCGGTAAAATTTCCATGCGAAGCAGGGATCCTGGGTAGCGTAGTGGTCTGCGTAGTAACCCGGACATTCAAAGGTCTGTGGTTCTATTCCCGGTCCAGATGATTTTTTTTTAAATTAATTTGAATTTCACCTCCGTTCACGCGGCAGGATTGAAATATCCTACATCATTCTTATTGAATACATTTACTTATCCTATATACATGTGAGGAATAACCACCATCGTCCAACGTTTTACGTGTTAGGGGAATTAAAATGAATCTTCTCGATTAAACGCGTGACCAGAGGCGTAAAAATTTGCCTTAAAGTGTGTTTTATGACTTGAGTATTTGACAATGTTTAATGGCTGAAGTTCCTAATACAATGGTTCCTTCGGTGAATTCCTTTTCCTTATCATAGCTTGCCGGTGTCAAAGTATCGAGTTATGAAATACGAAATTTTACTATTTTTAATATAAAATGTATAGAAAAGGATTCCCGAATTGGATTCGGCGATGCCTAATAAAATGAAATGCATGGAGTTCACTGTATCTTACCGGAGGTTTCGGATTCGCAGCTGGAAGTAGCCTGTTAGGCCACTAAATCCAACATTTTTTTAAAATGCAAGAATGTTAAAAACTATTGTTTAATGGGATAAGAATACTGTTTTGGTATAGAGTATAATATCCTCAGCACTAGTAGGATATTGCTAAAAATGTCATTGGTATTTAGGAAATAAGGAATTAAATGAAAGATGGTACTGAAGACCTTTACAGAATTCAAAATACAAGCTCATCAAAGGACGGTGCGAAAAAGGATAAAAATTTTGCGTGAAATGAAAGATAGGAAATATAAGCTAATTACAGAATTAGCGTGGGAAACGCAATACCAAGAATGAAATCAGAGGAGACATATTGCGAAAAAACCTTTCCTCACAACCAGTTTTCATATTTTTCTATTTAATTGCCTTAGATTAGGATGAGTGTTTTACCTACCAACTGCAACTTTTTGAGAGCAGTTACCGATTTTATAAGACAAGATTGTGATAATTTTACCATTTAGTCGGAAAGCCTACACCTACATCTACACGATACCCTGCAAGCCAACGCGAGGGTGTGTGGCAGGGGGTGAAGTACACCAAGCATGCACTATAAACATGCAAACATTCTACTATAGCGTTTCAGGCAATTAGATTGCTAGTATCTTCACAGTAATAAGGGATTACTTGTTAATACATGCATCATGCACTACAGACTGCTTCTAAAATATTTCGCTTTGCTATGCTGACTATTCTGTTCAAATTGGAACCAAACTGCCTGTTATAGATATCTATAGTTTTGAATAATTAAAAAAAAATGAAACGGCAATTGTCTCGTCCTTCATGAAGTCCCGTAGACTACGACGTCACTGGGACTCTCTCCTCTCCACACTCGTCGTTTAGCGGTGGCACAGTTGTCTTTTGATGTCCATGCAAATGGGAACGAAGTTTGTTTTTGCAAAGGGCCGGCTGCTTGGAAGGATGGCAAGGGTTGAGGATCGAAGAGATGAAAGGAATCTCCCCGAGACGAAAAGGCGAGCCATGGGGTGGGGGCGGATTCGTTGAGGGGGCGATAATTGCCCCACAAGGGGCTCGGGGGCGATGGGACAAAGTCCTTGGGTGGGGGTGGGTTGGGAGTTGGGGAGGATTCTTTTCCTTTATAACCGGGTGGAGATTGTGTCCCATCGAAAGGTCGCAATTAAGACGATGGGATAAGGAGGTAGGGCGAGGTGTAGGGAAGCAATAGGGGTGGCACAGGCAGTGAAGGGCCGACTGGAGGGCGAGGGGAGCGGTGAAGGGCGCGTAGAAAGCCCGGAGGGAGGAGTCACAAAATTAGATAAGGGGTAGGGTGTCACGCCTGGGGAGAGAATTTGTCGAGGTAAGGGAGTAGAAGGGAAAAGATGGAGGTCACAGTTCTAGACTAGAAGTAAGTGGAGAGAGACTCCCAGGCGAATTTGGGGAAACAGAAAAGTTGGGTGAGAGGAAAAATGGTTCATTCGGTTCATACCGGCTGTGACGCAACACGCCAGCATTTTGCTGTGCGTGGTTGAAGATAAATGATAGTGTGAGGCATAATTTATCAGCAATGATAGGTGGCGTACTAGGTTGAACTTGATTCGAATGGCTACAGCTACTGCTGTTATAGCAGGTCATCTAAGCTTAGATCTAAACTTAATCCATACATCACGCGCGATTCAGGCACGTGACATGTTTGCCAAACCGATAATCAATTAGTCGACTGTTTTATCGATGAAAAACATTTTCCGCACGTGTAGTACTTATTTATCGCATCTCACAGTAGAACTTATTTACTCAACTTCAAGTCGGAAAATAAGCATAAATAATATGACTTTATTACAAAAATTACCATACTCGTTTTACATACTGAAGCAATTCCATACATGCACTCATTTTGCAGGAGGGCTGCTTTGGAGGGGCTGGTCAAGTTCTGCCTTAAATAATACTATATTGATTTTAATAAACACTCACACGTATAAGTTAGATATTCAGATGGTCGCAGCCATCTTTCTCAATGAGAAGGGGAATACTAGTGCCTAGTGTCACTACTACTGCCGTTCACGATAGCCTCGTCAGCAACCTGCCGACCTGGAACCCTAGGGTCACCGGTTTGAATGCCACCTATGGCATGGAGGTCCTATTCCTCTTACGTTTACAGCCCTAGGGAAATTGGACCTTAGCGTATGGAGCACCTAATACCGAAGTCCTTGATATCGCTACTTCAGCCTTGCAAAAAGAAAGTCGTCAGTTTGGTCCCCATATTTCTCATTCCTACTCTTAAAATTTGGATATATATTTCCACACCAACTTGTAGACGGGTAATTGTCATTTATTAGAAGAGATGGGAATCGTTCATTTTGGATCAACAATAATACCCTATTTGAGGTTTTTTGACTTAGACGACATTTGTCTTTCAAATGTACTACTCTCCATTAGGCCATTGTGTACCTTATCGCTGAATGCCTATCAAACTCTACCTGCGATTCACTCACCACCATTATCTTATCTTCAAAGCATAAGTCTTGGGCAACGATTCCATTCAAAGCCTCCACCCATCTCAAAGTTTGAGAAGTCCCGTGTGTGAGAAGGACCTCCCTCCTATCGAGAAAAAGCCGGTATGTGTGAGTCAGTGTGTGTAGGGAGGGGGGCTGTATGGTTCCGAAGGACGGGAAAGAAGGAATTAGGCAAAAAGGGACTCCCGGGAATGAATGGGCCCTGCTTGAGCTAATGTGCTGAGGAGAGGAGGGGGCGGTCGAGGAGAGGGAAAGGTGTGTTCTCTTGGAGAAGAGGCGTTGGTGAGGAGAGTTCTGGGGAATTAGGGAGTTACAAAGGAGAGGAAAATGGAGGGTTGCGGGTCGTGCGATGAAGAGATCATTCCGCAGGGGAAAGATCATGGGGTGAGGTGAGGAGGGGGGTGGGGGTAAGCGAGGGGGCAAGTACCCTTTTTGGGGCAGTAGGGACAGAGCCAACGCCTCCTCACGAAAATGAGTCCTCGGAGGGAGGAGATGAAACTCTCGTAAGAGTCTCTTGATGAAATATAAATCGAATAAGGACGCGATAGTCTCGCCCCTTCCCTCCTCGCCTTCCCTCAAGAGGACGTGGATGAGAGGGGGGAGGGGATGAAGAAATATGGGCACGTTGGGCAGTGAAAAACAGCGCCATCAAATCGAAGGGGTAGGCTCCTCTGATGGGAGAGAATTGGGTTGGGTTGGGCGCGGGTAAGGTAGCTCTTGCGGGAGGCTCGCCCACTACACCTCTCACCTAAACCCCATTTCTCTCTCTCTCTTTCTGGAATCAGTGGAAGCAACTTTCCAAGAGCTAACTCTCCCAGGATCGTTCTTCCCCCACCTGCCCTTCGCACGCCGAGATGGCTCAAAATTTCAATTATTTTTTCCCCTCCTGAGATTCGCCCCCGGAACCTTTGTTAGTGAAGTCCATTTAAAAAGTTTCTGCGCGGAAGATGCGTATATCGTCTTTCGCAAACAACGCTCTTTCTCGCTGTTTAGGGGAAGTATCGTTTAACTCCGCCTCCGGCTTAAAAAGATCTGCTGAATTAAATTGCGCCCGGTTTGAAGTCACCGGAAACTTGAGTTTCCATTATGGGAAGCACATACGGTTGTCGGATGAGTGTTTACCTCACATACGTGAGATGTGCCATTTTTTGCCGTTCTTTCCATCAAAAGTTTAAATGTGCCTTTTTTTAAGAAATTGTAAGCTCAAACTTGTTTAAAAGTCGTGAAGATACGATATCTTGCGTCCACGACAATTTAATTTGCGTCTGATAAGAACGAACAGTATGATTACAGAGATACAGAGTAGTTCAAGCAAGGACTATCAGATTAGGTATGCTCCATCAAATGTACCCTGGCTGGCAATAATATCAGATGGAATAACAATGTGAACATGAAATCTAATTTCCTTGCATAGTCAACTTAATAATAGGATTGACTTACGCAGTAGTTAGCTCCACATACAATTATGCAGCAAAAAGATATTCTCTTCTCCCAGCGAAATTATATTTGAACATGAAACATTTTTTTTCTGTAACTACTTGCATTATAAATTAATACAGTCAAACTTAGACATAACTTGAAAAATGAACATTTTTGAATCCTGTCACTTTTAAGAGAATACATTGCTATAAAAAATTAATGAGACCGTTGTTACCGTGCATAACGTTTCATAAATTTTCATAAATTTTCAACCTCTTCAAATTTATATCCTAAAACAATTGAATTATTTATTTCTAAAATTTACCTTAAATTTGTTTATTAAGTTTATTAAATAATCTGCTAAGTGAATACTCATGAAGGCCATTCATTGGCATAATAAGGTAGAGCAAAAAAGGGCTATTGTGGTTACAGTTATATGTCATAAAAATCTCCGTGGACGGATTTCATTGTGCATTTCCGGAAATGAGAGAAAATAAGTTTTCCAAGAGCATTCTAAAGAGCTAAAATTATCACTCACTGCATTTTTGTTAAAAGTATTGTTGTGCAATTTGCCCCTTGAATTACTGGGTAAATCCCACGCTTCGCTAGTGTACGACGGGTGCAAATGAAATTAGGAAATGTATTCAGGAAAAGCTGAATACGAGATTCGTAGCCGTCTCCTTTTCTTTCTCTACACAATTCTTTGAATGGTCTTCTTTTTATTTTCGCGTTTCCTTGGATTAGGTACATATATGCATGAACCACACTCCGGAAGTGGCCGTAGCCAAAGTAGGTCCAAATAAAAAGAATTACTCTCCGGGCACTCCCGTCCAGGGCTCTCCTTTTGTGTCATCTTTTCCTGCAGACTCTCAACGGCACCCTTAACTTTCCAGTGTGGAGACTGAAAGCGTATTAGAATGTATGGAACTGGGTGAAGCGTTGTAGGGGGTACCTCAGGGGTTTTTGTGGGTGCCGGAGTGGTTAACGGTGGTAAGGTGTGGGAGCCAGGGACTCCGTAAGTGGAGAAGAATGGACTCGATGCGTTGGGATGGGGGGTTGGGCAGAAAGTGGGAGGACTGGTGGATATTCATGTGATGGGGGAATTCAATATAAGGGTGGAAAGTTCGGATGGAATAGTTTTGGAAACTTTTGGTGGGGTGAGAGAACATCGTCGCTGGTGCAGTGTAGGCAATGGTGAGAAGGTGTAGTGATGATGTCTTGCTCCACCTTCTTTTTCCGAGTTAAGCGAGAGCCTCACATAGGAATGCCCTCAAATTACTGCTTCCACAACATCGCAGTTGTGTACAAATAGTGACAATTAACTAAATATGTCCAAAATGAGAACAAAACACAGAAAAAAATCAATTTTGCACAGCTGCAAATTAATTGAGGACATTATAAGACAACAGGAGGTGTGGATGGAAAAGATATTGAACAGTGAGTGTTCATAATCGAATGATGAGATATAGGAAGTATGAGAGCCTCAAGATGAATATCGTGTGAAGTGTAGGGGTCGTTCAAAGAATTAATCATTCAATTAAACCCTCCTTCGCCGATAGGAAACTAATAAGTTACACAGTAAAAATAGTTGTATTTTCCATCCAGCTTCTAAGTGTCATAAAATACGTAGGTACTTTATTCCCTTTTTACCTGATGATAATGATGCAGAACCAACGAAACACGTGTCAAGATAAAATCGTTTTCTTACCTCTTTCGGCCATTAAAAAAGTAGTTACGTTCATCTGAGGCTGATTCACGGAGAACTGCGCGTTAGTAATCAACGAATGCAGCAATAGTTTTGTCTTGCAACCTTGGCAAAGTTTGTTTTTGGATGAATATAGAACCTCTAAAATAAAACTCTTCAAGCATTTTACATATGTGCGATAATTTTGAACCATTCCTGGGTAAGACTTCTGAGCTTCGTGGTGATAAAATGTCACTAATTCCCGCTGGCAAGTTAACTGTTTTTATCAATATAACTTACTTATTTCTTCCAATCTTTTTATATTTTCTTCTTGCAATTGCATCAAGCCCAATATAAATTATTGACAGAAATGAAGCATAGTTTAATGTAAAATGCTAGGCTCATTGACTGTCATAGGAGTGACATTAGACACATGCTCTCTCTTTCGGCAAAATACACGTCCTGCCGGAATATCCATTATACTGTAGCGTTCAGCCTAAACAAAGAGATGAAGCCAGTGTAAGACAGTACAAGCAGCTAGCATGTAGAATGTGCCTGCATGCTAAATACCTCATCCTTTACCATATTTCCATTATTTTGACAAGTCATTTGTAGTATTTCATGTTAATTCAAATAACTTAGCTTATAAAAATCGAACACTATAAAGACATATTTTTGTGATCAGGAGGTCATCGTGATATGAACTTCACGTATTTTTCTGTCTCTGCCTTCTTAAATCGAAATATAGCAAAATAAATAGGTTATGGTTTTCCTAGGCTCTTTGATCTTGTAGAAATATTTTATTAATGTCATCACCACCATTGAATAATTTTTTTATATATTTCGGTAATGAACTGCATCTCTGTAAAATCTGTTTTTATTTATAATTTTCTGCTAAATATAAGGTTATTCTACGGTACGGAGGTCACTTTTACGAATCAAACATTTCATTGATAATACCTACTGTCCTGACGTGGTCACTTAGTGAATACCATCAGAGAAAACATTTTAGCGACGTCTGATAGAAAACTGTATATCGAGGATCATTTCCCGAATTCCAAACGTTGTCCTCTTTTGATGCTTGTATTCCCGTTCTTCGCAGATGTTAGCTTTTCCTATTCTAGATGACTACCATTCTGTTCGTAAATCTTGTTTCTATGATCATCCAGCGCTGCGCTCCTTTTTCATTACCTTTAATAGAGTTCCGCATTGGACGATGGAGATTATTTTTAATGAAAATTGCTTTCAAAACCGTGTTACCGGTGGTTTAACGAGCAAAGATAATTCACATCTGAGACTATCTTTATTACCATCTTTAGCGCGCTATAAAGCAAGCCATCAGAGGCTAAAACCGAGACATGGCTCATATGTGCCTTTGTCCTCCTTGACCACAGAGTTAGCCGTGTTATTGCTTAATTGGCCCTCACTCACTCGCTCCATACGTGTTACTTTCTGCCTCCCCTCAACAGATATTCCAGCCCCTTGGTCCTCATGCTAAGCCTCGGGGTCCTTTTATATCACATTACGACTGGCGTCAACCTTAAAGCACGTGGATAAACTTCCTCCTAGGTTGTAAACCCAAAAGACCCTCTTAGCGATCAGGAAGGTATAAATAGGCCATTTTGAGTCCAAAAAGCTTTGATGCCGCATGCTAGAATCTCAACGGTGGTAGTGATAATACGCAATATTTTGGCAATTGCAGCTATTCAGACTCAGAGTATGAGATTAGCGGGCTATATTTCACGAGAAAATCGATAATGCAGTGACATATACATTAGCCAAGCACGACCAACCATTAGATATAGCTTGAAGTTTGGGGTTTATTTTACTAAAGGGATAGGTTTCTAACGGCTGAGTATTACCTTCCGCTCCATAAGACTGCGTCCAAATGAGATTTCAATTCTAATCCTTGTCTGCTGTGTGTATAACACAGCAGCATTCAGTACTTCGTCCACCGGATTTGATGTGTAACTATAGATCCCCAGTTGTGTTTCAATAATAGTAGTCTAATGCCGATGTCGCGTTTTTCTCCACCCTTCTAATGTTCCCTGAAAGATGACAACTTGTTGAATACTTACCACGCATTCTAAAAGACGCAAAGGACGTTAGCTGTCGGCTGCCAACCGTGAATAAAGTATGCAATATGAAATTTCTGCTTTCTGTTTCCTCTTGAGCCTCTTGAGCCTCTTGAGCATGTACAGAGAAAGGGTATGTAGTAGATTTGAGGTCATCTATAACTGATTGAAATGTTACAGTAGTAGTACTTACATCTTTCATAGATACAGGGACCACTTTGTAAAATCATGCCAACTTGGAGTTTATAGGACACTAGCTGAAAGTGCCCGTTGAACCTCAACGGGAGGGAGTAATATGATAAATACAAATTGTATTAAGAAATTTTAACATTTTTGACGAAGAGGCGAAAACAAACTTGTATTGAATACAGCATAAATCCATAAAATGTTCCCTTTTTTTAACCCAATCGAAACTTACGTAAATAGATATTATGTGCCATTGGGATTCGCTCTGCCATTGGGATTGGGTCTCTGCTCATCTCTATCGATGGCGATTTCGAAAGCGTTCCATCTCATCTCCTCATGTCCCAGGTTGGTTCAAAAGCACAAACCCGTAAATAAATTAAAAAAACATTCACAATTTGAACACCGCTGAAGCATTCATTCAAATGCTCCTAATTTGTGATCAAGTGCATCCCACCCCTTAATCCTTGGGTAATGCTAGCAGTCAGCACATATCTTTTTGTTTGGAAAAATATGGCTGACCTTGCTTCATGAATAGCCGACATTGCCTTCAGTGCCTTCCTATATCCTCGAGAAAAGCACAATGTCCTTATGGCATCCCTCTACGACGAACTATTTAAGCATCGATGTTTCCACTTCAGGAAACGACAATGGCAAAGGCCTTAACAACCCTCGGAAAGGAACCGAAAAACACAGTAGGTGAATTTCAACGTAAATTACACATTACCCAGTAACCTCGATGGAAAAATGTAAATCGGTTGAGAGAATGACAACCTTGAAACATTTTCCCGTTAAATACAGAGAGAATGAAATAAATCGATTTAAATTTAGTTATTTTACTGAGCGAAAGATAAAAAAATGTTGCGCTTCCATAAATTGAAAAAGTCAATTTAAACCAGTGTAAACACATAATTGGCGCCAGGAATCGAAACCGGATCTTTTCAAAATTGGGAACAGAGCCAACCTTTGTGCCTTATGGTGCCCTGAGCCTTTTCTTATTTAGTCAAAAACACATTTTAGTGTATACGCTACAATCATACAGAATTTCAACTCAATCGGTTCTGTAGTTTTTCAGATTCATAACAAACATACAGGCAGACAGACCGCTACATTTTTATATATTAGTACAGATAAGGGAAGAAAATAATGTTTCCTCCGAGAGACTAAATAATGAGCAAAAGGCCGGTAATGTTGATGATGAGATAGACATTTGAAAAACCTTTTGAAAATGGCGCCATGCCAATATAGCGTGGAAAAGAATCTAGATTGTCCTAAACGGCCGCGTAACGAGTTCTGTTCTGCAGTGGTATGAGAAACGTTAAGGGAAGGGAATCTAGGGAAGTGAACGAGTCTAGAGACCCTACAAAACTCGTCGAACCTCTTCGTGTGCCTTCTTTCGACATCAAAAGGACTCGAGAGGGCTCCGTTTCAAGGCCTCGGCCCCTCCCAACATCCCCTCCGGCCGGTGGCAGAAAAAGAACGAGGTCTTCAGTCTCGTTCGACGTCGAGGGTCTCCGTAATGTGCTGCATATGCATTATCGGCCTGCGCTCCACGGGAGGACTTTGAAACGCCCGTGGAGGAACACACACGTCGCTGCACTTTGTAGCACACGTTAGCCCTCATAGCAGCCTCCCAGCAATATTTTCCAATGACCCCTACTGTTTTTAGCTACAGCGCCATTAGTCCTATTCCAGCGACGGGCACTGCTGGATATTTCTCGGTGGAATCATTGGATAGGAGTTAATACTCTAGATGAAAATTTGGGTCCTACTCAATTTTCAATCCGTTTCATTTTTAGAAATAGCTCCAAATCTCGTGAATAACCTAAAATTCAAAAAATATATACCTAATAGATAAAAAACTCCTCATTATTTCCTGTTATACAGTTCACTCTATTTCCTCAGATACTTGGGTAACACACCTAGTATTTTATTCCCATCGTGATATACATAAATGTAGGGAAATAATAGAGGAAGAAGATATGGTTTCCATTGCCAGCAAAACGTTTTTAATAACTTTCTTCGTGGCACTAATACAAAGTAACAGACCATTAATATGAGCTATACACATTTACCTAGATAGAAGTTTAACTCCCAAAACGCCCCATTCTCACTTAGCAGGATACTCTATGGTTGAATTTTAATTCCCTTATTCAGTTAGATGACATTCAAAGCAACTCGGGAATAGAGATCACATAATAGAAGAAGTAAGATAAATTAGGGAATTCCGATGTTTAATTATGATTGTAGCTCTGCATTAGCACTGCATTGTAGCACAGATTAATACTGCAGCGGAACACATTTAAGTATGACTCTATTTCCATGGTAACGGATAACATACAAGTATGTCCTTAAGCAATGACGTTATGGTATGATGACAAAGTTTAGTCAAACACATCGTGCATCATAGTGGACCATGTACAGAGCCTACCATGAGCCATAAGTCAAATACGAATATCGAGTAGCCATTAGCCAAATATATATATTTTTTGGTAAGTTGAATTCTAGACCTCTTTTTCTTAATGTATGAATGAGTTTTCGGGAGATTAGGCCCTTTTATTTTGAAAATTAAAAAAATTTAACCTTTGTCCAACGTTTCGGAAAATATATTTTTCCTTCTTCAGGGCTAAAAATGAGATGAATCAATATGAATATAGGTAACGAGATTTACAGGATGTTTACAGTGCCAAAATGCTTTACAATATAATTTTTTGCAACTTTTAGCACCAAAAAATTACACGGAATAAATTTTACATACATTAAGTTCTATAAGGTGAATTTGTTTACAAATTGGTTGCTAAGGTTTATATGTTATAATTTTTTAATTTTGATGCATTAAATTGTTATGTATTTCACTTAAATTAGAAATATCAGTTCTTTTATTACATGAATTTTGATCTTTACTAATATGATACTTTTCTTTAAATAAACTATTTGATAAATTTTCTTATCTAAAATTTTTGTTTGGACGAAATTAAAACTATGGTTGTTTTTGATTCCATGATTTGTCAATGCACAGAATTGTATTTTATTTTTTATGGATTATCTGTGTTGTTTTGTACCCTTCATGATAGTCATGATTTCAGGATGAACCCAGATAATTTGAGTTACAAAGAATATCAGTCATAACTGTCTAAAACAACATATTTTTTATCTTGAATTTATGGAACAGCAAGGATATTCTATTTGGTGTATTGTATCCCATAGTCTTGAAGCAGAGCTGTCAATGAGTCATGTTAAAGTATATGTAACTCTTACCATATCTTGTAGCACTGCCGTAGATGCCTTAGCATATAAGCAAGTATGTAGAATGGTGTACAGTACTATGTCAATATATGCATTCATAAACATACATTTTGCAATATACAATGCTATAATGTCACATACAGTACACTTTCTTAACTATTGCATATCTAACAAGCTTTATCCCTCTACATGGGAAATTATTCAATGCGCGACATGTGATACTGTTTGTGCTTACACAGTGCTAGTATATTTGAATCGTCATAGCGGAATTTCATGAATATTGCAACCGATGCTTTTAAATATCGCGCAGCACCAGTTCCCGGCCCAATCGCATCCCTTAAACAGAACTCTCAGAAACTAACCCTTCGCTCACCGCTCCGAAATTCCTCTACTGTCCCACAGAGGCGCACTCGTCGAGAGCGACCGTGTTTATTTTTCGGTTTCTAGCCGGCCGTGCGAAAATGCGTGAAAATGGAGCGAAACGATTGTCCCACGAGAAGGGATTCCGTAGATCGTCGGTTTTGACATTTTTTTCGCCTCCCCAAGTGACCTTTTCCGGAGAGGAGGCCGTCGAACCTTCCATCCAGTCCTCGCTTCCCAAAGCAGTGCGCATACATAATAAGGTGGTGGAATGCCAACTTCCCAGCAGAATAACCGCTGGATATGAAGACCCGGGCATAAGTCTAAAAATAAGAAGGCTCCAGTGTTTCAGTTTCCAAAATGGGATATAACGGAAGACGTTTTTTTTATGCTACCGTTGTCCTTTTTCAATCCAAGCCGAGAGAGGGATTTACATTCAAACAACAGTTTCAAAAACATCCCGATAGCTTCGGTATATTTCGAGTTCGGCTTTTATTGTAAGGTGAAATCGAATGCTCAAGCACGCGTAACGCTTTTCGAGTTCGCTTTCTGTGAGGAAAATGGGAAAATGAAATGTTATTTCAGGGTCGTTTTCTTAAGAAGTCGCACCGAAGTAATGCTACCATTTTTAAGGGCATGTCATTTTCACACTGGTTCTCTATTTTGGGGTGATGAGGAAAGAAATCCCCTCCTTTCGCCGAAGTAAGGTTCTTTCCATAAATTAAGAGCGAAATGGTAGTATGTAGTGGAATATGCCTTCTAGTGGGACATCAACACTTTATGAGAGATCCTATGTGGTTTTTGCTTAGGTATTACTAGCTAGTGTGAAGAAAGTTGCAAATGTATACACCAATGGTTTTCAGAATTTCTTATACCCCGTTATCCCTCGTATACCGTTTTAAATCTAAATGTATTTGAAATTAAGGAAGGAATATTGAAGTCCTCATCAAGTACCATTCCTCTATCATTGTTGCGAGAAAGCAGTGATTCTGTCTATTTAACTTCCCCTATAACATTGTGTTGTTTTCGACGTTTAGCGGTCTATAATATGCACCTCCGTACAAGCTGTTTTCCTTTTTACTTTTAACGGGACACCAAATGATTCTACAAGGTCTGATGAAAAAACTACAGTATGGACAAAATAATAGTATGAACATAAACAGCTGATTCCATTGAATGCTCATCAATTTCCTCCTGTTATGTACGATTCCACGGTATCTTTTCTGCTTTGGGAAACTTCAAAAGCAGTTTCCAGAATCATAAATGCCCTTTCGTCAAATTTTGATTTAGTTTTTGATAGCCATAAAAAACCTCACTCTATGGATTGAATTAAGATAAAAACAAAAAAGGACGGTTTATGTTTACATCAGATAATTAAGGTGATTGGAGTAAATTAGAATGTGACACTTATACAAAAAACTGATGGCTAAATAAACAGATGCACTGCGGCGCTGGTTGAACGAGAACACTTCCTTCAAATGCATTTTCAGACAATTTCTTCTGATTTTTACGAATAACTGTTTAATTCCTGAGAGTAATTTTCATGCCCAGTTTTTCAAGCATGGCACTCTTCTTTGCTGGATGTCTGGCTAATAATTGCCAATTAGAACTTGCAAGAGTCTAGCCTGATCGATATGATCACTTTATTCTGAATTTTTTCCGCATCGTGGGTAATCAGCAAAGAGCCCCAGTCGAAGACTTCAAAATGCTGATGCCAATCAAAATACTTTGTCTGAGTCATTAGATTTTATCATTAATATATTTTCAACATCATCGAAGTTTCCGTACCCATTTATTCAAGGTTAAAGAAAGATTACGGCAGAAATTCTTTTCGGTAAGACTGTTCGTGATGATACTTTTCGCGGATGAAAAAACACTCTCACGATTGCTGCAGCTTGGTAACAAAATCAGATATCCACAAATAAAAGAAGTAACATTACTTGTGAGATTTAAAAAATTTTAAATAACGTTATATTGCCCCCGTAAATTAGTTCTCCTCTACAATATCACGGATATTTTAAAACTGTAAAGACCTCTTTTTATGGTTTGTAAGTTTGTACCCAAACTAATAGGTATTAATAGGCATGGATAGTAGATAAGTACCAGAGCGGGCCTTAATCAGCTCTAAATGAAAGGTGCCATGGGGACCACGGTTGATCATCCCATGCAACGGACTGAGTGCTGAACTCAAATGCTCTCCCCAAATCAATCTAATCATTCAATTATGCATTAAAAATATCTTTGATTTCTCTTTAACCAATTAATAAAACTATAACTGCATTTTTTGAAACTTTTAGCATCATATAACTTCATAAATGCCTTATTATTATGGATATTTTGGCATTAACCAAATAGGAGTGCAGAGGTTATAAGAAAAAAGATTCTGCAGGGTATTTTTCATGGATACAGTTATTGTTTTCAAGGTAAAATTAGGATTTACGGAGCTCCAGCATTGAAATTGTATCGAACCGTTTAACTTATTCATGAGCTAATCGCAATAACCGCACCAAATCTGGGATTTGAATTCGCGCACTTTGGATTGCCAGACCTGCGAATTATCCACCTGCTACTGTGGCTGGGAAAGTAGTCGAAGTGGTATTAGAATTTAGATGCTCCAACGACAGAGATTATTTCTGACCATGTAACCTACGTATTTAATAGAGACAAACGCAGTAACCACTAAGTGGGATTCCGATACACGATCTTTAGGTTACACAGCAGCCACGTTACCGGCCTATCTACCACCTGTGGCCGACCATTTGATGACTCAGGTTCACTTGCTTAGGATTTGATTTCATCTTAAAAACAGATTGTGTTGTGGACTAGTGATGTCATTTTTTAATTAAACGAGGAATTTATTTGCTAAAAATTCTATAAAGAAGGGCGAAATAATTTTTAACGGTGTCTCATCCGTATAAATTTCATTGCAACATTAAGAATATGCAAGGTGATTATGATTCATGTACGAGATGAGCTAAATATGCCTGTCGCTGCGGGTTGGTCCCAGGGGAGATGGAATTAATTTCCTTCGGACAGGCGCAGAAGCCTGTCTTCCGAATGCGACCTACATTTTCATCTCTCAAAGGGGAGTTCAAAGTACACACTTCCTGGGTGGCGGGAGTACAACAATAAAATGAAAATTACACTTGCTCCAGATAACTTTTGTCAAAGATCAATCGGGACGCATGCATCGCTCATGTTGTGAGTTTCATCCGCAGAATCAGCCTTTATCTTCCAAGTGAGGTCCCAGATCCAACGCTGGAAACAGTGTACCAACCATAAACACCTTCCATATAAGAATCTGTAATGAGAAGCTCTTGTGTACGAAAACTAACCGAGTTCGTGGAATTGCTAACTTTCCGAGAGTCGTCATTAAACAACGTTGGATAGTATGTATTTACTGGCGAAAATTGTTTGCTTCACCGTTCACATAATGCGATAATGCAGTTTATAATACGCTTTTTATGGCCACTGTCTGTAGCTCATATTAGTTGGATATTAGTGGCACTATTGACTAGAATGGTCACAACAAACAATAGTTTGCAATAAAATGCAACACACTTTATTTCGACCGATTGTATATGGAGATCAAGTAATGCAGAAAAAGTAATTTGAATGTATTCTCAAAGTGATTAGGATTTCATCTTTCGTTTTTATCCATAAATTATATTTGATGGTGAATTGTTTAAATATTATTTGATTCCTTTTGATGTTCATGTCAGATAACCATTAACAGTAGTCACCAGCCCTCAGAGTTATTTCACACAGAACATATCTCAATTTTTCTAATAAATACCCGCTTCTTATCAGCTTAACTATTCATTTTCACATCATTCTGTGCTTACACCTTTTAGCTCATACCCAATATTCGTTCACCATTTTAAGTATTCCCTTCTCTTCTACGACTGTCCCTCTGACATTTTTATGTCTCAAAAAATGTGTATTTTGAATCTTACCCGGAATATTGATGTATCACTGTCCTAGACTTAAGGCGATAGGTTAGTTGTTTAGATATCACCTTACCCGTCGAAAGCAATAAACACCCAAATAATTGTAATCGATATGTCTCTAAATATGTCCTGTGATTCCGTCGTGTCTTCTTTCGAGAACTGCAGTGATTATACGGGGAAGACGATTGACAGGTAAGGTCATTTACTCCATTTATAATGGCTCTGTGTTTAGTTAGAGGAAGGATTTTCCTGGAAAGATTGGTGAGTAAGCAGGCGTTGGCTTTAGTTTTTTATATTGATTAAAATATTTCAATCCTTCTGGTATTGTAGTTATACGCATTACGTTTTTTTGCAAATTTAATTAGGTGCTCGGAAATCTCTTTTCAAATAATTCCGTTAATACTGCATAAGAGAACTCTGTATATTTTGTGGTTAAAAACATTTTATGAAATCTCTATGCAGTGGATGCGCCCTAACCTCTCAGGTTAAGGGAGAATGAAATCTTCCACAAAAGAGCACCGTAACCCGTTAAAGTGAAGAGAACCGAGCCAGCTTTGGTTCGAAACGAAAAGCTCGGAATGAAAACGTGCCTTCGGTACATGAAGACAAAAGGAGGAACAGAAAGGAGAGTCTCACTTAAAACCGTTCTCGAACTTGGAAATGACCCCCAGACGGCTCGTAATAAAACTTCCCCCACTTCCAGGAACTCTTTTCCCTCCAAAATCTCTTTCCCGCCAAAAAAAAAGGATAAAAAGATGAATTTTTCACCCCGAGTCGGTGGCAAAAAGACGCCTCTCCACCTTTCCTTTTCGGAGGCCCCTAGGAAGACCGCAAGACAAATGAATAAAGAATAAATAATCCCCCGAGGAAAAAACATTGACGATGCGACTTGGAATCCTCCCTAACGCCCAAAAAGTGCAACGCCAAAGCGCCTTAAAAGTTTTCCCTCCTCTTCAGAGCTGAAAGAGGTCTGAGTAAATAGTGCCAGGGACTAAAGCAGATGGAGACCGCTACTGAAATCATACTTGTTTGCTTGTATCTAACATGAAGAGTGTTGAATAAGTGGTCAAGGATTCGCACGTGATGATTTACCTCTCTCTGAACTATTGGTGTTAATTTCTTCACGAATTAACAGACGTTTTTAGAACTTTTCTTGTGCTAAGCTCGTAAGAATTTTGTGAAATGTAGGTGTAAGATCAAGGTGGCTAGCATATTTTCCTGAGTTGTCCGTGATTTTCCAACTATTACCAAATAAAGCTCTCATGTTTTTATTCAGCCAAACCATTTCTGGCGGGTATACTCATAAATATATACTTCTTTGATGCCTTTTAAGTGCCGCATAAGTGGGAATGAAAGCTATAATATTCCAAAATAAAGTTCTTTATATTTTCAAACTTTAGCATACGCTCAAAATATTAGGCCACTCAGATTAAGTAACGAATAATGCTATAGTGGAGCGATCTACTTTGTAATTTCCCTCTTTTGCAAGGAAAACAGTAAAATTTGACACATTCAAAATACAACTCAGAGGCATTAGATTTTTCAAACATATCACGAACTGAAATTTATTTCTATCCTCTTTACAACGATTGAACTAAGTTAAAAAGACTCTAAGATTGAAGTTTAACTAAGTAAATAACTTATTAATACTTATATAGCTATTTTATCATAAGGTTTTATCAAAAATCTACTAGTGAACGTATTCATTTTAGGTTATATTGATTCATCCAACGTTGTAGTAATTTGTTAGCGAAACGAAAAACGATGATCACGTACAGTAGCAGTAAATGTCTTAAATTGAATAATACAGTAACTGCCATTTAATTAATATCTAGAATGAATTTCCTTAGCCATAAAATAAATCTTAAAAAAACTAAAAATTTAATTAAATTACATTTTGCACCATGCGCGAAGGCCACAAAAAATTCTAAATTCCTGAAGTAAAAAGCATCGGGTATGTTTTGAACGAACGATTTTCAGTCCTTGGGATGGGGAAAACTATGAGTGGCATGAGAGTTTTCACTGAGCTCGTTTATTAATACTTCCAATCGTATAGTTGTAGAAAGTTATCTCAGAGTTGCCACTCCATTGAGAGTATAATCTTATGCCACGTTTGTATAATTTCATTATAGGAAACTACTGGAGATAGCCGGCATATTCATTATCAAGCCCCTACTTATTTTAATTGAAACATTGCAATCTATTTCGATTTTGTAGACTCGTCAAAAATGTTTCAAGATTATCTAAGGACTTCAGCTTTTGTAAAAAAAAACGTACATGTTCTCGCAAATAGAATGTTTTAAACAATTGAAACGGCCCTATGAAACCCTGTTTATGTTTTTCCTTTGGTTGGTAGCACTCCTTCCTCTCCATATCACGGTGCGTATTAAAGAGAAGGTTTTCTTGGCCTACCGTTCCTTCTTTTGCCTCTACTTCCTGCTTCAATATTTGCCATCCCCCGACCAAGAGTGGATGGTGAGCTCCAGTCCCGGTTACTCGGATACCCAGACCTTGTGGGCCGGGCGCATCTTTTATCCTGTCGGCAAGGCCCACCGTAAAACCTAGTACAAACACCCAGCACGTAATCCTCCTCCGTTTGTCGCCTGGAGACAACGCCTCGTCGCACTCAGGGAGACCTAACCCGTTCCCCATAGGGTCCCTCCGTCGCTTCCGTTCGTCGCTGCCCGCGAAACACACATTTCCCGTTTTAATTAAGCCGATAGACGTCGTGCACGCTGTCCTCGTCCACACTTGCGATGACAGCGACAGGGGAAAAATAAACGCCCAAAGGATGAAAGAACCAGCCGCATCTAAAGAAATATCTTCCCTACATTTCAAATCTTTGAATCGTCAAATAAATTCATTTGAGCCTAAAGCGACGTTTTTCGTGTTGCGTTGCAAAAAATGTAATCGTTAGGAAAGGTAGGTTAAAGTTAGCGAAACTCTTTAATTCGGTCAATTATCTGTCATATTATTCCTTTAACAACACCCATCTCAAATAGAGGTACACATTTTTGCTTTTAGACTGCTAATTTAAATTAATTCCTCTCCTTAAATGGTGCAATGTCAAGAAGATTACTTTCTAATGTTAAATTCTCAGTTGCTGGACAAATATGTAATTTTATGTATGCATTACAGGAATAATGAGGAAAAAGCTCTGTCGTTGGCTAACATTTCCCTTCATTCCACTTTGATGCACACACGGATTAGTCTGGATACTATGCAAATTTTGAAAACCACGGTTAATTAAGGCACAGGGACCGCTTTACTGTTGTTTGAATTCTGTAGTCAATTTAATAAGAAAAATATCAATGTATGGTGAACTCATTTCTTATCAAGAAGTTCGACCACGTTAAAAACATATTGGTAGGTGTGTAGTAGTAGCAGGAATGGTTTTTTTAGGGGACTTAGGTTCGAATTTTTAGTATGGCATAATTTTATCTTCAATAGTACGTCACCATCCTAAGTATAGGGTGAAGATTATAATGAGTGCAGTAACCTTCCTTCGGAACGCTCTACTCCTTAACTCCTATTGCTGGCAGTAGGCTAATGCTGTAGCCTGCTTCCCCTCCATCTTACATCCGTTCTCTGAAAAGTACCTGCCTGAAACTAATTACCCTCCTATTACTAAACACTTTACCAGTCAATCTGTTTACTGATGCTGCTATTAGACCTAGGTTTTGTGTACTAACGAGCCTAATGTTATGTTTAACCGTTTAACCTATATCTATGTAATCGAAAGAAAACACGCTCATGCTTACTACGGGATTCCAACCCGTGACCCTCGGGAGCGAATCCAGTGCTTGAGGGATCGGGTTAGTGTGGTGGCTAGAGTACTGCCCTCCCATCCCGTGGGTCCGGGTTCGATTGCCGGCAGTGGTAGATTTTTCAGTGGAAAACCGGTCCCAAATTGAGTGTCTAGTGGAGAGCATTTCAAGTTCAGTCCGTCCGTCTGATGGAACGTTAAGCCGTAGTCCCCTTGGCGCCTTTCGTTAAGAGTAAGCTAATGCCGACGCCGGGTTTCTCTCCACCCTTCCTCCGTTCCCTGAAAACTTCTACCATTACCCAATTACCCACCTATCCTAAATGGTGCAAATGACCTCAGCTGTCGGTCGCCTCCCCTGAATAACCAACCAATCCAGTGCTTGACCGACTCTGATACAAAGGTATTTAGTATAATGTATTATTGATATTATGAAAAATTGAAACTGAGGCACTTCTTTGGTCTTCTTTCAACCTCAAATTCTTTTTTTTTATGCAGGACGCATATGAGGTAAAAGACTTATTAACAGAAAATTGAACTGAAAATTTTGGATTGGCGTTGCTGTGGCATAATCAAATGTTTTCAGCTTTCATGTGAAGAGTGTGACATTGAAGTAAGAATCATTTCATCTGTCTAATTCGTGACCTGTGAAAAATTAGAACAGCACTCAGTTTCAATCCACAGTAAAATTGGCCTCAAACATTGGGTTTTGTGATTGTATTCAGTAAAGCAAACTGCTTAATTATATCGAAAACTGTCGTTTATTTCCAAAATAAACTCCAAAAAAGAAAGAACAAGGTAGAGGTACTGGTAGAACATCAACGCGGTTCATTCTTCATTACGGCAATTTGATAGACGTGAGAATTCGATGGGACGGAACAGGTCGCCGAGGGCGAGTGAAACCAATTAACTCGACACGTGTTCATTATTTCACCTCGTTAAGTTGGAATTGAAGCAAGGGAACCGATCATTTCCATTCTATCTCTCTTTTTTGTGATTCAGCCACCGTTCCTCTACACCATTTCCGGTTGTATCACAGAAAATACAATTTAATTTGGGAAAATATAACCATCACGTCAAAATCACTCCCCAAACGTCAATCCGTTTTGGTGATGAGGAAGTTCACTAGCAATGGAGCCGAACTGAAAAGAAGTGTGAAATTCAAACATTATACCTTTCCCTGTGTTACCTGAGGTTCATCGAAGAGATGTAGCTCAAAGAAAATCAAAGCTTGTGATTCATTCAGACACGTTTAGAGGCCAATCGCAGATTTGAAACTGGGAATCAATGCTCTGCTCATTGAGCTGCCTCTCTGTCAATCTTGTCATTTTTAGTCACTTTTATTTGTGTGTGCACCTAGAGTACATACCATTTGTGAACTTTATAGGTTGCAGTTGGGACTGGAAAATAGGATATCAGGAGAAATAAATTATTTACCAGATTTAATTTATAGTGCTTTGGAACATAATTCCTCGTATTTTAGAAAATTCATTTGGGAATTCAAATGGTGCCATTTTTTATTTATTGCAGAATGATAAATTGTGCTAAATGACGCTTTGCGATCACAACCACCAACAATCATTACTTACTTTCTTGACTTATATCAGTTTTCTGAGTAAGGTAGTATTTGATCTAAAAGTACATTGGCTGACTCTATGAAAGAATTAAGACGTCCAATTAGCCCCCAAATAGCTAATTATTGCAAGTTAGCCCTTCTTGCGAAAATTCGTTTTGCTACTCTTGACGGAAGCATGCTCAATGAGCATGAGCATTGCTCATGTTGGTATGAGCATTGCTCATACCAACATAAAGTGCTACTCGTAGAAGTAGACCAGAGAGACCATGAGTTAAGCGCCTAGGAAGTCACTTTAGTAATAACAATGGCAGAAAATCAATGCAAACGACATGAAAATATATTATAACCCGATGGTACCACAAATATTCCTTATTCATACAATTGCATCAGCTGTATTATTAGTATATGTTTCCATACTGACAAAAAATATCTGTCCCAGAATTTTCTTTAACTGTCTCCGAAGAAACTTCTAATACAAAAGGTCAATTCTTACATGAAAGTAAATATATACATTTGAGCAAGGGTAACTCCTCAGACGACCATTTAATCTATACGAACGAATTACCGGTGTGAAGAAAATACTGTGTAGTTTTGCACTGTAGCAGTTCCAAAACAGGCAACTTAACATGCTTGGTTACCGAGGGAGAGGAAGAAAGAAAGAGATTTTTGGAAGCTATGAAAAGGGGTATGATATATTCTGAATTGAAGGGGGTAACATCATAGGGATAAATGCGATAGATTAATGAAATGTGTAAGTTGTGTAGGCATAGTCAATTATAAAGTTCCCTAACTGGTAGAAAATATCAACCAATACTTAATGGTATTCGGTAGTCAAAGAAAGCTTTTGTGTTACATTGCAGAAAAAAATTCATAATATTGTTTCATAAGGTGCAAATGCAAAGCAAGGATGAATTGGGACACATCACCAAAACCTACCCTAACCGAAGCTATAAACCTATCTATGATAGCCAACTATGAACCCTGAAATAAAAACAATTAATCGACAATACAATCAATGTTTCTAAAATGCGCTAAATATTCTTTTGAAAAAATATGGCCTGGAATAGAACTGGCTCCTTTGGAGTTCTATTAAAACCGTTCTGGATAGCAGCCGGCAAAGGTAGGTATCAGCCACACGATGGAGAATGGGTTTTATGAAGTTAAGAAGCGATTCGGTACAAGGACATGAGTGCCCCCCGTAGATACATATGCATACATATATATTTCCGTACCCTGCCGCCATGCGTCCAACGAGGAACCCTTTTTCCTCCCACGCTCATTAGTTCCGCTTCGATATCCCTTGCCTCGTGCCGACAGGGAAAGAGCGAGGAAAGGCCAGAAACCCTGACGAAGGGTTCCTCGCGATTCTCTCCCACGTACCCATGACAAACCTTGAATGTCACCTCCATTTCTCCCTCCGTTTGTCGATAGCGCTCATTAGTGCAGTGCGAAATTTTTCCCTGGCTTTGATTGGAGAGAATGGAGGGCGTCGTCTGGTTTTTCGTCCTGTCCTAGTCTTTGATTTTGACTAGGGTTCCCCCGAATGATGAAGGAAGTTCAGGCTCAGCCTGTGTGGATAACTGTAGCGTCTCCACGTTGCTGATTCATCACTCTTTTTCAATTCCTTCCCCTATCTGTCTCGCATTCAGATTTGTGCCCGAAAACTACAGTTATATTGTAGCTCATCATCAGTGGTCATTAGTATGAAATTTTCTAGACTCACTTCTCTCTCCATTCGTATATTGGCTGTATTCTTTATATTAGCATTAATCTCTTCTTCATCTTTTTCTATTTGGCAGTAGTACCTCATCCGAGGTCTTTCTTTAAACTTTTCCTCAATCACTTTTTTCTTAGCGGTTGTATTAATTATACTGCTACATTTTAATACGCCATGGCCCTAAATTGATTCGATTATGAACATGAGAGAGTGATATGCCCTAAGATGGACGGGTTTAAAATATCATTTCTTTTAAACCATTGGAGGATTACAATAGGTGCAATTGAAGTTGCTTGGGATGTAAATAATTAGACTAGGTATTTAATTTTATTTTTTACGTTTAACTTCCAGACACATATGCCACATGTAATACTCTGAGTAACATGTATGAGTGGGAATAAGGTGTAGTTTTCTTTTATTTTCAAGGCCTAAACAGCCTATATAAATCGAAAACGATCTGGATGTATTCCATTTTCCCGATGAAAATGTATGGTTGTTTCATTTCTACACAAATCACCCAATCAAAGAGCCTACGCTCCCTTTTTATACTACCACATAAGTTTTTGTCAAATCCGCGGCCTTGAAAATCCTGCATTCTTAAATCATGATTTGTATTTCAGTTGATGTAATTCTCTGAATATAAATAAACCAAACATATGAACATAGCAACAGAATAAAAAAATGTTTATGCTAAATAATTTCATCTTGGACGTCACCTGTGCCTTTTACGTGGAATTTAAATATTGTGATATCTATTAGATTGAAAATTGTTTTATAAATTCTCTTTCATCAACAAGGGACTCTGCATTAATTAGTTTTACGTACTTACACTTCAATAATATTTTGGTAGTTGGATGTAGATTTTTTGGAATATTTCGGACCATTAAGTTACATGTCAAGAGGATTTTTAAGTATATGCAAGTTAAAGAAATATTTTTGAGAAAATGGGAGCCGCAGATTGGAGAGAGGTTGATTTTTTTCTTATGCCGCATTATACCAGGGCCGTTGGAGACAATGTTAGTCCTAGGTATAGATAGAACAGCATATACAACCAATTCATGTTGTGTTATTTCATTCTATTTTATATTAAATATTTTCTTTCATATGTGGTGACAGTTTCAACTACATGTGTACCATTGTTCCCTGGATGTCTCATTCTCCCACTCAGAGACGATAAAAGAAAATTGTGATGTGATACGGAGTTAATTAAATAGATTTCTAAATTTAATGAAATATTTTTATTAACTGTGCTTTTTAAGTGCCCTTTGTTAATTGGCATAGTCAAGCATACTTTTTTAGCAACCTAAATATATTGGTTGCTTAGTCAATGTATTTTTGCGCTCTAAATGAAAATTCATCTGATTTTGAAGTTAATATGCTCCATGATGGAAGTCATTTTACTGTAGTTCAGTCGACGTATAATTAGTCGTCATTCCAAATGAGTGCTTTCTTGAGTGTCCATTTTCGTACGTCATTACGAGAAGAAAAAAGTCTTCCTAGGAGTTTTTTCGTCGTAAAAATCGAAGTTTTTCTTTCTTCGAATCAAAGCGTTTCCTGATTATGAAGTCGATAAAACTGGAGTCGTAGAAGCTGTAACTACTTTTGTATCCCTCTATTGGTCGTCTCTCTCAGGTTGCGTCATCAAAGAACGAGTTCGTTAAAGACTGTTTCACTCCACTACGATAGTCATTAATGGTTTTTTTCTTATGGTTGGTCTTTGCAACGTTCGTCTATGGGTGCCATAAAACACATGCACCTTGTAAATAGTAGAATCAAGCGGGAAAGTACTTCGATGTACACTGCATATTCATAAGCTCTAAAAAGCTACTCAAAGCTACTGATCGGCAGTAGATATCAAGTAATATTACATTAAATAATTCTTTGCCAGAATCATTATAAATATAGTAAAAGCGCTCTTTTGTGAACCTTGACTGCTTCACTTACAATTAATGGGCATTTCAAGTATTCCAGAAATTAAAATAACTGATTACATTAGTTAAAATGATGGTTCCTTTTCAGACGATAATAAATTGTTTACTTGAAGAAAAATAGCTGGATTAATCTGCCAGCGGAATTTGGCATATGATTAAATCAGTTGTGCGCATGTAATTGATATTTAAATATTACGCGAGATAAGTTCTTATCCTTACGCTTTTTATCTTTTATTTAAGTAAAATCATGCAATGCTTCTTATACATGCTGTGTAATTTTCGTTTTGTACTTACTGCAAAAAAATAGTTACGCATTAAAAAATACGCTTTCATACCCTGCCTGGGGTTCTATGGTCTTTAAATTAGCTAAGAGTAAAGAAGTTATCCATTTACGTATTATATAATTGTAGTTTTTAGTTATATGGGTATTTGCACTTTTGCTTTTATTCAGAAGAGAGATGGAACCAGTGTACTTAAATAAGAAAATCATTTACAGCATTTCACGTGTCGATTTAAAGGAGTTTATTAATTGCATATTCGTGTCATAGTCATACTTCGATTCCTCCTGGAGTTTTCGTATATTCCATTAGATGCATTACACATTATTTTCTGTAACCATCACCTTTGGAAGTACTATCGTTTTTCATTCGAACAGGATTCTAGATGGAATCCTAATACCTATGCTTGTGAGCCACCCCATTTTAGCCTAAAATGCCAGAATCAGATGATATACTAACGGAGTTTAGTTCCCCGAGCGTCGTTGACGATATCGTTGTAGCGTGCGTGAAGCACACGTCACTATGCAAAACCCTTCTGTGGTCGTAGCAATATCCGTTTCAGATTTGATTAAGAAGGGTAAAGTAAATTTAAATTCATCAACCTTGGCGAAAAGTTCCGCGGACGACCCGCTGAGCACGCTTGGAGGAACCTTCGTTAAGACGAAACTTTAAATTAAAACAGTGGCCCCGAATTACGCCACTCGTAATGCATTCACCAACACATCTTCCGTTGACAAAAGAAGCAAACAAACTTGGTTGCGGTGAAAGTTTGGCCGCAACCAGCCACACTTTTCCGTTCTTTTCACCGGTGTAGCCGTTTTGATTATATGATATAAGTACACAAATGACTCTGAAGTCAACTGAATGACTTCATGTTAAAATATTATTCTACCCTTGTGAGTATAATTAGAACTTAAGACATTTAGCAGCAACCAATTGTTTATCACCCACTTATCAACGTCAAGAAGTCCAATTTCATAGTGATACAGTGCTGAGAAAACCCTTCGAATATTGGTCTATGTTTAATATTAATCTGGTGTCTTGGTAGCCAATGTTTTCATTACTGACTGTTAGTATTATTGTACTGATCGTTTAAGATTGAATATTTCTTTTATCGAGTGGAAAATCTTAATATACAAGTTCTATGTTGAAAAAAGTAATTAAAATTTTATCCGAGTGCTACGCTGTGTTATAGCTTTCCGAATAGCCTAACATATGTGGAACATTAAAGTTGCAGACGTATGCATTTCATGTATTTGTCTTAAAATTCATCTCACTTTTATTTAATAAAAAGTCGTATAACAACCTCTATTGTGTTCCGCTGTTTATGTGAATAGTGGAATACTCCCTTTTAAGTTCCCTTTGTGAAATCAGCACATGGAGAATAGAAAGATACTAGTGTATAAACGTCTTAATGTTGCTAATGATAAAATATTCATGTGTGAACTGATAAAAAGGTAATTAACATTAAATTATTGGATTCTTATACCATAGATAATAGTTATTTAAGCTGCATAGCTTGGTAGTCTTGAATTCTCACCGTCTCTCCGTAAACGTTCCTTCCATCTCGCTTTTCAACTTTCCCATCCATTGTATTTCTATACCCCAAAGGGTTGTGACGCCATTTCCGCCTCCCTTTTTCGTAAGAAACTAAAATTTCCATGTTTTAGTTTGCTATCTGTAAACTCAAAACCCAATGATGTTTTTAAAATAACTTCTCGCAGACCAACCAAACTTCAGCCCCACAAAACAATAAAACCCCTCCGGGCTACAACCCGGCACAAACGAAGGAACTGTCAAACATTTGCGTGAGACACGATCGCGAGTCGTCCTCCATAACTCACTCCACTTAATAAACCTCTCGTAACACATGCATGCTGGCACGCTTACACATGTCTGCAGCCTTGTCCCTCGTTTGTCAGTTTGTCTTCACCTCCTACATTCTCAGAATAGGCTCCGATCCATCACGCAGCCTCCTTTCCCTTCTGTACACTCTCCTCGCGAGGATATTTGGCCTATTATTCACGAGTTAGCGGATTTATACCGAGAAAAATCTGAGATTGACTGCAATAATACTATTACTTACTAATATGCACTGCGTATTTCATATTTTATGGCTGCTTCCTCCCTTGAATGGTAATTTAATACGTGTATACCTTGATACCTTTTACTAAAAACAAACACACAATTATGCAAACGTTATAAGTTGTCGTAACAATAAATCTTATCACCAAGTTCCTGATTCCTGATAGCCTGTATTTATTACTCTTTAACTCTTTATCTTCATGCCTTCTACCATTTCTAATTATTCCTCAATTCCCTGATATCTTCCTCTCCACCTCAATGATACTATTTTTTCATCAATTATTAGTTTTAAGATACCTTTCCTTTTAGTGATTTCCTCGCCCATATTTAATTCTCCTTTCTCAGCAACTTTATTTCACAATTCACAAAACAATTCTCTTCTTCAGCTCTCTACCAGTCTTCCTCATTCTATCTCGAAAGCTACAACTTGCCTTTCCTTCATGAAGACTACATTTCTCAACCATATGACGCAAAATGGTTTTTCTGGTCTCAGGTTATTTCCTTTTTGGAAGCACTTTCTTCATAATGCATTTTTTATCCTCACATATGTGCTACTAACTGGAGTTTCATCCGAAGCGCTGCCCATATGCATTACAGTATCGATGTGCAATAACTAATATCCGTAAATTCGTAAATCCGTAAATAACTAAAATCCGTAAATATGAAGGTATCTCTACAGGTAGAGAATACTTCCGTATTATTCACTAGCTAATCCATCCTGTACTTCATTGAATACATATTGATAAGGAAATGAGTTCATTCTATAACTAATGCCATTTGACAAACGAGACGACTAGCAGACAAGTGCTTGACGCTCCGCAAGTGTAATTAGGTGCACATGCTACATGAGTTACTCGCCAAATTTTAGTCCCATTTTCATATGATTTCCGAAGAATGAATAAGATTAAACATATCTAAGTTTCATCTGCTGCTAAAAAGCATATTTACGAAGAAGCAAAAAAACCAAATACTCATTTTGTATTTTCCGCAAGCACTCTTTTACTTTTCTTGTTTCCTAACGGATTTGGTGGACGCCTTTGAGATTTCGGGAAGAATTTCAGCACCACACTACAAGTGCGGATTGTGTAAAATTAAAATTAGACGTAAATTTCAAATTTACCTCTATCATTTTTTATATTTTTTCCTCGCGTGAAAATTCAAACTAGACCTTGCCTACATAATTTCCTCGACGACAATAGTCGCCCACTCCACGGCGTCCTCGACTTTGTTCTGCCATTAGCATCTTCGGTGGCAACTCTCCCCCCTCCCTTCTCCCTCTCCCCGCATACCCTCAAGAGGATCGTAGCCATGGGGCAAAGGAAAGACGCGGTGAGTGCAGCATTTGCACCACCCTCCTCCTTCAAACTCCACATTTCAACCGTTCCCCACTCCCCTCGGCCCTGCAAGCCACATCGTCACTTCGCAGTTGGAATTGTTAACTCGGCCGTCCTCCACCTCGTCTCCCCAATGCATATTAATGAGGTGGGGAGGTCGCGGAAAGGTAGGTGGATGCTCTTTGGGGGAATGGGGAAAAAAGATGGGTGGGGTTGGGGGAAAGTGCGAGGGTGAGAAGGCGGGAGGAGGTGGGAGTCGCTTGTCTCCGGGCGCAGGAGGTCTTAAGGGGAAGAAGGAACGAGACGGCCGAAGGAATGATTCGGGGCTTTTAGAATCGAGAGGGCTGACGTGGAGATTGGGGCAGCGAGTAGAAAGGTCTCGCCTTTAAGGGATCCACGGCTCGGAATAGGTTCCTACCTCGCGCCCTGACCCAATACCACTTTTCCCCACGTTACCATTGATGGAATCCGCACGAGTGTGGATTGATTCTGGACATGAGGGCGTCTGCAAAATGGGAATGGGGTTTTGGAGTGGATACTTAAACCTCGACGTATTTAACCGTTCAACGGCGAGAGGGAAATCAATGTATGTTTACTTTACAAACACAATGTGCGCCGGTTTCATCTAAAGTAGATCAATCTCTCTAATGTGGCATTCATGTAGGTAATTAATCTCCATCTACATGATACTCTGCAAAGCATGGCAAGGGTGTATGACAGGGGGTGACCCATCACCAGGCTTGTATTTTAATTAAGAGGGAATTTTATATTAGTTATCTCAATTTAGGCTACTTATAAGACCAAAACCTCAATAAGTAATAGAATTTTCCTAAGCAATGAAGTAGTTTTAGTATCAATACTGGGGAAAATATTATCATCCTTTGGCTCGGAAATCGCAGCTAAATAAAATTGTTTAGCAACGAACGGCCTTTTAGATGCACATTAAGTATATTTTTTAAATATCAAGTAGTCAAATATATTGGAGTGCTAAAAGCCGTCAATTAAGAGTAGTATAAAGTATTATAACTCTCCAACATGCTGCATTTGAAATGAAAACTACTCTTAATTATTAGAGGAACAAAACACGCTCATGGCGTGTCGATCGTGTATTTTTTGAGGGAGCCAAGCTGTAACAATACCAAACTAATTACTATGGTTGGCGTTATCGAAGAGTTATGAGCAGGAATGGGAAGGGGGGTAAAAGAAAAGATGGTTTGGTTACGATGAAGATGGTCCCAAAATATGCGAATCTGAAAGAAGAAGGTATACGAAAGAGAATCAGCCTTTCGGAAAATTCTCAGCAATGTTTAGACAATCCATGAAAATTAAGCGGTACACGATGTGTTTAAGCATTGTTTATTAAATGGTGTTACCCCATATTCCTATTTATCATGCTCAGTTTTAGGAGCATTAATTGCAAATAGAAAGCAATATGAGGAAACAAACGATATTTCATTTTTTTAATAATGTAGACAAACTTTATCCTTTAACTAAGGCTGAAAGGTCTCATGTAGAAATGAAATTACACAAATCTTCTTTTATGCCGCTTTTATTACCAGTTTTCCGTTTATTTGACATGGTTCGATTGTACAGGAGTATTTTAACGATTCTCTGCTGAGTGAACATGGTAAAATAATTTGATGTCTAGCCTCGTCCTTTACACATAGAGTTTGAATTTTCTACATGTAATGCATTGAATGGTAACTTGGGGCGACGTCATGAATGTTTTTGTCATGATATTGGTACCGTTTTTGATGATGGAAACAATTCTATAGAAATTAAATGCAAACAATAGCCAACCTATCGATTTCACTCATCATCATGAGTCAGCAATCCTGAGAGGTCCCATTTTGTGACTGTCCTCACGCGTGATGTCTTTCCCTTCCATTCTCTTAATGAGTGTCCTCATCAGACCTACATGTTTCAAGGGGTGGCCAGTTAAGTTGTCCCATCTTCTTTTCAAA
Source organism: Platycnemis pennipes (assembly GCA_933228895.1). Classification (NCBI taxonomy): domain Eukaryota; kingdom Metazoa; phylum Arthropoda; class Insecta; order Odonata; family Platycnemididae; genus Platycnemis; species Platycnemis pennipes. Next base: position 105,606,337 of record OW121854.1, on the reverse strand, counting down.
GTCTTCAGATGACTTCTCATTTATCCCACTCTTCTTAGGACTCATTCATTCATTTTGCCTTCATCATTCTTCTGAAACATCCCATATCGGATGCTTAGAGCCTTGACTTTGTGATTTATGATTGTTGATTTTTGCTCGCTATTAAAATAGAGATTGGAAGTGTGAGACAACCTTGATGCATGGATAATACTTTTCTGTTGTCAGTAGTATGTTGATGAAATAACGGCAACAAGAGAGTGCAGGTTTTGAAGAATAGTGATTGGGCCCCAAGATGTTTATTTATTTGATTTCTAATCATCATTGCTACTTTAACAGCACACTTACTCATTTTCAGCACTTTTTTCCAGCTGTCTTTAGGACTCCAAATAAATTTCAACTAGCTGTAAGAATTTCAGATTTTTTTTGTTCGAAAACGGGTTTGTAAATGAGGTGATTGCACGAAATCAGGGAGTAAAACAAATGTAATGACCCATTAGATGATGAAAATCTCGTACTATCTACAGAAAGACTTTAGACATACCACGCTACATCACTCAATCTACAAAATACGTATGCCATTTGTAACGCAAAAAAGTCTGTTTATGTGCAATAAATTTTAAAAATATTCACAATGATGCAGCTTAATGATTCGGGGGAGGCAACGGTTAGGGTTGGTCAATTTCGCAGGAAATGAGACCAGTCAGTTATCTAAAACGGTTAGAAATGGTTGAATTGGTATGGTAGAAAGGCTGGGGTGATACTTCACGTCGGTATTACCTTACTTTACATGTTGATATTCTTAAAATTGCCTTCAGGTACCAAGAGACCCACGGTGTAACGTCCCATATAACGAACGGGGTTGTGAAATCGAGGTGCTCGCTACAGTATATCCAAAAGAGTATCGGAAAAATCAATGAAAAACCTGCCTCAGTTGGAATTTGAACCCGGACTGTTAGGATGGGAAATCTCTACAATAGCCGCCTCACCAACCACATCATCAAATGGAGCTGAGTAACAGGGACTGAATGAGAAATCTACAATAGATAAGGTCCAGAGAGTTGGTCCCTTATTGTATTGTACACTTGAAGGACCGACTTCTTCTTCGGTAAGTTACAACAAAGGTTGAATTCTGAAATAAAACTTGATCCGTTGCGAGGCACGCCAGGGAAAATTCATCGAGTTTATGGTTAATGAAGGCACAATGGTAGTTTCCAATCATTATTTATAAATTGACCAAGGGTGAGAATGGGTGCAATTACCAAGGGGATTATGCCTTGATAATGGCTAGTCATGTCACAGAATTTGTCGATTTGAAAAAGACGGGATTTGATCGTTGTGCTTTAATTAATAATCAAGATAGTTATGCCTTAAAAATGGTATATCATGCCCAAACCTGACACTGTTTGTAAAATAAAGTGTAGGCATCCATCATTGTGACTTCACTTATTTTGAATATTAAGTATTTCCTCTTTATTAAATTTCATTGAGTTCCTATTGAAAAGAGATACACCATGTGGGATACGAGGTTGATATGGACAGACATGCTAGGGGTAGTATTTTCCAGGAACGCCGAGGCATCTCCCAGGAAGCGTGGGATTCGCTTGCGGGGGCAATAATTACCATAGTTATCCGAGCATGCAAATTGGAAGATAAGGTAATGAAACGCTGTCAGTTAGCGCTAGGGCGTCTAATATAGCACTTTTATTGAGTGGATATCGGGTTAGTGCAGGAACAGGAGTACTTGGTTCTCATCCAGAGGGCTTGGGATCAAGTCCTAAGGGAGCAGTGGTATTTCCAATGCTGTCCTCGCTTTAATCAAGTGATTTTGTTTTGGAGTGCACGTTAGATACAGGTTAAAATCCGACGGATGGGCGTAGAACAATATAATTTTAGACAGTTACCGATAAAATTTTGATATTTCCCACGCTTGACGTCTCTCTATTCATTTTTAATTCCTGAATCAAGTTCAACACGTATTTAAATACGTACTTTTCCTTGAAAGAAAAACCTGATCTCATTTCCTGGTTGGAGAACCGTGTAGCAAACGTTTACGCTGAAGCTAGTACCTCAAGGGTAGTTTATTCCGCAGTCAAACAGTGCATGGAATGCTTCAACATGTAAAATAATCTTTTTTTGTAGTGATTAAGCAAACACAATCATTAGTACAAGTGCAAGAGACATTTCTTTTTTCAACGATCAGGCCACCAGTCAGGAGCAATATAGCTTTAGGATCAAAGGAATCATTGGCCAATCAGTAGCATACGTAACCTAGAGTGAATCATGATGGGTGCTGATAATCCAAGACAAATACCTACTAGGTTCAGGTTTATTTGCACCCATGAGTACCTTTCGAGCCACCTAGAACTTAAGTAAATTTTCACCGCGTGGGTAGTTCGTTTTATTTAAAAAAGGAGTATGACCTACGTATTAATAGACATTTAGTAGTTGGATACATATTTATTTTCTGTTGTTTACGTTTTTAGAATCTAAAAATCAGCATTCCCGATTGATTTATCTCGTTTAGATTCATGGCTTCGATTTGTCATTATGCGGGTGTATGTTGATTTTTTTACTACTGCTGAAGCTTGCCCGTCCACACCGGCGCAGTCGATTTCAATGATATAAGGACGGGCAAAAATCAATCTTTTCGAGGTTAAAGTCAATCCGAGACTGGGTAAAGTGTTCACAGGGAATCAAAATCTCACCCCTTCACGTCTCACTTGTAGCTCGCACGTCAGGGGCCCGGGGGTAGAGGGCTGTTGAAGGGGTCTTGAATTTGAGAAGTTTTGGACCCGCGTGGAGGGAGGGGGACGGGGCCAACGTCTCTCGAAAGGACTGAGGTTTGTGTATGTTAGGGCTCACAATGGAATCATTTGAGACGCATGGGGGGGAGGAGGGGTGGGGAAGGAGGGGAGAGAACCGTGGAGATGGAAGACAAGGATTTGCAGAGAGCTGAGAGAGAGGTAAGTCAAGAGGCTGAAGTGTCGCAAAGACGGTTTCGGATCTGGAGGACCAAGTTGGAGGTGTGGGTTTGGGTCTGGAGTAGTAGGCGCGTGGGAGGATGAGGGTACCCTGAGGGGAGAGGTTTGGGGAGGGGACGGATGGGAGAGAGGCAGGGGTTGTAACACGAACGTGGCAGGTGTGCGAAGGAAGGGGGAGGTAAGAGGTCACTGCCGGGGGCAGGTTGGGGGTGGCTTGTGGAGCACCCAGGTGAAACCTGAGTGGCTGAAGAAGCGAAAGGGTCTCCGGGTCACAGGTTATGAGATGCAGCAGGGACGAGTCCGGGGACGGACGTCGGGAAAGAGGAAATAAATGGCAAAATAAGGTTAGCCTCTATACGCCTTTGGCATGTAAATGCATTCTCATAACACGCTGAAAATATTTTCCTTTACTGTTTACTACTTCATCCACCGAACAAAATAAATGTGTTTCAGCAAAGCTAACGTATAAATGTATAATCTGGTCCCTAAACAAGACTAGAAGTTGATGATACTAAATTTTTGGCTTTATAATTTGGGTACGGAGAAGTATCAAGTGTGTGGTGGACAGAAAGCCCTATGATTAATGTAATTTTGAGAACGGTGGGGGATAAAGAACGATGGCATAGCATAGAGAGAGTATCCGGTAATCAAGTTTATTTGCGACGTTTAGGATAGGAGGGAAATTAGGCCGGGTGCAGGAATTTAACGGGGAATAGAAAAGGGGTGAAGAGAGATACGTCGTTGGCACTAGCTAGCTCTACGCGTAGCGAGCGCGTAAGTAAAATGCGTCACAGAGTGATGCCAGTACCCTACCCGACACCTCAAGCCGATTTCCTGATGCCAAAGTTATGTTTTAAAATTAGGATATCGAACAAATTCATGGGAAAAAAATAGAGACAATGAAAAACGTGAGCCCTGATTGATGGTAGAACGCTGGGGGCAAGGGGAAGAGGAATGCAATAAAGGCAGAAGAATTGGTTGATAGAATGAAAGGTAGGAATAATGTATTATCAAAACAGAGATATAAACGTTGCTGATAACGAATATCTATTTTTTATGAAACGTGACATGGATTCCACAAGAATTAAAAGTAATTAGTTGCAGTGAATATGCGAAAATAAACTTACTAAATGTAAGCTTGTATAAAATAATAGCTTAATCCAACATTTTTTTAGTCCTCTGACAATAGCATATAACAAAAATTAGTGTAGTACTTCATCACTTGCATTTTTAGCTGTATAATTCTACGTTAGTAAAAATGTAGTGTACTGCATGTACTTTATAAGTTTTCCCCTAAGGTAGTTAGCTAATATAAAATCAGAGAGACACGGAATGCGGCTCACCGCGGCGCGCCGTAGGAAAGAGAGCAATTTGTTCATATAACGTAGGAATAATTCTGAGCAAAAGTATTTTTCACCATCATAGGTAATTTTTTTCTATCTGATGACATTGTAGGATGAAATATTATGAACGCAAAACGTGTCTTGTAGTTGCATCGAAGAAATGCTTGCAAGAGCCCCCCGAACACGAGGAATCCAATTATACGCTCGTACCTTACGAGACGAGAAGTAGAATGTATCCCTTGGCGCCTAGAAACTAACTACACTCGCGGAAACGTGAACAAAGTGGCCCATAACAACTTCGAATGATTGATTTATGCCTGCTGACGTGTTCTCCATTTCATTCCATCCATCTCTTAAGTGTCTCGAGCGTAAACTCTTCGAAATTGAATTCGGATGGCGGGTTTTGTGTGTGTGTGTATATATATGCTTGGAGATAGTGTGCAGGTTGGTCTCAAGTTCACTCGCACGGAGTCCCGCGTGGAGAAATTGTATGGGGTGGAGGCACTGGTGGCAGGGAGGGGGTTGGCCTAGAATAAGAAAGGTGGTGAGGCTTGTGCCGAGAGAGAGTTTGTGTGGGTGGAAAGGGGAGATTCTGAGAGGTGGGGGAGACGCTCGCCTGAGGAAACCGTAAACCGGGCTGTGAGGGCAGGGAAGCAATCCTTCTGGGACGGAAGGTGATGTCAAGGAGAGAATAAAGAATGAGCGCGAAGAAAGGTTGGCTAGATTCGTTAGAAATTGCATTGACATGGAAAGGGAAAAAATTATTATCTTTTTCATCTCGGATATGGGAATCTCTGAAGGGATGTAGCATCCCGGAGTTCTGAAATCCTCTATGCAAATCCTGTGTTTTCTCATTGTTTACCAAAACGTAAACGTTTTTTGCTGAGAGCATTCATTAACTGCGAGGGCAGAGCGGATTATGTCTGAATCCTTGGGGAATAAGGTGCCTTAATCACTTTTATTATCTTACTTCTCTTTTATATTTTTACGAACGTCATTCCTCCAGCTGAACTTTGACCTCTTTCTCTGCAGGAAGCCCTTCCTGTTTCCTGCCATGAAGTAACGCTAATTTTCCTGTCCAGCCACTTAAAATGCATTAGCTATCCTATAAATTTCCTTTAACGAAGAGTACGAATTGCACTTCCGCATAAATCCCTACTTCAGGTGCTTCGTGTTCAATAGCGCAATAATTTGATTTTTTTAAATTCATTTTTCAACATGGAAGAATTAATAACTAAAGAACTTCTGAAACGTTTCCTGGCTGAGAATGAGACATTTTGTTTTAATTCCTTTAATGCTGATATGATCATTCCATAATAATTGGTTTGTTTCGAAGCTAATCCAAGCACGCTAAGCTGTAATTGCAATTTTTATTTGCTCTTCCCTTGATAGGAGATGAGATTCAAAAATTAGAGCCCTCAATATTTTATTTATTTACAGAAGTAACTCAATGGACGAAAATACTTTTCATTTTCGTCGATTGAGTGACCTTTGAACGTTTGACTTACATTTTAAACTCAGGAAAGGGTTCATTATTTCGGATTTGTTCACACAGACATTGACTCCAGCTTCAGAAACATAGAAAAATACTGTAGAGTGGAATTTTGCAAAGCAATTGTATTTTTCTACATCACATTATGGAATTCCACAATGTATCGGCCTCCTATATTTCGTTCATTCATTCAGAAACATACCTTGCTTTTCTTCGGTGAAACAAAACGCAGGATGCTGCGATATAAACTCAACGGTTCGGCAATATAAACTCAACGTAATGTGAGCTTAGGAGGCATTCCTAATCTGATACGTTTTCAAAAGTTTTCAGAAAATCCATAATTTTCGCAAAGCCGCGTCGGTCCGCTTGGAAGGTGAACAAACTGCCTCAAGGAGACAGCGGATCTCATTAGCGACGGTGGCGACTGCAGCAGCGACGTAGGAACCTTTTGAAAAATGGCACTCGTTGCCCGCAAATACTTCTCCCCCCTGAGATCCAAAATTGTGAATAAGAAGGGGGTGTAGTTTCTTCATTCCCCAGCCCATACCTTTCTCCTGAGAATCCCTTAACGAGCCTTCCTTGTCGGCCACCTTGTGTACTTTTTCCTCGAAATAGGCGCATATGCACGGGAGGGGAGAGTTTTCGGGGCTTGCCTTTCCTAGCCAAGTGAACCAACGGGGTCGTTTACCATATTTTTTATTGCCGAATCTGATAGAGTTTGTACAATGAAAAGACACGTATTTTCCGTTTATTGATCCGTCTATTATTTCTCGAGTTATAAGCGGCGAAAAACTGATTTTTTTAACCCTTTCGGAAAAGTGGGCGTGGTGCAACCTCTGACGTGTATCGACTTCGTCCAATCACAACTGATCCCGCGAAGCTGCTTCGCCTTATCACAATGGGGGGACACAGCTGACTCTGCCAATAGGACAGTTGCGACAGCATCTGTGCGAGCAGATCTTCCGAGAACCCCCCTCCACTCCCTTAGATTCCAAGAAAAGCAGCCAAGGACGGGAGGAAAATGACGTCGATGATATCAAAGCAGCTTTTTCGGTGGGCGTCACCTTTTGCTGATTTTAATTTTTGATTTAATGAGTGAATGGTTGTGGTTATAAGATTAATTTTTTCACTAAAATTCTGTTTTTTTCCATCTACCTATTTCGTGTACAAAATCGCGATTTCGATTCCGAGTAAACGCCCCCATTCTTCTCCTCTTCCCCTGCTCCGGCCTTCTCCACTGGTACGTCACGCTCCGCCTAGACCTCTCCAGCCTTGTTATTTGTGCCCCGTCTGAATCGAGAGGTGGCGCGCGGTGGGGAAGGCGGATGGAGTAGCGCGGAAAGCATAGGACTGGTGACTTGGGTCGCGTTCGGGGCCAAAAGGAGCTGAGTTGGAGTCTCGGAGAACGACCTGATTTCGACGACGTCTCGCGGGGTGCATCCCCAAGTGATCGCCCCAACGGAGAGGGATTCATGGGAAGGGAGAGGTCGCAATTAGTCCGCTGAAGGAAAGCGGAAGGAAAAGTCCGGCCCGGGCAGCAAAAAGACTCTAGGGGAGGAGTCTAGGTCCAGAGAGGGGATGGGCGGAGGGTGGAAAAAAGTTTCACTTTGACTCCCGTTTTTTTTTCCTTTTTCCCGTTCGGCCTTCGACCTTCTTTCACCCCCAGTATTGATTGAAGATGCGAAAAGCAAAAAGAGCAGAAAAAAAATACAAAAACCACCGGGGAAACCAATTACGGTCCTGTACGGTCGCCAGGATTATTTCTCTATTTCGATAGCCTTTCCCATCCCTCCCCAACTTCTGTTTCTTATTTTTTTGTCAATTCGGACGATTACTCGCCTTCTCTTTTCTATTAGGGCTCTCAGCCGCCCGGAAAAGAGTGCTCGTTCGTCAAGCCCGCGGTAGTTAAACTGGATCATTAATGTGAGACTTTACCATCAGCTGCTGCTTTGAGGAGATGGCATGGCATTTATGATGCCTGACATCTCGTCCGAGAAAAATTGAGTATGGTAATTCATCTTCTCTTATGAAAAATGTGTAGAGCTTTGTATAATAGGAAGCAGCAGTGTCTCCCCTGATTCCAAATAAAAATAGCTCCTTTCATTATTCGTAAATATTTAAAACTTGCACAATAATTCATGTATTGTGGCAAGGAAGTACAATATTACAATGATTCTCATGGTAGCAGTGAAAGTTCTAATCAGGGTCGCTTATGGATTGCCATTCATGCAACTGTCAACGAAAAGTAATATAGCTCTGCACTAATTCTCTTGTAGGAAATCTAGTAACCATGTGCATATTGAGACGTTTATTATTTACATGAATAATCACACGGCATTTAGTTGTAGTTATTATTCCAAAACATTAAGGTATCTATAGAGAATGAATAGCATTACGCAGATACAGGTGAGCTATGATATACTTGCTTAGTGTACTGGCTATAACGCTCGAATGATACCGGAAGCCCCATTGATTTTTAATTTATCTAAAAGAACTATTAAATGATCGAATCAAAATATTGAATCATTTGATAGTTTCTTCTTGCTCTACCCGGTTGTTTTAGTACCATGGATCAGATTTCATGAATTAAAACTTGACAATTGATTTAGTTAATCATAATATTCATAATTCATATTTCAGGTTGCCAAATTTACATAGTTAATTGCCATACGTAAAGCCAATGGAAAAAATTACATAGATTATACTTGTATTTCAACCACTGTATATGTTTTGACTCATCGTACCCGTGATCGGGGCATTTGGGGAGCATATTTTTGGCAGGCTGGCATTTCTAAAAGAGAGCAGACAATAAGTCAATTTATGCAGCAAATGAGTGAATTACCAGTTTGTTGAATTATAACAGAGTATTCGGCATCAGAGACATTCGAATAATTAAAGAACCTTTTGAAAAAATGGAAAGTTAAATATTAATCAGCGTATTGTGTTTAAGTTTTTAATTATCATTAATAAAATTTACCCAAAATAGACCACCTGGAATAAAAGGCAATGTTAATTAAATCAAATGTGAATTAATCAAGTAATATATAAATATATATCATTGAATATAAAAAGATACTATCCTTACGTCAATCAGTGCAAATGTATTTGCTGAGTAATAAATGAGGCTACGCTGTGTCTCAGAGTTGAATTTAAAGTGAAAACTACGCTTAAAAATAAATAGCGCCAAATTAAGGCTAAATAATTGATTTCGTAAAAAATGGTACTTTTCACTCTGTGCAACATACGAAATAACAAGTTGAATGAACATTTTTGTGATGAACTCGGGTACTCATCTCGGTTAGAAACGTAATGTAATTGATGTTTATTCCATGTTCCCCCTAATCTGACAATGAATTTTAAGAAGCGCGATTTGGGAAAAGTAGTGAAATGGAATGACGGAAAAAGAGAATAGGAGATTTGACCATTTTTTGTAAGAACAATACAAATAGGGTGAAATTATAGGTGGATTACATGGGCAAATAAAATTAATACGAGAAAAGCGTGCTAGAAATCATTGTATAACGAAGGTTGATAATATTTTGGTATAGATATGAGGGCACAATTACTCAATACTCCACCTAACCTACTAATATCCTCACGTTTTTTCCCACAACTGTACATATCTTTTAAACATGCCTTTAATGTTATAATTTGCATCTTGTTGATATATGCTTTATGTATGCTGTTTTCCTAGTCGAAACCTTATATTCATATTTGTCATACTGTATAACTGTATTAATTTTTTTTTCATTGTCATATTATCTTACTTATCGTTATTTTAATTATTTTTATATTTTAATTTGATACATTTTTTTGAACATCGTTTATATGCATATATATGCTATATTTCATGCATTGACGAGGGGTTAGGTGGAAGAAGGGGACTTTTAGTCCCAATCTCTCCCCAACAAAGACGCTTATCTATCTATCTTATACTGACGTAATCATTAGTGAAAATACTTCATAAGTTTTGGTATTCATAATTATGAGACCTGGATAGTATTTTCTATGATTTACAATGCATATATGTCTCACTGATCCGCTCTCAAGGGGTGAATTGCAGGGCATTATATAGATGTAGATGAATATTTTTTATCAAGGCTAACCCATGATAGGGTGAAAATGATAAATATAGAGAGAAATCTAAATAAATGCCTATCTAATTAGTAAGCCATCCATTAACATGTAGATACTAACCGTCAAGTTGACTTGTCCCTTACGTAGCAGCTCATCCTTATCCAACCTCATCCAGAGGTACATACATTAGACCTCCTTAGACTTCATTTGGAATACGCTGTCAGTGTATGGAATCCTTACGAAGGCTTTAAGAACGAACTGGAGCGTGTATGTGAAGATCAGCGATATTAGTAAAGGGGCGATTTGTCAACTATATTAGGATAACCAGTCTATTAGATGTATTAAAATGGGAATAATTATCAGACCGTAGGTTGAAAGTTAAACTTAATTAATAAGCTAAATTCTTACACTATATTTCCCAGATGACGTTAAAAATGTTTGCGAACTCCAACTTACCAGTATTAAATATGTTCAGTAGTGTATTCCAAGTGTATCCATGGATAGAATAGGTATTTGGATGTTGTAAAAGGACTTAATCCTACCCAACTAACAGCATTTTTTTGCAGCTTTCTTTGCTATTTTAGTAATTTTAATTGTTAAATATCTAATAGAAAATAGTTATAAATCCTTTTTTAACCTATTTTTGCTTGAATTATTTTTTGCTACAAATCTTACTTTTTAAACATTTTTCGTTAGTGTAACTTATGTTACGCACGTAAGTGATATATTCATGACGTTTATACCCTTAGAACTGAAGTAATTGGTGTTCCAGTTTTGGAGCACGGATGGAATGAGAGCATGACGAAAAATCCGTTTTTCAGTGAATATTTTATTTTAATCACCTATTGAGATGAGAATGCTATCAGTTCACTTTATTGATCCACGTGAAATTTTTTTAAACGCACATCATATAAATTTACATTATATTTTTCACAATATTTTGTCCAATTTTTTTACACTGAGCCTTTTTGCACCATACCTTATTTGACTAGGAATTCGTAGAAGTCTTTTGATTACTTTGGTCTCCCTCTTTCAGCTGATGGCTTGCCATATTTCTTTAATAAAATTCATAAGTACACGTGAACAGCATGCCTTCTGAATCCTAGATAATGTAGATCTTTGTTATTTTTCCTGAACACCCATCATGTTGTAAAATGCATGTTTGGTGTTAATTCACCCACTGCATTATTATAGCTTGTATGATATTATGTAGATGAAGTCGTGGAATTGTTTCTCTTAGTTGCATGTATGTAGTGGATGTTTGGTGACTTTTTACCTCCTGTCACACAACCTTGGATATCCCACAGGGTAAGCGTAGATGAAAATAAACTGAAAGGAGGAAAAAATTAGTGATGAGACTATGGTCTCATAGGAGAATACTGTGATGGAGATGTACAGAATAATGTAAATCAAATATGTGATTGAATAATGTGGAAGGATATGTCAACATATGTGTTCTCTTTAACTAGGCACTAAATGTATTGAGTATTCTACTTCAGTTCACTCGCCTGCGCTACTACTATCCCAGCATTATTCGAGCAAAAATAAAGTTGCCCATCACAACTGTCATTTGTCCTATTCACTCCGGATAAGGCGGAAATCGTCCATACAGTAAAAAGACTAACTATTTCCTTGATATAGTTTATTTTACAATTCCTGGTTAGTGTTTAGGCTATTGAGGTCAAATCTTTTTTCCCTCATTCATGGAAAGCATTCGCTAATTATTTCCTATCAATGGTAATTAATCCAGTAGACCAACGATACAAAGTATATTTCGCCTTATTCCACCAACATATTCCAATTGCTGTTTCACACTGCCTCCGGGTTTTCCTCGAAAAATCTTTTTCGCATTTCCTCTGCCTGTTCTTTTGTAACGGTACAATTAGGTCCTAGGATACCGTAGGCAATCTCGTTTAATTGCCTTTCATTGCAAACGAACGGAAAAAAATCATTACTGCTGTCAATTTAAAGACATCTAAAAAAGCAGGAAACAACTCGTGTGCATTCATTGCACAATTTTTGCTCTTTTTCGGGAAGAATGCTGGAAACCTACGAATTGCTTCAATATCAAGAATAAGTGTGTAATGTGAACGGAGCCTGTATTTCAAAAATTTGCAATGGCGGCCTTCAATACTTGCCCCACGTATCTCACACGAAAACTTCCTTTGCCATTCGTTCCATTTCATTTTACCTTGTCGGCTGTATTCATCAACGCAGGTTTTGACCTTGGTTTCTCCGTTTTAAAATTAAGTGCTTTCTTTCTATTATTAGCTCATTTTATTGTTAAAGTGTTCATTATCATTACTTTTCTTCCACTCTTCTTAGACCTCTCTTAGGAGGATTTATTATTTCAAGTCACTAAGTTTCTAGTATTGTTTTTACGTCAACATGCTTGGCAAATTTATTTTGGTCCACAAGAATAGACTGAATTAATGGTTAAAAAATTGAGAGATTGAATCGAATTGCTGAACATTTAGCTGGGAAAACGTGGAAATGTTTCGGCACAGGCTGCATTATATGTAGCCAAGCCACAGTCGGAAATTCAGACCTTTATTATGCCAGCCATCTTCCAATAACATCGTTTTCCGAAATATTCTAGATGGCTATTGATGCTCTTGTGAAATAATAGCTTCAAAGGGAAAAAAACACTTCACTGTGCATTTGGATACATTTTTCAATGTTTGCACGTTTTTATGTACCCCATAAATAATGGCTTTCCTATTCTTTTTGCAGGTGAGCTTTAGCGCAGTGTACCGTTCGCAGTTTGACTAAGATGAGCATCAAGAAGGAGTAAGTTATTTACTTTGAAGCAATCCACAATGTAACGTTTTAAGCTCTTATAATACTGCTTACATTTAGATTATGATGATGGGCAGGCAGAATTATTCAAAAAAAGTCGCTGCTAAATGAATATTTTAACTTTAGCGCTATAATCGTATTAGTTTCTTGTACCTGCCAGACGTTTTTTTTATTACTTCTACACCTATGTAATACCCAGTAAGCCACCATGCAGGATATGTGGGGATTACCAACTCCCATTGGGCATTTACCATCATCATACCCGTAATCACAAGGTAAATATACAGCTTGCCACTGAAACTTCTCATATGGTGATCTTTCAAATTTCAAAGTATCATGTGACTTAATGAGATAAAAACCGATAAAAAAGTTGTAATATCACCTATCATAAGTAAGTAACTTCCTGATATCCGAAACAACCGTTTGTATTATTATTCTTTATTTACGAGGAATAATGGTAATATAAGCCTCTCCATTTCACTATCTGTCTCTCTAACTTCATCTCTTTATAACCTACCACGGTGCTATTATGTTCTCATATATGATTTTAAAATACTTAAGGAGAGCCTATCAACATCTTGCACCCATTTGATCGTCCAATATCTTAATTCCCTTTTTTTGGGGATTGGGAAATTCGCAAAATTCGCCTCCCAAATCATTGTGCACTCCAGTAGGACGCATTCCAAATTGTACTGCATTCCAAATCCGAAATTTTGTGCTGGCTTTAACGGAATAAATAACCTGAGTAAGAAGTTAAGCCATTCAAATCTCATTAACGATTATAAATTCACGTTTTTGCAACGCATACCGACCATCCCTAGTATTGAAGCTTGAAGAAACATCTACAACGGTCTATTTTCTATAGTTGAGTTAGTTATTGAGGAGTGTTGACCGATAGCTGAGGCAGCAAGCATCACCAAGGGTTGCTCTGTAGTAGGGTATGGATAGATTTTATTGAGACTAGTGGGAGGGTGGATAGAACCCCATTATTAGCATTATACTACTGTATGCAAGTGGTGTCAAAGAGTTAACGGTTCAACGTTACCTCCGACGGACGCGTTACTGCACTTGGAATACTCAGGCCCTCTGAGCAGTAACCAAGTAAGAACCAGGATTCCTTAAAAATTTCTTCCGCCACCAAGATTCTATCCCGGGTCTTAGGGATGGGATACCAGTACTCCAGCCACTGACCTCAATGAACCATTCCTTTTCAGTACTTTTTTATTGGATAAATTCCATGGTCTTTTTTCTTCTCAAAATGATATCCATGTGAAATACTCCAGTAAGTAAAACTTCTGGAGTATTTCATGGTCATATACTTCTTTTAATAAACCCACAGGATCAGGAAATTAAAGCGCAAAGGCGAAAGTGGAATGCAGCAATAAAAAATTTTGATCAGCTTAAAAGGATTAAACTCGCATTCAGCGGGACATGGGAAAGTATATTCTGAGTTCCACTGAAATCCGAAATCATGACAGCTTATTTTACCGTTTGTGAGAATCCGGAATACGCATATCCGACTCTTCGTGGACATTTTTTTCTAATTTGTCTGAACCATCAATTTCTTCTCACGATAAATCGATTACCAACGAAATTTATTCATCGATATTTTATTCATACACTTTGATACTCTTGGGAATTTTAAATATTTTTGCTGAAAAACATTGATTTGATCCGAGTTAGGAAACTAAAGTGGTTTTGAGAGCAATCAAGGTTATTGACTTTGGGGGATGACTTAGGAGGATATTGCTGATGTTTTTCATTTTTCAGTCAAATATGTAATGAAAGCTTAAAGAAGGCTTAAGTCCCTTGGGAATTCGCGGATTAATCCATATGCATCATTATTAAATGCAAACAAATAAGTTTTGGAGAGCTCGATCGATCACTGGAAACACATCATTTCTATTTAAAATAGTTTTGTAATCTGATGTAGATTAGCTTCAATTGGTTCAATTTATTCTTGCAGGCAAGTCTCAAGGTTAATATATTGGGCATTAAAATTATTTCATACTCCGTTCTGATTGTTCCCATATTTGTGATCTAATCAAATGTTTGAAATACATCATACTATATTTCAAATAATTGAAATTTTAAAATCAATTTCAACAAATTCCAAATAATTGTAACATGAACGAGTACCTATAAATGTTTATATCCTTCAGTTTCATGGAGAATTCCCTCGAGTTTTTTTTATCAAAAATAGAAAAAAACGCCCATTATTGAGTTCACCAAGAATTACTTTTCTATATTTTTGAGACAATAAGCCCTATTCTCATTAGGCAACACTAGCTCTGCGCTGATACACTTTTCATTAGGGAATCCTATTTACACCTCCAAAATACATTATTTTAGGTCTAAGGTAATTTTCCTCAGGTAATGTACCAAAAATACTGTCCGGAGCAATTGCCGTAAAATGTTATATAAAATGTCTTATATTGTGAAAATTTTGAGTCCAAAGGGGGTACGATTAATTAAATGTGTCCTTAATGAGACTGAATTTCAGAATGAGTAAGGAATAGAAAATTTTTTTAAATGTCGACATTCGTCCCTGTCTTGGTGGGGTTGCTCTTAAGTTAATTAAAAATCTCTTTTCTTCAGAGAGATTCTTGGAAGACTTAAGTGCATTTATTTTACTGAACGATAATTTCATTATCGACCCCTTTCTTTTCTTGAATGCTATCTTTCTTTCTTGAGATTCAATTTCTTCGTACGACGGGGTGTAATCACATCGGATTATTTTAAGTGTATTTATTGTAATATTTGATTACTCATTGTATGTAATTGTATCAGCTAATAGCTACAAATAGAGCATTATATTTAACTGCTTGTAGTAGTACACAATGATTGCGATAATTCTCCTAAGGAGCTAAGTTGATGCATAAAAGTTTGATATTTAAAAAAAATAATTTATTAGAATCTATTTGTAAGCTAATTTCGCTTTTTATTAGTACATGGCCAATGAATACCCAAAGGATAAAGCCAATGTAAAACTGTCGTTGAAATCGGTTTTCGGGCGTTCCTCTGCGTCTGGGTATCTCATGGCCACAACAGTTTCTCCAGCCATTCTACTGGCGTCTTCAGGTCAGAATGGACGATGCATCAATTCAATTCAAAGGTGTGTTTATTGTGACCAACCATAACAAGTAATAAAACATTCACAAAACTTCACAAAAACATAACTAAATAAATAATAACGCAAAGGTGGTCACGGCCCACGGCCAAGGGGAGGCCATTTCTCCCTTTCAGGGCCCTGTGAATTTCACTGGATGTAAACGTTCTTGTATGTGCACCTTGCAGAAATAGACGATGCATCAAATCAATGCATCAAAATTGTCCGTCTAATATAGGGGGCTAGGAGCTCTGGGCCGTCTCTGATTGGCTGCTTGTTCATCCAATTGGAATACCCTCTTCCAAGCGTTAGAGAGTGTGTATCCGGAAGAAGAGTTCTCGGGTTTCCAACCGGGTCCAAGTGTTTTTAGGCACCAACGTTTCGAAGGCTAAGTACGCCATCGTCTTCAGGGTGAATCCGTCCTCCCGGTTGCCGTTTTCCTAGTTTTTCTCGATTTCTATCGCTTCTCGGATCAGTCTTGGATAGTATCTGCGCTCATTGCAAATGACTTTTGATTTTTCGAAGTCCACTTGTTGGCCGGGTTCCAACCACACGTGCTCCGAGATGACGGAGAGGTGGAATCGCTTTTCCTTTGAGGCGCGTTGATGTTCACGCATTCTGCATTTGATCGACCGCACCGTTTGCATGACTTGCTGCACGTACATTCTAGCTCGTAGACCCTTATGTAATGAGTACAAGGAATCTTGTCCTTCGGTTTGGGAAGGTGTTCTCCTGTTTTATCCAAGATACTATCCAAGACAAGGCAATAGAAAACGAGAAAAACTAGGAAAACTGCAACCGGGAGGACGGATACACACTCTCTAACGCTTGGAAGAGGGTATTCCAATTGGATGAACCAGCAGCCAATCAGAGACGTCCCAGGGCTCCTAGCACCCTATTATAACACGGACAATTTTGATGTATCGTCACTTCTGACCTGAAGACGCCAGCAGGATGGTTGGAGAAACTGTTGTCGCCATGAGACATCCAGACGCGGAGGAATGCCCAAGGAAACCTTGGGCCAATGTAAAACTGTTGACAAAGAAAGAAAAACACGAGCCAAATCCACAAAAATAAACTTTACTACGACCTGGGTTTCACTGATTACTTCTGTTGACCACCAATAACCGTCCACTCCCATGCTACTACCCTTTCCTCCCTCCCTTCCCCCTCCATTTTGTTCCTTTTATATATATGTTGGAGCATCTTAGATATACGCTACCTGACGAAGCTGTAATACAGTGAAACCCTGGTCGTAGTAAAGTTTATTTTTGTGGATTTGGCTCTTGTTTTTCCATCTTTGTTATCATGTTTCGCCTCCACTTCATATCGCCTGAATCTTCAGAATTTGTAAAACTGTTGGTTTGCTTCAGAGCAGAGATCAATAATTATTATGGCAGTTGGTCTCGGTTTGTAGTACGCATAGAATCAAACAGTGAGGACACGTCTTAATTCTCCTGCTTTAATTAGGGATAAGCTCCTTTCGGTCATATTTGAAATTAACGGACGGATGGGTGTATGTGCATTTAAAATCTTCTCTGCTCGCAACGCTCATTTGTGAAACATAATAAATTTATTATCAGCCTGACCTATCAGTCAGAAGTCGTACAACGAATCAATTGGAAAACCCAAATGCATGCTGTCGACTAACTTTTGTTTTCGTATTAACACCAAAGAAGTGAATAATGCACCTAAAGTCAATGAGCATTTTCGACTTTGATAACGGCCGAAGAGGGGATTTAGATGGGTGAGAACGAACGAGCAGTGGCTTCTCATCCCGAGGGTTCGTGTTCAAATAGCCATCGTGGAATAAACCGCTGTGCGTTACCGCAGGTTCTCCCAACCGATCGTGATATGCGGCGACACACCAATATGCCACTCCATGTTCCTACATGCAGAAAATAAAGCGCCCAGGCTCAATATGTAGGTAGAATAAAAGATTATGAAATGTCCGTTGCAAGGAAGACATTGCGAAGGAATTTTTGTGCACCTCCTACTCCCGAATATTAGATCTACCTCTCTTCCTCCCATAATGCTTATTCTCTCCCATTTTGCTGAAACGTCTTTTAAGGCATTGGTTCTTCTGCTTAAGCTCCCATTCCATACTCTCCCTCTCATGTCCACCAAAATTTTGTACCACCCTTAAAATTTTATCACCATTTCACCTCCATTTTTGTGAATACGCGTACATATAACTATTGAGCTACTGCAGTAATCCACCTGATCATGACGGGTGCGTTGGAACCTAGGTCATGTGGCACCAATAAAGTGTGGAATTGCAAAGAAACTTTTTCAAACTATCTATAATTATCTAAACGACCTTACTTGACGGTTGCTTTTCATAATAACGATTAGTTATTCAGGGGAGGCGAATGAGGTTTGATTTCAGTGTTCAAGATTTTTCCAAGAGGACCAGATACACATTCGTAAATATATACCTACAATGACAGGTAAAACCATCGTGGTACCTGCACTTAATGTTAGGTTATTTGAAGTAAATCAGAGAGATGGATAATAAAGCAAGGACGTTTAAAATGTTATTTACAATGAATTTAATAGTGCGGTAATGGAAATTATCGGGAATATATTTTTTGCAATATTTGTAGGTTTTGGACATTTATTGGAGCTTGCTTGCATGTTATTCTAAATATATAACACTAGAATGTGTTTTTAGAAACATTCTTGCATAGGTACTTATCATGTAAATGGAAAAATTTGCACAAGATCTTAGGAATGTGTCTTCTACGAGGTGATTTCAGATAAGAGGTGATGTTCTTTGGTGAATTTATTTTGCAGTGACGCAATTACAATATGATTCCATATTCGCTGGTAATAAATGCTTAGTGCCGAGTCACTGCCTGCCACTTGCCCTTAGGTAGCTTGCTGCGTAAAATGTAGAGAGTGTTGTTCATATAGTCGCAACTGATATCTTGGCAACAACTTTAACCTAGATAGTTTCCTCATCACGAGGGGTTCCATTTCCAGATTCCATCGAGTTTTTTCAACACTCTTTGCCTAACGTTCAATTTTCCCCCAACGCAGCTGGTTTCTATCGAGATTTCGCTTATCTCGTGAAGCGACGCTGTTTTTGGATATGCCCGATAGGCGATACCCAGACGAGGACTGCCATCTAGCGCCCCGCGATTCTCAACTCCTCCGAGTATTATTTCGGCGCACGCAACCGCTCTCTCCAGCATATATTCATGACTCACGTCAAGGGTGTTCGCGAAGGACTATGAGAAATCTTACGCTCCTCGTCGCCGAGCGCATTGAGGTGATATGATCCGTACAGGGAAGGAAAGCATGTTTAGACATGGTAAGCGCCGACTCGCCGCACTGCCTGGGGCCACACATCAACAAATTCTAAGGCGAGAGGACCCTGGAGCGCCCTTATCCGGCCACAGAAAGATCCACCCTAGTCAGTGTCGCAATGCAAGAGGGTCAGAGCAGTCCCTCACCCAAATTTATTCCTCAATCGCACGAAAGTAATCCTTCCTTCAAAAAAATCCTCTCAGCCTTTGCTGTCTCTCTTCTTTTCTCCGCGTAGGATCGGGATGGGGAAAACTGAGCGCTCGGAATCCAATGAATAACCAAATTGATGGAATTTGCAAGCCAGCGGATCGTATGGTAATGCGAAATAGAAAGAGAGGAGCCTCGGGGCATGCGAGGAGGAGGCGGCCGGGAAAAAAAATTGAAGGGTGGAAAAATAAATTCGGACGAACCTGCATGGGGAGGGAATGGTTTAAATCCGTATTGGAGAGTTGCGGGATTGCGTTTTGCGTCAACTGGGTCTCGGAGAAGCCTCGCATGTGTATGCATGTGTTCATCGTGCTGGAGTCAACGGATTTCTACCCTGGGTGAGAGGCGCGAATGGGAAAAGCGTTTAACGTCGACAGATAAACTTATATAGTCCCTCGGAACACCATTCGTTTCACGTAGGATTAGAACTCCCTGAGAGATGAAGTATCAGCCAAACTCACCCCTCAGTCGTAGATTGCCAACTTTTTCTGATCCAGTAAAAAAATAATAACTTGGCTTTTCCCTTTTTTTACCTTGGTCCGTAATTCTACTTTTGCAAGCTATTCTAGTATTTTCTAGTCGTTTAGAGACTTTTAAATTGTAGTGAGTGTGGTTAAAATTTATAAACTTTAAAGACGGTTCCCAGAATGACATCTTCCGCCGATATGCTCAGTACAACCAGACTTAAGATTGGAATGGCACCTTTTTTTAACAATTCATTACATTGTTTTCCCAGAGTGAGCTATAATTTCGACACCATAACCCGATTGTTTTATATGGTATATTAATTCAAAGGGAAATAATTTACTATATTTTTAATACTATAATTTATTACATTTTGTAATCAACTGGCAGGGAAATAAAAGTTTTTACAGTCCATTTTCTTTATCCAGACCGACTTTTACATAACAAAAAGTATATTTGACGGAATTCATGCATTTTTCATCTAATAACATCGTTATAAGTCATCAGAATCTACACTTTAGATGATAATTAAATACTCCAAACGCTCCCTAAGGATATGGCTGTATTTTAAAGACGAATTTTTTATTTTACGTTTGCTTTCAACTTTTTGTAAAATTTTTCCACGCATTTCATTTCGTAAAGTTATTCATATTATTAGACATTGTTATTTATTTCAGGCTACGCATATTAAAGAATATTAACCATTACGCGTCCACTCGCAGGTGCTATTTGATGAGCATACCTTACTAACTCCGATAATATTCGAAATCTGTTAATTTGGTTGTTGTAGTCAGTAATAAAAATAATTTCATGAAAGTATTTGCTGCCCAAATGTATCAATGTTTCAGTTTATTTCCATTCAACATATACATTTCTCTTTCCTAATCCTTTTTGTGGTTGCAACTAGTTTGCGCATGATATTCAAGGGGACATCGTAGTAACTGGAAAATTGTGAAAGATTCGGGAGAATTCTTTGAGGGATCCAGCTTGTTTATTTAAACATGCTTCGTACTTTACTGCAGTATTATCTACTGTAATTGCTCCGTTTAACTCGAAGATTCATCTTGAAATAAGTTATATTGCTATAAATCCTGAGGGAAGTAGCAGTTGGTGCGTGATTTGAATTCTGTTCCTTGCACCGCATAAATTATGAATCTGTAAAAATTCATTGTGCAATCAAGTATTTAGAGCTGCTTTTAAGAGGTAAGAAGGGTTAGTTAATGAAGAAATTGGTACAAAAGTAAATATAAGGAGGTTATTTAGGTAGAGCGGAATATACAGTATACCTATTTTTTTACAAAAAAACCGGTAGTTATTTTGAACTGAGTTTGGTGAGATAGAAGATATAAAAAGTTAACGAAAAATATGCAACGTGGAGTTATTTTTATACGGAATATATATGCATTCATTCCGTGTAGTACAAATTGTAGAGGTTCTGACCGTAATAACCAGACTAACATATAAGCCTGACGGTTGAAGGTACGAACCTCACCTTAGACACGCATTATGTATGTTTTATGATCGACGTTTAGTGTTAGATGACGTAGATCATGTAAGTAGTTGATTCTCAGTATTTCAAACACTACCAGGATAGATTACAGTTGATAAGAATCTACAATTACCGGTAGAACTGAAGGTGATAACACTGAATACGGCAAAAAGAAAGAGATATCGAAAGCCGGAAAAAATTAGCTTGTTACAACTGAAGAAAAATGACAGTGCGTTAATCTTTTGGCATGAGCGCAATTAAATACCCGTCCGCACCCCCCTGAGATCGCGCCGCGCATTATGGCGCGGAGGACTCGAAGTAAATGAGCCTTTCAAAGTAGCTTGGCGTGGAATTTATGCACCGGGTAAAAAGTGTCTCGCTTGATTCATTTCCCCGCAATTTCGCAGCACTCTCACATTCGAATGACCCCGTTGGGAGAGAGGGAGGGAGAAGAGGTGGGGGCACGGCCATAGCACTCGCTTTCGACCGAAAGGGAATGTGGGGGTGGGTAGAAAGTGCGTCCGTGTCTCCGTGAATCATTCCAACTCGGCGGCATATCGGCTTATTCAAAACTGCAAGCCGAGGTCCGCGCTCAGGGAATAATAACCTTGCACCGCGATGACGTACGACCCAGCTCGCTTGACAAATAATATTCCCACTCCCCTGAGTGGTACTGCCTCTCCAACTCTCTGGCCCTCGTTGCGTCTCGCCACTTCCCGTGACAGCTGCGAACGTCAGGAATTCTGCACCCATTCCCGAGACGAACTTGTCCAATACTCCGCGTCTCTTCGAAGGCGAAGCGTGGAAAAACAGCCGGCTGTCGGAGCCAGGAAACTATTTCCGAGAGGTCATTGGGGCCGGAAATTTTTATCGAGCGCTAACTCGTCCTGATTTTTTCCCCTCAGCTAAATGAGTCACGGAAAGTCACATTGAAGCATTGGGCATGATGGTAAGGCCTTCGACCAATCAGCTGGGAGGATATTTGCTCTGCGGAGAGAACGAAGTTGACAGGATTTTTGGCCGACTGGACGAATCGTTTCGGCCGTGAAGTGTTTGATGTAGCAAAAATATAAAATTCCACGCCAAGTAGCGATACAAGTCACAAATTTTTGCTATATTTTTTAAATATATTTATCTGAATCTCAGGTAAATTTCTGACATAAATTTTCAAATGAGGATGACTGTAAAATTTTTATGATGGAATAAACCTATTAAAACCCCAATAAGATTTGACTAGAGCATACGGAGGCGTAATAACTGTTTGTCGATAAAAGTTTCTCCTATATTTACTATGCATACACCATAAGTTACATAATTTTTACCGAGAGTACTTGAGGAAAATCGTTGAAAAATTCCAAACCAGTGCTCAATTATTCACCTATTCCAAATGGTCCCACATGGTCTGGGTTGTCGGTCATCTTCCTCGTATTTAGCTATGTATTGCTATAAGGAGTGAATTAAGATAAACTGACCAAATGATGCCATAGCTCATTACCTAAGAACAATCGATGACACCACCATTTACAATAGCTAATAATTGGCACCCGTTACTTGCCATTTTTATCCATTTTTTCGTGATTCTTTTTCATCGGGCCTTCGTTTTTTATCCACTCACCTGCCACAAAATTTTCTAATGATTCAAAAAATAACATGCTGATATAAATTCGTGAAATTAACTGTTATACACATCTACGTAATAGCCTGAAAGTGACCGCGAGGGTACGTCGTAGGGGGTGAAGATCATCAAACATGCACCTGAAGATTTGGTGATCTTCACCCCCTACTACACACCCTCATGGCGGCTCGTATGGTATTACATAGGCGTAGGCGTACAGAGTAGGTACTCCAGCAATATTTCAGCCACCTATCCCTTTGCTATGCCGCCTATTATCCTCTCTATTGCTACGCGGAAAAAATAAGATTCAACTCGGTATGACAATCCATCTCTCTAATCTTATTTATCCGGTCAAATATTGAATAAATCGCAGGGGTTATTCATATGTACCTACCTTACATCTTCAGTAAACCTGTTCCTTTTAAATTTCTTGCAGGAGTTTAAAACCATATCTTAACCAGTAATCTGGTAATGATTCTCAACCTAATTCTTCTATTAATTTTGATACACTGCTGAACCTATCGTTACACTTTTTTTTCAAATGCCAAGCTGCTCTACGCTGCACGATATCTAGTTCCCCGATAAAACCTAATTCCTTTGGATCCCATACATAGGCTTCATATGCTAGGTGGAGCTTGACTAATGAAAAGGAACAATGCTTCTATGACCTCTCGTGGCCGCATATTTCCCGGGTGTTTTCCCCATGATAAACCTTTAGTGAATGCAACACCTAAGTTCCTTATGGATTTTACGCTTTCAATTGTCGTTTAACTTATAGTATACTATCGCTCTTTTGAACTATTCCCATTTCAAAAATGAATTAGTGCACATTTTTAGGTTTAGTTCTAACTGCTATTTGTCGCACCACTCTTGAAAAGCTTTTAAATTCTTCTTTTGATATACCGCGTTGTTTGCAAAAGGTCAAAGCTTTTTACTTTCTATGGTTTCCAAGATGTTGATGTATGATAGTGGTGGCCTAGTGAGTGAGCCCTGAGCTACCAACCGGAGGGTCCCGGGTTCAAAACCCAGGCAGAAGCCTTTCTGGACGCCCCCACTAAAAATCCTCGCGGAACCGTTTTCTGATAGTTAGAACTTCATAGGAAATTGCAGGTGGCCCAGGGAAAGGAAATGGCTCCAATGTGCTGAAAGTGTAAATTATCCACGCCAACGCCTCAGTACGGGGTGATCTCTGAAAGGTATCTCTACTTGAAGAATCTCTACCTGAAAGTAAGGCATATTCGACATAAAAAATACCTAAAGTTACCACAGCATTGTGCATGCTGTGGTACCTGCAACTTGTAGCTAGCTTATACTTGAAATATTACTGCCTTTAAGTATTTTTATATGTCGAATATGCCTTACCTTCAGGCCAACAATAGACCCTCTCGACCATTAAATCGAGCGTTACATTTTCATTCGATGTTTGAAATCACTTTTTTTCAAAATGTACAGCATGTACCATTTAGCAAGAAATTATTTAAGGCATAAAATGATGCTGAGGTATTCAGAAGTTTTCTTGTACAGAAAGATGTGTAAGTTACTTAAGAATTAAACTAAGCTCTATATTTCTATTTGAATGCCCATCTCTATAGACACACGCTTGAATTTTGTGCTCAATATCTTTGGCGCCCTTAATGGGAAGGAAAAACTCTCGTGCCAATAAAACTTTTGGGTCCCTGAGCTTGAATTTTGTAAAATCGTCCCAGATTATATTTATGACCACAGAGAATTATCAGGAATCTCCCGAAATGGGCGATATATTGGAACTTGGCAGGAGATATTAATGTGACATCCTTTCATAAAGTTTGCCAATTATTTTTAAAAGTAAGTGATCGAAATTCATCCATTGATGTCATTTCAAAAAGTAAAACTAATTATGAATATTTCCGATGGCCTCTCATGAAATTAGTTTTTCTCTTGAACTCCATTATTGTAGAGTTAATCTCCTCTTAATATTATGCATAAAATATTTGTTGGAGATGAAATTGACTATAAATAGCTCGTAACTCTTCATTTGCTTCTCAATCTACGGTTTCTAGTATGTTTCGATGAAGATACCTTTCCCAAATTTTCTTTCTGGCCTTTGTACAATTTTCAAGGAACATTCATTGGAATAGATCAGTGTGACAACATATTTTATTTTCTCTTAAATTTCTTTTGTTATATTTAAATGGGAAATTGATACTGATAACGTTTTCTATTTTAGCTTCCTCATACCCTCAAGAGAGTATCACCTAACAGATTTGTGCACCATTTATCGTACTACTGGAACCTAGTACTCTTCATAAAGTACAGCCCGTTTCTTCAATGTCGAATGTAGTGTCCCACTGAGATCTCAGGCAGAGTAAATTTTTTTGGATCTCAATTTCTACTAAAACTCGAAAACGGAAAATCATGTTGGTGTTTATTTTAACTCTGAGCTGCAGAATTTCAGCACAGTCATATTATTTCCATCGAGTTATTCCCATGCATTGGATTACTCACCATTTTTTCGTTAATTTATAAGGTATTCATGGTAACAAAATATTGTTATCCATTAGAAGTAAATATATAAGGGAGGAGAAACTATAGCTTCGCTTACTTTAGCCAAGAAAATGACCTGTTTATTCGCAGCTACCTTCATTCTGTTCCCCTTACGTTATTTATATATTTTGATTTTATGTTTAAGCTCAGTTGATTTTTTTTAGAAAAAAGATTGAAAGTATTTTAACGTAAAATCTCTTACAAGGAAATACTACGTATGTGTCATGGTTTGAAATTGTCATTCCTTATGTACTGAATGACGCAATTTCACAGCCTGTTGTGCTGAGGTTTACCTGAATAGTCTTTATTTTTTATGTAATTATTAGGTATTTTATATCGTCATTTTAAACGGCTAATAGTATAATTCAATGGGAGACGCTTTCCAACGAGAGTACCTCAAAGCTTATTTTTTAGCGTAATGCCCTGATAATTTGTATGTTAATAAGGAAAACCTCCTTTGCCTCTAGCATTATTCTTTCCATTGAAATAAATAAATGTAGGCACTTTAAAAGAAGTTGTTACATCATGATGGGCATAAATGTCTGTCTTCATAGTTTCCATGATATTTGATCGGATGACATATTCCAGGAAAATAAAAACCTATACAATGGTGAGTCTCAGGGAAAAAATGTTTACTTATTAACTTCATTCCTCATCTTTATGCCTCTCATGCCATATCTATGTATCTCACCTTTCCTTCGTGGTTATTACTGTTGTATATTATGACGGCTAGAATAATTATTACCAAAAACTGGAGCGTATTCATCCATACTATGATACCTCAGGGCAACGATTTGAGCTCCTGAGGACAAAAAATAACGCTTTCACATGAACCGTGCAAATTCCGTCTTCTCTCTTAATAAATCCATAATCATCAAATAGGAGGAATATTGGAGACAGTGAGAAAGGATGGCAAAACGAGCATTTTTCTTTTTTGTTCCAGTAACAAGAATAACGGATGTACTACAGTCTATCCTGGCTTAATCATTGCCATTATCTGTCTGATTGCATTAGTAAGTTTTAAAGCGGGCTTGCAGTTAGTTTGAATGGATGGTGATGCTGGAAATAGTCAGCATGCATTTGCAACTCGGGACTTCTCCCCCCCCCCCCACCCACTCCTTTCCCCCCATGGCTATCAGTAAAATTGCAATGACTACATCCCTGACTAATATAGAAAATAGGGAAAATATATGAATCATAGTAAAAAAAATATTGTATAAAAATGAGTTTGCGTAAATGTTACCTTGCAAGCATGGCAGAAAGCGGCCAATTCTGATTTAAAATACATGTTGGCCTAAAATGGCATTACCAAATTTTATTTTATAACATTTTCGAATAAAATTACCTCTTGTTTGCTTGAGCATCATATTTAATTCACGCATGCATTGATGAACTTTCTATCAATAATTCAAATATACCTCCAAGTGACGTTACCTTCTAACTCGGACTGTAATCCACATCCTCGTAATTTTCCAAAATTTTACCTTTCCAAGTAAAACGCGGGTAGAATGTTATTACCACCCCATGGGCTTCCTTCCCTCTTTTTTGTATAAATTTTGCATTTCTTTATTGCTGATGCAATGTTTCCAATCATTCATGCAAGAAAGGAAGTTTTTGGTGTGTTACTTAAATGATCACCGTACGATATGATGATGTTATTGGTAAATTTGTATTGTTTTTGGGTACTGGTTGAGCAGAAGTCACATAACATGTGAGTAATTTAAAAAATATTTGAAGCGATTAATGTAAAAATGCTCAAATTCATATTTTACCCAGGGAAGAGTAATTATTTCATTTAACATAAATCAAGATACTGTTCAAGTATATGATGACCGTTTATCATATTTAGCGTTAAAATTCATGGCCAATTTTTCCATGCACTCCAGTTGGAAAAAGTCGTTACTACTTACCAATTTATTTCTTTCGAGTCCTTTGTCGTTCAACAAATTAAATCAAAACGCTATTTATAAATTAATTTAGTGCTATTAATAGTTAAAGTGCTCCCGCAAAAATCTACACAGACTCTAAAGAATCCAGTTCCGGGAAATATTCTCGTACTTCACACCTGAACAGCTCGATAAATGGTTGTTTAAATTGAGCGTAACAATTTTTACAAATTTAAGTTATTTCCAGATGCACAATGTCTTCAGACTTTTGATTTTCATACGTACCTTAACATTTGAGGCTGAATGTAAATTCTAATGGGGACACATCTACATTAATATATTTTTAACGAGTTTTCTGGGAATGAATGTGGCAATCAAGTAGCTCAATGTAATTTGGCATTCCCATGTGATCATTGAAATTTTGAGCTAATCCGTAAAACATCGCACACTTCTATGATATGGCGTTCTTCAGCCAATATTTAAATGTGATAATTTTCTGTAAAATACTCCTGTGGAACCCGCTCGTGTCGCAAAAAAATACTAGTTTCTTTAGTTTCTCATTTACTCTTTAGTTACTATGCAGTCCCATATTTCTACACAGATCTTTCGGCAGCTAAACCATTCACTGAATATTCCTGTGCGACGCAGAAATGTATTTTTCTTTAGTTATTATACATTTATGTTTGCATGCTGTCATTTAAAGCATTGTGTGAAGTAATTTCTCCCCTTTTGCCAGTCCAAATAATTTGTTCATTCATTAGTCACAAAGATCGGGCGCTAAAAGGCACATTTAAAGCCGAATAATGTGTGTGATTCGATTATTGTCAACGTTCTCCTGAGAGCGACGTTCACAGCACCGGTGAAATATCCATCCACCGTGCGCTCTTCTGTCCCGGTTGATGCTACGTGAGCGGAGGAATTACAGAGGAACCGTCACGCATGTACGCACCCCACGTGGTAATTGAATCGAGATCGTCGTTTTTTTTTTTCGTCTCCCGGGAATGGCGAGAAAGTAAGGTTTTTATATGTGAGCGAAAGAGAGAGACAGTTATTTGGAGCTATTTCTTTTTTTTATTATTATTTCGCACGTCCGTCCCCGGTTCCTCTCGTTAACCGGCGACTCCCGCGACTAAAAAGAATGAAAACTCATCGCGCGCACGGTTTTTCGCACCTGAGTGCGCCCCACCGCTCGGATTCCTGGGAAAGCGATTGTTGTCGCCGGGGCGTCGATCCATCCACGCGGGCGTCCAACGCCAATTGACTCGGCGTCGCAACGCCATCCCGAGGCGTGTTTGTTCGAAAATGAGCTCTGAAATGTGTTTCGCCTCACCGCGTGGACGGCTCCCGTGTTTTCGGCGCCGCTTGCCCGCCCTCTGCTGTTACGCCCGATTATCGCCCGCTCGGAACTCGTACGGTCATTATATCGCGTCATACTTGACGGCTCAATTCCTCTGATGGTAATTAGTTTAATGTCGAACTACTCAGGGATGATCAATGTATCGTATCCAATGAGAGAAAAATGGAACAAATGGTGCCATAACGATCATGGCAGGTTTAGATAGGCGACCTTCTGAGTTTACATTCCTACATTAATGTCCTCTCTCGTTCATTATGCGTCTTATCTCTGGAACTGTCACCTAAAAACCTTTCCCATTTCTGCCTCTCTTTCTCAATTTTATTCTTCAATGATCAATTGCTTTCAACTATTTAGTCCCAAATTAAAATTCACATACGCTACCTTCTCCTAATTTCCTCCAGAAACATTCTCTCTTCCACCATCATTGACATTACCTCGTTCGCCTTCTTTCCATCTACCATTTCTTCGATATTTCATTCCGTATGAGCAAATTAAACATCTATTAGCAATTTTTATTCCCTACCCCGAAATCTCGGATAAATACTTACCTACGTTTAATCCTTGCTTATCCTTAGCTCAAACCTTTGGAATCTTTTGCTTTTTTCAACGAAAAAACCCTGCGTCTCCGTCATTTTTATGGATAAACTATTTAATTATTGTTATAACTAACAGATATATCTGTAACTCCACTTAATAATTGTGTTTACCTAAATAAAATACGTGGACTGCTGCAGTGTTCCTATGAATTTTCGTTCCTGTTTCTTGCCTTCTTGTAACTTATTTTATAGTATTTACTGTAATAATATAGGACCGTACTTAATTATTTCTCTCATTTTCATTACTTTCCCATTCTTTCCTTTGGCTGGTAATATATTCGTTTTTTCCATCATTGTGTTTAAGGATGACTTGTGAGCCAGCGATGTTTTCTTTTATTATCAAACAGAACTCTAAATGTATTTATTGTGTTGACCTTATATATGCAATTCTTGTATACCTCTTAACAAGAGATGTGCAAATACTGACCACAAATCCTCTTATACCTCGAATACTAGAAAGTATTCAATATTTGAGATTTCGAAACAATGTTAGAAGAAAAAGTTCAAATGCCTCGAATAACAAGCCATTCAGTGCTATATTTAGCGTTTAAATGAACTAAATCCTATGCACCCGAGAGGACGCAAGAATTACGAGCTTGTTGAATAGTCTCACCGTATAATTTATGGTAGAAAGGTGAAAGTTTCGACGAATCAATTTCTGGCGAAACGGTTGTATTTTAACTGTAAATAATCTGCCTAAACTAGTCACCACTAGTCCAGAGTCAGAAACGTAAAAAGTTTGTAAACATCGTCAACGGTGCCGCTATATAAAAGCCTCGCCTTTGCTCTTTTACGAATTCATCAGAA
This sequence comes from Platycnemis pennipes, assembly GCA_933228895.1. Classification (NCBI taxonomy): domain Eukaryota; kingdom Metazoa; phylum Arthropoda; class Insecta; order Odonata; family Platycnemididae; genus Platycnemis; species Platycnemis pennipes. Next base: position 105,576,300 of record OW121854.1, on the reverse strand, counting down.
AAGAGGTCACAAAATGTGTCAACTTTCCCAAACGCACTTTCATAAGCAGCTATTAAATTTTTATCTGTTAGTTACTGAAAAGTCTTGCTTATTCATGATCCTATGGGGAACGACACGAATTAATATCTCTCTCACTACGGGCTTATTTCACTATTTTCCGTCGAGACATCGTCGATTATACGCCGACACTCCTGAGTTTGAGATTCTAAACTTGTATTCCAGAAAATGGAAGCCTAATTTAATTCAGTAAAATTTATCTTGTAGAATGTTGAATTCATCATGTGGCACCAATGGGATATATCCTGCAAAATTCCTGTGGCCAATGTACTACTGAAGTGCTCTGCGCACTATGTTTACACGTGAATCGCTTTCGGGTTCTTTAAGTGAGAAACCAGCGTTCAAGTAGTAAACTCATCCCGTTATCCTCCGAACCCTATTTCCAAAAAGGGAAATGGGTTCGGAGTTTAAGCTCTTTGTTTAGCAATCTTTACGAATATAATCGATTAAAAGAAACAGTTAATGAGTAGATTATACCATAGAAAGGGACATCTGGTCCAATGTTATTGTTTAGTGGGAGGAAGAATGTATGTTCGCCAAAAGTTTATCTTTGACGTTATCAACAATCAAGATCATGGGTGAATTTTTATTTCTTTCGTAGCGTTCACCTTCGTTCTGTCAAAATCAATGGTGAGCCAATACTTATATATAAAGCGATTCGGGCAAAGGATAAATAAGTATTATGATGTTCAGCGGTTCTTGTTTTTAATTTTCCTTCCTAGATCCCATTGTGGAAAAGGAGAATGCAGAGAATAGCGTCAATATTCCCAATTGAAATAATGAAAAGTTGAAGTCATCGAAATCATTTACGGAAAAAGAAAACGTGGATTCATAACCAAGAGGAGTACAGTGGGGAAATTGATGCAAGCACCTTTTCAGGTAGGAAACGTAAATTCTTTGGCATTCCCGAAAAAATTTTTCAAGAGGCGTTAGAAGCAACTGCCTAAATGTACGGGCATGCATTTGTAAACGATTTGGAATCATTCTGACCATCACTTGAAATGGACGCCGAAATAAAATATGAAAAGAAAAACTAAAACGGTGCGGGGAAAACAAAAAAGAGCAAGTCGTAAATGATGACATATGCTGCGCATAAAAAATAAACACTTTCGCTTTTGAGCATATTCGACCAAACATATTATTTCCAGCCTTATAACGAGGTTCAGCGATGATGGGCTCCAAATTTCATGCTGCGTTAATATTTTTTCCTCAAATTTTGTGCACGCTATTTGTTCGTACACCCCTTTTATTTGTGTACGAAAATAACCCTGCTGCCTTCTTTCCTCGATGAAAACCATGCCACTACGCTATACGGAGCGCCGACGAGGACGTAATGTTTGCGATTATTTAAAAGCGCCGCGCAGCGCCGGGGAGACCTAATTAACAAATAAAATTTCGACGCTAAATTCACCAGCTACATCCTTCCTTTCATTGTCCGTGAAGGGCCAAGGTATGCAAGCTCGCGGGACCAAAAAATTCATGACGTGAGAGGGCTTAAGATAAAGAAAATCCCCCATGTACGCGTGGTTCTCTGTTCCTCAAGCCCTTATGCGAGAGCGTAATGAATTGCGTCCGTTAAAAGCGCGCGGAACGTAATTAATTCGGTCGTAATCATTTTTCACCCGTGGTGAGGAGCGCCATCTCTCTCGTCGCGTTCAGGGATTCATATCTGAGCGTTTTTCTGGTAACACCCACATCATATACATTAAGGGCTGCGTTTTTCACCGCACCCAACGAGGTAACCAGGACCCATGTCTGGCAAGTTGTACGGAAGGAGCCGAAATACGTAATGTGATGCCCTTTGAGGTAGTTCAGAGCTATAGCTCGGGCTTTATCGTTGAATCTGCGAGGGATATTTATCCAGTCAAGAAACGCAAGGCTTTTTGTGACCTTCGCCGTCCGTATACCTGCTCTGTGGGTGAGATAAATTAAGGTGATCCGCTTGCATTATAACTAAATACCAAATTTCTTTTAATGCCTTGTAGTGGCATTTTAAGTATTTTCCACGAGAAGTCAAAAATCATTAAAACCTAGCGAATTACAAAATTAGCTTAAATTAATTACCTGTCAAAAAGGCCTAATTGTTTTTCAAATTATACTTATTTTATATATAGCTATGCAATACACAAGCCATTATATTTCTACTGCTGTATTGTGTTTGATGTTTATCTCAGTATTAGTGGTATCTTGTCTACATGTGATGCCGTTATTTACCTCAGTATGGAGAATTTATCAGATTATCCGATAAGCTCATGTGGCTATGCATTTCCCCAATATACTGATGCTGCCTAGAGTAGAATAGCTTTCAATAAAGTATTTCTGTTTTTGCATTTATGCTCGCGATCACTTAAATACGTTAGATCCACTGGTTGTTTGTTAGACTATAAGTGAAGTGAAATATACTTTTGATCTATATGAAAATAACATTTGCGTCAGTTCTAATGTTTCTCCGATGACATATTATGATATTGAGTGGCGTCAAATTTTATATCATTAGTTAAAGTTTTTATTATGGATTAAAAATAATGGATGGGGATTCCAATATTAATTTTTGCAGTTATGAATGTTGTCATCTCGACGCTCAGAAGCAAATCAGATAGATATTGAATTTTATCAACAGAAATCGAATCGAAATTCCCTGCATGCCAGTTGATAGTAGCTTCCAATGAGGCACAAGTTTAATCATACTTTGCTCTGAATAGCAGAAGTAGGTGCGTGTTGGTAATAAAACTATGCTCTTAACATCTTTGGTAGCCTACATGTATTTTGCATTTTTACTGGATAAAACATTTTTTGAGAATTTTTGCTGGTGAGCTCGTCTGTAATTGCCTGTAAAAGAAAAATGTACTCACTTATATTTCTACAGGTGCACTTAGGTGCATAGATTGGGATATTAAGTATCAGTCATCATGGATATTATTTTTTTAATGTTGGTCTTATTTTCGTTTCCTTAAAAGATATGGAGGAAATCTGTGTTTTCTAATTTATGTTTGCAATATTTAAGTAAGTGTCTTAAGTAGGAATAGGAAAGACTTATACTATATTAAGTAGCATTATAATAGTATAGAAATACTCTAAAGAACACTGTTCAGAATGCCATTCTGTAAGATGCTCATTATAGCGTTACTATTAGGTGCCTTGAATTCTTGTCATCACTCTTTATATTTGCTCCTTAGTGACGAGACACATCATATCGATATAATTGTCTAATTGCTTGTTAAAATGCGAATCTATTTGATTGTTTTGTTTTATGAAGTTCTGTATTCATTGCAGCTTTCTTCTTTTTTTGCATTGATTCAACAGAATTTCCCATCATACACGACATCATTTTGAATCATTAGCACCGTGCAGTTCTTACTTAGTTTCTACTAGCTATTATTGTATGAGAAGAAATGATGTAAGTATGCCGGTGGAGCTGACATTTGTCCAGAAGTAACAAAATAATTTGTGAGCGCAGGAAACCCCACTGGCTTCAAAGATTGCCTATGTGTCCATTAAATGAAGCGATCGAAGTTTTGAGTAACGAGTCACTCAGCCGTTGGATATATCCCGCTCACGTTCGTTTGCGAACGAATTTCTAGCAAGGGAGCCAAAGTGGGAACAGTGGTGAAAAAGAGAGTGAATCATCACTCAGCCACTTCTGTATCTTAGTGAACCTTCGGTCTCGGGTAAGAAGAAATTATCATTGATTCTCTCCCTCCACTCGATTATTCTATCGGTCAACCTCTTCACATTGACGTAAATTCTCTCCTTTACAGCCTTCACGCAAGAACAATCATTCCATGCAAGAAGAGATAGCTCGCAATAATGAGTTTACATGAAAGCAGAATTATAATTTAGTATTTACACGTATAGCGTATATTAGGGTGGAGTGAAAAAAGTCAATATTTTTTTTTCGGAAACAGGTACCCTTCAATGACTGTGTATGAGACCTAGTAACAATTCTGTAAAATATTTATTTTTTACGACGTCATCTTGAGTCTGCACATTTGGCTTAAAGTTTGAAAATTTTTGAAATTTTTTGCATTTTTACAAATTTTTTTTAAGTACTTGAAACAAAAAAAACCATAATTGGTAGTCACTAAATAGTTGAACAAGACCTTAAATAAAGACAGGATTTTTATAAATATTTTTAGGCGGTGGTTTTAGTCAGCACATGGGGCTTAAACTTATCCAAATATTCGTAAATTTCTAATATTTTCAACGTTTTATAATTTCTGATATCCTTTTATGATGTTATCAAAACTTGTTTATATCGCTTTCCTTAATCAACTTTGCCTTGTGCAACTCTTTGCTAGTTCATATTAAACTACCCACGACTCACCACGGGGAGGTGGTTGCACTTCGAGTCCCATTCATGCCCTCCCAACCACCCAACCATGAGAGCATGTATTTACATCTTTAAGAAAGGTCTTCAAAAGGTAAATTGTTTCTTTGTGTCATATATTGGACGGATATTTCTATTAAACATTCTAGTTTTGATTAAGCTTTTTCTTTTCTTTTGATCACAGACCAATTTTGAGGAAGCAGTGATTTCTTTGACGGCTCTTTCTACCGCTTGAGCATGTGATGGGAGTTCAAAAAGAGTGCACTGAGAAGCTATGTTAACACTCTCGGTTTCCAGTAACCTTTGCAAATCTTGATTTGTCAAATGACTTGTGAGAGGTGGTTCTGTCACTTCCACATCATTGCAAACAATCATATCGACATACTCTGATGCTCCAAAATTTATTTTCGGGATTTCAAACCTTGTTATTGATTTACTGGCTTGTTCTCTAGATCAAGCCTTGATGATACGTCTTAAAGCCAGTTTCTTTATATGATCTCTCTTATCACAATGTTACAATGTCGGAAATAGTTTGCATTGGTTGAGATAGATGACCTATAAACACAGGAAAATATAATGGTGTAATTCACTCGCTAGAAGAGAAACTTGGTAGACCGCTGCAGTGAGTTATTTGCTAATCGCATACAAATGAACTTCCATTACGGCATTTAGTGGAAAAGATGGATGGATTTACTAGCGAACCAAAAGGATTTGTTGAACCTGTCGGCCAAAGTTTGGCAACATGTCATGCGTTGAAAATAGTTCAGTTTGAGCCCATAGAGTTTATTACTGATATAATCGATCGTGGTGATGAAAAGGGTTTGAGTACTGACCAGCAATACCTTTATGATATTTGTAAAGCAGTTTCGAGTGGGAAAATATCTCAACAATTAGAAAAAAGAAGTCCAGAAAAGCTCTTCAATGCGAGATGGTTGACTACAGCTAATAGAATTTTAAGGTTATACGCAGCTACAAAAACTCCATTACAAACATTAAAAGTGTGGCAAACTTCATCGTGAAAGTTTATGCACCTAGCAAGTTCAGGATCGAGTGTAATCCAAAAGCTTATAATGGAGCTCAGAACTTGTGGGAAACCACAAAGAGTTGCACTTACCTATCTGAGGTATATCGGAGAATTGTATGTACCTACACAAATGTATCCAAGACAATGGATACTTTGCTCACATTGAAAACATGCTCATAGCTATGTTGGTTGATAAGAGAGATCATATAAAGAAACTGGCTTTAAGACGTATCATCAAGGCTCGATCTAGAGAACAAGCCAGTAAACCACTAACAAGGTTTGAAATCCCGAAAATAAATTTTGGAGCATCAGAGTATGTCGATATGATTGTTTGCAATGATGTGGAAGTGACAGAACCACCTCTCACAAGTCATTTGACAAATCAGGATTTGCAAAGGTTACTGGAAACCGAGAGTGTTAACATAGCTTCTCAGTGCACTCTTTTTGAACTCCCATCACATGCTCAAGCGGTAGAAAGAGCCGTCAAAGAAGTCACTGCTTCCTCAAAATTGGTCTGTGATCAAAAGAAAAGAGAAAGCTTAATCAAAACTAGAATGTTTAATAGAAATATCCGTCCAATATATGACACAAAGAAACAATTTACCTTTTGAAGACCTTTCTTAAAGATGTAAATACATGCTCTCATGGTTGGGTGGTTGGGAGGGCATGAATGGGACTCGAAGTGCAACCACCTCCCCGTGGTGAGTCATGGGTAGTTTAATATGAACTAGCAAAGAGTTGCACAAGGCAAAGTTGATTAACGAAAGCGATATAAACAAGTTTTGATAACATCATAAGAGGATATCAGAAATTATAAAACGTTGAAAATATCAGAAATTTACGAATATTTGGATAAGTTTAAGCCTCATGTGCTGACTAAAACCACCGCCTAAAAATATTTATAAAAATCCTGTCTTTATTTAAGGTCTTGTTCAACTATTTAGTGACTACCAGTTATGGTTTTTTTTGTTTCAAGTACTTAAAAAAAATTTGTAAAAATGCAAAAAATTTCAAAAATTTTCAAACTTTAAGCCAAATGTGCAGACTCAAGATGACGTCGTAAAAAATAAATATTTTACAGAATTGTTACTAGGTCTCATACACAGTCATTAAAGGGTACCCGTTTCCGAAAAAAAATATTGACTTTTTTCACTCCACCCTAGCGTATATGATTGCCAGTATCTTGGCGGTCATGAAGTTCGTGGAATCTGTAAAGTTTTGACTTTCATAGTCATTAATTTGTTGATACCTATATTTCTTTCCGATTTCAACGTTTAAGCCATTTACAAAATTTATTAATAATATTCTTGCTGCCTAAAAATTTACTTTATCCTTGCATGATCTACTAAGTTTTTCCTTGCTTTTTCATTTTTTAGGTATCTTTTCTCAGTGATTACCTCGAATCCGCTCGTTACATATTATCGAGAGAGCCGAGAGAGGTTTGGCATTTTTCGTAGCCACTTCCGTCATTCATCGCATGGGTGGCAACACTGCCATTCCGTCATACTGCTGTCATGGCATTTCCCTAAAGAGTTTGTCTGTCAATGATATCGGCGTTTATTTCCAAGGATTTATAAGTAGAAAGATATTGCATTTTTCCGCAGAAGTAAACATTTATTTTAACTAGTTTCAATTCAAGACTTGAGAATGATGTAGTAACATTAAAATTAGTCAAAATAAATGTTTACTTCTGTGGAAAATTGCAATATCTTTCTATTAATATGGAACGTTTCCACCGTATCACATCTTAATCTGGTTTGTTTTTATTCCAAGTATTTGTTCCACTACTTATGACCGCGAAAGATATCCATTTAAAGTACCTACCCATTTAAGAAAAAGTGGTAGAATTTTATTGAATTTATGCTCATTCTTCTATTCATTCCATTCATTAGTGTATAACTCTGAATATGGACGATTAAAGTTTTGTTCCTTATAAGAATTTGTAACGTTGTCGTTTATAAATGGAAACTAATTATTTGCAATAGAATATTTATATTATATATTATAAACAATTTGAGAACCATGGAGGGGTATACTCATGATGAGAACGGTGTAACTATAGATTCCTTTCTGATGGAATATGATTCAGGCAATTCACAAGTTAATTAATTTCTGAAAAGTCGAATTAGCATTTTTACGATTTGTGATGCAATTAAGAACGCGTTCAATTAAGAAAGGTAATGGCCAACAGCGGTAATAACTTGCTGGATTCTGTTAAGCCGGGGTATTAGATACACTCATTGATAATTATATCTTATATATACATTTATGGATTTCAGTTCTGGTGGTCTCTAATTTTCATGAGTCGTAAAATGCTATGGAATGTTTTATTGAAGGTAATTGGAGCACTGAATGCTGAATGTGCACTGGTATCATGGAAACAAATTTGTGGGTAACTCTGTATTAAACCCTTTCTTTGTAGTTATTTGATGAAATTAATTAGAGTCCGTATAATCTGCTCATTTCATGAATTAAATAAGACTGTGAGACACCATTTACACGCTACTAAAACCTCAGCATCGACTTCAGTGGCATTAATGACTCTTAGGCATAGACATTGCTTGTTAGTTACATGAATCACTAATATCACGATTCTGAAGAACGTTTATGATAAATTTAATGAATCTCTCGAAGCGCATGTATGATCACTATATTGCGATCATAATCCTGAAATGAAATCTATGCTACTAAAATGAGATTGTTAAATCTCTTCGTAAATTGTGATAATAGCATGAATGGATGACTGAATTGAGATAGAAGAAGGCCAAGTCCATTCTTCCGAACTATCTTTAATGTGTATTACATGCGATTCATTGCTTTGCATGATGTAATTCTCATAGAGAATATCTCGATAAATGAGACTATAGTTTTCACGCCTCGTATAAAATGGCCATAAACTTATGTCCTGAATCTGCCAACGACACCCTCTTTTCACCTTCTCCAACTTCTGCGGTCCAAAAGTTGTGACTGCCTGAGATGCATCGTTGAGGTCCAAGGCCTACATTTACGTTTCTACTCAAGTATCATTGTAATCCCTGTCCCTATGGCCCTGCTGATAATTATCATTGTATTCAATGTACTTAACGCATTATTCGTGTTTACGATTCATCCCACGCCACTCCACCTTCGATTTGGTTTGCTAGGCACACGGTTAAAGTTGATGAAGAGGGAAATTTTGTTTAAAAGGAGAACATCAAGTTATTTTCTTATATTTTTTTATTATGAATGCAAGTAAATTCCATAAAGTTACGCCTGAAACCATCAGTCTTCTATTTCGTTTTCAAATCTTTTATGAGTAGCCAATTGAGTAAAATCTTTTACAACACACCTCGACTAACGAAGATAATTCGCCCTGGAGCCACATTCGTAAGCCAAAACGAGCGTTCCCGTAGGTTTCTATGAAAAATCATTTACCTCCTTCAGTATGCAGCCCACTACCTCAAGATAAGTATACATAATAGCAAAGAGTGCACTAACAAGAGAAAAGTTCACTAATAGCTGAGACAAGTCGTAGTAATAATAGTAGTTATCAATAGGAGGTGCCATATAGCTGAGGTCATTTACGCCGTTTAGGATAGGTGAGTACTAAAGTAAGATTTATCAAGGGACAGAGGAAGAGTCAGGAGAGACCCGACGTTGGCATTAGCTTGCTCCTGATGAATGGTGCCAAGGGGTTCACAGTTTTACGGACCATCTGAAAAACGGGGTGATGAAATCGATATAATCTCTACTCAATACCAAAATAGGAAGGAACCGGTTTCACTATCATGGGTTAGCAATCTTGCATGCGTATGTCAGTTCTTCCACTGCAGGCAATCACGCCCACGGCCTGGGTTACTATTACTCCAGCCTATCAATAGTAAACCGGGCTAAAATACTCTAGTCAACACACCAAATAAATTCCCGGCTAAAATGGAGAGCTTCCCAATTGGGTGAAGGAGAATTTTAAGTATAATGAAAAACTGACGATATATACACTGAAAATATATTTTGTCGTTTATTAAAATGAAAAATATACGCACGAATTTTTTTGCACTTCTCCCTGTGGTTGAAAGATAAATGTGTATGTTAGCGTTCACTGAAATATACGTTAGTCAAATCCATCAAATTTGGCCTGGTCCGAAAAACCGTGACAGATCCGTTCACCGGGTTATTCGTTAGTCCGAGTAGGAATATGAATAGCTATTAGAGACTTAAAAAAATATGAAAGGTGCAGGAAAGTGTAACTTCCACAGCACCATATATTACACTTCTATACTGCAAAAAGAATTTTCCTCTTGAATTGGAATATTCATCCTTTAGTATTTACCATTAACTAAGTACCAAGCCGTTATTTTTACTTCTTCCGTATTTTTTTAATGACCAACTGTAATAACCTTTCCACGAACGATTAATGATGACGCATCTCCGACCGTATTCACAGTAAAAATTTTCTCGATTCCTAATTCCGATATAGCCTTCAGTGTTTATACTCCGTTAATTTTAATGGTTGATTATATGACCCCACGCCAATGTTAACCCAGAACACTACACTCGTATATGGAGCGTTTCTTGGTTGGGCAATATCACCATTTAGGTTATACAACATTAACTCGAGAAATCATTCCATTAAAAACCCCATTGCCAATTACGGAGCCATCTTAATGCCACAGCGAAAGCCAGAATCATAATGTTTACGTCGCCGCATTCAGCGATTCGAAAAATGCCCATCTCAAAAAAGCCCGTTATTCGGCTCACGTATGGTGCACTGAAGGAAAACGAGCGCAATCGTAATAAATGAAGAGAGAGGATAATGTGGACGGAGAATGATGGGAGGTGTCGTCGGGAAAGGGCGTAAAAATGAAAGGGTAATGTATATACCGGGCGAAAGGAAAGAGCGTGGGAAATAAACCTTGCCTGTAGATACTTTGGAAAGAACTGAAGGGAGAGCAGATGAAACCATTGAAGATGAAAACGGACATTAAAAAACGTCGAGGAAGTAATTGAGGGGCGTAAAGATGCGGGTGTAACGGTTTGAATACGGCATTGAGACTTAAGTTCTCCTGCTTCCTCTCACCACTTTTCAGTTGCTTATGCTCCACCATAAAATTTATGCCCTCTTCATTGAGGATGCCCATGGAGATGGAATATTCATCGTTGCTTGCTTCAATTCAGTTTTACTTGAAAACTCAATCATGGTTTCAGAACGCAGGTAGATTATTTCAAGTATCGTAAGAATTAATATGGTCTGCCAAAATACTTTCTTTTAGATACATCCAAGAATTTCACAGATGTTCAATGCTTAGGTAGCATTCTAAGAATTTTAATTGCGATTCATTTCAAGGGTACATAGGTGAATTGTATTCAGACTAGATTTCTGAAGACAATTCACCACAACATAAAATAATAATTTACATGAATGCTTACCATTCTACCTTATTCTCCCATTTCATGACATGCATGTACTAAAATGTTTTTGCTGGAAATATATTGCCGTATTTTGGTGAATATAGTAAAAATTTATATGAAAAATGTTTCCTTGCCAGTTATATTATTTTTTCACCAAAAGTTTTAAAATTTTCGCTATCTCGGTTTGTATTTATTAATCACAAGATAAATTTGAGGCTGATCTCTTAGTTCTCCAGTCCTCCATTAACAGCTGCAATCATGCCTTGTTGATTCTTTGGAAAAGTTTTTCCGAGTAATTGCTCAGTAGATTATTTTCCGCTACACCTTCCTTCCCCTTGTATTTCATGTTAAGATTAACCTGAATATTCATACCTTATTTTCAATTTCCTCAAGCTCATTCCATTTGCCACCCATTCAACCATTATCAGGTCATTAAAAGTCACAAATGGTCATAATGTTCAACCTTCTTTGGTAGTGTCTTTACCAGGATCTCTACCTTCGCAAATTTCTTGCTATCAGTTTTTCTAGTCCCAGGCTAAATCCACTCTTTCCACGTCAATGATACGCTCCTCTGGTGATATCCCATCAGGAAACATAATTAATCGATTTTCTCTGGCAATGTTTGTGTTGTCGCTTAATGTGTAATATTTTTTCCTTCCCTTTCTGGCATGATGTTTCATATTGGAATTTTTTCATTTACAAAACTATCTCTCTCCCAATGTATTCGGAAGAAGTAACTCAAATTTTCTTAAATCCTTGATGAAGAGATAAATCACAATTTTTTTTCATACTTTATCTGTAATCTAACAAATATGAGTCTATAATGAATTCAAGATTACTAAGTAAAGTTCATTAATTAACTCGAAACAGTTCTTTTCCTAATTACTGAATTAAAATGTATATACCTAATTGGTAAAAAGTTTTCTGCCTGTCCATCATTTACTATTCAAAATAAAAAAGAGGCCTAGCAGTCTCCTCAAGGTTCAAGTAAAAATTACAGAATCTAAAACTGTTTTCAATTAAGGTATAGATTAATTTTAAGTGAATGAGATGAACGAAACACCTATTTATAATTTTCCCCTTTTCTGCATTGGTGCTGAGATAGTTCCGTTGTACAGTGGCCTTTTCTCTTAGTATTTTTTTTCTGAATCTAGACTTAATCTTCACCTTCAATTGTTATTCCCCGTCAATGTTGCAAGTAGCATCTTTCGCCATGCTTATTTAAATAGCTTTTCACCATCACAGTCAGCTTCTTCACTTTCAAGACTCAGTTTGTTTGCACTTATTTGCACTGTTTAAGACTTTACAATTTCCAATCCCAATATCGTTATTTTTAATGGTTATTTCCCTGTTTTTAAGTACTTAAGTTATCAAACTCCAATTTACTATGGTGGAATGGACCATAATCATAAAATTAGAGGAATTGATTTCGTAACTGGCAGATTTAAAATGTCATTCTTTCCTCGTACATTTCGGGATATGAATAACTCTTAGGTAATATATCCAAATGTATAGATAGAAGTGTATTAGTTGATAGTATAGGTAGATGCATATTGGTATAAGGACTGTAAGCTAACCCAACTAACAGAATGTTATTCCATGCTCGCTTTTCTATAGTCATTTTATTTACATTAGAATACAGTGAACATTAGACTAGAATGTATTACTAATCCTTTTTATGCATGATATATAAAGCATGATTGGTGTGAATTCACCCCCTTCCGCACACATTCACGGTGACTTTCAGGGTATCGTGTAGAAGTAGATACGGAATTAAAATGTTCACACTTCTATAGTTCTCATTTTCTTTTCATTTCAATTAGGGATTTAAAGAAACTTTTGAATTTGGGGATAGCTATGTTGTAGCTACCTCTCTCTACATCGAAGACCTGGCACTCATAATAAAATGAGTGTCACTATCCCGACCGCAGTGGTTTCAAATCTTTTCACGTGTCATCCTCTTCTCCACGAGGTGAAATATTTTTTATTGACTTTTGTTCTATAGATCACCGTATGTCGATACCTTTTGGTATCATTTTGGGGGTCTTCCTCATCTAAGGATATCAATGACTATATCACCTGCGAATGTCGTAGCTTATAGTGTTAGACATATTGTTTGACTAATAAACTCTCTCACTTCTCAACCAACCTGCGAATATTGTGTTTGATTCGCCACCGCAACCACGTGAACTCTAATGTAATATTCATATTACATGTGAGGTACAGGTACATACACAGGTGATATTCATCTTCATATGAAACCACAGGTGATATTCATCTTCATATGAAAGCAACGAGGATATTTGATATTGGTGTCGAATCACACGATTTTATATGAGACTCATAGCAGGATACCTACCATAGAAAGCAATGCATGTCCCGGGTACGCTGTATATGAATCAAATCAGAAAAACGAAAATACTTGCGGGAAATAAATATATATTTAACGTTCTCCAAAAAAATCAGGAAATCCGCAAACTGTGGAAACCCTACTACCAACCCCAATGAAAAACTTTGAAGGCATTCAGCCTCCAGGAAACGAAAGCAAATAGAAGTTCAAAAAAATACACTCGGTAAACTTGTGACCGATATAAAGTGGGAAAAGGGGCTTTTGGGTTTCGGAATTTATTTTGAGAGTTTGCGGTTGGAATGCTGGCAAATAAACTGGAACGCATCGCTAATGACTGCGAATTTGTGGCGTGGGGAACTTTTTTAGGAAAAGTACTCTTCACAAGTTTCATTTGGAACGCGGAAATTCGGGAAGTCTGCATATTCACCATTCGCATATAGTCCAATAGGTCGAGTTGCTGTCCATATGGCAGATGGCTGCGTCGAACTGTTCATTTAAGAGCAAAGTAGTAACCGAAAATTGAACAGATATCTTTAAATTGCTAATCACGGCTTGCTTACTTTGCATTAGCGAGTGTAAACTTTCCGGTATTTCCTCAATAAAAACGATCTCACACCAAGAAAGAAAAACAGACATACTTCTCCCAAGCCATTTCAGTGAAAAAACGTTTAGAGAAAATATTAGTTTAAGATGAACGCTTACTTAAACAGTGTACTCCTACCCCATATAGTATCAAAAAAATAAATAAAAAATAAAATATCAAAAATGACAGCTACCTTTGGAAATTGTCTATTTCAGTATGTGTATGCGAAACTGTTGAGCATGATATTTTCTCACATGGTCTCATTATTTTTTTGCTCTTTGTTGCTTTTATTTGTAGTTTATAGCATTATTGCTGCCATTATGTTTAATTAACTTGCAAGTTATTTGTTTTTATTGTTATATATGCAAAACAAGAATATAGAAATATATAAATGTAGTTAATTAATTTTTCACGCAAATCACAATAGAAGGTGGCAATCCATTAGAATATCAATTTCTCACGGTGACCTTTAATTTTCATTAAATAAATTACGTCTAGAGCATTGAATATCAAATTACATTTCTACATTTTGGAGAGGATTTGAAATGCATGAAAATTGTTTCCCCGTTGGATATGAGTCATCGGACGCTGCCTGTTATTTGCAATATTTACTCTTGATATAAACTGCATATTTTGCGCCATAAAGAATAAGTGGGTATTTGGAGAAAGAAAGGTATTACAAGGAAGTGGGGTACGGGTGGAGAGAAAACCGGCGTTGGCGTTATCCGGTTTTTATTGGAGGGTTCCAAAGGGTCCACGATTTAACAGCCCTTCCAACGGATGGAGTACTGCACTTGAAGTGTCCATCATACATAACTCAGCACGGACTATTAAACCATTGTAAAATATTCCACCGGGGGGATTTGAATCTGAGTCCTCGGGATAGGAGGCCAGTGCTCTAGCTATCAAACCAACTTGATCTCCAGAAATTCCATCTCTCGTCCAAATTTATTTCAACATACAGTTTCCAACCAAGACAAGTTCTGTAGCAGCCCCTGCCTCCAATGACCGTTACTGCAGGAATTGCCTCTCACATACTTTCAATCATTTCTTTTTACCTCTTACAATCAAGAACTTATGGTGATTGAAGCTGCTTAGCCTTGACTTTATTTAAATAATTTACCTCACTATGTAAAACACAGCATTTATTAATGGATATAATTGATTGCTAGTGTTCTAGTATGTGTGGTAGGTTTTGACGGAGTATCGCTAAACTAGTGGTGTGCCATGTGTATTCCATGTTCCCTCCCGCGCTAATTCTAATCAATCAAAGACAGCTACGCCAGAATTCTCGCCAGCTTCTCCGGATATAAAGTGCGATGCTAATCACTGATTATGCTTAAATAATTCTTCAGACCAGAAAAAGCTACCTGAGATGCTGGTAAAACTGTCATTAAGGGACATGACTCAACCCAAAAAATCTTCATCAATAGAATGGTTCCGCATAAATCCTCACTCCAATATGTTCCTTCTCTTCTTTGTATTTCAGTCATCTATCCGTTCCTTCCCTTGCCTATTTCTGTTCCTTGGGTCCACCTGTTCCATCCACATACTCCGTTTTCTCCTAATATCTGCCAATAATCCTCTTTTCACCCAAACCGTGTCTTACACATCTTCATTTGTCCTTCTTTCCGCCAAGAAGTAAAAATAATCCCAAGTCAAAGGCCCTAGACCGGACTTCAGCTCCAACAGGAAAGGTCACCCTTAGTGACCCCCCACTTTCTCAGACGAAGCAAAAGGGTCATCTACCGCTAAAGAAATTTCCGAAAGCATGCTGATTAAATTTTCAGGGAGTCAGCATGGATTTTTTTGAATCTAAATTATGTGAGAGGTTTGAGTCGATGGAAGAAGTTTGATTGAGTTGGGATTCCAGCTGAGAGTGCCGGAATGCGGGAAGGGCGGAGTTGGGCGAAAGCCTACCGAGCGAATTCCACCCACCCCTTTTTCTCTCCACCTCACATCCCGAACCGAAGGATTCGTAGGGGGAGGAGGGCGGGTTCAGCCAGCGATTTAATAAGGGATCGGTTCCTTTTAAGACGAAGGCAACTCTTATCATCCCATCACCCCATTCTCCGTCATTCTCCGACCTATCCTTCTCAAACTCCGTCGTCTTCTAAGCGTCTCCAAGAAACGACACGAATATCCCTCACTGGGCTGTTTACAGAGGCCCACCTACCGTTATACGCCTTTGATTCAAGCTCTCTTAACCGCAAGAAGACGACACTCGACTCCCTACCCTCCTCCCTCCCTCTCTATCTCTCTTTCTTGTTACCCTTCACCCTTCAAACCCGGCCGTCCTCGAAAATCAACGTTTAATCGAGTTAAATATTTAGGCAAAGGGAATTTAGAAAGGAAAAGATGTGGATTCTTCCGGTACCGGGGTGAAAGGATGAATTTTTGGGAAGAAAATTGAGGAAGGGGCTGAAAAATGGGTGACAGGGTGGCGATCAAAAAAATTCCTCATCCCACCTCGATTTTTTTATTTCATTCTGCAAGGCGTGTAATTAAAATTTCATTTACGCCTCGAGTGGTTACGGGGCCTCACCAAAAAGCGATCCCCGCTCACGGGAGCGGAGCAAAGGGTGATGAAATGTGAATAAGATTTGAGGAGAGTCAAATTGACGTTTTCCCGTGCGGCTTTGCAATTTAGGGCTCCGTGAATGGAAGCGATAAACGTCGGAGGATCTCTCTTGCCACTCAAAAAAAATTCTCTCACGATATCAATGCTAAGTTTGCTTAATATTTCAGATTTTAATGACGCATCAAACGCCATGGTAGACTTAGAAATCGTAGTCTCGTTGCTTCCTATGCACAAAGTTAAAGAAAGAGGCCATAGTAAGCTGGTAGTTGAACATATAGAGTTGAGCATGCTGGGGTTTTTTACTCCGGTACATACCTACCTAGAATTCATGAAGAACATTTTTCGTTCCACCGTAAAAGAGCTCAATTGTGGTTTCGCTTAAAAAAATTTCAATTAGTCAATAAAAATATGTATACATTAGGAAAATTTGGATTCGTATTTAAGTTGTAAGACTCCATTCAGACACAAGCAAATGCTCCAATCACAATTTAGGTCAAGATTACATGCAAGGTCGTAAGGGTTAGGAGATTACTTCAAACAAAAAGATTTAATGTCAGTTTTTTTAATGCTTTCCAAATAAAATTATTAGTTTTAATCTACAAATGAATGAACTACAAATCAGTGATTTTTGGTTATGAACCAAATGTGACACATTCATTTCGGCATAATATATGTTTATCGTTATATTCAGGAATCATGCAAAGGAAAATAGATGAAGCCGTATCATTTAAGCACTTAACTTTGTAAAGTCAGTAACATCATTGCTAAATACAGCAAAAAATATCGTTTATAAATTTTAAGATAGTATACATACATCTTTTGCATAAATGAAGTGATATACTGTTCTTTTCTATTGTCCAAACACACATCCACTTTCTCAATTTAAGTGTCGTGATTCGTATTATTTTGTAATTCCTGAGAAAATAATTGATCAGTAGTAATAATCCTTTTGCCCTTACTTAAATGAATGCGCTCAGGTAAAAATTACATGCTTCATATAGCGTTATTTCATGCTTTATTGTCATATCATTGACAGTACATCTTAATTAATATTCATTTAGAACAGAAAAAGCCCAAAGCCCTAGTCATGAAAAGTATGTTTTTGCGATATAAAATGGAAAAGAATTCACTCCATTGCACAGAATCATTAGTAGTATTTTCTTTGCCCATTTCATTTTCTTAGGAAATAGCTCAACCAATAAGGATACGTTTAAAATGAATCGTTAGAAATAATAGTCGATATTTGTGAAGCAGCAGGGTGATCACGCACTCTACTTCTGGGAAGTAAAAAGCGTGATCCTCACTTGGGTTTTCTCAAGGGGATTTGAAAGGAATTGCCTTCCTATGGGTCTGCTACTTGTCCCCGGTCGGCTGTAATTTTCCTCTACCATTCTTACGTTAAGCAATGTCCCCAGCCAACGATTACAGGTCAGAAATCCTAAACCTTACCCAGACGAGAGTCGTTGAAACTATTTATCTCCCTTCCCAGTGTTTGTGGCCTTTCGAACCTATTGTAATTCAAGCTCAAATATATCAGCTCAATGTAGTGTAAATTTTGGCTTGAAAAGCGGAAAAGATTACTCGCGATGTACCTATAGCTATTGCAAAACATCTTAATTTGGGGTTATTTCATGACTTATCAGTTTATGAATTTAACCTTAGCAAAACGTTAATGGATTAAACATGACTATTTTTCGAAATTTTGAAACTAAGTTTTAAGAATTTAAGTAATCCTAGGGTTTCTGCCAATATTTTTTCCACAATACCCGCTGTACTAGACTTGAATTCTTGAAAGTCGCCGATATTAATTTCTTGATCAAATGAAGCAAAAATAGTTGAACCATGAATTAGAGTTGAGTTTCACACCAGTTAATAGTGCTGATATGCACCAATACCTACTTTGAGCCTTTCATCGTCTACACAGTTACGGGCCCTAAAGACTGAAGACGATGGAGCACTAATTCTTGGAAACAGTAACGCAGAGCAACACTATTACTATACACTACCGAGGAATCTAGAACTCGTCATCATCAGCATACACAGGGAAAGCCTGATATATTTCATAGAGAAATGCTGAATATATGGCATATTGTGGTGTGGCGCGCTTTCAAAGAAACTTGATAAGTAACGAGAGGAATTTATTCTAGGAAAATCCTTCCCTTTCTTACCAAGTTTAATACTAATTTGTTCTCTAGCTATCTCAGTCTCTCCTTTCTTTTCCACACTTGCATCGGAAAAGCCTCCAATTTTTACTCATTCTCTTTACGCCATGATCAGGATTAGGAACACTGCAAAGCTATGTTTTGTATAAAAATTTGGCTAGTCTTTTCACCGTATCTCTATTAGGAGACCAAGTAATTACTGTTTTTCTCTTTTGACAGATATTTCCGTGGCCAGTACGATTCTTTGCTAAGACACCAACTACACCCATTTTCAAATCAGCGAGCAGATTCTCCTATTATTTAATCGGATTCTCGCTGAGTTGATGCGTTAAATTTTGTATTCTACCGGGTTTTGTGTCAGTGGTTTCGAATTTCTTACAGTATATCAGAACCAACGTGCCGAAGTCAATGGAGGACACAACTTATTTCTACTTATTTTACATTAGCATCCCTTGATGTTTACTTGTGTATTTTTATCCCTTAATTCTCCAAAGCAATGATCTAGTATAGTTACCCGCGATAGACTTTGATCATTCCGACATTTATATCACAATTCCAATTTATTACCACAAGCGAATTAACATTTTATAACTATCCTAGTCAGCAAGTCGAAGAGAAATCGTTTTCACCGCAAATATATTTAAATTTTACATTTTACAACTATTGCATAGCTTTTAAAGATATGTAAAATACAACTAGTAAGACATAAATATGTTTATAAATATTATTTGATAAATATATGCCAGTTTACTTTATTTTAATAGACGATAATAATGATAATAATAGTGCTAAAATTTTATTTTTAATCACTTTAAGGATAATAAAGGATAAGGAAATTTATATTCTCAGTGGAATTTTTGTAAGTAGTATATCTACTGATTTGACTTAAAAACATATCTCTGCATATGTGATGAATCATCTGCCAGTGACCACTGAGCAGGCAGCCACAGATAGGTACATATATTATTTTAGAATTTTGCTTACTTTCGGCTCAATGTGAGGTCTACGATGCTTTTCCCGTTAGGATCAAGTGGAGATAAAACCCGAACCGTAAGAAGATTTCTCCGGAGAAATCCCTGAAGAGCACTAAAAACACCTTTTTCGGCACAATGTAACCTTAATTAGGGTCCGATTAATGATGTGTAAATTTAACGCTTTTTTATTGTGTGTATTGACATAGAACTCAAGTAAAAAAATAATAAATAATCTCTCACTCGTGGGATTTAAGTTCCTACCCTAAATCTCTCCCACTATGATTCGAAATATTTCATCCCATTCATTACGTTGAATATTCCTTTTCCATTCTTTTGGCCGTCATGATAATCTCGCAGGACGATTCATGTAAGCTCTTTCAAGATGACGAAGCATAAAAGGTTGGTAGGGAAGAACTCGCGAGTAAGTCCTCCCCTAAGTAAATTACCCATGCACGCATGCCATTCCTGGTAACGACATCAAACCACTCGAGAGCAACCATATCGCTTTCGGAAGATGGGAATAAAAAAGGCTTTCCCCTTTGATTCCACTCCCCGAGACTTGTCCTATGGTCGCGGAGACAGCTGGACACAAGAAAGATAGGTTATAGGATAATAAGATAGGTTCCCCGACTTGGAAATTCGATCTTCGCTTCCCTCAATTGTGCTTTCGTCCGATGTCGCAGGTGGTTAAATTGAGCGCGGAGGTGGTTGGAAAGGGAGGAGAAGGATCAAGACCCCTCCATCGGATGTATGGCTGTCTGACAAGAAAGGCTATCGAAGGGGATGAAACCGAGTAGCGGGGAGGCGAAAGGAATACAAGAGTGGGTGGCTTCGAGGGGGGAGGTCCTGGGAAAAGGAGACGGCTGGGAATAAGGAGCGAGAAGACGTATGAAAGGAGGATAGGGACAAAACAGGAGTAAAAGGACCCATCCATCCATCCATTTTAAGGGGGGTGAGGAAATCCGAGCTCTATAAATGATTAATGAGATTTACACGGCACAAGGGTTTTCCGGAGGAAAAGGATTGGGAGAGAAAGGACATGGGGAGTGGGGAGGAACAGGGCGAGGGAGGAGGTCTTATTCAGAAAGGTTACGGGGCGGGTCGAGAGAATGAGGAAGGAGGATCCCACTGAAGGGATGTGGGTGGTTTTGGAGTGAGACAGAGTCGGGACAGGTGGAAGAACGTGTGTACAATGGGATAGGCTTGTTTCGCGTCCGGAAGGTTGGCAATCCTTCTCTTTCTCCCTTCCCAAAAGTGCCCCTCACGTTGCCGGATTGGGAGGGGGCGGTTGGGCTTCCTTTAAAGGTTGAACGAGAGGTTTGAGTATGCCCCGGGACAGATTGTAGCGAGCTGCTAAAGCTTGCGGTGGAAGGAGTGAGGGTGGAGAAAGGTTTGGGTGAGAGCAATTGAGTTGTATGAGAAGAGAGAAGTATAGTCACTGAGTTGAGGGGTCGGTAGTGTGTATTTAAGCGTACGAGGACGGCGATGAATGTTGCGGTTGTCGAGTTTGTCCCTTGGGAACAGCGTCCGACACAGCTTGAATAACGTCGTTGATACTAAAAGAGTTATTCATCCTACGCCTCATTGGATGTGTTTAACTTTTAACATCTTATAAAGGAAATCATGACAGAGTAGGGACCGGAAAAATAGCATCTATACTTTGCAAAATTAGCATCTATTTTTTATGAAATTAGCATCTATTTTTTATGAAATTAGCGTCTATTTTTTATGAAATTAGCATTTATTTTCCTGAAATCAGCATTTAATTTTTTTATCATCGTATAACCTATAATTATATATCAATTCTTAAGTTTGTTTGCACAATCACAAACATATCATTGCTTCAATCAATAAGTTTGTATAAACTCATGCCTTTTTATAACCAATTAATCTGACACTAACAATTTTTTCTATCCTGAGAAAATGATTTAAAAATTGTCACGAAGTTTTAAGCTAATTTACTTCGGAAAAAATTATTATTTAAAAATGTGTCACCTACTTTATGGCTGATTTATTTTAGACTTCAATACGACTTCATGTTAATCGCTACTATCATATCAAAGATTGTTTCCAGGTTCAAGTACCTACATAAAGAGCATGCCAGTCATGGGGAAGGGAAACTAGGGCAAGTAAAAAGAAGGGAAACTTTCATATGTCTATTTATTTGCAGTTCATGTAGGCTTGAAATCGAGTCAAATGACATGCTACCAAAAAAAATCATTATTGCCTCCCATCTGCCCCAAGTAACTCCTGAATACGTATACAGTAAAACCTCTTATTTACGCTTTTCCAGGACCCCTAGAAAAAAAATGTAAATAGTGGGAAAATGCAAATAGTGGGAAAAGGACAATGATCAGTTTTACATGATTACTTTAACAATATAGAGTAAATATACATAAGAAACACTGATAAACTGAATTAGAGCAATATTATTAATTATTTCTTAAAGTATAGGAATGTTATGATTGATGTTATACAATATATGTCTACCAATGTGATAACCAACCCAAACAACCATGACGTTTGGGTTGAACTTGACAACGTCCCATATTTGACGTTTTCAAGACCATAATTTCCAAACTTATAAATTTTGTGATGCCTTTTTTTCATCTGACGAAACCATTCACGGAGATATTTAATGATATAGAACTTAAAAACTACTTTTCAATTGGCATTCCTTCTTACCAAGATTTCTTGACATTTTCTTTTTTTCGACAGATGTCTGCACTGTTATTCATCACTGTCTTATAATGCAAAAAAGAGCTCTCACTACCCACATTATTAGTAGGTGTATGGCTAGCATGTATCTGAATCACATCCCAATTTTTCTTCATTGTATCCATCGTAGAGAACGGTAATCTGATGTTACCCTACATCAGTATGAGTTACATCATGAGAATCCACAAATATTATTTACGCCATAATTGAAAATATTCAAGTTGCTGTGAAAGCTTCCGCGGTGACTAGAAGATGACTCGAGGGTTTCTGATTTTTTATCCGCGTTGGTTCATCCTACTGGAGGAGTTTTGCCGGCATTCCAGGCGCCATCTTCAGGTCCAAAGTATAGGAAATTAAATATAGGAAATACATAGCACGAAGATATAGGAATAATATAGAAAGAAGATGAAGGAAGTTTGATGAGACGCGATCTTCGGACCTGAAGGTGGCGTCTGGAATGCCGACGAAACTTTCGTCCAGAGGGATGAATCAACGCGGAAGAAAATCGAAAACCCTCGTGTCATTTGAAAATATTGTAATTCGCATCCATTTCCCAGTAAAAATAAATTTACGAAGTTTATACTGACGATGTTTATACGAAATGCAAATACGAAGTTTAACTGTGCATGGTATTTGTCGATAATTGGGTAACCCACTAGCACCTAAGTCTTAATCCTCGTACTGTCTCGCATTTACAATGTTTCACACGACTGATGCACCATGTGAATGCAAGTGCGCTCCCAAACAATTTTGTTTTACTGACAATGGTGAAACAAAATGCGCAACAACGCTCCTCTGCTCATTGCGTGGTATAATCAATTCACATATGTGTGTTTCAGAATGTTTAAGTAGAAAATGTAATAATTTGATGTGTTCATATGATAATAATCTTATTTTTAATGGATAAAAATGGGATATTTCATAAAAAAACCGTCAAGATATTTTTATTGCCATTTCCTACTATTGTTTTGTATCCATAACCTCATTTCGCATGTTTTTCGCATATTTACTAATTTCGCAGTTATTTCGCTTTTATCCCGAATTTTTGCTGAAAATTCGCGTTTATCGCAACATGTGATTTTTTTCGGTCCCTAACCATTAGGCATAAGCCTTCAGACACCAAGCCTCACTGTAATCCTATTCATTTTTCTAAAGCACAAATGATATTAAAACCTATGAAGGGATAAGAATCCACGACCTTTTAAATAAATACCGTTGCTTCACCAGTGATAGAACTCGGATGCCCATCGGAATTCTATTTAGCTCACTTAATTTTGGTTAAGTATTACTCAATATTTCTTTCAGAAAAAGGTAAAGGTATCATCCGTGTCTGAATTTCCAAGTTAAAATAATGAAAATTAGTCTATCATTCTCCCTATTGAGCATTGCTAAGCATGATTAATCATAAAATCGTTTTAATCATCCGTATAATAATATAATTTTCTCCAAATCCATGCTATCGGAAAAAATGTACTTGCTCCGCAATAGTTAAACTCTTCGTTAGCTGCAATGAAAATCTTGTGCTGACTTGTCTGTGTGGCCATCAGTAGTTACGTAAATGAATAATCCTACCACTGCCTAATTACCCAAACTATGATTGAATATGAAAGGAAGGCCGTGCCTTGAAACTTTGCTTTGACAGAAATCTTTGCCCTGTTTTATTTCATTTGCACCAACGTTCCCGTTTGAATAGTGGTAACGGACATAGTTACGACGAATCCCTTTATTCAGGACTTATTTCGAACATGAGTCTGCGGATTCCTGATTGAAATATGTCGTTCACATAGAGCATGAGGTAATTGAATCTCTGAGAGAAAGGGTATCAAATGTATTGGAATGACCCACTCACTGGAAATTTGGAATCCTCTACATTCGTTTTTGGCAAGAGACAATACGAGGAAGGGAGACAAGTGAGGCTCTTTAGGAGTGACATGTGGTCGTCCGTGGTCGTTTATGTATTCAGATTGAAGAGGACGTCGGAGTGAGTGTGAAGCCTTGAAAGGATATATTTGGAGAGAATGATAGAGAGAGAATTGAACTAAATGCGTAACGGAAGCTCCTGACTTAATCAGTGCCAGACGAGATTCCGTCTCCAAAATTGATCCTACACTTTCAGCGTAACAATATTAGCCTGTTTAAAGTTGTCTACCTTCGCTATCGTCCATTGCTAACGGCCATACCTTACGGAAAAATGATGTGATATTAAAAATTCATTGAGTAATTTTCATCCATTTTTTTACTATTTTACATATAAAAATGTATACACGTATTTAAGAAGCGTTTATTTAAAAATAATGTACTTTTGTGGAAAATTACTTTTAAAATATCTGAGTTAAATTGTCCACCCTTCTTCAGATAGGTGAGAGGGATATTTTTAAGTAGGCATTTCCACTCCGTTGGGGGTTACAAGTTATCATGTTATCATTGTATTCCATCTTCCTCCAACCTTTCCTCCAAGGCTATTTCCCAAGTAGTTATGCCTTTGCTTGCTAATTTTATTCAATGCACATTAAGGCTTCTTCTTCTCTTTCTTACTTCTTTCTGGCTTCCTTTTTAGAGCCACTTTTATAACCATTTCAAAACTCATTACTTTATAAATTCAGAAAATGTAGCAATCTTCTTCTACCAAATTATCTGTAAAATCCCTGTTCCATAGGTATCAACTTCCAATTATCATTCTATTTCATTATTTATATCGATATGTAAGATGTAGGAGGAGGAGATTAACACTGAGCAACAGAATAATAGATACCAATAGTGGATAGCAAGATCGATGGAATAATGCTGCAAAACATGTAGAAGCAATAACTTCCGAGAGTAGGTGGAGAAATATAGGTAACCTACTTATATAACTATCTATGGTAATGCTATACAACATTCTATAGGATAACGTCTAGTGAGATATCAAAGAATAGGGCACGGTGATGGTCAAAAGGACTGATTGTAATGTTATCAAGGGATATTGATCAAGGAACCACCGAGGCGAGAAAGCTCATGGGTCTTATTAAATACCCTCGTATCCACAAAAAGCAAAATCATAGATGTTTGGCAGATAGAAAGTCCCTGAATTTTACTTGAATGAGCCAAACATTTCAAAAAAATAGTAATTCTATAGATACTAATTGCAAATATGAGAAAATTCATAGTGTCTCACGTTATTATTTATACCCATTGTAAACTACGTGAAAATATACAGGAACAATTGTATTGCAGTTTTGAGTGAGTATACCTTATGGATCAAAATGGCTTTTCTTAGGATGAATTATGATGCACATTTAGTGTAAAATCTCTGACTCACACCGTTTCTGCCATAGTAAAAGAAAAAAATTAATTTTCTATAACAACACAATCTCACGTGTTTGGCTCTTAGTGGTAGCACAAGGTAAATTAAAAGAACAAATCATTTATGAAGACTACAGTAATCCACCCTTGGCCAACAAAGGCAACCCAGCCATCTAAGTGACTGAAAAATTTAGTGAAGTTTCTTTATTATACTTCCCACCCACGTTTAATGAATACGAAGGATACAGTTGGTATGGGTTATTAAAGGCTAAAACTCTACATAAATAAATATATTTTCTTTTCATTTTCCTAATAATAATAATACCTAATAATTAAATTTCTATAATGCCTGTAGAGTTGTTGGTGTAACGAACACCTTATACAAGAAATTGTGGACGATATAGTTAATTGCGAACAAAATCATTAATTTACTTATATATTTATTCAACCAGCCTCTCATAATGAAGGAGGTCAGTCACATGATGGCATAGTGGGGAACGCGTAGGCTGGATGTGAAGTGATATGTTGGTGCGGTAGATATGGAGAGAATGGCTTTGCTGGGGAGCAGGGCGTTGGGAGTGGGGACCCTGGGATCCGCTGCACCCGGCGGCACTTGCAACAGGACGGGGAGCTCGTCCTGCCCCTCTCCCCCCCTTAGAGAAACACGGCGAAAAATAAAGACCTTCGCCAGGAGATAGGCCGAGAGGTTACCGGGGTTTGAAATGGGATTGTAAGGGATGCTGGGTCACGGACGAGTCTGGTCGAGAAGGCCGACGAGGATTCACCAGATGGGAATTCTTTCATATAAAAACACACGCAGGGCCCTTCTCTTCATCTGTCTGCCGCCCGTTCCTTTTTTTTCTCGCGGCCCTGAATGGGGCGAATCCTTGGCGTGATATATATACATTTCGTCCTCATCCCCTCCGCTGAGTGTGCCGCGAAAGAAAATTTAATTAAATTCCCGCGGTGTGTGACGCTAGATATCGAGCATGCCTCACTATCATGCTCTCCCCCCTCTAACACTCATCCTTTCTTTTTTTTAATTTTGCATGTTCGTTCGTTATCGCTCGGAATATAACTTATATTTCCCCACAGTGCTTTAAACTTATATTTTCGTTTGATGTCCGAATTTGCGAAGGTCCCGTGTTGAATGAGGATGGAGGATTTTTGGTCTTATTCTACGACCACCCTCCCTGCCTTTAATCGGAGCCTCCAGGGAAATGAAACGCTACAGCGGGACGAGGCCATAAAACCCGCGTCCTGGAATGGTATTAGGCGTTCCCATCGCCGTGTTCGTGTAAAATCGTATCGTCTGGAATTTAAAAAATCTACCTAATTGATTGGGCCCCCTGAAATTTATTCTTCACTCCTTTTGTCCATCGTATGTGGAACGAATGGGATAGCTATTCCAGGTGTGTTATATAGCTTACGGGAAACGATTAGGCATTCATTAAAATTGCCTTTTCTGAGTCATGCCCGTTGATTAGGAGATGGAAATTATACAAATCTTATATGTGTGCTAGGTATTTCAATCATTTTTACTCACCACCCAGTCGTAACTATTAGATTATTATGTGTTCTCTTTTTCCAGCATATTAGATATAAAATAATTTCACAGAATCTTTGCTTGTGCAGTGTAGTTGGTGATGTTTAATTTCATTTTATGATTTTTAGATCCGAGTTGACTCCTTTCCCTGACATAGTTCTTTTTGGGGTTGTTATCTGATAGAAAATCATTTATTAAATTTAGGACAGGAACGTTATTTTATGTGAAATATCATCTCATTTCGATTTAATCATGATTTCATCCCACCTTTAGGGGTGGTTAAACATTTTTGAAAGTCAAAAGAAATTCAAAATTACTATAAGCAGAAATTTAATAAAGTAATTGACAGTAGTGGCACATATGTTGTGTGAATTCTTAAATGGTTTCAATGCAACGTAAGATAATCAAGTTTAATTGATACAGAAGCATGGGTTTGTTCAGTAAATTAAGAGGGAACAGTTGACTTATGAAAGTGGGAGAGGGGAGAGCCGATGACGGTAAAAAAGAGGGAGAGCATCCATTGCCTTAGCCTGCATAAAAAGACTCCTATGGGACTCCCGTGTCGTCCTAAAATAAAGAAATATTTGAAAAACTTAAGTCGTTGTTTATCCTTATGAACCAGATATCTGTAAGCATAACATGTAACTAACTTCAATATTGCTCTTAATTTATATTTAATTAGTATGTGCTGCATGTTAATTTTGCATCAATGCCTATTTTTCTGTAAGTAAAAATGCTGAAAAATGATATGAACTTACTTTTTAACAGATGAATATTTACCAGATTTATTTCTATTCCATTTCAGTTTCATGTAGCCCAACTGTGATTTGAAATTTTCATTTTGCCCATTTCCCAATATAACGTAACTACCGGAGAAGTGGGGGCAGTATTCGGGAAAGCATTACAGAACTTGAGCTCCAAAGCAATAGAATCCGATGTAGGTTACATCAGCGACGTGTTACAAAGCTATTCCTTGCCAAAGATCATTTCTTCAAATTTCCTTAATGAAGAGTGATCGCATAAGTTTAGAAGTTTTGAGTCTCGAGAATTGCTTTTCATAGCAGCCAATTTGACCCAATTAAAGCATTGCTATCTGGTGTGAATTATTCCCACGCAAAAGTCTCTGCTGGTTTCCAGCGCTATTTCACCGTAAAATGTATTCCGTAAGTACTCGTTTCAGTGCCCACCGAGTTGGATTATGGTGTGATTTCAAAGGTTACTGTAAAAGTTTTCCTAAAAGTTTGCTCAAAACTCATCGATAGAGTGTCTTGATGCCCTTTAAGGCTTCAATGAAACGAAAATAATATTTTGAGTATTCATTCCTATTTGTTTCCGATAATTAAATACTATTACTCGCTGTTATATAAGGCATTTTTTTCTCCGAACATTTTTATTCTGGAGCAGAAGTGAACGTAAGAGTTGCTATTTTGATACAAATATATGGAATCTAAGTATGTATTTCATTTTTTCCCATTTTTACGCAATGAAAATTTAGGGTACGTATATATTTTTTCAAAATGTCAAACTATGTAAAAGAGTAATATTCTAAGAACTATTATGTTCTTAAAAATGACTCGTTATCACGGCGCAATGACTTTAAAATGCTTTGCTATATACCTGAATTTGTTAGCATTTTACATTTGTTATTTTTTAAATAAATTCCTACGGTTATCTTTTTTTTCCATTAGGTATCACATTTAAACTGTAATTATAATATATGTTCTTTAGAAAGCAATGTTTTAATCTGCAGAATATTTAGTTTCTCCTGGATATTTTAGGGCTTTACCTTAACGCGGAGAGTCAAACCTGCCGTTTCATAGGCAAGTGAATTTAAATATATGATTAACATTCATATTTTTTCACCAATTTGCCATTGTAAATGATCAATTTCCTTTGCCAAGATTACAGCAGTCATTTGTTATGATGCTTATTAAATATAATCCCATGTACTCCTTACTTTCCGTTTGGTGGCTAAGTAGATGACTAAAACTTTATACTTGTTTATAAGTTATCATTTTTCCACACATTGCGCTGTAACATTGAAGGATTAACATGTCAAGTTAGTAAGTTAGTTTGCTTATCGTAAATTCGACGTAAGGCGCCATGCGGTCCAATGTTAACATCCCATTTGACACGTGTTAAACCTGTGATTGCTAGAGTATTCCACAAGGAAATTCAATTGGGACCAATTTAAACTATAACTCAGCTGCGGATACGGGAATACGCACCTGAACCCTCGGCATTAATAAAACCTGCCCTTGTACGACGGTTCCCATTGGTAAACAAATGCTTACCTGAAGAGAAAATTGCTGTGGGTAGCAAAGGCATTCATCATCATCATCATGGGTCAACAATCCTAGAATTGGTTTGACGCAGCCCTCCACTCGATTCTTCTATCGGCCAACCTCTTTATATTAACGTAGCTCCTCTCTTTCACGTCCTTTACAACCTCTTCTAAATAACTCATGCGAGGCCTGCCTTTTCCATTCTTCCCGTTCACTCTTCCCTCGATGATTGCCTTCATCAGGCCATCGTGATACATAGAAGAATTCATAGAAGTTCATGATTTGAGGAGCCGTGCATCGATATTAACCAATAATGGCCTTTTTATAAGTTTTCTACAGATTGCGTAAGCACTCTTTGGCCAATTTTCATTCTTGCACCGTTTTTACAGAATGTCATATTTGATGATCTATTATCTCCGTAATGTTAACATATTTCTAAATGTCTATACAGCTCACCAAATTTTCTCATCTTGACAGTCAGAAACTCTCCAACCGAGATATTGTTATATATTTCCTCCTGGTACTCATCTCCAAACATTTAATGTCAATTACTGAATTGGACGGTAAAGAATAACCTGCTGAAATATCAGTGTACCATTCAATCTGACCCGGTGAATGCCCTTAGGTGGATCGATTTTGACCAAACTTGGCATGTCGTCACTATTTGATGGGAAAATAAAAACTCGAAAGCCGTTTCGCAAAATACGCAACCGTTTACGAGATATTGCAACGTTGCCAAATTCGAGTTTTGCAAAAGTTACTACACATTTTACGGTGTATCTCCAGCACTATCAACGCGACGCGCGTGTAAAAGACGTATTTTAAATGTCTTGAATTGGAAAAATATAAAAAGGATATATTGAAAAATATAAACAATTATACAAAGATTTTAACAATTTCAAATTTTTAAATCAATTTTTGACGATGCACCTATGCCCTCAATTTTGCTCATTTTTCATACGCTGTAGATACAACCCTCCTCTACAGACTAAAAAGTATGCCAGAGGTAATATTTCATTTAATAAAGAAAAATATTATTTTAGTTCAGACGTAACGCCCGCCAAAGGCCGGGGCGTCAGGCTCACGGTCTACCGTACGGTGCTCTGGTGTCTTCAGATCCCAGTACACTGCATCTTTCATCTTCTTTCTCACCAAATTCAACCGTATACGTACTCTTAAATCCACTTTTCCCGTGCCATTCGCCATTTGCTTTCCGTATATGTGACCACCGCCCTAGAATACACGAGGGCGGCACCAGGCTTTAACAGCGGTCAGACCCTGACAATGAGAATAATAGAAAATCATCGTTCCGTCTTCGGCTTTCAGTGTTAATGGCAGTTTTAATTTTTTTTAAACTGATCCCTTAAAATCGGTTTTAATCGGTTCCTCTTTTTTTCCAATTTTCTATTCGAATTGATGTTGAATTATCCCAGCGCATTTCTGAGTCTGAACGTTTTTTAATATATTTGAACCTGTGCAGCTGCTTTATTCCCATTTATGTGCAAGAATTTCACCCCAAAAGTCTGTTCTCTATTATTGAGTTCAAATCATATTTTTTTCAATTCTGTCACTTTCTCATTTTCAAAAACTTCACTGTGGCGCGTCCAAACCCCGTTTCGCTCCTTTCATTTCGTTTAGCTATTCAGGCAAAACTGGTAACAGACCCTGGCTCCTAAAGGTATCTCGGAGCTCAAGCCTCCCAGCTTTCACGATGGAATCCTCACGCTTTTTCTCCTAGCCCCTCTCGAGCAAAACATTTTTTTCCCCACCCTTATACCTGAATCTCAGCCAAAGCCATAATTTTCCAAATATCGCAACGAATAACATTCCAGGTCTTTCCATGAATTAAGAAACCATTACAAATAATGCTGCACCCATTTGTCAAGCGCCAATTGATTGTATTCCGGAATAATTCATACCTTCATTACACCCAGTTCCATAGGGGTGCGTCATTTTTCCTAACCCATATCTTCTTCAACGTTTTCACCTCCATTTCGCTGTACCCTTACCTTGAACTGTTTTCCCATATAATATTATCAACTCTCGCTATAAACCTTTCCTACCATTTGCACATTTTATTTACCCAAAGACATTCCCCCTTCTCCTCCTTTACATTGCTTCACCCCACCTATAACAGCCGCTTGCTTACCACCAGCGATTGCAGGCTTTACTAGCTTCACAATTTGAATTGTAAATTTCTAACTTCCCCCATACAGTTTTCAATCCAATAACGTTAAATTTTGAGCGAAAAACTAAAGTAGGGTGACACTTGTACATAGACAGAAAATGATTTTTTCTCATTTTAAATAAACTTTTCCCTCCAAACGAATACGAAACTATTGAGATTTTGGTCGATTTCATTAAAATATATGCACACATAAAAGCATGTTAAGGTATTTGAACGTAAAAAATCATTTCAATGGCAATGACAGCAGCCAACAGAGCTAAGAACAATATATGATTGCCGGAAGGACTGACCAGTCCTGGTTCACAAAAGATTCGCGTTTTAGAAACTAATGGTGACTTCGTTCCAGATATTCTTCCGCCCAAGGGGATAGGATAGAGTATTGATTCGAATCAACAACTTGAAATAAGAAACTTTGTGAAAATGGAGTGTCTTTCAAATTAATACAATTTTTAAAAATATTCTCCTCTTTCGGAAATCCGGCAGTCTGTAACGGAAATGCATCCAGGACATCCCCGTTTTTGAGGAAATATACCATTACTCTTTCTTTACCATTGTCCCCCATGCTTAGTCCCAACAGACTTATCCAACTCCAACCACACCCTTAACCTCTTTCTCTCTCTTCTTTCCCTCATGCACAGTCATTCTGCTGCTCCATAAACCCTTGCAAAAATCCTCGTGCTTATTTCGAACCTAACCTTTTTTTCCCCTCACAACCATCGTAAACTCACTCTTACCTTTCCGGAATATGTACAGAAAACTGCTAGGTTAAACTGCGCGTAAACCAGGCGACATTGCCTTAGCAATGAAGCTAAAAATCATAAGAGTATAATCTGTTGTACAAATTACAAATATTTCTCATTCGGATATCATAGATTTTCATTAAGTGAAATCCTAAACGACTGACAATATAGACTATTGAAATTATGTTGGACAACTAGCGAGAGACTTAGCGAAGAGTTTACGGGAAATAATATAGTGTAAAATATGATAGACTGTAAAACATCCGATTTTTAGAGGCCAACCAACGCAAAAAATTGAATTGATGATACACATCAGGAAAATAATTTCCTCCGAAATTTAATTTACTGAGGTAAGATTTTTCTTCCCACCTTCACTTGGCTTTCTAGCGTGTAAGTAACCTTGTGCCCAAAGAAAGTTTTAGATAAATATGGGAAGAAGGGTTGAAATTTGTTACCGGATATGAAACGTTTCTTTTTCGCGACGTGTTTTCATTTTTTACTGTCCTATCACAGTCCTTTTCTCAGAAAATGCCTGTTTACGCGCAGTTTCTGTTATTTCCCACATCTCTCCTCTTCACTACCGTCCATTATTCTTGCAAAAAGAAGAAAGTAAAAAACGACGATGGCCAATTTCCTATATACCGGTAAATGACACGAAAGCCCTAGTGTTGGCCCAGCCGAGTCAATCTTATGCCCTTCTACTCTTGTCCCCCTTTTTGCCTCAATGGTCGTGGCTGGACCCACGCACGACCCTTGCGGTATTGTCCCTCGCGTCCACCTAACCACTTGCCTCCAACCCCTTTGCCTTAAATAACTCGTGTCCTTCCGTCGATCAGTAATACCGAAAGTTCCCACCTAATCGGTTTAAGCCCTCCTTTACCGCTGGTCTCGACACCAAGAACGAGAAATGAGTCTCGAGAAATGAAACACGTAATCACGAATTGGCTGCGTTTAAAATTTCGGCTTAATTTCTTTTCAGCTGAAGTTTTAGGTCACATGACTTTCAATAAAGAATTTTATATTTTTTTACTTGAGCTCCACCGAGATTTAAAAAAACCTAATACGGAAATAACGGTTTAAAGTAAATCAAATTGGAAATTGCGCTTTTTTTATCTGCATCAATTAAATGAATTTTTTTCTGACCGTAACTCTTAAAAAAAGACTTGTCTGGTGGTTCATCTACTGCCAGCATATAAAATGCAAATTTTTAAAGGAACTTTATCTTGAAAAATGTTCATCTTCATCATCAGATCACTTAGCATTTAATGCTGAGAATGGTTTGACGCAACTCTCCGCTCAATTCTCCTCTCAACTAATCTCTTCATATTTATGTACTTCTGCTCTTTCACATGCTCCGTCACTTTTTCTATGTATCTCAAGGGAGGCTTTCCTTTGCCATTCTTCCCGATGGTTTAACCTTCCACGAATGTCTTCTATGGCGGGATCGATTAAGTTGTCCCTTCTTCGTCTTAGTATTTTCAGAAAGCTTCTTATTTCTCCCACTCTTCTGAGGACTCGTTATTCACTCGGTCAATTCATTTAATCCTTATCATTATTCTGTAGCACCATATTTTGTATGCTTCCACCCTTTTCTTCTCCGCTGCTCTCGTCGCCCATGCCTCACTGCCATACGGGAACATGCTCTAGATGAAATATTTTCTTGATTCTGCGCGTGTATTTCTACCCGTAAGTAGATACTTCTTGAGCTATTATATGCTTCACAGGACTCATTGATGATATGTTATTCGGAATAACTCATTATTTCTGCAAATCGCTTGAATCCGGAGCCAGAATCACTGACTGGATAACATCTTTCAATACGTTTTTCGTCAGTAGTGTAAAAAATGATCGGTAACTATATTTAATTGCATCTCACATTTTGTTCTAATTTTGTTTACACCGTAAGACGCAAACTGAAACCCTATTAAGGAAGAAATTAGTAACATTCTAGGTTCCTTTCTGAATATAACTTAAGGAAAACGCCATTAAAGTGTATCCATTTCCTACAATTCTCCAGATAAATTAATACAATATTACTTAATACGCTTCAAAAATGTTTCGTTCCTTTGATGAAAATTGGTGCATGAAACAGTGAATGAAATATCATTGCTGCGTAAATTTACGGAAACCTGACCGGAAATTAAGGTATCAAATCGTAGAACAGTTGGAAAATTGATTGAAAAACTGGTTCGAGTCACCTGATGAAACAGAGATATCGAATAGTTAGGCGCAAGAGTCGTTCCAATTGGCGGAGGGGACGTCTCGTATCTTGCGACAATATCACTTAATTGGTTTCGCAAACTCTCCGACCCCTTCGCATTGCCAGCCTTCCTGTTTTTGCCCCGGCGGCCCCATTTTACTCCACCCCACGCATTTCATCTTCCTCCCCGCTCCTTCCTTTGCCGATCTCCATCTCCCTATCCCCCCAACAACACGTCTCCATTCCTCTTTCCCATGGACCGTCCGTAAGCCCGACACATTCCGTCTCCTCAGTGACCATTCCCGAAGTCCTCCTCCCTACGGCGAGACGGTTCCTCCCTCAGGGAAATCCCGGGGATACCCTTTTTCCTCCCCCCCTCCCCTGCGGAAAACCCTTAAAAACCTCCTCTCCATTTTACCCCTTCGAGGAGAATGGCTACGAGAAGGAAGGGCACGGAAGGGGAGGGTTATAGATGGGCGGAATGCTAAAGGACTGGGGTTGCAGGAGGTCGGTCGGGGAGGTAGCCGAAGGAAATGTATACAAGGGTGGCCATGGGGTTCGGGGGATGCGATGAACTGGCCTGGGAAGGAATGGGCGTCTCGAAGGAAGATCTCAGCTCACGTAGGGGAATGGAGGCGTCACCGACAGATTTCGTTTCTTACGATGCTGGAAAATAGAGAGGCACAGTCCTGGGTTTGGAATCTTGCTATTCTTTGGCCGCTGCGGAGGCCCCAGTCTTCTCGGTTTCATTTGATGAGGAGCCTCACTATTGTACTGTCTAAATTTATCCAGCATGGCATATTTCGTTGCTTTATCACCTTCCATGATAAAACTAACTTGAAATACAAGCACAAGCGATTCCATTTAAACGGGAACTTGGGTATATATGCTAGCGAATAGCTTTATAGAGATGAATTCTGGAACCAAGCGAAACAAGGTTTTTCTCACATACAATATACGACTACAGTGCTATATTACGACACATGGTGTAATGATTTCAAAAACATTGAAGGAAGTATTTTATTATTAATTAATCATTTTTTTCAACTCAACTAACATTACAGCTGATGAACTACTACCCCATGCCACACGCTCTTTTGGCAGGTCGCAGGGTAAAATATAGATGCAGTTATTTTTTACTTTTCTACCACACCTAAACTAAAAAACTTTGACGTTCATCACGTTATTGTTAATGAATTTTTGTTTTTCTTCATTAAACCATGGTCAAACCCATTCCAAAATATTCCACCAGTCGTACACCAAAATCCACTTTGAATGGGATGGCACACAGTTTTCTTTTAATTTTCCTCAGTCATTTAAAGGTATTCAGCTTTTTTTTAATCTTATGACATGGAAAACAATGGTCACCATTGAGAATGCGATATTTAACACTCTTATTTTCCTCAATTTTTATTGTTTCGAATGTGTCTTCATATAGGTGTCAGCTGTTGCCCTCAAACTAAAATTGCACTTTCAGTGTCGGATACTAGGAATTTTCATGGTGCATCGTTTTCAATTTTTTACTCTCCTTTTACAATTAACTGTGTTTTTTTCGATTAGGATTTCTTATCGTAGGAACATTACTTTACCAACTTGGGATTATTGAAGGATTAAACTCTTACCTGATCTGGAGAATGGAAGCTCTCTATAAAAATGAAAATGCTAGTGACTACAAATATCTAACTACAATCATTAATGTAAAAAAGTCCAAACTTATTATAATGCAACTTCCCCAGTGGGGGTTAAAGAATGTGTCTTCGAATTCTTAAGTGTGTTGGACCATAAACGTTTTAAGTGTATTCCCTAGAAGCACTGATTATTAATAAATGTTATATCTCCTTTATTGTTATATAGTTAGCTTGGAATATGGTATTTTTATGGCAGGGCATTTTATTGTAAATTTTAATATCAGTGTTTACGTTACTTTTACTGCAGTGCCAGTTGCTACATTTGCCTTTACTTTCTAAATGAATACCGCATTAATTCCGACAGTGCATCTTCATAATTATGACATCACTGGTATCATATTATTCAATTTCTATTATAACTTTCTGCTTACGTTCAACTGACACTGAGAGCTCGCCTGGTTATGAATTGGTTTGATAGCCCTTTGCCATTTTCACGAGGCTGAAGTCGGAGAAGAGTCACGATTTCTTGGCATACTGGAACTGACTCAACGCCTTTTCTTCACAATATATATATCATTTCGGCACCACTATTACTAGTTTACATAGACATGAAGTGTTAATGATTATATTTTATGATGAATGGGGCTAATTCATTAACATATCCTTAATCACGTAGACAAAGAATATATCTCTTGTGTTTCAATCAACTGGCATCTCATTCCCTATAATCTTCATTATTTCTTGCGCTTTCACCCAAAAGACCGACAGTTATGCAAAATATTTCTTACAAAAGTCGTATTACTTGCATTACGACAATTAGTTCCGTAATTTCTCAAATATTTTGCATAAAGATTACTAAAGAATGTGAAAAAATGCTTATATTTTTGGCAACAATTCATCCACGAACATGGTATATTTTGAGCCGCTTATGGATTTTAATTCTGTTATATATTTATGTTCGTGTTTACAGGCGCGAATGATTCACGCATGAACATCTGACTTTCATGCGTATTATAACAAAAAGGATTGGAAAATGAAACCTCAATCTGGCATTCATGGATGGAGTTATATTCTCTTTAACGTGGTGGCAACTCCTCGTCCGTATACCCCATTCATTGTCTAGATTAGATGTTTTATGTTTCATCCCGCCCTGTAGTATTCCTTTCTACATAGTTGTCCAACTCTCCGCTATTCTCCGTAAACTCCAGCTCTCTCAACATCAGCCCCCGCGCCCTATTTCACCCCCTCCCCACCAACTACTCTTTCCCTTCCCCCTTCCATCGGCCAATCCAATTACTGCTCCTCCCCACCCCCTTGTAAAAAGGATCCTCTCCACCCCCGCCTCCTTTTCTTTACCCCACTCCACAGCACCGGCTCCTCCCTTCGCTTCCCCCCCACACCCCTATTTTCCACTCACCCCTTCTCCTGCCCTACTCCTCACCCCTCTCACATCCCATCTTCCCACACCGACCTCCCATTTGCTTCCCACCCACCCGAGCAGTAGCTCTTACGGCTTTCTCCCCGTCGGAGAAGGGTCCCGCGTAGTGGGGGTAGATTGAGTTATCATTGCAAAAACATCTCCAAGGAGGCGGGGGGTTCGGGTGGGTAGAGAGGGAGTGTTTGGAAGGGTGGGATGCGATCCAAAACCTCTTATTCCTCCCTCTCTCTCATCCTCTACTTTCTCCGCAATTCTTCCTTCCTCCTCTCCTCCAGTGCCAGGGATCGTTTTTGTACTCTGTTTTCATCGTATCCCTTGAGAGGGACTATCGTTGTCCCACAGTACCGTGCATTTCCTTTATTTGCTTGAACGCCATTCTTCCTTGAACCTACTCAGGAGAATGTTGGTCTCCCCTGCAGGGAATTGTACACAGCCAGATTCGGTACCACCGACATCCTCGTTATTCACATCGATTTTGGGAAATGGGGAATACACATCGCGATTGGTAATGACAGTTCAACATCCTGGTCACGAATTCAAAGATTGCATTGAGCAGCTCTTCACTCGGTCCTCTTATCGGCTAGCTTCTTATTACTAATATAAATTTTCGCTTAAAAATTCTTAAGTAGGTATATGTAGTTATGGTTTTACTGGGGAGCGACCCATATTACCTTCGTCCCTTGCCTAAGCACATTTCAAAGTGTTTGCGTTGAATTTGGGATAAAAAATTTTGTGTTAGTGTAGCCGCAGTTGTAAATATCATTTCTTAGGTCTGCGTTTATCCTCATTTAGTGGAGTTTGATGAAAACCAGTTATGAAAATGCTTGATTTCATGCGTACTGGTGAAATTTATTCGGGTGTGTCAAATGTTTACCCCAATTTTAATGCAAATTACTCCAAAATAATGGTTGGTCAGGTCCGTGAAAGAGCCCAATCATTACTAACGAAGCCCAACGGCTTGTAAAATTCGCTTATCAAGGTAGAGGGGCGTTTCTTTTCTGGTGCTTCCTGAAATTTACCAGCAATAAAATGATACAAATAAATAATCCCACTTGGATTTGTTTAAATAGGCCATGGTGAGATAAGTTATGCCAAAGACGTCTTCTTGAATCCTATGTCGGAGCCTCCCTCCTCTCCCCACTACCTGGCTCCATTACAGAATGAGTCGCCAAATATGAAGAAAACGGTTCACAAATGGCAATAAAAGCCTCATTATGATTTTTTTGCTTTTATAACAAAAAGAGAAAAAGTAGTTTTGAATCATCTATTGCTTAATTAATTACTGTTCACTGAGACTTGTATAACTCATTAAACGGCTAAAGCATGGCATTGATTTTGCTAAGCCGTTGACTTAAAATGAATTTTCATGTTTTATTTTTATGTTTAGGCACATGAGACGTAATTTTGTGAAAGTGGTGAATACTGATGCTTTGCTGAGGTGAAACCGTTTGCGAGTGAAACCGTGTGTTCTCTGTGTTTAATGAAATACAGTGGAGAAGTACCATGTTATATCACTCAGTTGAACAATATTTTTACTCTTTATTCGTTATATCCAATAGTGGCAAATTTTACATGAAATGCTGTTCTTAAAGTGTATTAAAATTGGTAATACTAAATATAGGGATATTTAGTATCCCTATCATCACAGTTAGCCAAACACGTCATTTCAGATGTATATTTAGATTATGCATATTTATGATAGCCATATGTATTAGGCATTAATTTTAACTCTTCCGTGTTCTCTCCTCTCATTCACTGAAGTTTTTGTGATTAAGTTTCTTCTGTGACTATTTGAAGAGTTTCGTAATTCCTTGAATCCCATCCTTGCCCAAGTAAACGTGGGACGTAATAGGGTGTCATTATTAGACCAATTCCGTTCCAGTAGGATAAAGAAAAAACTGCTTCAACAAAAAATCGCAAAATCACGAGAATCTATGGAAATTGAGCAATCAGATAGTGTGCTCACGAGAAATCTGGCGAAAATTCAGGCCAAAAAATGGAAGAATTGAAGTATAAATGCTTCCAGTGCAGCAAATTAAGAAGGGAAAAACCATTTAAATTCTCTCGCATTTCGCTTACAGTTACGTTATACGTATTTTAAAAAAATTCATATAACATGCAACGTATTCGGATTTTAAGTGCGGAATTTCTCTCTCAGAGGATTAAATAATATTAAACATCTTAGCTCAAATACTAGTTGGAAGGCAATCGTTGAAGGACAGGTGAACGGGAAGAATGGTATAGAAAAGCATGAGATATATGGAACAAGTGGGTCAAAGATGTATGAAACAAGTCGGCCCCGATGGCGACGTGGTTGATTCATCGCCTGCTAACCTTAGGGTCGCGAGTTCGAGTCCCGCCTGAGTGAATATACTCTTTCAGGTGGATTTAACCACTCAGGACATGGATGTGTGTGCTCGTCTGTTGTTAATTGTTAAAAATTCTGATGTAAAGTCCATAGGTGCTGTTTTTGGTGGTAATGGAAATTAAAATAAAAGTGATGAAGGACGTGAATGAGTAGAAATACGTAAATATGAAGATATTAGCCGATGAAAGAACTCAGCGGAGAGCTGCGTCAAACTAATCTGACGATTCATGACTAATGATGTTGATTTCAAGGATTTCTACTGCGTCTTCACTTGGGAACTTTTCATAGCAAATCGTTATGTTTTTTTTATCATCTACATCATCGCGAGAGTGTAAAAATCTGGTCGAAAATGGTCGATATTGTTATGAAAATAACTTTTTATGATTTGTTATATTTAGTGGTTTACTGTTCAGACTTCTTGTCCGATAATAATTGGCTTAAATTGAGAAAAGAATGTTTTAAAAGAGAGCAATAAATTGTTGGTAGTAAATAATAATTGTTAACGTCAATATGCATATTCATTGAGAGACATGAGATTCATGTCCTACTATTGACTCCTTTGATGCATGGAACTTATGAACCCCTGTAATTAAAGATGTTTTGATGTACTAGTATTTCCACATCTGGGAATATTAAATTGTATCCTCTGAGTATGGATTTTGTTCTTTCACAGTGCGTCTCATAAGAAAACTTATTTGAATAAATTTTGAAAATATTTACAAAATAAATAATGGTTGATGTAAGCACAAAATTGCCCATATAACTAGGTATTTATTAACTTAATGTCTATCCCATGCATTCTTAAGTCCTGAGGCAAGTATTGGTAGACAAAAGATTCTTCAGTGCTATGTAAAATAGGCTTTATCTGGATTCCGAGTTATTTCGTCCAATCGTGGAGGAAAGAAACAAGTGAAAAATGAGAGGAAGGGGAAAGGATGAATTGTTTTCGGTGTGTGTTTCGGCATTTTGGCCAAGTCTCTTGTTGGAGACGTTGAAATACATTTCACACAGTTAAAATTAATTGCCCACCAGACGAGGGAATAGAAGCATATTACACTCCTCCATCCGTCTCTCCATCGCCTGGTGTTTTCACTCAACCATTTCCCTCGCAAAGCTTATAAAAAGAAATCAAGTCATCGTGAGGTTATGTGGCAGTTTAATATCAAAATGGAGAGAAGGGGAACGATTTGGAAAATGAAAGGATTAAGAGGGATATTTGTTTAATTCACTGTTCTCACGCTCTTTTTCTAAAGTGAACTATGTGCAGAAAAGGCCAATTTCATAA
Organism: Platycnemis pennipes; assembly: GCA_933228895.1. Taxonomy (NCBI): domain Eukaryota; kingdom Metazoa; phylum Arthropoda; class Insecta; order Odonata; family Platycnemididae; genus Platycnemis; species Platycnemis pennipes. The sequence continues at coordinate 105,535,176 of OW121854.1, read as the reverse complement.
CCAAACTGCTCAAAAGTCTAGGGTACTTCTTTTAGGATTAATTTTCCGATTTTTTGAATTTTCGTTCGCGTTCCTCCTTCCCCATCCTGCCCTCTTGATTCCCCTTCAAACTCACTACTAAACAGCATCCAACTTACTTCCGTTTTCTCTTTTCAAATATCAAGTTCTACTTTTATCAATTTCAAATTTCATGCCAATGTTATCAACTATAATTTCACTATAATTTTACCTGAGAACCCCTGTCAATTATCCCCCTTTTTATAAACATTCTTCCGTCCCAAATAAAACTCTCAAGTATCGTTTAGAGACATCTATTTTATCCGCGGTTGCACCAAGAATACTTATTGACACCTTTCTGTTTCGGTGAAAATTTTGACAATTAGGAAGGAAGATAGAAATAATTGCTGCAAGAAATAAGTTGACCTGGAATTGTTGAACGGTGGATATAGTTAGGGGCGATTGGACTCTGAAAGTAATTAAGGAAGGAATTTGGAAGGGTTAAAGAAAAAAGTGCTAATTATAGAGTTATAAGAAAGTAGTCATAGCAGACATTAGGGAAAGATATCGAGCGCTAAAATTATTTTCACAATCAATAAAATTTTGCTGGTGAAAATTAAGTGTGTTGCATAGGAAACTGAGGAAGGTACAAGATAATGTGAGGAATAATTGAAACTACAAACCGCATCGACATTCTTAGGACCGAGGACAGATATCTACTGTTCCGCGATTTCTCGTGAAATCCCTCAAATGGCGTGCTAAACTTTTGAAACGCCAGCACTATTCGATATTCATTATACTCGGATGAAACTAAAAATTATCTTTCACTTGTGAAACACGAATACGGGCCATGAGAACACGATTCCAATATTTATGCTGCCTCAAAAATCAGAAACCTCAATGTTGTCCATATTCTCATCTAAATGGGTACCTGAGGTGGTTGGATATTCAAAGTAGGTCAAGAGAGGCAGGGGTTACAGTGTTCCGTTGAAACTTGCCAAAACTGATGAGGTGCCACTTACGCCAGTTATTTCAGCTTCATAATTCAGCCTAAAAAAAAGTTCGGCTTTATACGCGAAATCGAAAGGGTAGAAGGGTCCGTTTAATTATAAAGAATAACTGTGAATGAATATTCAAATATGGCACTCAAGAAGAAGCAACGGGGAAGGATAACACTATCGGAAATCACCAGAGCTCGCTCTTCACTATGGCGATTTGACATTCGTGTGAATTCAACGGGACGAGATAAGAGGGCGCCGCGCCGCCGGTGGCGAGTAAAATCAATTGCCTCAACACATGCTCATTAAGACGGCTCGTGAAGTTGGAACGGGTGAAAGATTCGATCGCTTACCTCATGACTCCTAATTAACATTTTAGCCACCTAAAAATTGCACCATATTCAGTTGAACCAATGAAGAGATAAATTCAGGAAAATATCAATTAATTTTAAACGCAGTATTCCAAATTAAGGGTTCAATTCAACGGTCGACCTGTTTCGCGATGACCTCTTAGAGAATGAGCTCTCCAGCCCATCGTCGCTTTTCCGGAGTTGGCGTAGACGCTCTGGGTAAATTCGAGGAAGGAACTGCAATTTTATTCAAGCGACGCAACTTTGCTGTTGCGTCTTAATTTTATCTAAATTGATAGCAATATGCCAATTATAATTCTTTACACATTTTGGCACGATATTAAGGATACGAACGCTTAAATATAGATCATGCATGAAGAAAATTCAATAACATTAAGTCAAATCATCTAATTACCTGGCAGTATATAGTCGTTGCGGAGAAAATGCTTGGAGCAAACTAATATGCTCTTCGTGACGCCCTTACCAATCTTCACCTATCTTTGAAAAGTTAAGGGGATATTAAATATTATTTATACTCCAAAAGAAAGATATTTAGTGACTACAACTAATAAATAATAATAATAATACACTAATTTTCTCTAATTATCAGAAAAATGGAGGCAGATAAATAAATTATGCATGAAAAAATAACTTGTTATCTAATCTACTCGGCTTTGCCTGACTTATTCAACTGTAATGAATAAAAACCTATAGTATCCTGGAAAAAACATAAAATAACCTATTAATATAGTCTTCTACTTATGTTAACAATTTTCAGCAATTATAAATATTATTCAAACTGATAACTAAATGGAATAATTCACAACACCTAGGAATTCACAACCTTTCATCAACTATCAGGTATCTATTAGTGAAAGCTTCCAAAGAACGCCGCTAGTTGGCGTCTCTCTTGTCTGGAGTCCCGATGTCCCCTGTTTAAATGCCTCTCCGGGAATCACATCTAAAATCTCCGCTACCTTGCTTAACGTTGAATCCCCTGAACTACCACTCTGTCCGGTAAAATTCCCTAAATTAAAATAATTCATTTTCGAAGCTAAAATACCATGTTACCATGTTGAAACGTAAATACAAAAAACTTCGATCCTTCTTCTAGGCTTCATCACACGTCTTTCAGTCAGCATTCCAGCCAACTCTTCCCACGTTATCCTCCCGAGAGGGCAGCTCCACGAGTCGGCTATAGAGCGACGAAGAATCCATCGATCCTATCCTCGGCGAACCTTTTTTTTTTCTTCACTCCCGCGATTTCATCTGGAAACTTTTGGGGTCGGCCACAACTCTTGAAAGATGTTCTTTCGGGGAGGGGATAGGATCCAGCGACTCTGGATCCTCGATCATCGCCGGGCGATGTGTTTCAAGGAACGTCATTATTGAAGGATCGCGATATCACCACTGCCTCGATATATATATATTTTTTCCCTCCGCGACCAATCTCGAACTGCTCCTCCCCCTCCCTTCCTTGCATCTCCCTTTTCCTTCCCGCTCGATCCTGCTTTTTCCCTCTCTTGGAAAATCTTCCCCTCTTCGCGATCAACTCTTCTTTCGGTTCCTAGTCGAGGGTATGTTCGAGGGGGTGCTGGAGCTGTTTCACTCCAGGGTAGTCCGTGACGCAAGGCCATCTGCCGGAGTTCTCTCGGTGCAGGGCCGAAAAAGATGTGCCCGCGTCGTTAGTGGCGGTCGTAAAATGTTTCGTCCCAGATGCAGTCTCCCGTCTTGGGGGGAGGTAAAGCGATTTGTCACACGCGTCCTATTGATTGCTGTGCGGTGCACTGAACGTTGATAGAACGCTTGGCATGGACAATCGCCATAATTTATTTGTGGATGATATGGAGTTTTCCGTATAGAGCACTTTGTCAAGGGGTAAATGTACTCGTAAAATAACAGATGTATCGATTCTTTCATCCCTATCCCATTCAGAAAATGATATGAGTTGGCACGAGAGGCCATTTACAGTAATCTGAGGATTGTCTTCTCGAATATGAAAGAAAGTATTAGGATTTTGACTACATTTACTAACTACTTAGGTAATATTGCATTTTATGAACCCTTTTTAAACAAAAACTAATACAACAACCGCACCCGACTCCGTATTCGAAACTGCCACCCAGACAGGTCGGACCATACAGACCTATATGTAGAGACCGTTCTTGGCTACTAAATGACAGTTATTAGCACAAATGGAATGAATTAGGTTTAAATATGTCCGTGTACAAATGAAGATAGCTAAACAACTAATTAAGTCTTTCTTTGAGATTGGAAGTCTCCTTCTCAAGGGAGTCTTCTCATAAAATAGCATTGTAGCCATTATCTTTTCAAAATTTCGAATGTTCATGTGAAAGGAAAAAAATACTGAAATTGATATCAACCCTTGGTTTCTCTTTGTTTTGTTTTATCACAAACAATGACTTCAATTCTATAAAATGGTCAATATTCACCCATAACAATGACAAAGCACAGTAACGAAGCTAAAATATTGATATGTCGAATAAAACTTGAATTTTTTTGTTGAGGTTATTTCATGGAAATGCCGTGCATAGCAAATTCTTGCTACTGAGGCAGATTTAAGTTGCATTCAAGTCAAAGGGATATTGAACTGGCCGAGATGAAAATCAATTCACTTACTGCTGTGTATAGAAAAGCAAGAGTTTTAAAGTGATAATTCGCCCAACATAAAAAAATTGAGCCCGAACACCATAATATTCGGCAGGAATCATTAGCTACCTTCACCCGGATCGTATCAGAAATTAAAAAACCTATAATTTTCGAACGAGATTAGGGCATCTAGGTTCGATTCCCGATCAAGTTGTGTAAAAGTCTCTTTGTGTAGAGTTTTTGCTCTCAGTTGCGTGGACACTGAATCTTTGACACGTGAACGTTTGACTTGCGAACGTACAAAGCTGCGAGCATGTATTCCCTATTGCAAAATTCAAATGTGCTTGGGAATATCTAATTTTGTGGCGGTATATACGGTTTATTTGGTCGTTGCATCTGACGAGTTGTGAGGAAAGTAGTGGATGAATGCACTGAAGTATAAAAAAACGTAAATTATTTAATTTCGTGGAATAAGAATAGTGTAGGACGGTTGGTCTAACGTTTTTAAACTTACGAACAAATTCAATTGGTGAAGAAGCTCTCGGTATGGTTATTTGTCAAGGACTTGGCGTCATTGAATTAAATAGATCGAAATACTAGTTTGTCCCGAAGGAAACACCTATAGGAAATTGATCGCTTAGTCACACGCTTCATGCACCTTCATTTCATGCGAATGGTGCCACGTCCGTAAACGAATCAATTGCTCCTGTTGGTACTGTGGATAACCGTTGCGCTATTTTGGCTCCGGAGGTCCCGAGAAACCTTAAACTATCGGTTTTGCGTTTCCCACTCTTTCATTTCCCACCATTCAATTATTTATTGCATTGCTTCCACCCCCTTCCGCCACCACACTTCCGTTTTCCCTATCCCACTCTCCCCCGCTTCGCGGATCAATAAGGGTTTAGGAGGAATAAAATCCCGTTCCTGCACATAATGAAATGCTTGGGCCTTTATTTTTTCCCTTCATCTCTTTTCGCCCGTAGGACTCCTGCCTAGTGGGTAGGTTTGACCTTCTTCTTGGATGGCAGCGACTTAAGATGTCGTTCCCTAGGATTATGCCACGAAAGGAATGAAACCCTTGTGTTCTCTTATTTTCTCTCCCCTCACACGATAGTGCTGATTAAATTTCTATTTTAAGTTTACTGTTCCTAGACTTAAATTTTTTTACGGTAACATTTTGGGGCGTAGTGTTCTCGTGAATTTATCGTCTGGCAATCGTTCGTGAATTTTTACTCACGGTGGGAACCTAGGGACCACCTCAAAAGCAATGTGTTACCAAATCAAGCGTTAGATTTTATAATCATTTAAATCGCCAAATAAAAGTAGAAACTGATGCTGATATAAAGCCGCTATCAAAGAGTTACCTTAATATATACACTTATCAAGGGAATATCATTGTGGCGTATTCCTCATATTTAGACTCAAAATTGTAACTACTAAATTTAACGCGTAATTTGTTCTCCAAAATGCTCTTGTAAGTGTGCCTGTGCTTGCCAGACTTGGAGATGAAGCAAGAAATGCGAAGAAAGCTGGGGAGACTAAATTCTAGATAGAATAGTTGGGCTTAATAATTCTCTAATAAAATCCCTTTCATCGCGATATAAAGTACTTAATCCAAATTCCAAAGCGTTATATTGTCAATCATCAAATAGCAGCTGACCAATATGCAACAACAGCAATAGTTTTGAAAATAATTCGTTTGAGTAGTTAATGGCCTACAGGTTAAAAAATTCTAAAACAAAATTTCTCAGCAATACTGAATTTTCTTGCTGAAAATTTATCTAACCCATTTTCCTACATTAAGTCACAAGCTAAATCTGTATTTTTTTTGTACGGCAGAAAAATGAAATCATGTAAAAAATATGCTGAACTGTAGGGTTGCATTTATTTTGTTTGGGTGAGGAACCTTTAAAAAAAAGAGATTAGATAGAGAGGTACTCAATCAAAACCAACTACGAGAGGTACTCAATCAAAACCACCTACGAGTACCTTGTGGATAAGTAAGTGTACGACTCCGAATGATAACTTATTAGCGAGCAAAGTTCCACAATATCTTCGGTGAAGCCATTGAAAACATGATTAACTTGTAACATAATTATGAGGTTAAAATGATAACCTTTTGTAACTTTTTCAATGCGAGCCACACTAAAAAAATCAATCACCACTTTCAAAGCGGAATGTAGTCGTATTCGTCTCATAATTCGAGGAATGATAGAATCTGAGACGTAAAAGCGGGATAGCACAAGGTGCCGTGCTTATTTGTTTAAATATCTTTCGCATGAGCATGTAATTTAGTAACCATCTAATTTATCTTGTGCTTCCTCTTAAATTTTTATAAAAATTCATCCACATATATATAATATCCTGCGAGCTACACCAAGGGTGTGTGGCATGGGATAAAATATATCAATAAATGTACTACTTGCATGCAACCATTATTAGTTATATTGCCACAACTAACTTGTTTACAAGGTTTTCTCTGGTTTTTAAGGGCAGAGATCACTAAATACAAACACCAACGGCGTGTTACCCAATCTGGGTAGGAAGCTTTCACTTTGCCGTTCATGGCATTCCAGAAAGACCATTCTTCCGGACTTGAACGGAGGATTTCCGCTCAGCAGCTAAAACATTTTGCCCATTGCCCACAGCCTACTGGACAACCCCGCTGACTATTCAAAGCACACGAAAGAGAATTATCAATTCACGCCTGCCTTAATCTTCACTTCCTCATTCTCCGCGTTAAAAGTTTCTAAATATGTAAACAGTATTCATTTGTACGGCTTTGAAAATATAGAGTCAAAAATACCTAGTTGTTGTCGTATGAACTGAATGCTCAAGTCACCACCTTCACAAAGATGATGCTTAATTAGAGTATCTTTACAAAGTCATATACATGTGTAATGAGGGAAAGAATTCCAGCAACTTGCAAATAAAAATCATGGAAAGGATATACGTTTAGCATTCAATATGCCTCCGTGAACTCTTGTCTTCTTCCGTAATGAAAACAAAATGGTTCGGAAAATGTATAATTGACCACTTTCCTTATATCCTTGTAATAGACGGAGAGTAAATCATCCTCTCAATGAAGGTTTTCACCAATCAAGATTTCCTTGGATTAGGTGTAAAAACCGAGAAGCAGAAGTATATGAGATTTTGCGAGAAGGGAAGAATAGAAGGAAATTATCCGTGACTGTTTATACCTTGGACGCCATCCAGCTCACTTTTTTGTGTTCTGTGGAGAACATTCTTGGAAGTCCCAAGGAAAGAACTTACTGAAATGTCTTGGCGAGAAGGGATCTGAAAGGAAAATCGATCGTGTTTTTCCGCGGCAGTAAAAGAAATGAGAACAAACGAAACTAGTGGAAGCACAAGGTTTTTCTGGCGGAAAGTGAAAGGATAAAGAAAACATATTTAGAGATTTGTTTGTTTTTATATGCATTGCGCTCCGTAGACATGTTTGTCCTTCATTTCCCGACGTGTTTTGTTTATTTTATACTCACTCAATATCCCTTTTCTCTTCATCGAAAGGTATTTTCCTCTGTACTGTGACAAGGGACGAGAGAGCTCTGGATAAACGTAGATTACGTAGATTGAGAAGACAAACAGACGGAAGGACACACATTCGTTTTCACATTCTGTGCTCAGGACCTCCTTTTAGAGACATATTACATAGCAGGCAGTATACAGGAAGAATGAAGCTAAAGTTAAGTAAATCAAGAATCTGAAAGATGCCTTAGTAATAGATTTTTTAACTTAAATCTTTATAATTTTTATGTATTTCGTGTATTTCAATTTAATTTATTATTTAATACATGAATTATTATAATACACAAAGGATCGATTCACGCAAAAATCGTTGCATTATTTCAGACAATGACGACAATAGATTTACTGCAATAACTGCTCTATAATATTTTAGCATTTTTGAATGAACTGTATCTAAAACAATTTGTAACCTCAGATTTTTTAGCACATGAAGTGATATGTGGTAGAAGTAATATCTCTCCCGGAAGAACTACGGTGATGCTGTCAGTTGAACTAAATGTCAGGTGTTCTTCAGCTAGTAATCCAGAAATCAGGTTTAGTGAGGGTGACGGACCTATAAGAGGGAACTAAAGCATGGGCTTCTAGCATAGGAGCACTTCTTCCTTCGGACAATGCGTTAAATAGGATCTATAGGTGTTATTGCAGTATGAATAGTCTAATACCGACACTTTCTTTCTCTACACCGTTCTTTCACTCCAAAAAGCCCTACATATATAATTAATTAAATTTCAAAAATCAATGCAATTTTCAGATATCTGTCGCTTTCCTCATTTAAAAGGAAAACATACTATTTGCCTTTTACTCTGATCAGTAACTCATAAGGAAGATTGATGAGAATATCGGCAAGATTGGAATCTTAAGCACAAAATTGTCTAAGGTGCATGAACGACTATTTTGGAAATTAAAAAAAATGACAACCTTATAAAACACAATAAGAGACACGAAGGGCCCTAGAGGAAGTGAATGTGCACTCCGTAAAATGAAGATCAAGGATGTAATTAGAAATATAGAACGGAAAGGAGAGGAGTTTTTCTCATATGAAGCTTATCTGGCAGAAAAATGGAGTAGAAGAGTGTCTACCTAATCTTAGGATTGATGACTACTGTTAAAATGATGATGTGCCACCGCTCATGTATTTTCAAATGAGACCTTCATCCTCTTCCTCCGTGATGAAGAAATCCGCTTCATCACGGATACGAGCGTTTTAGTCGTACAGTAAGGATCAATTCACGCAGAAATCGTTGCATCGCTTTAGACACTTCACGTTTTCAGAAAAATATTACATCTGTTACGTACCGTCCCACTCGAAGCGGTGACTGGCTGAGAGTGGCAGGCATCGCCAATCGCTTGATAAGCTGTTGAGCTCTGACATTCATCCAGCGGCCGTAACAAGACCATAATGGCGTTATGGAGTTCCCGCGGGAGAATATAAAACCCTTGCCGAGATGATGAAGGTTCCTATCATCGTGAGATCGGTCCAAATGATGCAATTATTGACTCCTCGCCCGTGCGAAGGATAAGGGGAGCGGTCCCGTTCTTCCCTCAGGCGAATGCTGGGAAGAGAAAATCTGGGGAGGGAGGATGGGGTGTACATGGCGGCTTTATTAACCCCGTAGTCGCCATGACAACCACTTCAATCTCTATAAAAGTCGGGGAGGGATAAGGGACGCCGAATACAGCTATGGGAGGGCTCATTCGCGTATCCGAGCGTGATATCCCCTCAAATGCAGTACGGAGCCATCAATTTCCCACCTCCGTCCACGCCTTTCGTAGCCTCTCCTATTTCTCCCCACGTTAACTCGCTCGCTTCCTTTCTCAGTGTCGTGTTATGAGAGATTTTTCATGTCGTCCTGAGATCAACGTCGTTTTCTCTCGTTATAATCTCCGTTATGGTCGTGAGAAAGCAGGAAAATATAAGGGATCACCACATTTGACATATGAAACTCCTTGCTACTGCAGATGACATAATGGATACAATTGCCGGGTTAATTTGATTATATCATCTACAGCTAATTTGGCGATTATTTAAGAGGTGTAAATAACTTAGTGCAACTTGTAGAAATATCAATTTTCCAAACAGATGTTTACGTCTTCACTAGTTGATTGGTTCTTGCTATCACCATTGAACGTATAAAGCTAGCACAATTGATGTCGTCGATTGAAGTGGAGTTTGCAATGCTTATTTTTTTTCAAATCGCTGCCTGCTTTGGTGATTGTAAGCGTGGCATAAAACTAAATTATCTAAATTAATTGGAACTGCCATTACCAAAAGAAAAGATGACCATCTTTAGTTTCATTTGCAACCATGTTTTTTCTCCACTATTACCAATCTTCGTATCACCTTTATCTGTTGGTTAAATGTAAATGAAAGTGTCTATGGCTCGGTATTAGCCTTCATTAATGTTTCATTGTGTTCTAGTTTTGAAACATCACCCCAAGAACCTTCCGTATTCAATGCTTTTGGATGCCTTGTACGGTATCGTGGAAAATTTTCTCCCTAAACGTCTTAGAATGATTTGTTTCACCTCTTGTAGAACGTAGTGTTCTCCAAATTTTTCTTCGTCCGGCAGTTGACATAGTTCTGTGTTCATGTAACTTTACTGGCGCAGTAGGAAGTCTTAATCTTATGGCTGTATTTTATAGTCTCCCTATGTTTTCTTTGAGACTCGTTGTGGAATATGAAGAAGGAATGCGGGTGAAAATTAATGCCTCTTGCACTTATAATAGTTCTTACTTATCTATTGAAGAAATAGATGCTGAATTACTATCAATAAAAGTACAAAGATTTACTATGAAATATCCAAATAAAATAGAGCATAAAAAAGGAAATAAAGACGTGGAAAAGTTAAATAAAATTTGGTGGAGGGCTCTCTGCCACTGATTATTTTAGCGAACAATAAATTGAGCTGAGACTTTACTCATATACCTGTTATTTCAGCATTATAGTATTTTGCAATGCCATTTTTGATTAAATGTGTATTTGTTTGCTATTTTTAGGGCGCTTCAAACTCAAAGTGGCTCTTCAATGAGGTCAACGCAAAGTAATAAACATGCCAAATAGTTTCATATGGGAAATATGCAAATTCAAGCCATCCTGCATACTTTCATATAGGTCCATCGAGTTACTAAATGATAACAGAGGTTATGTTCAATCCTAGAAATTGTATCTAATTCGTCAATTATTTACCTTGGACAGTTGTATTTTTTTATAACCACAAAATTTATAATTTGATACAGAATATCTTTTGAAAGACTCAATCTAGGAGACACAAAATCATGAATATTAATTGGTGTCCTAAATGGGTGTCCCCAACGTTCAGCATGGCTTTCGGAAGAGCAGATCATGTAAAATTTAACTTGCCCTGTTCTCACGATATTTTAGCTTCTAGTGAAAATAATTTTCCAGTGGATGCTACATTTCTTGATTTCAAGAAAGCCCTTGACAAGGTGTCTCATAGCAAACTAATTGTGAAATTAAATTATTGTGGGTTAGACGGTAATATAATGGACAAATGATTTTCTACATGATCGGGAGCAAAGGATTGTTTTGGACGGTGTTGCCTCCCCGGCAATTGAACTCTCTTTGGGTGTGCCACAGGATACCTACTGTAATAGGTCCACTCTTGGTCCTTCTGTATATAAAGATATCAATAATGTGGTTAAAAGTAAGATTCGTAAGTATTTGCCAATGTCGCAGTCAAAGAGCAGGGAAATTTTATGCCCCAACGATTAAGAATATTTAAATTTAAAAAAAGCAATTATCAATGGATAAAGATGCTTCAAGCAATTGAAAAGTGGTGCAATACATGGCAGTTAGAATTAAGTTTTTAAAAATGTGCATGTATGAATTTTTGGAAAGAGAATAGTTCTCCTCTTTTTGTAAAGGGACGGTACGATAACTATACTAGCTTATCCAGTCTATTAAATGAATAAAATGGGAATCATTGTCAGATCTTAGGTGAAATTTAGACTTAATCACTTAAATAAATTCCAAGACAATATTTTTACTGATGACGTTAAAATATTTTGTGAACCGCAACTTACTATGGTTGACTGGGTCATAGTCACAACTTCGGAGAAATTGATTGCTGAACTGACAGATTCATAATGTCCTTTTTCATCGTACAATTAGGTATATGGATAGCGGTAAATATATCCAAACGAGTGTATCAATGGATAGCATAGATAGTTGCATGTTGGTATAAGGACCTTAAGCTAACCCTACTAGCGGGATGCTTTCTTTGCTATTTTTATCTTTTTTTTAAATTGAAGTTTTGACTAGTATATTATTATTAATCCTTTTTTAAGCATAATATGTAGCGCATGTTTGGTGAGAATTCGCCCCCTGCCACACACCTGTATGGTGGCATGCAGGGTATTATGTATATGTAGATGTAAAAAATTGATAACACCTTGCGGACATTTTTACTTGCATTTCCATCCTTTTACTAGCCAAAAGTTTTCTAAATATTTACACGTGTAACAAACGATGAATCCATTTTCTCAATGAATTCAATTACTTAGAAATTTTCTGCTGTAGTGTCAATGTTCCTCTATGCTATGTAATTACTGTTATATTCGGTTTATTTGCTTACATAAGATTTCACAGAAGAGTTGGTCGCTGGAAGTTGGAAGTTACCTGGGTATATTGGTGGAATACAGATGGGAGCATCAGTAAGGTGCAGTTTAATTAAATTACTAAACTTCCACAATGCATAGAGAATACGCCATGCCTCTCATTACGTTATATGGGGGCACGTTAATTCACCCAACTTTTGCCAACTTAGAGTGCTGGCGTGTCTCTCATGCTACCAGGAACTTGAGACGGCTACGTGCTCGGTAATGTGTTAACAGCCTAAATATTCTGGTCAATATGTCGGTTGACCAAAGGCTGACTAAACTTCGCCCTACCGGTATCAATTTACAAAGTGCTCACCGTACTAACAAGTGCCCATTTGTAATTTTAACATTAAAAGTCACTTGTAAGCAGAAACGAACCGTTTCATAAAGAATACAGTCGATTTAACCACAAATAGGTGCGTAGTGACTGACAGGAAGCTTGTTAATTCGAAAATATATAAAGCCTGGTCCTGAAGTACTCCATGCTACATAGCCTTTGTATGACTTAAATGATGGTATGTAGATCTAGCATTTTCAGGCCACATGATGTGAGTTTAGGCTACGCATTTTAATGATGATTAATTCTAATGGAAATAAGCCACCATAGAACGGAAACGAAATACGAAGAATGAAAAATGGCTATTCAACTCTAAAAAAGTATTAAATCGATTAGTTAAATGATCTCTCCATTTTGTTTGATTTTGTTTGATATATGAGAATGATCATTGCGTTGAAAGAATTTATTTTCTAACATTTATTTCATCCACGAAAATATAAAATCCTTTTAATACTCGGTCAACTAAAAATGAGTAACTTTATTAAATTCATTACTGAGCTAAATATTATAACAGAAGCAGGTATAAGGAACAAACCAATGTGCTTTGAAGTCCATAGCGTAAAATGTCATCTTCGGTACTTATCCATAATTCAATTGGTTTATTCTACTCCTAAAACTGCAGAAGTGTTTTCGTACAGCAAATAATATTACTCTTTTTTTAATATCAATCCTCCGAGCTCAAGGACCGAATTATTAGCGACCCCTGTTAATAAGGTTTTGAATAGTAATAGAAGTCTACACATATGGCTGTCAAGCAAGGAACGGATACTCAAAATGCGTACGTAGCAGTGGAAAAATAGGTGTTTATGGTGCTCTTCATGTTCATGTGGCCAAAGCTACAAGTAGTGATTAATCATTCTTCTTAATCAGAAAAAAAATTAATTTACTTCGCCATAGTAGTGGTCGATCTTGAAACCATTAGGTAACAAGGCCCGTGGATTGCTGACTACAACGATATTCATATAAAATATAAATTTCAATTCATCAAATAATCAAATGGTGCTGCTCCGTGATAATGGCATTAAAAAAGTAGATATAAGTAGTCAAATTGTAACTCCTACTTGTTATTTTTCTGAATCTCATCAAAGCTCCTGACTTCATTCATATTGCGGTGGATCTTAGAAAGTCTTCGATATATAACTCCATGAGAGAGTTTGGTCACGCATCAGAAAATGCAAAAGCTATTATAAAAATATTGAAGAGATTGATGTTCAACTTATACGCTTGCCTTTGATCTTAAATGGAATTTATTTTAGTTCAAAGCAAAGAATGCGTACCTTGCAATTCATTGACTCGAGAATAATCAATACAGATACAGTTTTTCTAGTTTTTTTTTTATTTTTTGGAGTCCGATGGCTATGTAATGAAGGCATATTACAGAGTAAAAAGATATTGAAATGTTCTTTATTCATTGTTTATATTAAATGCTTCCAAATAAATGCATAGACCCTGTCTATTCGCCTTGGCAGCTTAATGCAAGGAATTGATCCATGAAAGCTACTGGAATTTTACTACCAAGAAATCAAATATTAATAACAATGCTGCTGAGGTTGGAGGAAATGAGTGATTCGATTGGATATTACTAGGTTCGATACTTTACTGTCATGCCAATAACTCTAATGTGAACAGCACATAATTAAACTGGAACTGATTCGACTGCTTTTATGTATTATCCTTAGGGTATGATATTTTATTGGGCCTGCCAGATTTTTAGGTGAATGCGTCCTGTTTTTCCTCATTCTTGGATTGATATATTAATTCAATAAAGAACGCGAGGACAGCAACATGGACGGAATGGTCTCGTCTACTAGTTTTAGGCTCAGCTCAAGTTGGGCTTCCCCCATCGGTTCTTGTACTGATCAAATACATTATTGTCGTTATAAAAAGAGAGAAGGATTCAATCGTGCGTCAGCACTTTTTTCCCCTTGAATCCGTATCTTTGACGGAAAAGGAGCCGTACGTTTTCATCCGATCCGACGCAAAAGCATTTTCATATAAATGCTACTCAACGAAAATACGGTTGGTTTGAGAGAACAGGCATTCTTCCACGGATGGCCATTTAACGCTCTGCTGGTTTAATCCTCTGAAGGTACCCTGCTAATTGTTTCTAAGCTGCCTCTTTTAGAAAGTCCATCCTCGGCCGTCTTTTTTTCACCTGTCCCTCCCAAAACCAATCACCTACCCTCACGTTCTCATCATCCGGGACCTCCTCCTCCCCTGTGACGGTTACGCCTTCGTACTTTTCTTGCGGATCGAGCTGGCGTCCTTCATGAGAGCCGGCCGGCCGGCCTACTCCCACGCTTAATAACGTCTTCCGATACAAACTCGCAGTTCTCGGCCAAAGGGGCTCACAAAAGAGTCCTCCCTTAACGCTCTAATAAACTCCCTTTTTAAAGGGGATGATGGGATCGTCCGAATTTTATTGCTTGGAAACGGGGATCGGTCCGAAAGGGTAGGTCGGTTATGAGGCGGCCGCGTGGGGAGGAGGGAGAGTTTTTATCGACTCCCCGGCAATTTCGGGAGCGCTAGAAATAAGCATCCTCCAAGTCTCTACGCCCGCCTCCAACAGTTTTATCATTGAACGGCGGGGAGTAGAGCACTTTCGTTTTCTTTGCTTAAATGTATTAACTTAAGTTGGGGAGCTATTACGAGACTCATTTCTCGGTTTAGCCTGCTAGTTTCCTTAATTTTTACCTAAGATTTAACTCATTAAAATTCTCTCATTTTCCAGAAAAAAATTTCCCTTGAGAATATCAAAATATGGCTTTCTCATTGAGTGACGGATTTTTTTTCTCAAACATTTCGGCAGAGCGAACATTTTGTAGCCTTCAGGGTAAATAAGGGACATAAGTACTCAACAACTCTTAGCATGGTGAACTTAATGATTATTTATAGTTCCTAGATATATACTTCGTAAAAATATCAGCATAAAACTTACCAAATATCCTTTATGTTTAGAAATATTTTATTCCTATAAATATTTTTTGTATCTGTATAGCCGTGACCGTAAGACATGAACGTTCATTGATTTTTCTAATTTTTTTTATTTCAGGTGAGTGATTGAAGTGGTTTGGTTAAGTGGGCAAAGAATAGATATCTTTTTTATATTGGCGTCGAAAGGTATGTATTCATGGTTGTTACATGTTTCTTACGCATATTTACGATTTTTATGTGAAAAATAGCTGTGCCCCCTTAAAAGCATCTTTTTGTGGCAAGGTTTCCGCCAACGATGTTGTGTTATTTGCATTATAGCATAATTATCTTTTTTTCAGAGAATACGGTCATTTAATTAAATCCTTGTTCTTGACTTGAATCCTTGGTGGGATGACTGACAAAATTCTATCACTACTGATATTACGCCAAAGACTGCGCTTAGCAGCTATTTACTGATCAACTTATTTATTTTCTCAAATATGTATCGTACCTAATGATAAGAAAAATTCGAAAATTAGGCTTTCTACCTCACTAAATTCATGTAGGTATCGTAATCTTCATTTGTTGTCTTTCCTCACAATGCACAACATCTTTTTTGTCTTTTCTTAGTATGGTTTTCTCCGGGCTCATTTTTGAAAGTTGTTTCTTTTTGTGTGTCATTTTCAAGCTGTCACAACGAAAAATATCCGGAAAAGAGACCCTTGATCCTTATCTCCGTTTAATTCCTGTCATATAATGAATTAATGATTGACTTAGCCACAGAATTGCCTTGTTCTTGGCTGTCTGTAAATTTGAATGTTTCGTTTAGTATAAAAAATGAGAACGGAAAGAAAATTGCATTGGAGTAATGAATATTTTTTAAAACAGTGTAGCGCAGCTTTTCAGTGCAGTAACAGGCAATACATTAGATTAAACGGGAGTTTAGAATGCATTATTTTTGTTTACTTTTCTCTTGCATGCTCCGAAAGGGTTGATTGTGTGATTTCCTTTAAATCTTAAGATCTGTGGTGCTCCTCTCGCCTTATGTTGACAGTGGCCTGCGATTGAGTAGCGACCGAAATATTTTTCTCATGAGCGTGACGTAGGTTGCGTTCATGAACAACGAGTTAGGATACTACCCAATGCAAGAGAACCAATTGTTCACGCCCTGCCTCAAGCCTAAGCAGTTACCAGCAGGCTACTCAGTAGATGTACATGTTTAACCAGCATAATTAGAGGGTTCTAGTGGAAACGAACGGGATACCCGAGCTCTGAGGGGCAAAAATGCCTGTCTCGCCTGAAGCAGAGTATTTACTCTGCCTGTGACTTAGGAGATCAACAGAAATGAATCATTTCCGCGCAGAAGGATACGCACCCCTCGTCCAATCCCTCTCACTTAAATTAACCGCGGGGCAGGGTCGTAAATTGCTCCGGGCCTGGAATGGGTTTGAGGGTCCGGGATGGAGGGCGGGGGCGGAGGGCGAATCAGTCGCAGGCTTTGGTGTGTCGGAGGGGGCGGAATGGGGCGGGGGCGAGGAGGAGGGTGAAAGACGAAAGCATAGAAATATGGGGCACTGGTCTAAGGGGTGGGGAAAGAAACGATCCTCCACTTTGGTGGAGACATTGGGAGTAGAAAATGCATTTGCAATACACACATGACGAATGTGTCACATTAGAGTCCATGGTTTCATAAAATTTACACATGTGCAGGGCCCATTAAGTTACTTATAGGTTTCTTGCCGAGGCTGAATTATAGCTAATCATGAATTAAATATATGCTGACAAACCAGTTGAGCTACCAAGACGTCCTCTTTCTCTGTGGAAATCAACGAGGCTTAAAGGAACTAGGTGTAAACGGACTGCAGGACATGCAGGTAGAGCACCTGGCCGGAAATAAGGGGGTCCGGGTTCGAGTCCCGGTCAAGGCGAATGATTTTTTCTCTGTGGAACATCTTGAGAAAGCTAAACATTAGAGCAAACTAGAAACACATCGCTTACAAGTAATAAAGTGATACCTACGAAGCACTGTGCGATAATGCGATATTTTATTTTTAAAAAAAGCATTTGCTTGAATTCATTACGATATTTTTACAGTAGGTCGGCAATAATTCAGTCAGGATACGTAAGTAGATTTAAGAGCTTCATTCAGATATAATACCAGGTAGACTCAATGTCACACGTCCTAACATGGAAATTATAACGCCTAATATTATGTATCCCATTAATCTGGAAGAAGGCCTTTTTAGTTTTTCAGTACCACAATCTCTTTTATAGTGTTATTATAAGGAAATACTATTAAATATAGTCTAATTGAAATGATAAATCCTTCAAACTTACTTGAAGGGTGGAATGGTACGTTTTATGTACTTCGTCATGGCAGGAACAAGAATGAGCATTAACTTAATAAAGGCGTAGAGGAGCTTAGAGAGAGAGTAAGCTAGTGGATGGGGAACGAAAACATCACGAAAATGTTTGACGAGGCAACAAAATTTCCAGTTCTCAAAATAGTTCCCCTTAAATCTTAAGAAGCTGCACAATTGATAGGTATTCCATGCACAGGATCACCTCATTGGATTATGGAGTTTATTTATCAATAACTGAAATTATATGTATATACCTCGTATACGTATAGTCATTTATGTTAAAAACTTTATGCCAGAGTGACATAATACCTAAAAAACTAAATCATCCTTTGACGGCGCAGTGAAGAGAGCTGAATTCATTGGATCATCTGTGAGTAAAAATGTAGATGCAAAGGTGTTTTCGGGATTTATAGAAAGAAAAATAATAAGGGTGAACGGAACAGACGTGATGACAGTAGCGTATTGACAAAAAATTTCCTTCCGCTATGAATACGATAGAGGGAGTAATTTTGATTTAGTAGTATAATGCTCGTCATTGAGTGGCACAAACTTCATCTCACACATTTTATACATAGCTTCTTGACGCATTTGTGGAAGTAGATACTTTTCGTTGTACTCCCCAACATGGCAGGGAAGAAGCGGATATATTCCTGCGTCTTCAAAGAGCACGGAACACAGGCATGATTTCTTTTTTATATTATACCGTGAGCTCAGTATTTTTGCGCGCGGGATCTAATGAAATACGGCAAGTAAGAAATGCGACTCGGAGGCCAGGATCTGACTTCATCCTGTTCATAAAGCGCTTCTGCCTTCTTTTTAATGTGAATAGTATTGGGATCGATTATAATAGCACTCTGCTATATCATGCATTTTCCGATTGCTCAGACTGAATTTAGCCTGGCGTTATATAGGTGAAAAAAATGTATCCCTGCTAATTATTTTATATAAACTGGATCATAGTACAAAAGATGCATTAAAAATTAGAATTCTCGCGCAATCCATGGGTTATCTATTGCATATACTGTTCTATGAAGATAAAAGAGGCAACTATAAGTCACTATATTATTGGATTACAAAACCGACAGACGAATGAGAGGTTCTAGGTCGTTAGAAAGTTTACAGTTGGACTATGGTCTTTAAATTGAAGCCAATAAAATCAAATATTCAGTTTTTAAATATTGGACGTGTTTAGCAATCATTCCACAAGCGCAAAATTATAAAATGCATATTTTGGTATAATATAAAAGTATAAATTGTCTAGTTGACGATGGATATTTTTACGCTAATTAATAATAAATTTTTGGTGTCTATTTCTGTATCAGAAATGCGTTTTATCTTCCAGCTTTGAAAGCCTCTGAAAGCCCACAGGCTCTGAACTTCACTTAACTTGGAGGATTTGAAGCTGTTACTTTTTATGATTGGTCTTATTTGAATCCACTGAAATAATTTTCTCCCATATCTGATATTGATTTCGCGACGAGGAATTCTTCTCATTCCCACCTCGAGCCACAGGTACATATAATCTTCCAGCGAGCTGTAGGGGGGAGAAATCAATGAGGCAGCTGCAAAGGTTGGTGATGAACGAACCCCAGCTAAGGAACTTGTTATGAATTCGGGACCGGGAGTCGGGGACGGGATGTGGAGGTGTGGGATTTGGGTCTAGGGTGATAAATTCCCAGAGTGCACCGCGAGAAATAGGAAGGAAATGAAATTGAAACTTGGCAATAATGAAAGCGGCGTGTCGTTTGTAGGGTTGCCAACTCTCCAGATTTGGCCAGGAGTATCCCAGAATTGGACGATAAGTTTTAAAGCCTCCTGTCACCCAGGCCGAGGCTCTTTCCTACCACTTTCACCCCGAAACGCAATTGCCTAACGGATTGTACATACGCCAGATCGTGAATCTGTAAACGGGTTGTTGTCATAAAGATAGCACCAAACGGCGGGAGCAATATCATGGGGCTCTAAACGACCTTCTCCACATTCATTTGATTCGTCTGCTCGTATCATTCCAATGGTTATGTTGAGGAAATTATGAGGATATTCACTTAAATTTATAACTCTAGGTCAAATTTTATTCATCATGTTTAAATACTTTGCATTAGTTATGTACGGTGAGAATCAGATAAGAATAAACATTCTAGAATAATTGTTAATGTGCTCAAATCTTACCGGAATCTCCCATTTTAGTCATCGCCTATATCCACTAAATACCCTGCTAGACTATAATTTTATTTGTTATAATTTAGCCAAGCATGCAAAAAATAGCAGATCTAGATTAACATCTACATTACATATATTTTTTCCCTGGTAGCTTCGATTCAATTCATAAATTTTACGGCGAAAGAAAGGAATTTTAAAAACATTTTAATCTAGCTTAACATCTACATTACATATATTTTTTCCCTGGTAGCTTCGATACAATTCACAAATTTTACGGCGAAAGAAAGGAATTTTAAAAACATTTTTCGGCCCTCTTATTAATTTTATATTTATCATCAAACTAATATGCTTAAGTTATTGATATATTTTTAACTTATTCAGAGAAAAGTTTCTGCCGTAAATTTCCGCAAAATATTAAATCTCTGTGTATTTCAACCTTCAGTTTGAGAATAATTCCCAACAAAAGTCTTCTAATTATTTCGTTGCACTGCCAAACCATTTTTACACCTTTTAAAAACCGTAGTTGCTCTTTACTGCACATTTAGTTCTGTAGTCAATATTTAATTAATATAACTCTCATATAATAAGAGCGTATTACGGCAGAGGCATTACAGCAAGTAAAACCGCTCCAGAAACTTCTTACACATGGAAGGAACAGCTCCTGGAATCCAAATTCAGGAGGTGACAACCCTCGTAGGTGCGTTTGCCGCGGAGGCTTGCAGCGCCAATTTATACGAGTCCGGGTCGCATTCTGGTGACAAACGTTTGACAGCATCAGCTAATTCACTCACAAATCTTCCACCATATATACATATAATATGTGTGTATTCCGTAAGCGGAGGCCATTTCGGTTATCGAAAAAAAAAATTCAGTCGAATTTAGCGCGTGTCTAATTTCTCCACTCAACACGTTCCCTCAGCTTTCGATGCCCATTCAAATTTTTGTTTTGCTCTGACATGTGAAAAATTGGTATTTGCTCGATCGGACGTGGATGGAGTGATTTAATGGGGATGGCATCACAAAAAAATACTCAATTCTCTAAATTTTCACTCATATATCCCGTTCGGAACTCCAGCGTGTTTTGGTGCTTTCAATGATTGATGACTTCGACATCATCCGCTCTCTGACAATGAGGCAGTTCCTGAAAAATGACTGAAAAAAAGAAGACATTAGTTCAAATGTTAGGTACTGAGGAGGCGAACTATTTCTTCCATAAAGAATTTGTGCAAACATATTCCTCAATCGTTTGAATGAGACCCTTGAAATATCTGTTCTCTAAATCTGATCATAGCGAATACTTATCCATCAATACTATCTGAGGGTACCCAATAGAAAGACACGACTCAGTGGGGAATTTACTGTCCAAAAGATTGTCAAAAAACGTTCAGAAAAACTATAAAAACGTTCAAAGATCATTCAAGAAGGGCATTTAATGAACGTTCCAATGGCACTCACAGATAGTGATATGAATATTCATTTGGATACTTCATAGATTGTTCAAAGAATGTTCAACGTAGATTAATCGTGCCTGATTTTTTAAAATGAATATCGCATGACTTATGAAGGAATGTTTGAAAATAGTTTTCATGAAATATTTTTCATCAGGATTACTTTTGAACAAATATCATTTAATCTGAAAATGCTTGGTAAAGTGAGGATTTTTCTAGCAACTACTTTATAAATTCCAGGTATCCCTCTTTTATAAGGGGATGCACAGTTTTCATATATGTTACAGTTCATTGTTCATCGGTGAAAACCCATATGTAACTCACTACATTATGCGATATCGAATGCAAGCCTTAATTGCTGAAATAATCTCGTGTGGCATGTTAGAATATTCCTAGCATGTAGTAAAAATATTTTTGTTTGACAATTCGAATACACATGGTTTAAAGATGTTTAATGTTCAACTATGGAGTATTTTTGGATAATACTTTTTGGGCTGTAAATGGACGATCTATGAACAGTCTCAGATGAATAGTTCACACTTGGACATTCAATGAACGCTCTGAGATACTTCAGGATAGTTCAGTCGTGAACTACTTTTGAATAAATTCATGAATGATGTCTCGTGCATGGTGTTTCCCCACTGGGGAGTGAAAAATTGGTGATTTGTAAAAAATCGTAGAACTTCTCCCTAAAACTTGTTTTACAGCTACTTTTATGAGCCGCCCCTTTCTATAGAATGCAGGGAGTCTTTATTTTATTCGGTAAAGTACGTCTAGTTCAACCATTTTCGCTAACATTTCATTTAATTTACCCTTTAATACTTTATTTTCGTTGAATTGTTGAATTCAAACTCTCAAGAAAGTGCACCTTGCACAAATTTTCACCGGATTTTTATTTCATCTCACAATCACTGCAAAGGCCAACTGCGTTTAGTTTTATGTGCTGTCATTTTAGCTCTTGAGTCGTATTAAAGGGTTTTATGAAATATTTACTTATTGAATTGGTATTTGAAGTTTATGGGGTGTATATAAAGGGAGAAAATTAGCTACCGTGTATAAAAAGTTAATATCTAATTGTTCATGTTCTTCAATCTCGAAATGTAACATTGTCAATGATACCTGAAGACTGTATATAGAATGCTATTGGAGGTGATTCTTGTAACTTTTTCGTAAATGTGTGATGGACGCGGATTTGGACAGTTCAACTCCGACTAAAGTTACTACTGTAACTGGGATCGTTATAATTGCCAGAATATGGAAATCATTTGCAAATGATTACATCTTGCTCTAAATTATTTAAATTTTCCATGTTTACTTCCAAATTTCATCAAATGTTTTGATCTTTATTTAGCAACACGTTTTGGTGGGTTTTAAAAGTCCCCTCCCATCCACTTATAATTATTTTTATGTGACCGATTCATCCAATGTCACCCAGTCTGTCTAGATCATAAGTCGAAATATATTACAGATAAAACATTCCACTGGTGGAGAAAGCTTAACGTTTCTCGACCCAATTCTTGAAAGGAGCCACGAGATCCCACTTCCTTCCGTATATGCTGAGACGGCCGTAAGAACCATGACTCATTATTATGTTTGGTCCTGCAACCATTCGTCATCCGAGATCGGGAGGCTGACGTTTTCCCCGCGACCCGAATTCTCGGAGGTGGAAGGTAATCCGGGGAATTTACGTAATCCTTTGGATCGCATGTGACCCCGAGAGATAGGAGAGAGAATTGGAGTGAGGGAGAGGCCGGAATGGAGCGAAGAGAGATGAAGATGGAAGGTCAGTTGAGGGGAACCGGACGGAGAGATTCGAGCGCACGGGGGTGTGTCGGGAGCCAAAGACTCGTTGGATGTAGGCGCGAGTGGATTGTGCACGTCGCCCCGCTCCGGAGAGATATGAAGGCGGTGTCAAATAAATAATACACTCGCCCACACTCCTCCCACAATGCCTCACTCCCACGCTTGAGAGGAGACGCGTGGGCATGTCTTGGTGAGCGTCCCGCGAAATATCTCTGTCTTTCCTCATGGTCGATGACTCAGGAGAGGGTTGGAAAGGGATGTGCGGATGAAATACGGAGGTGACAGGAGGATTTGGGCTCCGGTTGTGACGGAACTCCTTCGGTTCCGTATGTAGGAGTTGGGAGCGAAGGCTAACACCGTGGTGTATCTCTGATCTGCCTTCAAGATGCGAATGAGGAGAGGATGTATGGAGGGGTGTAGCTTGAAGGCAAATGAGGTGATAAACGTAGTACTAGAGGAAAGAAGTCACCAGGAAGACTATGAAGGTACAAGAGGACAAATGCTGTTAAGGCATGTCCATATTTTACGAAGTGCTAAAAGGAAGGAGTGCCAACCGTCATGATGCTCTGTTGTTAAGAAGGAGGAGACCGCCTCCTGTTGCGTTGAAAGTGGGAGACACGATAAATTAACCCCGTCTTCAAATAAAATTAATCGTCGACGAGTTTACTTTGTGGAATTTCTCCATAGTTCAAGAAGAAGTGAACACTTTGTAATTTTCCACACTTTTTATTATACTTCAGCCGGTTTCGACGTTTTCACGTCATTCTCAAGAGGTTCACTCAAGCTGTCTCTGACATATTTATACCATGACCAGGGAGGTGGGGTGAGGGAAGAAGGAAGTAAGGGATGGGTCTTTCCACACTTAGGCTGATGGGTCAAGGTCAGGGATTTAACCACTTCATTGAGGAGAGGGGGAGGAGTCGCACAGAAAGGAATGGTGAGTTATTCATCGGGACCACCTCATTTAGCAACTTATCCTCGTACAATGCAGGACATGGTCTTGATTCAAAGCATCTGCAAAGCATCTAATCATTATATTTTTAATGTTATAATAGGCCATGTTAGTTATTTTTGTATTCATTCTATAAGTAGCCACATTAAATTTACAGACAAAAATAGTCATAAAGTTTTAGGCCTATGCTAAGTTAGTTATGTGTCACAGCACAGATACATGAGCCTTTCGTTTATTTTTGCTATAGTCATTCTCGAGTAAAGTGATGTAGGGTGTTTTTCCCATTTTTCCAATAGCTGCTACCCTGTGACTGTAACTTGACAATTAAATATTAATTTGGGTTTTGTAGAGAGCTAAGGGGGGGCAGGGCCCTTTTGCCCCTCCCCCCGTGGGTGGGCCACTGACTGCCGGGAATCCATCCCGGGATCCATTAGATGAAATAATCCGAGCTTCTAATTTGGCTAGAATGAAAATGTCCGAAGACTGGGAAATCCAATTGCCAAATTAAAGATGGAAAAAAGGGGGATGACTCCGAAACCAGTTTTTCGATTGTCTAGGCAATCATCAACGTGGAGAGCCAGGTGAAACAGGTCAGAACCTGTCGGAAGCCAAGCGGGGAGTGTTTTTCCATCTTTAATTTGGCAATTGGATTTCCCAGTCTCCGGGATCCATTGATGACACCAGTACTGGGACACCAATACTGCTGCCACCACTCCCGCTCCATCCCATTTTGAAGACGGTTATAGAGAATAGAATATTAGGTAAACGCTGAAGGGAGAGTAAAATAGCGACTTTTGTGAATCAAACGAATTAAGGAAGAATAAATTAAGATTTAAAAATGGATATGATGTTGAAAACATAGGTTAGTTAGGAGGATTTCGTATATGGTGAAGAATAGCCCGAAGGATCATCCTCAAATGTACCATTAATTTGTGTGTTTAGGATGAAGCGTTAATCTTTAGTCTAAGGTGAAGTAAACTCACAATATTTCATTAAAGTAACAGGATTGTATCATCTGTATTGAGGGAAAGTTACAATTTAGCGAAAATGTTATCATTATATGGCTTTGCTCGAGTTTTTTTCTCATATCATGCATAGTTCCTATTCATAATAGTGAAGTGGAAAATTCGGGGTGGACGGAAATTCTAAAATATTCTACTGTGAGGGCTCCTATTACTCCTAATACTTCTATGGGGGCTGCCTAATGCAAGATATGTAGATGCACATTGACTTGTAGTATTGGAATGGAGAACTGAAGACTCAAAATATCCTAGTCAGGTACAAATTTGAATAAAGATACTATAGGATTGATATCACAACAGTTCAAGATGGGTATGGACGCAGAAATTCCGGCATGGGTAGTGCTTTTGGCAAAGAAGACTTAGAAAGAACCCAATTTTCAGACATCTGTACAAAGATATCGACCGTGTTACATTTAGCATCAAAATTTGGAAAACTGGCATTCAAGCCAGAAAACAAAACTCATATGTAAGAATTAAACTTATATTCTGAAAATTTCCCTTTATATTATATCAGCTACAAAATGAAGATATGCGCAACTTAGAAAATGATTATATTTTATACCAGTTCAAGTTTTCATTTCTCAATATACTTTAGTGAATTACTCCTTTAACATCACATTTTCAACTTTAAAGCACATCTCCTGGTTTTATTTTAAAGTGCGCGAAACTGATCTCTTTTATCCTTTTATCACACTTAAGTATGTTCACAGGTATTTTCGATATCGCGGAATCGTTTCAAATTCGGGCCCCCTTTCAGGCCGTAAAAACTCTCATCGCCTCGTCCCGAAATCACTATCACCGCCCTTATGTAGCCGTTTTCTTTATGGCACCGCTATTCTGGTTAAGCCCATCGAGAAAGTTGGAGCAACACCTTTTTGCCATAAATTTCACACTCCTTTACACACATTTTGCCGGGACTGGCACGGACGCCCCTTTTTTGAGGACCGTATTGGTTCTATCTGATATCACGTGACTATTTTCCGATATCGGATACCTATCTGTTCGGAAGAGGATAACGCGTCGACAGCTCGGAGTACGGAGCGCCCACCGATGGTCACGTGTCCTCCTCGATCGTTAACAACTTTTGATTGGTGGATGGCGAGGGGCCGAAGGAAAAGTTACCTCAAACTCTATTCCATCTCTCACTGATTGTGGAAATAATCGTTTTCTCGACGCTCCCCGAGTTGTGGTTGTAAATCACGCTTTGTCTGTCGAGTTCAACTGGTGGAAGATGCCCCCACCTTGTAGTACAAAGGTCGTTGTTCGATTCTCGTCTCTTCGTTGCGTGTCTTTCAAAGATTTAGCTGCTGGGTAACTCCAACGAGGTGCTGGGAGAAGTTTATCGACATTTCCAATCATAGAAGAACTTAATATTTTTCTCTGCTCAGTAGTGAATCAATTGATACTCCTCGGACATGAGAGTTACGGTTCATCCGACAGGAAGGAGACGCTAGTTATAGGTCAAACATCGTACGTAATAGTTACGCTATAATATGTGACTCCTCTTTTGATCATTGATCAATGGGCAACGAAAGCTTCTTTTACATCGGGTAAATGTAGTTAATATATTCTCTTTTATATAGCAACACCAATGAAATTTAATTATTTTCCAAAGAAGTTGTTTTAAGCTAAAAAAATGTCAACTTTAAAAATAGAAATACCTAAATAATATAAAAGTTTAAGTAAAAAATAATATAAAGTAAGGGTTCCATTAAAACTAAAATTACTACAGCGATGATACAAATTAAATTTCTCCTCCAAATTTTTCTCACCTCCCTTTCTCACCCGGAGGTGTGGGATAAAGTTTTTACAAAATTTAGAGGAACTTAAATTGCCAAAAAGAAACTTGAAAAGTGGAGTTAATGCACTAATGTTAAGTACCTACATTAAAGCTGAATCAACTATGTTGACCTTATCTTTATGTATCAACTATGTTGATTCAACTTTAATGCAGTATTTTACAGCAGAAGGTCAGAACCTAAGTCTGAATATTATAATTGCAAGCCTTGACGCAGAGCAATGTCAGCTTATGGTCAGCGATACGCAGATTGGCCATAGCTACGAGTCAGCTTCTGGTAATAAAAACGGGAATACGGTTTTATTGTTTACTCATTGCTAAGGGATCTTGGCGACCACTGCCTAAGCGTGAAGTTAGTGAAAATTGAAACTTACTTAGTAACTACTAAAAAGAACGTGAATTGACTCCCCGACCGCGGCAGTCAGATCGGTAACGCCTCGGCCTGGTAACCCAAGGATCGTGGGTTTGAATCCTTCCTCGCACACGGCTATTTTGCTTGCCATCGAATTAAGATCGTGTCAGGGAAGACATTGTGATTGCTTCAGCCATTGCTGCTTCATTAGACCCAAATCCAATTAAAAGTCAAGCAATATTAGCAAGGACGGATTATAAGAAATGGGAAACACAAAGAACTTAGTTTGAAAGTAAATTCAAATATATTTTTAAATAAAGGGAAGACCTTTAGTACCTTTCCAAAACATATGCTGCGTAGAAGATTCGTTTATTTTATAAAATATATTTCGGGACGCCATCCTACATGCTCATGCCACTGTGAACACGATAAAGGATAAAGACGTTTATAAGTCAGCATGTAAACTGAAAGTCCTCAATTGCAAGCTAAAACAGGGCACAATTCATTAAGTGAATAAATTACAGGTAATGATCATGGCATCAATTAGTTTTTCATACTGCTTATGTACCTCATGAACAGACAATATTATGCACACGTAACTGAAACACGATAATAATTCAGTTAGTTGAAAGCTAACGGTGCTTAAAATTCATGGGCGCAGAGCACGTTCTAAGACGTCGAAATGAGTTAATCAGATCAGCACATGCCGTGAGCCGGTGGAAAAAATTGGATGAATTTCTGAATACATGAACTCGTTTCTCATCAAGAAGGCGTTGGGAAACTTGATGCCACCACCGAATAGCCTACGTCTACCGAAATATTTCGAAAAAAGGTGGAAGTCAGTGATCTGATTACGGAATGATTGGTCGGGACCGAGTACTAGAAATGAAATCCCTGAGGTGGAGATATTTTGGGGGCAGCGAGATGCGATGGAGAAGGGACACGTGAAGGTAGGAAAAATTTTTGCAAACCACTTTATGAATCTTCCTCAATGTTCCACACATAAAAACAATATCCCAGGCCCCGGTTTTACGACGTCAGTTTGGATGTCAAGCCAATATCTCACAAGTCAGCACACGGACTTTCATCAAGGGGAGGAGATTAAAGAGGTCATTTATTCCCTGATACATTTCCGTAGCTCTCGTTTCAATATCGTGGCTGACCGATTGAATGTTAATGAGTGTGACTGCCGGAGCCATTCCTCGGCACTTCCTTAGTAAGTCACGGTTATGGATCCGAGTGACTTCTCTGAGTTATTTAGAATTAACATCTCTTGCACTACAACGTTTTCGGACTATACGATCTCCGTGACCTCATTTCAGCTGACTGTCGTAATTAGTTTCATTTATTCTCGTTGGAGTACCGGTTGACATTTGCCAAGCATCGAGACCGATGGAGTGATGGGAGATAAGTTATCCCGTTATCATCATCATTAGCATTTTGACTAAATAGGTAGACTTGTAGATACTTCCAGCCCGATAGCCCCCTTCCATGTAGTGTTGCCAACGAATACAAATACCCTTAAACACATCTCTATTTAAATCTTTGGATCTTCTGCTAACCTTCATGATATCTAGAGTAGCTCTCATTTCCATTATCTTCCGTGTATTCGTCATAAAACTATTTATTGAAAAAATAAATTATATTTACAAGAAATCGAGAAAATCATTCGTCCTAGCAATTTAGGTACAAAAAATAAATGCTTCGTTACATTCAAGATATAAGAATAATTAGAAAGCCTAATCGCTGTTGTGAAAAAATATTTCAACTATTATTAATACATTGGATCTAGTGTTTTACTAAATCAATTACCTAAATACCTGTGTCAACAATTAACTCAATCCTGTCATAATTTTCTCTCACGCCCTCTAATCAACAAACTTATCATTTTAAGCCCATCGTGATCATTAACTTTAAATTATTATTTGTCTTCTCTTTGCAAGATGATAGCTCTGCACAACCTTTTCCTCTTGTAAATACGGTGAACTTCAAGCCATGCCAAGATTATAGGGATACCGCTGAAAGAGCGTTACTCTCTAGTCGGTAATCGATCCAGGAGAAAACTCTGGCAATAAACGTCGCTAAAGATTCGGAGGAAATATCGGAGTAGAGTTTTACAATAAGCATGGTGCATGAAGCGATCGAGGACGGGATAAGCTACACTGGTTAGCTTTCTGTACGCCTGCATATCTACTGCATAGGTGGAAGAAAATATCTTCAGGAAAGAATATCCGAAATCTTAGAAGTTGCCTGTATTTGCGCCGTCCACTCATGACTTTTATTCTCTCTTTTCTCCTCCTCTCCTCGTCAATTTCAAGTTTGCTCAGTGAATATCTGGTCACAGTTTGCCTCTATTCCTTTCCATTTTAATATGTGTCTTCTCCTTACGATCAATCTTTATTGTGCCTACATACCATTTCATCTTTTCGGAGAAGATGCTATGGTTTTTCTGAATAATTTCCTGTGCCACGTATGGCTTTTCTAAGTTTTCTTTATGCAAGCAGTACGTTAGTAGAACACACGTAAGGTAAACATTTCCAGTAATACTCCATGAAAAATAGAGACGGAGAAGGAGCCCCGGTTCTCTTCACTTGTTACGTCATATCATACGAGACGCTACAGACGTTATTTTGACCGTAGTAGCAGTATTGACACTGAAGAAGCATTATTTCTAAGGGGAAGTTGATCTATTTTAGAATTTTAAATTGCCAAATGAATACATGATAACGTGAATAACATGAGATTTAGATTCCTGATTAATTTGTCAACATGATGCTAATTTATTCCCTTGTAGAGACTTTCAGCTTATTGTGTTGATGTAGACGTGTTGATGTTGATGTGTTAAGTCGCGAAACCCAGTCAGATCGTGAATTGAATTGCTTATTCTACTGCAAACATTCAAGTTGGATTAGTCCGTCGCAATGTTTGGCTATTATCATACAATATGAGACGAGGCCTAATAAGATTGAGAGTTTCAAATTATGATTTTTCCTACGTCGGTTGCCAAATTTCTGTAACGCCCACAGATTTGAATCGTCCATACGGATAAAGTCATTAGTTCGAAGAGCACGACGTTTCATAGTTCACCCAAGTTGGGACCATGATTACACCGAAACGTTTATGTTTGCTACCAAGGCATGTGGCAGTGGAAGCCAGTCCTCAATAACTAATATTAAATCAAATATTTACTAGCACGAACTACGTTTTTACCAAATACAGTGCCTTTTTATTACCTAGTCCATGCGTGGTGGAATTAACATTTACACCAATTGAACCCACAAAATTCACCTTTTTATAAAAGAAAACGGCATTTTAATCAATTATTCTCTCTTAAAATGCAAAAATTTCGTAATGCTGTGGGTTGTAAAGTTATATGCATATAACCGTTTCTAAGTACTTGCATTGCACTTAGTTTAGTCAAAAAATGTCTGACGATTTCAGTATTTAAACAATGATAATTTATTATTAACATCCCACGTGATACAAAATCCATTCCACAACATTTCGCATTTATATTCTCACCTAAGGATTGGGATAATATCATTTTCACTTAGTAATACCGTGCCAGGCACCGAAAGAGCGTGTGACAGGAGGTAAATATACATCAGTCTTTCACTAGTGTTGAGAATTCAAAACTTCAGTTACTGCATTTCGGATTCTATTTTTACGTATAAGCTCAAAAATGCATTGAAATCCCAAAAAATGGCATGCTCACATGAAAAACTGCTATTAATGAAAATTCATCCTTGGATGGGCAACACACGATTACAAATATGTATTCCACATCAATTGGCAGCTGTTCAAAAGGCAGGCAAAAAATTTTACCTTACCGTATCTATTTTGCTCCTGGTAGCTTCGATCTAATCTAGATTCGATGCGTGGAGAAAGAGACATTTTTGAACCCTGACTTTACAACCTGTCTCTCTAATTATATTTCATATCTATATTATTCCCATTGAAAATGCTGATTCGTTTAATTGATTTTACCTCATGATAGATGATTCCATATTCTTATTTCCTCATAATTATCACAAGTCAATAATCCTATGAATGGATTCCATATATCTCATTAATGACCCTTATTTTCTTGCTCATTGAAATAATATCGATTTTATCGGCACCACTCTTTTTTGCCGTCCCGGGTATTTTCAAAGGTTCATAGGACAAATCTTCTCATGCGATGCAAGCAGAAAGCATTGTTATGCCTATATCTGACTTTTCATTTTATTATTTTTGCTCTCTAGATTCAATATTCCGTTTTCGGAGTATTCTCTCCCATATTAGCAAAATCTGTTTCCTCTTCCACAGTTCCATAGTGCGTTTGACACATATTTTTTTACGTCTCTGACAGTTTTCAAATAATTTTCGGGCTCTTAGCTTATGACCCGAAAGTAGAATTCATTTCGTAGAGAGCCTTAGAAAGTTTGGAATTCATTCCGAACTTTTGCTGGCCCATTCGTGAAGTAAAATCTCAAATCAAATACGAGCGCCAGAAATCCTCAATTAACCTATATCGGCAGCTTGGTGGCCTTTTTCAATGCACACAGAGTTATTAGTTCTGAGTACGGATTTTTTTAAAAACATTTCAGCGGTGAATACTCTCCTCTTGAAACTTTTTTAGGCTCTCATATGACTATCTATTTTTATTAAGCAGCCTCAGGGCTTATTCGGGCGATGAAAACGCGAGTATATTTTTTTTTCGATTGTATTAGTAATTATGCCTTTGAGGCAACATTTAAGGAGCATATAATATTTGAAAACTCTTTACCATTTTCTTATGCAACGTAATCTTTGTGACACCTGTTAAAGATAATATAATGTTTCAAAAAGTTTAATCTATATTCCAATTTCATCTGCAACCATATCTTCTGAAAAATTTTAAAGAGAATATAATATTTTTAAAACTCTAATATACGTTATATTTCAATTTTATTGGTAACAATTTATGACAGCTTTAGCTAAGAATATGTAGATTGGTAAATGTTTTGCTCCGAGGAAAAATAAGAGGAAATTTAAGCATAATTTTAAACACCAAATTTCATTCCTCTCTTAAATCCCCCTATCTCTGGCTAAATGTTTCAATGAAACCTTGTTTACAGCTTCAGAGATTCATAGCGCTCCCCCTTGGCCTCATGTAGAGAGAAGTTAGGTGGACAGGCTTCCATGGTGAATGTCGGGAAATATTTCGCCGGTCTTGTCGTTATCTTCTAACCACCTTCCTAAATTTTAATTTCCTCCAGCAAATAAGTTTTCCTCTCTCCCTAACGACTTGCATCTCCAGCAAAATGTGTCCGCTCCCGTTTTCATCCTACGATAGCGCAGAAATTATTGAAGACCAAGCACCAGTGCAGGGAGGATATTGCACTTCACGGAAGACGTGGCTCTTGTACAAAGATTAATTAAATCAGATTAGTGTCCTTTCAGCTATTATGCAAGCCGTGGAGTTGCTCTGCGCGCTTCTCTTTACTAATTAAAAGAGTTCTCTTTTTAATTTTTTCTTGTAGTTATGACTTGAGGTCCACTTCAACTAAATTGGCAATGGGATCAGCGTGACGAATTACATTCCTCCCAATTGAATCTTTCGGTGGCGATATGCTACAGCAGTAGGATTGCCTATATGGTTAATGAAATTTTAGATCTTTGACGAAACCACTCATTTGACACACAATAATTCATAAGGTATTAATAATAAAGTATGCAGTGCACGTAAAGATAAATATTTTTCTCCGTATTTAAGAGACCAAAATCACTCGTAAAATATGAGTAGAATTCGTATCTAAAATATGTTTTTGTAATGAGACCACGTGATGTTTGAACAATGATGCATTCATAATTAGAGACAACTGGTAGCTGAAGTCATTGGCGCTGTAGGTATTTTTCTTTGGTACCCGTTCCAACTTAAAATCTGCGTGAGGAGTACTTCCAGTTCGGATGGGACCTTGAACCATAGTACCCTTGGTTCCTATAGATTAAAAAAGTGTAATACAAACCTTGATGGTTTCTCTCAATGGCTCTTCCGTTTCCTGTAAAATCACGTTTCTTAATAGCTACTACTACTCATGATCATGATTTATTTGATAATGCATGATCACGGTGAGAGGGATATAAATGACACACGAATAAATTTGGTTAAGGCAGAGCATGTTGATCAAAAACTAAATTAAGATTAATCGGGTTCTAAAAACCGTTGATCAGGGGCCGTGAGAAGAAGGAAAAAAAATTAGAATATGAAGTGTGATAAGGGGGAATAAATGTGTGCTAACTGAAATTGTAAATTATATATTAGGAAGCGATTGATATTCAAAACTTAGTATGTAAAAATTCCAACACATACCATCTTAAACAGTGGAAAGATGATACATTTTATTTTATTAATATTTGCCAAAACATTTAAGGAAATAGGTCCGCATGAATTTTTCTAAGAATTTCAATACATTTTATATGCCTAAATATAAAAAGGAAATAATTTTTTTCTTCAAAAACCCAACTATTTTTAATAAGAAGTGGAAATTTCAAATAAAATTCCATACTCGTCCCCGGACTGTGAGTGTTAATATCAGTACAGTGGCATCAAGGATTATTTATTACATCTCTCGTTTTTGAGCTTCTGAGTCTCCGCTCACGCTAGGTAACTTACAAAGTCTGCCGCCTTCCTGCAGTGTACCCAACGGCCTCAGATTACATCGAAACATGGAAACGAGATATACGGGGCAGTCGAAAACCGGCAATTTTCATATAGTCCGTAGCAAGATTCAAGCCGAGCTTACACCAAGTTCAGCCAGAGACAAAATCTGGGTTCCGTAGCTCTTTGCGAGTGTCTCCTTTTGTTAAGCCAAGATAAAAGATAACTGCAACTCATAAACCAATGTGTCTACTTATCCCAGATCTAACTTTGTATTACTAAGCTTTGCAGACTTATCTTGTTACATGTTTGAATACAGAAATATTATTACATTTCATTCTGATTACTTATGCCATTTCCACTGCTTAGTTTCCTTCCTGGAGGATGATGAAAGGTCTCCTATTATCTCCAGGTTTTGGTTTCTCAGTAACTATATATAGTGCAGAGCGCTGATGGATTAAGTGAAACACATTGTAAGTGAATGTTTGACTGAATTATTATTATTAGTTATCTACCGGTTAAGGTAGGTTTAGATGTGCATAAAGATCTTACCCCGAACCCAATCTTTTATATTATTCCCTTCAGTTTGGTCTTTCATTAATTCTCTTTTAACTACCAATATTACCCCGTTCTAAACCTTCCTCTACACCACTTATTCAATGCTCTTCCCTCTACCATCGTCTACAACACACTCTCACTCCTTGCTACTTACTCCTTTCAGTTCCTCTGTCTTCTCCTAACTTCCTTCATCAGCTTCCTTTCCTTAACTATCGTCATTAGCACTTCTTTCCCCGTCTTATTTGCTGCTAACCTGACCATCTCCATCCTTCTGCACACCCGCATCTCAAAAGACGTAAGTCATCCGAATCCATATTCATACTCCTTTATTCCTTTACTTTCATCTTCTTTCCTCAAAGTTCGATTTCTTGTTAGTTGTCTGTGTCTATGTTCCTTGGTCTGAACAATATATCAAAGTATTGTGCCAGTATTGTTATTTAAAAAATCAACTGATTCTGACGATACCTGGTTTTACCTTCATCATCATCATCGGTCAGCAATCCTAGGATTAGTTTGACGCAGCCCTCCACTCGATTCTTCTATCGGCCAACCTCTTCATATTGACGTAGCCCCTCTCTTTTACATCCTTCACAACTTGCTCCATATATCTCATACGAGGCCTGCCTTTTACATCCTTCACAACTTGTTCCATCTATCTCATACGAGGCCTGACTTTTCCATTCTTCCCGTTAACTTTTCCCTCGACGATTGCCTTCATCAGGCCATCGTATCTTGAGATGTGGCCTATTAAGTTGTTCTGTCTTCTTTTTAAGGTTTTCAGTAGACATATCTTCTCTCCCACTCTTCTTAAGATTTCTTCGTTTGTCACTCGATTGATCCATTTTATCTTCATTATTCTTCGGTAACACCACATATCAAATGCTTCCAGCTTGCACTTCTCTGCTGCTGTTATTGTCCATTCTTCACTACCATACAGTATAAATGCTCCAGATGTCTTTTCTAATGAAGTGTTTCCTCACTTCCACGCTTGTATTTGCAGCTGTAAGCAGAATCTTCTTATGGTAAAATGCCCTTTTTACTTGGACAATTCTACTGGCAATTTCTCTCAGGTTTTATGTATAGGAGTTACGAATGAATTTTAGCATAGGAGGGAGAGTGGAGAAGAACTTGGAGAAGGTATGAGCTTTATCTTAGCCCAAAGTTTCAAAAGGTCTACAAGGTAATATCCCATTAGACGCACGGAATTGAAACACTCACCTTAGAGCATTCAGGCACGGACCGAAATACCACGGAAAAATATCTGTCACTACCGATATTAAGTCACAGTACCTCGAGGTGGGAATCCAGTAGTCTAGTCCCCACGCCAACCGGGTTAAATGAGACCAGCGGGTAATATTAGGGCAAATATTATCCCAAATCAGGTTGATGATCAGTGACCCAACTGTGGACGTGGGCTGATAAATAAATAAATAAATACATCTACATATATATTCTTCATGCTGGAAATGAATAATAGGGTAGCCAGAACTTTGATACAGTGACGAAAGACTTTTCATGGGAAGCATTTTGAGCATCGAGTTTATTCGATCACGTTTTATTTCCCGGAGTTTTGATTTTGATCGCGGGCTGTGTGGACTCTAATTCAACGCCTATGTCTCCATGAGCGAGATACACGGTCGTTTCTGCATTATC
The DNA here is from genome assembly GCA_933228895.1 of Platycnemis pennipes. Lineage (NCBI taxonomy): Eukaryota > Metazoa > Arthropoda > Insecta > Odonata > Platycnemididae > Platycnemis > Platycnemis pennipes. The sequence continues at coordinate 105,499,074 of OW121854.1, read as the reverse complement.
CCCCCCGAAGGCAGTGGAAGAGTGTGACAGCGTGGGAAGGAGGCTTGTTGGAGGGTTGCAGGAGAGCCCGCGAGGTGTAGGTGCGCGCCAACAAATGACTGACGATAAGCGAGGCCGTTCTCGCGTGATGGAGCAAGCAGACCGTAAAATCCATAGAAAAGGCATCGTTTGAGCGCGGGCATAAAGCTTGAGCAAGGGGGAGGGACGAGATTGTGGGGGGAATGGGGGAGGCAACACCCTAGGGTATTTGGAATGAGTGAGGAACCCCAGGGGCGTCGGCATATACGGTTTTTTTGCCGGGATGGAATCCTGGCGTCACATGGAAAAAAATGGAATAAAATCCATGGGCAGCTTCGCCAGCAAAGAGAACGATAAGACTTGGGTCTTTTCTGTTTTTTTTCCTTGCTTCTTTTTTACCCCACCAACTTTGTAGGGGTACGAGGAGGAGGAGGTGGAACAGTGGTGATAAACTGACGATAGGATATCAAAACGAATCGACATCAGGCATTGGAGGGAAACACTCTGGTTTCCGGTGGGGTGGGAAGATCGTCACGCCTTCCGTCCGGCAGTGGAAGTTGAATTAACTAAAAATAAAAATGAGCAAGCATTGGACCGAAATGGGATCCGTCGTAGCAGCAGGTACTTTTTTCTTTCTCCTCAACCTCTTTCCCGGACGAAATAGATATTTGGGGTCCATGATGGCTTTGCAAGGATCATTTATTTCAAGATCCCCCTGCCGTGTTTTCGTGCAAAAACAGCGTTTTGGAGGAAAAGTGGAAATTTTAGAGCTGCGTCCGTGATATAGTTAGTGAAAGAAAGACAGCAGTAACGAAATATTTCAGTGCATTTCATACGCAACGCTTCTCATCCTTCAACTTCTGGCCAAGGCTTACTGGAATAATATCATCCCTTTCATGAGCAGGCAAAATGTTTCACGACCCTACCATTGAGTGCTTTATATCTGAGAGGAATGTTCTTATCTAGGGATATCATGTTTTTGAATGAAATTAACGTCATCGGTGCCAGTACTTTTAACTAGCTTTCTAAAAGGCATCCGAGCGTTGATCTAGCATTTCTATTAAACTCTCGTCGTTTAGAATTCTTCTTAATTATAAAACTCGGACCACCTAAACCAAACTTTCTAGCCTAAGCAGGAAAAATAATACAAAACTTACTACATTTTTATACATACAAAAACAAAAGACCACAATTATTTGCTATTTGTTTAATTTTCAGTTGCTAATTAAATTTTGGTGATTGCCATCATAATATTTAAATATTTATTTTAATTGCATTAAACTTCACTTTTCGATTTCACTAATACTTCAGCTGAAACTTGACAAATACTTTAATGCCTTTTAAGGACTTATATTACCGCTTATTTTGCAACTCTCGGGACTGAGGCTAAAGCCACCAATTACGTCCACCTGGTTCCGGATGGTGGACCCACCTCTATGCATAGAGATCATATGCAAGATGAGAACATTTACTCTTCTAATAAACAATTGTGGTCAAAAAGTGACGGTATTCCAATTTGGTCGGGAAAGCGATAACACTTCAGGAGTGATAGAATTAACTAAAAGGGCTGTAGTACTGCGATATGGAATACAGGGGAAAACCACCAGTCTGACTACTCCACTCTTTGTATTGATCACGACGTCATGGAACCTTCTCAAGTAAAATATTCCGCCGAAAAGTACCCCAAAGCTGATATTCATGCAGGGACTACCGAGAAATGAGTACGTTTAAACATTTAAGGGTAGGAATATGAATTGTGAAATGGTGCCGGACCAACAAAAGATTGGAGAATTTGAAGAGCGAAATTCATCAACCACTCCATTTCTAGAGTTTTCCACGCGTTAGTAGCCTTGGAGTGATGATGGTTTCGTTATGTGCGACCAGGGCCTCGATCATGGATCTTCATAATGCGTGCGCTATCGTTATCGCTATTTTTTGATTTAACTTATGTCAGAGAGAACGTGATCTCCATTCTTCATTCGTTGTAATAAGCGATTTTATGTGCACAGCACATCAAATCGCTTATTACAATCAGTGGAGCGACTTTTATAGACGGTTATTGTTAACCCTGCGCTACTCTAGGTGTAAACGTTAACGGTAAAGATTGCGATAACGCGAAAGATAGATCCGTGATTGCACACCAGGTTAATTCGGATCAAAATGCGTATACCAGGTTTTTGGCCGCGTTTATTTGGCCAACGCTTTCTCGCTGCTTCACTGTGACCGATCGATTTAACAATGAAGGTGAAAATACGATACTAACAAGGAGAGGTCATGTATCTGGGGTCAAAAAAATGAGATGACATGTAAATTTACATGAAAAATCCAACAATCTTTTCATGTCCTGTAAATTGAACATGAAAATTACAAATAAAATTTAAAAATCCTCAATGGCCTTAAAAATTGGCAACCCTCGTCAAGGTGCATAGCAACAATTTTTTTTTGGTATGCGGGAGGGTCAATTCCACAGCAGTGGCCAAAGACAGCCTCTCAACCAGAAAACCCTCCTGTGGTGGAATTTTACTTCCTCGCCAGTAACACAACCACAGGCACACACAATCAACTTCATTGGGATCATTCACAGGACTGATGGAACTCTGATCAACACGCCTGGGCTATGATCACAAACACACACAATCACTCAGAAAAACACTCACTCACACAATCAAATGCGCCCGCCTTCTGGGAGAATCGAGCTTAAAAAGAGCGTAGTGAAGGTGTAAGGACAAGACGAGGATGTGCGTCGTTAAACATGAAAATAACAAAAGTCGGCATTAGTGAAGTGGCTTGGAAAATATTTTTTTGTGTAAATTAAATCGCGGAATTATTTTTGGATGATGCATTGCTAAATCCATTTTACGCGATAAAAGTATAAATAAGAAAGTGTTAACATGTTAGGGTAGTAGACTGAAGCTAAAAAAGTTTAGACATAAAGACTGAAATAAAAAAATATACCACTTTGAGGAAAGAACGCGCAGTACACTATATAGCTCTCGTTGTCAACAGTCGCTCATTGATGTACGCCCGACGTCGTCGAATGTAAGCAAACCTCGAGGCATTTTACGCGCTTATATTTTTTTGTCTCGTGAACGCTTCTAGTTGTTCTGCAAAAATTTTCATCTCGTTTCGTGACGCCAATTACACAATTTCTCCTTGTAAGAATGGATATCGACGTATTGGGAAAATAAATTAGCCCGAAGGGAGAGACTTATGGAGGGGAAGCTACAGTACACATACATTGAATCACACTGAATGATAATGATGGAGTAGGCATGATACTTAGAAAGAGTGTGAGGAATGTGTGTGAAACGCTTCCTGCAATATTGGGAAAAGATGGTAATGGTGAAGTTCGAGACCGCTGTGGCGCAGGTTTACATGCCTGCGTTGAACTACGAATGAAGATGAGGAATATGTCTAGGTTGATATCATGGAAGGAATTGAATAGGTAAGAGAAGAAGAAAACTTAATAATTTTACGAGATTGGAACATTATCGTCAGCAAAGGTCAAGATGGAAGAATAACGGAAAAAAGGATTGGGATATCGGAATGAGATAGGAGAAAAAGTGGTAGTCTTGCACTAAACTGAAGTCAGTGGTGAGAAACACATTGCTTGAAAAGAAAACCCAAAGAGGATATAAATATGAAATCCCAGAAGGTAGAAGAGGATATCATTTGCCTCGCAACTGATTGATGAAGAAATACCTCTTGGAAATCAAGAAATTAAAGAAAACAATTGAAACCATATTGCAAATAGAAATATTACAGGAACTTACATTAAAAAGCCTTCAAGAAAGCAGTAGGTAGGAAGATGGAGGAGGACCTGTCTGGAATATCAGTGGAAGGGATTTGGGAAAACAGAAGTAATGAGCTAAAGGAAGCCGTAAAAGAACCTCTAGGGAGTAGGAAAGTCATCTGGCAGGAGTCATGGATCACAGAGAATGTCTTTGACGTTATTGAAGAGATAAGAAAATTCAAAACTGTCAAAAAAATAAGCAGAATAACTAGGCAAAATAAAAGATAACTTTTAACTGAAAATAAAAATAAATAAATGGAAGGAATATCTGCAGCAAGTATTCAATCGAAGAAATTTCAGGGTAAAACTAATGGAATAGAAGAAAGAAGACATAAAGGATAATTTGATTAGCTCAATAATAAGATCGGAATCCAACGCAGTAATATGGGACTGGCGGATTAATAGAGATCCTGGAACTGACGACATCCATGCCAATCTACTTAAAATACAGGAAGGAAGCCATTTCACAACTACATAAAACCATCTGTGACATGTACTCAACAGGAGAGATGCAATGACAATTCGAGGCGAACAATATCATCCGTATTTCCAAAGAGAAAAGGGTTAGAGACTATGAACATTTTAGAAAAACAATCCTGACAGCAAATGTCCCGATGATATTGACAAGGACCATTTATAGAATTATAGAACTACAAGCATAGTTTCTGGATGAAGACCTATTTTGTGTAAGAAAAAAAAGGTCACGGTTGATGCAATCCTGTACCAATAGCCGGTGTTCCGGCGAAGTATTCTGGTTCGGTCGAATTGAAATTTTTGGCCCTGTAAGCTCAGCTACAACCGGCTAGTCCGGTTGTTTCGGCCGCATAAAGCGTCCATGCTCCTTCAGCTTGGTTTCAACGGTCCACTCTGTCTCATCTCACTTATAACCCTCAGAATTACGGCGGAGTAAGTCGTCGAAACGTCCGAAATGGAGCCACTCACCCGGATGGACACCCGAGAGACATTCTTCAACTCAAGACACCGGGAAAAGCTGAAGTCATTAATCTGAGAATCGTTTCCTTATGGTTGTGATAGCTAAAAAAAAAACATTTGATGCCTCAAACTTATGGAAGGAGGGAGATGATAATAATTTGAAGAAATAACTATGAGGCTTCCACATTTTGTTCATTAAGCACTACCGGTTACCGCTGTTCTGGCCAATTAAGGTGCTGTCTGTGCCTAAAGATGTCATAATAGTCTAAAAGTGCAATCGCAAAATTGATTTTTTTTCAAAGTATTGTTTCATTTAACTACATTAGAAGTGCAATGTTAGCCGAAAAGGAACCTTAAAAATATAATTACCTATCCGTATTATTTCTGCCATGGGAAACTTCCATCGCATATTTTTCATTCCTATATTTTTTATGGAAAAAATGTTGCTTGCGTATCCATTTGACCATCTTGCTACTTTCTTCCGATCCTGACATCCCCATCCCATCCCATCCTTACATATTTCCTCCCGGTCTGAAGCGGCTATTAATGCGGAAACAGACTTGAAAACAGGCATGAAATATCTTGTTCCATTCAATAGTATTTTGTAATTTAAATTGCTTTTTCATCTGGTGAAAGTCAACCCACCATTTTTAACTTGCCCTGCCGCACTCCATCGTATATGTACAACACATATCCTCAGTGCGTCTTCATTTCCGTAAACTGCAACAGTAACCCGACTTAGGTTCTGATTAGAGATGGGAATTTGGATTTATTTCGATGCTTACAATTTAAGTGACTTGGTTTATCCCAATGACCTGTTATTTTACATGGTTAAAAATGAACCATCAAGAACCATGAACCGCAGGAGCCATGAGCATCTACAATCCGGATGAGAATGAACCCGGGATTCGCAGATGCGCATGGTTTTTGCGGTTCATGGTGGTTCATTATGAACTTTATAAAAGAACAAGTAATTGACAGATGATACCGCTAATGATGGAACGTTATGAAGAAAATGGAGAGCGTGTCTGAATTTTTCTAGTTCTGCGCTTGACATTGGGAATTTAAAAGCATGAAATTGCGTGCTCACTGCTCTAGAGAAATAAGACTTACTAAACGAACCTTAATTTTCAATTCTAATGTACCTTGTACGGGAAAGTGACATATCTAAAGGTGAAAATTGTAAACTGCCGAAATTTCTTCATTAGCCTGTATTTTTGCTCGAGAAAGCCATTTAATTTCAAATTTTGGCTAGGTTAAGGGCATGTAAACTCTTCCTTGGATTTAGTCAATTTATCTTCACAAATATGGCATTCGTTATGTATAAACGATTAATAATATTGAATTAATGCCAATAAAGCTCGGAGAATTTTCTGTTCGCACCTATGAACTAAATATGTAATAATAAAATTAACTTAAAAAATAATAAGTATAATATGTTTTCCAAGTTTCCAACTTCCATTCTCAATATAGCCATCAATTTAGAGCAATTCTTCTTATCAAGTAATTCATTTGGTGATTCATATTAGTGCCATTGCATGATTTCCATAGTATAACTGGTGTAAGCAGTTTAGCTCAAATTTACGCTGCATACCCTCAATTTCGATCACTGTTCAATCTCGTGATTCTACCCAATACGAGCATGATTAAAATTGTTCTCCACCGTACTCGTTCGTGACGAATCAAAAAAGATTTTTCTGCTCAAGTCACTCCTATGTTTTTTTATGAACCACTTGATCGAACAACATGATTCAATATCATCAGGTTCATTTTGAACGATTCATTCATGAACGACACACCTCTAGATCTTATATTATTCCCAACGTGATTTTTTTGACTATGTGAATTCATATACTATGCAATTCGCAGCACCATTTGGCCGTGTCCTATGAAAAACCCAGCGGTTTTTCACAATACTTTGCCTAATTGTGACATCAGTCGTACTTTATCCGAATCCGTGCGCTGGCAATCCGGTGTCATTCCCCTAGGGTGCAATTCATCGCCAGGCATCCTACCGTCCTCTTTACAATCACTCCATCTTGAAGACCAGGCAGGAGTATTCCCCGTTCAGTTCTCTTGCGTGCGTGTTCGCTCCTCTTCCCTCCATCTTGCACTCTTGTGCCTCGACGAAGAAGTGAGAGGCGTCTTTAGAGTGGGATAGAAGGTTCTCCGAACTAATGACTCGCTATTAGGGTCGATTCGCCGGAATTGAATCTACCCCTACAATCTCTCGCGAAGGGAAGGGGCGGACTGGCCGAGAAGGTCCTGGTGGGTGGGGGTGGCAAATTTGGGAGGGATCTTATTCTCCTCTCAGCCCGGGCGACACGTAGAGTTTCCATTAACGTGGCAAGGAAGAGCTCTGAGCAGAGCGGATAGGGTAGCTCGCGGACGGGAAAGCCGTGGCGACAAAACGCCTGTCGGGACTTGCACTGTCGGTGACAACTGTGGAGACCGGTCACCTGATCCGACCTGATTTAAGATCCGACCCTTCCCTGCCAATTAAGAAATCTCCGCTCTTGGCTAAACTCTCGTTCCCTTCTCCCTACTCCCACCGTCCCCCTCCTTAACAAGCCTCCTTCTCCGCATCCACTTATCCACTTAACCGGTTTCTGGCTCGCCTTGCGCAAGAGACTTCCCTCGTTACCCTTCTTCCCTCGTCTCGCCCTTCTTAGCAGCTCTCACTCCCTCACCCTATAATGAATGCAAGGCAACCTTCTCCTCTCGCAAACTCCCTCTTGAGCTTTTTTTTTAGTTTGTTTAATGAGAGCAGGTTTCTGGAAGGTGTGTCCGCGCTGGAATCACCCGTTCATACCCCTTCATTTCCTCGTTTTTTATTCGGGGGCACATTCGTGACAACTTTGAGCATTCTCAAAGTACAATGGCGTGAATTGTTTGAGTTCGTTATAGCCGAATCGGGATATGAAAAATCGGATGATTTTTACCGTTCGGATCTATAAATAAACTCATAGTGAGTGCCATTCACGGCGAAAATGACTATTTTTCTTCCAATTCTGATCAGATTTGGTAAGCATGAAGACATTATCAAAGCTTCCCATTTCGCAGAAGAGCATAATGGGCTTTCCGTCTATTTATGTTCCTGTTGATTGTCAATGGCTCAAAATATAACCCTTTCCACAGATTCTGGTTATTTATGGTAGAAATACTTGTTTTATACATTGGATGAAATCTATGTTTTATCCAATTGTTACGTTATTGAAGTGATTGAAGTCTTGATACGTTTTTCTGTTCATTAAAGCCTCGATTAATAGGATTAAGCGTCTCTATTTCAAAGAGTTCATTGTTTTCGTCACTTCATCGCTTACTTGAATTTTTTCAGTTAGACCATTCTTCTTTCATTCTTTCTCCTTTGAGAGTTTCAGTTTAAGTTCCTTCTTTCACATTCTTCATCACTCCTTAAGTTTAATAATTCGGTTTGCTCAGGAACATAAAGGCGCGTAGTAGACGAGGGGGTAAACTCTTGAGCTGCAGACCGAAATTCGCGGGCTCGGATCCACGAGAAGCCTCTGACCATATCCGACCCAAAGTGTGATTTTCAGTGCACCAATTCTTCTTGGAAACCATAAGGGACCCCAAAATCCCTTCCACATGGCATGTTTTATCCGAATTTTTAACCTTAATGACCAGACGTACCAAGTTACCAAGACCAAGATCAAGTTAAACGCTTGGGTTAGGGATGCAAATATCACGTCAGTTTCAATTTTATTCTTAAAAGAGCAAAAGGTACATAATATTTTCCTTATTGCTGCAAATATTGATATGTTCATTGCTTACCGATGCCAAATTTGGTCTTCAAAACATGGTAAATGAATTAATTTCATCCCGCTCGGTCGTAACTACGTTTCTATCGCCCGCCCAACGATCATCTTCATCCCATCTTATTCCTCAGTTAAATTTCATTTTCTCTTCAACCATCACACTTATAGAAACAATCAATAACCAGCAGCAGCTAATATTCCATTAAATAAATACTCCGGAGAACCCTACACTCCACCACGAGGTGCAAGAGTAGTTTTTTTTGCAAGGGAGCACCAAACCAACACCAAGCATGAATAACTTTTTCTAATAGGCTAGGCATGTGTTTCAAATAATGTAGATATCTTTCCAATTGGATATATAAGTGAGCAGTTCAAATGAGCTATTAGTGTTCTGATGCACTACAGAATTTTCAAAAGCACTGCATATTAAATATTTAAATTACACCTGCCTATAGGATCATTACGCTTGATATTGTACTCTCTTATCATTCAATGGAAGATAGGTGTTGTAAAGCCATGGGCATGACAATTTACATTTATAGACATGTTTTCGTGTTTGGATTAAGCGTCACACGCTGGGGTTCTATTACTGATTGGAGCCTTATCAGAAAGAAAGAAAGATCAATTTCAAATTTATTCAGTTTGCCTTTGTTAACGATTCCCATCCCAACTCTTGCTTAAGCCGTTAGACACTTAACCAATCTTCGTAAATAGTTTTCATAAATATCGACTATATACTCTATGTAAATAATCACTTATTGTAGGAACTCCTATATTCTGTAGTCGTATCCAAAATTGGTCTAACGAAGGAAAATCATCTGATCTCAGTTAACAACAACTATTTTTAAGGTCTTAATTGACGTCCAGCTGCATTTTATAACAATTTATTTCGAGAACATTATCCATTTTATTGCCACATTTTAAAAAACATATTTAAGAAAGGACGTTGCCTGGAAATTCTCAATAAATCGTTGGGTTCCAGTTTGATCGGATATTGCTCCGGCACTAGTTATGCCTCACTGCCATTATTTCCGACACGTTCGTTAGCGGTTTACCGCCGTGTAGTAAGTGTTAACAGCGCATAGCAATGAAATCGGACGGCCACGATTAGCACGCACGCCGCGGCTGCAGTTCAGCTGGGAATAGAAGAGGGCGAGCGTGGACGAGCGCCAAATGTGATTGGCAAGTGAGCGATTTCGGGCAAGCGTCGTAAAATTTTCCGAGTGGAGAGGTTTTCTGGCCATTTGTAACTTTCAGCAACGTGCCGTTAATATCCTGAATTGAACCCTGCGTTCTATATCATGGTTGCATCGCAAGGAGTGAGAATCATCATCACCAATAATGCACCACCATTAAACAAACAGCTGTAGTTATAGTTATTAAATATATTAGCATTTCACTGTGAGCCAAATTCCACTCGGAAAAACAGCAGATTCATAGCTTTTAGCTTCTTATTTGCTTAATTAAACCGTTACACAAATATTATTGGATACTTGGCGACATTCAAAAAGGTACTGAAAACCATTATGTTTTTATGTTTCTTATTAAATATCAAACAAATTTTTATTCGTACTCAATTTAATTACCTTCCCAGCTCCTAACACCCCTAATTCTTTTATTTTTCACTTTGGAGTCTGTAAAAAATGTTCACTTTAAGCCATCTGTTAAGGCATCTGTTTGAGTATTTCTGTCTCTAATTATATCGCTGCTGTATATCGCCATAGTCTCAGGAGATATTCCAATAAAATTAAAATTTTTAATACATCCATAACATTTTTGCGAAAAAATAAAAGCCTACAAAGTATGATTCCATATAATGTTAACATATGTTTTAGACGTAACTAGTGGAAACTGACATGGCCAGTCTACATGATCGTAAGGGTCTATCATTGGTGGTCATCATAATGGTGATGGGCTGGAGAGCTACCATATAGTATCTTTACGCATACAATTATATTACTAATACCGTAATTTGAGAAATTGCTGCTAATCTGGATTCGTTCTTGCTCTAAAAAGAGCATATCTAAGCGTAGTATAGCTTCTTATTTGAAACTATCAACTTACATAAAGTATATGACAGAAAACGTGCACTGATTTAATGAAAATATTTATGTTATATTCGAAGCAAACCAGGAAATATCTTCGATATTTCATCTACTCCTAACATTTCTCTACCTTTAATGTAGTCTATCATTCTGAAGCCTAGACCGCATCGATCTCTGTTTTTGGAAACGATTGTGGTTAAGTTCATGAATTCTCATGCTCCTACGCCTTGAAAAAGCACAGAAGGTCGGTTAATATTGGTAGAGAAGGAGAAAGTGAATGCGAAAGAACCAATGTGAAGCTGAAGAGGTCAAATTTTCTAGTCGTGATTGCCTAGGGATAGTACGGAAGAAGAGTAGCCACGTTCACAATGATAGCGAGGGAGAAATTCCGGAAAAACATACTCTCATCGAATAAATCCGTTTGGACGCTTCATCAAGCCCCCTTGAGGAAGACGTAATGCGAGAGACAAAAGGGTTCGGGAGAGAAATTTCCCCCGGAGAGTTTTGTAAATGGAGACTCAGAGGGGGAAGGAGAATGGAGAAAGAGAGGAATGGAGAGCGTTAACCGTTTAAAGGAATTACCATTCAAATGTTTCACAGGTTTAAGTTCTTAGGGATTGGATGGGGGACGCCGGGAGGTTGGAGTGGGAAGGATTGGGTCAAAAAAGCAGGGAATCGGAAAAGGGATGCCTACTTGCGGGGGATACAAGCGAGCGGGGAGAGGCGTTAAGAATTGTTACCCCTACCCATTCTTCCTCTCCCCATCTACGCTCTATTCCCTTCAGTCCTTGCCTCTAATTGTTTAAATGAGCCCCAAAAGCTCCTACCCAGAATGTCAATTAACCGTTCTACGGTGCGTGAGCAGAAACGAGGAAATGCTTTGAGATATTTCCGGCAAATTATCCGAGGATAGAGTATTATAGGACACCCGAGATGAGTCTTCTTAATCGGCAATGAGCATCGTTTAACTGAGTGACTGTGAGGTGGTAGAAAGTGGCTGCAGTTGTGAGTCAAAATGACAGTGCATCTTAAAAGAACTCTTTTCCAAGTACTTCAGCAAAATCTTCAGCAAACAGGATATTTTAATTCAGAAATAAATGCCTCATTGTTCATTATTGGTATTTTACCGTTTAAAATAAGTTTAAACGGACATAAAATACTTCCTACTGATCCCATTTTTCTAATATTGAGCTTCTTTAGCTCCACATACTTCCTAGCAATCATTGTTCTTTTAAAACTCTCGTTTTTACTCCTCACTCTACCCCTCCTACCCAGCATTCTTCCCTCCACCACGCCCTTCAAAACATCATTGCACTTCCACTCACCTTGCTTTCCTCTAATTTTTGTCCTTCGACCTTTTCTCCTCACCCATGATCCGGAAGACCTCTTTCTCAGCCTTACGTTTTTTCGAACAGACCATTTCTATCATTTTCCATATTCATATCTCATATTCCGACAGCCTACTTTCATTCCCATTCCAAAATTCCATATTTTGGCGATAAATAATTCCGCACTGGACTTTTCTCCAGCCTTCCTTCACACTGAACCACTCAGATTTAGTTCTCTTGCACGAGTAAACGCCGTTTTCGGCAAAACGGTTCTTCATTGGAATTTGATGCTGTTTTACTCCTTTTCAACAGATATATTATTTACCAGGTAGCTCCAATTTCTGAATTCCATCCCTCTTTTAAATTTAACTTATCATTTTACTTACAAGAAAATTCTGCTATTAATTTAGCTTAATTGTGCTGTGGTGTCGAGTAAATTACTCACAAAAACATGCCAGTAAATTTTGTAAAATTCACGGAAATTACAAATTAATAAAGCATCCATCGACATAAAAATATATGCCACCATTGGTTTATCTTTAACCCATACTTTTGTTGTGCTTTTTAAATACGTACGGTATTTTTTAAGGAGCATTCCATACTGTAATAACTAATGGCTGGAGGATGGGTCTGATAATCTGTTAAGATGCATTATCGTTATTGACTGAAAGGAAGGAAAGCGTTGCGCTTGGAGGAAGGTACAAATTCATTATTTGTTCAAATAATAAAAGCGTTACATATTGATTAGTGCGTTGATAGCTGTATTGAAAATAAATTAGATTATCTATAAATAACTTATCTTTAATCTTTTACATATAATAAAGGGTTCCCGCAGTTAGGAAAAAGGGGATCCTTAGATTAATTTACATATTCAAGGGGAGGAGATGAGGATTGAAAAAAACAGGTAAATAGCGTTACGTGATGCAAGGATAGCCCCTTAGTCCACGGGTGGCCGACAGACGACGAAAGTGAACATCAGCGAACCTCTCCTTTTTTATATGACTTATAATTAAGACAAAAACTTGTAGCGATCTATGCTCGGTAAGATTATATTATAAAAATAGGAAAAATTGACGGAGAGAATTCAAATATGACTTTCCTCACTTGTGATAAGGGACAGAAATAGAAATATTCCTTGTTTCCAAAGAAATAAATAGTAAGGTTAGGTATTTTTTTGTTTGCCTTGAATGCTTGCGAGGTAATATAAATGTACATAATAGTATTAGAGTAATTTTTGAGACATTTTCTCGTGTTTTACGGGTGAAAAAAACCAAATATATACTTTGTTCAGAGTTTGTTCCACAAGTGAATGGTAGATGAAATCGTCTTATGGGATGTAAAACTGCCTTTTTATTAATGGGACGATTAAATACGTCTTTTTTATTTCCACAATTGAGTAAAGGCAAGGTATGGAAATCCTCTAGCCGTGTCTATGCATACAACCGTGGTAATATTTCACGAAGTTAGAGCGTAATCATTTGATCACTTTTCTTTTACTGATGAAAATGTAATTAACCTAATGAGCAATATTATTACCAAAAATAAGGTTATGTGCGTTGTAGTTGCCTGATATGGAGTCATCCCTTACCACCTACCTCAGCGGTCCTGCATGTTACTGCACAGATATATTCTTCTTATCATTCAGTCACAAATTCTTAGTCTACCATTTTATTGCTGTCCTTCTAATCTTCCATTTAAATCTTCATTATATTCTACCTCCTTACTGGCCTTATTTCCCGTTTTATCTCTTCGATTATTACGCATTTCGAAAAGATTTTTATATATCCTACATCTTTTTCCCTGTTGAAATATTTATATTTCTTATCGGGAAAACAATCCATTTCGTGTTTGGATTTTTCAATCATTTGGAATCGAGCCATTCACTATTTATGAAATAAATTATCTATGTTTTATTCTGTACTACATGGTGCTTATGGTTAAAAAAGCAAAATGAATATAAAACAACATATGAATCACACTTCGCGTAATTATGGTGCAATTGTGGCGAATTAGGTATTTTGTTTTATTTGCTAAAATTCTAAGTGTTTGTATGCTTTTCGTCCGTTTGTTGACTTGCAATAAGCATGCCATTTTTTCAGGCTTATCTATGTTTTATTTCACACCAGACCTCAAGAAATACTTCTGATAACGAGACAAAAATGGCCGTGAACCCACAAACCTACAGTAGAGCTTAATCTACTTGGAGAGTTCAAAGGAACATGGTGAGAGTCGTGTGTTTCACCTGAAATAAAACTCACCGAAAGAAGGCGATTGCTGCCGAGGAGCATGTTGTTCTGTTGGCGCGGGTCATGAAGTGCACTCGTTCGGAAGTTTGTCCCCTTAAAGCATTTCGGAGCACCTTCCTATATGTCACCTCATTTCCAGACAGCGCCGCACCCTTAAACTAGATTTCGCGGAACAAGGAAGCCTCACGTACCTAAGTTACACACGAAATGCACTCCAATCTCCTGCAGATATGGACTGTTTGCTCGCACTTCCCTCCACTCTTCCTCGGTAAAGTTAAGACCAAGCGGTGTTCGACGGACGATTCACTTTGGCCTCTGTGCTCTGTGTCTCTAACTTTACGACGCGGGAACAACACTGTGCTCCAGAAATCCATCCAGGGTCTTAATGCGATAATCTTCAGTTTGCTATTTCCGCTCCTGGAGCTCCTGGGTTAACTTTACAAACTTCATCACCGAAAGTTGCTGCCTCAGAATAATGTTGTGTAAGGTGTTATGATAAGTCTGCAATTTATGATCGGGCGCTCCTCGAGATGAAGAAATATTGGCCTTATAATGCCGGCATTTGTCCAAAAATAATCCATTTCTTTCTTTCGTCGGTTCTGTATGAGATTATATTGTTAAGGTAATCTAAATGAAATGGAGTATTTTCATCTAATCAAAGCGTGAAGTTTTAATATATTCTTGGCAAATATAGCGTTTTTTTTGTTTCCAGTCAATATTATGAAATTTTAAGAGAGTAAAATCGGGTCAGTTATGTTATCGAGCTGGCAGAAAGTTAATGTTCGACCTATTTGCTTTCAATTTATTTAAATCACCTCTTTATTATTGATACCTCTCTGATTATTAAGTAAAAGTAATACGGATGACATATTAACTTTAAATTTTTAAACAATTAATGCCTCATTTACCCTGGCTTTTATTGTGGTGGTTTCCATTTCCAGTTTTTTTCAGAATCGGAAAACTCATGATTTTTTATGCATGATATCGATACCCTTTACTAAGATTTTCGGAATTCTGATGGTTACTCGGAGTTTTTAATTTATATTTTCTACATAAAATATTTTTTAAATTAATTTATAATAAAACATTGATATAGTTACGATAAATCAACTTTTTCTGCGTACATGGCTACAGATGTCAAGCGAAAACAATCTGCCTTTATGAAAGAATCATTAACCACTTCTGATACGGGCACTAACGTATAACTTAAAAGGAAAAAATTTGTGTCAGAGATGATATTTTAGATAATTCAGGCAATGACAAAGTTTGGAATAATGGCACATTATATATTGCATTATATAGTGTATACACTATATAATGCAAAATAAAAATAAATGAGTTAGTCTCAAAAATGTACTTCAAATAGTCACAATGATTGCTGACTAGATCATCAGGCTGATACATCAGATGAAGTTCAAATCATCTGAAGTTTGATATTTTAGGAACATTGCCATATATATGTAATTATGAAGGAGTTTCATTTACATAACGGCAAGGAGCAAGAAAAAGTGGGCAAAAACGAACTATATGCTGAGACAGTTGGTGCAAAAAACGGATAGGTTTTATTTGAGAATTAATAGGTGCAAACATTATCATGGATACTAGGTGAAGTTGCTAAAGATATTACAATGAATAAACATCATGAAACCTTGAATATATTTTTTTATATAAAATTCGCATGCAATTGCAAACAATTCAATAAATGGTCAGAGAAAACATTGTTTTATTCCCTATCATGCAGTATATTTACTTATATTGACTTCCAACCTGAAGGAAAAAATAAGCGATGATAGAAAGTATTATTTTTTGGGCATAAAAGCAGAAATTATTAGGATGAGAAGTAAAACTTTAGCGTTCCACAGGGTAAAAAGATTTATTTCGACATGTTTCAGTTCACTGAAGCATCATCAGGTACATGTGGGTTCAGGTACATCAGGTACACATGTACCTGATGATGCTTCAGTGAACTGAAACATGTCGAAATAAATCTTTTTACCCTGTGGAACGCTAAAGTTTTACTTCTCATCCTATATTATGGAATTCCACAAAGTCTTGGCCTCTACCATCCACTGCAGCAGAAATTATTGTCTTTCTTTTCGTCAGTTACCGTGTATATTTTATCCGTGCCAGTCAGCATAAGTATTAAATGGCTTTTGCACTTTTAGACAAAAGAAGTTTCAGAAAAGATGTGTGCAAGAAAAAAAAAGCGAAGAGCACTGTGGGAATTAGACGGAACTGAGTGGAACGAACAGGTAATAAGGAACTATAGCTCGTCCTGGAGGAGACAACGATAGCTAAGCGAGGAAGAAAGATAAAAAGAATAGATCGTGATGAAAGTGAGGAGTGTGTGGAACTAAAAACAATTTGCAATTAAGAGGTGTCTTACTACTTGGGAAAATTTAAGATGCTTTTCGTATCATCTGGAAATACCATAACCGATAGAAAACTAATAATTATAATAATGTTGATTTTCTTGGCTGACAAAATAAGCGCACACTTATGGATTGAAATGATACTTAATCCTTCGGGAGTCAAAATAATACTCCCGAATTAGCGTGAATCATGCAAAACCTCGCAACTTACTTCCATTCTCAGTGACAAAGACAAAGCTTCCTCAGCTTCACTGATAAATTGCTAAATGAACAATTGAAATATTTTCTGACAGTTCGCGTCTGCGAGCGAATCTGCGCGGTGTGGTCTGAAAATACTTTCCGGCAGCTCGGAAATGGGATCGGGCGGATGCAAGTGAGTTTCGCGCTCCGAAATGAAATGCAATCGCGTTAATTGCCATTTTACGCTGCCCGTTGACTCGCCTCCCCCCCGTTGGGCTCCGTTCCTTTTGTGCGTGGGGACCAAAGGGCGTTTAATTAAGTTTCGCGCCCAGAATTATTATCCGGGATCCTCCACTTCACTCCAGCACTCGGCTCTCTCGATCGACGAATAAAGCTAAGCGGCGAAAAATGACCGTCAGCGCTCAGCCTCCCTCCACGAGGAATAAACACGAGAGGTTCCCTCATTTTCCCGTCCGAGTAGCGTACGTTCTCAAATTTCAAAGGTAAGTTGAGCGTTTTATTTTTGACGAGCCCACCGTACCGAAATAAATCGGATTCCAACAGCAGTACGTCGCGTGTAATGTGAGTGTGCCAACTTTTTCAATGCTCTTATTATACTTCCAAAGGGAGGAGATTAATCCATTTCAGTGTGCCGACATCAGAATTATGAGTAATAAACCGGTTATCTAAAGACTTTAGTCGTGGGTTGATAGGTCGCCTGGCTCTGAAGCTAGATAGAATTAAAAATGCAGGCAAAGTTGATGGAAAAGGATAAACATGTTGTGAGTTTCGCTAACGTGAGAGTCACGGTGATTGCGTTGTGAGATATGAACAAATTATTTAAGCAATCTCTTTTGCAGACGTCCATCTAAGCCATTTGTGAAGTCGCACCATGGAAAATTTTAAAACCTTTAATATATAGCATAGTTTGGTCAATGTTTTAGTTGTTCGTCCATTTTGTCATTGCTTCCAGAATTTCGTATCGTGCGCCCAAGCGCCTTCAAATAATTGCCTCACATCTACTCAATCTTATTGCTATTAACTGCATTGCCTATTTTAATCTGAAGACTACAAAATTCACTCTGGGAATATGAGTGCTATACAACATCAAATTTTTATGCAATTTAATTTCTACTTTTATTTTATTGTCATCTGGGAGAGGCACTAAAAACGTTTTTCACAAATATATAAGAACATGTGCTGGATCATTATGATAATCAAGCTAATAAATTTCTGGAAAAGAAACCCGAAAAATATCTCAATTAATTACTTATAAGCCATTTGATTACATATTTTGTGCTTAGAAGAATGCGTAAATATTTAGCTACTTTGCTCATGAAAATTAAATTATTTGACATCACCCAATCCTAGAATAATTTTTACAGTAGTATATGATAACCGGACCCGTGAAGCCGAAACCGTACTATTACAAGTATCGGGATGGAACCGTGCCATATGTTTTCAAAATTTCATGTTTTGTATGCAATGCAGTGGCTTCTTCGTTATATTGAATTTTTAAGTTATTAAGCTATTTTTCCAACACGTTCTGTGAAAAACGCATTTCGGAAGAAATAAATGAAATCATCGTGTACATTCGGTAAAATTACCGGAAATAAAATGTTTCAGCATAACTTTAACGCTATTTTTATCCTATTTTCCCTTTTCACATGAAATTAAAAATAACATAATTCAATATCAGAGAATGCATTACAAGAAAACGCATTTAGAATGCATTATAAAATTCATAAGAAGCAATAAAGTTATCGAAAGATGAAAAATAAATTGCCTGTTATCAATTGTTTTCAAAATTATTTTAAATTCTTTTTTAACAGGTTTGGATTTAAAAAAATGATTATTCTTTTGAACATGGCTCTTATCTCCTTTGAGAACTTAATTAGGCCTTAGGAGAAAAAGAAAACGTGTTTCTGAAACGGACTCTTCGCTAAGTCAGGATCATTCCATCCCTTAACACGGTGGATAACGAGCTAATAATATGGAGGGTATACATGATTTGTATATAGCCAGTGAAAGCTTTATTAATACTGGTAATAAAAGTGATACCACGGCTTGGCTAGCATGTTGACTGAGTAAATTTTCGTGAATATCGATATAGTCGAAGAAAAAAAAATGTTTAAATGGCCTAACAGAAATTCGTCTAGGGAGAAATATAACCTAAAAGAGGAACTTCTTCCGCTCGTTTAGGGTTCATTGACTAGAAGCTTATTGAAAAGTTTCCCAGTATAAAATATACCTATTCATTATCTCGTCTGTGAGGGAAATCTTTGGAATGGGAGAATTTTTCTTCACCAAATGATTATTTTTTATTCATTCATTCTTTGATGGCTAAACTATTTGGCCCATCATATAAACTATTTTATGTCTAACACCAAATTTCCAGTCCCCGTGGTTTTCTTTAAATTCCATTCATGCATTCCTTTGTTCTATTACAATTTGGCGTCACATCAACTGTATTAATCTCTAGCCTAGAATCTAGCTTAGTTAATGTTTCTAAAGGTGGTGAATAGTGTATTAATTCATTTCTACTTTTTACTCTTCAATATTCCATATATTCCTTCATTTTTTTATTTAACGTATGTTGTTTTTTCATTTAAAATATACCCGTATTCATTTCTAAATATAGTCTTCATGTGTCTTCTTTTACTTCAATCTGCATCTACCTCCTGTACGCCTCTGCAAGGATAAGTGGCATAGGGTTACTCCAAATTATGCACCACGTGCACCAGTATCACGTACACAATTCTATAACCGATACTTCAATCATTAGCAGTTTTTCTATTGAGCAAACCACATCCACGTAGAAACCAAAGTAGCTTCATCTGAATAATATGCCTAACTTCAAACTGTTCTTATAGCTATCCAGTACTAAGAGTGAAAAAACACTCAACAAGAAGAAACGGTTGCAATATATTCGGGATAGCATTCTTAGTATTCTAGTGAGTTTCTTCAAAAGTACTCTTACTAATTATGGTACTAATATTTTCAATACTAATCTCATGCACAGCTGTGAGTTATTTAAATGTACTGCAAAGGCTACATATGAATTTTAAATATACCTATCGAGCCACCGCAAAGGTATGTGGTAGGGGGTAATTTATCACCAAAAATGCACTGCTTTCATTCGACTAAGGGCTACAATGCTACTGCTTCATGTTACATAGATATTTTTTGCACTTGAGTCACATGCAACTAGACGGTTAATGCCTACACATGATTCATAAGGTGATTGGCTACGTTTTAATCGGAGTAATCTTACTTGAAAATAACTAAATGACAGAAGCAGTCCGTCTATGGTGAAGAGGAGGAAATATGATGACCTTTGCATTTTTGAGCTCTTCGTCCGCATATGTTAAGCCTGGGAAAGCGACAGTTTTGCTGGCTATCCTGAAATTTTTGTCATCCTGAGGCGACATAAGAGAGCTTGAGAACCTGAAAATGCCGAGGAGGTTAGAAATTCCCACTGTCTCGCGGAGTGATGGTTCACGACCTCACTCAGAACGTTTTCGCCCGCTTTAGCAGTCGGTCGCCCTGAGGTTTGGATAGGGCACCTAAAGGGATCTGGGAGAGGGGTTGTAACGAGGGAATAGGGGTAAGGATTGCGTTATGAGAGAGAATAGGGGATAGGGACCGTTTTTGGGGAGATAGTGGTGGGAAAAGGGAGGCAGGGAATAACTAAGGGATGGGAATGTTCGTTCCCGGGAAAAGGGGATGTTACGGTTATCGGGGCTGGAGAAGCAAGAAAGTCACATCCAGGGGAGATGGGAGCGTGCGCCGCAGATAGTCCGCGGGGCCGGCTTTATCAGGGGCAGCTCTGGTCGGGTTGAGGGTGCACCGAGTCGCAATCGTCCGGCCAACAGCTCTTAATTAACGAAGTTTCTCGCTTCCACAAATCCCCAGGGTGCGAAAGCGAAGGGCGAAGCGTACCTAAGAAAAGGGTATCGAGGATTCGGAGAGAGAATCCTTGTCGGGGAGGCGAAGGAAGGGTTAGTAGGTGCGTGGTTTCTTTTGGCGGCGCGACGGCCTGAATTGAAGACATGACTCTGTTCGAAGAAACCACATGAGTGAAAAATATATAGTTATTAGAGTTAATTATAGTTAATAAAATATCAAGGATAATTCTACCTGGATAAAATTGCTGCATGTGTTGAAAAAAATATGAAAGTAAATCCGTTAAAGTAGGTACTAAAAGAAACGTGAGTTGTAAATGGCGTGAGAAAATATGCAATCACTGAAGAAAAAACCTATATGAGGAAAGTGAGTTTAAACGTCATTATGGAGATGTAGTTGACCGTGAAATGGGTAGAATATTAAACAGGTGGCAAAAGAGGGTTATAGTCACTGTTCCTGCAGAATATTGGACTCCTCGTCAAGGCGAATGATTTTTCCTCCTAGGTAATCTTACGAATATTGGGAGGGATAGCTAGCTTTCTGTTGAACTAAAGAATAAGTGTTAGTGACTATATATGTATATAGTTTTTTATCAAAAATAAACAAATAAATATTTATATCTTATACCTTAGAGTCAACTAGTATACCTTAAGTTATTTCTAATTTTGCTGTACACAAAACAACAATTAAACAAATATAATGTGATTTTCATAAAACAGAATGGGCCAGGTAAACTTTCATATAAAATATTACACTAGTTTCTTCATTTCAGTCTAATAATATTCAACTCCTGAAGTTTACTTTTCAGGATTTGTTTTTCAGTGATGTATATGTAGGTGTTGATATAGATTTCCAAATTGGATGGTTTTGTTGAATTTCTTTCACCATGTTCATTGATTCTCCATTTTACGAGATCGGTGTTTAATTTTATGTACTTTTGCTAAAAGTAATATTTTCCCACCATAACTTGGTTATACTGCTTTCCACTTACTGTGCTCCTTCAGAACGCAGGAGTAAGAGAGATTTTCCGAGTAGATATGCCTAGCAATGGAGGATATCTGTTTTGAATACGAAATCACTGACGGTGGTCCAGCCCGATTCAGATCGACTGGTATTCTTTTAATACTCCACTTCTTGGCCCTGGAAAAATCCCTTGCATCTAATAGCAGAAATTTACTAGTTACTCAGCTGCATTCGAATATTTTATAGGTTATTTATCTTGATTCTACCATTATTCTGCAGAGTATATAAAGTATGTCATCATAGTTTTCTTAAGCTTTTTCAGCACATGTTCTGCCATATCATGCAATTTTTTCTCAGTTTAAGTTCTCATTTTTGTATCTATAAAATCAAGGTGAATAATTTTTCTTTTTCGATAACTGAGGCATAATTGCCAATACGTTGCATAGCCGGCTGCGGTACTAACTTTCGTAACGTGCAATCCTATCAACCAAACGCATGGAATTCAATCACATTTTTAGCACGGCTGTTACCCTAAGCCTAGAATAAATGGAGCAATATTACGGAGGCAGTTAAAGCAGCAAACACCCTAGATATATTTTTAGGCATAAATATTATTTAATATAATATAAATAAATGTATTTCAAATTGCTAAATAGTTTTGAACAACTTACGATCACACTGATTTTTTCTTTGTTTCCTTATTTATCGTGATTCAATAGTTTAGAACAGTACTTTAGTTTTTATTTTAACCCTCGCGTGATATATTGAGTCTTGAATTGATTCAATAGAAAATGTACCAAAAAATCATAAATAGCTCTTATGAATTATTAAAATATGAGCCTCAGTAGTGGCGGGGTGAAGACCTGGCCTTTTAATCCTGGGGTCGCAGGCTCTAGTCCCTCCTGGGTCGGATTTTAACCATCCAGGGCATGGTTGTGTGTGTTCTGTATTTGCTATTGGTTATCGTGCTTGATTTCAAATGGTCATTTAAGCTCGGGTCATGGAACCTCAAAAAAATCAATGAAAGCGAATAATCTGACCGTGTAGCTGCAATTGACAATAAATTGACGTGCATCAAATTGCTGGGCCATGTTCCTTCCTTTTCTTCCAGTGGTTGAGTACTGCACCTAAAATAAATTTGCACAAGTAATGAAAACGAAAGTTTTTCGTCTCGATTCTTATGGGTAAAGTATCGCCATTTTCTATCCAATTCCATGCGTCCTAGTTTTCGTGAGGAGGAAGTTTAAACTCGATGCGCTTACAAATCATCGCGAGTCGCCGCGCGAGGAACAGCAAACGTGACCACAGTCGGCGCGAGTAGGGATTTAAATTCGTTTTTCTCGCACGGCTCGCACGGAGTCGGGGCGGAACTTTATTATCCACGGGGGCACACTTGAGACCGTATCGCCGGGGCCGGCTGAATCAAAATTCAATTTTCCCCGCCGGGACCGACGTCGACCTCCCGTCGCAGAGGGGGACGCGGGGTTGGGAAGGGCCCGGATGCCGGTATCCGTTGCGTGGCTCGCCGGGATGAGGAATAAAAAAAGCCAAGTTCGTCCCCCGGCCTCGGCGCATACCCGCGAACAATTTGAATCCCGTCGAGGAAAATAATGAAAGAAGGAGAAAAAAAAACATTCCATCCCGCGACGCGCGCAATACACACCGACGGATTCGACTTTTGTTTACGGGCCGCGGGAGCTCGTCTCTGGGTCCCCAAGGAGACTGGGCCCACTTCCCTCTCCACTTTCCCCAACAAGGCGGGGGTCTGGGTTGATCTTTTTTTTTACCCTTCTCCCCCCTCTCCCAAAGGCTAGAAACAAAAGCGCTCCGAGATTCGCAAGAGACGGTTCGGGGCTTCGCGCTCATTATCCACTCTGGGTCCTCCAGGGGCTCGGTTTGTGGGAGGGAAGGGTTAAAGGGTGAAACGAAGGGTGGAAGTGTGGGAGACCATATCCCTCTCCCCCTTGGCGTCAGCCGCACCAGGAAGAGATTGTATGTGAGGGAAAGAGGGTGCGTTTGGTTAAGGGAATGGGTGGATTTTTTGACACTTCAATTCCGGAGATTAAAGAGAAAGCAAGGGTGTGGGATGTGGGGGGTATGGGAAAGAGGGAATAAGAGAAACCCAACAGGGAGTTTTGGAAGAGAGAGAGGGTAGGAAGTCTGACTGAGCGACAGACAAACGACTTCATTAGGGGACCATTGAGGCCGCAGGGGCCCCTGGGAAAAAAGGAGCCCCTAGCACGTAGACCCGCCATCATTAAAGGGACAATGGTGGGGAAAACAAGAAGAACGCTAGGCATGATAAACATTGGGACGGGAGGTGAAAAGGAGTGCGCTAATGGGAGGGAACCATGATGTTTAACGCGATGGTAAATCAAACGGGGCAAATCTAATAAACCGCAACGCGAGCGCCATCGTGGCAAGGCGGTGGTGCCCCACAGTATTAATGAAAATAAATCAAGTTACTGAATCACTTGACGGGGTCAGTTTCCTGACCCATCCTCCCCGTTTATATCCAGAGGCATCCAACACTTCATCTCGCGCATGCACACAGCTCAGCGGAATCCCATTGTGATATAAAATATTTTTATTCAGCTCCCGTTTTTACGTCGGGGAAAGTAGATCTATTCTGTGGGTAGCTGGGGCTCATGTCTCTGATAATTATAATGGTCTTAGTTTCAATTTTTTAATTTTTTCAGAGAATAATTAGGCCAAAAACATATTACACAAATTTTGAGGCCAATTTACTTATTTCTGTCTGTTTATGGGCAGTATTTTCCCATATTCTTGAAGATCTTTTAACCTAATAAGGACGTATTTGAATTCTTATTTTAATATTACCACATTTCTCACGGGCTGAAATGTATAGTTATATTTTATTGCCATGATGAACTCCTCGGGGAATTATATTGCACCATGTGTCATCCACCATAGTATAAAATAATGGTTATTGACATGAAACGGATTTATATTGAAAGATTCAATATTTATATGAATAATGATCTTCGCGTGATTATATAACTCATTAAAATTGTCTTTTTGATTCATACCCTTAATTTTAGCGCACTTTTTTATTCTCCGTCCAATATTTGATTTTATTTTGCGGTAAAAAAATGACCACCCTGAAGCATTTCAAAATGGGCCCAGCTCCAAACCGTGGTCGGCTACTATCCCAGCAGCTGTATCACCGCTTCGCAATGGATGGCATACGGTGCAACTTCGGAAACAAGTGTCATAGTATAGTATCACTTTTGGGTGATTTCTTTTCAAGATATTGGTTTATTCGTCCAGAGCAGGCGTCGACAAAACTTTGAGACGGAAGAGCCAAAACCTATCCCTCCGAAACTTTCAAAAATTATTCGAAAGCCATAAATATATTTTTGTGAATGAGAAAATTTTGAATAAACATTAACTAGTGGTATTTAATTTCAGTGTCCATACTAAGTTGGCATTAGCAAATGACACTATGATAGGCCCGTACTTTTATTAATGACAATATATGATTCAAGGATAGAAAGTATGATCGTTTTATTTCCATTTTCAAATTCACTTCAGAGCCAAACGTACACAGCAAAAGAGACAAATATGACTCGCCAGCCGCAGTTTGCCGAACGCTAGTCTAGAGCATCGTTTTTACGTTCTCCTTGATTCACTGCCCCAGCGTTCTTATTTTCATAGTTTTTCCAATATTTCATGCGACAGGTGATATTGTAAACACCCATTTCTCACCATGGTTTACAGTTACGCTTACTATTGAGTTCATATGTCAGCTAAATGAATCAGACAATTATTCTTAAAAAAATACTCTAGAATCAAGGGACTAAGATTGGTAATTATCGTTACCCCTTTCTTAAGTTCGCTATGCCATTGCTGATGGCTGATTGCCATTTTCATTTGAATGAAGGATGAAGAGGCTTGTGAATATAGATAGGATTAAAGTTAATTGTGTTGAGGATTAAACATGTACATTCATGAGACTCTAATATAATCTGTGAAAAATAATCAAGAAGAGCGATAGGCTTAGAAGGATCCAGCCCTTCATTAGAAGACATTTTGTCACACATCCCGACACAAAGAAGTTATATTTCAATGTTTCATAATCATTTTTTCCACAAACTTTATTTACATTTTTCAATTGAAAAATATTGGGCGGGTCAATAAAAAAATGTTTATGAATATTCATAAGGCTAATATTAGATTGAATGGCATTACACTAAAAGCATTTGTTTTTAATCTAATTCTTTATATCACACAAATATTCTACCTTGCTGCTCAAGCACCACACTTCTGTAAATGGGTCGTCTGGCCTAAGTGGATAGTGAGTAATTTCATTCATTTTTAAAAATAATTTGCCACTTGATACATGACACGCATACAATCAAATGTTCACGTTTATCTTGGGTAAATTTAAAATTACGATACACAGTTGGTGGACGTAGCTTTCAAAGAATTTAATCGCATCAAACAGCCGGATACTGCTATTTCACCGCTGCGAGAGCCCTTAGCAGAAATTGAATCGGATCTTCATAGAAACTCTTCCCTTTCACGGGAGATAATTCCATGACACAGCTGACTATTTCCTGCGCTCAACCATGTTTGCTAAATACCCAGAGTAAAGCAGAGCGATGGATGGATAGTTTAAATTCTTTTTAGTATCGATAATTCTCTGACAAGATCTACGACTAAATTTTTATAAATACAAGATCTGCATTTACTTCCTTGTCACGCATGTGCTTGGGAATACCTTTTTTAATTATTTAAGATATTATGTTTTTCTCGTTTGATAAATTTTGAATTATATCAGCCGTTAACAAGTGGTTTATTCCATTATTTCATCAAAACTTAGCTGAAATACATATCGTAGGTCACCAAAATTGAAATCATTGAATTAATGTTAGATCGGATATTTTGCAGCGTTGGTTTAATGCGTGGTTTCGGGATTACCTCGGCATTAGTTGGCTTGATGGTTTTCGTAGGTTGGCTTGAACGGTTTCCTGATAACACTGCAGCGAAACCGTTGTCATCATTGAATAAATATTGGTCGTATGTCGTTAAGTTTGTCTCAGTTTTAAAACGAAGGTATTTTGTATTACAGGGATTGTATTTCATATAATATCATTTAATTTTTGTAATATTTATTTGAGGAGAGCAATGCGTCCAAGAGAAATATCCTTGACTAAACTATGAAGGGTAGAGTGGAAGAATAGGATAAGGAAACAGATATAGGCCTCAATTTTCGGGCTTGATAACATACATGTATATAAATTCAACGTCAATTTCACCTTTCCAAATGCAGAATGAGTAATTATGGCATCAAGCCTCAAATCATAAAAAGAGTTTCTGAAACAAATATTACGAAAAAACCAAAGTGATTATTGAAAATTGAATAAAAACCTACATATTTTTCAAACAAAATATAAATTTTTAAAAACGTGTGATACATCTGCTTGCTTACTAACTTATGTAATCGAGTTCTGCTTTCCTACAGAACCATTAGAATTGGTGTTGTTTCTCTGGCAAGCAAAAGGGCAGAAAATAAAATCATCTTCAGCTGTTGCCATTTCATTCGTTATTTTTTCTTTATCACCTTTATAAATCACTTAAAAAATTAGGAAGGCATGATACTTGCGTGCGATGAATTGAAATAGAAGGAAACAAGACTGAAACTTTCGGTTCATATTTATTTTACTCTTAGTTCATATTTATTTATCCCACTTGATAATAATTTCACGTAATAGCAACTCAGTTAAGCTCTTATAAGTTTAATAAAGGTAAAATTATTATTAAAGGCATCAAAATAACATATTAAAAATACAGAGAGAATAAGGTTTTACATATTACCATGAAGGCATATAAAAACTATTCTACTTAGATGTAACTGTCAGGCACAATATTACCACATAGAGGAAAATTTAGAGCTTTATCTAGAAAACGTAAGACATTTGATGGCCATTGGATGAAGGGGCCATAATGTGGGCAGTAGGTTGTAATTAAGGTAACGAAATAGAGTAAAATGGGCACAATCATAGGGGAGGAGAATCTATTTAGTGGGTGAGTGTGATAATAAGAGGTTCTACGTGCGATGAATTGAAATGGAAGGAAACAAGCCTGAAAATTTTTGTTCATATTTATTTTACTCTACTTTTCATTAATTAGTACATGCAAGACTTAAACCATAAACATATTATAACTCTTGATAATAATTTCACGTAATAGCAACTCAGGCTCTTATAAGTTTAAAAAAGGTAAAATTATTATTAAAGGCATCAGCTTGAAAGTGACTCTATCATCGCTTTTTCTTTTTTCAATGAGCAATTATAGGTAGAGATGGGCTACTCGGTAAATTACCGTGGTATTTTTCGTAAATTACCAACACCCCTGAAAATTACCGTAATAAACGGTAGTAATTTTCTGAAAAGTTCTTTTTCAGAAGATTTCTTCCTCATGAAGAAACCATTGGAATGGGTGATATTATAAATTAAGAAGCTAAAACGATTTTGTTTACATTGTGTCCATGATTATTTCCAAGTAATTCAGAGTAAAATTAAAAATGCACATTGCGCAGAGGTATGTCTTTGGAACGAAAATTTCTCATAGTGTGACAGGAGAGAAGCAAATTGCGTGTTGCTGCCAACTTCGTTTTAATTTTTTTAATGAGTTATAATAGATAAACGTCGTGATATGTTTGATATAGGTGTCGGCATTTATTACTCAATGCTATTTGATTTCGTTTTGAGTCCTCTGATAACGATTTGCAGCTCAAAACTTAAAATTACCGGAAAATTACGGTAATTTTCGAAAATTACCATAATTTACCACGGTAATTTACCTCTATTGAAAATTACGGTAATTTACCCATCTCTAATATTAGGTCGTTTGAAGTCCCTATTTTTCATTAATTCAGGGCAATACGAATTTGTCAGCCCTATCTACGAAGAACGTCATCCAGGCGGGATGCGATCATGTGATATCTGGACCTACTGGCCTGGAAAACAAATGAAGAACCAACGACGGAAAATGAGAGTTAAGGTCTTACGAAATATGTAGGTTAATGATAAGGAAATACTGCAAAGAGGGAGCAATAAAAAACACTGAAAACGCTACTTCTGACCAAACGTTTACCATTGTACAATTAGGGGTCAATCAGCGAGAGGTAGAAACGCACTCTTGAGACTACTGTAGACCCTTTGGAAACGATGTATCGAAGACACGTGATCCTTCCCCTTCCGAGGTCACGTGGGAAAAAATTCCCTACTTTGTACGAGCCTACGCGAGCCATTTTACTTCGCTCTACCTATCTCTGAGGTATAGGAATATTAAATTCTCCCTTCCCACGCCTAATCAAATGGTTCGCTTCGGCCTCGTACCTGCTACGAGGGAGATAGGACGAGTTCGGAGATGAAGAGATAGGAGGCGTGTGGGTGAGAGGTAAGAGGAAGGAGGGAGATTTTCCCAGGGTGGCATAAAGGTTGAGAGGGTTCAAGATGAAGGGTTTTTCTTCTGGAGCGTGGAAGGAGGATATGAGTCTGGGGTTCTGTCGGAAGGGATGAGGGAGGGGTTAAGCTGGAGATAAGAGGGAACGCTGGATCTCTTCGAGAGATGTTAAAGAGGGAGGGGAGGGGTTTGGAGGTGGTTGTTGAGGAGGAGGGTTCGAGGGACTGGTCGCTCTGAGAGGAGCGGGGGAAGGGGTGTTGGAGAGGAATTCCATTGGGCGAAGGAAGGTATAGGGTGGTGGTTGAGAGGGAATGGTGAGGTCATTGTGACCTCCTCACCCCACCAAGTTCCCAAAGCCCGTCGAGCTTTTGTTCCCCAGAATGGGTCTTCGAAAGGCTTTTTTAAGAGGGACGAAATCCCTCCACAGGGGCCGAGATGCGCGAGGAGGCCTCAGCAAAGGGAAAAAAATGACGACGAGTGAGGAAAGTCGATTGTCGCCGATCTCACTCGCAGCGCTGGGCGCGTCGCTTTTCCTTTCGGCGGGAAAGTCGGAAAAAAAAAACACTTTCGGGCTCCGAATCCGGGATTCTCCTACGAAAAATTTAATTAGCGGAATTCCTATGGGCTTTGTGTGACAGGCATGTCGTATTCCTTAATTTCTCGGGTAGCATCGCCGAATAGTTAGTGAGTTCACATGGGTCAGTACTATGAGTAGTCTCACTCATAATTAGCGCCCTTAAGTCTCGACGAAGTCACATTATCATGACCAATTTTCAGTATTCAGTGTCAGTATTGATGAAATATGCCTATTTGTGTTTCTATCATTTAGCTTCACAGTTATAGCGATAATTGTTGCTTGATATTACAATATATTTAAGTCCTAAAAATCATAATGCGTTCCTTTTTTTCTTCCTCTTTATTCCTTGTTTTACATTCTTCCTTACATCAATGGCTCTTAATATTAATCCATCACTCCTGTTTACTTAGTTGACACCCTCACTAATACCTTTACCCTCTTCTAAAGTCCTCCAATATTCTCTCTTGGCAGGGATTCCTTTGTTTAGGGCTACATTTGAAAAATAGTTCTAAGCTAAGGCTTAAGTCATAGTTAGAGTATCTATCATTCTAATTTCGACGCTGCTTCATTAGATAATAAACTACCCATGTTATTCATAATACAAATTTTTCACTTTAAATGTTAACGTCAAAAGTTTTGCTGAAGGGCCAGCATATCCGTGATTTACATTTAATGAGTGGTAATGCTTTTTTTAAATTCTTATTACCCAGAGGAAGAAATGCCTCCTTGAAGTTACTATCCCAAGAAACTCGACGATTTATTTTCATTAGGTGATTCAGCAGGCGTCTCTATATAACAGAGAGAGTTATTTTTTAATTAAATCTGGATGTTATAAAAGAAATATTATTCTCTTGCCTTGAGAATGCAGAGAAGGATATACGTCAGAGGCCTTTCGTAGTGCAGGTACGAAATGTTATCTACGCCTCTCATTCATTTTCACTTTTATATAGCTCCTCGCGAACATCATTTCTCTGCAAATTACTTGTCACGTCTAGGCGAGAGTTATTATAAATGAACTTACGGTTTTTTAACAATTTCATTTGTTTTCTGCTATTTAATTATCGCATCGAGGAATTAAGGAAAAATTAAGAATTCCATGACAAAATTGCCCACCAGAAGAATGCTAGAAAGAAACAATTTTACCACTATTATAAGAAGATAGCAATCTAATAGTATTTTGTTTTATTCTCCCTCGCTTGGAGAACAACTTGCCTGAGAAATTTTGATAGAACATATAAATACATCGATATATTGAAACTAAAAGTTTGTTATTTACAATTTAATACCTTCGGTACATCTTGTTTTTACAGGTTAATATTCACCACTTCTTATGGAAAGGAAGACGTAATAATTATTATTGCAATTCATTTCGCCTAATCAAATGATTTCTGCTGCTTGAAGATGTGAAAAATGTCCGCGTGTCTACATTTTTCACTAATCGTCCAATGGAGAAGGTATTTTCCGCTGTCTTCGAAAAACCTTTCAGAAAGGCGGTTCTAGTAACCAGCGTATAGTCGACTCTCACTCGGATCCTTAGTGTCTACATTTCAGGAAATAAATGCCCCGATGTTGCAAGGAATTTTTCGCCTGACCTGAATCCTTTTCTCGGAGGGTTAAAGCGCACCTAATGAAACGTTATACTTGCATCTTATCTGAGCTGCAGTGCGTGCGCACTTGTCATATAAATCCTTCGGAAAAACGAAGACGATCGAGGCATATACTCGTTCTAGGATTCTTATTTTCAAGGATTCCCTGATTTTTTTATCCCCTGCACAGAATGCCAACCAAGGCCTACCTGGAGATTAAACTTTGGATCAAAGCCTATCTGGATGCCAGGTATATATTTTTAACGTATTGTTTACACTTCAGCCGTTCATCTTTATTTATTCACTCCGATCGCTATCGATAAAAGCTCAGCAAGGTGAACCTTTATATTTCTTCTTAAGTATAGATACACCGAATTGGCTTATTTACGTGTGGTTAAAGAGTGGCAGAATATAATGCGGTATTCAAGAATATAATTTTACTCACTAACACTAATACGTTCATAAATTCTGAATATAGTTCTATTTTTCCTTGTTTTTGGTGAGGTATGCATAGAAAAGGCTAGATTTTGGTTGAATTTTAGAAAGAAAGGAGGTATTCTGCGCTGGAGAATCATCTACGCTAAGGAAAAATTCTAAAAAATGGGTTCGAGTGGAGGGAAAAAGTCCATAAGACCTTTTAACGCTAAAGGCTCAAATACCTGTTCGTTGGAAAATGCATTACTTTCCTTCACGTACATACTTCTCAGCTTTAGAGAGAAGGTCCATGGTCTTCCTGAACACGCAAAAGAAGCCGAAAAATTTCGTGCCCAGGAAATACATGCGTCCATGAACGTAGAAATGTCCAAATATATATGCACGTCAGGAGCATACACCTCCCCTGTTCTCACGCCCCCTGCCCCACAACCTTTCACCCTCTCCCCGAAGAGGGAAGGATATGTGCGAAGGTTTTCGGTGGCCGAGGGGTTACGAGAAGAGAGCGCTTGATTTTTTTATGACGAGGTCTCCCGTGCATCAAAACCCCTCCCAACTTCCGTTTTTACGGCGTTCATTTGGGGGATGGAGGTTTTTTTTTCCTGGAGGAAACGTGGAGGTGGGAGTGGTTGGCTCGGGGAATGGGTTGGTGGGAGATGGAAGGGGAAGTATGGCAGGGAGTGCGAAGTAGATAGGGAGAGCGGAAGCGCGAGCAAAGGGGAAATGACCAATGGCCAAGGAGAGACGAGGAATGCGTCAGAAGAAGAGGGAGGGGTGAAGATGCAGTAGGGAAGAGGGGAATGAGAATCGTTATTTTTCTCCCATTCCTCCCCCAGCCCCGAACTCTTCTTTTGGAGGGTAATTAAAAATACATTTACCCTTCGCTGGATAGGCGAAACGGATATGATTAGCCATTCATGCGAATAATACACTCGCACATGATGAAAGAATGGAAATTCCTTTTGTTCCATGCATAAACTTGTGCTTCCCTTAGCTAATTACTCTACGTGCCTGAAAACGCTGATACCAAGTCTTCTTTGCTCTTTGGCTCATTTAAAATATGAATCCTTGAAGTGTCAGATATTGATTTTAGACAAACTACTCTACCTTAAATCTAATGTGGAGCGTGGAGTAGCAAATTTCATAAATATGGCTCCCGTGGGAATATGATAGAAAATTTGAGGTCTTTGTTGTATTGGAGTGGAGGAGAATGGATTAGGTTGAATGCGCAGAGAGGATTATGAGCGATTAATTATGGTATGAACGGACAGGGAGTTGATTGAAGAATTAGAAGAAGGCAACAAAAGTAAATGAAAGGTGTTTAAATATGTTGGGAGTATAGATAGTAGGTAGTGGTAGGTTGGAGAATTTTAGGTGAGCCTGGTAAGGAAGGAAAAAAAGGGTTCGGTGTGGCAAGAAATCAGGTGGGATTTTTGCAATGATTAAAAAGATATTTAGCATAATAAATGTAGAATCGATAGGGATGTAAGTATTAGTAGACCTTCATTGAATGATAACCACATGCAGAGTGAATATGTTTACTTCTAATGTGGCTAGTATACCTATTAAGAATCATTTCTTGCGATGGCTAAAAGCGTTTATTTTGAATATATTTGGGCTAAATATCTTCCTCATCACCAGTTGACCTGGATGATATTCTGCCCCTTAGAATATATTCATGGTTGCCACATAACCATAAAGGGTAGGAAAAGTTAACATGGAGGCATGGTTATAATGGCCTAGTTATTGTATAAAACTGTTAGAGTATTTATGGAGGATATTCCATAATAACATTGGATGATTAAGCATTTGCAGCACTATAGTGTATTTGGGTAAAATTTTCATCTTCGCATGGTAAAACACAAACATGAACGGATCTCGTTAGCATTGGAACACTTATCCGGGGAAAATAAGATGAGTTGCATGAATATCTGATATATTCTCCAGTTATTCATGAAAAATTGAGTAAGTAGGTCATACGTACGAGACTTTTATTTTAATTTTATTATTGGAAGGCTTTGAAAATACATTCCGCTTCGGTACTTCGATTTCCAAAGATGAAATTTTCTCATTCGGTATCCACTGAATCGGAATACATTATGCTTACCCGTAATTGATTTATGTCAGTTTTCTGCCAAGTAAATAAGTGGTTCTAAATTTTCACGAAATATTTCATTCTCTTCTGCTCAACTGCATGAGCAATTTATTCTTACTGTAGTCTTAATTCCTTTAAATTAATTAAAATCTCTGCCAATGATCATTGTGAAGTTAAATTTGTCATTATTTTCATTATTTTTACTGTGGTATCATTTTTCCTATCTAGTTCTACATAAATTAGTGAAAATGCTGTAAATTATATATTCTCCATTGAAATAATATGTGTTCGATATTATTATAATCTAATGAGGTCAACTTTATTGAGATGCTCATGTCTATAACAGGTATTTTAGACTAAAGAGACTAAGATTTTTAGTTTTATTTGCGATCAATTAGTTCCGGTGGGAATAAATATGAAGAGTAAGTCGAATAAATTCCACGACTCTGAGTTAACTCATGTGGAAAAATTTCTTTAATCACCATAATGTTTGGCATTTGGGCGCAATTGTTTTCTAAGTAATTAACCTGATGTGTGTTTCAACTTACGTCTATGGATTTAAACCACTCCCAGTCTTCAGATCGGAAGGAGAGGTGATGGATTTAGGTTAAAATGCAGAAAAAACGAAGGAATAAGAGAAATCCGTCGTCCACATTAGCGTGCTTTCGACGAAAGGTAGCAAGAAGTCCACATTTTTACGACCCATTCAAGTAACAGGGCAATGAGCTTGTAATTCTCTCCATAGTGCAAGAGCGAGCCACTATGCATTAAATTCAGTTCTCTGTCTAAATTCTACCTGAGACTCGATCATGGATCTTCATAAGGCGTGCGCTAGCGTCATCGTTATTTTTTGATTCAACTTATGTCAGAGAGAACGTGATCTACATTCTTCATTTTTGGCAGCATTTCAAAATTTTACCGCAATCAATGGAGCGAATTTTATAGACGGTTATTGTTAACCCTGCGCTACTTTAGGGGTAAGCGTTATCGATACAGATTGTGATAACGCGAAAGATGCAACCGTGATTCCACACCTTGACCCTTTGGGTAGCTATCCAGTGCTCCTGTATCTCCCAAATCCCTACCGTCCCAACTGCCTTGGCTTGTGAACTACTATCGGTTCGGTGACCGTGCAACAATGTTTAGGCCTTGAGTCATGCTGAGGCTTTACGTGGGAGAAACAAAAAATAATCGTTTCTATGACACTAAATAAAAAGTTATCATTAAAACTCAGGAGAACTCCGCTAAATTAAGCATCTTTGGTTATTTATGAATTTTTATTTAATTGCGTGATGCAAGTTATCGCGACGAGACTTTTATATGAGGGCAAATATCAGCCGCCATTCCAGGGAACCTGATAACGCACGCGATGAAGGAATCTTTGATGAAAGCAATCAAGGTGTCAGGTCCACGTTGCTGGTTAATTGTTCTTCGTTAAATGCTCGTTCGCTTCTCAACGTGCCGGCGTCGACGTCGTACCAGATAGGAGGCAGGGTAAGAGAGAAAGTTAGCCCACCTTTCGGATATGGTATAGGGGCCGTTTCGAAAAAAATTCCGGGCATTAGATCGTTCCCTTTCTCCCGTCCTCTTAATGAGTCCACGAGTTCGCGTTCAAACGAGAACCCTGGGTGAAATAATAAAGGAGAAAAAACGGACGGGTGCGATGGGTGGAAATGGGAAAAAGATTTTTTTTTAATATAACAAGAAAGTGAACATCAATCTCTCTCACTCTCTCTCTCTCTCGCCCTTCCCATGATTCCTCTATTTTTTCGTTAACGAAGCGAACCTTGCGTCCTGTCCGTCCCGCGGCTTATTCGTGCGCTCTCCTCCCTCCCCCTCCCGTGTAGAAGGGTGAGGATGGGGTACGTTCAGTCCGCGTCCCACCCCTACCATCGATCTATCTCTCCCTGCCGTCGCCGCTTCTCGTATAAATGAAAACAACATCCCGGGACGGCAGGGGTGGTATAACGCCCCGAGCTGCACTTCGGGAAAGAAAACAAGGACCATCAAGCGTTCGCCCGTCCGGCTCAACACTCTGTCCGCGTCCGCCTCGTCCCGCTTTGACCGAAATTCGCGCTCGAGCGGACAGTTCTCCCTCCACGACATCGGTCATGAGCCGAGCCAACATTCTTCGCTCCCCCCCTAAATTGCCATCAATCCTTCAACTAGTTCACTGTCGCAACAGTTGCCAAAATGTCCAGCAGCTCGTCTCGAAAAATATTCTTCTCGTTGAATGAGCTGTGAGATTTAATTTTTTTCCTTAATTAAATTAGTCTTCAGTCAGGTTAGGAGTAGGTTCACGTAAAGTATCCCTACTTCTGTCTCCATTGTTCAAACGACTTCTTCCCTACATTTTTCTTCATTCAAACTAGTATTAGGAAATAACTAAATATGGCTAAGTATTTCCACATAAAATATATTGCTTACTATCTAAGTTTTGTTCTTCCTCAACATCATCCGGTCCCGATTCCCCTGTTGGTGTTGCCTAACAATGATTTCGTATCGTTGTATTGCAACGTAACTTAGGTAGCGAGCAATAAATTTTATACCACAAGAATACGCCATCATTCGTTACTTTACAATGAAAGGGTTTCTTCAATTTACGTGCAGCATCATCGAATTTATCAAATTAGTATATTTTATGTCTCTTCTACTTATATTTGTATGGAACACTTTATAGTAATTTGTATCAGGAGGTGAATAGCCAATAAATATTCACTACGAATAACAAATAGGATAGCTGACACTTCATTAGAGAATTGCATTAGTTAGGTATTCGTCCATCAGCCACGTGAAACTAAATGATATCTACCGATGAATGAATATAATCCTAATTACTGCGTTACCTTTATTTTACATACATATTCATATTTATGTATCCGATTGGCTATGAATGTTTGCCGTTAACAACTTCTTCATGCTGATGAAGCAATTTTATTTCCGTGTCCCCATTGCTTACTCAGCATTCCACCTTTAATAACAGCCTCCGACACTTCATTGACCGTAATAGCACTCACTATCCATGGAGAGGCGTCGGAACTATTTTCGCTGGGAGGGGCCAACATTGAAAGGGGGCCCGGTTCTTAACAAAAGGCCCGGCTCCTATGAAAATGGCCCGTTTCATTCTCAAAGCCTTTTTTTTGCGGATAGGAGGGGAAAGACACTAGAATTCCGCTAAAAGTGCATATGAAGGTGGTAGAATATGCGTCAGAAGGGAAAAGGCAAGCTGAAAACAAGTGAAATTTGATTTTTATTAATGAAAATTCATTTCTCAAGGGCCCGGGGAAAATTCTGGGGGGGGGGGGCCAAATGCCCCCCTGCCCCCCACTTCCGACGCCGCTGTATCCATGGGTCGGCCTTCTCCATGTTTCTGACAAGAAACGTCTTCCCTCCCCCGCCATACTAAATACTTCATCGTTCGTCCTCCTTTTCATCCGTCATTCTGTTTCTATTCTACTCTGATCTACATCCCTCAGGTCTCTGAAATACCCTGGTCATTTCTCCTCATAATTCAAATCTCATATTATAAAACTCTAGGTTGCAGCATCTAACCACCTTTGCTTTACATATTTATAAATTTTACTCGTCGCAATTTCCCTTCTGTTCCTGCAACCATCTGGTGTGGAATCACGGACCTATCTTTCGCGGTATCGCAATCTTTATCGTTAACGCTTACCCCTAGTGTAGCGCAGGGTTAAAAATAACCATCTATAAAATTCGCTCCACAGATTTTGTAAAGCGATTCGAATTGCTGTGCGTAAAATGAAGAATGGAGATCACGTTCTCTCTGACATAAGTTCAATCAAACAATAACGATAAGGCTAGCGCACGCGTTATGGAGATCCATGATCGAGGCCCTGATTAGAAAAGTGAATGCTTCTAACGATATTATTACTAATGTAGACCATCTAAATGCTGCTTTTGTTTTATTTTCATTAATCAGTTTTACAAGGTGATTCATGTTTTAACGGAATTTGCACGAGCGGTACTATCTAAAGAACTTATAGCCGGCCGCCGTAACCAGGTTGACAACGCCGTAAGGTCACAGGTTTGACTTCCTCCTTGATCATCCCTAAATGTTGAGTTTTTCCTAAGATGAACTTAACTTTTAATTTAGCTTGTGAGTGCGATGTGACCTTTGCCGTTTGAGCACTACAAAATCTAATAATGCCACTTCGCGATTCACGTGTTGGCTGACGTAACGCCTCGTTACCGAATATTTGTGCATTAGCAAGAGCTCACTTGAGCTCAAACAGGAGCTTAAGCACAAGTACGTAGACATCACTGCACTCTCATGGTAATGAGCATAGCAGTGAAATGAGCATCGATTTCTCGAGCACCAGCGTCATCTTACGGCACGTCAGCAAACGATAATCGCAGTCCCAGCCATCGGGAGTGGAAGGATGCATAGAGAGGAAGAATTCGTCGCAGTTGGCACCATTCAATACCTTCGCAAGCGCTGAGAGTCCCACGATTCAGCTCGCCATGGAACGCGTGAAGCTCAGTGCTTGAAAGCGCTCATTCCTCGACGCACTGGTTTATAATTGAAGACGGCTGCCTGGAATTCCACCGGGGAAGTGATTTGCGCCCCAGCTCTTGGCTTGGAGGGCCATTGAACGGAATCTCTATCCACATATCGGAGAGGGCCTCCATCAAACTAGTTGGATTAAAAACTATTTGAAAAAAAAGGAGGGATATTATGTTCGGGAATATTGTAAATAAGTGGTATGCGAGGAAAATGCAATTGAATTAGCAATATGACTAAAAAAGAGGTATTCATGTGGACGATGAGGCGCTTAAAACACCATTATAAATAAATTAGATTGTTGACAAAAAAGGTGTATAAAAGCGATCGGGAAGCATAAATCCTACCTGTTTCTATTTTCCATGAGCCTTATTTCTGTATCTTTTACTTTCCAGTTTTTTGTAATATAAGAATAATTTTTGGAGCCCAGTGACAACAGTTATCGATTTGCTGTTAGAGAGCATGGAAAATTTAAACTTCGTCCAAAAGATTAACGACGTTCAAAGGTTACATTATTGGTAGTGATCGATACAGTATATTTCGCAGGTCAACTATGAGCCAATGATATAACTAACGCATTATTTTTATTCTCGATTTCTCAGTAGCTTAACTGATTGGGAGAAAACTGTTTTTACTTTGGACGAATTTTTCTCATCAACCAATCACATATTTTATACATACTTAGCGAAGAAAGCACATTTATGATATTTTCAGGCTTGACTTCGTGGACTTTGTCCATGTCAGGAAGAATGAATCATATCAGTCAATTCCACTGATGATCACCATTTGAGAATGGTATCTCGACCTGAGCATTACAATTTTTTTCTGCCAAAATATCATCATCATCATCATCAGTGCCATTTGATACTAACGATTTAAACCTGAATGTTGGAGCTGGATGGTGACGACATTTTGATCGAAATCTAGGTCTTAAGAGTGTCTTTTTCTAAGTGCTGTTTTGAGAAAGAGTGTTTACTTAATAAATTACTTGGCT
The DNA here is from genome assembly GCA_933228895.1 of Platycnemis pennipes. Lineage (NCBI taxonomy): Eukaryota > Metazoa > Arthropoda > Insecta > Odonata > Platycnemididae > Platycnemis > Platycnemis pennipes. Next base: position 105,459,871 of record OW121854.1, on the reverse strand, counting down.
ATGGAGTAACCAAAAGTTCTGCAGGAAATAGTTTATTTAGAGCACCTATCTACCTATTGTTTTCAAGTCTTTACCCACACAATAGACGCTTCAGACCTGGAGGAAAACCTAAAGGATAGGAATGAAAGGTAAAGGAAGAAAAATGGATAGAAAACCTTCGTTGACATTTGCCTTCTCTTCGCGAAAGGCGCTCGACCATTCAACGGATGGAGAACTGAACGCTAATGATCTTCAAAAAGAACTCTAGTAGCTCAATATCTCCCACGGCCAGGATTTGAAAGCGGCCCTTCTGAGTGAAAGGCCGGTACACACATGGAAGAAGAATTCATGATTTACATACTTAATACACCATACATTTGAATTCTGCTTCTACATATATGAATTCCGTTCTGAACTAGATTTGAGAAACAGAGCGCTTGTGCATTGGTATCTTTTATCTGGTGACAATAAAATACCTATTTTTAATACTATGTATGTTTCAACGTTTACATCTACATCTACAATTATACAATACCCTGCAAGCCACCATAAATGTGTGTGACAGGGGGTGAATTCATACCAAACATGCATTACATTTGATGCATAAAAAGGATTGGTAATTGTATTCTAGCCTAAACTTCAAAATTTAAAGAAAAATTAAAAATATCAAAGCAACCATGCAAATATATGCTGTTAATTTGGTTAGAATAAAGTCCTAATACCAACATGCAACTACCTATGCTATTCATTGATACACTTGCATTTATACTATTGGATATATTTACAGCTATCCATATCCCTAGTTGTACGAGGAAAGGAAAAAATTTTTAATCTATCAATTCGGCAATCAAGTACTCTAATTTCATGATCATGTTTCAGGCACCCGTAGTAGGTTGGAGGTCGCAAACTATTTTTAATGTCATCAGTGAAAATATTATCTTGGAATTTATTTAAGAGATTAAGTCTAGATTTCCACCTATAGTCTGAGAATGATTCCCATTATATGTCATTTAAAATACAGGTTACACTAGTATAGTTAATATACCGTCCATTTGCAAATCTTGCCGATCTTCGCTGCACACTCTCAAGTTCATTATATAAGTATTTAAATGATGAGCATATCACTGAGGCAATGACTCCAGAGTCTTTGATTAACAGTTAATTTAGCTTGAAGGCTTGAACCTACTCATAAATACCATAATGCAAAAAATGCCTTCTATATATTGTATATTATTCGAGTCTATCATATTCCGCAATTTTTACTGCTTATCCTCCAGCTCCCAACTGTATGAAGCAGTATATTTTAGAGGGATGGTAAGCACGGATTGAAATTCCATTCGTTTTCGTCGGTTTCATTTGAATCGTTCCTCATATCGAAAATCCCTCTCCTTTTTATTCCTTTGCCTGTATATTGGCTCAGAGATTGCACTGCCGATGAAAATTCAGCCACCGATGCCATCAATTTCTCCCTCGGGCGCACGTATAGTAACATTTTTTGCCACACTCATCTTCTATCCTGGGCCTAGCGTAAGCTCAGATGTCGGGAACAGAGATCATCGGGTGGCGTGGGAGCAGTATAGCGTTAAATAAAACAGAAAAGCAGACGTGTAAGAGGAAGTGAGGAGATCGCAGCTGAAATTGCCCTCGCAAAAACGCCGGTGGATATGAATCATCGGGAGTGGAGTTATTCTTCGGAGCGATGGAGTACTCCCTCTCTAAGCTGGCTCCAACCAGTTCTCTCTCGTCGACGTATTATTTTTTACAGTAGTGTTTTTTTTCACGGTTCGATTTCAGAGGAGAAAACTGCATCCCAATTGGCTAACACCGGTGGCCTTGAAAATGATTCCTTTTTTCATGTTGGATTCCAACGCCGAATCAATGACGCCCATTCAGTGTACCACTCGGGAATTAGGAGTGCTGCCAAATTTACTATAGTTTAGTGTTCGTGGAACATACTTTTATGACCAGAATATGATTGAATTTAGGTTAATAGTGTTTACCAGTGAAGATAGGTTTTCATGGACCACTTTTATTACGTATCAAAGCTTGAGAACCTTTCTTTTTAACCTCTTTACTCAGTCTACATACATGCGAATGAAACAGTCTATCATATATCTCCCATTCCCTTAAATATTAAGATTTCTAATCACCATAATACATCATTTCATTTGGTCTCAATCCTACATAAACCCTTCTCTCCCGATTTTTTATTTTCCTAAGTAATATTCTGTCTTCTTCATCCATTCCCAGGCATTTACTCGACTTCAATATCGTGCCTTCTTCGTTGAATCTACATCATCAATCTCTTTGCCTCCTTCTACCTACCTCTTTTTATCTTCCTTCCCAAACTACATTCCAAAGCCATGTATTACTATGCTTTAAATCAAACTCTGTACTAACCTTTTCTCAACGTTGTTACCATTATTTTCCTCCCATTTGTGGTAGTCACTCCAGTCAGTACATTTGGCCAATGTTTGTCTTTTTACAATCTCCACCATTTTCCAAAACACATTAGCATCTAATCCACCCAAAACTCTACAAGCCACCTTGTAAGTGCGTAATAGGTGGTGAACCAATTTAAATAATTCACAAGTAAGTTATCTTCATGTTTTTTTCTTCACAGCGTAAGCTATAGCAAATGAGAAAAATATCCCCAAAGCCGTACTCTTAATGTTATTGCTTGTTGCATGTTATTGCTTACAGCCGTTAGACGTTCATTTCATTGTTCAGCTTAAGCTATCATTGTACCGGAGTTTTAAATACTTTTTTCACCATCAGAGCCTTTCTTTTTAACCCCTTTACTCAGTCTACATACATGCGAATGAAACAGTCTATCATATATCTCCCATTCCCTTAAATATTAAGATTTCTAATCACCATCATACACCATCCCTGCCTTAAACTTCAGCAGGATAATTATTCTGTGCTTCAACCTATAATCCGATAGTGATTCTCACATTAATTCTTCACACAACCTGGGAACTTGTTTAACCAATCGTAGCACTTTAACAGCCTGTTCTTCGAAGCACATTATTTGAGTAACAGAGGTGCTCATTCTTTTTAATCCAATCCCTTCCATTATTATGTTTCGATTTGGCTTTTTTTCTGGCTATTCGCATTATCTAGTTTTATTTCTTTGCTGATCGTCATCATACAGCTCTGCCACTGAATTTGAGCCTCATTTCGGAGCTAAAGATGTATTTCGCCATAATTTTCCTACTTTTTGTCTCAGAAATAAGGAAAAGAGGATTTAAGTCGCCACTGCTCTAACCTCTTTGACATTTCTATTTCGTTCAATTCAAAGTTCCTCATTAAGATAAATATCAGGAAAATAAAATGAGAACTATTTCAGTCATCACTACTACATACATCTGTCCCTACAAAGGACACACAGTTGGCTTCATCATTATGTTCCCTTCACGGAAAGAGATTTCAATTAGTCTGTTAGATAACTTATGGGTTTCGTTGCGAAATGGTACGTGAAACAAGTGTTCCAGCTTTATTTCTCCTTGATTGTCGTGCCAATTAACGTGGACGATAAAAGAAAAGGGCTCTGGAAACCAACGTGACTAGATGACGCTAATTACTTAACGACCCCAGACGGGTTCGGGCGGAGTACGGGAGTGGTAGGGAGGAGAGAAAAAGAGAGGTGGAGATGCGGCAGCCGTCATGGACCACGGCTCGACGTCCAGTCCAGGGGGGACGGATCAAAAATGGCGCCAAAATAAGTGAGTACGAAATTCCTCGTCGAGGTCATAAATCTGCTATGTTGAACCCTTGAATACCACTCTTCCCTTCCCTCCCTCTTCCGTATTCATCCCTTTTTACTTGCCATGTCCCCGAGCAGAGAGTGGTGGGGTTTGGGAGGGGTGAAGGAAAAGATACCCATGTTGTCGTTATATTGCCCCGGGTGCTATATTTAGCCCCCTTTTAGTTTCAGCTAATCTGGTGCGTATGTTTTGTGATTTATGCTAGGGTGTGAATCATCCATGCGTCTGCGCAACGCAAGGAGCCATTGACCTGTAATTTTTCGACGGTCTTCCCACTGATCGGGGGAAGATGGTGGCGAAGGTTTAGCAGGCCGGGTTGAGTCATATTGTGTGAGCGTGGGGTTAATAAAAAAAATATTTCCATAATAATACGCGAGGAATTGGGTGTGAGGCGGAACATATGCGATGGCGTTCCTCTGTGGCCAGGATAAAAATGGCGCTAAATATTGACCAAGGATGAAGGGAAGTGAGTTATTTTGCGAGCGGAAGAGTGGGTGTTTTAATTCTGGCCCTTGTTTGGTTCTGTTCGTGAAATCCCCTATATAATTCATATATCTTATGACAAAATTTATCGCTAAATGGAAAAAAAGATTTAAAAAATGCTGTACTGCGTCAGAGATCGATAAATTAAATACCATATCCAGAGCTCAAATATTTCTCCGTGCTCCAAAGAAAAAATAATCAGAACTAAATTTCATAGGTAGATCAATCAACTTAGTCCTATTGTTGCTTTTAAGTTCTATCAGTTACTAAAAATTTATTTAGTGCATTGCGTATATTTGGCTTTACGCATGCATTTTTTAAAAATAAAATGATGCCAAAGTATTCCATATCACTTTTAATTATCTACCTAAATGCTGTAGGAACGTTCATTTTCGATAATGGCGTTGGGCTCATTATAATGCGGATTTTTTTCCTGCGTTCGTGAGTATTGAATGATTGTACTATTAAAAATTCTACATTCATGTGTTTGGGAAAAATTTGAAACATTTAGTTAAATTATTAGGTCTTTTATGGCATAAATGTTTTAGCTACTGGCATTTATCAGGGCAATACACATGGATCCATTTTCAATTGTTGGCAGCCTACCAGTTTCTTTGGGTGATTATGGAAATGCGAGTTATTATTGGGTGCATAATCGCACTCTCGGCAACTGATCGCAAATAATTGGTTTGTATTTTACATTAAGTACATTTTATCTGGCGGATTGTTAATAAATCGTAGAACGTAAATACATTAAATTTAAAAGTATTGTATTTCTTAGTTTTTCACTGCTTCCTTATTTCTCTGCTGATTTCTTGTTTCCAGTAAATATTCTGTATAAAGAAATATATACTGCGTTACAAGTAGCTGGGTTAATTTAAAAGAGATTAGAAATTAGAATTAATGAAGAAGAAAAAGTTCCTTCCTATTTACTTAAGTTACTCAGTATTTACTTACCAGTTATTCGGTTTGATGCAACGTTTGGTTATATTCTCAACAGTTTTCAGTGCTGTTAGAGTGTGTACCTTGTCGAATTTGAAATTTAAGTGACTCTACAGTCCCCTTCTTCGATTTTTCCAACCCCTCCGGCTCTCGCAGCACACAACCCTTCTCATTCCTAAACCCCCTGCACCCCTAAACTCTCCCCTCCGACTCCCACCTGCCTGCTTCTAACTGGTGAACAAGGAAGGTGATGCAGTAGCTGTCCCTGTAGCCTCGTTTGGTTGAGTGACGTCCGCCGTTGTTCTGTGGAGGGATTATCGAGCAAAGGGAAACCTTGTGGGGTGGGGCGGGGAATGGCGTTTGAGCCCGGGGGTAGTTGGGAGTGTTGTTGTGCTCTCTGAATTCAAGAGTGTGGGGTGGGTAAAAGAATTTTGGTTGTTCCTTTACTAGGATTGAGCTGCGAATTCATGCCACCAAAGACGGGACATGCTGCAGTGACGTGATTAAAACAAAATTTATATATATCCGCTGAAATATTAACGGATTTGGGAGGGTGTACGAGTTTGTATTAGAGACTAAAGTGAGTGTACTCCCTGGACAGGATACTGTGTGTGACTTAGGATTTATTTTAAGAAATGAGAAATTTATGTTGAGTACTTTCGAAAAACCCTCCTCCGCTGTTTTTCTTGTGGCCAAGATGGGTGCTCGTGTTTTCCTTTTCCTTCCGGTTATATCTGATTGAACTTTAAATTGATATTTTGAACAATAAACAGCACAATCTACTTAGGTTTTGTTATTTTGCTACTTTAAACTAAAATATATGTATCATAATTGTTGATAATTTTTATTTAAAATGTTGAAACTTCTTGTGAAATACAAGTGTTTAGCAATGGAAGACCCTTAATTTCAATCATAGTCATTATATGAATATGCTTTGAAAAATATCAACGAACTCCAGGTTATATTTTTCCTATTTTCAGTTTTCTCAATATATAAGATCCAAAAGTGACCTTTAAAGCTCGGTAAATACATAAATCTAGCCATGTGTATCAATTGCTATTTTTAATTATGTACATTGAAATTTATGGATAATTACCACCTATCTATTGATGTATTTTATCGATATATGGTTTCACATTAAAATAATCCTCATCCCTATTCCCAACAATTTATTTTTCATTATTAGTTTTCTTTCTTTTTCTCTTTAGTATTTTAACTAACGTCACCTAGAGCTTTCAATAATAATTCACTGCCTCCTCAACACGTCTGATTTCTTTGTAACACACGATGTTTAAATATACCTTTCCTCGTAAACATTGAATTATATTTCCACTCTCGTAATTTTATTTATATTTCATTTTCAAAACATACCTACAGCGCAAGAATAATAGTCAATCTAGTTTTTTCTAGACGTCAGTGGCACTTCTTGTTGTAGGGAAATTGCATGTCGTATCTTCGTCTTTAACCATTTGATTATTGGTCGTACAAGTTGTTTCTTCACCTTGAAAGTCATCGCAGATGTACACGTACTCCAGTGATACAGATGTACATTTATTCCGAACCAAGTGAGTGATTATACTAACTTAATACTCCACGTAGCGTAATATTTGCATTCAGTTCCACTCAACTTCCTTCCATGACTTCGGATTCTATCCTTATAACTTCAATGTGATAATCTTGGATTATTTCTCTCTAGGATATCCATGGAATATCTCCATTGTCCTCATCAAAATTCATCAACATTTCCTCAATACTAAAAAATCAGAGATTACCTGTGTCATGTATATACTTATCTTTAATTTTCGAGTTGGCTTTTCTTCCACTCCATCTCGGTCATCTTTCGTTGCCAAATAATTTGCTTTCTCCTCCTCAAAGAGAGCTTTCTCGTCTTCTCATCAAAATGGAAAGCAAGAAATGTACCGGGCTGATATTGTTGCGAATGGATTTTTTTTCATACGGTATCATTCGCACGTTATGATAGGTAACAGATCGCTGTATAGTGTGATGGTGACGATGGAGCTGAGTGAATGGGGAAGAGAGAGGGAGGGAGTAGATACTCTGGATATCGTTAAGGCAGACAAGGGATATTGATGATTAAAGAGGGATTTAATAATGAAAAGGCTGAAAGTTATTAAGGTAGGCATGAGTAAGCAAAATTCATCAATAGAAGTTACGCTCACGAAACTACTATGCTGGGGAGCAATAGTATTAGTGGTTGTGACCACTTGGTCTGCGAAAAAATTTCTTGTTGATACAAAAATAAAAGTGTGTTACTCTTAACAAGAATTACATTAAGAAATAAGTTCCCTTAAAATTTTGGTTTACGTGAGATTTTTTAATTTGTATGCTGTTTCAAAAATCATCTTAAAGTGAATCATATCTCACAAACCGTGGTTAAATTTATAGACAAAGGTTCCCGAATTTCATAATTCTTCCATTGAATTGTGAACATTTGCTATAGCCATGAGCAAAAAGTTCAATTTTCTGTCTTGATTCGCTTGATGTGTGTCAGAAGCGTATATCCGTCTTTCACAGAGGCCCTTATATCGATTGAAGTTGACATTGGACTAATTCTAGGACTAAGTTCTAACTTTCGGATTCCTGCTACTTAGCCTTCGGATAAATTAAACATAACATACTGTTTTCAACACATGGCTAAGGCCCAAGTAAAAAGCAAAGAAAAAGGTGTAACGCATAGCACTGACCTCGTTTAAAATTTTTTTATTCCTTATTGAACACAAGGAATGTAATATTGACTGGATTTTATTCTGGTAATAGATATTAGATATCGAAACCACCTTTCATCTTCCTCATTCATTGAGAAAATGATGTGAGGATTAGTCTCTAATTACATTTCTCCGCGAGCCTCAGGGAACCTTAAGAACTTGAAGAAAATAGACCAAGAGCATTTTTTCTTGGTCCAGCTATTGATTTGATCGTATAAAACCGGAAATGGGCCCTTCCGATGAAATCACGAAGATCTAACCGCGTTATAAAAAAGAAAGAAAGGAAAGTCGTATCGTTCGAGGCAGTTTGTATGGCTGGGAAAAGTTTTTTGATGTAGGCATCTTCGGGCTCATGAGGAAGAGTTCGTGGGCATGATGATACTTCAACGACGTGAAACTGTGACACGAATAAAGGCATTGAACTCATGAGTGTCCTCAAACCACCAGAGCGCTCGTTTACCGCTTCAATTCGGCCACCGTCAGCGAGTAGTAGAAGGCATGCACTGCATTTTTCGCGTCCGGAAATTGCTTTCCGATGATTTGGTCTAAAAAATGTTGGCATGTCAGTGTGCACAATGTACTTACTGTATATGAGGACCCCTTTACTTGTAAAAAAAAAAACGCTTCACTATTTTTTCCAAGATTTTATCTCAGTAATGTGTATTTTTTTCACGAATATTAATTTGAAAACGCATATATTTCACAGCTCTGTGACTGATGACGAATCAAATAACCATCACCACTGATAAATAATCCTGAGCTAATTATAATTGTATAAAGAGGCTAACCTTTAATACAACCATAATTTTTATGCCTGATATTCTTTATAAGTATACTTCGTTCTTTGGTGTTCCTTTGCAGTTCCTAATATACACTTTTACCCCTATATCCGTTTTGCAAACCAGTATCGACATTGTTCAATGAATTCTTCTTGTTTTCATCTTAGAGCAAATAAAATATTTCTTTAATTCCCTACTCAGCTATGAAATCTAGAATTGTCAACAGCTATTTACATCGAAGGAATAAGGTTCGATATTTTAATATTGAATGATTGATAAATCACCTACTTCTTTTCGTTTTCTATCATTTAAAAAGAATTAATGAACAGTAATGCATCGCTTTAAACGTTTCAACTGGATTTAATATTCTTATGTTTTCTATACGGCAATACTTGAATCCGTATTCCCGAGTACTACCTATATCCAGAATTATATCAAGACGACTGATATTTTCAGGTACCATTTATGGACCCATGGCTATTAATTTAATCCCCGTAATGCTTCTCAGTATTTTATAATATTTTATTTTTTGCCATCCCCTAATTTCCTACAGAATTGTCCTTTCTCCTCCAAGTTTTAGACATATAACCGTCATGATAATAATTTACGCGATATTTCATAGTTGTTTTCTCCGTTTTCGGTGTTTGAATATGTGATTGAAATCGAACTTATTTTTAACCTCGTTTAGTTTCTGCTATATTGTCATCGGCGAATCGCAGAACTCCGTTTTTCTCCTCGTGGATCATCTCTTCCGAAGATTTTTTTTGTCCTCTTTGATATTTTTTGGTGTAGATAATGAATAGTACGGTGGACATTATTTTCAAACTCATCATATAGAACGTTTCTCTGCATAGAAAACGGATTTCATTCCACGATCAAGGCAGATTACAATAGGTGTGTATTAAGAGTGATGGAATACGCTCTACTTCCTATGGTATCTCCGCGTACCTATTTGTAAATACTACATTGATATAGCAAACCGTTGCACGATTGGTGAAATGGGAAGGTGAAATTATTGCAAAAATCACAAATTTCATACTCTGAAGGAAACTTATGGCTCCTGTGTGCAGTAACTGACGCATATTTAGTACTGACGTCAATAAGTGTCATTTTTATTTTTATCGAACATAAAATTTGTAGTTTACTACCTACATTTTAGTGAACACAGTAGTTTACCAGGAAAAATTTCAATCTTTTGAGGAAAAGTGTCAAAGTTACTGATTACTTCATTAGAAACGTGACAGTTGTATGTCACTGACATCTCTCAATTCTTATATTCTAGATCTATATGCTTTTTCTCATATAGGTTTGTTTAACGGATTTACTCGGCCTAGGGTAGGAATCTCGATATTTTGCTGGTCTTATATCTTTGCAAAAATGTAAATGCGCGGGTGAGTAGGTTTGAGAATGGCAAAGAGTAGTGGGAAAGAAAAGGAGAATGTAGTGGCAATGAAAGAGGTCAAAGTGTACATGGAAGAGAAGGATAAAGAGATAGGAGGAGGAGGATAGATGGAGGGAGAGAGAGTATAAATTCGGTCCTAAGGCGGAGGGCGGTGTAAGGACTCGCAACACGACCGGCAAAATGATGAGGAGGAGGAGGGCAGACCTCGAGGGCAAAAGGGCCCCGGGTGGGGGCGGGAAGGGCAAGGTTGAGGCGACTAACAAGATGGCGGCGGCGTTTGTGATGGATGACGGGGGATTTGGCCAGGAATTTCTCATCACGGACTTCAAAATGCCCAGCTCACCCCTTCCTTTGCCCCCGTAACTTCCTTATTCCACCTCCCCTATACCCTCCCGTCCCTGTTTTTTATTCTCGCCTCCTTCTTCCCTAACTATTCCACTTCCTCCTCCCTCAGCCTCCCTCATCACGTGACCCCCCATCCTCCGAGCCATCCCACCCTCAACTCCACCCCGCACCCTTCCAGCCCTCAAGCGTACTTAATCCCGCCGTATACCGTCCCACCATCTTCTTATCCTTCATTCTTCCCGAGCCCTCCTCCCTCTCCCCACCTCTCCTTCCAGGGTCCCGGGATAAACCTCGCACCCCTCACTTGTCCCCCGGCCACAGCAGACCCTCGCATCCCTGAAATGTTCCCGCTGGTCCCCTCTTCTACCCATCCATCCCCGTGTTGAATGTTCCGCCTCTCCGACTTGGTACGACTTCGTTCCGGCCAATGATGAAATGCCCGGTGAGGTCGCGGATCTTGACCCGTCCGAGGGGTCTAAGATGTTTCGCCCCAATGGTTTTGATGCTTCGCGAGCACAAAAGACGGTTTCGAGGGCTGCAATCGTAAGGGTCAAGGGTACGGTATTGTTATCACCCCCTCACGAGAGTCTGATGGGCACGTTCCTGAAACTTGACCGTACTTATTGGCCTATTTTTTCTCCTATTTTCTATGCCTAATATACTTAAAGATGTTTTTCATCTCCTGTAGTTGCTAGATTCTTGGTAGTTTCTGGGAAAAAATATGCGTACCGGGACTTTATTGCTTATTATTACCCGATACGAAATTAATGCAAAAGTCCTTACGTCGTATTCTATGTTTCGTATCGTATTCCTCTTCACATTTTGATTGCTCTCGTTGTGCAGAATCCTCAATTTGCTCTCATTATTTTCTCGTCTTCAATTTTAATCCTTGAATATTCCTTGCCATTTCAACCCTCGTCTTCATAAAATATTCAATTGTTTACTCTTAATGTAATAAAATAGGCATGCTATTCTCCAGGTAATGTATTTTTAAATTACATTCGGTCTTAAGTTCGGGCCTTAGCTCTCTTTCCAAGCTCTTAATCATGCATCTTTTTTTTCACAATTATTATTCTATCGTTCCTATTTGGGCATCTTTTTCTTCAATAAATTGTCATATATTTTGCTATATCCTGGCCATATTTTACAAAAAAGGATTTATAAATCCGTCATACACTAGAAGCTATTGAATTATTTATGGTCAACGAGGTGATAGTAATTTTCAATGCCGATGTTTCTGGAATTATTCATTACCATATAGGAGCTATATACTATGCGCGGAGACCTGTCTATTCATATTAATATATGTGATATGTGTCTCTTACTTCACAAAAGATTATATTTTTTCATTAAAAATCTGTTACCATCTAGCTGCATTTCACCCTATTATGCATTATGTTTTCATGTGGTTGCCTAGTTGCATGTCAATAGTGCATGTTTGGTGATTTTCACCCCCTTTCACACACGCTTGTGGCATCGCGTAGATGTAGATGTATGCGCCAAAGATCTAGTTCCACGTTATACTCAAACCTAGAAGTCGAGTATCCTAGCTACAAGTAAAAAGCTTCCATGTGGCAGTATCATTGCAGCTCCCAGAAGCGCATCAGCAGTATGTGCCTGGCGATCCTCATTCTCCGAGGGCACTACATAGATTCAGTTGTAAATGTCCATACACATATGTTCACTTTTGCTTGATGAGAAATTACTACAAAACTATGCAGGAAACCTTGATACAGAATTTGCCTTATTCCAACAGGCAATATTTATCCCACATAGCTATTGTATTTTCCCAAAACCCTGATTTGTGTAAATATTACTGTTCGTGCGCGTGTAGTTCACCGTTGGTAACAAACTTACCCTACCAAACACTCTCAAGATGACTTCTTGCAGAGTAATCAGTAGATATAGGCGTAAAAAACATGGCATTTATGATATCTACCAATTTGATTCCCATACCATCACATTTCAAATTCTTCCACTCTTGTTTCAACATACAGGGACTACTTCTAGGCCATTGTCAAACTGTTTGTTCTTTAAGAACCCATTCAGTCCATCTTGATTCTTATTACGCTCGCCTCTCTCCCGATTGATTTCGACCAATCTCATCCCCAATTTCAAAGCACTTGAATATAATAAGAAAGGAGATTAGGTGCAAGCTCGACGAATGAATGTGACGACGAGAAAAGGTAATAAAAATAGAAGATGGCAGGGGAGGGGTAAATATTTAAAGATGTAACTCTCTCCTTTCCCGATAATATACGACCTGATAGGACTTACTGGGGTGAGACGGTTCTGCATTTGTTCTATTTACACACAGAAACTCTATCTTTTTTGGCCACAATTATATGGTTTTTAGCTCCAGTGATCTTGGTAAGTTTTATCATAATTTACCTCAGAGTTAATGGAAAGCATTGGGTACCTTCATCGCACTCTTGTATTAGAGGACCCAATGGGAAAGTCAGATTTATTCAATGACCCTAAGCAAAAATATTGGTGGAAGTTTAATGATTTTACGGAAACGGATTTTTTACGGATTTTTATGTGTAGTCATTTAATAATTTGTAAATTATGTCATGGTTTTCGGCTTAAAAGAATAAAAATTATGAGTTTCGGTGGAATATATCATAATTAATCACTTCTTATTCGACCTTTAATATCCTTCAGAAGCACAATATCCTGAAATATTTTGATGCCCGCTGAAAACTTTCCTGTATACGTATTGATAGATTGAAAGTGTGGTAGGTTAACTAAAAAAATAGCATTTTAACAAGTCGAATTGCGGTTACGCACCCTTAAAGCATGTTGAACTAGGAAAAAAGAAAGTGTTTCGTAAAGCGGAACTAAACATATTCTTCAATTGGAAAAAGGAATAAGCCACTAGTTATTACATAAATATGATCGATTTCGGCCGCAAATCTACAGAATAGTTCAATCTCTAAGTAGAAAAATGTCAACTAAAAAATAAGCTTAATGCTAATCCATAAACGAAATCGCTGCTTTTTGCCAGATTTTGGGAAAATGATGGAGGAAAAAGTTATTCTGGCCGGGAAATTGAGCCAAAACTCATGAAACTCGGTATTGCAGCGCATTTCAATGCACTTTTCATGATTCCTGGTTGTGTTGGCGATTTTTGGGAGGATTTATGGAAACGACTACTCATTTACCTTTATGTTCCATTGAGAGTGGTGCCAGTAAGGTATATGCAGGACTCAAGGAACTTACTGTCCGCGAGTACATTCTGAAAATAGCAGATGCAAGGCTTCGCTCGACCTTTGTGCATCATCATTCGCACATGTTTTCGTTTATAGCTCTTGCTGAAACTCGGAGAGTAATCGGAATTTTTGAATAGCGTAGTAATATGTTCATTGCAGCAGCATGCAAAAAATGGGGAACTTCCATTATTGGTCCATTTTTGGATCTTTTTGGTACACTCATATGAGGGTAATGACTCTCGTTTCACTATATTCCACAAAATTTTAACTACGTATTTTAGTTTTACCGGTAGGAGGGTTATAGATTATATATTATAGCGTAGTTATCAAAATCAAATATCAGAAGAAGTAGTAGATATTCGGGGTGATGTAGGAATTTGTTATTTACGCCTTTTAGAGCTAGTAGGCAATTGAGCAGGCGTAGGAATTTCTGAGAAATGGTGGAGAGAAACCTGGCGTCGGCTTCAGCCTGCTCTGCACAATAGGTGCCAACAAGTCCACAGTTTAACGTCTCATCTGATGGACGGAGTACTGGACTTTAAGTAGTTTCCACGGTTTCCACTCATCAGCGCTCAAGTTGGGACCGATACTCCATTAAAAGCTCAGCCATTTTCCGGTATCGAACCTGATTACCATTGATGGAAAAACGATGCTCTAGACACCACATCATCCCGATACTTTTACAGATTGGTTTTCAATCATAACGAATATTGGGACTTTTTCCTTAAAAACATTTTGACACAAATATATTGTGATGGTACGTAAATTTCCGTCTCTCGCCGCTCTCGTCTTGCCCTACATCATTTCCACCTTCTCGCGGATCGCGAGACCTAGTTTTAGTTTTGTCGCTGAGCGGTGGAGTTCGTGAGGCGAATTTTACATCGGCGGAACTTCACGACAAAGTGTTTTAATCATCTTGCTGTCGAACGGCCTTCCTCCCCCGCCACCGTATCCCACTGCCACGCCTCGGTAGCGCCATGCGGTGAGCGGTCCCGTTCCGGACGGCAAAAGTCGGAAGGGCAATGGAATGAGGGATGGTTTCTTCTCCCTGAAAGTGGGGGAGAAAAACGAACAGGATAGAGGTATGCACGGAACAAAATAAGATGAAGGAAAATAGGAGGCAAGGGAACCCCTAAGGGTCTTCGCTCTTCTCTTGGATCGCCTTTGTGCACCCCTACCCCCCTTTTATATCTTCCTTCGCCTTCTTTTTTTTATACTTTTGAGGTGCGGAGGAATCCGGTTTATTCAATCCTTCCCCAATGGAGCAATTCTATTTGTCCGTCGATATATATCAAAGGGCGGGTGAGGGAGGGGAGAGAAAAAAGGGTGGTATATGGGGCTGGGTGGAGACGAGGAAGTCTTTGGGTGGGAGGGGAAAGCGGTGTGGCGGGAATGAGGGAGCGACGGTCGGAAGGAATTGGTCGATCCGTTTCCAGGATTTATGGCTCGCTCCTTTTCCCACTCTTTCTCTCTCTGCGTTCCCTACCCCCTTACTTTTCTCACTCTTTTTATCTCCCTCCCCCAAGAAAAAAAATACAAAAACGAAACGATCTTGGAGTTCCGTTGCTACGTATGGATGTGTCTCTTTTTTTTGTTCTCTTTCGGGTCGCGTCACGAAAATTTTGTTTTTCGCCAATCTTTCCTTCTCGCCTCCCGCCCGCGGCGTTTGTCGGCAAATTCGTGGAGTGCTTCGCGGCGTATGTCCCTCCTCGGAGAGGGGAAGAGTTTTAAATTGTCCAAGTGGCATTCTCCCAGGTGGTGTGGATCCCCCACGAGAGGCCACGTGGTGAGGAAAAATACCATCCCTCACTCACCCCCTCCTCCTCCCAATCTCGAGGGAGAGAAGACGGACATCTTAAGTTGGAAAACATCTTGGTCTCCCTTCCTTCTTAATGGATTTTTGCCGCGGTCCGAAGGACGTGATAAAAATCCTATCCTCGACTCGTGATCGCTAAAGCAATTTGTTTCAGCGGCATCCTCTGTTTTTCTGGGATGCGGAAAATTTTCTTTGGTTTTGTGCAGAGCTGAATTCCTAGGGTCATCCTTAAGATGTTCTCTGACGAAATAATCCTCAAAGTTTCAGCGAACCTTTCCTCAAGTCTTATCCTTCTCATTATACTCATAAAATTTCCTCCTAAAGTGCAATTCATTCTGCTCTAATGGTACAGTGTTTTAATAATTTCAGGATTATTGTCGGTAACTAAACTAATAACTGCCTTAAATTTTGTACATTATTACTGGTTTCAGGTGTAACTTTGTGGAATCGATTCCAGGTTTAGTCTGTATAGAAATTAAAAGAGTTACGTTTTGATGCCATTGTTTTATTCACAACACACACGACTCGGATGGGTATCAATTTTTGGAATAATGGTGACTTTTTCGAAACGTTATCACGTTACATTTTTAGTGAACCGTGGCATCCAAGTTAAGCCACTAAAGCAAATGAAATTTTCGAGATTGATCTTAGGTAAAATAAATGTAGGTAATGTGATATTGAATCTTCTTTTGTATACCACCCGTTTAGTTCTCTCCTAAGCTAAGCATCCCCCTCCCACCTCCTTCCATTCCACTAGACACGCCACTTCGCACTAGTTCACCTCAAAAGAATGCCTTACCCCAACATCCGTCCCATTTCTTTTTTATTGATATGTACGCCTGGTTTGCTCGTAGAGTCCACGCCTGAAAATGACGTTTGAGGTCGAAACATGGGTCGAATGTGTGAAGAAAAACACATTGGAATCGCAAAGTTACTCTTTCATTTCAACATGAATGATGGCTACACATTTCCTCTGTAACCAGCATAAACTATTAGCCCTCCCCATTCTCCAACCTAAAAACCACAAAAAGCTGTCTTCATGTCATGCCACTTCTAATTATCCTGGCAAAGATTTTGAGCAACGCAATCTCAGGAGATTGATCATTCAGCTATCCCCATTGAATAGGAACATCTACAATTGCGCGATACCCTGCAAGCCACCTCGAGGGTGTGTAGCAGGGGGTGAAGATTCACTATTGACATGCAACTTGGCTACTACATGGAAACATGCTACATATTAGGGTCACAGGGAGCTATATGTTTCGTATCTACATAGTAATAAAGGGACTGGTTATTAACACATGCATCATGCACTAGACTCTACTCTACAATATTTCCTCTACCTTTTGCTATGTTCTCTCTTCCCTTTGCTATGTTGCCTGTTGTGTTCTCTTATAGTACGCGGTTGTCATTGATTGTCATACCAATAGACTCAAAATGCCATTTTTCTCCTGGTTCAATCTCGCATAATACCTGGTATTTTTAATATATATCTAACATATTCAGTAAAAATATGTTTTGCATTTCTGTAATAAATTTAATCTGTACATTAACCTACGATCTGAGATGAAGCCCTGTAGGGAAATGAAGTCCTTTAATATGGGTAATATATCATCAGTAACAGGTTAATCGCAACACCATATAAAAATACAACATCTTCATGAGTTTATGGACTCACTATGGATCCTTATCAATAGTGGAATATTCTGAGTATTCTTCATAAATTGATAGGTCTAAGAATATATCTACCCAATTCATACGTTGTTTGGCCGTAAGCCTTCTTCCTATCCAACCTGCATAGTCTACATTAAATTTATCTCTAGATCCTTGTGTTGTCTCCGGGCCTTCAAGCCATCCAAATAAGCATATATTTTATACTTCGCGCATACGCGAGAGAATCCATCCTTTTATTACATACCCAATTCCTGTACCACCTTTTTGCTACTAAGAATTTTTCCAAGCTAATGTTTTTCCCCTTCTGCCTTTAAGCCATTCAGTATTGAGCTTCCTCTCCATCTAGTTGATTCTTTTTATTTTTCTTCATATCCGCACCTCTATGTTCAAGTGTGTTTCGCAAGAACCAGTTTTCACGTATATTTTTAGTGAGATTTCATTTAGAATGAGATTTACATTAATATATAAGACTAGTCGACTGCGGTAGCTAAGGTAGTACTTCTACCGTTCAAGCCCAAGTCGGTAACTAGGTTCCGATTCCCACCCGCAATATGGATGTCGAGGTTCAATTGCTATTAAGACCAAGATTAGAAAAATGGTGGAGAAGGAGGAGCCAAGTCTGTTACTCATAACCAGTAAACTAATGGTTGCTATTAGTTGCATGTAATGGGGTCGTTTGCCATATTTTTTATTGCCGAATATGATATAGTTTGTAAAATAAAAAGACGCGTATTTTTCCGTTTTTTGATCCGTCAATTATTTCTCGAGTTATAGGCGGCGAAAAACTGATGTTTTTAACCGTTTCGGAAAAGTGGGTGTGGTGCAACCTCTGACGTATATCGACCTCGTCCAATCACAACTGAGCCCGCGAAGCTACTTTGCCTTATCGCAAAGGGGGGGACACAGCTGACTCTGCCAATCGGAGCAGCTACGACAGCATCTGTGCGAGCAGACCTTCCGAGAACCCCCCTCCACTCCCTCCCCTTCCTATACGAGCAGTCAAGAACAGCAGGAAAATGACGTCAATGTTATCACAGCAGCTTTTTCGGTGGGCGTCACCTTTTGCTTATTTTAATTTTTGGCTTATGAGTGAATGGCTCGGGTTAGAAGATTAATTTTTTCACTAAAATTCTTTTTTCGTTTCGATCTAACAATATAGTGCAAAAAATTGCGATTTCGGTACCGAGTAAACGCCCCCATTAGTGCAGGTACGGTGATCTATCATACTGCTACACACCCTTATGGTGGTTCACTGGGTATTACTTAGATAGAGATAAGCCGGTTTTTCTTTAGCTTTTCTATTTTTCTCCAGATACCTAAAGTAAATACTAATACAGCAGCTTGTATCTCAGTGTGCCAACTCGTGGGTTAGACGATAAAATATAATCTTGGCAGGTGGAGAACGTAGAATTCATAACTTCTATGACTGTAAGAGATGCCTTCGTCGTAGTGGAATGCATTTTAAGCTAGACAACAACGCACTAGTGACAACAACCGCTAACCGCAGTTCCATGGTAATACAGCAAGAGTGGATTCCATTTCAAGAGAGGTCACGCTGTGGGAGTCGTGAGAGGGGATACAGGCGTCCGGCTGGTGGCATGAGGCACGTCTAGCCGAGGAGTTGACCGTCCGGAGTGAGTGGGGGTATGGCAGACGGCTCCGACGCGACGTCCGGGACGCCACGAGCCATGAGGAATGGCGTCGGGGTGGTCGCAAAGTGGGAGTCATCATCGGGGCGGGATTACGGGGTTTGGGGCAGCGGGTTGAGTTTCCGAGTGAGACGGACGTCGCAAGGGGGCGCGCGACAAGTCGCCGCCGTGTCAAATGTCAGCTAATGCGAGTGCTGACACGCGACGCGAACAAATTGAATGGTTATTCGCACATGAATAATGCACGAGATGTCACTGTAGTGCGTGGCATGGGGTGACTTGTAGAGGTGGACATGGACTGAGTAGTTTGTGAGAGGAATGGAAGTGCGTCGAGTGGTTCGTAATCGATTTGAATTTACTGTGGCAATGAAGTTAAAAGATTATAAAATTGTTGTGGAAATCAAATGACACTGGTGAAATCTTACTATAAAAATCAAGCATAGTTCCAAAAAACTACAATAGTTCTGCCTGCACTATTTACTAAACAGATCATGGCGTGTTTTTAAGATAAATCGTCATTTTGGGCAAGCATCTGTTTTTTTTATTATTATCATTGTGATGCATTAAAATGGATTTAATATATATAAAAGACTCACTTCATTTTCCCCTACTTAATAAGCATTGAAAACGCATGAAGTTCTATTATCTATTTATCTGAATTTTTCTCACCTAGTTTAATACATTGTATAATTAAAACGTTATATTTCCACTTCCTTCTATGATGGTACCGTTGGAGTTTCTTCACCATTAGTCCTAAAATACCTTGCTTCCGAGCTACTTGACATGCATCACCCAGTTGCTTCACCTCAGAATCAGGTTCATAAAGTAATCATGCTAATGCCACCAAGCACGAGGGACTGAATAAATTAACAGAAGGAACATTTCCGTACCCAAATGAATCCACAATTGAATATTCATGTTACTTTTCAAATATTTGATAATTTATCATTTTTACAAACCATAATTCCTACCCTATTGGTTACTTTCAGTTTTACTTCATGGTTATTCGATATCTTGTGTTCGCCTGAATAACTTACATGATTGTAAAAGGTAGGGTATCAACTACACACTAGGTGTGCCGTGGCGCCCAAACCTATCGAATCTTTACCAGTTGCGTTGATAAGATAAATTCATTCATCCAAGAAACAAAAATTTCCAAATATAGCAGAGGTTTTACTGGAAAACTGCGTTCATTTTGAGCATCAAGATCTTTCGTAAGTGATATTTCATAAAGCACATGCGTGAGTAATATCCTGTCTTCAAGATGTTAGCTTTTCCGAGATTATTACCATGCGTTTTCTACCAGTATTGCTTGTTTTTTTTTTGTGAATGATCCTAGTCTGCAATTCAAGACCCCTCTATTTATTCCAATGAATTCACACTAAAAACTGACAAAGGTTCTTTAAAATCCCGGTTTCCGGGGGTTTTGTGTGGGTTTTGAATGCATTATGAAATAACAAATTACGCAAATTAAAAATATATCAGTTGCTGAATTTTACATCCATCATATGTTGATTAAATATTGATTGAGCCTGATGATTAAATACACTTATTTAAATCTAGGCCTTGAACAAAGTTTTCTGTAGAAATTTACATTCTTCTTCTAAGCCTTAGTCGCTCAAGGCGCCTGTACATCGACATACCGCGTCTCTCATGAAGTGTTCAGGGTGTATCAGATCAAAATGAAAATTGTTCATATTCACACATTTTTATCAAAAAGTACTAAATATCTCATGAAAAGCTTTTTAAATTCATCTAAAATATGCTTAAAATATCTGATCAAGATTTCAACCTACAGTCAAACTCGGATATAACGAGATCCGAAGGACCAAATGCTTTTGCTCGTAATATCCGTTACTCGTTATATCCGTTACGAGTAACAACATGTACTGTCACTCACTGTCTTTCCCTCTCTCACGCACACACGCGCGCTCACACGCATACTAATCTTGTGCAGAGGTGATAAAATAATACAAAGATTAATACAAGATGATTGAAATTACAAAATGAACAATTTATTCAGTAAACTATCCACATACATGCTAAATTTACAAGAAAAAGTCCTTGGTACGACAGTGCAGCCACTGCTCGTTCACTTGGACTAAATATTTGCTCGTTATAACCGTAAGGCTCCCAAATACAGTCTCGTTTTAACCGTTATATATTGATCATAAAATGCATTATTTCCAAACAACTCTTCTCTCTTTCCTCGCAATAGCCGAGATCTCGTTTTAACCGTGCTCGTTATAAGTGAGTTTGACTGTATTTGGTCAAATGCTAGGAATGCAAATTGTAAAAAAATAATCATATTTTCATGACTTATCCGTGAGCTTTCTGAATGTTAAAAGCGTAAATGCCGATAAATTTAAAGGGTTAACATTTACTCTCGTTCATTCTACTAGCCTTCATACCATGGAAAAGTCATATTGATAGTGATTATTTCTTTAAATGTGAATTCATCCCCTTTTGTAAACGATTACCGTCTATGGGCGCTCATCAAAATGATCCGGGTAGAATAAATAACTTCTCACTCACAGCTTGTCCAAATTTTACTTATTCCTAGGCCAGGCAACACAGATCAATGGTAATTGTTGCTAATCAGGATAGACGATTATCATCAAGAGGCAGACATTTTTATGCAGTGGAAAGAGGGTGGTGAATAACCCGGCTTATTTTAGCCAACTCTTAATGCAATGCAACAAGGGGTCTACGATTTAATGCTCCGTCTGACGGACGAAATATTGAACTTGATAGGCTCTCCATACCGTATTCAAGTACGACCGGCCTATCGCTGAACAATCTACCACTGTGGGATTGGATCCCGAGCACTCAATGTGGAAAGGCCAGCCTACTATGCCAATTTCAACTTCCCATCTTTCCCCGGAGCAGCGAGGGAGGTCAATGCAGGACTTGAGTGGGATAAGGGCCCGGGATCGGAGGCAAAGTCAGGTCGGGAGTGTAATCCGGATTAGCACTGGCCCCCGTGTTCACTCCGAGATGTCCGAGGGTCAAGGGGAAACCGCGCAACATTCCCGAGATCTTGCCCGTTGGATAAGATGCCTCTGCTGTACGAGCGAGGGCGAGTCCTACTTGGGCAGGGTCTGGAAAGGAAGAGGGTGCTGTGTGCGTGTGTCTCGTGGTGACTTGCGGAGGGTTAGTGATAAGGACTGGCTTTGGATCCGGTACGGAGGTTCAAAGGTCCAAGCATTGGATGAAAACATCTATTTGGGTAGCATCCGGGGTCTTTTTTTCTGCCTCCTTGCCCACTTACCGGTTGCCACTCTCCATTTAGGAGAAAGCTAATTGAGCTTTCTTGAATTACTCCAAATCACTCCACCTCAGCTCATGAAACAAATTTATGTTTTATTCATAAATTAATGGCTCTCAGTACAATTGCACGTAAAAGTTATGGTTCAAGCAAAAAGTGACGCTGGTTCCTTGTATCCTTCAAAATAATATGATTAAACAAGTCGAAAATGTGATATTTTATTTTACGGTACGTGAAGAGACCATAGAGTCTCTTCACATCTCACTCAACCAAATGATTGTAAGCCTTGTGCATATTTTTAAAATTTGATTGAATACGTGTTCCTCATGCATTCCGTCAAACTTCTTTTAGAAGTTTTTTTACAATTTGCGAGTGGATACTTCGCATATTTGAGATAGACAAGCTATATCTGACGTAATATATTTTTTAATATCACTCTAAAAATTCTATTTTGCAGAAAAGCGGTGGATCTTATGGAGTTTTGATAAGTTCCACACCAACAGAATACACCGTAGCTTAGTCTTGAGTTAACAAGGGTGACATAAAAGATAAAAGAAAAAACATTGGAAACTTATTCCAGATGGAATAAAAGTTACCAATGGCTCTCCGCATACTATTTGCAACATTAAATTCCAATATGCTGCTGCCATTTAAAGCAGTCATCCAGGGTCACTAACAAATGCTTAAAACTAGGCACCTGTTCTAAGGGGAAACAATTTGAACATACGTTTATTACCCAATCCTTTGAATGATAATAAAAATCCCATTCAATTTTGCACCTGTTGCAAGCGTTGTAGCGCATGTATTAAATTTTTGCTTACGCTCATGGCTAATTTAATATTAGCCATCATGAGTAAGCGTTGACGGCTGGTAACTTTATCACAAAATAAGCAAAATGAAATGTCGCCCATAAGTCCTGTAAGCGCACTGACACTAATTGCATTGACCTACGATGTGAGTACTGCCATGGCATTTATTGTTGAAGTATTTTTTATACAAATCCGGATACTCTCTTAATAATTAATGCAGAAATGTTAAACGTAGACATTAATTTTCTGAGCAGGAAAAGGTGTTTTAAGAGCATGTTTTGATATTGCTGAGAACATTTAAGTTCGGATCTACTTACTTATATTTTGAAATATATTGTTCTCTTAAGTCCGTCATTTATCGTAGGTACAAAATTGGGTAATTATACGAATCTTTTGGTTTCACCGAGGGCAGAGGAGAGCTTTGAGAGTGCTCGATTGAATCATTCATGTGGAGTAGCGTATTATGGA
Organism: Platycnemis pennipes; assembly: GCA_933228895.1. Lineage (NCBI taxonomy): Eukaryota > Metazoa > Arthropoda > Insecta > Odonata > Platycnemididae > Platycnemis > Platycnemis pennipes. Next base: position 105,436,549 of record OW121854.1, on the reverse strand, counting down.
GAAAAAGAAGCAAAGAATAGCTGTTTACCGCAAAGAATGCGTTAAATACCTAAAATTAATAAAATTAATCATTTTTGTTCCTAAATAACTTTTAAAGTTGATTACTTATTTCCGTGTCTTTCAGTGGAAACAATAAATTTTATGTTCAGAATTATACTAAAAGATTGCATAAAGCAAATATTTAAACTATAATTATTCCCCACGTGCAATAAAGATCAATGAAAAATGCAATAAAAAATTGGGAAAACTGGCGTGCTTATAAGGTTTCTTTTTCGTTTTTTCCGGAGACTTGTCACATGCAAAATATCGGTGTAATATTTTCAACATTCTCTCGAATATATTGCATGCAACCAAAAATATTGAAATCATTGCTCCTAAGTTTGTAATATTCCTCTCCCACCGCATTAAAATAATAGTTTTAAGTCAGAATTTGTAATGCACGTGAAACTGATTTATCTTAGGATTCCTCTTTACCTTAATTAAAGTTTTTCTGGTTATATAGCTATTAACTTTTGGTCGTCGATGCCGGGTGTGGTGACACCCACTTACTTCACTTCAATGATTATATATATGTAAAATACAACACCATCGTCGAAACCATAATTAAAGACGGGTGCAAAGTATGGTGATCGAGTAAAAGAACTAGAATGACACTAAAAGCAAAGGGGATGGATAGTTGGAAGCTGGCTGCTGGACTCCTCAATGTCTGATTAGCCCTCTACTCCAAAATATGATAATAAAACAGTATAACATATGGAATAATTATAGAAATAAGTACAGTTACTTAGTATAGTCCAAACCTCCCATTTATTAAGTGATCCGATTGATGAATTGGGAGTGTGGAAAATTACCAAGGTACCTACTTATATCTATGATAATAAAGTTCCAAAAGTTTATTCCGAGAAGTATACTTTTACATGAAGTAATGACTAAACATTTAAGGTGGTTCGTACACGTGCAGGAAAGTGTAAGACATGTGTCCTATAAGAGAGCAGATTTTTAAGTTGACAAACCAACAGAAAAGATGAAGAAGAAACATTGAAAAAGCAGGAGAGAGGGAGTGGATAAAGAAATCTGAGCGATAGCATAAGAAGAGGACCTATGGAATGACATAAAACAATAAGATTTTAGGAATTGAAAGACATTCAAACACAGGTAAATCGACTTTATTTATAATTGGATGGAAATAATCAAAGGTAGACTTGTCCCATTCCTAATGAAAGACAAGGAAATATAGAATCCTTAATGGAATGCAGACTGTCATTTATCTTTCTTCTGAGAACGGCAGTAAAAATTCATGCGAATAGGAATCTCAGGCAGTCCCTACAATGAAGCGTAAAATATGTTTCACGAGTGATAACGGACTCACGGAACGAGACCGATCGATGGCCACGTCAAACGTTTGCGCAGAACGATTCCTTTTATGTCTTTTTTGAGACATTTCGCGAGGGAATAGAGAAACAAGAGGAAATGTGATGTGGAGAGGGGGGAGCGAATGAGGGACCCGTGTACACGAACTGGAAAATGATTGAACTGCACCATTATGAGAAGCGTCACTGGGGCCGGGTTGACGTGATCGGATGCGTGTGAGAGGGATTAGTGATGGGAAAGCTATGACGTGGGGACACGCGTAGCTCCATTACACCCCATTCTCTCCCCATGAACCAATCGGGAAACGGAGGAGAGGAAATGCAAGCAGTTCTATATGCACGTCTTCCATTTCAATGCCCCCCGAGCCTATGACGTTTCGCCAGAGAGTACACTGCAGGAAATTATGCTGAGTATCGAATTTCGCACAGTTTGTAGTGAATAGAAATCAAATAACTGCATTATAGATCGTTTTTTTATTCATTATAGTACTGGATATGGTCTTATTGGGTGGTGTTTCCTTTCTAAGCCTTGTTTCTTCTGATCCAATTGTATTTTATGCTCCCTTTGGGTTCATCTCCTATGTACTCGTTTCTCTCATACTTCACTTATAATGCTGAAGGCAAAGTTGGTGCGATAAGCTTATGCTCTTTGCCAAACTCTGTGTCTCTCTTTCTCGGGATATTTCCTCTACCGGTTCATCTTCAAGTCTCCAGGCAGATAATTTACTTCGTAAGTGATAAAAACGTTTGCATTCTATTTTATAACCTAAATTTTCTGCAGTTCTGCTGCAATATTGTCTATTCTCATTTCCTGAATTTTCAGTAATTCTTTTTTGAACTTATTTTTCATTTCTCTGGGTGTATCCCGCAAGCGGCTCTGCCGCTTTTATAATGTAATTATTTTCCATGTTTTCTACACCTTTCTAAAGCCTTTTTGAGCTATTTCATTAGTTTTACCGTTTTTTTTAGAATTATTTAAATTCTATATCAAATTTAACACGCGAGAATTAAAATACTTTTGCATATAAATCACTCATTCATCCTTTCTATGATTTTTCAGGTTACTTGAGTTATTATTTATATCACACCATCTTTGCCTACGTTTCTATCTGATTCGTTTCACGTTTTCCTGACTTAGTAGACCTATACTCGTCTTACTCAAGTCTATAACTTTCTTGCACTTGCACTTGAAGAGTAAAATGAAACCCACTGAAGTTGACGAATAGAAATAAATCTACTTCATAGTTCTTTATTCAACAAGAAAAGGAAACCAAAGATAATATTCTCACATTTTTCTTTCTTTATTGCTTGGCAATCATTTTTATTCCAATTCGCATTCTTGTTATTAAAGGTATTTTAGTGAAAATTCCTACTATACCTACCGAGACGAAACTACAGTACCTTAAGCCATTCAAGTACTTGAATCATTTTATTGTAAAGGCTGATTTTATACATACATTCAGATAAATATTCTAAGTTTAATAAATCCTTAGTCACGTAACATTCGATTGTTACGTGATTTGCATTCACTATAATCGGAGTAAACTATTCAGCGAATCCAATCACGTTAGCGTAACAATGAAAAGTTATTATAAAATTCTAAACGTGATGGGATAAAAGCAGCAAAAAGATTTAAGGGAGTTAATCAAAATTGGTTATGACCCATGGACCCGATGATCCTTTGAATAAAGTAGGATTACGATTGGAATCAAATTTTGAAAGCGTGATTTATATCAATTCACTTGATCCAATTTCAAGCGTCTGATTAACTTGCCAGCATTAACGAAACTAGCCGATAGCATCATGATATTAAATTGCAGAGAACGTGATTGAAATGGCAATGAGAGATATTTTGTTATGAATTTTAAAGAATAAGTTTTTGGCGAGGAAAATAGAGGAACTCATTTTCCTATTCCCAAAAGATTTAAAAAAAAAACCATTATATAAATGAAGACTCAATTTCATTAGTATCGGAATGAATCCTCGTGAATTAATGGCATTTCGCAAGAAAGTGTTGGTGTAAGGTTTAAACATAATATACAGTTTAATCATCGTCATCTAATAATGCAAATTACGTAATGAACCCTTTTAACCCTTAAGCTGCGGGAAACGTACATGTACGAGTGTACCGGCAAATGCGGATGGAACGTTCTTGTACGTTTGACCCTCTCTGCCTACCTGCTCCCTCAGCCCTTTCATAGTTTTATGACCATGCTTTCTTTTCAGCGGTGGGCATTTGGGGACCCACCCTCTTTACTCAAACCACTCCCTTCCCACGCTATTTAGGGGTCGCATTCCACCGCAATGACGACCCTTTCTTCCGATTGCTCGCTCAATGGGCTATGGTTGTCTCACAAGTTAGTTGTCTTATGTTCGCGCCCGGCTCAAGAACTCCCTTGAAATATTTAGTCTGTGCGCGTGTTTCCCAATTTGATCGTCATCATGGATGATGGAAGTACTCCACCCAAAGCAAAGCGGAGAAAATTTATTCCTGATGAAGATGTTCTCGATATTTTGTTTAATTCTGATGGTGAGAAAGAAAACATTTCTGAATCATCCGGATCTTCAAGTGCCAGCGAAGTAGAAGATGAATGTAGTGAATCCGACGATGGCGTTTTTACCACAACAAGAGAAAGCAGCTCATCAGTGTCGGACAACTCCTGGTGCAATTCTACTGAGTTTATCCCCAGAAGTTTTGTTTTTGATGCCAGTTCATCGGGAATATCATCTGGCGCAATCCCTGAAGGTAGTTTAGAAAGTGATTATTTTAATTTATTCTTCAACAATGAATTGGTGACATACATTGTCAACGAAACCAACAGGTACGGTGACATTCTCGTGAGTTCAAATACCCTCTCACCTAAAAGCCGGATGAAATCGTGGGAGAAAGTGACAGTCGAAGAATTTTATAAATTTCTTGCACTTTGTTTTCTAATGCCCCACACAAAAAAAAATTCCGTTCCGGAATACTGGTCGAGAGATCCTTTGGTTCAAACACCCATTTTCAGCAGGTGTATGCCAAGGGATCGGTTTATTTTAATTTTGCGGTGTTTACATTTTGCGGACAATAACAATCCTGATCCGATGGACCCATTGTGGAAAATTAAGCATGTATTCTCTTATGTAAAAACACGCTTTTCTGATGTTTTTTATCCCTTTCAAAATATTGTGATTGATGAATCCTTGGTCCTTTTTAAAGGTCGCTTAGCTTTTAAGCAATATATACATTCTAAGAGGCATAGATTTGGCATGAAACCTTTTGTATTGTGTGACTGTGTGACTGGTGTAATACTAGATATGATTGTTTACACAGGAGTGAGGACTGAAGTAAGTCGGTGCAATGATTTAGGATTTTCTGGTGGAGTTGTAAAAACATTGGTGGAAAAATATTTAGGAAAAGGGCATGTATTATTCACCGATAACTATTGCACTAGTCCAAATTTATGTAAATTTCTTCTTGAAAATGAAACTGGGCCGTGAGATTGTCGAGAAAAAACATGCCTACATTCCCAAAGAAAAAAATGGCCAGACGGGAGTTACAAAAAAAATCAAATGGTCATACTCTAGTGATGAGATGGCATGATAAGCGCGATGTATGTGTCTTATCCACAATGCACGAGGGTAGAATGGTAGACAGTGGAAAGAAATGCTTCAAAACTAATGAAGTCATTCTAAAACCGGACGCAGTAGTGGACTATGTAAAGAACATGAGACTAATTGATAAATCAGATATGATGATTGGTTCAGTTGAATGTATGCGAAAGTCGGTGAAGTGGTATAAAAAACTATTTTTTCACCTGCTTGATGTGTCAATGTTGAATGCATTTTATTTGCATAAAATGAGAACTGGCAGTAAACTTTCGTACAGAAAATTTGCAAGAGTAGTGATCGATCAAATTTTGAAGAAAACTGGATACCCAGAAAGGAGAGTTTTAGAGGCGAGAGAAAATTTCCCAGGGAGAATAAGTGAAAGACATTTCATTGAAAAAATACCGAGCACTGAAAGCATAAAAAATCCACAAAGACCCTGTTTTGTGTGCAAAAATACATCTAAGAGAGAGAGAAAAAGAAAAGACTCTAGATTTTGGTGCAGAGAATGCAGAGAACAATAAGGTACTGTGTTTTGATGGCTGTTTCAAAGAGTATCACTGTATAAATAATTTTTAGACAGTCATTAACAATAAATGTATGACGAAATATATCCACCTTATTAATGCTGAATACCATTTTCCATTGTAGCCTAAACAATTTTAATGAGCAACATTCTTTTCAGTTGAAGAATAAATATAAATTGAATGCATAAGAATCACTTCGGGTAATTATCAACGGATTTCTTTGGTGTTTGGTATCAAACTAATCAGAAAATTGCGAAAAAAATATTGTCATATACGTTTTTAACAATTACGACTAAACAAATTTTCAAAATTTGTTTCAAAATCCCACTAATCTTCTTCGAATCACTTCGGGTAATTATCAACGGATTTCTTTGGTGTTTAGTATCAAACTAATCAGAAAATTGCAAAACAAAATATTGTCATATTTGTATTTAACAATTATGCCTGTAAAAAAATTTTCAAAATTTGTTCAAAGTAACTCTAATCTCGAAACAAGTTCCAGTGCCCACTACCTGAGATCCCAAGAAAAGCGTCTGGGGGGGATTACATGGGTCATATACCTGCCCGGCCTCTGCCCGTGGGAAGGACGGACAGGCACGGTCCGAGTAGGAAGTCTCTCGCACACGGTGGACGACATGCGCTATAGCTGCAGCAGCTTAAGGGTTAATACCTGAAAGAAATCATAAACTGTGGGTAAGGACTTGATTTGCAGATTAGCAGAGCAATATCACTTCTAATATTTAAAACTGGTAGGTCACGATTTGGTTTAGTAATTATTCGGGCGAGGTGACCGACATTCAGGCTTACAGGCTCCATTAAATGCATGAGGTAATAGAAATTGAAAGAGGATGGAGCGAAATCAAGCATCAGCGGAAGCCTGCATTTTAATAAATGTGCCTAGTGAACCTAAAGATAGCTTCCCGTTCAACGACCGGAGTGCTGAACTTCTGGTTCTCTCCACACACTACACAATTAGGTGATGATATTTCGATGAATAATTTCTGAAATTTCAGGATTTGAACTCAAATCTCGGGGTGGCAAGCTAGTACTCTAATCCACAGTATGATGAGAAGGGACACATACATAAGGCACAGATCTGAGGTAAGAAATAACAAAGGGAGAATGGCACTTTACTCGCCTTGCCTCTCACGGATATCATGAAATATCTACTTTCATTTCGGCAGCGATTTGATTCTCCTTAGCACATAGAAAGACGAGTATTGAATGAAAGGTCTTCAGGACACAGGCTTTTTTGACGACCAAAGGTTAGGGGATAAGAACTTGGCTAGGGGAAGAGGAAATAAGGGAAGTAAATTTCCGGTTAGTTTTATGAAGTGGAGTAATGTGTTTTTGTGCGTTTGCTCACAAAGAAAAGGGTGAAATGGAAGTCTTTGACGGCGAGAGGAAAGGGGAATGAGGAAAGATTTGAAATTGAACCATTGAAAGTGGGAATAGAGTTTATGTGGGAGATAGAGTGCTAGCTTCCCAATCCGATAGCCTGGTCTCAAATCCCGGTAATAGCAGATAATTTCCATTGGTAAATCGGTCCCTACTTGAGTGCTGTGTGGAAGTTCAAGTTCAGTATCCCGTCCGTTGGAAAGGACAATAAACTTTGTACCCTTTATGATTTTTCTTGAAGATCAGGCTAATGCCGACGCCAAGTTTCTATCCAACCTGATTTCATTCTCAAATAACTCCTACCTCTTCCAAAATCCGGATTGTGATTCACGCAATTGACCGTAGCTGCATTTCATATCTCCTAATTAACCACTACTACCGTTGGTCGTGTAAAAACGTCGTGTCTCTTAAAGGTAGAGGGCTATGGCAGAGAAATAATTATGCAAATTAACAAACACAACTCAACACAATATACGTTTGCACCTTCCTTTTTACGCTGTAGATACTTATGAAAAACTGCTCGCACACTCAGTACATCTAATATTTTTTCAGATAGGCAAAAAATCTTTAAAAGTCTTCATTCCTTATTCTAATTATCTCCGAGGTAACTTCGTTAAATCTATTTCTTTAGCTTAGTCTAACTGGATAGAATAATCATTTAAGAATCACTGATCGAAGGGTCCCGGGTTCAAATCTGGGTGAAGCCTTTGGACGCCCACGAACGAAAAATCCTCGAAGTGCGAGGTGGCCCAGGGAAAGGAACTGGCCCCCCTACCCCGAATGTGTGAAATTCACACGCCTGTGGCTTAGTTCGGGGTGACCTCAACCCTCACCTATCCAAACCAACCTTGTGATTCCTTGTATTCATAACTTTAATATACTCTTTGTGTACGAACGACAGGACAATGCGATTTTCTGTACCTATATGTATATAGTATCTTCATTTAAGGTATCCGTGACAAATAGTGGAACGAGTTATAGGAGATAGGACAATAAGAGGAGGAGTTCCCTTCAAAATACTTTACAAATAATCCTCATCGGATAATCGGTGATAATTTAAGATTCATTGACGAATTTAGTCTTTTGGCCTGTTGTGAAGCAACTTCTAGAGAATGCCTACTTCTAAATAAGAATCGATATTTATCATGAGTCGTTCACGTAAGTTTTACTGTGAGCAAATCTTTGCTGTTCCAATTTTGACCTCTCCCTCAATGAATGGTTTTAACGATAAAAATTACAGTGGTAGTGGATTTTCAACTTTCTTTAATGAATTCAATTACATCCGCGATTACAAAAGGATTCAGCTCAAAAAGCTCATCCATTACGAAACTTAGGTCGAGTGATTCTATAAATTAACGTGGCAAAGCGAGGCATTGTATTCCCTTAATCATGGAGCAGTTCCAAAAAAATGCCGCCGGAATACATCTCTTATACGACGTTCAAGGTCATTTAAGGGACATAAACGAGTAGATTTATGTCCTTAGTAGCCATGGAGCCTTATTTCTCGTTATTGTTTTAAGTTCGTCCTTTCTTTGTATCTAACTTAGACTGCGTCACGTTCATAAAAACAGTTATAGTAGCCAAATATCTCCTGAGGCTAATATAATGGGTAATAATCTCTTTTGAAATCGCTTTATCCTGTTCAATGGCCCTTGATTACATTTAAAATTGTCGCATAACGATTTTTTTGTGGGTGTTCAGCATTATTCATACAATTTTAATTAATCCCAGTATCGATAAAATGTCCACGGTACTCCATTGTCCTATTCCCACCCAATAAATCGGCACTCACGGTTCAGACATATTTTTTATCTTTTTATGGCGTCCTTGTTTCTTTGGAAATGTCCATCATTCATTTTTCTATACCCTATTTACATTTCATACATGATGAAAACTTCTTTCAACTTCTTTGAGTTCTCCTATTATGAGTCGCTGAGTCTATATTTTTAATTACCCTCTATGTAAATGGATATCATTATCATTTAAGCTTATATTCCGAGCCTCCAAGAGATGATAATAAATGAGAAATAATCACCCACATTATGAACTGAACTCACAAATCCATATTTACCCTCTCTGCATTTGCTTCGGCACTAATCATTTAATTGAAGTCTCATGAGAAATAAGGAGGAAATGCTCCTGTACACGCAGAAAATATTTAGGACGTATTAGTTGTATTCATGAGATGGAATGTTGGTTGGGAAATTGTTAAATATTTCATTACTTTAACTGACTGAATATTTTACAGCTTTTAGCAAACTTGCAAAGCCATTGGGTGGATTTTAAGTTTAATTACATACATATATTTACTTACGTAATGTGAGCTAATTTACTTGTGAGTGCCTATTATTTAGATATTCTTACTAACTAACAACGTTTTAGACGTATTATCTGGTAGTTTTATTTTATACAGAGTAGACTATGTGTTTTGAATAATGTTTCCAGCTTTAAGTTGATGATCGTGAGATTTAGGATAATACTTGAAGACGTATATTTCATAAATAGAATTGTTTTGGGTTTTCATCAGCTGATTTCGGATAACTTTATGGAAAAGCCAATCCGAACTCGATAAACTCGATAATTTTTCAGTGATACGGGATATTATTCAGACTGCCTTCAGAATTTGGGTTCCACGTTACGCAACATATAACTGCGAAGCCTATTTAATGAGAGGAAAGCATATATATTCTTTGTATGAATCATTTATCATCATTGACAATTAATCCTACAATTGTCTTAACTCAGCTCTTCGCCTCATTTCTCTGATGGCTAACCACTTTATATTGACATATATCTCCTTCACTATCTTATATTTTACACGAGGTCAACATTTGCAGCTCTTTGCATGATATATTCCATAAAAAACTCTCTTAATGAGGTATTCGCTTTCTCTTGATTTCCGCGGAAAGATAGCCTGGTGCTGGTTTAATAATATATTTCCAGTTACTTTTATGATGAACTGATGACTCTGATCATCGCTTGGTAAGATTTTACATCTCAAAAGAGTATGGACTGTTCAGAAGTAGATAAATTCGCATAAAAGTACAAATGAAACTGATGTCAATTGTACCCTGCAAATGGTCACAAGCTTGTTTTGGAGTGGTTTTATTCTGCCTATTCTGCAAAAACTCTGCCGATTTAACCAGATGCGGTTATAATAATCAGAGGAAAAAGTATTGCTGGATTGAAAGACGAAACACGACCTTAGGACTTTTCCTCAGGCATGTTTGAACGCACTTGCTAGCCGTTCATTGCGGAAAAGTAAAATCTCACAATTCCGAGCGGATACAAGAAATAGTGTGTGCATGTATGCTCACCAGCAGCCATCGGCAAGTGAACATGCTTTACCGTTATATTGACCATCTGTGCGTCTTCAGAAGAAAAATATATCGTCTGTAAAATTGCGCAGGGAATTGAGCGAGATGTACACATTTGCACTTTCCCTTATCTTCCTTTCCTTGCCAACGGCCCGTGATGCTTCTAGGCATTTCCGTATCCTTTCCCTGGAGTATGTTAGGACCTGATTAAGCCAAAAAGGCTCATAAAGACCGAATGTTTCCTTCTCCTCCCTCCTTCGCTTCCGACGTGCGGGAGGAAGGTATAAAAAAATGTCCCCGCCTGGATACAAACCAGCCTCCGTGAAATGAGGATATTTCAATCCTTTCACGGAAAATTAGCCAGCCGAAAAGTGAAAGTACTCCCGCGCCCGATATCTTCTTGGCTCCTCTCCGGACGCTTTCCCGTTAAGAGTTCCCGCGGCGATAAAAAAATATCGTGAAGGTCTACGCCGAAAGTTGGGGTCGTGTGGAATATTTTTTCCACAAACCCTTTGAAGAATGACCGAAAAAAGCCACCATTTACGCCTTAGCCGGGTGTGTAAATCCCACTGTCTCGACCACGACCCCTACCTCCATATCTCGGCCTACCAGAACCCCTCCTGTTACATCTCCCCCCCCTTCCAGGGTCTGTTAGGGTCCCGTTTTGACGGAGGATCCCACCCCCGCCGGCCGGTCTTTTCCGTCGGATCCCGGGAAAAAAGGTTTTCCAGACCGCATGAGATAAGTCTGCGGCGGAAGAGGTAGGGGGTGTGTGGGAGTTCATGTCATCCAGCGTGTGGGCGAGGGGTAGAGTGGGCCGGAGATAAGCCCAAGACGCCGCAACCCGCGTTGCCGCCGGCTTGCGGGTCCTCATCTTTGGCCGGAGTGGATACGGCGGACGTAGCTCCACATGAGGGGAAGGATCATCCCCTCCAAGAGGGAGGATGGGGTGGGCTTCGACTGCAGCGAGCGGGTTGAGGGCATATGTCATTGGCACGGGAACTCGCGGCGGCGCTATCCACGTTTCATATCGCGGATGACCGCCGGGACTCGGCGGGAAACTTCATGCTCGATTGCGCCACTTGCAATCCGTCCGTTGCAACTCATGGTGGAGGTTTTTTTTCACCAGAGAGATCGCGTTTGCCAAAAATCTGGGTCGCGTTGTCTGAAAATGTGGCTTATCCAGATGTAGATATTTTTATGGTTTCGTTCCTTGAAGGAAGCATCAATCTTTTCATTGCATGTAGCATCGTCGCCTTATCGAGTGGATTAATGTAATACTTGGGCTGACCCAAGCAACTTTAGGAATATTTAAATGAAATATTTTCCTTCACTGACAAACTTCAATTTTCATTACCGTTAGCCATTCTAATTTTATATTAGTTTGTCCGACACTCTTCTCAAATCTTTTAAAGGATAATTTTTATATCACACCATATATTTCTTTCACAGCCATTCGGTCGATGACTCTCACGAGGGTTTTCTTTCCCATTTCCCAATCTTACCATTTACTTTTACTACGACAGTTATCTTTGTGAGGTCATTATGTGAAATCTTGTTATGATGTAGTTATTTCGTCTTCCTTTTTACCAGACGTGTTTTTTTTATTCCTCTAAAAATATCTTAAGAATCTTCCTACCTATGCCTTGCGCTATCTATTAAACTTATAATATCTTGCCTTCTTTGTTTATTGCTCATTATTCTATTTCTCCAATACCTCTGCACTCTTATTATTAATATTGTATGTACCATTATAATGCATAGGCATTTTTATTGTTTTTTTTCATTCAATCTTCATTCAATTTATTGCCAATATATTGGCCTAAAATACCCGTAAACTAACATATAACAACCTAGGAAATAAAATTTATAGCTAGCAATAGACCTTCAGGAAGAAATTCCCTCGATTCCAAATTCTGCCTATTCCCTCGTTTGTAATTCAAAATTTGTCACTCTATGATAAATATACTTACAATTTTCTTAAAGTATAATAGTTGTTTTGATGTTGTTTTTAGAATATAATATTATATTCTTATTTGAACTCGTCCAGAGAAAATACACCACGATGATCACCATATCCATTCTCTTCCGATATGCAAAATCTCTCTTCATCTGAAGAGCTTAGCTCTTGATCAGATGGAATTGGAATTCCATGACTTGCTCAATTTTCTGTATTTACTTCTTCCAAGCTCCCAGCCTCAATTGCATCATCCCCCGTTAATGAGGTCCAGAGAGAATAGGACTGGTTTGATTGGGATGTGATGTAAGCAGGTCAGTCCCGATAGTTTTCCCGGTATCTCATTACGGCGGTGGTGAAGGTTTTTGGTAGTTTCCCTTCGTGAGTGTTGTATAAAGCTCAGAGAGCTCAGGATCGTACTTATATTTTTGAGTAGGACCTATCCTCTTTGGAATCTCCTTTGTGCCTTTTTATTAGGGTTCATCTGTTGATAAAGCCGGGTTTCTCTCCACCCATTCCCCATTTTCATACAAATTCTCACTAGATCTCAATTAATCATCCATCCTTAAACGAAGAAATGACCCCGCTGTTGGGAGTCTTCCTCTGTCAGGACAACTATAGTGAGGTACAAGCGTTGGCAAGCGCTTATCCAGATTGTGTAATGATTGTGGATGGATTGTGATGCTAATAGGGGAGGTGACGGACAGCTAAGCCCATTTCCGCCTTTGATGATAGTTAGGTAATGGTTGAAGCAATGTAAGGGAGTACAGGATTGATATGGACTCATTTTGCGCTGGAATTAGCCTTCGAATTTAGTTTCTATTAAACGTTTTAATTTACTCTCAGTGATTTTTCCACCACGCTCAAGTATGGAGGGCACAAAAATGTCTAAATAAAAGGAACATGCTGTTGAAAAATCTACTACTTCAGGTGTTCCAACCCGGGTCCTCGACATGGAAAGCCAGTACTAAAGCAACTTTTCCAACCGTATCCTTGGGTTTTAGGTGCTCCAACGGCTGAGGTTATCTGGAATTACCATCCTACTTAATATTTTAGTCTCTGGGTAAACACAACATCCATGCCCTAGGAAGGATTTTCACCCGCGACCTTTGGCCAGGCCAGAGCCTTCACCATCACGCCTCATGGAGGATAGAAATAAATCCTGAAATCTTCATTTGTCCCAATTAACTCTCGTTGGAAAGTAAAAATCATATCCTCCGTCTGGAAGGGAAAGAGCCGCCTGTCGAATGATTGCCCGTAAACGGGATGGGCGAAGGAAAGTTTTCTTCCCAGAGTCCTTCGGAATTCAACACGAGTGGTTCGAGTCTAAACTTCACCGTTCTTGCGGGCATGGCGTTTACGTGCAAATCCAACGGGGCATCGAATACGAGAAATCCTGAGTGGGATAAAGAGGTGGACCGCCCGGAGACGGGACGTAGGAAGGGTTTGGTTGTGTGGTGGAGGGGACGGGGGTGGATTTGGCCGAGAGTTCGGGCGACCGTTGGCCCGGAAAGGACTCCCCCAATTCGGGGTTGGTGTGGAGTCCGATTTTAGGGACGGGGTCACGGAGCGGTCCAGAGTTGCGAAGGGCCAAGGGCGATAGGACGGTCCCGACCGAACGGAAAGTCTCCTTGTGACAGCCGGACGCGAGGAAGAATGAGTCGGGGGGACCCGCGCCACCGATGGAATTCATAAAGTTTAATCCTCCCCCAACCCCCACAGGGGCTAATGAGAGGGGAGAGGGCTGCTAGTACGGATAAAGAGCATCCCTCCCTGGCTCCGATTCGTGTGATATTCTCAGAAAAATGGGAACAGCATCTCCGGCCCCCCACACCCGCTCGGAGCCTTATCTACAGAGAATATGGAAGGGACGAAAGTATTTGGGTAAAGGTGATAAGGTTCTCGATGCATCCGTTCGCCGTTCAACACGAGGCCTTTTTCTGCATCGCATTACCGGCATCACTCTCTCTCCCCGTAATGTTTCAAGTTATAAGTGTGGTTGCACGCTGCATGAGCGCCTAACTCTTGAAACATTTATCCATGAATTTTCTCTTGAAATAATTTTCTATGGCTAAGTCGTTAGAGCCCAACGTTTTTCAGGATCAAATTCTAACCAGCCGCCTTTCGCAAACCCTTTATCTGCGCCTCATGATGAATAAATATCAATAGAATCGGATCTTATCACAAATCAAGCTAGAACACATCAAAAATAAAGCAATGGTGCACATAGGGAAATGCAGACTCTATTTGAGCCTTGTGTGAATTTTACGAGCGTATTTGGTAAAGGGCATGACCTCGTAAATGAAAATCTAGCTTTTCACATTCCCGGATAGATTAAATGTGCCTCAGTGGACGATGCATCCCTAATAACTCGAGTTATAAGCTTTTTTTAACCACAAACGATGATTTTCTTGAAATAATCTTTAATATACGGGGAACGATTTGCTTATTCATTAATTCACAGTGTAAATGAGCCTGAAATACTGCAGTGAAAAGCTGGCTACTCCTGTTTTACACCTGAAAATCTTCTGCAATATTTCACATAAGGTGCAAGAAACAGCAAAGAAAATTAAGACCACAGTCCTGTCACCTCTTTTGGATTGTATCAAATTCGTTTCTATGGCTCTATTCCTCAACTAGCTAATTAAAACACGAGCAGATTTACTGGGTAGCTCTGGACATCATTTTATTGATACTGGAGCTTCAGATCTGGAATATTATTGGATAATGAGGGCTTTAATTGCCTTTTAGAAAGTTCATTGTCTGCTCGAGCGCAGTCCTTATGAATTGGAAGATTTGCTATAAATTTTATCTCTCTATCACTCTGGAATTAAAAGCATTTGTTTTCATCCGTGGCTATCTTTCTTAAATCCTCATGGAACTAATTTTTTTTTAATGTTTAAGATTTATCGATAATAACTCTGAAGATCATTCACCTCTCTGAAGATCAATTTTCACCTTCATAAAGTAAAAGACTCTATTTGAATGCTGCTTCATGTTTAAATGCAAAGTATTTAACAAGTAAATATAGACACACTTATATACTTATATGAATACAACCTGTAACCACAGATATTATTGTGATTCCATCTGCATACTGTATTTAAAACTTTTGCTGGCTTTAAGCTGGTGGTGACCAGAATACAGGAACATTATTTTCCACGCAAAAATCATAAATGTTCTTAAAAAAAATTATCCACAATTTATGGCCTTGTGCGCTATCGATCCAGCAATTTAATATGGCTACTTTCCAAAATCGCTCTGCGCTCGTAATATTCGGCTGCTTCTAGACTGGTTTACACGGTTAGGTTAAAACCGCTTGTCTCCATCCAAATCTGCCAGAATAATGTCTCATCTCTTCGTCCCCATGATGCTTGAATTAGATTAGCCTCCTAAGGACCAGCACCTCATTACCGTTAAGCACTGAAATCGGGTGGGAATCCTCCATTGGCTCTATTTCACTCATTAGTACTAATTGCCTTAAGAACGGAGCCCAAAACGTCGTGTTCTCATTCGTGGTAAATCACTGCACTAAAATTACTCGAAGAATTTTTTGAAATGGATTAAACTTTTCCATAAGAAAAATTCCAATCAATTAGAATGTGGGAATGAAGTGACTTCTAATTTTAGAGGATGAAAAACCTAAAGCATGGATTCCACAGTATTTTTTGAATGTGGGAAAATATTATACCAAACGATAATGACTGAATCTGTTGATAAACTAACCAGGGCTAATAATTTTCTTACCTTTTCACTACACTTACCATGAAATTTTAATACTAATAGTATTCTCTCTTTGCCATAAGGCCTAGTTTTTCATAACTATACTTTTCCATAAAGCGTTGCGAAAAACAGAGCCACTATACGTGATTCCAATATCAGTACTGATATATTCATGTAAATTTTCTAATGCGATAACTCTTTAAGTATTAGTTGAATTATTCTCATTTCGCTATCAAAGATATCCATCGTATAATAAAACTTGCATTCGTCTTTCAGTCCTGGCGTATGTTCATGTAGTTACTGGAGTGGGTTTTCGTTAAAGTCGTAGTAATATCAATGTGATATTCAAATTCAATCCGAATTTCTTACTAGTAGATTTTTAATGACACTCTTCAACATCTAGATATTCCTAATACCCTGAAAGCCACTGCGAGGCTCTGTGGTAGGGGGTGAAGATCACCAAACAATCTACTTGCATGCAACTAGGAGCTAAAATACTGCTACTAAATGGATTGAGTTACGAAAAGGATGGTTTTGATGGAGCTTCTAATCTTTCTGTTCCTCCTCTATACAATTTACTTGTTTTTAGCATATTTCCTACTCATATGTACACTGTCTCTTGCCTTTTTCTCTGCTCGTATTCTGAAGCTTATGCAGTAATTTACCCTTCAGCCTTTCTTTTTAAACAACCTCCACATCTGTACCGGTTCTACCCACCAACTTTTATCCTCATAGAGTAGACAAATAGATAAGGAGAGAAGCTAATAAAATATTGTTCAAAGCAGAGCAAAGGCATATCAGAACCTTTCTCAACCTGTTGAAAACTCTAAAAATCAACAAACCCTACCGTAAGCCTAAGGTGGATATTTCAGTCGTATCTCAAATATTTTGCTGAAAGCTGTCTCAAAAGATACATTTTTCCAACTCTTCAATTAATTGCAGTTAGGTATTAAAAATAGATTATTAATCGGGTCTTGCCTTTACACACGTTTTTAAATTTGACCAACCTTCTAAGAGCAAAGAAGAGCGATGTTCCTATTCATCGGTTGGACATTGAGTAATCGTATATTTTTAATATGGTTTAATCTCTCAGCATCCATTCAAAACTCTCTCTCAATTTTTTTCCAAATTCTACCTGCCTTCAACACTGAAATTGAATGTAGAAATTTGTGTGTTAAACAGCTTCATTTCATGCTTTGCAAGGGAATTGAACTTAGTCCCACATTCATAATGAATTACAATACTAATACTTCACACTTAATTTTTAATAATAACCGACCCGGGTTTCGGCAACTCAGTGCCATTTTCTAGGGCTAGGTATAATTCGTGAACGTTGTCATTTCTCATAAACCATTTACAGGGTTAAGCAAACGGAAAATATTTAAAAGATTCGCATCCAAAATTTGGTCAAGGCATCAATGCAGTTTCAGATCTCATTGGTTATCCCACCTACCAAGTCCGGTGGTTGAGATGTTATTATGACTTATCGATGGATTAGTCACCTACTTGACCACACTCATTGATCTACCAACAAGCACTTATCCAATTTCCCGATAAAAGCCTCTTACATTAGATGAAGTATTGGGATAAAAATTGACGCCACTTTCATAGCTTCCATCATTCAACAAGCAAATTTCTCCTTATTTACTCTCCTGTCAACAAGTTTATTTCCAGCCCGGAGATCCCGATGAAATTATCACGAGCAAGTGCTTCTCAGCACTCAGCAACTGAGTAAGTATAGGTCGAACTCTATTGAAAAGTTCCCGTCAATCACTCGGTCAACGTATGGAATAGTTATTACTATCGTTCAGTATTCGTGCCATGTATAGAATTTACCTAGCAATATTGGTGGATTTTTCCTCACAATACCAATGAAAGACTAATGAATGAGGACGCGGTGGATAGAGTACTAGCTCCCACTTCCAAGTCCTCCAGTCAAATCCCGGTGGAGATTTTTCTGTGAAACCTCATAATCATTTGAATGCCATGTAAAGCACTTATTTTCCAGCTCTTGTCCATCAGTTGGGTTACTGCAATATGCTGAATGAATTCGTGAAACTAGGGCTTACATTACCAAGTTCTTACTTTCCCTAGATATCTTAACTTAACTACTACCCTGTCTTTACAGGCGCCAACGAGGCTCTTTGTTTATCACGCATCCCCTTTTACCATTCCAGCTGCAACGTAATAATTATACAGCCAACACTTTAGTTTGCCGCATAGCTATTGAATTTGTTTTTTTTGGACAAATACAACAGATCAAAGAAGAGATCTGGTACTTTTTAATTCGATTCAAACTGCAGTTCAGGTACACTTAATGATTCAATTATTAAACAGGTGTTATATGAAACGTGGTATGTAGCTTTAAAACTTGACACTACTCATAGCGTGCTTTCTTAACGTCACTTGTCCTTCTCTTTCCTGATTATATGGTTTAAGGAATGGTACACTATGTCAATCTTCAGTATAATGTTCTACTTGATATCTATCATATTAAAAATGCAGTATATATAGCATGGACGACAGGTAAATTGGCCAAATTCGATCCGAGTATTTGGTAACTTTAATAATCATACATTTGAATGATCACTGGTGTTAAATCTTTTTATACATAAATGTACTTTTTCATAATATATAAGTTGTGATGGTGTTTTCCGTTCCCATAAAGAAGAAGACCACTATATTTCAATAGTTTGTTTTCATATTATATACTAGACATATCTACACAAAACTTCTTGTTTTCTCAGACAATGAGAGGAGAGAAGGGAATGATATGAAAATTTGGTTAAAATATTTCTATCCCACTGAGGATGTACATTTATTTTACGCGGTGGTAATATTTAACTTTCCGCGTAGAAAACTTTATTTATGTCTGCTTCGTCATACAATAATAAACACTAAATAAATCGCAAACGTATAAATACATAGTTGTAGTTGTCTCACCTTTAGCCAATGGTAATAAACGACAACCACCAAGTGTGATGAATGAAAGCACATTTTCAGAACCAATCAAAGTCTACCTGACATATACTTGCACAAGAATGTTCAAAATGTAATTTATTGCGGAATGCTGAATGATTGAAGTAAAATATTTAAGGGGACCAAATACTGGCACATATTGCATTGCCATATTTCTTAAGACACTTGTCATCAACAACAGTCAAAAATCATTGAATTTATTTGACGCGGCTCTCTACTCTATTCTTCCATCAGCTAATTGCTTCATACTTACGTAATTATTCTCTTTCACATCCTTCATATCTTGTTCTGCCTATCTCATACGGGACCTTCCTTTGCCATAATTTCATTCACTTGTCTTTTGAAGATTGCCTTCATTAGGCCATCATGTCTCATGATATGGACGATAAAGTCCCGTCTTCTTCTTAATGTTTTCCAAATGCTTCCTTTTTCTCGCGCTCTTCATAGGACTACTTCGTTAGTTACTCGGTCGATCCATTTAACCTTTATCATTCTTCTGTAACATCACGTTTCGAATGTTTCCACCCTTGAATTCTCTGCTTCTGTCATCGTCCATGGCTCACTTCCATAAAGAAAAGTGCTCCAAATGCATGTTCTGGTGAATTATTTCCCAACCTCCACGCGTGATGTTTCGGCTGTAAGTAGATTCTTCTCTTGGTAGAATACCCTCTTTTCCTGAGATACCTGAGGAGATAGAATACAGTACGTTTAAAGAAATGATCTTTAAGTTAGCAGGTAGTTGGACAAGGGCAAATGCAATACCTAAATGTTATACATATTTACAATAAACTTCTTCATTATTTTAGATATTAGGAGTGTTTTGTACTGCAGCACTACGTGGGCATCTTCTTTTCAAATTGCCTTGTCTAATGTATTCTATTATTTTTTTTTTGGTTGAAAGACTAATCTTTCGAGCTGATGCGTTTATCTTTGTGTTGAGTTTATATGCATTCCGCTGCTGCCACTCTTCCACAATATTCCAGTGAACATGTTATTCTAAAACGTTCAGATAGATATTCTTTTCCGAGTTACCGTCGGGATTATATATTATCATCTATCAGGTCCCGATTTCTCACATCCCACGAGCTTTTGCTATCATCATCTTTCCTTAACTTCTACTCACAAACATCTCCTGGTCCTAGGGGTCTCCCTCCCACAGAACGGTAGTGAAGAGATTCAGCGGCAGCGGGCCGATTTGGCCACATCGCCAAAACTCTTCCCACCCTTCCTTCAAAACCATGTTTTCCTCTCGCGCCAGCGACCAGCCTTAACGTGGATCGAGGAGAATGGAGAAGAAAAAAAATTCTCTTGGGGGGGCGCGAAAAAAAGATGATTTTATGCTCACCCCTTACCCTGTTCGCAATCCGACGATGGGGATTTCTCAGCACTTCACCCCATTCCCGGAAGGGGTTTATTCGTGGCCCACGCCCCTGACCGGCCGGCTCTTTTGTTTTTGACGGCAGTTTTCCTCCTTCACCCCCGCACAGATCTCTCTCACTCTCTCCCTCTATCTACGATTTTTATTTTTTCCACTCCCGCCCGGATTCGGTCGACCGGTGATGCATAGTTCTCGTGGTCATCGAAGTGGCCGTAATGGATAACGGGTCGGATCCTTCCCAGGGGTGGTTGGCAGGTGGGGCGCGGAGTAGGGGGGTCCCAGGGAGAGATGAATAGGGAGCCGGGGAGTGATTAACGGTATTACTTGGCCGCGTTCATCAAGAGAGGGGAGCAACGCGCGTATTCCATTGGTCTTCTTGCGGGAGCGGATTCGCTCTGCGAACTGTGGGAAAAATTGGTTCGTTTTTCAAATGTTTGTTGATTGAATATCGTGGGGTGGAGCTGACTTAATGGTTTTAATCAACACTTCCCGAGCTGGTGTTGGCATTGTTGGAATCCCACCTGATTTTTTCATAAGAACAGTGGCCTCTCATCTCAAATTTTCTCCCAGTAAAAGATAATTTCATGGACAGTCTCTCAGAAACTCGCGCCCAAATCAATACACTTGGTTTTTATCATCATTTTCTTAAATTTTATTTATCTTCTACCTTACTTCTCACAATTAATAAGTCATTGACATTAATGCATGTCAACATTTCATTCCTTCTTAGTTTCACTGATTTTTTATTAATTTTTAATTATGCGTTTCTCTCCAAATATTTGACGTAGCCAGTTAATTCAATATGCATTCTATAAGGTTGAAATTATAATTTCTTTCTAATTTTTGGCCTGCAAGTAATTTGATGGCTCTTGTGACTTGAGTTTGAGCAGAGTGAGCCTCTTTTTTATTTTCAATTTTCATGCACTCTATAAAACTGAACCGTATTCTTTTCTAGCACTCCCCTAGTGACCAACTCGTTTTAAACCTTTTGCACTCGATATCCTTGTACTTCCTCCTTTCCGAATTTAATTTCGTTTTCTAACTCATTATCGCCAATCTAGCTTTCTCAGTTCTTTAATAAGTCCTGTTTCGAACATCTCTAAATTATTTTCATCACCTTGACTCGAATATTTAGTTCGTTGCAGAAGAAAAAGTGCGGATAATTTTTCGTTGTGATTAAATCGTGCAACACTGTGACAACTAATCGGAAGGTCCTTGTTTTGAAACTAGATCATCCCTCTGGATACCAGCACAATGAAATGAAATGACGATTATCGGATTTTTCTTGCCAATCTCTAGTACCACCATAAGGAAAATAATTCTCTCGGATATATAATATCACTATTAGAAAATTAAATGCTAAGTTTAGGGTTTCAATGAAGATATTTAAACCTTACCTTAAGTTATTGAGACACTGGTTCATATTTTAGTGCATAAATATTACCGTTTACGGAATTTAATATGATCAGCCTACACAGAATGATATTAACAATAAAAAGTAATTCATTACTGAATATCAATCTGAATATCAATTAGGCGAGAGGACCCAGTGGACGATATTTTTTTACTTTCGTAATTAGTAATGTTTTTCTATTAAACTCATGTTGATTGAGACCCATAAACTAGAAATTGTCATCGGTAATTAAATCAAAGGGAGGCAAAAAATGTGAAAAATATTGAGACGATTGCATCATTAATAGGGTCATCATTTCCATCCAATGGGTTAGGCCAAATTATCGAGTAGATGTACGCCAAAAATTACTCTCATTGCTATGCAGACAGGGAATGATTACACCCATAAAGTGTGGATCGCATACTAATAACCGTTGTCCAAACGTGATGGGTCAACGAGAGTCAGTCATTATTCGGATTTGATCTCGAGTCCTAATGCAAACGTGGAAACTTAAATGTCCAGCACTGGACATCGTTCGTTGGGATTTGAAAATCAGTTATTGGGTACTAAATTATGAGTGGTGATCAATACCGATTGACGAAATAATCCAGGGAACGTGTTTTTTTTGCTGAAGAATACATATTTGTTTACGCATTTTTCATACTGCATTTGCAGACTTTTTCAGCTCAAAATCCCTATACAGTTTGTTAATGAGGAACAATACTGTTCACTGTTTCGGGCATCACATAGAGGAAGCGAGACATATTAGGTGAGTAATAAACTTTAGCACTTTTTCACAATATATTTAAAATTATAAAATTACACAACACGTGTTTCGTCTTACTAAGCAATCATCAGGAGTACACTTACGAATGTATACCTCCAGTGAGTGTACACCTGATGATGTAGTATTTAGTAAGCCAAAACACGTGTTGTGTAATTTTATAATTTTAAATATACTCTGGAAAAGCACTAAAGTTTTTTATTCACCTAAAATGAAGAATAACTTTAAATTTTAGTTTCCCCGCTGTACTTTTCAGTCATTTATCGCCATAGGATTCATTTTTATTTAACTTTCAGTACTTGAATAGTTTATAACACAAACCTACTTGAAAATACGAAAAACTCAATTAAAATATTATATTTTTTTATATATCTATTAGTTTTGCCTGACTCTTGACTCCTCCGCGATCATTCCCTCAAACATGAATTTCTTGGCCGAGGTTTCCTTCTTTGTTACGAAAAATCATTTCGACATCGTCCTCGAGTGAGGGCAGGTCTCTTTCGGCACAGATATCAACGCAATTATTAGAGCGTTTAATGGGGGAGCAACGCTCTGGCCTGCGCTGCAACCAAGGGATTAGACCGAGGCCCTGGGTCTTCTGCGCTGGGAGGAGTTCACGCCCCGTAACCCAGAGACTACCCCGCCATAAATTACGGCCCTTGGTGTGGTGCGTGTTTATCTTCCGCAATTCGAGCGCGCCGAATGTTCGCCCCCAAACCCTCGACCTTCACGTTCCCCGTTCCAAAGGGATCCTCTCTTCTCCCCGTATTTCTCCATCGCAATCCACAGCATTGGCCCCCTATGTTGGCAAATGTCGATAGCATAATCTTTACCTGCAAGAGAAGCATGGCAATGATTCATTTTTCATCAATAATCAATAACCTTCTTGCACAATTTCTGTCAGTTTACCCCTCCCCCAATTCACCAAATCCACTCCTGTCATCTTACAATTAGACTCTATTCCTATTAAGCCCTCTATCCTTTCTCCCTGCTCTTCAGTGATCCGATTTTTTTAACCCCTCTTCCCTTTTGGCCCTTCAAGCCTATCTCAACAAAGTCTCTTGTCACACGAAAATTCCTCCAGCTACTTCTTTCGTCTCATTTGAATTTTTACCTACGGTATCGCCTTTTCCCCCACCGTGAAATTAAGTATTATATCATCTTCTGGTCAGTCTCTCTCTAACTAGCTTCCTTTTTCTAAAGCCACGTATTGAAAATCTTCAGCCTGAGTGCATGTGTTGTTTGAAGAGTAAGGAACAATAGAAAACACTCTTTTTTTCAATGGCCTCGCTCACCTCTTCATTAATTCCTTACTTAGTCTCGTGTAAAATTTTGTATCAAAGTATGATGTATGAGTATGCCATATTTGTATGCTATTAGTGATTAATGACAGTAATGTAACGTTAATATTATTAGAAACTAATTCCATATCATTATATTTTGCAAATCAATATGAATCAGCATTTTTGGATTCTCGTGTTGCATGCAATGGTTGCGGTTAGAAATGAGAAAGCACAATTCAACACTAATGGCACAACGTCACCGCTTAGAAACCGGCTATCTAGAGTTACTTATGCTAGAAGACAAAGAAAATAGAACAAGGGAGAATATTGTGGTAAACTTAAGTAATAACTTAAATTTATGCTGGTATAATCCTGTAATCTACATATGAATTTATGCCTGCCTCTTGCCTAGAAACTCTTGAGCATTTGTGCTGGACTCTAAGAGCGGTTTTCAACGGTGCACACGTATTCAATTGCCCGTTGGGGTGCCAACAATGAAATGATGATACTTAAATTTCGATGGTGTCCTAGGGAAAAGTCACTAAGGTCCCATTAAATCTCGAGGATATCCAAGCAATCTCCTGTAGATACACTAGAAACACGTTTTATGCATAAGTTAAATGGATGTTTTAGACACCTAATACGCTCTCAAGAGCAATTGCCTAAACGGCCAAAGAGCAGGATTAGGAAGGTGGCTCCTTTACCAAGGATAACAAGGCCTGGTCTTGGTTAATTGCCAAATGGGATCCGTTCCAGAAGCACTTAATTCTCTTCTATTTATGTATGAACGCATTCATTACCCTTGTGCTTTGAAAGTAAGACTATAAATCTAAGGGAGCAGCAAATACGCTACAATATTATAGGAAGGATTTTCAACTGTGGCAACCTGTTTAAAAAGCTTCTTATGAACATGTAACATATCTATCAAGGACCATTATCAATTAAATAGAATAAAAAATTTGATTGGAGATATAATTTACACAGCTGCAAACACATTTCTGTCGTGAGACCTAAGAGCAGGATATATGGATTTAGGTACAGAAGCAATGCATAGTTCCATTTTATCCAGTTCTTCCTTTTCAGTTCATCATTCCCCTTAATTATTGTGAAATCCATTTAGTGCACATTAGGAGCCTGATACTTTATGACAGTTAACCATTAACGGCAATAACTGTGGTAAAGACAGGGCAGGAAACATTTGAAATTTGGTATTTCAGCAGAGTGAAGAAGATAAAATGGTTACTTCGTGTAACTTTATGAGAAGGTAATGATAAATGTACAAAACTACGAACATTGACGGTACGACTTCATTGGACACATTTTGAGAAGTAGGAGGAGGATGCTGGAGAGAGAAATGATTGATTCAAAATAGAATAATTATGCTAATATAAATAGTTCAGCTATTAAATCATTTGTTTGGAGAACTGAGACCTTAAAATTGTTTACCAGTGATGATTATTTGTAAAATATTTACTTATCCCTACTGCTACCTCCGGACTATATCAATCCATTTCGCACCATCACTCAAATTTTGGATGTTGATGACAAATTATTAAAACTGGGCTGATTTTATTCTATTACTGCTTGACTTTTGCATGAAGAATTTTGATATATGATTTGCTACGACTGTAGAATTGTCTTCGTTTCCTTGAATATGAAATGATTTTAAATTATAAACATTTTGCACACACGTAAATGAACATAAAATTCACTCGTTGGGAATAACGAGTATTTAATACAAGCAGTAAATTGATTCCTAAATTGAAGCAGTAAATTGATGAAGCGGCTTCACAAACCTTTGTGTTCTTATCATCGTGACTAAACGAGATACCAGCTATTATGCCTTTGCTGCATGTCTGAGCATTCCTCGTGAAGGAAGCGATGGTCTCATTCGTAAAAACGCCACATCCATCCGCTGATGGACTTCGGCAGCGATAACACACACCCCACTAAGTGCACCTTTTCCTTGCAGCCTTCGGCTATTTTTCCCGCCCAGCCACAACTTTCTTTCCTCCCTTTCGTCTCCGCTCCGCGATCCGCCTCACGCACCCCTCCCTCCATCCACTCCCCTCCCTTCTCTCGACCGTGGTCTCCATCACGAAACCCTCCCGAGGGCAAAGAGAGTTTACTCATAAGCGTGCTCACAGACTCCACCCACCTCTGCCCTTCACCAAGCATCCTCTATCTCCTTTCAGCGGCCACAGATTCTCACGATTCACCCCATCCCCGTTTTCCCCATCGTAACCCTACCCCACTCACGGATCCCACCGCTGCGAACCCTTACGAACTCGAGCACCCCTTCCAATCCTTCCCCAGTCTTCCTCTCGGGCTATATTTACCCGTCTTCCCTCCCCGTTTGCCACCCGCTAGCTCGCACACATCGGCGATCAAACCAGAGCCCCCTCCCTTCGGCTGAATAATGTAGGGAAGGAGTGTGAGTGGATGTGAGAGAAGGGTATAGGACGACGAAGCTGGTGGGTTTCCAGCGGGGTGGGATTGGGGGAGGAAATTGAAGGGGTGTTACACGAAGAGAAGCTAACCGTGCAACCCCTTTCGCTCATTGCATGCACTTGTCTAGGATTAACCGAAGGGGTTAACTCCTGTATTTCACCAATTTTCCACAGGGCTCGATTCTGGGCCGCAACTCTTCCTGCACGTTAACCATCATCCCACTAGGTTTGCTTTGTGTCCCCATATCTTCCAACTTATCTTCATCTGCCTTATACCCTTAAAGCCACCATGAGGATGAGTGGCAGGAGGTCCTCCGTACTAGACATGCATTATAAATTAGTAAACAATCATATGGTTATTATCTACACTACTCCTTCAACAGATTGTTACTAATTTAAAAGGGAACACGGTGCAACGCGAAACGCATTTTCCTTCCACAAACTCAAATAATCAGAGAAATAGCTACTTCACGTATCTTATTCAAAATCTTCTAGTTGCAAGGTTGACATGCAATGAGATATAAAAAATTAGCTGTGATCATATATTGAGACTTATAAGTTCATAATTACATGCATATATCTGACGTATATTCACCACTTTCTGACACCTTTCTGATTATCATAAATATACCTTCAATTCTATCTAAAATAATCCTTTATTATAATGGTATACTCACTGGCACCTTTTGTTTTCTATACGATTATGCCGATACCGGTTTTACATACTCCACTCCTCCTCCCTTCCATTAAAATTTCATACTCATATCCAATATCCTCATGAATTCGGTAAACTACCTTAGCTGTTGGTTTACCGTCCCAAATAGTAGTACCTACTATACCCTGAGGTTTTTAATACATTCTTCTTAACGACTCCTGAAGAAAATGTATATGCTTCGAATTCATTACATCTTCTCCTCATCTCTCTCCCTCCCGCATCATCCCCCTCCTCTACCCCTTTCTCTTAGTTTCGCACGCAACCTCTTGCCCGTCCCTATCATCGCATCCTTCTTTAATCACTCCAAGAGCTCAAGGGTGTTAGAGCGCCTCCCCATCGTCTTTGGCGCTCCCTCACCCGTCTGTCTCAAAGGAGGAATGAATGAAATGTCTTACCTCCCCGTCTCTCCTCTCCCCACCGCCCAACATCAATCCAAAATCCTAGGCGTTCTGCGCTCACGTTTAATGTTCACACTCCTCTTGGGTCCGCACTAGGATTGCGAGTAAGTACTCATAGACTGCTCCATACCTGCCGAGGAAATTTATCCACCAAATCCACCATCTCTCGCGTTCGGCGCCATTGACGGGATATCATTCCACCTCGAAGAATCGGTACTGGCTAGGTGAAGTAGAAAATGTATTTGACCATGTTGTTTCCATGCGATCAACATCTGGATGCTAATTTTTGGGGTGGCGGAGCATGATCTTTACTTCAGTTCAATGGATAATTTCCCGTTTTTGAGAAATGCTTCTAGTTGTTGATCCATAAGTAACCTCTTCTGTGTCTAGGGCCCTCAATGTTATAAATTACAATTCCATGTTAATGGTAATGTGAATGCGAATTTCAGTTTGTATCTAATTTACATTTCCGTCCGAAAGACTCATCAACCATTAAAAAAATGCGTTACCTTATTTTCCAAGTTTCTATTGTTTTCTCTTTTATGCCTATCAGCAGGTAAGAATCACAAACTTGTATAGAAACAAGTTCTCAAGATAATGAGGAAGTGAATTTAAAGCAAACATAAACTGAATCTAAATAATTCACATAGCTACCTTCAAGCCCGGGCAAGGGTGAGTGGTAGGGGGTGAAACATCACCAAGACATACACCATGGTCCCGGATTCTCTACCCAGTTTAGACACTACAATACGAGTTCAATTGTGGAATGTATATAAATATTTCACAATAAATAGAATTCACCTAAGAGTAGAATTATCTTAGTGGCTTTTACTTTTTAGTGTACTCATCACAAGTCTAAAAATTATGTATTGGTTAGATAAGTAATTGCACAACACTAATCTTCTAAAACCTCATTGTGAACACTACACTGCTGTCAAATCAATATAATATTAATTACAATTCAGCTCCGGCCTTGGTTAAATCAAATTAAAAATATTCTTACCTTTTGTTTATCCCAGATATGCACATAAAAAAATTTGTAGGGCTGAAGTTAATACATTTTAATTAGCAAAGCAAAAGATGTTTTGCTGGGCAATGCAAAAATTATTTTGGATACGATGTCTAATAAGAATGTTCCATCTTTTGCGGTAAAAATTGGCAGAAAGTGGGCAATTTTCAATCTATTACTGTCAGTAGTACACAAAATATTAACCATTAAAAGTGAACAGTTACAATAGAACATCCTTTGTACTACAATGAAACGAGCTCATAACTTTATATTTGGAAAGAGCTAAAATAAAATGCCTTCATCAAGTAGAATAATAATGCATCATGACTTTGCTCTTCTTAAGCACTGCCTAATAAAACCGGAGAGATTACTTCACATTATTTGTCTATGAAAGATTTTTTCATGCTAACGATGTGCTGAGAACAGAGATGATTTATTGGCAGCTTTTTTTCTTGGTTACTGTTTCAAAACCACGTGTTATGATCGTTAAAATTTAGTGAGACTGCGTAAGATTCATTTTAGCTTGTCATATTTGATAAAGCAAAAATGTGTGCCCTTCTTGTCTTGTCTGGATTGTCTTCTTTTGAGAGATAATACATTTTGCTAATATTTCATGGTTAATTGGTAATTTTGCTGTAAAGTTTTGCCTACCGGTGCTTTATCTTTGTGAGTTTTCAGTTTTTTCATTCCTTTGATCATATTAAAATTATAATGGAGCTTTTTAAAATATGAAAATTTTAATAAAACTCTGACGTTGCGTTAAAGTTTATTTTCACCCCAGGAAGTGCTTTACAACAATATTTTTCCTACCTTCAAATCATGTTTTGGTCTAAGTAAATAATGCAGGCTTTTAGCCTCGGATTAAATGGTTAAAAACACTTGTGGTTAAGTGTTAATATATCTGGTACCAAAAAAAAACAAATGTGCTCAGGTTCTCACTCTTCTCTTTCAATAATAATGACATTTCTCTCTCAATTCATTATTTATTCATGTAATGCTTTGATTTCTTTCCAGTAATTGTTTTATTCCTATAAGGAAGACGATAATTTAACCGCTCTATGGTTACTTCTCCAAAATACCTCAACATGATTCCGTACCCTAGATCATCATCTGCTAAAATAGTTATAATAATATCATTATAATAATGAAAAACAATGTCAAATTATCTGGGATTCAGAAGTGCTTTTTATGTTTTCTTGAAGTTTAGTCATATATGCTCCCTACCAAATGATCACTTCAAACTCGTAATTAATCTACATGGTGCTTTCTTATCACTGTACGTACATCATTAGATATACATTTATACATCTACACCCATTTTTTGAATTTTTAGAGGTAGATTATTGCAGTTGTAAATGCGAAATACCAGGAAATCATCGCCTTCCCTACAAATCAGATACCCTATAATAAAAATGCCCTTTAAAATTAGCGATGGAAAACCCAACTAAGTTATAGTTTAGGTTTAGTTGCTGATGGTTCAAATCACTAATTCAATATTGAAAGGCTCAGCTCTTAAATTTTAATACTATACGCAAATAATGTAAGTTGTAGTTCTTTGGTTATTCCAGGGACAGAAAAAAATCAAGTCCAAATATCTTTTGACAAGTGTCACTGTAGGAGGACCGATTTCCTGCGTTACCTTTGGTTTCTTGAAAAGGACTCCCAACAAAATACTCTGCAGCTTGGTTTAGCACAGAGATGCCCACCAGATTTTAAACCTGAGGGCTAGTAACCACTGGACCCCTCGCCGTCATATCTTACAGTTGAGTTTGAAGATTTGGGAAATCTTGCCTTTCTTTAACCAAAAGTTCATCAATCATTTTACGTGATTTATATTTTTCATACCAGAATTATTATTATTGCTGCTATGTGACAAAACGACTAATAAAGCAGTAGTTTTATGAATTATTAATATAAAATAATTCATGAAGGTCGTTAAGGTTGACATTAATTTTGGCAATTAAGATGTTATGCTCGAAATCTGATTGCTTAAAAGATTGGACTAAAAAGCATAATGGCATAACTGTTAAGGCTCACTTTTGTGAATTAAGCTTACCCTGCGTCGAATAATTAGCTTTAGTAGGCAAGATTTTTATTTTTAAAGAAGATTTTTATGGATATAATATACCTTGGAATTCAAGGAAAAACCCCTAGCTATAGGAAAACATGAATATCTGGTGCTTTTCTTCCACATTTGATTCCATCTGATTATGTGCCAAAGTAAATTGATCACTTCATGTAATCACTTGCGGACATTACCATTCAAAATATATCCCGAAGTATTTCATTTGCATTAGTTTCCCGGTATAACTTTGCTTAGCGCATTTTCAATTACTGAAAAGCAAAATTGAGCGCGTTTTCGCAGCAATGGCTAATGGTGTGGGGACTTCATTCAACTGCTCATTCCCTTATTAGCAGCCAGGGATAAAAATGTTTGATCCTCCATCATCCGTCCTAGGGGACGAGAATTAGTTAGTTCCCCGGATTTCCGTCTGCATGTCTAGTCACCTCGGTCCCCCACCATCACCGGTCTTGCAACACAACGGCGGTGACTGCCTCCCCGTCCACCCCTTCCACCCTTCTCTCGGTTCCTCTCGTCCACCCTGCTCGCCAATTAACCCCCCTCTCTTCCCCTCCCAACCGGAGGGGGAGAGACGTGTCCCTCATCCTCACCCTTGTCCACTCGAGTTGCCCGGCGCCTGACCCCAGTGTACCCTACCGCGGGAAGATCCCCGAGCACTTCCTACGGCCGGTCAGTCGCGTGACGGGACGGATTATGCTTTTAACCGTTCGTGCCGTCGCTACAGCACCCACCCCCTCCACTCCCATCCGTTCGTCCCTAATCCACTCACTCACCTTGGCCACGCTCCGAAGCATCCCGCGCCGATGGGTCCCCCCCCCCTCATCCTATCCCAGCATCCCCGCCCGTCGAAAAACCCGCGGAGCACAACTGCCCGGAACCGAAGCCCTGCGTACGTGGCAGGGATGCCTAATTAACTGTCAAAACCCCGTCTCTCCCGACTTTGCATTCGCCCCGGCACCCCCGCCCCGCCCCCCAAAAAAACCTCCCGTTCTCCCTGTCCCGGGCGTGGAGTCGGCTCCACTTAGTGGCGTTGCATGCCGAGTTTTTCATTCCCTTTTTCAGTGCGTTTTACCTTCTACCTCGCTTCATCCGACCTCCCCATGAGATTGCGCTCGGGTGGAAAAAGTTTTTTCTCATCTTCCCTGAACCATGATAGCACAGCGGTATGGAACCCGAAGATCGCTTTTGAATTTCAGTTTGAATCTCATTTTGTATCTCGTCTTGGCCTGGAGTATTTTGTTTCCTCTTGGGTTAGATGAAGGAAAAATATGGTCATAATTTTGTCAAATATCAGAGTAGTAAGAGTATGAGAGTAAATATCAGAGCCAAATATCAGGAATTAGAACTGATTTACATAGTTTGATGTCTCCGTTGTATCTGATGTTGGCTATAACGGTAGAAAAACATTTTTGAATTTTAAACAAATGCTTGTTACTGTTTCAGTATGCCTATTTTGGTAACATTAGGGATAAAATACCTATCGTGAATCTTTCCTAAAGCTATTCCCCAGCTGTAGGGTTCTGATTATCAAAATTATGTTAATAATGTGAACTTATTAAAATAGTAATCAACATTATATTTTGTTATTCCTAAGCTCTCTTGTTACGTCCATATTGAGCTATTCCTTGGCAAAATGAAAACTAGATTCTTAAGATAAATTGCTGAGTACAGAAAGTGAAAGAACCGGGAAAATATGAAAAAATGAAAATCAGGATTAATTTCAAAGTTGTGTACCTCGGAGTGATTTAAGAAAAAAAGAAACAAATTGAATATGAGCAGGAATTTCAGAGGACCACTTCCAGCCTCATGTTTAACTCCCTCTGCATGGAACATGATGAGGAAAAGAATCATTAGCATACTATACACCGGAATTACACATTCATAATATTTAAATAAGCTCCCCTATCAATATTTAACTGGAATATTTTTACATTTCATAAAAAGTGCTATCGATCCTTAATGATCGATTTTTACAATAACTATTCACGGATCATCGAACTTTGCAATAACTATTGTGAGAAAACGTTGTAAGGGGTGCTAAAAATAGAAAACAATAATTAAGAAAATTGAAAACTTTTTGATATTTTCATGGTAGATATTTCGGCATTAAAAAGGTATTAAAAATGAAAGAAAGCTCATGCGTCAAAAATATTTAAACAAGTCTAAAGTTTTTTACGTTTAACTCCCACGCGATATATTCAACGCCTATAAGTCTCGCTGCCATGATTTCAGCACAGCCCCTGCCGATTTTTATGCGTGCCTAATCTCAATTCTTGTCATGAGACACACCGCTCTGTCTAGCTGTCGCCTAGATAAATCCTCTTCATGTGCTCGACTGTCAAAACCTCGAGACGTAATCCGCTTTCCTCTCCCTCCACAGCCGGTCGTAGACTCTCCTCCCCCTACTTCAGCCTCTCAACTTTGCATAGACTGCGTCGTCACTCAACACTTCAGCAGTCCTTCGTCATTCTCTCAGAGAATTAAATACTCAAGCGAACGAGGTCGAACAAGGTGGTTGGAAGGAGGAGGCTGGGGTAGAGTTGTGTTGTGTCTCGGAATCCGGTTATGAGGACCGATGCGGAGACAAGAATGTAGCGTGGTTGAGGGAAAAATATGTGGCATCTATCTGCGGTTCCAGCCCGACTTACTATCTCGATAATTACTCACGAGTTTAAGCATTCCTTGAAGTTGTTTTGGAGTTTATAAAAAAATTACCAAGGAGTGAAGCCACCGATTAGTTAGCTCGCCTTAAAGTTTTTGAGTGACGATATCTTCATAATTCACGCGGTACCAACTAATTAAAAGTGATTAATTTATCGTTATTTCATCTAGTTAATTCTGGAATGAGGGAAAACATTAATTATATAACAAGTTCTGTGATTTTTTTCTTTTGTATGTATTTAATTCCTTTGACATTAATTAATTTCACAAGAAAACCATGAACCATTAACTTAGAGATGAGAATTACAAATTTGGCTACTTCTGAAACCAGCTCCTGGCCATCTTTTACCTACTAATTACCCAGAAGAAGTTTTGTAATAAGAAGTTAAAACTAAAATATATAAGTTACCAGAAAACAGGAGATTACTAAAATATTTGCTTCAATTATCTACTTCCCGTAAGCATCTTCCAAATAAGATTAATTACTCTAGGTTCCATTGATATTTTTTTCAATGCTATTACTCGTTTTTACTCGCTCACCATATAAATTCAAACTGCAGCTTCGGCATCTTTAAGGACGCAATAAGAGTGAGACGTTGTCCAACTATATTTTTTCTCATCTCTGGTACCTGAGATATTACCACTTCGTTCCCATATTTTACTCATATCGCTCATTCTGTTTCTAGTAAGTCTAGAATATATGATTTAGATTAGCATCTCTAGTCATTTACAAAGCCTGACCGTTACATCTCCAGATCAGGTTGCTATGATAATTAATCATTCATGTATGCATTCTAGTCCCGGCTGCGGCATAGACTGTTCAGTGGCATACTTGTCCTTACTTAAATGCAGTATAAAGAACACTTGAAGTTCAATGCTCTGTCCGTCATATGGGACATGTAACCGTGGAACCCATGGTTTCACCAACTTTTCCCCATATCTGATGAATTACCTACCGGCCCTGAAAGACGCGGCAAGAAATGACATTACATTGGCCCACGATCGTATTAAAGAAACGTCTACGGTGTATTTGTGTTATCCTGCGTTGTAGGCAATCTGCAACTTGGATATGTTGGTGCGTTGTAGTATAAACTTTAGGATAATTTCGTAAACAATAAGACGATTATTAACTTGAAACATTCTTCTATGAGTGGATCAGTGACTCCTCACCTTTTTTGTCCTTCACAGCTTGCAAGCAGCTTGAATTCGGTGTGCAAGGAATATTTGGCCCATCGGATCCTCTTCTCGGAGCGCATATACAGTCTATCTGCGAGGCGTTGGACATCCCGCATTTGGAAGCACGAGTCGACTTCGAGCCTTCGTTCAAAGAGTTCTCCATCAACTTGCACCCATCACAGGAACACATGAATCACGCATTCCAAGATTTAATGGCCTTCCTGAACTGGACGAAAGTCGCAATTGTCTACGAAGAGGACTATGGTGAGTCAGCATTCTCGATTACGTGATTCATTTCATCATCAATCAAATGAGTTATAAAATGTACGAGAAGTGAATTTAACTTAATTATTTCGTTTATAAGCTGATAGTTCTTGATAATCCTTACTCATTACACCTAGGTGCCAAGAAATCTCCTTCAATGTTATGTTTTATTACAGAACATGAAAGATATAAAAGTTTAAAATTCATAACATTTCAATCCAAAACGTGAGCATTTTGTTTGGTACCTACTTAGCAGTATTAGCATCATATGCTCGACAGTTTAAATTCCTCACATGTTAAATTTGCCAAAAATTCTGAAATTACCTGTTAACACCTGACTAATTCATTAAGATTAATATTGAATATTTTCCTTTAGCTTTTTGGTTGTGCTGGACACGTAGATAAGCATTGTTACCTAAATAGCATTTAATAGGAAAGTATCTTCTATAGAATATAATTAATTCACTTCATGTCAGTTTTTTATTTAGTTTCGTCTGTGGTTGCCAATACTCGTTTTACCTGAACAGTGAATTTTTTATTGCATTAGAAAAGTAGCTAGGTAATTAAAAAATGACGAAATCAATTAATATTATTTTCAGCTTCGAAATCACATTGTTGATATACTTTAGAGGCTAATGCTCTATGTTTCTGATGTAAAACTGGATTCCATGATAAACGTCAACTGAATGAATCTAATTATTCCTTGATGAGAATTTTCATGGGCATCATGTAGAATTTGTAGTTTAGGAAAAAATTACATTAAAATTAAAATACAGAGGAAGAGTAAGATGTTAAAAACTACAAGTAAAATAAGCAAAAAGTCAAACTAGATATTTTTATTTAAGAAAAAACTCAAACGTGCGAAGAGCATATTCGAAAGTGAAGACAATAATTGAAAGCTTACTCTTCAAAGTTAATGGTTTCTGTGGTCACTTTTTAGTATCCATCATGAATATAAGTTACAATTTGTAGTCCCACAGTAAATTTTTAATATGCTATGGCCATGGTTTGACGCTTAAAATCATTTCCTAAAGATGACATTAAGCGTGAAAACCATGGTCGTAGCATAATAAATATTTATTATGAAATTACAACGTTTAGCTTTCATTCATAATGATTATTATTCTTCAGTTTCATCACTTGTAACCCCCTATCCCTGTAATAGAATACTGTATCTGCTAGTAAATCTTAGCCTATTCATTGGCTATCTTAGCAGCACAAGTTCGCAGGTATGGATGGAAGATGGTGAGAATATTGGTAAAGATTTTGGAACTTTACTTATAGCATTTCATTCTCATATTGGACTTGCGTAGCCGTTTTGAGATGAAATCAATCCCGAAAAGATGATTGAAATATTATTTACGGCATATGGTTGACAATGAAGACGTTTATTTGGATTTTATAAATCAGAATGCCGTGAGTATTATATCGGAGACTCCAATGATGTAGCTATTCATATCAATGCAATTTAATTCCCGACTCTCTACTCCCGTTCTCCCGTGCACAGCCGCATTTCATTTTTAGTAAATGACTGATATCCAACAATTTGCTCTCCATATCTTCAAATATTTCTATGAAACCTGATAGGTTGAATGGAATCATATTATTTGCTTAGTGATGTTTTGCATTTCAATGAAACCATGATGACGCGTGTACTTTTAGAAAAAAAATCTCTCTCCTTCAGAGACTCAATTTTCATCAAATCAATACGACATTCAGTGGATGGAATGTTCAAAGGAATCATATTTATTTTTATTAGCTAGAAACTCTTGAGAAAAACGAATCATTCGTAACGATGTATACATTTTCATCGTTTGAATGACTAGATGAAAAAGGTAAAATGCTTGTCGTCCGTGGATAGAACTCGGGATTAGCTTTTTTCAAACTCCGCAAATGCTCCTTTCCATTGTTGTTACCATTGAATATCCTCCAAATTTGTACTTATTATATTACGAGATAATTCGTATTTATGGTCTATCTGTTATTTTAGGATTAGCCCTGTTCCTTAAGAAATAACATGTGTCTCGAAAAGTAGACTATCTCTAAAAAAAACTAAACTAAATATTAAGCGTATTGCAGCTTACTCAAATAAACTGGACAATTACTTATAAACCTTACTTATTATCCAACTTCATTTGACATACGTCATTTTTATTTTTTTATTTTAATAGTCCAGTCATCAAAGAATATATTTTTGCTGACATTCCCTTTTATTGTTCAATACGCTCTTTATATGTAAGAAAAGTTTGTGGTCATTACTTTTTTTATGAATACGGTAGCATAATTTCCAATCTAAAACTTATGATGTGAAAATATTTTGGGTAAATGAGCAACGAAATAATACGACTTCTACGGGAAATTAAAATAAAAGGTCGCGCAAAGAATAAAACTCTAATATGACAAAATATTTATCCTTTCTACCTCTCTTTAGATGTTATACTTTTTCATCAAAAACATTCGAGGCATACTACGGCGTGGATTCTTAAGGAATGTCATAAATTCGAAGTTTCTAAGAATTGGAATTTTTTCTTCTCCTTTATCGTATTCTAAATTTCCACTGGATTTTGCTCACTGCCATCTGCATGAATTGAGGCAGGCGTTTTGATTTTCTCGGGCATGTTCATAGCTACTCTCGAGGCAGCTGAGACACGCAATCTCACTTCAAATGACGTTGCATGTGACGGCGCTGGAAGGATTTTCAACGCGAAGGAAGACTCTGCCCTCGGTTATGATATGAACGACTCCGAAAGGCGCTGATATTTCCCCATATCCTTTCAATACTCCTCCAAGGATATCGTGTCTCCCTAGGATCAGAGAGTCGATTTTCGCAATTTTGGGCAAAATGATTCAGTTTCCTTTGGAAGAAGAAAATCTTGTTATGTGCAGTATAGTAAATGGAACTGGAAGGAATTGTGGAAAGAGTTCTAGAGTTAAAACAAACTTACTCCGAAAGAAAAATACTTAAAATCCTGTAATTTTTACAAGACTCGTAAAATTATGTAAATTGGAGTACTATAATTAAAATTCTCTCCGTAATGTATCAAAGGTAAGATCTTGGTCCCCTGAAAAATCTCTCCCTTTCCTGGGATTGAATGATTTGAATTAATTTCCACAACCCTCTCACCTACGCAAACTTTAAAATAGTGTAATAACCACATGGAACTACTAAACGTTTTTTACCAAATTTTCTTTACCACGTTGAATTATCGGCTTCTAAACGTTCTATTCATGGGAAAGGAGAGTTCAGTTACAGCAGGTTACATAGTATTTTTTGTTGTCTGGTTACATATGATTTTTGATCTGATTGATTGAAAAATCAGCATAAATCATAGATGTATAATTGCTATTGACGTTCAAACTCATTCCTTCAACTCAATCTTACGAGTTGCGTCCGCATAATAATGTATCGTAAATGTTCTTTGAACGAAATTAGTGAGTCTCAACATGCTCAATACATCTCAGTCGATGTTCTCCGTTGTTATTCTCAATATATATATTCTCAATATATATTGACCAACTTCAACATCCTTCGTGCCACAGGATATATTTTACACCTTTTTTCTTTTATCAGATTTCATCAAACTCTCATTTTCTCTTGTTTTTCCTAGAATTTCTTCGTAATTTACTTGGTTTATTCTTTCAAATTCTTATTATTATTCTTCACTCCATTTTACATACCCTTTCAGTCTCGCTTTTCGGAATTTTTATGGTCCATTTCTCATTGCCATCACAAATAATGCTTCAGAGGTATATTCTACCGAAGTTAATAGGTAATAATAAGTTCTTTTATGTTCTCTTCGAATAATGTTTTTCTTTAATACTGAAGCGTGTTAAAAAACCCAGAAACACACTTCACCATTCTAATTATTGCTTTATAATAAAGAATTATTTATTTTATGGTGATTTCAAATCCATTTGGATTACACATTTCATCTATTTGTTTACATTGTGATATAAAATAAATGCCTGTGCCTCCTCTTCCTTCTTAATATATTTGTCTTTCACCGTGTAGGGCTTTCATCATCCAATAGCATCCAAATATTCACTTTATAAACTATTCTTCTCATTCCTCCCTGCACTTTTTAATACTCCCCTAAACTTTAGCACATTTCCGTGTGTCTTTCTTTCCGCTGGTTCTTTTACTATACTCACACTACAAGTGTTTCTAGTATTTTTATTTTATTTGCAGTAAATTTATACTTCCCCAGAATTTCTCTATCTATGTATCAGATTTCAGAGCCAAACGATTGATGCACCCTGCTTATTGGGTGGAAAAATTGAGCAGGATGAATTACGGGCGTAAGCTACCTATAATGTATATGTAACATATAATTTTTTTCAGCATTTGGATATAATGTAAACCATTAATTACTCAATATTACAGAGAACTGAAAACGTTTTCTTATATTTGCTTGAGTATTCGAAAAACTTCACAATACATTTAGAAGTATTATAATTGATATGAAAATATTCATTAAACGTGCTTCAATTTCATTTCCCTTGAAATTACTTGATATTAAAAATTAAAGTAAAACGTACAAATACTATTGAGATAATTGATCTGTACACTCATCCCTTTGACGTATTTTTTGCGGTGAGAGGTGGACGCATAGCTACTACAATGTGTTGAGCAAATCCTAACGTCAGTTGCAGTAAGGAAAACCCTAAACTGAATTTTAACCAATAGCCTCAGTGAATAACACGTGCGTTGCCAATGATTTACAAGCCATGACCAAGAAATAGGCATGATACTTTGAATAAGCGATTAAATCCACTTCCAAATGCAGAGGTATTCACTTTGAAATCGTTGTAGGAGAAAAATTATATCAGATGCCGTAGTATCCTTCGCAACGGAAAGGGCTCTTTAATATTTCGCCACCACATTCGTCCCACTTGGCGAGTGTATAATGGACAATTAACTGCTCCCAAGGCAATTTGGATTACTACATTGAACTGTACACTCAATTTAATTTTACAGCGCTGCGATGCGGAATTAAAAGGAAGGGGGTGAGGAGGTAGAGAGAGAGAGAGCGTCTGGTAATAAACCCGACCTCAAAGATGTCTCCACCGTCGCCTCCTCCATTTATTGCACTCTGGCCGACTCAGGAACACCGTTCGCCAGAAATATATATCTCTGCCCTAGCCTTAAATCGTCCTTGGAGCTCGTAAAGGGCTTTTAGCTCCACGGTGGTTATTACGGGATAGCATTCCCCAACCTCCCTCCATCCACATAACCCCTTCCTCCAACCCCTTACACTCAGCCTCCCTCCCTCGTGCCACTCTAATGACGGGAATGAATGCCGATGATCGAATGAGGAGGAATTTCTCAATTGCATCAGGGAATTGATGGCTTCGGCGACATTATTTAAAAAGAAGCGGGCGAGAGAGGTGGATGGTGGTTTCCGGAGAAGGGTTCAGGGATGAGGGGAGAGAGAATTTTAACGATGAAGTCGGGAATGCTCCTGTTGACGCTCTCCAAAAGCACTGCTTAGTTGAAATTAATGGTGCTTAATGGGTCCATTTAAACTTCTCCTATGAAAGGGGCGGGGCAATGCCCATTCCGCGACGTTCGCGTGCACTTAAAATTGTGGAGTTTGATCATGATCTATTTTAATGGAAATTCCGTAATTGCTCTAAAATTTTAAGCAAGGTTTCATTGATTTATCGAACAGAGACATTTCATTTTGACGCAGGTGCTGAGAGCAGAAGCTAAAAAGATGGATCCTTTAATGTTAAGCGCTGTCAATTTAATCAACTAGTGGCAGAGATTTTCAGCAGCATGCCGGTCCCTACTTGAGTGCTGCCTGAAGGATAATTTAAGTTCCAAACTTAGCCCATCGGATAGTCAGCCAAATCTTAGTTCCATCGCTGGCTTTTTCGCTTATTGAGCTAATTCCGATGCTGATTTTTAACCTTCTTCGGTTACTCATCAAAATCACACCTAGACAC
The DNA here is from genome assembly GCA_933228895.1 of Platycnemis pennipes. Lineage (NCBI taxonomy): Eukaryota > Metazoa > Arthropoda > Insecta > Odonata > Platycnemididae > Platycnemis > Platycnemis pennipes. The sequence goes on along the minus strand of OW121854.1, from coordinate 105,396,147 downwards.
AAATATTCCTATCGTAAATGGATCAAAAAGCACAGCTTTCGGTTTCTTTCTCGCTTATACCTTCCATGATACAGTCAATCTGTAGTTATAATGCTGCCACATACAGCATGTGTTAATCCGAATAATCAATGGTATCAATCATAACTACAAGAATCGTAGTTCATTGCGAGTTTTAAAATTTTGAATCGAGCACAGAATACGGCGTTCAAGCATATGGCTTTCATCCGTAGTTATATTGTTGATGTTATATGGGAATTATATTCTGGACCGTCTGTGAAGAGAATTGTCGGGTAATAGAGAGAAATTAAATATATACTTCACTTATTGGCTACGGTGGTCGTATGGGTAGACATGAAAAATATCTTCACCAAGATATGAACGTAGAATGAACTTCAAAAATTACTCAAATAGCAGTAATGTATTTTTTCTCTTTAACAAGGAAAAGCATTATCATTTTTAGACTTCCTTTCTGAAACATGTTTATAAAAATTATGCTAAGCCATTGAGGTTGTGAAGAAATCTATTGCCTCGCGAACCAACGCGGCCTCGTAGGAAATTTACTTTTAAGAGAGGTACTCGAATCGATGGCACATGTGTTTCACCTTGAGCATGAGCATATCCAAACCATGATGTTCAACCGGAATGTCGGGCTGTTTTGTGAGCGTAAATCTCACCCTGCACTAAGCAAACAACGTGTGATATACACATACCAGCGTTTGGGAGCCAGATCTGTGCCCTCTACCGCCCATGGTCTCCAGGAAAGATCTGACACCCAGAAAATCAAACAGCCCGTGTTTGGCTGGACCCATCAATTGAGGCCTCAAATATTTCAGCGTATGGCCCTCGAATCAAGCACATAGAAATGAGTATAAATGAAAACCGGAGGGAAATAGGCAAACGACAGCCAGACTCTCGAGTGCTCGAACTTTATCGCTACCGAGAATAAAACGATGTGTAAATCATGCCCATGCTGTCCACACGAAAAAAAACAGATTCCGCATTACTGGAGCTAAATTTTTCCCGATCCCGGTCTGCGGAACCCGTCGCGATTCCCCCACTCTGTACCTACAAACACCTCAATCAAGACGTGACGCGGCCTGGCGCTTTCCGCTTTAATTCCTCGCGGTCATTCGGAGGAGGTGGACGAAAAAACGAACGCCGTCAGCGCCGGAATAATCTGCGGCTCGGCCGCCATAAATCTCCGCCGGCCAACGACCCGACAGTGGCGGGGAGTGGGAAGTGACGACTGACACGGCAGAGCGAGAGGGGAGAGAGGTTGAGAGCGAGTCTTTTCCTGCGGTTTGCGCTTCGTCCGCTCCGGCCCGGCGTCGCCATTGTGTCCGCGCCGAGCTCCCAACACGCGGCGGCCCACGGGTTTGCGCGCCCAAATGCGTTCACGCGCGCTTACATTTAGGTCTCGGCTCCCACGAGAATCACCCCCGGCGTCAAATTAGTCATTCCGGTCGAGGAACGGAAGGACATCGGCATCGTGCTAGAGAGATGAGATGACGGGGGTCGTAAGGGAGAGATCCGATTGTCTGTGGTGATGGCTGCGATATATAGGTTGCGAGGGAAATTAGATGGAGATGAAGAGGAGTAAGGGGTCCTGACACTCCGTGAAGGAAAATGGCTTTGTCATTCCTGATTGATTGTGTATATATTATTTCGCAATATTCTGTATGAATGAGTATTAAAATGCAGTAAATTGCATAAATACATTAACCTCAACGGAGAAAGTCCAATGTTTAAAAATACAAGCGGGTTTAATGATCATTATGGGTACCAATTATTTATGATACTAATATGAATGGTCATGGGTTTGGGATTTTGTTGCAGGGTTAGTTATGGCAGTGGCTTAACTTCATGAAGGATGTATTCCGGCAACAGGAAAAGTATTTTAGTGGTAATTGGTACCTTCATCAGTGCTGTTTGGAAAGAAATTAAAGTGAAACATCCCGTCCATCAGATGGAGCGTAAAACTGGAAAAATGTCCTCCCCTATCAATTTGACGCCCATTTAAAAGTATCGAAAATTACCTTAACCATAGGTCGCCTCCCACAATGAACAACTACTACTAAGTTCATGGATGGAGATAAAATATGTTTTGGAAAAATGTAGAACTTAGGAAAATCCTGGTTATTAGGCACTCCAGATAATAACTATGGACTTCCGTAACGGAAGTCCGTAAATTATGTGACTCTAAAGGAGGACAGGATTTGTGCCAATGGTCAGGATGCACTGTTGATAAAGAACGCCGTGTTTCCGTTGTGTTTGGACAAAAATGCACCGATAATTCATTCCTGTTATAGTTCACTTAATAGTTGGTGAATAGGATTGAGAAATAAATTAGGTATTCATGCAGAATATTCATTTTGTCATTCACAAACGTCAACGTGACGAGATTTAAGGGGGATTACTGAATGTTATGGAGCGTTACGAAAGGAAGGTGAATTAAAAGAAGTAGAAAATCAGCGTATACATAATATATGAATGACCTTTTCCAACATAGTTATCCAAGTTAGTATGCACGTAATAGCAGAGTATTTATTTCAAAATAATTACTCAAGTGAGATTTGAAGATAATTACTCAATACTTACTCAAACAGATAATTACTCAATAATTACTCAAACCTTACTCAAGTGAGATTTGAAGAGCACTTCAAGTTCAGTACCCATATGGAACATTAAACTGTGGGCTTTACGCTTTTGTCAAGATTAGGAAAACATCAATACCGAGTATCGATATCCTTCATGCAACAGAATTATATCTATATACTATCATCCTCCTACGCATAGTGGTTGTAATGACCTCAGCTGTCGTTAGTTTCTCCCCAATAAGTATTATGTGAGATTAGCCTAATCCTTCATCCCTCCCCAAAAAAATCAATCAACTACCATTTAGGCAGGTAACGTTTATATTTTACTTCAACTTATCGATTGATCCTACCTAGCATAGATTCTTAATCGTTGCGACCGAATTTTTTGATCTCATTTTTGCCATCGTGATTTCAGCTGATTTAGTTAATTATTTTTTCATCGCCATTTTCAGAAACTTATAATGAAGTATGAATTGATACACATAAATTTTAAAACATACTGGTAAATCACATTGTGTGCCCCAGAGGAAATTTCTAATTACACTGTTTGCCGTGAGAGCCTCATAAGTTGATACTATCGTAAATCCTGCGAAAACATATTTTGATGTCACAGGGGGATATCTTCTTTGATCTCTGCCTCATCGTATGCACTTTAAGCTCAAATCTGTTCTTTGCGATGATTCAAGCACTAGAGCAGAAATCCCTGAGATAACAGTAATTCTCTTCGTTTCGCGTGCTTCTTTGTGGCTCCGTGAATACTGTGCGCAAAAGTGATTTTATCATGTCTTCTAATTTTGATCATTACTTCATCCCTTTTTGTTTATCAGCATGCGCATGAATTTACCCAGGAGCTGTGTCGACGTAATCCCTTTGTGCGATTACGCCATGAACACTTTGCCGGCAAGGGGATAGCTACATTGCCATTATCCAGTAGAATTTGGTAGAATGTGCCCCACTTGCATCTACCTTCTTCGAGTAATGTTTCATTTTTCATTTTCTTTTAATCGTATCAATGAAAATCTGTCATGAGTGAACTGCAGGATTGAGATGAGTAATGAGACTACTTCTTAGAAAACTCAATTGAAATTAAATTAGTGCACACGAACACTCATGAGTGAAAATGAAGGACTACGTAGATGGATGTGTTTAGCTTAAGGAAATGCGTGAATACTCATGGTTTGGAATCTGAAACTCCGCAGGTAATGACCAATGAATGTGTTTGCACATAAAGTAATGATTATCGTTTATGTATTCTCACTTGAAAACAAGCAAAACTTTGTAGTCAGAACTGGGCATGTATTTAATAAGCCATGTTTCTGAAATTTTTATAACTACCCTCCCGTTATCTTTATTTACAGTGTTAATTGTAAATTTCGGTACTTTTAATCATTTATTCTCATCCTATTGCTTGATTTGATTAATAAATGCATAATATCCCTTTCTTATCCTTCCACGCATTCCCCATAAAATTATATTCGCATTCTCTTATTGCATTATTTTATTGTGAAATCATATTATAAGACACTGACCTCTTTTCATGTGTGAGATGCAATGGTAAATGATGAAGATTCCTTCCTTACCGAGACACTATTGGTTCCTACATTAACTTTTCAATTATGCTATTTGATTACTCCTGTTCAGTGTAGCTAGATAAAATTAATTTTCATCGCCGGGGAGATAATTGAAGATAAATTCATTCTGTTTGTGAATAAATACAGTTGTTCAATGCTTCAAACTTTAATGACTTCCCTAGCAAACTCATTCCTTTGATTGACAAATTTGTCTTCCATCAAAGAATCAATTGCCAAACCACTCTAAATATCTCATTGCCTGTATAGTAGCCCAAAAGTTTAATTTGCAAGTGGGAACCGATGCAAATACGTATTATGATCAAGTATTGATGAGGGAGGAAGATATCGAAGTGGTTCTCTTGATATTGCATTCTTCGGATCCTATGAAAATTGAGTGGAACTCCGTGCTGTCTATAACTTTCCGCAGGCACTTGAAAAGTATAGGCTTATGAAAAAAGTAGCGTACCATGCAATAATTTTCTAATTAAAACTACTAACTTTATCTGAAAAGGTATAAATCAGCTCATTTACAGCCAAATTAATGTTATATTTACGCTATTGTCATGATAGGTATAATAGATCAGTGATCGAGCCTTTAGCCCATAAGAAAGAATGTATTTTCCAGGACTACAAATTAATGCTTGGATTTTTGGAAGTGTACGCCACTAATATATGCACATGAGAATATTTTAGTCGATATTTTGCATTTTGTTCTCCGTACTTAGTGTTTGATGACTTACATGATTTCGCAAAATTTGTAAAATAAACTTTAAAACTTTAAATCATCGTACAATGTCAACAAATACTAGGAATAAAAATTGATAAAAAGAAAATAATTCTGTGGGAGTTCACTCTTATTCCCTGCTACTCATAAAAAAATCCTCAACTAAATTTCTTCATATTTATACAATATTAATTGATCGGAATTGTAGTATCATAATTCATAAATTAGTTAATTTTAACATGTAATTCACTTGCATGCATTAAGTAGCAAGTTAACCATTAAATTTGTGAAGTCAGCTAATTGCAGGCTATGAGAATATTCACCATGGCTACATTCGCTAATGAGAACATATGGAGAAATGTAACAAATTCCCTTACAGAAAAAAATAGGGATTATTTCCCTTCGTTTTTTCAAATTTTAAGAAAATAACTAAAATAAAGCAATGAAATCGGCCGTTTGCGTATCAACTAGATACAATTTTCCCAAAAATTTACTTTTCATAAGAATTTTGGAATTCCCTCCCTCGAGAAAAGTTCCTAAATGGCAAATTCCTCTGTGATTGTTGGAAACTACATTTCCAGTAGCTGATTCTGCATAATTTGAACCAGGGAATTGTTTTCAAAACGATATTTTAAAAAATTTACTGTATACATATGCTTTTTTTATATCACATCCTTATCGCTATTCACTAAAGTAGGCTGTTGCCATCGCTTTGAAGTCCTGATGTTGCACTGTTCTGTATTGGGCTCACTACCACTTTGATTTTTGAACCTCTTTGATAACTTCCTCCATTGAATTTTAATTTCCTCCCTATTAAATTTCTTCAGTGGCACGAGTGTGTGAGCATTTTTTATAGGTCCAATATGCTATCCATTGAACAACGTTCATAATTGTGTAGGCATTAACTGATTTCTGAGAACATTTTGATGCAAACTCATCCAAAAACATTTACACTGCATGAAAATAGCAAAAGAAGTCTCTAGCAATTTAACAAGACATAATAAACGCTACAAGACATCCAATTGTGGTATACTCTCTCTTTTGGAGACATCGGACGACAAATAAGAGAGAACAAATTGATTGAAGATAGTAGTCACATCGGCATATTGAGTATTTTAAGGGAGATTTAGAAGTGCATGTTTATTTCCATGAAAATCTTCTCTAAATATTTCCAAAAAACTTTGCTCAATTCCTCGGTAACTTATGTTGACATGTCCTGTACTGGCATTGAGATCTTCTATGTGTATACTACAATTTATGTTAATATAGACTTGGTGGAAGTTAATGAATTGCAGGGAATCTGAGTGGCTGTTTGTGGAATTAAATTGAGAAAAAATGTTTGGCTAATAATGATACGAAATCCAAAATTACTTACAAATAATGTTTAAATATTAATCATTTTTAAGATAAAAAGTAGAAAGTGAAGTAAATTAGTGATAAATACTAATTTGAGAGCAAACAAATAAGAGTGTTAGAAGTTTCGGGCTGGCAATTGTTACGAACAAACGTGAGGGAAGCCTGATTATTTTTCAGTAGTCCACCTGTCGACGCGGCCTCTCCTTGCCCTTTGGACTCTGATGAGCGAATGCGCAGCCAAGGGTCAATCCGTTGCACCCATCAGAGTCACAAGTGAGAGGAAATTAATCACAGAAGGAAGCGGGGGAGTTGGATTTGGCACATCTCACGGACACGAAGCACGACTAATGTAAGGGGAGGCGAGGCCAGCGGTCACCTCACCCTGGAACAGACCCGTCTGAACCCTTCTGAACTGTACCCTTCGCCAACCAATGATACTCGCTTCGTCGATTCTCCGCTCGTCACCAACGTGATTCTCCATCCCCGGAACTTCCGGCGCACTTTGGTCGAACGCGAATCGGTTATTCGCGGCGTGAAGTGACCGCAGACGCGCCCAGTTGGACGAGATTTGGTTTTCCCCGCCAGAGACCCATTGCCCGCCGGGACAGGCGGTACCCACTCCTCCGGCATCGCTCCAGCACTCGCTGTCTCGTCGCGAAACGAGGATTGCCCCCCCATCTCACCCAGCTAAATCCCATCAGATGGCCATCCCTCGGTAACCCTTCTATCTCACCACCCGATCGAGCCACGTCTTTCATTCGATCGGGTTCCTGTCCACATTTAATTCCTCGACCTTTATTTTGTTCCTTCTCACCCCAGGTTGGATGTGTAGCTGTGGTTTTGCCCCGTAGAGATCTGCTGTATCATCAGCCATACATGCTACAGCGCCTCAGTCATTTATATTCTTCTCCTAACCCCGTTTCACACTTAAGAGAGAGCCCACACCCATTGACCTTCCAAGATTTACCTCTTTTTCCCCTTTTCACGGATTCTAAAAGAGACGGGCGTAGTATTTTAATTGAATTGATTCGTGTGGATCGTATCAGACTAGATGGAATTAAGGTTTATAGATAACTTGTTAGGATATTATAACATTGATATCGCTAACCTATATGGATTTACTATTTTACCTAGTATTTGTTTCCGAGGAAAGAATTTTTAACTTGCTCCAAATTGTTAAATAAGATTGTGCAACGTTTGGTTAGACGATTGACCAGAATTTTTCTCAGCGTAAATCGTATGCACTTTTGAAATGAACATATTATTTTTCCAAAATCCGTTGGCATGTTCTTATCTCATGCCTTTTCATTTAATCTATTTATAGTATTTTCAGGAATATCCACTGGTGTATAATGTAGCGATACCAGCTGTCCTTGCTTCTCTTGGTTTCTGGTCGTAATATGTTTAACACTATTCCTTATTGTGTCAATCTGTATGAATAGCGTAGTGAACCTAATAGGATCACTGTCATTGGATGTCTAAATGTTTTTCTGATGCAGTCTTTGAAGAATAGTTATTGGGATTGTTTCCCATATATTATCTATCAGTTGGACGGATTCTATCAATATTCATAGTACAAATAAAAATAAGATATTTTATAGTGGTACTATTTTATCTCCTAATGTTTTTCCTTATCTCCCGTTAGCATGTTAATGTAACCAAAGGTTCTAAATTTGTAAGTTGTTTGTATGATTCCCAGTTTTAATAATTGTTCTTCTTTGGACGATTAATGCAGGAAGATCTATTGTTTGGTTACACTACGGTTGGCATAGGTCAACATTTTTTACTTTGTCTCGCTCAATTCCCTCTGAACACTTAAATATGGCAACTGGCTAAATCATATCAATAGAATACCATGTGGTATCTAGAGTTAACATCACCTCGTCTACCAATATTACATACACGCATAATCATAAGTAGTGTCCTTTCTTGTAAAGGAAGTATTTTATATATGTTACAGTTTTCTTGCATGGGTTGGTTACGATACCTTTAATATTATTTGTAATACAATGCCATTTAAGTTCCCTTTCATCCTGTTAGTTAGCAGAAACCTTGGGCTGACCTTGGGCCTGTGGCCAAGGTTATTATGCTCTGTCCTTCAAACTCCTAAAACTAAGGCTAACACAAAATGTATATTTAATGCAAGATTTAACCATCACCCTTGTGTTGCCATCCTGACGTTACACACACTGGCTATTGCAGCTCGCTTGGTGAGTCGCCAGTATAGATCTGGTAAAACGTTTCTGAAGAGTTTTGATGATATACATATTAGAATCCACTAGAACAGTGATGGGCAAACTACGGCTCGTGGGCCAGATGCGGCCCCGTGAAATGTTTTATCCGGCCCGCGCGGCATTATTCCTAATCCCAGCTCGATTCAAATTATGAGAAACTTTTAGAAATGCAGTCAGAACTTAATTCATCACATTCTTTTTAAAAATCTTTCAGTCATGAATAGGACTTGGTATCACAGAAAAACACGAGAATTTTGTAAACTGTATCATTTTTATTTTTTAATATATTATATTGGCCCGCCTAAAGTTTTTTTAATCCTTTCCTTTGGCCCTCTCTTTAAAAAGTTTGCCCATTACTGCTCTAGAATATAATAAAATGTGTGTGAAATAAATTAGGATTACAACAAATGTATTTTTCTCTATTTTTCAGGGTTGTTCAAGCTGCAAGATCTAGTAAAGACTCCGCCGGCTTCGTCACGGACGGAAATGTACATAAGGCAGGCAACACCTGCCACTTATCGGCAGGTACTGCGAGAAGTGCGGCAGAAAGAAATTTACAAGCTCATTGTGGATACCAACCCGAAACACATGTACCAGTTCTTCCGAGCGGTAAGTGGGAATGAATCTTTTATTGGTACATCATTTCTATGACAGAGTGATGTCATGAGATGCATGCAACTGCAGCAAATAATATTTGCCCCGTTTCATTGTCTTTCAATTCCCCTCCTTTTCTACCGCCTTTTAAACGCCTACCAGACCACTGTACATTTTTGTTACGACCTCTTTCAGTCGTTCAGACTTAGTTCAGTCATCTAAATATTTTTCTTTAAAGTTAGAACAAAATATCCATCACTAGAAAACCAATTCAACAACACTATAAACCAACATTTGTGGAGAAACATGTTCTAGGAAATCCTGCTGTCATAATTTATTTTAAGTCCAGTTTTAATAAACTTTTAATCTTATGGTATTTCATTTTATGCCCCGTACGTTAAATTGAGGGTATATTATTTCTCTCTTGTTAATGAAAATTTGTATTTTACACTGCTTTTTGCAAGATATGGGTGAAAATTCTAGTGTGAAGCATAAAATTATCTGACGTTGGAACGGGTTTTCAGCATGGAAGATGGAAAAAGACTTGGGGCTTTTGAGATGTGGGTTCGGAGATTTTAAAGTAAGTCGAAAGGAGAACGAACGATAAAAAGCTAGAATAGGTAGGAGAGGAGAGGAAGTTGACTGAGGAAAATAAGAGAATGCAGGTGATGTGGATGGGGAAGTAATACAAGGTGAAGGTGTTTCGAAGCCCGTGATTGAGTTAAGAATATTGGGTAAGCGGGGTAAAGAGGAGGAGAGTTGTTAGTCTGAATAGAATGATCGGAAATAGGAGGTATGAGGGGCTGAAGAGGGACATCGTGTGTAATGTACTGGTGTGGGAAGAAATAAAGCCCATTTAGACCTACTTTCTCCGGTAGAAAACGAATAATTGTTTTATTCGCAACAATAATAAAAATTAAAACTAGTAAAATCGAGAAAATAGCCACCACTCAATCTATTAAAATATTTCTCTTTGGCACTAACTTGGTATAGCTAATACTCTTAGAGGTGCTTTTCATGAAGAATGAATCACAGCTTTGTTAAAAGTTTTCGCTATATGAATGAAATTAATTTAATTAATTTGTTTCCATTTGCTCACCTGAATCTAATTTATTCGTTTCCATTTATTCACCTGGTATCAAGTGTATGTGAAGGGTGTTTACTGATTACACTTTTCGAAACATAATATTTGCCTACTTATCACTAAGCGTCTTTTGATCAGAAACAGAATACGCTAAGCCATGCTAATGCATAATCGATAATTAGTTTTTGCATATTCACCACCTATCGTATTCCCTAAAGAGTAGTGATATGAGAAACCAGAGCCATTAACCTAATGGATGCTCCATAACCCATATATGATGCACTGAGTAACCAGAATTTGTGAAAAATTATGATTGCTGATGTTAAAATTTCTCTCCATGAAAAATCGTGCTATCTTTTGTAGAAATAAGAGAAATTAACTCTCACAATGCACGTAATTTCAGTTTTTTCTCATAGCAAAAGTAGCGATTAAAGCTACTGAAGTTACCAGGCTTTTAATTACACTCTTTCATTCAACCAAAACACCACTCTTACGGATTCTGATCACTAAAGCCTAATTTTTACGGCCATAAACTCCGAGATATATCCAAGCACTTTTCAAGTCCGAGGCAAAAAAAGCCAAGATAAATGGACCAAATTCAATGCAAAAAGTTTTTCTTTTTAATTTTATCCAATTTTTTGATGACGTATAGCCCGTGTCATCGCGATATGGTGCCTCGCCGTTGCCAAATCATCAACGCACGAGGGAAAGCCTGTGTCTTATGAGGCCATAACTCAGCAGAAAATGTAGGCTTGAGTTTCAACATTCAGTGGTAATCCGGTGTCGAACATGTAAGCTTTCATGTTAAAATTGAATCATTTAAAATCCAAAAAAAGTACAGGAAATTTTTACCGTACATTTATTCCTGTAAATGAAACGAGTCTTATTTTGATCTCTTTTCTGCTTTTTAAGTGTTGATTAGGCATTGTATGGCGATCGTGTTCAACATTTTTTAATAAACCTGGCTATTTTCCATTATTTAATTTTAGTAGGAACGCGGATAATTATGTCTAAATTGGATTATTTAGGTATTTTACGTTTTAATTTGCAATAGGGTATATGTGCAATTTTTTTATTCTAATGCAGTACTACAGAAACAGTGATAAAAATTGTACTATTATCGAAATTTTCCTGTACAATACACATTATTTCGTCAAGACCTTAGGAACTAAATAAATTTTAGACTCTCCGTTGGCTGTTTAAAGGTTTTCAGAGGCATTATCACATTAAGGCCATTGTTGGATTACAGGTGTGTAAATATCCAACAGCTATCCTGAAAGTATGGACTAGAGACTCGTCACCCAAAGTTGCCGGATAATTTCGGCAAACTTTTATCAGCATTCGAGGTTTTCGATACCAAGTCACGAATGGTTCATCGTGGTTCTTGGTCTAAGTTTCATTTCAGCGATAAATTGATACATAGCTCCACTCTCGGAAATAGAAGTAGTCAGATTTAAAGGATAATTCTACTTCCAGCAATGAATGATGGTTGGGTCCTGCCTTCTATTCCTCAATCTTATCACTTATATGCCTTATCACTTCCCTCCATAAATCAGGCCATATTTCCTGCCACTGAATCTCTCTTCGTATTTCTTGCTGGCTTCATTCCATCCAGAAAATTCTTCTCCTCTCTCTTCCACTCATTCATATTAACATCATATGTTATCGTAGGCCTTTCTGGCCATGGATATTTTTGCATCTAGATTACTTTGGTATTTATTACAAACAAGGAAACAATAAATTAGTAAAATAAAAATGCAAAGATTGACAAATTATTAATAAATTCAAAATTTAGAAATTTATATCCCATTGAGTTCGAACTCGCTGATGTCCAGCTTTAAATTTCACTTACATATAACACACACTGATAACGTCCAAACACCCTCGCCCTTTGTTAACCGCTCCAACCCCTCATTTTGTCTCCAAATTTATCCAATCAACTTCCTCTCCTCCCCTAACACTTAAAGCACCTCTTCGTTTGTCTTGATTTTCACCTAACCTTAACTTCTCCATTTCCTAAAATCGCACATCCTTTTTTCATCCGGCTTTCTAACAAAATTTCACATTCCGAGTAAGACATTATTCCGAGTTCATTATTCCGAGTAAGACTGCTCCTTATTTCATATTAGAGAGTGCAGTATTTCATAAAACTATCAAATAACATAGTTATATTTTTCCACTGCACAGAATACATCAGAGCAGCATGCTTAGTTATGCATAAAACTGCGAGACATTATTCCACCTATCACCCTTTTTAACATTCTGTTACCTCTTCAAACGTTTCCCATCTACTTTTTCAGCTTTTTAATTTCTATGAACTTCATCTATCCACTAATTCTATATTTGATAACCCCTTTTTGACTTTTAATTCACTTAGCTCTCATTATCTATAATTTTTCATGCTCACTTCTCTCGGGCCTCCAATTTACACCAGTCCTCCTGCCACCAACAACAGGCTTGTAAGGCCACCCATACATCATCACACTCCATATTAGATCTGTCTTTGATATTTTTTGCATTCCTACCTTAAGAGAATATATTAATTCTCTGCTCCATACAACTCTTTCTAGGCTACTGCCATTCCCCGCTCAACAACCTCACCATAGAATCAATTTTCATCTAACATGCTTTCAAAATAGTTAGGTAGTTATACTTGCTCTAAATCAAGTCCACTATACTAATTGTTTGTTCTAGTTCTTAAAATTTTTCAGTCTCATTTGATAATCCCTTATTTCTAACATTTTAGTCTTCAGTTGTTTATTGAAAAAAATTGTTGTGGTTTTTTTCGGAAAATCCGATTGTAATTATTGTCACGGTCCACACTGCCGTGGCTACATAAGGTGGTTCATTTTGTAATATAGTAGCCGATAGTAACAACCTTTTGAATCATTTGGTGAAAAATGCATCAATTGGGCCATAGAAATAATGATGAGCTCATAATATTATGGACAAGGTTATATTGGCTCTCCAAATATTCTGGCACTTGTCATTAAATAAACTTGGCATTGAATTATGCGAATCGCATGCAACAATTTATAATAAATCTCGCTTGCGCCCTCTATAATGTTATTTTGATATTTCCAATTTCCTGCAAAAACTAAAAAAACTGGGATGGTCCAATAGGAAATAATGCCATGTAATATGAACCGAAATACCTGCATAAAATATGGAAAAGAAAGGGATTTATTTTTGCTGAAATGCGAAGCCATAAAATGCAGGAACTCAACTGATGAATCGCCAATCCTGCCTTGTCGTTCGAAGAAATATTTATTTATGGCTGAAAGTTTTTCGGCTCTCTGTTTCAATTACGGAGGTTCAATCCGTGAGCACCTGGGATACATAAAGGGTTCGGAAAAGATAGTACAAGCGCCGTGTATTCATTGCTGAATGAAATTTTCCCCTTGTAAGCGCCTTTTTTTATCATTCGTCCCTCACACCGTCCTACCAGTGGGTACAACACACTGTTTCCTCGCCCTGAGCATTCGAAGACCTATAGGTTGCAATTGGTCCCGAGAAACCATAATGCCCCCTGCCACATACCTTAATGATGGCTTCTAGGGTATTATGTAGATGTATGTACGTAAAAACTTGGAAAAAAAAGATCTCCCATTGATTTTTCTAATTCTTCCTCTAAATCGCAGCAGTATGATTGGTTTGACATTTTCACCAAATGAACAAATTAAGGCTTTTTTCTTTGTTCAGCCGTCATGATGTGTACCGTCTTTCCCTCTATATGCAAGACCAAGCAAAGAGTACTGTGGAGTTACGGTGGAGTTCTACAACTATTTCACGAAAGGGTTTAGTTTAGGGATAGGTGAAACTGTGAGAGATCCACTTTTTATCTCGAATATTCCAGGTCATTTTATAACAAAGCTTACGCTCTAGTTAAAGAATAATCGTCCAAAAAGCAGCAGAAATAAGTGTAATCTTCCAATACTTTTGCCTCACCGAATAACACCAAATGTTTTATGCATTTTTTCTCACATTTTAAAAACCTTTTCCAGTGATCTGTGTTTTTAACGCCATATTGGCATGTGAAACCTAGGAAACTAACTTCATTTTTTCATATATTCTTTTTTTGAGAGACATGGTTATAAAGAGAAATCATAAACCACCTAAGCTTTCACAGCCTAAGGTTCGAGTCTGAATAATTTTTAACCCTTTTCCCATTTCTGATTAACTAAGTCACTTCCTATTCCCACGATACCCAATCGGCTTTCTATTTCTACCCAGGGAAATAAAAAATATTTGATCAAATTTAATTATGTCGCGCACATCAAAGTAAATAGAGCACGTTGATCCTCATGAAGCACTGAGGTATTCACTATCCACACCAAAAATTTGAGAGCTCTTTTGGGTGCTTAAATATGACTGTTTTCTTCCGATGTGATTTTTTTTAATTTCAAAGGGCAAAACTCTCTCAAAAATAAAACGCTGTAAAAAAATTTTATTGCATGGTGGAAGATTAGAGGCCAATTGAGATTTTCTTTAATTAAAACTTAGTATTATCTTCTCTTGAAATACCGATCTCATCAATGTGCCTTAATTTGTGCTCAGAAAATAATGCCTTGCGCAATATTAGTTGCCGAAACTACACTCTCTGATGACCCTAAGGTAATATACCCACTATTTTCCCTACTTTAGGAATTGATCAAATTTACTGTAGAAACGTTCTACTCGTTTTACGTAACCAGCAAGTTCTAAAGCTTCCTGCTCTGGCGCCAACTCTGTTTTCCCTCTAGTAAACTAGTTCGATCAGTGCCAAATAAATTTGGATACTATGCTTTGGACCGAGGCATTCCTAGTGAAAGGTGTCCACGCGTAAATATCAGGCACTGTCACCATAAAAGTTAAAAAATACATTATACTATTATACCTAAAATCTAGTCTACTCTGTTTTGAATTTCAGAAGAAATAATTAGAAAATGATATGATTTTGACGCAGTGAGATCATGCACTCTGCCAAAATATTCATCTACTTGGCTAATATATCCTATTCCTTATCCTATTTCTTTTTTTAGAACGGCGGAAATATATTTGCTGAAATTTCAGAATTTAAATCATCCGCTTCTCTTTATCTATCATTTTAAGATCTTTCTACAAATAATCTCTTTATAAAGTATTCCCCAATAATGTGTCATTTAAATGCAAGGTAAGTTGTAAATGTTCATTGTAAATGAAGAGGGAAACTATTTATACTAAAAGGTCTAATTTCCATACTTCATTTGTCTTCAATCACGGCAGTGATCATGTTCATAATTCTATTAACTTGAAATACTTGTGTTAATAATTGTGCATTACTTGTAGGAACGTACCTACCCTAAATGCTTTCTCATTACTAATCTTCATATAAATAATATATTAACCAAAATATTTTATTTGTTAAATGCCTATATGCTCATTACATTACTTGAACTGCCGTGCATTCCTTATGAATTAGAGTAGCTGTATTGAATAGGGTAGTTCTTTCATCAATGAAAACAGCATTCATTAATTGCAATTCGTGGCCTACCATAAATGTATTCATTTTAAGCAAAGAATTTGAATTGAGAAATCCCAGTTTACTGAAGAATTAAATATCAATTTTAAGATCAATTTGAAAAAGCTCAGAAATGGAGGGGTACGCTGCCTTCTTGATGATGTAACAATCATATGGTTTACGTTGCGAGGCATAAGAAATATTCGTCTCCTGGACTTACCATTTTATTTTAGGGCCCCTCAAATCTAGTGAATTAGCCCTTGTGAACTATGTAGTATAGCTGTTAAGTATGCTAGCATATGCTATTCATATGCTATATGCTATTTCATATGCTATTAAGTATAATAGTATATGAAAACTATCAAAGTTTGAAAATCACCTCGACTAAAAATGTTATTAATAGTCAGTTTAAAGGCTCCAGGGTATGTTGCTCGTGGAGCCCTCTGCTCCTGCAAAGCATGGCTTGAAGTATTGCCGACTATGGGCTAAAACTTCACGGTATGCATAGTAAAATGAATACTAACTGTTTTCAAATGAATCAACTGAATAAATAATTCTAAATAAATAAAAGTTAATCATAATAAATTAACTGAATAAATATACCTCCGATTCTGGTTCATAAGCTTTAACGGAGTGTACCGTCGTCTGTTTGAAAGTGTACGCAGCACCACCTAGTGGCAGGTGGAAGATATATTGGCGCGTCACACGTATAAATTACCGGCATGCAATAGCTTGCCGTCGCATTTTCGCGGCGTTGAAGTTTGAAGACTCTGCTTACAGCTGCAAATACAAGCGTGGAAGTGAGGAAATATTTCATTAGAGCATACATCTGGAGCATTAAACTATATGGCAGGGAAGCATGGACAATAACAGCAGCAGAGAAGTCGAGACTGGAAGTATTTGAAATGTGGTGCTACCGAAGAATGATGAAGATAAAATGGATCGATTGAGTGACAAACGAAGAAGTCTTAAGAAGAGTGGGAGAAAAGAGATGTCTACTGAAAACCTTAAAAAGAAGACAGAACAACTTAATAGGCCGCATCTTAAGATACGATGGCCTGATGAAGACCATCGTCCATGGAAGAGTGAGCTGGAAGAATAGAAAAGGCAGGCCTCGTATAAGGTATAAGGAGAAAGTTTTGAAGGATGTAAAAGAGAGGAGTTAAGAGGAAGAGTTGAAGAGGTTGGCCGAAAGAAGAATCGAGTGGAGGGTTGCGTCAAACCAATCCTAGGATTGTTGACCCATGATGATGATGAATTTTTTTATACTTTTTCATTAATGAGGAAAAATACTTAGCGTCATTTAAAAATAGAACGGCTTAAAATAGCTACTCCAGAGGTTATAAACTTTCGATCATGGCAGTAAAAAAATAATAGAATATAATAGGAAACCCAATCAGTAATAGTCTTTCAGAGGCCATGCCAATGCCTGAGGCCATGACGACCTAACCTAAATGCTCAATATTTGTAGAAACACGAAATCTATGCCCTATACGGGATTCTAACCCGCGACATTTGGGTCCGGTTACCAATTTGGAAACCACCGCTGGATATATTAAATTTACTCAAAAAATATCCCTTACCCTCTACGAGTAAGGAATATAATCTATCCACAGGTAATATTAGGTGACAGTGAACTCTTCCATGTGGAAACCGGTCATTATTGAGAAGCAGTTATTCAGGTGAGGAGATCAACAGTTATGCTATTCGCGCTAATTATGATCGAAAGTTAAATGGGAAGAAGCAGGTAGGGTGTCGAGGAAGAGTGGAGTGAAACCTGGTGTCGGCATCAGCCTACTCTTACAAAAGGTGCCAAGGATCTCACGGTTAAACATCACATCCGATAGAGGGAGAATTAAACTCGAATCATTCTTCATGCAAAATTCAAATGGAGACGGTAAAACCGATGAAAAATATCTGCCATTGCCAAGACTCGATCCCAGCCCCTTCGGTGGGATGAAACTTCTCTAGCCACTAACCCATTCTAACAATAGGTTATCATGGGATTTAAGTTTATGTATATTCAGAGCATATGTGCATATTATGCATGTGTTCCACTCACTTGATCAGCCAAATAAGGGAATGTAATTCGGATTTATAGATATTCTTATTTGAATGTTTATCCCAAACGATTAATAAACATTTTTTTCATTGGATGAGGGGCACTTGATTTTTCGCTCCACCTTTTATGCGTAAAAAAATAAGTCTATTCGCTATTGCACTTTATTGCTACTTATGCTGATATCTGCATATTTCTAAATATTTTTTTTATTTTTAAATACTTAACAAGGTTACCTACTCAGAATCACATTTATTCGTCCACGAAGATTCCCAGTTTTCATTGTGTGACGTGGGATTAATATCGTTTTTCTCGTGTTTTCATGATAATTTCTAATGAAAATAGCCGCGCTAAAGCTCACTAAGTCACCAAGGAAAGACCTTGTGAAAAACACTTAAAAGTTATATGGTTTTCACCGTCTGAATTCCTTGTTAAATTATTATTAGCTACTTCAGCGAACGGAGGCAAAAACAATAAATGCTCCGGGATCTCTCCCACCATTTATTTTCGTTGATGACACATTTATGTTCCTTTCTCTTACCCTGCTCCACGTCTTGAATGAATTTGAAGCCAATGAATTGGAAAGGAAAGCAGCTCAAAAGAGCTGCTGAGTTCGTTTCTCCGTTCCTTCCAGGAAAAAAACACTAACGAAATGAAATGAAACAGATGTCTCGAAAGAGGACGTCTTAACGATCGAATAAACAAGGCACCCTCGTTTGAGCAGAGAAGGGAAAGAGTCTGGACTGGAATCCGTGAGAAATTGGAGAACTGGAGAAAATAATAAAGCAGCGCAAAGGCAGGGTCTGAGACAGGGCCAAAAGAAAGAAAATATTATTAAAAGTAATGAAAAATATTTTTGAGACAAAACCTCGACAGTTTTAGTCCCAGCTCATGATGTTGAGACTGGGCCATCAAATAATATGGTGAGAAAATTTGTGAGGCGATTTATTTGTAATCAGTAATAATACCGCTCAATAGGCTGCGCTGCCCACTACATGTTTAATGAACGTGCTGCGTAGTCTGAATTAATTTTTTAATGTAATTTTTGCGTGCTGCGTAATATGACCAGCTAAAACGCCCACGAAAGTGTCATTCAAAGCAGTTCATATCATGACGCTCCATTTTTACGAATTTACGACGAGATCAAAAGGGTGTCATAATATCCGAAATATGATACCGGAAAAATTGAACGCATCAAACAGCAACTGATCTCGACTGCTTGCAGTAACTTTTTCCTTAGTAAACAATTTTAAAAATTACCTTCATTATATATATAATTCTGGCTCCAGCAGTTTTTATAGTGAGCTATTTGTAGAGAATCGATAGATGAGTCACTTCCAAATTTATTGAAAATCTAAAGTACACAAAAGCAGAATCTCATGCTGTGAAAATAGAATACGGTTGTGAATTAGAATTTCAGTTTCTAAATTTACTTTAAACTATAGGAAAACATTTTTTATGCATTTGAGACTATTCGATTCTGACAAACTTTCTCTAATCCTTTGTATATTATTTTTTATGGGCCCAACTACGTTTTCTGTACTATAGTTCAACCCAAAATTTTACTCTGTATGTATTCAAACTTGCGACCTTAGACTTGAAACTCTGATCAATACCAGCTTACCTGCAACGTCTTTTATTTAACCGCGTAGGTTCTTCAACTTATAGTTATTGAAAACTATTTACTAATTTTTAGTATAAATGATTATTTTTAATTTCGAATATCTCGGCCAATCTATCAACCTATTGCCAACCACACTATGCGATGCAATTTTCCTTTTATGGTGTTATCTGCAACTACAACTATATTAAATTTTAAAAAATATTCCATGGAGCTTGCTTATCATGAGTTTTATCTCAAGTAAGAGTAATAAATGGTACTACGTCTTCATTTATTTCTAACTCAACATAAATCACATTAAGTAAGATGATATGGCCCTCATCAATTTCAGCGTAATATAATTGAATAATTTCCATCTGAGATAAGAGGCGGAATTCTGATAATACCGTCATAAACCTTGTTTAAAGCAATTGGCATATCAAGTTTGTTTCATTCATGTAGAATATGAATATGGAAACGATTTTAATGTACCAGAGCGATTATATGCTATCATATTAAAACCATGGAATATTACAGCAAGTATAAATTCATAAATGGGCAACTTAAGGGAAAAGACAAAAAAATACAAGTAGAAGTGGAAGTTCTGCCAAAATGAATTATGTGTCGGGTGTGTTGTAAAGATAAGCGCGGCTGGAGTTGGGGACCATTCCTCGGCAATTACGTCGGAATTTATGATAAAAAATGACTAATAACTACTTCCCACCTACGAGGGTCCGTTTGGGTAGATAAAAAAGAAGAGGTTTCGCAAATAAAAACGAATTCAGAACTGGAATGGGGAGTAATTACTCCCGGATGCTCATGTATTGAATATAAGGGTTCCCCGGTGACAAAGAGAGGAATAAAAATGTGAGGCTTTCACAAAAGACTTGGCTATGATTTTCAGGCGAAAAAATTTCCTCGCTGACTTACGATTCTTTGAATTCGGATAAGTACTGCGAGAGCTGAATAGGACTCCACCAGTCTTTTTTTTGTGTCGCATAGAGTAAAAACCTTGTTTTCCTGAGTAAGACTTAATTAGCCTACTTGCAGGCTCTCATTAGAGCAGAGCTTACTTCGTCAAACATCAGCATTTAATTCTGATAAGAGTAGGAACAAGTTTAGAATGAAATAGCTCTGGGCTTTCCATGTTCCTTACTCACCCTAATTATGGCGTGATCAATCTTGCCAATGCCAGGAAAGATAATCCCTATAAGTATGCAGACTTGATTCCGTGTTAATTGTTAGAGATACTTTATTTTCGGGTAGTACTTTCATTTCATAAAAAATGTCACCTAATATTGAATTATTATTTTGATTTCAATTCACCTTAAACAGAATTTCTATAGCATCGATAAATATGTAACGTGTCCGAATAAATCGAGAGAAAATACAATTTAATACTGTTTTGATGTAGCACCAATGTTTATATATTACTGCTGCAAATATTGCACTTTACTGCCCATGAACTAATGAGTGTTTGTCTTGCCTTTTTACAGATACTTCAGCTGCAGATGAACGACTACAGATATCACTACATGTTCACTACCTTTGTGAGTATGAACTTTTCATAGCAACGTTTCTTACTTAATGGTGTTAAATAAGAAAAATTTATTGTTGTAGGGTGTTAAACATGTCAAAAAGTGCATTTGTGGCACGGTACTCTTGGAATTCTTTCATTTTCCTTAAAATAAAATGTGCAGCAATTGTATGCATGCATACATCAGTGTAAAAATAGGTATCTACAATCAATCGAAACCAATGGTGGTTTTATGTACGGATTTACAATTCGGTTTTTTAATTAAATTAACAAATTTATGAGCCCGAAAAATTTTCTACGCGGATGAAAAAGTAACTTGAGAGTTGATAATCGACAAAAGTGATTTTGGTTAGATTATAGCATGTTTCTATATGAAGGGTTTAAAAACTCATTGCGGTAATATATCACTTGCATGAATCAAACAAAATCACTAAACTACTGAATTATTTTTTTTTTGCACTGCAATAACTTAAGATAAAAATAAAAGGTGGAAGCATTTCATTGTGTGTTGTAAGGGTGAATTGACAGAATGTTGCCAATTTTAAATGAAAAGAAAGGAACGTTTTGTTTATTTACAAAATCAGGCCAGGTATGGTGTCATGTATGAGGAAGGAAGAGTTTTCATTAAGTTTGAATTAACTGCCAAAACTCACTCTGAACAAATACTAGGTTCATATACTTCCGGTAACTCATCTCATGTTCTGAGAATTGTCGCGCATTCCATCAATGTCAAATATGTGAGCTATATAGCTGCATGCTAACCCCTGCCCTGTGCAATTTTACTGGCGATTAAGGACCCTTAGTTGATTTCACAACTTATATGGGACACGTGTACTTACGAAGATGGGAAAATTACTTTAATGAAAATCCATTATATGAGTTCGTTTTATGCACTACTCATCTCACTGGATTAATCATAAAACACTTTATGCCTCATCACACGTTTCGCAACGTAATGTTTTCGAGACGATCTAGAGTCTACTCTTGTTGACAATGACAACATTACCTATTAGAACTTCTCGTTCTAGGGTAAATATTGTGCTTGCCGAGAGAAATCCTGATATA
The DNA here is from genome assembly GCA_933228895.1 of Platycnemis pennipes. Classification (NCBI taxonomy): domain Eukaryota; kingdom Metazoa; phylum Arthropoda; class Insecta; order Odonata; family Platycnemididae; genus Platycnemis; species Platycnemis pennipes. The sequence goes on along the minus strand of OW121854.1, from coordinate 105,374,247 downwards.
ATTGTATCCTTGGAATGATGTGGCGTAAAGTGGGTGTAAACTTCCTTGCCTAAACGTGCGAATGCGATGTTCAGATGCAACTATAGTAGAATAATGAGAACACAATGTCATTGAATGCGTCACTGTTGATCACACTTGTATCCTACTTTCAGGCAGGAACATGTTAATATTTTACATTAAAAACTAACACACTTCTCCTGATGCTCAAGATAAAATACATATAATACATGAGAACAAAGGAGGAGATTGTAAGTTCAAATATAGAGTCCAGGGAAAAAAATCAATATAGAAGGGAAAATTTCAGTAATTATTCCTTTATAGGTAAAACAATGGATTGGTACGGCCCTTAAGAAAAATATGGATACAAATTTTGCAAAGTTATATTTCTGTAAGAGAGAAAGACAACAAGGTCTTAATTTCTTTGAGCCTATTGAAAAGTAGTAAAGTTCTATTTAAATGCATTTCCAATAATTTCTCGGAGATTAACGAACAAATAAAGGAAGTTAACACTATTCAAACTTTAAATGTTCCAAAACTCGAAGTGAACCCATCACTATGGTTATTTCTCTAATCTTTACAGTTGATCGAATTTGTCATTAATTTCTTGCCTGAATATAACTAGTTATAATTTCTGTAGCTTCAAAAAACTCGTCAGTAGGAGAAGAGTAAGCTAAGGACTGATATGTTCAAAAGTTACTTATCTAATTCAGGTGTCACCATGAGACATAAGTCACCAAACCACCTGAACCCGTCGTCAAAATTTTTAAATTATTTTCCCAGCCTCACGGGTAAACTTATGTGCCTACTCCCAGTCTGAGAGCATTTGTCTAGCTTGGTCTTCCAGTTCACGTCTTAAATTGTGTGCTCGGGGGAAAAAGGTCACGGGAGTCTAGGAATTTCTCAAATGTATACAGTTCATCGAATCTGTCATTAATTTCTTGCTTAAATATAACTAGTTATAATTTCTGTAGCTTCAAAAAAATCGTCAGTGGGAAAAGAGTAAGCTAAGGACTGGCATGTTCAAAAATTACTTATCTAATTCATGCACTGAATATTATTTTTATATAAATATTGTATTTATATAAAATTTAATATAATTTAAATATTGTATTTTTTATATTTAATAAATTTTAATTAAGGATTTTTACTCCTCAACCACAAATGACAAAGGATCGTGGCGACGTCTGAAGTATGTAGGACAACCCTCTATTAAAATAGGAAATTTTCTCAAAGAAATGAACATTCTTCCGGCTTATTACAATAACAGGAATCTAAAAAGCTTGCTTCCACCCATCAAAGACTCCATAAACCCAGCCCTCCATAGTGGTGTTTACCAACTGAAATGCAGTGATTGTGACGCCAAATACGTGGGACAAACGGGGAGAAACCTAGCCATTAGAGGCGAAGAACACAAACGAGACTACATCAAGAAAACGGGGATGTCCCAGTTTGCCTCCCACCTCCTTGAAGAAGGACATCAGGCGGATTTCACCCCGGAATTGCTGCACCGTGTGAAGAAAGGGTCACAAATGGACATCAGAGAGCAACTGGAAATTTTAAGAATAGTCAAGAAGAAAGAGCCCATCACTAATGACCACCTTTTCCCATTCCACTCCCCCCTCCTGGACATCCCAATTTTGCACCCGAAAAATCCCCATGACGCTAACCCACGCCGCCTTCCCTAAGTACGCTTCCTTTCCCTCTCCTCTCCCCCCCCCCCCTTCCTAGGGCTTTCCATATTCCCTCACTTCCACTACTCCACCCCTTTCCCCTCCCCACCCCTTCCACTCTTCCCCCTTTTGGTATATAACCCACAACGACGCTACTTGTACTGCTAGTCCTATGAATATGATACAGTGTATCGAAACTAGTCAGGAAATTAAAGTTCCAAATTGTAGAAACAGCAAAGTTTTTTATTCACAAATCAGTTATCTAATTCAGGTGTCACCATGAGACATTAGTCACCAAACCACCTGAACCCATCGTCAAACCTTATAAAGTATTTTATCAGCCTCTCGGGTTAACTTATGTGCCTTCTCCCAGTCTGAGAGCATTTGTCTAGCTTGCTCTTCCAGTTCGCGTCCTAAATCGTGTGCTCGGGGGAAAAAGGTCACGGGAGAGTTCAGCTCGGTGAGGCAAATCTGAGACTTTTTTCCGCGAAAATGAAGTCCCAAATTAAGGAGCAAACACGAGGAAAAAACAAAAGTCCCGGGTCGCTCGCTCACTCCTTTGGGACGTGATGGCCAGTCTGGGACGGTCCCGGGGACGTGAAAGAAACCTCTCTTCGTTTCAGTCGAAAGTTTCCTCGTCTCACGGCCAGGGAAGGTCGGCCGGGAGGGGGGGGGAAGAGAGAGAGAATAAAGAAGGGGTGTGGGTAAAAGCCGGTCGGGGAAAGAAGGGAGCTTAGATAAGTGGGGGGGAGGGGGTGGTTCTTTTCGCTCGGCCGAAGTGAATGCTCCGGTCCCGGAGATCCACTATGAAGTCCGTCGACGGCTCCTTATAAAAGTTGGACGTCCATTTGGAGAGCGCAAACCCCCATACGCACCAACACATGCACACGTGACGAACTTCTTTCCGAAGCTGCCTCCATACCCCAGCATTTCTTTCCTCCTCGTCTGCCCGGATCCCTCAACTTACCCTTCATACACATGTACCGAGCGTTTCCAAATCAGTGGTCATGGATACAGGAAGTCATCGTTGTGGTGGAAGCAAATATTATCAAATCAATGAAGAGGATTCAGCCTTTCGAGAGCCAAGATTCGAGTCTTTGCAAAAATAAAGGCTTTTGGAATGAATTCTGGTCCCCATTTTATTTACGTGTGCAGAGAAGTAAAAAAGAGTGGAAAAATATTGATTTTATGCCGTAAACAAATTTGGACGAAGCAAGAAAAAGATAGTGAGTAGAATAGCCCCGGCAAAGAGGGCATTCTATCAAAAGAAGAATCTACTTACAGCTGGAAATACAAGCTTGGAAGTAAGAAAGCAATTCATCAAGACGTATATCTGGAGCATGTTTCTTTACGGCAGTGAGGCATGGACGATGACAGCAGCGGAGAAGAAAAGGGTGGCGGCATTCGAAATATGGTGCTATCGAAGAATGATGAAGATAAAATGGATCGATATAGTGACAAATGAAGAAGTCCTAAGAAGAGTGGGAGAAAAGAGAAGTCTATTGAAAACTATGAAAAGAAGACGGGACAACTTAATCGACCACATCTTAAGACGCAATGGCCAGTTGAAGACAATCGTCGAAGAAAAAGTGAACGGGAAGAATGGAAAAGGCACGCCTCGTATGAGTTACATGGAACAAGTGGTAAAGGACGTGAAAGAGAGGAGCTACGTTAATATGAATAGGTTGACCGATAGAAGAATCAAGTGGAGGGCTGCGTCAAACCAATCCTAGGATTGTTTACCCTTGATGATGATGATGATGATGATGAAACATATTTTATATGCTCGACTTTGGAATGGCTGTGGCATTAATATATTGTCACTTTGGAAGCACAACAGCAATGTGTTCTTCTTTAAATTGGTCCCTGACTTCCAATCTCGAAGGCCCAAATTTGAATCCTAGCTGCATAATAGATTTTCACCCCCAACTGTTTAATTGAGACGTTAAACCTTCGTCAACGCATTAAGCCTTCGTCGTGTGGGGAAGTGAAGATCTAGGGAGAAAACCTCAATGGTCTCTACAATTTTTAAACATCAAACGTGAAAGGGAAACGTGTGAAAAAATGTGGCAGGGGAACCCACCCGCTATAGATTAAAACTAGCTGCAAAAACATATGCCCAAACCAAAACAACAAACAATCACACCTTGTTATATACCTTGTGCTAACTTTTGAAATTATCAATTCCTCACCGGGTACTAAATGTAGACAACACTCACTGAAACCACCAATTCTTTAACTGTTTTTGGCTTAGTTAGGGGTTATGATTTTCTTAATTACTTAAGCGTCATTTTTTTACGGGAATGGATTCCATACCAGAGGTGATCGAAGAAAAATCCATACCACGGTTCAGTTCTACCTTATTGCAGTTCTTTGAGAAACAAGTAAAGGATACGTGCTGTTATTTCTTACAATATACAGGTTTACGATAAATGAATCTCACCCCAGGGGCTTATCGCATGAACACTCACTCAGGAATTCTGTCACGTCACTAAGAAATTACTTCTACCGTTATAGGAGTGTTTTTTAAAAATTATTTGTGTTTAGACCGTAGAGCCGAAGTTTCTTATTTCTTAATCATATGGGAACTTAAACATTGGTTACTGATCCATCTTCAATTAATGGGCAGATACCAATGCCATATTTCTCTTCAACTTTTCCCCGTTCCAAAATGTCTAGCTTCCCCTAATTACCCGATTTTATCTTATCTGTGGTTACCTTCGTAATCTAAAAATCGCACTATAACGAAACGGGAACCTATTTCTCATCCGCTATTAACAGACAAAAATAGTGGCACTACATCATCTTCAATGTAATTTTACCTATATTTTTCTGTCATTAAATTAATATTGTTAAATTTAAATCATGATACACGGCCATGATTTCTAGGATTCCTCCGATTCTGCCCGTCTTTTTTATATTATTGAGCACTAGCTGCTTACAGTGGAGTGTAGCGTTCATCACAGGTGACTCGGGGAGATGATTGGCCCTTTATACCGTTATTGCAATTTAATCCTGCAAAATCTGCACCGTGTTAACCCCTCAATCACTTATAAAATATAGCATCTTATTCTGCTACTTTTAACACTCTAAATAAGATCTGCACTATTGAAGGGTCAAAGCGTGACAACAGGAGAATTTTCATGCACCGTGCAACGATTGGAGAAGTGTCTGACATAGCAGGGAAAGAAAGGGAGTTGTTTTAAGGAATTGTAAGAGAAGCTCGTTGATGTAACGGAGGCTGCAAAGGGGGAAACGGAATGCGGAAGGCCACAGGAGAGGAAAAAACAGTGGAGGGAAGAGGAAGGAAAAGGTTTGGTATTTGAGATCGAATGGAAGGAGGTTGGAAGTGCGCTGGGTTGAAGAGCCGGCCACACTCTCTTCACTCCATCTAAAATGATTATCTTTCTCTTCCTTTCTCTTCCCCGTTTACCTATCATTCTTCCATTATGGTTCTCATTATTTTATCTCCTTTAATAGCTTGCCCATTCTCCCAGCTCTGCTCTTAATTTCCTCAAACATCATCCTTTCCTCCCCAATACGTCTCGTGCTTCCTTGTCCGTCTTCCTTTCCATCACTCGCAAGCCCTCCATTACTCTCTTCGCCGACATTTCAAAAGCCTCTTTATCTGTTCCCATTCTGCCTCCAAAAGGTTCAATTTTCAAAACTTGATCATTTTTCCCTTCAACTACATCTCTCAACCGATTTCTTAATGTCTTCAGTTGCATTCCCGTTCATAAGTACTCTTCTTCTGATGCGTAATCTTTTCAAAAATGCAATGCTCGCATTGTCTACCTTTAGAGAAACTAAAATACTCCATCTATTGTAGCATCTATGTTAACTTTATGCTTATTATTTACAGTCAATTAAATACAAATTAACTTAAAACACCCAAAGTTTTTAGCGTTTTTGAAGGGAAATAAGGGAAATGTGTTTGCGCCCCATCAAACAAATACCATTTACGATTTCAAGTAAGGTCTGTTACAATTAGTATACCTATGTGGTTCATACGTATTTTGGCTATATCTGGAGTTCTGATTCTCGAATCCTTTAGAGAACAATGAAATTTATGCGCATTAGATGGTCCAGAAATTATTAGGCATAGTCGAAGTGAACGTAAAAGTAGGAGGACTGTTCAAGACTGTAGCAAAAAAATGTTAAGTGGATACTGCATTGGATAAATCTCAAAGTTATACTAGAATATTTTGGCATAAACATTTTTAGCGACGGTAGTAAATGTTATCAGGTCAGAAAGTTTGGACAGAACCCGGAGCAGTGATGTAAATAAAAGGCTATTTGAGACCTTGCTTTGCAGTCTGAAGATTTTATCTTAAGGACTGTGGTCTCGGATACCTGAGTACTAGGAAGTGGATGCGAAGAATGGTAAAGAAGAACGGTGGAACTAAATCGAGCACAAATGATGGAGAATAGTGCCAATTGGGAAGGAAAGTTACTTGCGGATATTGGGGGACAGAGTAGATGAATAGAACAAAAACTAGGGGCAATAGGATGGTGAAGGCCAAATTATATAGCCATTCACGATGACTGAACATCGCTATCGAAGGTCGAACACTGCTATTAGAAGGAGGAAAAGCAAAGAGTTTTAGATATTACTAATATGTATAAAATATACTTCTCTGATAAAAGTTTAGAAGATGGCCTATGTACAAGTAATGCCACGTAATCAATGTAGTGTAAGGACACTAAAAAACCTATTCTATCAGGAAAAATCAACATCGATACAGACGGTGACCGTACGACCAGCAATATTTCTTTACGCGAGTTAGCGTTGAAATCTCTTGGTTCATTTTTTCCACTAGCTAGTCGACCTTTACATATCTTGTATTCGAGACAGCCTGGTGTGAGAACCTTATGGGCGTCAATGAGGCAAAATCGCTGGGATTACCCACCTGGTATGGATTACCATAACTGGTATCACTGAAGGTCACATTTGAGTCCACGTTTGAATGGCATTGCAATTCTATTCTCGGGGACGTATCACAAGCATGCTTCCATTTTTTATCGTCGCTGCCTTTCTTGAGTATTTGCTTATCAGGAGGTACCGGATTCGAATCTTGTGGAAAAAATATCCGCCTTGCTGCTATTGTGCATTCCAGTGCTGTCTTGGTTAGACGGTTGGTGAGGGGCATGGGAAATATTAACGGGAAAAGGAGGAATATCAGGAAAAAAAAACTCGTTTGTATTAGTTTATTCTTACAGAACGGGATGCTAATAGAGGTCCACAGTGTAAAAAAACGAAAAACCGAACTTAAAATGGCTTCAAATGCACTCAACTTAGACAGATTTTCAAAGAGTGTCTTGAGAGAGTCTTGTAACCACGGAAAGGAAAATGGCCAGATATCACCTAAGAATCAACTGAGAATTGACTACAGAGCTGCGTTAAATCATTCTAAGGATTGCTGTTCATGATTATTATTCCAATTATAAATTATGATATTCATTAATCTGCACTGAAACCTAGGTCACGTGTAAAGTTTTCTTTTTGCGCAAAATTGCGGAAACATTTCTTTCGTAATTGTGCCCAAGTTCCACACTATATTGCCTGAGCCGTCTGAATGTTTTCGTAACACAAGCTTATACATAGATTTTCATGATCACTTACATAAGATGTAATTCCTTCATGCTGTTTACTCACCAGACGCGTGCCGATCTATAGTGTTATCTTCACTCATTCACTCACTAACCTGAATGTATACATATTTAAAGCCTGTCACATGAAAATGATGCTATTGCGCCAACATGTGTCGTGCGGGTAAAATAGTCTTACGTATTACAAATTGTTAGGCTTGACTTCGTGGAACCATATATTGATTACGTAAATGACTTCACTTAGTAAAATTCCACAACTTTCATTAAAACCGACCTAGGTTTCGACTTATATAGTCATTATCAAGAACCTTGATAATGACTGATAATGACCTGATAGGGCCTTTATAATGACTGAATAAGTCGAAACCTAGGTCGGTTTTGATAAAAGTTGTGGAATTTTACTAAGTGAAGTCATTTACGTTATTAGTCTTAGGTAATTCACAATACCTATCAATTATTGTAGGTAAATTTACTAAGTCGAGCGCCATTGTCTTTAGAGAGAGACAGTTATAATTCCGGCTTAGAGGTGAAACTATTTCCAAAACCGACGTGCTCACCCAATCTCTACGAAAATAAAATTGCTCCAACTACCCTTAATTCAAACATTTACCCTATTTTAATGTAAATAAAACGCAACATCATTGCTATGTATGAAAATCGCACCTAGACGTTAAGGGCTTCCTATCCAGTGCTTAACTAACCTTTCTTCCACGGCACTCGTGAGTGACCGTTCTAGCAGCAATTTTTACTGCCACAAATCATCAAAAAAACCATATTATGTATATTTTTCGTAGCTATGCGTCAACTTTCTTTTCCAAACTTGAAGCTTCCCCATCTTGTTACATCGCAGACGTTACTTCAACGCTTAAAATCGCGAGGCAGCTCCTGTGAAGAATTACTCTCGTAGCGGAATATGAGGGTGACTTCAACGCTCATCATCTCGGTAATTAAAGAGAAGCCAGACGGGCATTGCGCATATAGGATTACACCCCTTTTTTTTCCTCGACGGCTCCTCGCATTCTTGCGCGTCTTGTTTCGTAACACCCTGTAAATCTCCCGAGTGGGACTGCGGGGGTTTGGAGGCTTCTTCCACCCCCCTCCCTTCCATCTCTCCCACCATCCCTTCTCCCCCAACCCATCCCACCCTACCCCCTACTCAAGTCCGGGCTCCTGCAGCTGAAATGCGAACGGCGCCCGGGAGGGGTGGCCGGGCCGGAGATGGGAAGGAGGGGGAGCTTTGAAAGGGGGTGGGGTGCAGGATAAGAGGATACAAAAGCGAGGCGACGGGACCAAGGAGAAGTTTTCAGACTTTCAGACGGGGTGGGACTCTGGAGAAAGAGGGGAAAAAATAATACTGGTGTGGTGGTGGTCTGGGGGTGGCAAAGGAGAACGGGTTTTTAGACGAGGAGAGGCTCGAGTCTTTCCTTTTTTCGGGGTGGAAGAGGGCTGAAAGTGAAATTGAGGCAGCCTTTGTCTCTCTTCCTCTCCCTTCTTTCTACTCCCTTTTCGTATTTTTTGCGTGTGGAAATGGGTTTGAAGTTGAAATAACGATTGCTCCCGGAGACCGCCTTCTTTGTTTTCCCATTAAAACTGTCCTTCCGAAAACATATTAAGGGCTCGCAATCTCTGTCAAAAAGGAGTCGGATTATTCATTTTTTCCCCGTCTTGCCTTTTATTTTCAATTCCCTCGTCGCGGCCGGCCGTAATTTCTTCTCATCTAGATGGAAAGGTTTAGCAGAGCGGCATAGGAATGCGACAGTGGCCGAAATGGATTCCCTCCGCTCTCCGCCGGAACGCATGATTTGATTCTCGAGGAAGTAATTGCTCTGCTTAACTCGTCATCATCCACCGACTCCGCTTCATCGGGATAAACAGGGTGGTCCACGGAATGTTACGGATTCCATCTGCTTGTACCATGTGGTGCATTCATTTTACTTGCCAAAAGTGCGATGTATATGCGCTTGGAAACATTTAAATGGAGATTAAAAGATCTTTTGAGATCCTATATGCTTTATTTCCCAGTTCCGTTAACAACTATGTAATTAACCAAGGGAAATTAATAACTAATTTTCCACATCTACTTTGCATGCAATCAACCTCAAATTACCATACGTTAACTAACCGTACCAGTACTGAAAATAAAAGAATTATTGCATTCCCTAAACAGGTATTTGCCTAAAGAAGAGGGTTTCAAACGAGAGACTGAGGAAAAAATGCGAAGAAATTGTCAGAAAATTTTAGAACGGCTGGATAAAAAGTGTAGCCCTACATGATCCAATGATCTTCGAGTAGAATTGAGAATGTATGACGAATGTAAGTTGAGATTAAAGACTAATAATTGATTAATAAGTCGAAAAATTGGCAAAATCTGGGTGTAGCGTGGGTGAATGGAATACACTCGCGGGGATTGGAATACTGAAGCAATTATTAAAGGATAAAATGGCTACACGAGGAAGTGGTAGGGAATGAGACTTTAGTAACGAATGAAGAGATATTGAAACTTAACAATTACAGGGTAATTAAATATTGTAGGAAAATGCTTTCACTATCATGCAAAGAATAGAGATATTTCGTAAAAACTTATTCAAATTAAATTGAACCTTCTTAGGTGTCACTTGGTGGAACCATGGCATATTGGGTGAAATAAACTACATTTACATGCTAATGTTCCACCGTTTTTTGAATGTTGTATCAAAACGGTTTTATCACTTACGGTATAATTTAACGGTGCCATAATTTATGAAAGTGGATGTATGTGCAACGTTCAAAAAATTATAGAAGTTTGGAAAGTAACGTGTGTAATTTACCAGATTCTAATATATATTTAACAGTTATTATTACCACAACTCGTGCGTTTGGTAGGATAAAAATCAGCGTTCAAGTAATGGAATGCTGTAATAAGTTATTTCTTTATCACAAAATTCATTGTGTCCTCGTATCGTAAGAATAAATGTGGGGTGACCTTACATACCGCGTCATGCGGTGGCTCGCTGGGCGAGATATAGGCGCATGACTCTAAATGCGACGCTGGAAGTGGATGAGTTGAATTCAGCGTCGGCTCTGCAGTGGAATGTGTGAAAAATGGACCAATAACAATTTCGTACGCACACATGCCATTAATGTAAGTGGCAGGGAACGTGCGCAGTGGATATCTCCCATTTTGACCCACGTGAGGCATCTAAACGATAAAGGCTTATAGCATTACTCATATTTATACGAGGCTGTTCTTGCTATTTGGGTCAAAAAAATTGCTCCACCTTATTTTATCTTGACGGAAAACATTTAGTCCTTCAAAATAGATGTTTTTAAGTGGTAAGGCAAAACTTTTGAGGCATGATCCTTGTTTACCATTATAGCCACGAAATTAGCAAAATTGTTTTAGGCATGGAGAGAGTCCGGTCTGTAGATGAATAATGTTGTTTGGACTGGTCACCGTTTAAATAAAAATGACATGAAAATCTCGGATAGTAAAAAACTAACTAGCACATTTTTTTGCTAGCGTACCATGTGAACAAACAAGATGTTGCTCCTACCCTTAGCCCTACAGACCATCAGGTAATTTGACTTAAAATATTTGAAATGACATGAAACTCATTAATTTTAAAATAAATGCTGCTATATTAATAATAAATTTTCACCGCTATCTGTGAGAATTTACTCTCTGCTATCTTTGTTGTGTCACGATATTTTCAAGTTGAATGTTGTCACTGTTGGCAGTTTTAAATACCTCTTATTGGAAACAGTAGAAAATTGAAATAGTATAGTTTGCAATAAAGGGAACCTACCATTTCAGATCTAAAAATAATATTCATAAAGGTTATACTTCCATAAATTTCGCGTGGTTTCTTTCCGGGAAAGACATAGTGGAAATAAATCGTTGCTGATAGTAAAAAAGACAAACTATTTGCAATTATATTCCATTTATTTTTAAAGCTAATTTTAATAAATATATTTCTTATCAAGGTATGTTCAAGTTTGATTATAGAGTATATTGAAATCAACGTATGCAGTAAGGCGTAGAATATGAAATGAGTAAAGCTATGGACTTAAAGTTAGGGCAAAACTCATGGCTAGGTAAATTTGCAACCCATAATCATTCGAACGGTTGTCTTTTCAAAAGGCATCAGAATGTGAGCTTCAGGAAAGCAGATTCTGCTTTTCATGCTTATTAAGAAATGAATGATATGAACACTTGGTAAAACTTCATTTAAGTTCAACGCATTAAAATACTGCATACAGAACTCTCATAGAGACCGAAATTTGTGTTTGCTGTCGCGAAACCATTTTATACAAGACATATTCAGTCTTAAATGACATTCTCAACATTACTACTTTATATTTATTATTTTCAATGAGGAGGACTCTGGATACACACTTCCGCGCTATTTCGTGTAGCTTAGTTAACGTTGACCAAGTAATGCACGGAATAGAAAACACATCAAATATTCCGTTACGTAGGCCCAAAAATACAATGCACGTACCAAGAAGGAGAATGTTTTAAAATACATGCACAAGGTAGCTACATTTTTCTTCACTTCTCTTTCTTGACCTACCTTCGAATTTTAGGTGAATCCTTATCATTTCAAAACGACCAAGTCTTCTGCCACGGGAGCCACTAAATTCAAGATATGCGTATCATAATTGGGTTAGCGTCAAGGGCGTGCAAGGTGTTGTGGTAGGTTTTGACAGACGAAATTGAGGGTATGACAGATGTTTTTAGTGACATTCTATTACTTGCTTCAGTGCTATGTGAAGAATACCTTAAGTACACGAACTATGAGGAAGATAATATCAACGAAAATGTATTTACTCTCTCCTGCTGCTGAGAGTAGTACTCTTCAGCACCCATGTTTATGCAAAAAAATGTAAATCATTTTTTTTTCTCGCCTATTCAATCGTCATCTTTAGTTGAATTGCATCTCATAACCTTCGGCATATATTTATGCTTCCGCAACTTTATATGATCCGATAACGTTATTTCTTCCTATTCCATGCCTATCACATTTTTGTTCTTTGTTCTTTTCAAAGGTTACCCTTATACTATTAATTGTCTTTGCTTGAGGTACACGGCAACAGTACTTTCTTAATTAATATTTCTTTTAACAACCAGTTCCTTCTTCTTATAATTTTCTCCATTTGTTTATTTTTGTGTCAATTACTTCATTAATAATTCAAACGTTCGTTTCATCATATTCAGCACCATCGTGCCTTAATGATTAGAAAAAACTGAATTTTTCCCAATAATTTCATTTACTTCGTCAACTTGACATTAATATTCGTTCCCATCTATTTCGTGACAATTATTCATTAGCAGATGCTGTCCATCTGGCTACTGGCTGCCTGAAGCTTGATGATCCATTAAACTGAGTTTTTCGTCTTCATTCTCACAGTTAATGCTCCTTTCCAATTTTAAATAGTATTTTATCGATACAATATCGACAAAGCATTGCAATAGATTTTCTAAATAAAATAGTTATTTCCCAAATTATTCTTTGCGTTTTGCTGGTATTTTTTCCCTGCAATTTCCTGATTCTAAATTCCTACCTCTATACATACATTACGTTTTATCCTTTTTTCTTTTCTCCCTGACCTGTAAATAGTCCTTGCCACTGCTTTAAAATAATTAATCTGTGTAACTCAATTCGATTCCGAGGAAGATTCACTACTATCAGCAGCCAGTTCAAGTGAGTACTATTGTTAAAATAAGAAATAATTTTTGTTCTTATAAGTTGTGCCAAATAAATATTGAAATATTTGATCAACTCATCAATTTTTTTAACACTCACGTAACCCGAAAAAGGAAAATTTAACAGTCATTTAATACAATTTCCGAAATATAAAAGCACCTTTACGTAGTTGAGGTATTTTTTGCATCATAATCATGCCAAAAGAATTTGGTGCATGCCTTGGAGGATAGCTAATTACGATCCATAAAAAGATCAATGGTTTTGCCAATATTGCGCTTTGCAGCAGTTATCTAGAGTTGAAAATGCCCGCATAAATTACCCTGGAGAGGTTGGATATGCGTTCTCCGAGCATTAAAAATTCCTTTCAAATATTTTTCTGCTTCAATAACTCTTCCAATATATCCTTAGAACGTACGTAAAAAAATTTCTTTATACACTAGATGTGAAATTCCCTTTGTAGTTTTAGGAAGAATTTCCAATATTGAGCTCTAGAAGGGAAAATGCAAAAGCAAAATTTTATTTCATGGTATACCATGTTGAGAATGAATTATAAAATGTTTTCTCTGTTTTCATCAAACTCAGGTATCACCTATGACTTTTTCCACGACGAGAGTTATTTAAACCATAAGTAAAAACTACTAGTGATTTTTTATCAAGCCTCCCCGGGCATTATTCGGCTAATTATCGCGAGTAGATGCCTGAGAGTAGATGAGTGTTCTGTATATCATCAATATAATGACCCACCAGTATTTGTGGGTTTAAAGATTGTCCATGCAAACTATTCCCCAGAAATATAGGTCATTCCTTGCCTTCCTTGTGTCTCATTATTTCTACATTAAACCCATATTTCAAGCATTCATATTCCTGCCTGCTTTGTGCCATTCAGAATATATTTACTCCTCCTCCTTCTCCCACGTTCACCTTTCCGTCATTCGCTTTTGCCACCTTATTTAAGCTTCCCCATCTCTGGGAGCAATATTGAAATCATTAAATACAATAATCATGGACGCGTAAATGAATTTGATGAGTGAATTATGACAAAATGAATTTTTAACTTGGAATGTTCCTCGAATTACGTGCACCGCAATGTTCATAGTGATTATTAATTTTCTCTGCCTTCTTACATTGCAAAATAACATTGTTAAGATTCCGATGATATTTTTCACCTGAAGATTTAACTTTTCATTAAACCATGGTATTGAAATATTGAAATATTTCTGCGAAAAAATAGAGCGCTTAGTCTGAGAAACATTGTATGTGTGAAAGAATTTCACCGAAAGTCGCTAGAGCGTGCTTCCTGAATTTTTAATATCGGTCAGAAATTTTTTAATGTATCACAAGGCGCATGGTTCCATAAGAATATAGTAATCAGGGTATAATATATTTTACCGTAAACTTTTCAAGGTAGCACGATCATTCCACGTTTTCTCTTCTTGATAACACTCCCTCCTCTACTCTTTTGTACTTTTTCCTGCCATCCTCTTACACCGCTAAAAATAATTCCCTCTATTCCATCTCCTGTTCTCATCTTTCATGACTAAATTTTTAATCATGGGAAATCCCTGTACACCCTTCCGCCGCCCAGCTTGGAGATAGGCCGTTAGACGCCGCCGTGTAGAAGGCGTCGCAGTAATTAGACGCCGGCCTGTTTACCTCCCGAAATTTGTTAGGAAAAGGTGAGCCTTCCACACGACCGGGATGCTCTCGGACGTGGCCGAGTTGGAAAAAATTTTATTCAATTAGTTTTCATGAATAACCACGAAACTATTTTTCGTCGAAATAATGCACCTCCCTCCATTTCCCTGCATCCACCCAGAGACTCGCGGAATAATGCAAGCGTCGGACGTATCCTCCCTCTCTCATACGCCAGTCTCACCCCCCTCCACCCTCCTTACTCTTTCTCCCATGATCCTCTATCCCCTCTGGAAATGTCCCAGCCATTAACCCGCCACCCCAAGCGGCCCCGTGTATTTCACCGCCCATTCCCCGAGTACCAGCACGGCTTAGCTCTCGGCTCACAACAATGAAACTCTCGCTCCTTGTTTTGCATCGGCGGCTTTAAATTCACGGAGCGCTAAATAGGTCGGAAAACATTCTTAACATGTCCTTAGTACTCGGATCCGTTGAGAGAAAAAAAAAGGAAAAGGTTGGAGTGCATTCGTTCTCTCCCTATTCTCTCCTTCTCTCATAATTTTTCCTCACTTTTCATCCTATCTTCTGTAGTCCTATTCCTTTAATTTTTCCTCCCGCTTCCATATCTCTGGCAATTATTATAATTTAAAACCCCGTGTTTTTTTGGCCCAGATAAAAATCCTCCTCGGCCATTAAGAGTGAGGACCAGCCTACTCAGCGTTTTTTTTCCTTCGCCTCCACCTCGCAGCCACTTTTATCTTTTTTGAGACCGGAGCCGAAGCCATTCTCATCAGCGAGTGATACCCGACGCAAATGCCCCCATGTGTTTTCGATTCCTTCTCCACTTGTACGGCGAACCGTGCATAAAAACCCCTCAGATTCTTGAGTACATTGAGAGCGTGATGGAGATGAATTGAAGGAATTTCTTTGTGCATTTCTTTGCGATAGCTTGACGGCCTTGGATAAATTCATCCACAAGTGCGCCTTGAGCCAGACTTTATAGACATAAAAAACAATTTACCCACTTATGTCAAAATAATATGTATGTGAGATTTTTTTAATTCAACATATATACTGCGAGGTTTGCCATCAGGGAAAAGACTATTACTCATTTTTACATTACAAGAGCTTGGCAGAATTAAACAGTCAAGGAAGATTGATGCTCGTTTACTCGCTTATCGATAGTTTGGCGTAAAATATTGTGCGCATTCATATGTTCGCTTAACTGGAAATCTACCATTTTTCGGAATTGAAGCTTAGTTAAAAATATAGCAAGCATATAATTTTAACTGTGAGGCATTTTGTAAAGTTCTCTGCCGTTTTCAAGGATTACCTCTCCCTGTACCTTCAAAAGTCATACGTGAAAGTCCACTTTAGAACGATACCTCCACCTGATACTCATTCCTCTGTTCATACATGTTATTTGTTTCAGTCATTGGGTCTAATTCTTTGAGCGATTATATAACAGTGCTCATTGTACTGTGTCGTAGATGGTATTGAAGTAGAAATACCGGTTGTGCGAGTTGAAATCTGGTAGCTAGTAGTATCAGGAAAAACTATCTAAATCTAATCTAATCCTGTAGTTTAGTGAGGGAAACTCCTGGGGAACTATAGTGTCCATGCTGCTGATGGTTAATGTCTTCTCCATGTTGGGCATTGTTTGCATAAGCAGTTGAACCGCGAATTTATTTGTCGAGATAATGCTTTCGTTCCGTCGACCAGTGACACTTTCCAATTGCACCGGATTTTGACCGCCCTTCCCCACAGCTGTTCTGCACGGGCAACACATTGCGACGACAATTAGGTCACTTTCGTGTTCAACCGAACGCCTTGCTGTGTACTCGTTGCACCCAATGTGCGGAACGCCGCCGCAGTTGGATTAATGAAATTTAGGTACATGTACGGAATGTGGACATAGCGCGTAAAATCAGAGCCGTGCTGAACTTTACTCTGCCATATTATGGGGACAAACAATTGGATTACTGATGTTAGCCAGTGTTTCTGATCATCAGAGAAAGATGTCGATGGCAAGAGTCACGCCAGCCAGAGGGCAGTGATTTGGTTCTCTTGAGTGATGGAGATTATTCGTTGGAAATGAAAACCGAGAATTCTATGGCGTTTTTCATTAAGAGTCGGCTAATAACGATGCCGGGTTTCACTCCACCTTCTCTCAAAAAAATCGTAACTATATACAAAAGCCTTAAGCAACAATGCATACTAAATGGCGTAAAACAAATTTAACATGATTAAAAATGGCCGTAGGTTTCTTACCCCGATCCTTATTTTCCAATTCTTTATTGGGATCCCGCAGCTGAGAGCAATTTTAAGCTGAGTAATCTATTCATTTGATGGAAGGTAATAATTTAAACTGATGGTACCTTTTCATTTGAAACAGGTTAATTCCCACGCCGGGTTTCTAACCTCTTTCTTTCTCTAACCATTGCACTCAAACATCTCTCCTCCCCGGGGAAGATGCCTTTAAGTGAGGAATGGACTAGAAACCTCATGTTACCAAGAGAAGTTTAATTTCTACGTTTATGCTTGTGATGTGACCAATAAAAATAAAATGATTAGGAGTAAAATCAAAAATTCTTTTACATTCTTTTTCTTTGCAATCGGCTTCAGAAATTATTTGAACGGTATGAAGAGTCATTTTTCGTCAGTAATTTCTTTAAGTTTTCAATATTGATTATAAAATATTATGTAGGTGGATAAAATTCATTCACTACCCATTTAATATTCTATTAATGCAGTCGTGGAAGCTTTAGTAGCAAAATCTCAAACCACATTGTGCCGAAACAGATGCACTTCGTAAGCGTTGTGCAAATTTTTTTTTGACCGCATGCCTAAAATTTCTTCTAGGAACGACTTTTCACGTGGGATGTGTTTTTTGCAACCTACCCTTCCATTTCATTACTTGCGCCTTCCCTTCCCGTCTGGATTGCCTTAAAGATTCGGTGCAGACTTGAAAATATAGATGAGCTGAGACAGTGATAGAGCTTCGAATTTGTTGAAAAATTTAGCCCTTGACCATTGAAATCTATTTGAACTGTCTATCATTAATACTAAAAGAGTATGATTTGGATATTATCCCATTGCTATCTACGTTGTTATGTAGAAGCAACACTTTAAGTTGATTGGCAACCTCTCCTGGATGAGGCGCCTTTTTAAAGTCGCCTCACTGAGGAGCAGACCACCTTTTGCCCGACTCCTACTACTCGACAAAAATGACACAGGTGGCCCTATTAAGAGCCCTATTCATGTTCCCTATTCATTACCCCCGGCTGTGAAGCTGAAGGGTTATCAGAGCACGTAAACTTTTCCCACAAGGTCAAGGATGCAGCCCATGACGAATAATTTAGGATATAAAGACCCTATGTATGGCATAATATAGAGCATTAGTATTGGGGAACATAGAGAGCACAAATGTTTTCGGAGAAAGGAGAGGGTAAAAACTGTTCCAGTACCTACTAATTTAAATACCTGTTATAATAACAATGATAATGGAATAATTTATATTATAACGTTGATAATTGAACTTTAAATGGAAATGGCAAGTACTTTATTATTATGTTAACTTTTAATGTCTAAGAAATTTCTTGAGGTAAGTTGATCAAAGGCATCTCATTAACCCAATTGAAAGCAGCTGTTTTTCTCAACTTAGCTACATCCGTCACAATCCCTGACGTGCTATATCCGCTATTGGATTTTCTGAACTTACCCAGAGTTCATACCCTAGGGGTGAAGGAAGATCATCAAAGATCGCGCTTTCGTAATTGGTCGAAGGAGAAGGATGACGGTGCAAGAGTACCCACAACTTTTACGGAGGTTTTCCACGGCACTTCAAGTCACGCAAGTTTCTTCAACGGCTTCTCAGTGGCCGAAGTTAAGTGTGCGATGACGTCTTTCCGGTCAGGAGAGGGAGTTGGGTGATGGGTGGAAGGTTTGCGTCGCTGGTTTCAAAGAACCCCAACCTTCGATAAAGGATTTTGAGGTCGGCTTTCAAGGCTTCCGGCGATGGCTGAGGTCTCTCTAATTCGGTTTCGGGATCCGCGCCAAATGGCTTTGTCATTAAGCGCACGACGGAGATTCCGAACCGAATAAAGTGGAACGAACAGCAACCTCCGTCGGGGGATTGCAATTTATGACCCTAAATAGTAATGGTACGTAGTAATTGTGAAACTATAGTTAGAAATGGCGGAGGGTGAATGATTTTACCAGCAACTATAAACTTGATCAAATAAAACCAGACGAATAAGCATTTTTGTGAGGAAGTAGGACGTGGGGAAAATATCTGCTATAATAGATATCAAGCATGTCAGAGTCAAAGAGTGTTTATTTAAAATGTGTACAAGTGTGTACAAGTTCATTGGGTTTCATAAGCTGACAGGTAAACACAAAGTGCTTCAGGCCAAATTGACCCTTCACGATTTCAGCAGAACTATACATTATTGATTACAATATGTGTATTAATCATTGAGCAGTGAATATAGATATAATAAATGCTTTACAGAACCAGTTGAAGGATGAATTGAATAACTTGTAGCTATTACTTGTGACTCGAGTCACTTATTAAAGTTATGGAAACATTATGTAATTAAATGGCGAAGAAGATCGCGTATTTTGAAAAATGGTTACAAACAAAAGTAGGTGGCGTAATCGGTTTAACTGGGTAATTGGGTAATTGGATGAAGGTCTTACCAAGTACGAAAAAAGCGGACTAGATTTAAGGCTTTAGTTAGCTAAAGGGTACAAGGGTCTTCTACTGACGCTTTTTTCTGCTGATGTAATGGATTATTTGGGGCCGTAATTGATCAAAATATTTTATTACTCTTGTGAAACAAATGATATAAGCACCAAATATAAGATCATGCATCTCTCCCGTCCCTTGTTGCAATCGTTTTTAATATCATGCAACTCTGTTGATTCTCGTTCATCTCTTATTTTTGATCTAACAATTGAAACAAGCGATTGAAAGGAGAAAAACGAAATACGGACGAATGGTTACCACGCTTTTCCTTGGCTAAGCGCTGTGGAAGGTGCGCGTAATGAAGATGATTTTAAGCACTCCAACACTAAAAGAATAAATACTCCTTTTTCCTCCACCGAGTCCCACGCCATGGTTTAACACAACGCCAAGGCTAATTATTCCAAGAAGACAGTTGGATCATAATTACATTCACTCAACACACTAATATATTCCACTTAAACATGTGTTTGAGCACTTCCAAATCTCTGCGGAAGCTTTTAATATCAAACGCAGCTGTCCATGCAGAATATAATTTCCTTCGTAAATTGTTATTTTTAGAGGAGAGAAATCTGTCAACTGGAGTGCATGGCACCAAGATAGAATTGAAGGTAATTATTTTACGAATTTTATATTTGAAAGCGGGCGGAGAGTGGAGAAAGATAGGGTTCATCTTGAAGTAAACGAAGCTCGCCTTGGATTCTATTGTTTTATATTTTACTTGGTTCGCGAAGTTTCTCTCATTTTGTTCAACTCGTTTTGCACTGTTTTACAACAAACGGTTTATGATGATGGATTGTCCGCTCAGTCAGAGGGCCAAGGTTCAAATCACCGGGGTGGAAAATATTTTTCAAAGGTATACTCATCCATGATGTCTACTGGAAACCCTAAAAAGAAGACGAGACACGTCTTATTTTTAGGGGAAAGACGAGACACGAGTTCATGTCTTAAGACACGATGGCTCAATGGAGGCATTCTTCGAGGGAAAAGAGAACAGGGTTGAATGGACAAGGCAGGCCTTGTATGAGATGTATGGAGCAAGTTGTGAAGGATGTAAAAGAGAAAAATTACGGTGATATGAAGAGGTTGGCCGATAGAAGAATCGAGTGGAGGGCTGCGTTAAACCAATCCTAGGATTGATGACCCATGATGATGATACCTATCCATATGTGAGTGCTGTGTGTAGAGCGCCTTTAGTTCAGTGTTCCGTCCACCGGATGGAGCGTTAAACCATTTACCCATTGGTGCTTTTCGCTAAGAGCTAATTCCGACGGTGGGTTTCTCTCAACCCTTCCTCCATTCTCTGAAAGATTTCTACCCCCACTGAGTGACCTACCTTTCCAAAATGGTGCAAATTACCTTAGCTATTGTTTAATGCCCTCGAACAGCTACTACCACTCGGACAATCTGGAAGTGACACATCGGACCAGGACTCGAGATCCAATACTGATTTGAAAAACATCAGCAGTTTGATACCTATATTTGTTGTTAAATTCCTCGGGTTTAGTTTTTACTTGAACACTCCTCAGGGCATATTCGTTGGTGTAGTGGTCTCTCCATTAGACCCTCAGCATTATTCTACGATTATCTCAAAGGTAATACTAAATTTTAATCATCATTCCAGATATTTTACCCGCACTGGTAGGCTGGTGAATAATCTATACCTGCTATTCCTCACCCATTTAGATCACCTCTCATCTTCCTTCTAAACAAATGCTTTTTTACGTGAATTCCTCATATAATGCAGTAATTAAATATATTTTATCCGGCTGAAATATATAGACTACTTAAATAAATATTGTAGCACTTAAATTTATATTGTATTACTTAAATAAACAGAATTATATCTAAATATAAGATGTAGTAAATAAATACATAACCCCATATTCCTTCTGCCTACCTTCATCTCATTCAAAATTATAATTTTTTCGGTTCATTCAAGGGTGTAAGACAGGGGTAAATCACCATTCATGCATCAAATATTCTCTATATCACCCTCCTCAACATTCCATCTCAAAATATTCTCCATTCAATTTAGTCGCCTTCATTTGATCTCTCTAACCAATACCATTTCAACATCTGCTATATATTTTTTATTCCTAAAGTAATTCGTCTTCCTCTTCATCTTATTACCCTCACTCTCTTTCCTTCTCCTCAAACCTTTTCATTACCTTTTCTACAACTTCTCCTCCCCTCACTCACCTTTTAAAGGTCTTCAAATCCTATAGAAAAATGTCTGACTGCATAGCTTTGTTGAAAAAATTCTCTAACTTCGATTATCAATGTTCTCGGTGCAGAGTGTAGGGTGTAAAGAGGTAAATCGTCATCTTGTCTCCTTCACTGCAACACTTTTCTGCAAATTGTTAATATTTTATTAGTGTATATTATGTTTTACATACCGCTATAGAACAACATAGCATTTACACTACTAACTCAAAATTTCTCCTCTCTTTTCCTTCCCCTCCAGATAGGACTTAAAAAGGTTGTAATTCTATGGTATTAGGTACTCAGTGAATTAATATAGTACCGTATAATCTATGACATCAATTCTAGACCAAACGCAGCATCCATGCTCGAGGTATAGTCGGAGCAGTTGGCCAGGACGATGGCGAACAGGCGATTACCAGAAAGACACGCTGTTGAATAAGGTAATACAACTAGCACACTTGAAATGGTATCTCTATTTCACAAATGAAGATTTATATATCCCGTATTTTAATTCAGATCACGAGAGACGTTGAAATCGTACATTGTTTCCTTAAGAGCTCTTGTGCGAGTTAAGAATTATAATCCCTGCAATTCAGCCTCCTTAGATTTGCTAAGAACGCATTGATTTCAGCACTTTTTCACTGTCAATGCTGTCCATTCATCAAGTATGTCTGCCCTTGGCGTAATCCCATTGGCTTTCCCCCATGGAGTGAAAGAACAAACGGATCAAACAAGCGACAGAGTTTTCCGTGGGATAGTGCGATTAAAGAGATTAGACATCTCGATTGCTCGGGGGTCGAGGGCAAGTGGGGCGTTCGTGTTGCCGTTCTCCTCGTAGCCCTCCAGAAAAGCAAAAAAGAAAACTAATCAGAGAAGCAAGTGGAATATTGGGTCCGTTTCGGGGGAGGAATCAGTCGCTTGAGAGAGCCCAAGAGAGATACTCTTAGGCGAAAGCCCATTGCTGCAAAAAAAAAGGACAGCAAATAAGAGAAGAGTTGGATGGGTACTAGGAGAAAGAAAGTAAGCACATTCGTGCTCTCCCATGTGTCAATAACATGCCCCACTTACCGTGAGTGTATTTCAGCCTCTTTAAACACTTGCTCAACCGTTAATTCTTGAACGAGAGGCTGAAAAATTCGTGACAAGAGTCACTCTCTTGGTGCATTGCGTCATGATGCTTTCATAAAACTAAAAATATCCACTCTATTCGTATTCCGCTAAATGTCTTCATGCGTAAACTACGCATTATTTTCCAAATTCTTTCTCCAGTATTTAATCCATCGAGTGAAAGCCTTTCCTTCAGTCTGTGTTCATGGAATGTTCATTTATACAAAAATGATCATTGCTAGTCTTATACAAATGCAAAATCCTAAATAGGGATGGAGGAAAAAATATAGTCATTGGTTCACTCTGCTACGTTACATTGGTCATATCTTCTGAACAAATATCGAGCCTTACATTTTGTGCTGTGGACTCACTATTTAACAGACATGCTTTAATAGCAGGAAGAATGTAAAATTATATGACGGAGTAAACAAAAGGCTCCAATGCTCTGTGTTTAGGCGTATGCCACGTAGTTGTAAAATTGTAAAGTTCGACTGAATATTCTCATTGCTAGCATTTTTCATTACTTTCATCGCTCACTATTTTCCACAGTTATACATTTGAGGGGATGCAATGGTAACATATGTCTTAATGCTGAAGGTCTGAAGCACCTTATGTGGTGTGAATAAGATTGTCGATTTGATAAATTCCCGAGGCACATGAAGCAGGGTATTTACTGAGTCTATATTGCCACTCGAGAGCGTAACCTGGGATGAGGATTGGGAAGGAAGTTAGGGTCCCGAGAGCATGTCGTGTAGAGGCAGAGGTTGCGGCAGCGGATACAGACGAGCGAAATGTTTAACATGCTCGATAATGGGTCGCACTCAAAGGGAAGAAGCGAGCCGTCTAAAGTCACTACTAAAAAAAGCAATGAGTTCAAAATAGTAAGTATGTGCGCTCAGTTAAGTATGGCGGCACTTCCATTCTCCTAATTTACCCAAGTTTAGCTCCTGACTCAAAAACTACAATACACAACTGTAATTCGTATGCGAAAAATTATTTGTTTGTCAATATCTATTGCAGTCACAAGAGTGGCAAATAAATTGAGAAACATATCAAATTTGCAGCGGTATGATCACCTTGATGATTTACAATGGAACTATAATAATTTAATATAGGGATGGTTTTTCGTGAGTTTAGGTCTTTTGTTTAAATGAAAACTATTCAACTTCTGGCCGACGTTTCGGAAATTTTATTTTTCCTTTTTCAAGGCTATAAATGGTATGAACCACCAATAACATAAAAATAATAATAAACATGATTTAAAGGATATGTATAGTGTCAAAAAAGCTTTACAATATAATTTTTACAAATTTTAACGTGAAAACATTACATGGAATAAAATTTTACATACTTTAAGTTCAATAATAATAATTTACCCAACAGGAACTAAGTAAAATTGTCTTCTCCCTGGAGGGCAGGCGACATCAGCTACCAAGTGATGGACTGAGTTCAGCAACCTCATCATCGCTTCTTATCATTTGACTTTTTACATAATTCGATATTCGATTAATTTGATTTAATCGACGCAGCTCACCATGTTCATATCCTATCGGATAGTTATCTCATATTCACATTACTCCTCTATTTCACATCCTTCACCTTTTGCTCTATATATCTCTTCCGGCGACTTCTTCTGTCATGCTTCCAGTTCATATGTACCTCGGTGACTGACTTTATTTGGCCCCATGACTCAAGATATGGCCAACCAGGTTGTTCTGTCTTTAATTTTCTGACGAGCTTTGCCCTCCTACCTAGGTAGGTAGGTAGATTTAAGTTTGTATGGGTGCGTCGACGACTAAGGTCATTTGCACCACGCAGTCGATATAGTGTACTAAAATAAAAATTGGATACGTCGGCAATAGAAATAAATAGGAAAAATATGAAACACTATATTAAATCTTATTTAGAAGTCCAGTTACTTTTAAAAACGATATAATTCCGCTTAGACGATCATGATCGTCTCCTAGAACTTGTTCTAGGTCTCCCCTAATACCCAGCTTTTCGCGCACAGTCCGGAATTTGTCACACTCCGTCAGGAGGTGTCGGACACTGAGAGGAGAGTCGCAGTCATCACAACGAGGCGTTATTTTCTCTTCTGTAAAGAGGAAGGAGTGGGTCAAGGCGCAATGCCCAATTCTCAACCTTGTGATGACGACTTCCTCTCTGCGACTGTTCCTGACGGAAGTGGGCCACACTGACGTTACCGGTTTTACGCTGCGTAGTTTGTTATTACGCACGTCCCTCCAAGATGTACTCCACTGATCTAGCACTTCTTTACGAAGAGTAGCCTTTAGGTCCTGGCAAGGGACCAGCGTCGTCGTCTGTTCAGGGATCTTTAGAGCCCTCTTCGCAGCTGCATCGGCCGTCTCATTACCGGCAATTCCCACATGTCCAGGGACCCAGAGGAAGGTTATGGTAATTCCTCTTCTATTAAGGCATAGGAGGCTGTAGTGTATGCTCTGGACAATGGGGTGATTGGAGGAGAAGGCGGAAATGGATTGAAGAGCACTCATAGAGTCCGTACAAATAGTGAACGCCTTAGCACTCTTCCCGATACCATCAAGGGCCATCTTAATGGCCAGCAGCTCGGCTGTGAATATGCTACACAGTGGGCTGAGTCTGGCCTCGATGACGCCGTGGTAAGAGGAGGTAACCGCGCATGAGCAGGCTGCGTCCGATTTAGAACCATCGGTGAATACGGGGATGAAGTCGGGGTGGCGACAGAGAAATTCATTGAAAAGACGCTGGTACTCTAGATCAGTGGTGTGGGCTTTCGGGCGGCTACTGAGACCCATGTGGATTTCAGGGGGTGGAATTATCCACGGTGGGTAACTAGAGTACCCAACCGGATACAAATCTGGGAGCCTTAACCTGGTTCCTTGAATAAATAAATTAAAGCGAACACCAAGCGGCTTGGTGGCCCTTGTCCGTCTGATAAAAAGTTCTAAAAAACGAGGGTTAGAAATCACGTTAAAACACGGATGGTTCTTTGTCGCTAAAATTTTGGCCGCATAGGAGCACATTAAAATGTTTCTACGGTGCGACAACGGCGGTTCACCGGCATCAGCATAGATGCTGAGGACCGGACTGGTCCGGAAGGCACCAGTGGATATCCGAAGCCCTGCGTTGTGCACTGATGTCAGAGATCTCAAATACGTCTCGCGGCTGGAGGCGTAAACAAATGACCCGTAGTCCAGCTTGGAACGTACGAGTGAGCGGTACAATAAAAGCAATGACCTGCGGTCGGCACCCCAAGATGAGTGATTTAAAAACTTTAAAATATTTAGAGTCCGTAGACTTTTATCCCTTAAACTCCGTATATGATCACGGTAGCTGAGTCGGTAGTCCAATGTCATGCCAAGGAACCGAACTGAGTCCACGTAAGGTAAGTGTCTACCACCAAGTAAAAGTGCTGGTGGAATGTAGGCTCCTCTTACACGATAAAAATGAATGCATTTGCACTTTTCCGTCGAAAATTTAAATCCATTTCTCTGGGACCAGCTCTCGAGTCTGTTCAGAGCCAGCTGGGTTACTCTAGCAGCGCTGATAAGTTTCGACGACCTGCAAAATATTGCTAGGTCGTCCACAAACAGTGATCCCAAGAGAGGAGGTTTGATACATCTTGCTATATCATTAATAGCAATGGCGAATAATGTCACGCTTAAAACGGACCCTTGGGGCACACCGTTCTCTTGTGAATAAAACTCTGATAGGTGGTTGCCTATCTTAACTTTAAAAACACGGTCACTTAAAAAGTTACGTATAAAAACAAGTAAATTTCCCCTCATGCCCCACTCGTGCAGCGTCGTTAAAATTTTCCACCGCCAAACTCTGTCGTATGCCTTCTCCATGTCGAAGAAGACACCTACGACGTGTTGGCGGAGAAGAAAGGCCTCCTGGATATAATTGTCGACCCTGACTAGGTGGTCAACGGTCGAGCGGCCACGTCTAAAACCACATTGGATAGTTGAGAGAAGGTTTCGACGCTCCAACCACCAAACAAGTCGCCGATTCACCATTCTCTCCGTTACCTTACACAGGCAACTGGTAAGAGAGATAGGCCTGTAATTGTTCGGGTCAGCTCTATCTTTACCCTGCTTAGGGATGGGTACAACTATAGACTCCCGCCAAGAGGTTGGGAAGCTACCCTCAGCCCAAAGTTGGTTGAGGGATCGAAGGACGTCCAGCAGTGCCCTCTCCGGAATATTCCGGAGAAACGCATTGTGGATTTCGTCCATTCCTGGGGCCGTGTCTCGGGAGTCTTCAATGGCAGAACGTAGTTCCCAGAGGGAGAAAGGGATATTGTACTCTGCCATTGTATGCCTCTCAGTAAAGATGAGTGGGCAGGATTCTGAGCGTCTCTTAGTAGAGAGGAAGGTTTCCTCGTACGTGTCGTCGCTGCATGTTTTGGTGAGTAATTGGCCGAAGACCTCGCCAATAGCAGACGGAGATGTCAATACGTTGCCGCCGACGTTGAGGAACGGGACGCTGCGTTGATGGTGGTTTCCCGAAATACGTTTTACTTTGTCCCAGACGTGTGCCAAAGGTGTTCTGTAGTTAATGCTGGATACGTATTCCATCCAGGAGGCCTTTTTTGCTTCCTTCACGATCCTTCGAGCTTTGGCTCGGAGGTGCCTAAAGGAAGCTAGGTTCGTCTCCGTGGGAAATTTATTAAAAATCCTTAACGCTTTCTTGCGTTGACGAATGGCTCTTGCACATTCCTCGTTCCACCACGGGACTGCAGGCCTGAGAATGGTTCGCACTGACTTAGGAACGCTGCAGTTGGCTGCATGAATGATGCTGCACGTTAATTTGTCAATGTTGAAAACTCCGTTTTGGCTTTCGTCATGCTTAAAATTAAATGTGTCCTTAAAAACAGGCCAATTGGCTTTCCGGACGATCCAGTTGCCCGGTCTGATAAAGTCTGGATTAAAATTATTTTCTCTATTTATTAGAATGGGAAAATGATCGCTCCCACACAGGTCATTGTGAACAGTCAGATGAAGCTTGTTCATCAAAGTGCTCGACGTGAGGCAAAGATCAATTGTAGAAAACTGACCATTAAAAGAGTTAAAACGTGTGTGTTCCCCGTTATTCATTAAAACTAAGTTAAAATCTTGAATAAAATTAGATAGCACCTGGCCTCTACGGTTGCACTGCTCCCGAGAGCTACCCCAAAGGGTTTCGTGAGCATTAAAATCCCCTAGTAAAACGTAAGGTCTCGGTAGCTGATGAACAAGGGTTTCAAGATGAAATCGGGTGACCGGTGCCCCCTCTGGTAAATAAACATTACATAATGTCACAGCCTCAGGGGCATGCACCGTTACAGCGACCGCCTGAAAAGGCGTGTTCAGCTGCACTCGGGAGGTGTAAAGGGCCTCCCGTGTAGCAACTGCCACTCCACCCTGGGCACGTTGGCCACTAGTGTCGTCAAATCTAAAAACTTTAAAACCTTTTAAAATACCGTTGTCAGTAGTTTTAAAATGGGTTTCTTGCAGACATATGCAAGAGGGGTTAAGATCTCGAATTAAAATGGCCAGCTCCTCCTTATGCCTATAAAAACCATTGCAGTTCCACTGCAGGATAAAAGCCATAAAGGTATAAAGGTTAAAACTCGAGCACTATCCGGTGGGAGAATCACCGCTTAATACGGCGGTGCTTCTTTGCCTTCTGCTTCGCGAGGAGGACTTCTGTCTCCGAAAGACTCTCGTCCTCTTCCATCGATTCCGGTCGGTTCAGTCCGACTGGACCGGAGGGGCCGGGGGAAGGCGTCTTCTCACGCCTCGCATTGGTAGCCCCAGTGGTAGTGGTAGGTGGGTTCATTTTGCCCGTACTTGCGTCTTTATTTTCTGGTTTTGGTGCCGGTTTAGAGGCCTTAGCCGGCGTGGCCGATTTCTCTTTTCGTTCTGCTTTGGTTGATAGCGTACTTTCTGTCTGTGTTGCGATAGTGGCCTTGATTACCTGTTTTGCAGCAACTGCAGCGAAAGATTTGGAGAAGGTAGGGGCCTCCATTGCCCTATACTTCTTTCTCGCCTCGAAATAGGTGATCTTTTCCAAAGTTTTTATTTCCATTATTTTGCGTTCTTCCTTTACTTTTGGGCATTGCCGAGAATAGACTGGGTGTGTACCCTCGCAATTAACGCAGTGTGGTTCGTTTTCGCATTCCGCACCCTCGTGGTTTTCCAGGCCGCAGCGTGGGCAGGTGGCCTTGCCCTGACATCGCGTAGCGATGTGGCCGAACTTTTGGCACTGGAAGCAGCGCATAGGAGCCGGTACGAATGGCCGCACAGGGACCGATTCGTACCCCACGAACACCTTGTCGGGGAGCCTATCAAAGGCAAAAGTCAGTACGACAGATGTAGTGTTAACGAATTCCCCATTACGCTTGGTGGTAAGCCGACGAACATCTGTGACGCCCTGAGACGACATCTCAGATTTTATTTCGTCAGCTTCCACGTACAAGAAGTCGTAATGGCTTATGACTCCCCGACTGGTGTTCAGGGTGCGGTGCACCTCTACCGAGACGGGAATGTCGTGGAGTTCCTTCATCGCTAGCAATTTCTCTGCCTGATTTGGGTTGCTTGTTTCGATTAACAAGGAACCATCGCGCAGTTTCTTGGCGGACTTTAATTCGCCGGGTATTTTGGCAGACAAAACTCTCTTAATTAGGAAGGGAGACACCTTCTTGAGGGTCTCGCCTTCCCTTGTACACCTCATAATCAAAAAGCGCCGAGAGGCGCAGAAACCGATAACTCCTCCACCCATGTCTGGGCGGGATTTTTTAGTTGGTGGTAGGTTGATATCCTCCATGCCAAATAAAACTTCATCCCCCGAGCTCCCCACCCACCATGGAGCCACACATTTGGGACGCCGCACCGCAAACCGGTGCGGTCGCCAGGGCTACCCGAGGGATATAGCACCCTAGAGGTAGTTGCCTGTTTCGGGTTGGATCTTCGATGCACGGGCCCACCAAACCCGTACATCTCCGACCGCCCTACGCAGACCCCCACCTCCCTGGCACTCGCCACCGAACGTATCGGAAGCCGATTGACCGGGAGTGGCTAGCTCCCGGCCGCCCGTTTACAGCGAATCCGGGGCCAAAGAGGGGTATTGGCCCGTTGTCCATACCGGGCATCCGACCCCCGGCTGGGAACCACGGACCTCACCCTCCAGGTTCCCCTTCTCCTCTTTACGGGTCTCCGCACACGGCAAACATGCGGGTGGATCGCAGGCCAGGTGGTATGGCCGCACACAGACAGTTGACCCACAAGACTGTCCGGGCTCAACCCTTGTTGGCTCTGGGTTTGTTATCGGGGTTATCTCCCCGCCCTTTTAGTCGCCTCTTACGACAAGCAGAGATACTGCGGGAGTATTCTCAATCCCCCTACCCGCAGGGGGGGCCCTCCTACCTCTTTTTCTTAGAACCTCTTTGTTTGTCACTCTATCTAGCTAATCTAACTTCATCACTCTTCAGTAACATCACTTTTTTTAATGATTGTGAGTTGATTTTTCTACGGCAGACCCTGAAATAAAGAAGCATGCTCCAAATGTGTATCCTAATGAAGTGCTTCCATACTACCAAGCTTATATTTTATCGTAAGTAGATTTTTCATAGTGCGCAATGCCAGCTTTTCCAGTTATTTTTCTAACTATTTACTTCTTGATTCGTTTATTTCTGACTTTTCTCAATCATTAATACCAAATGATTAATATTCTCAAGGGTAAACCTCCCAAGTTAGCAATAGCTAACCACTTCTACAAACGCCTGAAAAAATGAATCGCCTTAAAGTAATCCTAAGTGTCGGCGTGAATTTTGCAACGGTTCAGTTTCAATGCTAATAATTCGGAAGTATTTATTCTTACTCGTGATATTAACCACATCCTTAAACATCTCCGATGCAATTTTTAACGGTAAAAAATTGTGCTTTTACCTGATTGCGATTGAAGTAGATAATGTGGAATGTATAAAAATCATAAAAATTGCAACTGCTCCTAATACCACGCCCGGAGCATTTTCTGCTTTTTCAGGCCTTTGTTATCCCTTAAACTCCTCTTGCTCTCTCTTCATTGCCCTGAAAATATATCATTAAAACGAACCTTTTTTGAGTAAAATTTTCTGTACAAAAAATATGAAAACCGGTATTAGGAAAAGACAACTAAATTTCACTGGGAGAGCTATTGCGCTTTAACCTGAGATACATGTACTGTTTAGGTGAAATTTTACTGAGAAAGTATTTGAGCATCAATTGAGAACGTGTATCATGGAAAATCAGCTCTTGTGATTAAATTTAAGTCATTACTTATATTTACTTGGGTGAACATTCCTAATTATGTTTTTTAATCCCAAAACATAACTATTGTTTAGCTTGTAAAGGAATACTAAGATTCATATATCAAAATTTCAGAAAATATATGGAGATGATTTCTTTGTTTTTATACATTTATAGCGTTAAACAGGATGCAGAAGGGATCTAATTTTTCCATTAAGCATGGGAAACATGCCGTAAGCCAGTATTTCATGGAGAAGGATTCAAAATTCTAAAAAGAGAGGACATGAAATTCTGCGCCCGTATGAGGTTTCAAAACCCTTTAGGCTTGTGACTTCTTCAGTCTGGTAACGATTATTCTGTTTGCCGTCCGGTACTCGTTGTTTGCCATGATGGGATCCGACTTTCCGGTTGCTTTGAAGTCTTTGAACTGTGGAGTCTAGGATCAAAAAGCCAGAGCCGTTGGAAGCAGGCAACATCCGTTCTAGGAGGAAGTTTAACTTAACCAAAAGAACTCCCGCGAAAAAGGAACAAGGGTCTTCAAAGTTTATCCTCTCAGGTTTGGACAGGCTGTTACATCAAAAGATGGTGCATTATTTCCATGTGGATAGCTTGTCAACCAAATCCTTTACCAGGATCAAAATGTTTGATATTATGTGTTCCTATTAGCATGTTCTGCACTGCGTGGATGGTTTCCTGTTCGTTAATTTTGTTTTATTTAATAGAATTTTAACATACATTAGCACAAATTAAGTTTAGCCAGGTACGTAACACCATTGTTGATGCCATGTGCGTGTGCATGTATATTCTCAAATATTCAGTAATTATCGATTCATGGACTTTAATGAAATAATAAATAGGATTTAAGTTATTAATATGAGCGTAGTCAATATTTACTCCGTCCCAGCGGGTGGGGAGAAAGTTTTCGAGCACAAATGGGTAGCTTTGAGTACATATGTAGACATACTGGGTCTAATTGACATACATTTCAGCGCGCAATCTTTTTTTTTGTTTCTAAAGTGTAGGTAAATTAATTGACTGAAAGTTGCATACTTTAGAAATAAGTGATGAACATTATTACAAATACGCGTGATTTTTGATTCAAAACCTTAAGTTCTCGGAGCTCGAGAGTTTATGCGCTAAGTTGCCCTTAATCTAACGTTGTGCTTTGTCTCTCCTTGCTTATTGTGTTTCAAATAAAGTTCTGAAGGCTATACTTCACATCCAGATTACTGAGTGAGAATATCCGGCTTAAAATTTGAATATTACACACTTGCATTGTGTGTGATAAGTGATCACAATTCTTGATGCTCTCTGCAAGCTTCCATTAAACATCAACCCAAACCAGCATCAAACAAACGCCGCGGAAACCTTCAATCTAAGATCACAATTCTTCCTCGAACACTTCACTTCAGTGATCATGTTTCCGGGAGGGGTTTATTCTGGCTGAATAATTCACTTTGAAGCCCTAGAGACAAGTATCATCCCCTACTGTGCACGATGAACGTGCGTTTGACGCAATAGAAAATAAAAACTTGTGCCTTCATTCAACATTAATTT
This sequence comes from Platycnemis pennipes, assembly GCA_933228895.1. Taxonomy (NCBI): domain Eukaryota; kingdom Metazoa; phylum Arthropoda; class Insecta; order Odonata; family Platycnemididae; genus Platycnemis; species Platycnemis pennipes. The sequence goes on along the minus strand of OW121854.1, from coordinate 105,341,759 downwards.
CATCCCTCTATTTTCATGTGTTTAGTTCAATATCTCAGCCATCAGCTATGTACTTAAAGCAAACATTTATTCTAAGTCGGCCCTTTTTAATTTTTCGTTATATTGCATGTATTTCATCATGCATTCATTTTGATGCATTGCTTCTATTTTTATCATGAAGGTGGAGAGGCTTTTAATCCTTTCAAATTGTGCTCAAACGGTAAATTAAAAAAACTTGTGTTTAAACTTAATGCAAAATTTTATATTTCTATGAGTTAATTTCGATACCGTTACTTGCGTTCAAAGCATAAGAGGTGTAGCCTTTCATGCTCTAAATTAGAATAACTTCACCGTATTCATTAATGTGGCATTACTAAAATTGATTACTCACACTTAAAACGATGTATGCTTATTGAGAAGCAATGGAGGAATTCTACGAACAAACGCACGATTTCATGAAAAACAATCATTATTATTATTCTCAGAAGTTCGTCAAAATTAAAGCTAAAATTTTATCGCTGGTCTTATTTAAAGCGCCTATTTAGAAGTCACTTTATTAAAATGCGTCTCAAACTCATGTCTGAGATGCTCAAACCGATATGCTAAAGATAATGAATAAATAGGCCCTGAAAATCCTTAATCATATCTGCCATGTTTAAAAACGTTTATCGCATTGACTCTAAAAACTTTATCATCATCAATGCGTAATCTATGAAAGTTGTAAATTAAACCCATATCCATTGCCATATTGAAACTAGCAGCTAGGAAAACATTGAGTTAATATCAATACAATTGAATACAGTCTGAAGATAAAATCAAAACTAATCAAATCAGACATTCATATGACGAGATTTGTGATCTTTGAATGTGTTCCGTTAAAACAAATACTCCATGGAGATTAATAGTATGCTCATTTCTGATTTTAAGTAAATGGGTCATCATCGTAAATCTATTTTTGGCTTAGTAACAGCTTGGAGAGTCAAATCACCCTCACAAATCATTGTCGATCGCTAATTGCATTTTACAACTCGCCTGTGCGAGCTAAAAATCAATTATCTCCGGGAGATGCCGGCAAAACTCGTGATACAAAGGAGCCCTACATCCCGAGACGCTTTAAATTATCCTCCGAGCATATAACCGCATTTATTCGTGTGATAATGGTGGCGTCCGGAGAAGGAACCGCGATCGTCTACTCGGAGCTCCCATCAGACCGCGGTCGTAGTGGTGGAAAGGGAGGCGGTTGTTCTCTTGAGCGAGTCTGTGGGCGGTATCCCATTATGCCGCTACATCCGCCTGCCATCCGCTGCCACAGTCTGCTCTCGCCTCAACAATCCCTCCCTCGGCGGACCATGGCTAATCTGCATGCCTGGGGACTTCATTAGCACCTAATTGTTTCTCCTCGCCACGGTCCTGGGGAGGATAGAAGTGCGGCGGTGGCGAAGAAGTCAACGGGGATCGGTGTTAGCGAAGCTGGAAAAGTGGGAGGTGTCTAGGAACAAGTGATCTCCGAGCATGAATTTCCATTTCCGATGCAACGAGTGTATGGTATAGATATCAATAAATCGGATTCACTCATCTCTCCTTTCCTTTCTGCTCATTTACGTAGAAATTTCCAACTCCACGCGATCAATTTCAAATTGTAATGTTAGAATTGGATGTAAAAGAGGAGAATTACATTAATATCTAGAAGTTAGCCGCTAGAGTAGTCGAATTGAGGGCTGCGTCAAACCAATCTTAGGGTACATTTACACATAGCAGTATACTGCTATCACAGTCAAATATTAAGCACCACTCGCACGTCTAAACAACAACTGCGATGCGAGTGCAGGTCGATAGTGGAGATATGTCGAAATCTATAGATCCACGTTCGATATATGTATTAGCTAAGTTGAAGTCAGTCTACTTTCCAGCGGAAATGTATCCAGTAAAATCGCAACAATCACCAACGGATAGCAATACACGACATCTGCTATCATAACAAATTTGAATATAACAAGGATATCCCTCCCCAAAATGAAAATAATGGGAACACATAATAATTGACAATAGAGTTTATTGCTTGAAGAATTTCGAGAAAATATAGGCATTAATCACTAGTTACATCACACTCTCGTACTTTGTTTTGACAACGCCGAAAAAGTGGCTTTACGCCGCATAGTAGTTGGTGCAAACGCATCCTAGCAGTAGCAATAGCGATATATCGCGCATTTCGTGACTATCATAGCAGTCAACTGCTACGTATAAACGCTGCTTTACGATTGTTGACCGATGATGGTAAATGTAAAATTAGCCGTTCATATTTCGATATTCTAATACAAATATTGGGTATCTAAATACGATGCACTGAATGAATCCCATAAATTTCGATAAATCAAAGTATTTCATCCATGCGTTTTCATGAGTGGAGACAAGGAAGTACCGAGGTCACACCACACATCATATGATATTCATTTACTGTTCCTGATTATGCAGCGTCTCAAATATAAAGTCATAGAATATCACAGAAAAGGTGAGAATTAATTGCAAATTTCTCGATACCCCATCAATATCATCATAATGCCAACTAATGGTTTTCGAAACGGTAAGATTATAGAATGGACCCAAAAGAGGCGAGATTTTTGGTGGGAATTCAATTCCATGTGCATTTCTTGCGACCAGTCTGATTCAAATCTCTTTAAGAATTTCTTCAATTCGTGAAGAACTTAAATATTTTAATGTAAAAAGTAGAACTTTTGAAGTTTTTCTCATTTTGCTTCACGGTTTTTGTATTGGTATTTGCAAAAATATTCTATTGGGTGGGAGGTCATAACTCTCCAAGCTATACTCATTTTCGGTAATTGTTTCTCATACACTGTAAAAAGTTGATCTGATTTTCAGTGCGATCTGAATTTAAGCGCTGTCTGGTTGTAAGGCAGGAACACGGATTTAAGGTACGGAAGAGGCAGGAACATGGATGGTTGGTACAGGAGCAGTTAAGCAGGAAGCAGAGGAAGCAGGATTCTGGATGGTCTGATTTTCTGCCGTTCACCTGCCTTATTTTTAGACAAGATATTACTGCTGAAATTCAACATACCCTGTCTTAAAATTGTTGCATCTGAAATTCAGATCGCTTTTGTACCTTAAAATCAGATTTACTTTTTACAGTGTAGGGAAGTGCTTCAACCTAGTTTTTTCCTTAATAATATGCGCGTAATATTATAGAAACAACATCGACCTTCATTTGTGGAATTTTCCCACGCTTAAGAAGAATAACTTAAGTTCGTAAACCTTTAAATACAAACCTTTAATATCTCCCAATGGGTTTAATCATACACGTGTCCTTCTCAAGGGACTGCAAAGACAGAGCATTGGATAGGCCTTAAATAGTGCACTGGAGTGTGGGGGTTATGTGGTTGAAGCCGGTTTGGAGATAATAAAATATATATATAATGAGCATTGCAATAAGTGTTTAATATTTTCGATTAGCCATGTTATATGCTTCAATTTAGTGTACCGTATTTTTTTATCTCCGAGTCACTTAATCCCGAAAGACTATGAAGGGAAGATCAAACGGTTGGATCCTCACAGAAAGTTACTTTTTTAGGATAGAGAATTAGGGAAGAGGGAAAAGGGGTTATCCGACGGTAGATTAAAACATTTTATTCCGTTTCCACTAGTGCTCTTTCTCTCGATATGCCTCACCTGGGAAACAAAGTCAGCACGCGGTCTTGCAGTGCTGATGTTACAAAACAAAAGACGGATGTCGGCGAAGGGTAAAGACGCATCTAATTGGGATGGAGGAGGAAAAAATATAGGCTCGCGTGGAGAGAAAAATAAGAGCCAGGGTCTCGAAGTGATCGTTATGCGTGGCACAAAAGTAGGCCAGAGACCCTGATGAGGCAATGGCGTGAAGCGTACGAGTAGAAATTGGAATGTGCAACAAGAGCTCTACTAATTATTAACTGTTCCTAGAAGGTCACGCATGTGCTTAAATTTATCGTGAAAAAAATGGCAACTTATTGAGTGGAATACGGAATATAATTCATCAACTATCCTTGAATACGAGCAACTTATTAATAACCAAGCGAGAGATGTTTTATGATTCAACCTATTTTGAAAATCAGATACACCTTTAAGATTCGCAGGTCCTGAGACGTGGAAATATTGATCCAAGGTGGTCAGTCATCTCTTTTGTAAAATAGTACTCACATGCGTAGCAAAGTTAGTGCGCCTGGTATGTTTAAATAATAGAATGTGTGACCTATATGGTCATTCAAAATAGCTCGACTTAAAAATGTACGTGTTGGATTTGATATTAAGTATAAATTATCACGTATGAAGATTTCCATGAAAATGGAGGTGGCATTTTGCTCATGCAAATTATTGGTCAATATATCGCGATTCGGCATTGTATAAAAATTTTAACAAATCTTTCAAGCATGAAAATATAATTAAAATATCAGTTTTTCTTTTGAAAAGGAAATTTTTATCAGTTTCGTGCTTAAAATACATCGTGTACGGTTCGTTTCCCAATTTATGACTCTTTTTAATCACTCTGTTCGATACTCTGTGCTCCACTTCGGAACTGGGAAAAAAACGCCACTCACCTATGCAAAAATATCCCCGTAATGAAAGCAAAAAAAATGTTTTCTCTCTCGGGAAACCGCCTTTTTCGGGGCCATGAAACGCCCCCATGGGCGCTGCCCTTCAACGAACTCCTGCCTCAGTTCTATGTAAATTTAAGCAGGCCTGTTCCCACGGGGAACACGAGGTCGAGAGGGTGTTGTAAGGAGGAGATGGGATCGGGGGTGTTGTAACGGTGAGGGTACGCCGCTATCGGGGAAAGGAAATATGTTGGTTTCAACGGCCCACGGAAAGGAGGAGGAGGGGAAAGGTCGAAAAACAAGCTAAAACTTACATCCCTCTCGCCCACGGGCAGTCGCCTACCTCTTCTCCCGTAAAGCATCGTCGTCGATTTCCCATCCTGGCGTTTGGTTCCGCACGAGTGGACGAACGGATGCCAGGTTGGAAGTCACGAGGTTGTGGTAAAGTGGGTGGTGTACCCCAAGGCACGATGTTCGCACCCACCTCCTGCGGTGTTCTCCCCACGCACAATCGCGTACATGCTCAGCCTCGACCCCCATTAGGATGAGCATCGTTTATATTTACCGCCCCCGGAAGTACTTGAATATCATATTTTTCCCATCATGCTGAAAGCAAAGTATGTACTATCACTATTATATTTTTCAAACTTGAAGAAAATATTATTTTTAAATTGATTTTGCCACTTTACATAGGACTACTGATCGGAGATTCAATTTGTTATGGAATACACCCAGCTAAAGCAATGCAGATTGACTTTCAAGACAAAAAAAAACTTGAAAAAATACGGATGGCACAGAAAAAAAAGAATTGGGCTTCCCTACCATGACATTAAAGTTACATTCCTTTAAGCTGAATACTTCTTGAGTGCTAACAGCCATACTGACGTTCGGGGTTTTATTCCGTAGTTAATGTTTGTAATAAAGGCATCCTATTGCACTGATTTCCGTTTATCCATACTATTGTGCTGTAAAAAAGATAGAAAAAGAAACATGTAAATAAATGGCTTATCTCCTAGGTAGGATCCCATTGTGGTACCAATGAAAATTTTCCTAAATATCAAAATCATGAACCCTGGCTTTATGCTGATATAGCTGCATTTTAAAGTGAATTTATCCCCGTGGCTATCGCATTCATTAAGTGCGTGCCGACAAAATATTGTGAAATCACGGTTTTCTAAGCAAACCTTTAATTCCCCGACTTGTCAATATAAATATATTTAGAGTAATAAAAACAAAATTTTACGGACACATTTATTATTTATATTGTATGTTTTCGACTGAGGGGCCAATGTTAAAATTTATTTCTCTTTTTGAATGAATAGGACATCGAAACCTTCGACCTGGAGGATTTCAAGTACAATTCTGTCAACATTACTGCGTTCCGGTTAGTGGATGTTGATGAACCAAGAGTTGCTGATGCCCTTCGACAGATGGAGCGATTTCAACCGATCGGGCATTCGATTTTAAACAAGAGTGGTGTGATCCAGGTAAGAGATTATTTTTATAATCATTTTGTAATTCATAACGTAGAGTTTCATGTTTCACATCAATGCACTTATTGACTTATACAGCGTCCGTTGGATGAGATTTAGCCTCATGCATGTAACTTGAAGACTAACAATTGGAAAACAAGCAGAAAACATTGGTGATCTGCCAAGAATTTTCATTTATCTCACCTCGTCTGTGTAAATTAAATGTTGTGAATTCCCCCATCAATGGTGATAAAAGTGATTAAATATAATTTAGAAACTTAAACCTCAGTTTAAAGGTCAAAACGCCTTTAATGCAATGAAGTCAGTTTCAATTATTGCATCGAACTCGTGCCTAATATACCGTAAAAAAGCCACTTTTCTCTGAAAAGTTAGCTTTTATCAGTAAATGAAAATAAGGAGCTGTCTTTTCCTCCACGTTCTTCTTCTAAAAGATAGAGAAACATCGATCCTCATCATTGGGAGTTCACCCTGGGCAAGTCCATAAACTCCGTGTAAACCGAGCGCGACACAGTTGTTTGTGCCCATCCATCTTCCCCCCGGATTTCCGAACCATCGCTTCATACTCGCTCACCACGAGGTCTATGTGACGTTCCCACCGCTGAATTGCCGGCGGAGAAAAACGACTCGGGGCTCCTCACAGACAAGTCCCCAATGCTCGCCTTGCCACCCCTTCCTGAGACAGGGGCGGGGAATCACTCGGCATGAATACACGTCCATCTCGTCCACTGTACCTCTTGAAGGGCCCTTGAAGGAAGATACGCGTCGGTTGAACAAGGATTCGGAACGGTTCCTACCGCTTCGAGGACAGAGAGAGAAGGGGTAGGCCCTGTAAAAGGCACAGATGGCCTAGAATGGGCGAGATAAAAGGGATGAGACCTTTTCCCCAAACCTGCGACTCTCCAATTCGTCCTATTCCCAGTAGATTCTTACCTCCTTTCTCACAGTCACGGTTCATTTATTTTCAGCCTTTTTTTAAATACCTTTGACGACATGTTCCATCTTTAAATCGAGCCCAAGCCAAATTGACGTTATTCAGCATAGGAAATCATGATAGGGAACCGTCGGGTTTAAAAAAAAAGTCTCATTATCATTGGTCATCCATCCTCATATTGGTTTGACGCAGCTCTCCACTGAGTCCTTCTATCGGTTAATCTCTTAGTAAAAAAAATAAATAAATAATTCTATGGATATTAAAGTTACATTTCTGATGAATGGTGATAAATGCAATTTCGAGGTTTTCTATAATTGGGTTTGAAAGGCGATCGAGAGAGTGAGGTGAGTAGTAGTAATAATACAAAGCCTTATTGGGAAAATTGAGCTAGAATTGTCTCTTCTACCATCCACCATATTCGTCAAATATATTTGCCTATAAACATTAGTAAACATATGGACGTCTTTCATACAATATAATAGAATATTCGAAAAATTGGTTACACTAATGTTTACACTTCCATAAAAATACGCGATATAAAAGAGAAAATACAAAATATAATAGAGGGATGGGGAGAACAACAAACTAAAAATCTTGAATGAGGTGGGGAGAGTAAGATGTCGAGAGAAATCAGGAGGCAGAAAAAGAGGGAAATTATTGAATATCAGTGGACTCCTGAAGATTTCAAAAAAGAGGAGGAAATAGATAAGAGGAGAGAGAGGAAAAGAAGAGAAATTTTTAACATCAGAAGACGGAATAAGAAATGAAAGAGTTACGAGCGTTAAAAGATTTGGAATCAACATTGCTTGGTGACAGAAACGTGTAGTAGAGGGAACAGATCAGGCAGGAAATGAGTGTCCCTCCGCGACTGTCTTCATGGCTCTGTTTTGTCACACAATTTATTTTGCAATTTAATCCTTTGTTTTTTTACAATTTTTCTTTATATTCTTTCAAGGAATATCTTCATAAGCAACTCAATCAATCTACTTTATCTTCATTATTCCTCAGTAGCGTCACATTCCAAGTGCATCCAGAATAGTCTTGAGTTAATTCCAGCCCTACTTTGCATGCACGACACGGCATTGGTTTTCTTTTAATATGATTATTTTTATACAGAAATGTGCTGAACCAACTGTTGTTGTATATATGCACAATCTTAGACTCTGGTCAATACAATGCTCTGAGTGGGGAAGAGAATTATATTTCATCCTATTCCACCCAGTAGAAATAATTAATAAATCACAAAAACATCTTTCCCATTCTGTGCCTGTCGTGATACTGCACTGTCACGGCCATATCGGAGACATATCCAGATGCCAATGTTTCAATTAATTATTTTCTGAAAGATTCACTCATAAAGCCCTTTTTGGCAGTGGACATATTTCCCTTGGAGATTTTCAATCTCTAATCTTGTTATCATGAGATAAAAATATAAGATACCAGCTTACATCATCGCGATATTTCGATTCTGAAATCCTTAATGTATTTTAAAATTTCCAGTGTAGATCACGACTTTAGTACATTCTCTCCTTGGCTCTAGAAAAAAAGTAGTTATCTGCTGGTTACAGTCTTAACTTTGCGGAATCGAATAATGTTGGCAATGAAGTCTTTGCACGACTTTTCCCAATTTTATTAGCGCGAAGCAATTCCAATGATTATAATGGTTGCAACTCGAGGTAATCTTGGAAACGACGTTACATTCACATAAATCAATAGGTGGTAATAAATTCGCGTGGAACAGTACAAAGTTTTCATTGCCCATTATGCACGTACGTCGCTCCTCGTCACCCCAGTGCTCCGTGGGTCTTCATTACGGCGCGGCGTCCGCACTTCGTCTCGAGGCTTCGCGAGAACCCAGCCGACGCGACTACCCCTTTACAAGCCCATCTGTCTCCTTTTTTTCTCGCTCGCACACAAACACACAAAATTCATCCCCACCGCCTGACCCAGTTCTTTATTTGACCGGCGTAGCTCCGCCATTAAAAAGAGAGGACGACGTCGGAGATCCCGAAGCAATCATTCTCTCTCCCCTCCCTTGCCACCCGCATCTCTCGACATCCGCGTAACTCGCGCCATCCACTCCCTCATCCAGTCTCCTTATCCGTGGGAATCTCTCCCCAAAGTCGATGTACACAATCTGGGGTGTACAAAGATCTCCGAGACCGCTGGCTTGGCTTTGCGACGCCGGAAACCACCGTGGAGGAAGCATCAAGAAATTGCTCGGGAATCTCGCGCGGCAGTTGACGGGAACGCGATGAGTTAGTTTGGAAATATTGCGATGTTACTTTAAATCGCCAGCCTCCACAACAGTGCGTTGCAGGCGGTATTCATTAAATCAAGATTTTTTTTATAAAAAGAGCTTGAGGCCACCAGAGATAGCTCAGTAGATAATGTACCTGGATATCTAAAAGTCGATCATTTGAGTCCCTGATCGGGCATGGATTCTGCATTTATCTTTGGCTAAAATTCAAGTTTAACAACACGACGTAGCCGAAGCAGTTCCCAAAACCTAAACTCTGACATAAAAAGGATAATGGAGAAAAATGATGAAAAGAGATATTTAATATTGAGGAATATATTAGGTTTGTATATTTGTCGTGGGTTTTATATGGGAAAAAGTTCTTACCTTTCTTTCTTACCTTCTTTCTTTTGTTTTGACATTTGATCTCACCTGATCAGTGGCTCAAGTGTTTTGCGGATGTATTGAAGACATAGAAATGTGAATGTAGCATCAGTCACAGTGCAGTCAGCCAGTGTTCAAACTCAGTACTTGCACTTTAAATGTATGTATTTAGCAAGGTGAATATACTGCGTAATATTCTAAAATCATTTAATGTATTCTTATAGCCTAGTGACTTTGTATTCGTAGGTTGATCATTTGGGGTTTTAAAGAAACTTTTTAATTTTCTTTGAGTGTTGTTCCGTTCAGATTTCAGGGAACGGTATTTAGTAAAAATTAATCTAGAATGCAAAAATTAATCTAGTATGCAACTTTCTAGTATCCTTAGTGTATCCCTATAGCCTAGTGACTCTGTATTCGTATGTGGATAGTTTGCAGTTTTTAGGAAACGTGCCACTTGACTCCGTATGTCATTCAGTTCCCTAATTTAATGTTTCGTAGTTATAATTATAAGTTAAGCAATGACTTTCTACATATTATTATTATTTCCATTATCCTTCTATAATCTTGCTATTAAGATTATTCTTTCACTCCCCGTTTTTGTTACCACCGTTTAGAACTCGTATATAAAAACTGTATTTATATTTTTAACTTATTGTGCATATTTATGTGTAACAGTTTTTACACACCTCCCTTCTTATGTGGAGTTTTCCGTGAAGATATTTTAATCCTGTGCTTTTCCCACACTTTTAAACTTTATCATACAAAATTTTATAGTTTCTATATTTCTGTTTCGTTTCTTTTTATCGTATTTAATATTTATCGCCGTTTAAATATTTAAATATCGAAAATCACTTTATATGTTTGCTTTGGATAATATATTTACTCTCTTATATTGTTTTGAAAACTTTTTCATTAATATTAATGTGGGATAGATGGAAAGGTAGAATATATAGTCTATGACGCACGACTTATTACTATTTTATACCCCTGACTTCCCCTTACCCTCTGCCTAATGATAGCTCTCACGATTTCGCTGCTCTTTTCTTTGACTTTAGCTCCTGGAGCACCGTAAATCTTAGCCTATTGCTACTTGTCGTTGAATCTGAAACAGGATTTAGCGAATGGCGACCTTGGAGGCCTTGATCTAAGAAAAACGACCCGAAAACGGGCAGTTAATTCAAACAATATTGTTGAAAATGAGAGGAAATTACCGACTGTCGTTATTTGTACCATTGTGGCTAAGCAGGAAGGAAAATGTGAGATTGGATGTGGCAACAGGAGAGAAACTTGGGGGCAGCACATTATCCTTCTCTGAAAGAACCAAGTCTAGATATCTTTTGTGCAACATCTTATTTGACGATAACTACAATTATAAAACTACCCCACACGTTGGACTCGGAATTTACCTTAAAAGGTTTTGTCATTACCGGTGTCAAAACTCGGATGCTCGGAGCAGGAAGCCATTTGTCCGCACAAACTTAGGTACTGTTTGCAGTTGATTTATTTTTGTTCGAAAGCATTACCTTGAAATCAGTGATATCATTGGGAATCGCTCTCTAGGCCAGAGATCAGCAAACTAGCTACGAGCCTATGCGCATCTCTTGATACGTACCTGTAGCTCCTTACTAAAATTGAATACGAAAATCAAACTCTTATGCATACTATTGCATGTAATTATTGCGTAATATTGTTGTTTTAAACTGTCAAAGTTATTTTTTTTTCAAATTGGAATGGTGGTTTAAATTATATACGACAATTTATAAAACGACGCAAAAGAATCGTTTTTGAAATATGCAACCGCAGTGCTCACGCCGATTGAAACCTATGAGGGTAATTTATAGCATGGATTTTTCTTACTTTGATTATGATATTTTTAATTCCATCACTTGTTTTATCAATATGTCAAATTTTTCATTTTATAGTGATATATTAATGCCTCCCTAATGATTTAAAATTGCTGTGAGGGACAGGTTTGTCACTTCCGCCGCATAAGTTTGTCAACATCTGCACTGGACCAATTCCACTTTGTGTTTTCCTTAGTTAGGGAATTGGCATCTGCTTTCTTCTGGTTTTAGCGACCGCAGAAATCTTAGCCTTGCGTGTCATTTCCACCCAACACACTCTTCCTTGTCGTAATTCCCGGCAGTGTGTCTCATCGGCGCCATCCCTCGACCCCCCTCTGTCCCTGAACCACCCACGCAGAGCCGCAGGGAAATCGGGGGAGCAAGCTTCGTCGTCAGCTGCCTTGTACTCGGCAACCCACCCTCTCCTTCTCTCTTTCCACCCTCAAAAAAAAAGAGGAAGCGGCGGGGAAAAGTTTTAAGTGGCCCGTATCCGTTTTTTTCCCCTCCTCTCGTCTCTAGGGCCTTAATGGACGTCTTACACCGTTTAACCTCGAATTTTCACTCCCATCCGTGTATCGCAGATGCCGTGTTAACGACCACCCTCATTTCTCGCCCTTTTAATTTCGGATCCTCCCGCCCCCGCTCCTGTTCTTTTCCTGCACCAGAAAGTGCAAAATTTAAACTCCCTCTTTTCAAATCATTTTTCGAATAATGTTTGATCAACTCTATTGACTTAGCTGCAACTCACGTCATCATATTTATTTCCTGAGAGGAGGGTTGAATACTGTCGTAATGGGTAGGGAGAGGATTGACGGGAAGGGAAATGATAAGTGCTGAATAAATTAGCGTGAAATAAAGGTATTTGTCGGTAATTGAATGTTACGGAATCATATTTGTCTTCCATGTCTGTTTTAAATCGGTTTAGTGTTTATCAAAATAGTTTGATGGATACTGGGTCTCCTTTGTTTTCAAGCATTATACATAAAGAAAAGCGTATGCCTCTGGTTTCGCATACTGTTTCTTTTAACGCTAGTCATTTTTGTGGATTACATGTTTTGTGGCAAAACCAAATTTTTTTTAGTCTCTTCCAACATTTTTGTTGGATTCATCCTCGTGACAGACAGACGTAGCAAAAGAGAATACGTTATGGTGAAGTATGAATGGCAGAGGGAAAAAGGCTAGAGGAAATAATTTCGTCGTGTGACAGTATGCTGCGAAAGGAAAAATGTCTGGAAGAAAGAACATATAAGATGGAAATGACACTTCTTGACAGCATGAAAGTGATTGAAATGAATTTATGACGGATTCAAGATTGCAATATTTATGATGTTTTGTTTAACATACGGTGAAAAACAATATAGAAGTGCTTTTTATCATCTTAAATCAAATGTTTAGAGGAAGAACATTTGAAAATGTTTTCCAAGTAGATTTGTTCGCGGGTAACCTTTTAACTCTCTATTTAGAAAAAACAGGGTTGTAATCAGGGCAATGTGTCTAAATTGAAACGGAATATGGAAGTTGTTCAAAATTGCCAGCATATAACTAAATGAAAATTCAATCGTTCCAAAAATATACATATTCTTGTCATTCAGGATCGGTTTCATTTTTTTTATATAGTGGTTATTTTTCTAACTATTTCTTCATATTTATTTCACTCTAAGCGTCATTGAACAATACGTCAAGGAATATGTGAAAATGTTTAAAGCCCATGACACACGCCATTTTATCAGAAAAATATCTATTATGGCTTTCCAGGATTAATTATTTCATTAAATGAAACCAAGAGACATAGTCTCTTGTTATATAAATCTTCTAACTCAAATAAAAGCATCCAATAAATTACATCGCTATAAAAGATGTTTTAGCTCATATTAGCGATCAAATATTCGATTCCTTCGAGGACTGAAAGCATTGATGACTTCTTGCATACCAAATGTGCGAGTAACAATTAATATACCTATGTTTCTTGTTTTAGTCAAGTTATTTTGGGAGGCTTCCTAAAAATATAATAAATGAAAAAGGCCCTTTTTCACAAAAATTGACAAACCTTTAGTTAGCGTAATTTCATGCAGTCAGTATGCATCCTTATATGCAGCATCTCACTGATGATTGCTTAATTATTTGCAAAAAAATACAATTTGTACCATGGAGAAATAGTTGTATTTATTCAACTCTTATATATTCATATTTGTGAAATTAACTTCAGTTTTGAAAATATTTTCAATTTTTGTTGCTTTTTCTAAGAGCACGTAACAAAATTCACCGTGCCAGTAGTTTTTTATAATGGTGTTGTATTATGTTTATGCCTCCTTCCTCTCCATTTACAGTCCTGCATAGGTTGTACATCAGTCTTTGCCCGTTAGGAATTGGAAGGCCCAAAAAATAATTGATCTCTTCTCTATTCGGAGCTGAATTAATCAGGTCAGTGCTCGGTGACCTGCTGATTCTTCTTATTAAGAAGCATGCGCCAATGTACCCGGGCAGAAAGCCGACACCAACTAATTATCGGTGCTTTATATACGGCCGTGATATATATAGCGTAATACTTGGATGTTTGCGTACCAATCGAGCTCTTGATTAAATTCCAGTAGTTCTCCATTCCTAAATGCCAAATATTTTTTCTCCGCATTTGCGTTCAAATTCAAAATAAAAGGACCTATAATCATTAAATTTCCTTTCCTGAAGTTACAAATTGCATATTTTGGAATAAGCTTCTCCTATAGTCCCAATTCGATTATTATGTTTAATTTAATTACAGTTCAAAGCTTAGAATTAATATGGAACCCTATTTCTTTATACGTATAATACGTATAAGCCAACTTTTACACCATTCTCTTTCTACCTAGTTCCTACTTACGCAGTATCCTTTATTTATATGTGGTTTTCAAATCTATACCAATACTTATAGGCGCTTCAGACCAGGAGAAAAGGTATCAGGATGTAGGGTAGAGAGATTGTCGGCATTAGCCTTCTTTTGACGAAAGGCGCCGAGGAACCACGACTTAACGTCCCATCCAAATGGACGTAGTACAAAAGTCGAATGCTCTCCAAAAATCACTCGACTTCACTCACGTGGGGGCCGGTTTACCAATTAAAAACATCCCCCAATCCTCTCTCCTATTGCTGCTCTTATGATACCACTTCGTTAGATCCCTTGATCCTTCCACTCAATCAACGCTTTCCCTATTTACTCAGGCAGCCGTCTATCTTCTTCCACCGTGCATATTGAATACTTATGGCTTTGAATATCAATTTTATCATACAATGTACTATCTCACTTAAATCGTCGAGGTGGTATTTTTTTGCTAACTACGTGATTCATGTTTCAACCTTCATTTGATATCCAAAATTTTTAATCTGTAATTCTCATGTGATGGAAAGTGTTCTCAAAACAATTCGGCGTAGCTACGTTTTCATTGGATCCCCAATTCCTTCGAAGGGAAGTAAGTTTCATCCGCCTGACAATGGGAGCAATGCCAACTGTCGTCCTATTTCCTATTTTAAATCGATTAGTCTGATAGCAAGTGAAATTGATAGCGGGAGCGAAATGGTTTTTATTAACCATTTCACGGGCCTGTTTCAGTAGCGGCCACCTTTTTTTTATAGCCCTGGAGAACGTTACAACGATTGGACTTGTTAAATTAATAGGCCCCATGTCAGGTCTCGGTACGCCGAGCCAGGACATTTATTGCTCCCTGACCTCTGTCGACCCCATTACATTTCCTCCAGCCAAATGCTCCTTCGCTGTACCCCTACACCTCCACCCTCCCCTCCCATTCCTTTTTTCCCCCCGCCATCGATACGGAAAAGGCCGTCGGAGGGTGCTAGGGGGGAGAGGGAGATAAGTTTTTGCCCGTCAAAGGGATTTCAAGACTTGTAAAGTTCTTTGTTGCGACTTCCTGGACTTTCCATCCCGGATCCGTTCGAAGGACGGCCCTTTCTACCCTGGCTCCGTCATCCGTCTCCGCCTCCGCCGCCCTCATAAAATATGCGGAAGGCGCCGGGATGGGGCCGGAGGAGAAGTTACAAGCACGCTCCGTTACTTTCCCGATCCGATTCCTGACTCGCTCTCCGGATTTAGATCCCTATTTTTGCTCGCCGAAACAGTCCGGGAATGCATCTTTGCCGTATTGGGACGATCGTTATTCAGCTGAAAAAAATACACCAAGGTCGGGATGTCACCCGTGATTTTTGAGAGGCTCTGAGTTTCTGAAAAGGTAAGGGTGAATTAGAATTTCTGTTTTTTTTTAAGGAGCCCCAAGCTGTATTTTTTTAGGGTCTCATTAGACAAAAAGTGGCCAAAAAGTTAGGAAGGGGAGTTTTAGTTTTGCTGAAGTTTACCAGAAGAAACCCGTTCGCTATTAAGAAAGCCGTTCTGCGTTGCTTTCAGGAATGGAAAGATATCTTGATTGTGCAGAATCACAAGACCTTCCTTTGAAGAGGACTAGGTACTTTAACAAGTCCGATGTCTTTTTTCCTGGCCAAAAGTGAGATTTTGCCCAAAGAGTGTATACCTAGTTCTATTCTCTTCATTAGACTGATATGAAAAGTAAATACTCGCTTAAGGTTCATTTCCATGAGAATGTACTAGAGAATGTAGCTCTTATGCAACTGTACCCAGCCAGCAGCATCTATGGATTGCCTTCCCTAACAATGAATATGAAACTTTAATGGATCTTAAAAGGACAATTCTAGCTTGAAATCTGAATCATCCTCGCAAACATTTGTAGTAAATCACGTAGTTAATGGAACTCGCGACAACAGGCTTCTCTTAGCTTGACTTCATTGACCATTTTGTACAGTTCATATTGTTCTTGTGCGATTGTAAGCCATCCGGTAACGATAATTTACAACCTCTTTCAACCCTCGTTACGTTGCTTTTGAAACGTTCAAAAGTGTTTCCCAGGTGAAATATTGGGGTATATAAGTTTTAACGTGTGGAATTGCATACGGCTATTCTGTGCGGATTGGAGGAAGAATATTCATTCTACTTGATATGTAGGCTGTGGTATTCAGTTTGCAGACGATGAGGCGCGATTTCTAAAATATCGTGGATTTCAAACCCTATGTTAATTTAGTTAAAAAATATTTAAGTTTTAGGTAATTAGAACTCCATATTGTCAGAAGTTTGAGCACTTTTTAAATTTGATCTTACCTCACCTTGAAAAGATATAACTCTCCAATCACAATGGTTCATGTAGTATCACCCCAAACCATCAACGACTTTTCTTGGCCATCATTAGAGGAATCGCTCTTGAACCTATCCTCCATTTAAAATCTTAGATTGAATTACCAAGGTTTATTAAAAACTTTTACAGTACCACAGATTTCAAGGAAACCCGGGTCGTGTTTCCTTGAAATCTGTGGTACTGTAAAAGTTTTTAATAAACCTTGGTGTAATGGAATACCACAAAGTAACTTCACAACGTATTTTAGATTGAATTCCTCAACAATAGGTGGCTCTAAAATATCAATGCCTTCCTCAAGCTTAACATCGGCAGCATATGTTATTTTTTTCCAAATCCGATGAAAGTATGGTGATTGACGACATGTGTAGATTGTAGGTACTTTTAATAAAATTATAGGGTTTTTCACTGAGGAACTCCACGATTTCTGTTAATTACTTACTTACTTACTCTTACTCCTGTGGCCATTGAAAACCTAAATGGTCTTTGGCCTCGCCAACCACTCGCCTCCATGCCCTTCTGTCCTCTGCTGTGTCGAGTTGAGCTCCTATTTTTTCGAGGTCCTTCTTCACTTCGTCGCTCCAGCGCATTCTTGGTCTCCCTGGTGGTCTGGTGCCTTCTGGTTTTCCTTTCCATATCATTTTTAACATGGTGTTGTCACTTCTTCTGAGGACATGGCCTAGCCATCTTAGTCGTCTGCTTCTGGCTATACCCACAATATTTGGTCCTTTGTATAGTTCCCTCAACTCTTTATTCTTCCTTAATCTCCATGTCTCTCCCTCTTTAATGGGGCCGAATATTCGTCTCAACACTTTGTTTTCAAACGTTATCAGTTTTTTTTGTGATCTTTTTGTTAGCGACCATATTTCGGAACCATACAGTAGTACTGGTTGGACAATTGTTTTATAGATACGAATTTTTGTGTTTCGTGATAGGAGTTTGCTCTTCAAAAATTTTACTAGGCTCCAGTAGGTTCTCTCAGCTGTCGCAAGTCGGGTGAGAATTTCGGTCTCCTCTTTGTTGTTGCTTGTTATTGTTACCCCTAAGTACTTGAACTGATTTGTTTTTTTGAACTTATAATTGAGTATTTCTAAATAATCATCTTCCTCTTCATATCTGCTTATTTTCATGTAGTTGGTTTTGCCTTCATTTACTTGTAGGCCCACTTTCTTGGCTTCCATTAAAAGTATTGTGGTTAGTTCTTTAAGCTCTTCTTTATTTTCGGCCACAATCACTACATCGTCTGCAAAGGCCAACAGATTAATTTTTTCTGGAATCCTGGCTCCTCCTGGACCATTTCTGGTTCTCTTTAGCGCCTCTTCCAATGCTATGTTAAAGAGGAGGGGCAACAAGCCATCTCCCTGTCTCACTCCTGTGCTTATTTCAAACGTATCAGTGTACTCTTTTCCAACCTTGACTTTTCCTTTAGACTCACTCACACACATTTTTGTCAATCTAATAACTTTTTCAGGAAATCCACATTTCTTCATTATTTTCCAAAGTTTTTCTCTATTTATCGAGTCATAGGCTTTGCTGAAGTCTATAAACATAAGGAATAGATCATTATTATATTCCCAATATTTTGAGGCCAGCTCTTTCAGAATAAACATTTGGTCTGTTGTTGATCTCTCTTTCCTGAATCCCGCCTGGTGGTCTCCTATCATCTCCTCTGCTTGTTCCCTAAGCCTGTTTAGCACCAGTTTAGAAAGTATTTTGTATGTTGTATTGATTAATGATATGCCTCTGTAGTTTTTACAATCTAATTTATCTCCTTTCTTATGCAACGGTACAATAACTGCTTCACACCATTCTCTCATAATTAGGTATATAATCTATGCTTAAACGTATAAATCAGACCCAAGAAAGATATTTTACATTTGGGTAAAGCGCCGACGAATCGCCAGTCTGTCGTATTTTGCCTTATGGTAGATAGCCGGCCATGTGCCGCCGCCAGTCCCGTTATCAACGTTGGTATTTATTATTGAATCTTTTATTGCATTGAACGGTTTATTTCTTTTTTTGTTTACGTTGAGCGTTTTTTTATTCAGTAAAAATAAGTTTTTAAGTATTTATTGGCCAGCAATTGGCAATAAGGTAAATCTAGCTTTAGTTTGTATTTTTTCGCGGCATTTTTATTTTCCCATTTAGAATACTAAAATATTTTAGTTAGCCATAATTTTTGTTGTACGGGATTTTTGGTTACTTTGGCCTCCGACTATTCTTTTATGCTTATTGTTGTTTCTCTGTAACAAATCTAATTTATGAGGGATATCGGGCTGATAAAATATGCATGAATCATCGCAGTATTTCCGAAGACAAACAAGCGGTCCTTCCGGCCGCTGCGTTTGAAAGCCAAAACTTTTACCATTTTTCTTATGCTCGGTATCTTTTCCTTCTTTATTGATCTCTTATTTTATACTCAGTGTTCTTTCTGTTCCAATTTTATTTTGTGATCGAAACCCCATAACATCGCTAAAATCACTACATTATGCTTACGCAATGTTTCCGTTGACGTATGTAGGTACAAAAGCCTCGTTAAGTCACAGCGTATGAAACCAATGCTTTATATTTTAGATGTGTTTGGAATCTTTTACTTCCCAACCATACTCTCATTTAATACTTACTGTCCTTTCTATCTATTAAATATTATTTTAAGAGTCAAAATCTGATTATTTACAATATGCTTGTGTCAGCGCAGCATTTCCGATAACGCACAAGCGACCCTTTTAGCCACTTCGTATGTATGCCAAGTGCTCAGGCAGTATTTGGCTCATTCAATAAATTGAAAGAAAATGTACACAAAGCCATAAAACGATTGTTATAAAAACCCTATAGAATCTTTTCTTCCTTATAGAATCTCACAATTTTTAGTTTCATAAATCAGACTATAGAATCATTCCACCGTTTAGTCCTTCGAAAAAGTTTCCTTGACCAGACGCACGTACACCCTTATAAATGGGGAGTAATCTGCATAGGAATTTGGCCGTAGTGATATGGAAAATCTTCTATTCCTACGCAATAATTCAAACTGACCCGAGTTAGGAAATTATTTCTTATTCTGTTAAAACAGGCAAGGTTTTTATGAAAATAAAAATAAAGGGTATTATGAATCCATAGGCAGTGATTGACTACAATAAGCAAAGGAACGCCGTGGACTGGCAAAATCATAAATCTGTCAGCTTTGGTATCATTCGCCGCTATGCAAAAGGCTATTGTAAATTACAGTTTTATATGATAAACATTGTACTGTGTAATTTGTATTTTTGTTTCAAAAAGTAATTATCAAAAGCCTGCTGTTAGATTATTACAGGGAAAATGCGGCGGAGCAAATCCTAAAGAGAATTGACTTGACTTGAGTTTTATTTTACCTGGGCGGGATAGGACGTTACCGTCCTCTCCACCCCCCGCCCAGGGCATAATAGATACATGTATGTCTTATTACATTATTAGGTTAAGTACAAAGTAATAATGTAGAGTTATCACATTGTAAAATCTAATATAGAAGTAGTACAAAACATTTTATCTTATATAAATCAAAGATATTACAGGCGGGATTCATTTAGTTGCACATGTGAATAAAAAGAATATTAATAAAAAAAGATACATTTGTGAAGAGCGTACCTACCCTTAAGTACAAAATTGATTCTATTAAAATATTACAAGCATATAGTCCTATAAAATGAGTATAAAAATAACAGAAAACCTTATTAAACCTGAATGAAAATTAAACAGCGTATCAAGGATGACAAGCAATGGAATAAAAACTATGTGATTATACCATAAATATAACCTAAATTGATCAAAAGAGAGTGAAATTGCAAGGGTACAAGCAGCGAATATGACTTACATCTGGCCCATCACCGATTAGATTTGAAGTAGCAAACTCTTATTTGAAGTAGCAACTCTCAAACACTATTTTACATATCAGATAAATTTAACTGTTAAAAAGAATCTAACCTGGATATTCGAACCTTTAATAACTGGCGTAAATAAATATATAAATAACTGGGGTAGAAGAGAATGATATGATGGAATAGAGCAACGGAAAATTGCATTCTACCTTGAAGACTGCTTCAAAATATATTATTCAATAGAGACATCGAAGAAATACGATAATTTTCACGTTACTTTTTATTTTAATCCATAATTGATTTTAAATTTACTATTATTTATTGATATTTTTATTTCTGTGTACATTTTACCAAACCAATATAGATGTAAAAATGTATAAATGTCAGTGTTAGAGTGTTAAATACGCTCCAGGATCGCATCAAGTAAAATTAGATAGCAAAACTAAACCTTAAAGTACACATTGAAATTGCGATAAAAATAACCAGTAAAACGGCATAAAAACTTCAACAATGGAAGTGTACACTACTTGGCAGAAAACAACGTTTAACACTAATTTCTATCAAAAAATATATAATGGTATTCTATATACTATATGAAAATGGTATTTATTACACGTCTATAAAACTTTAAATTATTCATTATACTAAATCCAATGTATATCTAATGATTTCATTTTTGAATGTCGCCTGCAGTCAGAGATGTGTAATAATTTCCAAGCGAAAACTTTCAGAATATTTGATAGAGATATAAGGGAATAAATCCCATGGAAAATTAAGAGGCTAATGGCTCGAAAGAGTTTGGTACAGAGGGAGTAAGGTGAATACATGTGTATTGGAAACTTATAAGTATTTTGGTAGAAGTAGGGGGATCTTAGTTGTGAGGAAGACGAAGCAAGGAGTGAAAGGCTCCTCAGGTGAGAAAAGGAAGCTGTGGAGAAACTCACAACAAATGCATTGGATAGACAACATATTAAAAAGCTATTCTCCGTAGATTACTGAAATTTTCTGTACAAACTCTGAATAATTGGGAAACAGGAGAAAATAATGGATTTTTAACAAATTTAGGTAATTTGTAAGGCACGAAACTTTTCAGAGGGACAGAAAGACATAATATCGTATTATTGCTGTTGGATAACAGGAATGACTGCTTAGTCATGTTATATCCTTCTAAGAACCTACCATTATTGGTAGAGATCTGATGAATATATTCATCCACCCACGAAGATGAGCCAAGTATTGCCAGAATTCGAGTCAGCGAACTCCGTTAGTCGGAACAGTCCCATAAATTAAATGGAGACTTTCGCTTGCATGGCGGAAGTTGAGGGATAAAAATGAAACCAAAGTCAATAAACATCAAATCAAATCAGACACGATCCGTCGATCGGGATTGAGGGACGATGTCCACCATTCGCCGTGCTACGCAAACATCACCACGATTACCGGACGCTGTGAGGCTTCATCCACCAACGCACGCGACGAACGACGATACTCGCTTTCCCTTACCGAAGGATTCGTATGGGTTTTTGGTGCAGTGAATTTTTTCCACCCTGGTCAGAGTACCACTGCATCAGTGTACACACGCGCTTTAGATTTCCGCTTGCAAACATTTTGAAGAGGATGGCACGTCACGTCAAAACACGGCATGGAAATAGCCCGCGCGCAAATGGTAAACGATCTCGCGGACCAATGGCTTTGTTTTCGGAGAGCGTTTACGAGAGCGATGATCGGAAGGAAGTCTCTTTCGCTTCCGGAATGCAAAGTGTCTGGCAGGTCTGTGCACGAATTTGGTAATTAATTATACGTCACGACACGTTGATAATGTTGGCCCAATCAATGGAAAGAGCTAGATAACTATGAGTGACACGGGTCACAGAAAGTGGATGGGTACGAATTGACTGATTTTTATTATAATGAGAATAATTTACTAAAGGTGGCAGCAGAATCGAGTTTCAAGGTGCTTCAACTGCTTAGATTATTTCGTACCATCTAACCGTAATTAAATATTAAGAGTAGCGCAACATTCCAAGGAAGGCGGAATTAAAACCCTAACGGAGTTTCAATAACTAGTAGTAATTAGTATTTAAAAACTAAGTGAGATACGGTAAACCGGTTTGACATCTATTACAATATATTTTCTGTTATTTTGTTTCCATTAGGTTTTGTTTCAAGGAACGAATCCCAGTCATTATGGTATCTACAATGATGGAACAGAATAAGCCCAAACACAAACATTTTTACTGCGTTTTATGAATACTACCTCGATATTTTATTTACCATTCCTCCTTCGATTCATAAAAACTATCCATTGAGGGATATTGGGCCGTTGTTGTCGGGTCCCTAACGCGGATGATAAACTGTGGCCAGATGTAAAACCTGTGGGGAAGGAAATTCGGCAGCCATGGAAGCCATATCTCTCGATACGTGTTGATCGGAAGTTCCTGAATAGATTCGATTCCTCAGTACTAAATACATATAAAGTGTATGTTCTTTATGACTTAGCATTACCCCTTTCTTTAGGTGAATTGTTTGGCAAGTTGTGACTATTTACAAAGCAAGGTAGGTATATATCACGGTTTCCCATTGTCGATTTTTAGATGCACTTTGGAATGTATACATTTATGTCCATTTGGAGTAGCCATATTATTTTTGAAATCGGAATTAAAAGGTAAAAGTTCATCCAGGAATCATAAATTTATTCTTCTCCTGATTTTCATTATTTCAAATGACAAATACTGACAGAATGTTCATTTTCCATTTCTGCGCCTCACAATCAATTGGTTTACGTAAAAAAGGCTGCGAGAATAATTATTCCTTGTATTACTTGCGATCTCTATTTTTCCCTATTGGCGAAGTGTTGCGATAATTCCGTTTAATTTAGTAGCTTATTTACGATGAAGCAGAAAAAAGTAAGCATTTTATCACCTCGTAGAGGCATCAATATAGTGAATGAAACAGCCAGAATCAAATCAATTCTTGCATATCTCAGTTTTACAGGATAATTTTCCGTTTGATGGAATGTAGCGGAGATATTGTTCTTTGCAAATATCTCCATGAGAAAATGGCCTTGAAACTAAAACACTCTAATTCCAATAGTGAGGTGATGATAAGATTTAAGCAAATGAAACTTTCAAATCAAGAGCTTTTGGGGGAATTACATTTTCCTCTTGTACGTATACATTTCCTCTCATTATTCAGTATTTTTTCTAAAAAATGTCTTGGTGTAAATTATCTCACTAACTTAATATGAAATAGGGGAATATGATGGTGATTATAGTGAACTTATGGAAAAATATTTACAGGATGTCAAAGGTTTAAGGATTTCCTTAGTGTTTAACTCATTAAATGTTTGGAATTTGGTATATTGGAAAAGTAATCAGTTTGGCGAGAAGTATTGATTATTTATCATTTTCTTTTTGTGATGTACATACAAACAATTTATATTCCATAATGACTCAAATATCATTTTAAAGAGTCCTTTTTCTGTAACGCTGGAAAAAAAGCTTAAGTATTGCAACTTCATAATTTTTATGAAAAAACTGTGAGTAACTGTGCATCAAGTTTTATTAATACTACGAGGTTCCACACAGTAACCCCCAAAAGAGTAGTAACGATACCATTTTCACTCTTAATCACTCTCTCATTAGTAATATAAGTAAATACATTTCGTATACATAATCTCGGTGTTAGATGAATTTCCTCGAGATTCATAGTTAACAAGGGGATTTCAGGGCTCCTAGATTTTGGCTTGCGTCAAAGCAGTGGATTAATGACGTAAGCCTGACAAGATTAAGATGAAATGCAAATGCATCTAAGCGACAGAAATGGTAAACTTTCCCTTTCTCCCTTACGCCTTCTACCTCCTTTGCGGATCTTGATGGAAATAGGACGGATTTACAATTCAAGGAAAGGGAGACTTAATTATTGCTTTAAAGGTGACTGTGAGAAGAACAATATTGCTAATAAAATCAATGGAAATAAATATTCTTTTGCAATTAATATATTTTTACGTCAATTATAAATTGAAATGATTATGTACTATTTGTTCAGGACATATAAAGCTAGATTAAAAAAACCTTGATCTCTGTTGCTGTTCTTATTTACGTTTAAACTCAATTTTAAGTCTTTTAGAATCCCCCATTCATATGTTATAGGTAAATCTCTGGGAAGAGTGAGCGAAATTCATTGAAATATGGGCAGGGGTAGAGAATTTTCTTTAAAGTATTGAATAGGATAAAGTGCCTTCTGTTTTTAGAAATATTTTTCAATATAAAGTTAAACAATTCGAAAAATGTATGTATAATTCATCGCAATATCAAGTATTTAATCTAGCTGTAAAAGCAAAATGGATATTAACTTGGTTTACTTGAGTGTAGTATCATTATCATTCTTGGAAAATCATCTAAAATTTGTTAGACGAAATTTCAAATCACTAATTTTCATGAATTACTCTTTAGCACACTGCAGCAGCGCTGCGACGGTCGCGTATCTGTTCTATCATGAGCATTGGCGAGTCATATGATAGATTAACTCCCTGTTTTTCAAATTTTAAAATGCCAGCTTTATTATTTTCAATTTTGAAAACATGATTTAATCTATGTAAAAGTCTTGCAATAAAATAACATTTTACAAAAACATTTTTAGACGGATAAGTTCTTCAAAATAATGAAGATATAAATGGATAGACCGAGTGACAAATGATGAAGTCCTGAAAAGAGTAGGAGAAAAGAGAAGTCTACTGAAAACTATGAAAAGGAGACGGGACAATCTAATTGGCCATATCTTAAGACACGATGGCCTGATGAAGACAATCTTCGAGGGAAAAGTGAACGGGAAGAATGGGAAAGGCAGGCCTCGTATGAGTTACATAGAACAGGTCGTGTGTGACGTGAAAGAGACATGAAGAGGTTGGCTGATAGAAGAATCGAGTGGAGGGCTACGTCAAACCAATCCAAGGATTGTTGACCCATGATGATAATGAAGTTCTTCAAAACGTGTAACTTCCGAGGAGTAAAATACTTTTTACACATTATTCTCGCGGTAGGTCGCGAGTCATCTCTCAGATGAGCTTTAACGAAATCTCCGGCTACGTGAGTAGTCGCGAATCCTCCCAGGGATGAGACCATTTGGAATAAAAGTGATAAATATATCAGTTTAATCATATTCTTATTAATTAATTCATGCAACTCAAATAATTATAATTTTAAAATACCAAAAGGGAAAACGAATATTAGGTATATGTAAACATTACTTTTCTCCTCTCTTTTTGCACCATAAATAAAAGTTAACATGTTTAACTTTCACTCGATATAAGGTATATAACACTACTAGAAAACAAGAAAAAGAAAATTGCAAACCTTATAATGTTATAAAATGCCCATTTCTCGACGTTCCTGAAGTTCTAGGTTAGGCTGAGAATAAAAATATGACGGTAAAAACTGACCGCCTACGTGTCTCAATGTCCGTATCAGTGAGGCATTTGATTCTGAGTACGCAACCAAAGCTCCATGCACTTTGAACCTACGATTTTACATGGCCTAGCCAGAGATAGGAACCATATTTACTGAAAAAGAACCACGTACAACGTTTTTTTCAAGTATATTTAGTAGAAAGAGGAATCATCTCTTGCTCGTTACAAGATTTTATTTCTCAACTCCATCACAATGTTTTAAACCCTAGAGTTCTTTTACACTTAATTGATTTGCGTGGTACATATCCGCTAAATACAGTTGTCTAAATAAAGCTCTTCATTCAATGGAATCCGTGCTGCGTGCGTCACAATCTCTGGTAAATTTTGCTTGTATTGGCTGGATGTGCTTACTTGTGTAAAACACTATTTTTTCACCCTGTCTTCAGTAGTAAAAATTATTCAAGATGCAAGGGGATTTGTGATATATCTGGCCTCAACGATGACACCTGGTAGTTAAGTATTCGCATTTTAGCTCGGTGTTTTTCTGTTTTCTGCTGCCTAGTTGAATGTTTTTTTAAATCACAGTGTTTCTCACGACCAAAATCAAAATCACTACTAACTTCCGCATCACAAAGGAATTCTATCACTTTGTTCTGTGTCCGAGTGTCCCTCTCTGACTTCTGGCAACATCTCCTCAGCGTCCGTATCACGATCTTTGAAAGCATCATCACTCACATCTTCATTGGATAATACCAATTGCTGCAACCTTTCCAGATCGCAATCGGAGTCCAAGTGAAATACTTCACGCGATGTTGGCACTGATGAAAAGGGTGTGGCATGTAAAATACTCATCGTGAAACTTCAGCATGGGAGGTTCCAACACTATATTAAACTCAAGAATGCCAGAGGTTGTGTATGATCTGAAGGATGATTACAAAGAATAACGCATCACATTGCGAGTCATGTAAGTGATTCTAAAGCTGAGACACTTTCAAAATGTATATACAATACATCGTTGAATACAGTGCCATTTTGAGGAGAGAATGGGTTAAGGTGGTATGAATCGCTATCTCATACCTCAAGCGCAAGTAAATGGCATGACTTAGTAGCTAAAAGCCATCTCTGAGATGACGAGCGATCGCTGCCGGGTATTTAATGTTTTTTTATGAAGCACTTTGAATAATCATTCTAATTTCGAACTAAATTCATTTCTGCTTTCCCTTTCCTGTTTCTTTCCTCGTACTGGTAGTAGTCCTGAGTTTTAATTGCTTCAACGGCTAAGGTTATACCGTCTAACCGTCTAAGCTTAGATCTTAACACCAGGACAAGCACAATATCCATGCCCTGTGTGGGATTTGAAACCGCGACTGTTGGTTCGCCAAGCCACTCCTTACCGACCTGGATATAATGACCGGACTAATCCCTTCTCATCATTCATTTAACTTCGCCTATCCTGCCAAGTATCGCAAATAAATTTAAATATAATCCTTTTCTACGAAGAGTCAAAGTGTAGATATTGCTGAAAAAGATAGGGGGTGTAGATTATTTGCTACTGTGGATTTAATGAAGAATTTAAAGCATCTGATTGTAACACCGTAGTAAAAAAATGTTTTCATACCTCTTATCTCAATCCTTTTTCCTGCTACTTTTGCAATCCCAGATTTGAGATCTTCCCACCATCAGCAAATTATCTCATCGTTACTCAAAATTCTATCTATTTCCTCAAATTATACCCTCTTTTGCTTTCAAGTTAAAGTTCGTATTACAATTAACTTCCATTTTCTTACCATTCGTCCCATTTTTACCCCTATGATTTTAAAATAAGTGTAACGGAGACATACATTCCAAGCATGTTTTAGGGCCGGAAAATCTATTGCCTGAAATAGGCCAATTCTTTCTCTGGCGTGGGTTACTCCTTTGAGGTTAATCTCTATCGGCTCGCGAGTGGTCAAAAGTGGCTTGAATGGCCAATTGATGATACTGGAAGGATGTTATGACATGAAGCATTGGATGTGAAAGAGGAACGACAATAATTAACCAATAGAGTGGAGAGCAAAGGGAGCTACAGAGGAAGCATTCGTAAACTGAAATTAACGAAATGAATATTGTCCTAGACAAGGTGTTATACCGCAGGGAATCTTTTAAGGACCTAAAGTCTCATTGTCTATGGCCTAGTAATAATAACCTGACCGGTTCCTCGGCAATTTTCTGGGTATTTCAGGAAAATGTCGTTTTTACTGTTTTTGCAGCGTCTGCAATTGCGTGTTATAAAGCTTCCGATTCATGCAGGTCATGAATCAAATTGAACGCGGCATGGAACGGTGAAGATTTGCTGTTTTAAGCCGCTGTTGTAATGGAAATTTAGCGTCATTTCCATCATCATATGAATATTCCGCGACAGGTGGAGTGGGTGTAAACTGATTTACCATTTAAATCATCCAAATAAACCACGTATCGTGAATACCGTGGGAGAGGGGGAGGAGGGCAACGAGTGAATTTATTGCATACGCATGAAACGCAATCAAAAGCATCTTTACTTCTTTAAACTAAATAGTCATACTAGTTGTAAAATCACGTCAACCAATCATCTGTATTGCCGTTGCCTTTATGAATAATTGTGCTAAGCACACATATTTTCAATCAGGGGTTAGAGGTTCGGGTTGGTGAAGTGAAGAGAGTTTTCGCCTCTCAAACAGAGAGTCCGGGTTGAAATCCCGGGAGTAGAGGATTTTTTCATCAGTAAACCAACTTCAGCTAGACTGCTATGTGGGGAGCATCCATCTTCAGTGACCAATCCGTCGGAAGGGACGTTAATCCGTGGCCACCTTGGCACTTTACGTTAATAGCAGGCTAACGCCAGGTCGCCGACGCCGGGTTTCTCTCCACGCTTCCTCCTTTCCGTTCCACTCTCATCACTATTCATTCACTTCCTGTCTGAAGCGTCTATAAAAGTGGTTACAGCTTTGAAAACCGCAGATAGATCTGGAATAAGGCACTCAACCATCATTAAAAATTCCAAAGGAATGGAAAAGAAAAATATTCTCAACTAACGGCTTGATGACGACCGTCACATACTTTCTCTCCTTTACGTCACTATTTCAGTTTTTAATGAATACGAATACGAAAAGGGGGTCGCGATGGTGTAGTGGCTAGAGTACTGGCTTCCAATCCAGAGGGTCCGGGTTCGATTCCCGGCAGTGTTGAATTTTTTAGTGGAAAACCGGTCCCTACTTGAGCGCCTAGTGGAGGATATTTCAGGTTCAGTACTTCGTCCGTCGGATGGGACATTAAGCCGTGATCCCCGTGGTGCCTGTCGTGAAGAGTAGGCTAATGCTGACGCCGGGTTTATCTCTACCCTTCCTCCATTACCTGAAATGTTCCTACTAGTATACCCAATTACCTACCTATCCTAAATGGCGCAAATGACCTCAGCTGTCAGTCACCTCCCCTGAATAACTAACGCAGACAAAAAAGAGTATTTTTTGTAGACATTCAAGCCTTTATGTATTTCACCGCTTTTCAAGTTCTATGTAGCCACAGGGGGTGAAAAGTGGGTATGTATTTCAATATCTCCTTTGAACTATACTTGGGGAGTGCTAAAGGACTGTATTTCTCAAGAAATCAAAACCACTAAAAAAATTGGAATTTTAACCCGTAGCCAAATATTTAGCTACCGCATCAACAGGAGTCTCATTAGACACCAGTTACTTAAAGACGAATTCCAGTACGGAGCAGTTTCTTTAATGAGCCGTCCGTGGGCCGCGAAAATTAGATCCTCGCGCCACTATAGATTAAGGCGGTTTCCTGTTAAGAGCCCCCAACTTCCTGTGGTGTTGAGTTCGTGAACGCTAAATCAAAGGCCCGAAGTGTTAATAGCTGCAAAAGGAAAATTAAGTGGCATTTATTCCGACCGTTTTACCCCTCCCACAAATGATCATATAATTTGAATCCGTTTCCCGCGGGGATAAAACAACAAAGGGAAAAAAACAAGTCCACCGCCCAAAATGAAAGCAAACGATAAACGATTGGAACGGCAGAAAAATTGATTGCCTAAAGAAAGCGGGTGGTAGTGCGCGATGCTGGGAGAGTGCGCTTTTTTAAATATTTTTATATTTTTTTTCGTCGATGCACTGGCGAGTTTTTTTGTCCGCGATAGAAAAAAAAGAATGTGTCATAAATTTCCGCCGAACCGTCAGAATTTCGTTATTCCGTCATCGATAGCATTGACAAACACTCCATTAACCTCGCTGAAGGGGAATCGCTTTTACACCACATGCATCCGCAAAAAAACGTTGAGCGCGGAGGAAAAACGGAACAAGCGAGCGATGGGACGGCGTGTTTGTGCGTGCCGGCGATCCCGTTGTCCGTGTCCCTCCAGCCAGTAAGCACTAGGGTCGTGCCGAGGAGGGTATAGGAGGGAAGTTTCCCTTCTCTACCACCTCACCCGCATTGCTTACTCAACTGTTTCTGGTCCCAGGCGTTCCCTTACCTCCCTTACACGAGTCACCCCGTCCTATTACAACGGGTTTGAATCATATCTATTTTTTTCGTGTACCAGTCCCGCTCGGAGAATAGTACTTCATCAAACGCTGGGAGTGCCGATCGGTTACTGCTTCGAAAGCACGGACAAGAGAGGCAGAAAGTAAGTAAAACGAATCCTAAATTACTCTCCCTCGTCTCAATTATTTTGTTAACCCTCGTTCGTGCGATTCGCCTTGGGGAAATTCAACTATGGACAAGAGCAGGATCCGTTCCCATTCCAACTGCAACGTCGTTGGCCGAAAATAAACTTTATTTCTCTTAATTGAATCTTTGAGGCGCTAAATATCAAGATGGAATATGCGTCGACTTCCGCAGCTGATCAATCTTAGAAGCCAATATTCGGGAGAGATAGCCCATGGCTAAGGTGATTTGTGCAATTTAAGAAAGGTGGGTCATTCGGTAGGGGAAGTAATTTTCCTGGGAACGGAAGGAGTGTAGAGAGAAACCCTAACGTGGTGATAGCCAGGTCGGTTAGCGAGGGTTTCTCGGCCTAATTCAAGTATCTCCCCTAACCAAGGTATTTATCCGTGAATCATTGTTGTTAATTTGCTTGCATTTTTTGTGGTATTCGTCTTCGATATTGCAAATAATAGGGATATTTTATCAAAAGACTACCTTTAATTTCTTCTCTTCTTGTTATATTTTACATGAATTAATAAATCAATAATGCCCCATTCCTTTTTGGAATAGGCCCACTTTAAGACGTCCGGGAAACTGCATCTGATTAATTTTTTCTCCTGCATAATGCAAGTACATCTATCACTGAGACTCCTTTATGGTTTTGTCTCGAGGTCCTTCAATGATATTTTATAAGGCTCTCTCAGTCGTGAGTTACCTTCCCGTGGTGAAATGAGCCTCATACTGGTAGAAGTGGTGTTAGTAGGTCAGACAAAAGTTACTAGCAAAAGACACGCATTAGGCAGACAAGGGCAATAGAGTTAAAAACATTATTTCTACAGCCATAACATAGGCAGCATTAAAATCTATTCACCAACTACAACTCCTTCTTTTCACATTTTTGTATGATTTCACTCCATTTTTATGGCTGGTGACCGACTACCTCTAGCCACTGTGGCGTATCAGTGTCTACATCTATAGAGTACCCTGCAAGCCTGCATTATATGTTGTATAGCAGGGGCTAAATCGTAGTTAAACATGTACATGGTGATATAACAAGTAAATGTGTTACTCACTTCGCATTATGATTAACCGGCGTTCATTAGTCATGCACAAGGTACTTCAAGCAACTAGATGGATAGAATGCAGAAAGGAATATAACTTCAATTAGTGGGTAATTATTTGTTTGTATGAACACTTCATTTGAAAACGTTAGGCTTGAAATATAGTGTGTGAAGATTGATTTCCCCCTGAAACTAATTAATCAAAATTACATTAATAAATCTGCCATTTACTAATAGTCACAAAAAACTCCCAAAAAATACCCATATTCTTAATCTTTCCTCCGAAAAATATGTATTGAAGTAAAGCAGAGCCATTCTTCATCACTTTGAACTTTCTATTGTAATATCGGACAGGTCACGTGATGTGAAATTAGGGGTGATTGGCATAAAAATACTAACTACTAACTTTCAAAGCATGTTTTCATTCAAGGAAATGGCTTCATCATACGAAAATCATCCTTGGCCCTGATTCCACTACCCCCTTGAACCAGTCCCCACCGTCTCACTACACTTTTTGTCATCATCATCCTTTTACAACAAATCGTCCGATTTTCTCCGTGGTCCCTCATTTTCGGCAATGCCCTCGGGCCCCATTTGACCTCGATCTCACTCCTTGGGCTGCGTAGATACATGCATGCCCATAATCCCCTTCCCATTTCAGTGAAGCGCACTTAAATTATCCCTATTGTTGGGATGCACCGTAGAAACTGGCCATTTTTCGAATCCCGTGCTCATGACATACCATACTGCTACCCTAATCCTATACTGCACTACCAGCACTACTCCTTAGTATCTCAATAATGCCAAAAGCCCTTTTTCCCCCTATTATTACTAGTTCTGGATCTAAAATTTCTCATGAAATTTGGAGATGAGATTGGTGAGGTGTCTAGTGCATGGACGTAAGTGACAGAGATTTCTAATGGTATACCGGTCCTTATACGAATTATGAGTAAATAGCTCTTCAATATCAGTACTCCGTACGTCCGGTGGGCCGTAAATTTGTGTTCCCAATGGTGCTTTGCTTTAAAAGTACTAATATCTAAGCCGGATTTTGCTCCATTCCTCCTCTATTCCCTGAAAAAGTCCTACCACTGAGCAATTACTGACGTAATGCGAACGGCGCAAATTACCTTAGCTGTCTCTCACCTCCCCCGATTAACTTCCTAACCACTACTGATTAATTTTTCAATCCCAATCAGAACCGTAACATATACAAAATTTAGCCAAAGTTCATATCATTTGGCCGAGAATCTAATTTTGTACATGAAAGCGGGACTCTAGCAATGATTTTCGCATTAAAACCGAGTTCCCATTAGTTGCGGCTCAACGCTAACCAGATATTATAAAACCTTGTCCCAGTGCTCCTCATCTCATGAATCTCATCCACTTAAGGACAGGAGGGTAAAGGAGTCTTGTGGAATGAAGAATTCGCGTTGAGAAAAAATCGAGGTGGTATAAATATGGAGGGAACGAGGCCAGAGAAATTTTCACCCCACCTTATTTATCACCGCAATTTTATCCGGAGCAGAGAGGAGGTGCAGGAATTACGGGCCCTCACTCATAATTGGACCCTCGAGTGGGCCGACGACTAGGTAGGAGGGATGAGGCAGTCTTGGCCCCCTGGAGAAGGGGTGGGGGCGGAAGGGCCCCTTGGGCTGGGGACAAGGAAGGGGTTTTTAAGGGGTTAGGGGTAAGAGGAGGGAAGACCACTTAGACTCGAAGGGGGAGTAGCGTTAGGATGGGGAAGTGGAATCGCTAAAGTGGGCACTCGAGGGAGATGTTATGAAGTGGAAAACCAGGAGTGACTATGTCGGGAAGAAACCGCTTTCCCTCTTAACAGGTCGCCCCCGTGGGGGCGCGGAATTATCTTTGTCGGCCGAGAGCGGCGCCGTTGGAATTGAACACCGTGGACGAAGAGGACGTCCCGGACGAGTCCTCGCAAAACAGTGGCCTTGCCGGGGGAAACGACTGGCTTTCCAATTTCGCCGTATCATCAAGAGACGTAACGGAGCTGATGCTCGCTCTCTTATAAGTTGGTTTTAGAGAATGCGTGGCCAGTGGCTTTCTTTAGTTCCTACTCGGGGCTTCCAGAGGTACGCTGTCTCCTAAGCAGTGTTACTGCTGATTGCCAATTAGATGAGGACAGCTCTCACCCTTGAGTAATCTTCTAAATGATCCTTTTTTGGCATGGCTGTTTTGCAGTTTTTTTCCAATTATATCGATCAACACTAGGTGTAAAACCATTGTAGTCTCACTTATGTATTAGCTAGTAGGTACGGTTCAATTTCAAGCTCCCGTGCTGTACTTAATGCTGTAACTCTTAATGCTTCTTGAAAAACTTTACCTTTACTCCACTCTTTCCTTTATTATCAAGACGTGATGGCACCCTCTCGAGTAAAATATTCCGGAGGTAAAATAGTCCCCCATTCGGATCTCCGGGCGGGGACTACCCGAGAGAGTACATCAGTCAAATGTGATACACTTTTTAGGGTAGGAACATGGAACGTGAGATCGCTTCGGACCTGTGGAAGACTGGAGAACCTGAAGGTAGAAATGCGAAGAATGGACCTCGACGTATTAGGAATCAGCGAAATGAAGTGGCCCGAAGAAGGAGACTTTTGGAGTGGAAGCTACAGGATTATACATACAGGATCATTAAATGGTAATGCTGGAGTAGGGATCATGCTCAGAAAGAGCGCCGGAATGCGTGTGAAGAGCTTCCTGCAGTACAATGAAAGGATAATAATGGTGAAGATCGAGACCAAACCTGTAGATACCGTGGTGGTGCAGGTTTACATGCCTACGACTGACTATGAAGATGAAGAAGTGGAAGACGTCTACGAAGATATCACGGAAGTTATAAAACAGGTAAGAGGAGAAGAAAACCTAATTATTTTAGGGGACTGGAACGCTATCGTCGGCGAAGGTCAAGATGGAAGAATAACTGGAAAATACGGATTGGGAAACCGAAACGAAAGAGGAGAAAGGCTGCTGGAGTTCTGCACTCAACATAAGTTAGTGGTTGCCAACACATTGTTTAAAAATCACAACCGCAGAAGATACACATGGAAAATGCCAGGAGACAGAAGAAGATGCCAAATAGACTACATTTTAGTGAAGCAGAGATTTAGAAACCAAGTGAAGGACTGCAAAAGCTACCCAGGGGCAGACATCGACAGTGACCATAATTTAGTGATGATGAAATGCCATCTAAAATTCAAGAAATTGAAGAAAACAAAGAAGAATATATGGCAAGTAGAAAAACTAAAGGAGGCTCAACATCAGCTGGCATTTCAAAAAGCAGTGGGAAACAACATAGGAGAGAACCTGAATGAGAAATCAGTGGAAGAGCGTTGGGAAAACATTAAATGTGGACTACAGGAAGCCGCAAAAGAAGTTCTTGGAAGAAGAAAAGTTGCCAAGAAGAAGCCATGGATCACGGAGGAAGTCTTAGAATGGATTGAAGAAAGAAGAAAGTACAAGAATGCGAAAACTGAAGAAGGGCAGCTCTGCTACAAAAGAATAAGGAACGAAATAAGTCGCAAAGCAAGGAAAGCTAGAGAGCTGTGGTTGAAAAATCTTTGCGAAGATGTACAAAGCAACCTTGCACTGGGAAAGGTGGAAGCGGCCTACAGCATAGTGAGGAACCACTTCAAGGAACGGAGCGCAAGAGGCAATGCCATAAGGGACAAGAATGGAGGAATTTTGATTGAAAACGAGGACAAAGTGAAGAGGTGGAAAGAATATCTGGAAGAGCTATACAATGGAAAAAATCTCAGCACAAAAGCTATTGAA
The DNA here is from genome assembly GCA_933228895.1 of Platycnemis pennipes. NCBI lineage: Eukaryota > Metazoa > Arthropoda > Insecta > Odonata > Platycnemididae > Platycnemis > Platycnemis pennipes. The sequence goes on along the minus strand of OW121854.1, from coordinate 105,306,344 downwards.
GAGGAAAGCGAAGTGGAAACAGATGATATGGGGGCATCAATATTAAGATCGGAATTCGACGCTGCAGTAAGGGATCTTCGGATGAATAAGGCCTCAGGTATTGATGATGTCCCTGCAGAACTAATTAAAAATGCAGGAGAGAAGACATTAATTCATCTCTACAAAACCATCTGCGACATGTATTCAACAGGGGAAATTCCAAGGGACTTCGAGAAAAACATCATTATTCCTATTCCCAAGAAGAAGAGAGCGGAGAAATGCGAAAATTTTAGGACTATAAGCCTGACGACACATGCATCAAAGATACTGACCAGGATCATCTACAGAAGAATAGAACGAAAAGCAGAGGAGTTCCTGGATGAAGATCAATTCGGATTCAGGAAAAGTAAGGGTACAAGGGAAGCAATATTGGCCCTTAGGCTACTCATAGAGAAGAGAATGGAGAAGAACAAACCGACCTTCATTGCATTTGTGGATTTAGAGAAGGCCTTTGACAACGTGGATTGGGATTCAATGCTTGGAATTCTGAAGGGAATTGGAGTGTCCTACAATGACCGAAGAATTATACACAGTCTGTACAAAAACCAAGTTGCTGTGATTAAATCTGGACCCAGCTGTGAAGAGGCAAGAATAAGGAAAGGAGTGAGACAAGGCTGCGCACTGTCTCCCGTTATTTTTAATGTTTACATCGAGAGAGCCATAAATGAAGTCAAGGAGAAGTGTTCTGGAGTGAAAATCCACGGAGAAACAATCAGTATGCTACGATTCGCTGATGACATAGCTCTCATAGCAGAGACAGAGAAGGAGCTGAATAAGATGCTAACGACCCTGGAAAGGACTATGGCCAGATATCAGCTGAAGATCAATAAGAAGAAGACTAAGATATTGGTGTGCAGCAAAAGAGAAGAGGCGAAAACCAACGTTAAACTAGGAAAACAGAAACTGGAAGAGGTGAAAGAGTTCTGTTACCTGGGAAGCAGAGTAACCAACGATGGACGAAGCAAGAAAGAAATAGTGAGTAGAATAGCCCAGGCAAAGAGGGCATTCTTTCAGAAGAAGAATCTACTTACAGCAGGAAATACAAGCATAGAAGTAAGGAAACAGTTCATCAGAACATACATCTGGAGCATTTTTCTTTACGGCAGTGAATCATGGACGATGACAGCAGCGGAGAAGAAAAGGGTAGAAGCATTTGAAATGTGGTGTTACAGAAGAATGCTGAAGATTAAATGGATCGACCGAGTAAGTAACGAGGAAGTGCTAAGAAGAGTAGGAGAAAAGAGAAGTCTGCTGACAACTCTAAAAAGAAGAAGGGAAAACTTAATCGGTCATATCTTGAGACACGATGGCCTGATGAAGACTATCGCCGAGGGAAAAGTGAACGGGAAGATTGGAAAAGGCAGGCCTCGTATGAGATACATGGAACAGGTCGTGAAGAATGTAAAAGAGAAGAATTACGTCACAATGAAAAGGTTGGCCGATAGAAGAAACGAGTGGAAAGCTGCGTCAAACCAATCCTAGGATTGTTGACCAATGATGATGATTTATCTTTCAGTCCCAACCCAGCCCAACATTATTTCATATATGCGTTCTTAGCACTTCATACCACTCAAAGGTTGAACTGGCAAGGTGGCTAAAGTACAGCGGTTTTGAGTCCCAAGAGTGGCAGATTTTCAGTGTAATCCTCTCTCTACTTACATTTGATACTTTCACGCCTTACTAAAACTTTTTTCTCTACTTTTTATTGGCCAATATTACAAAGAAAAACATTCTTACACTCCCTCTTAAAATCCTATTTCATGTAGCTCCTCATGTAGCTTAATATTTTTTCTTATTAATTAAAAGTTCCCGCAGTTAATATCCCGATATTAAAATCACTTCAATAATATATTTTCCTTCTCTATTGTGTGCAACAAAAAAATCAAAATTCCTTGTCTTATATCATGTACATTGAACACCTTCTTACCGAATAGCATTATTCTTAATTCTCTCTACATTTCGTTGTTCTCGCTCAGTTTCAGATATAGTAATGTCAGCTGCATACCTTCTGAGATTATTTTTTCGCCTAATTACACTGGTCTATATTATGAAACTTTGTTCCTGTGAATCGAAGTTAAATGTATGTTACTAATGGAAATTTTTACACTGAATTCAAATATGTAAATGATTTTTTCCTCATCAGCGTTGGGTTTTACGTAACTCTTGGGAAAATCCAAAAATCCCGGATTATATTATTAACATCATTTTTTGTGAAAAAACATGCACCACTCCATATTAATTGTCGCATGATAACGAATAATAAGCCAAGATATATTCCATCATCTAAGCCTAGAAAGCTGGTACAATTTTCTCTCCATGCATTTTCAGGGCCAAAAGCCCAGAGCACCAATTTTTTCACATTTCTTCGATTTTGTTCATCACCGGCCCAGACCACCCACGTGTTGAACCTAGAGTATACTACTATACGAATATACAATTATATTCGTATAATTTATGGCCATACTATTTGTACGAAAAGATCATTTAGATGACATAAAAGGTGAAGAGGAACATTTCCCCACAAGGGTCTCTGGATATAAGAAGATAAAAGTCCTAATATTATGATTTCTTTCTTATTAGGTTTTTGTGCGGGCCAGGTGTTAATTTCAAACATTGTTTTAAAAATGTGCCATTTTGTGAAAGAATAAAAGAAATAATTTGCATAATGCGATTTTAATTTTAGAAAACATGCCTAAAAATATTTCCTTCCCGATTCCTTGCGTAACTTTTTCTCAGGAACGTCACTTCCTGTAGTAGTCGGGCATCATTGTGGCACTCCATTTGCTTTGATACCACTTTTCCATGTGTGAAATATTGTGTTGAAAATTTCCACAATTCTCGTAACTAATGGCGGAAGGTATGATCGGAAATAAGTGAAAATGATAGTTCAAGAAATGCAGCCATAATACAAAGACATAACAAACCCCATAAAGTGAAATGCTCTCAGGACTTTATATATTATCTCTCAATAATTCTCGGACCAATAGTAGCCAAAAAAAAGTTTATAAGCAGTCATAAAAACGATGCCGTTTTTCAGCATCATTCAACAGCTCAACGAAATTTACAATATCAATTGATGCTTAAATTGGGGTCCTTCGTTATTCCTTCCTTAATTTTGGCATATCTGATCTTCGGAAATTTCAATTGCAAGTACATAAATTCACGAGTTTATTTGTTTAAGGCTTTAACAATTTTTTTTATGAATATGCAATTAATATGCCGTCGAGATCAACTTTTTGTGTCAACAAGAGGGGCGCTGGCCATTTTCGCCTGTTCAGGCAATAGTGCATTGCAAGTAGGCAATTTTTTGCGAAAAAGAATTTATTCCTGTCCCTGATGTCACACTCGCATAGAAAGCAGCAGTACTTTGTGTAACCGAGCTGCAATCCAAGAAGAATTGAAATACTTTGAGGCATCCTATTATATTCAATAAGTGTCAAAATCTGTGTCAAATGCTCGCATGTGTCCTGTAAACTAACCGCTGATCAATAGAAACAGAAGGAAATTTCGTCTCATTGTGCATTTGTAATGCGTTAGGACTAACTTAACTTGAATCATGCGCTATTTATATACGCTGTGCTTACTGCCAAGAGTTTCCATAACAGACCTACATTATTTTAAAAAGCCATATTACCTTTGTGGGAGACGTAATCTGAAAACGCAATACGGCGGCCGCGAAAAACGTAGACCTTTATATCGCTATCTACAGTACTGCTAAAGGGTGTAATTACATCCTTTCAATGGAGACGATATAAATTCAAACTGTCGTCTAGAAAACTTCAAATCATACAAAAGATCATTGAGATGCCCTTGTGGAGCAAAAGGTATGGTTCCTTGAATAAATAGGGCTCGTGAAATGTTGCGTCAGCATAAAGAGTTCCTTCGTCTCCTGCATTTTTGTCGCCAAATTTATCTCCACTCAGTGTCATATTTTCAAGATTTCAATAGAATATCTGCATTGTGACATATAGGCCTCATAAAAGATAGTGCAGCAGTGTACTGCACAAAGAGCTTTGTTTTTTAGGTGATTTCAGCTACTTTTGTTGAATAGAAATGAGTCTGTCGTGTGATCCGCCGGTCCTTCGGCATTTTGTCGCACCGCGCACCCACCTACGAGTTGAAGTGACGGAAGTGGAAATTTTTTTATGGCTTCAGAGACACGCCTGCGAATATTATGTACATCTCCTATTTTTTCAACCCATAGATCTACAGAACAAGTAAATTAAATACTGCAATATAAACATTATTCAGTGTTTTCAAGAAATTATGAAAAAATTCAGTATTGTCGCAAAAATACTGAATCGATAGAAATTAAACTGATTTCATTTTCAAATGCAACACCAACAAATTATCCAAGAACACATATCACCAAAATGTTGTTGAGCAGTGTTATTTTCTAGCCATGATAGACACAAGCATTTGCAAAGGCGCTACCTATACCTAAAACAACCGAATCGAGCAGCTTTTCAATTCAAAAGTCTCAGGAAAAATATTTTAGTAGAAAGACATAGTAAGAGATTCCAGTGCAATAAAAAATATTTGTGTGAAAATTGCATAGCTCCATGGATTTGGAAACCATGCCATTGAAAGAGGAGCTTTTACCGGCATAATTTCACACTATATCCGCTGCATTTTAATCGACATCTGGTTGCCTGAGTATCTGTCTCAATGACAATTTATTATGTATCCATTTAAGTAATTCACGGAAAAAGATGAATTAAAAAATATCACGTGTCTTAGTGTCTTAAATCAAACTTTATTTAATTTGATGTAATCACGATCAACTATAAATTAATGTTTGGATAAAAGTTTAAATAAGGCATAGAAAACTGGGTGATTAAATAATTTTCTTCGCCGATTGAAACGTGCTTAAATATAAAGAGGAGAAATGTATTGGTCGACGGGTTATCATTAATTCAACATTTCAAATTTCATATGTGACTATAATTAACCTGACATTCAACCCTAATGTTTTTTCCATCCTCAGTGAAGTTTCAATTCTTTGGTTAAATCAAACCATCATTTAATAATTCGATCGTAGTCCGTCTGAGTGTAATTTTAACCACCTATGATCCAAATGTTAATCCAATTTCGGTATGCATACCCAGCACACTTGTCACCAGTTTCATTGAAACATATCAATGTGAAATGTATTTATTATTAATAGCGGAGATGAATTTGCAAAATGGCAGTGTTGGCGTGTAATTTCTTTTAGAAGGTAAAATGTAACAAGATTCGTATATCGTTCTTTGAAAATGAAACTTATGAAATGATGTGCATAAGGATGAAAATTCAGCAAAGTTCACTGTGCTGCGTGACTGTAAGATTCCCTTATATTAAAACTAAATAGAGACGACACTGTAGCATTAATTGGAAATTGGCAATTAATCGAGAGTACAAGATTACTCTCGATACCACGTAAAGAGCCACGATAGCTCCAGTGCTATCGCCAACCGCTCAAACATACTAATCACTTCACCTAAGGCTTCCGTGAAATTAACTCGCTGACTAAGATACGCCCCCTCAAGAGGAATACGGTGCAACATAATTTGTTCCGTTATTCAAAAACGTCTCCGCTTTTTCTTACGTAATTCTAGCCTTATATTGGGAGTTGTAGTAGTAGATACTTGGGCTATTATAATCCTGCCGTAGACCATTCAAAAAATTAACTTTCGACCAACTTGAAATTTTTGTTCCTCAAAACTTGGGATCAAAAGTGTAGTATTTCTTGAAAGATAAATGTTACTTTTCGTTCATTAATTCATTTTTCCTGAGAGAGGGATCTGACACAAAAATATCTCCGCTATTAAAAACTCCGCATAGACGTTGGGTAAAGTTAACTCTCGTCCTAATTGTAAGTTTTTTCCTGAGAATGACTCTGTGTATTACTTCTTTATTCGATGATAAAAATACATTTGAATCTACTACTGTGTACACACCTCCAAAGGCGGGATGGATATGGTGGCTATAAATCGTTGTGTAAACAACGAGTTTTGAGAGAACAAGGAAAATATGCTTTCCATGAAACTCCTAGAGGCTTTTTGCGACCTAAATCCGACCAGGGAGGAGCAATGAGAGAGCTTTGTGATCGGCAATTCAAGAACTTGGTGTTTACATTCCGAAGAGGAGGTGGATGAGAGCAGTTTTAAAGTGGCAGTCATCAACCGTAATCCTCGTGCTCCTCATGAGAAGTGCCATCAAAGGAAACTCCGACCAAATTCAAATCCCTCGAGATTCCAAGGCTTCGACCGCTTGGAATTCTCACCCTCCACCTTCAGGTAGACCAGCAAAGCATCCATGTGATTTTGGAAACCTTCAAGGGGCTTCGTCACAATGAGCGTGAAGATGTAACTATTCTCAGTTAACTCAGTTGATATGTGTCATCAATTCTTCTTTCACTTTTATAACCTTCCTTCTTCATAAACTGTTCATCGCGTTTATAACAATGTTTCTTTGGATTAGGATAGTGTGGTTTTAGGAGTACTGAACTCAAGTCCTGAGGGTCCGGGATTGAATGATGACAGAGGCACATTTTTCATCGGCATACCAACCAGTTCTTACTTGAGTACGATGTGAAGAATTCTTGAGGTTCAATATTCCGTCCGTCAGATGAGACGTCAAGCCGTAGACCCTAAGTGCCTTTCATTAAGAATAGGTATAACCATTACCGGTTGAACCCAATTGGGGTCGTAGAATTAGGTTTTCAGGCCTCAGTATTTTTCTTATGGAGACTAAGGAGAAAAAATATCAGTTGGTATATTGCCATTTCACATTCCTAGGATACTGTTCATAGTTCACTAGTTTGTGAGGCCCCATGTGGAATTTTTTTTATTTTTTCTTCTTTTATTTCGATAGTTTACTTTCTGTTATCACATTGATAGGCCAGGCACGTCCGTAGAAAACCAGTTCACGTTTCTCTGTAATCTTGTATCTCTTAAGAATGTGGGTAACTGTCAAGTGCATTGTTGGTTTTACCAAGCTTTTCATGCCCATATGAGGTTTTTAGAAACAAAAAATAATGAAAGATGGGCCTGAGGAATAATCTTTAAATCTAGAGTGCTATTTATAAACAGTTTTCAATTATTATTTAGAGTTCAGTCGTTTTGTTGGATGTTTCCAAACGATTAGAGGCATATTAAGTGCTTTCAAATAATAGGAATGTCTTGTTATGAAGGCCATATTTAACAAGAAATGTATAATTCACATTTTATATAAACTTAAAGGAGGATACCTTGAGGTGAACACAATAGCATTCTCGGCCTTTCTTTGCGGTAGAGCTTCTCTCCGATCATTCCTATGTGCCCTTTTTTATCATCATCCACGCGTTGTTCCTAAATTTACATCGCTTGTCATTTCAGTGTCGGAATTCATTTGGAAACTTTTTGCTTCACTTCAGGCGTAAAAATCTTTTCCGTGGCTTTTATTTGGATCTGCCGGACATCATTAAAGGTACATTCTATTGTTTGACCGCCTCCCTCGATTGATCCGCGTAAACGCTTTTTTTTTCTCTTGCCTCCAGCGTCCAGCCATTGCATGTACTTGTGTGTGTGTTTGAAAAAGGACGAAGAAAACGATCCGTGGTGCAGTCCATGCAAAAACGCACGTTTTAATTTGAAAAGCCCACGGATATGGGAAATATTTTCATGGTATTCATGAGAGCCGCAATATTCTCGACCCTATGGGAGGGGATGAAAAAAACCAAGCCATGTACGCCCCCATTCCTTCCCGTTGAAACAAGGAGCATTTAACGTTCTTGGCACCGTTGAGGAGGGAGAAAACTTGAGGGAGAAGGAAAAAATTCATTTATGTGCAAATTCTGGAGTCGTTGAAATTCTTAGGGAGGGGAAAAGAAAATTCCCAAGTTTTTATAATGGCCTCTATCCCTGGCGTAATTCGAAATTATTGCCTTTTACACCCTATAAAAATCATCATTCTCGTGATGACCCAGGGAGGAAAATTATGCACCATTAAGCGTGAAAGATAACTCTGAAATGGATGCAGTTTCTTAAAATTTCCAGCCCATATGAAGCGTCTTTTAATTTTTTCCTGGCCTTGTGGGATCAAAGCAGATAGGTTAACTTGCTAGTCGGGTTAAACTTATGTGGGCGTCTTGGGAAACGAGGTGCATACATTAAGGAACTCACATTTTTTTCCATACGGCGTTTCGCTGCTCTTAAACTTGGATTAGCGAAGAAATAGAATATTAATCGGGCCATTTGTCCAGCATTGGAACCAGCCAGCTTACAAAATCATATTTCACTATCGTTGTTGCCGTAAAAAAGTATGTAAATGCACTTTTTTTCGAACCCAAGCTATACAAACAAATGGGACACATTAACGAGTTTCTTTTGACGTCAAACCAGGACCCGATTAAAAAATATGCATTTTCTCCATTCCAATTCCATTTCATATGAGCTGACAAAGTGATGAGCAAAAACTTCATTCGGTAAACAAAACTTCAAAAAATACCACTAAAATGACATACTCTCATCATGGAAAGAATAACCGCCGAAATAATTCATATTTGCGAATGTTTACATTAATTTATTAAAAATTTAATAGAAACTGAATGTGTACTGCTTTTAATGAAGGTGCTTCATAGGTGAGAGAATCTTTATTTCAGCTGATGATGGCTCTTTTCCGTTAATTGTGGTTGCTATCAGTATGTACAGCATAAATATTTTACACATTTCTTCAATCGAGACAAGGGATGGAGAATTTACCTCACACTCTACATTTTTCACTAATTTTTCTGTTGGAATGATTTAAATTAAATCAACAAATGAATACGTTATATATTATGCCGCATTACTAACTGTCATCTATTCCTCCCAAAGTCCTCCAGATTTTTTCTAGCAACTCCGTCCTTTCTCCACAATTCTACCTACCTTTTATTCGTCATATTTTAATTGTTTTCTACTTACCAATTACATGCAAAACGGGAGGAAGTATGGTACCTCCCTAGAGGGAGAAGTATAAAGCACTTAGAAACTGTAAATCTGGAATAATTTGAAAAAAAAGTTAACCGCTCATAAATGACTAAAGATCTAATATGAATAACTGGAGTTCACCAATTAATCAGCAGTTAACTAATCTTGTGATTAGAATGCTGATGAAGTATTTCATCACCATGACTCTACTACCCCACCGCACAAAATTCGAAGGGGGCAACTTCCATACGTGTCGGTGACGGAACTAAACAATTCAGTCCCATCCGTGTGACCTTACGTTCTATGCTCTCCGCTCAGCGGTGCAGCTTATTACGAGTGAGGTTGAGAGAGAGAGCGAGGTGGAAGGAGGGGAATATCCGTGATGAAGCTGCATTCTGCCCTCCACGTGGGGCATTACCGGAGGATTTCCCGAAAACGGCGCCGCAATCAGCACAGGGATCCACAAAGGCACGGAGATGGGCGGAGGGCCGACGGTCCACACGCACTTCCGAAGCAGGTAGCAGTCCTCTTCGTGGGACTGTGCTTTTATTCCCGGGGGGGACGAGCGCAACGGTGAGCTTCCGCCGGGGTCGCAATATGCGGGGCGAGAGCGGGTCCCTGGGCGATGCAACCGCATCCGTCGCCGCGGCGACTTTGTGGAATGAGTAGGTACGTGCAATGCAATGCTGATCGCGCGAAATGCTGGGAAATGGGCCTTGTTCGTTCAAGGGGAGGGCCCCGTGCTCGTACATCAAGGTGGTCGTAATTTGTGGGAAAAAGAATTACTCAGCGAATCGCAGTTTTTCTCTTTTTAGTCGAAGGAGATGGCCGTCCGCGGTTGATGGGTCGAAAACTCGTAAAGCCAACGGTCGCATGTTCTAATCTCGCAAGAAGCAGAGGTGTCATTTTTGTAGGTCTGAGATAAATAATATTTTAGATACGGTGTTTTATAACCCTAGCTGTTATAACACTTGGTACTTAAGTTAACTACTACCGGAAAAAATGGAATTATAATAAATGCATTCGTTCTGTTTATCCACTAGCTCAGATGTCCATATTCATCGGCTGCGATTCTTCTATCAATCTCAGTTCATTTGAGATAATGCCCGAATCGACGTCAATCTGTTGGATAACAAGAGCCGTTGGTAAACCTCTGAATATTTCATTGGGCAAGTTCGCTGGAAAAGCACGTGTCCTTATAATTATGATGAACATTAAAAATATATGAGATATATGCAAAAAAAAACCAAACAGTCATCTTCTAGATACTATATCATCGTGGAAAACCCAAAACTGTTAAGTTTAAAGAAATACTATGGTGTTTACAATATAGCAATAAATCCATAATGAAAGATAATAAATGAGAGATATTCTAAAATTATTCTGACAGCGTCGTTTTAAGTCTTTTTATGCAGTATTTGAACTTTCCATACAAACTGTGAGAAGGAAGTTAAGAAAATCGCACGCATGATGCTCTTTTGTTTGAACAACAACATAACTATATTGGCGTCACTTACCAGCAAACCTCAGTAGAGCAGCGAAATAAGTATAAAATTTGTAAAGATTTAATATTTTCTTATAAGCTTCATTAATTTGGATTATTAATAACCAATTTCTCCTATTGAAGGAAATGAAAATTTATTGCCAACCATTACGCAGTATATATCTGTTTTAGCTTCAAAACGATGAAAGTGTATAAAATATTCAGTTTCAGGTAATGCCTGAAATCACCAACCACTATGAGTGTTCATGTTTCAACCTTGAAGGTAGAATCGAGCAGAGAGCTACGTCAAACCAATCTTAGGATTGTTGGCTCTTCAAAATGATAACATTCATTTAAAATATTTAAAATGAAAAGGATTTGAACATGATTTGGGAGGAAAAAATTGCATACAAAAATTAAAAGAGGGCAGAGTAATTGGATGTTATATACATTAGATGGAATGCTGAAGGTTGTTATCGAAGGTATAATTCTGGATAAGTGTGGACAAGAAAGAAAAGGAAATATGTATGCAAAAGAGTTAAGGATAGTAAGAAGATGTGTTGGAAATATGTCAATTTGAAAAAAAGAAATAGTGTAGGAATGGAACCGATAGAGGAATGAAATATGAAGTAAAATAGGACTCTCCATCAAAACCTACCCTAACCAGTAGAGAACTGTTAATCAAAAGCTTTTTTGCTTATCCGCTTAGTTTATTTTCATTTGCATTCAATTATTAAATCTTGGCATAATGAAACTCGTATGCTCAAGGTGTACTCGTGTCGAGGTATAAATTACACGAACTTGCACCGCTGCGTAATCCTTGAGATGTCGTTCGCTTAAGTGGTCGACCTTACAATGAGGAGATATCCCCCTTAAAACATTCCTCTGCCTCCCTATTTTCGCTCCCTGCGTCCCTTGAAGCGAGAAATACCTTGCGAAGAGGGCGCTACAATTAAAATTCAAGGGAACATCAAAAGTCGTTGGGGAGAAGGCTCGAGGGAATGCGAGTGAGTCAGGAGTCATTAGGAGCTGCCCTGCCCGAAGAACGGCTGATCAAGTCCATCAAAGAGTGACACATTGTTGCCAGCTGAAGAGATTGAGGACCGTGTTCATTTTGTGGTCAAATTAGTGACCTTTTATCCGGACGGTCCGGGCTCGAAAATGGCCGCGATTATAGAGGTTTTCAGCGGTGCGCTTATCTACTTTTGAGTGTACTTTAATAACTTCACCTAGTCCGTTAGACGGAATGTATATCCTTGAACTCCGGAGTAAGATGACGAGGGCGCTGAGTCCTCCTACACGTTTTACTTGGAATATTTAGGATTGGTGATTAATCGAATATGGGTAGGAATTTTTCAGGAAACGGAGGAAGAGTAGAGCAAATTCATGCGTCGACATTTGGTTACTTTTAGGAAAAGTGCCAAATGATCCAAGGTACGGCGTCTTAATCGATGGACGGAATACTGCCTTCAAAGTTCTCTCTACGCAGCAGTGAAGCAGGTACCCGTCGGGGATTTACCTTAATACGCCAGAGTTTTAATTCATGTTTAATATTTTCAGAAAAGGTATCCACTTTAAATTCATGCATTGGATTTTGCTTAATTATGCCTACTATTGCGATCTAAATTTAACCTTACTTTTTCAACAATTTCGAAACTACTAAATCTATGATTTTACACCTTTTTACAGTTCTAGTTACCATCTGCTGCACAGTATCCGACTCAGAAACTTAACCTACTTTGCTGGGCCATTGGGTCCAGATGAAGAAAGGAGAAATGGAGCTTTAATTTTTTCATCATATAAAACCTTCCAATCTATGGACAGAGTACTGCCTTCGAATTGCTCACCACAAATCACTTCATTTGGGACTGTTGTACAAATTAAAATTCCTTACCACTGCCGGGGTTCAAGCTTGGATCCTCAGAGAGCAAGTGTTCTAACCACCTCTAGAATGTAATTAACAACATATTCCAAGAGCGTCGTTTTTATCACTCATAAGGGCCGGAAAAAGTCTAATCAGTTGCACTCTTGCAGATATTCCACAGAGAAAAAACCATTCGCCTTGACCGGGACTGGAACCCGGACCCCCTGATTTCCGGCCAGGTGCTCTGCCAGTTGAGCTACCAAAGTATCCTCATTCTCTTTGGAAATTATAGAGCTTTAAAGGAACAAGATGTTCCTGGACTGCCATACACATCACAAAGCAACCGAAGTCGTGCGCATGGCGCCACCGTTCACGAGTTTAAAGCCGACGTTGAAACGCTAAGGTGCTTTTACTTGTAACAAATACAAAGATCCGGCCAGATGCCGGAAATCTGGGGGTCCGGATTTGAGTCCCGGTCAAGGCGTATTATTTTTTTCTCTGTTATCTGCTATTATGCAATTTCAGCGGGTAACGCCGCTAAATTTTTCACGGCTAGTCGTGATCTTTGAATTAGTTGCACTCCTCATTATTCATTCAAAGTCAGCATTTACATAGCATCACGCAAACCACTACTAGAATGTACGGCGAGTGTATATTCTGCACCAGGCTTGTACTAACGAACTACTAGCTGCACCGATTTTACCGTCCACAACTGATTTACTAAGAACATTACTTCACAAACTATCACCATGCCAAAAAGACACTGAATTAATATATTGTAGATATTTCTGGTTATCTGACAAACATACCAGATTTCTTTAGTTCATGAGAAAAGATGGTTGCAATGAAAATGTCTGAGGATGCAAAAACAACATCGAGTTTACTAATCTAACGTAGTTATCTACATGGTAACTTTGATTTATTCTATCATTGTTCCTTATTTTGCGCGAGAGGTTTGGCATTTTACACCCCTCTGTCATTCTACCTATCTTTGTTATTTAATTTTCACCTGACGTAACCAGCCATAGAACGCTGTATCTCTCTAGCACCTTCTGAAAAAGCTTATTCCCTTGCGATAAAAATGTGAATTAATAGGCATTTTCCCCATTACTTTCCCTTTACTAGCCAGCCAACATTCCCGTAGCGCATAGCCCGGGTCTCACGTCCATCGAGGGCGCTTCACGGAAATTTTCGTATTCAGCGGCCGCAGCCTTCGGATTCGATCGAGGGGAGTGTGTAGGGAAGGGAGTCCCTTCGGAGGAACGCCCTTAGAGGAAGCGGGGGACAGATAAGGAGGGAGAGAGCGGTGAAAGAAATAAGATAAGGGGCGCGAATTTCAGCGGCCTCCGCACCCAACCCGGAGGGTTCCCGCGGGGCGATTCAATAATGCGCCGACCGCGCCGTGGACCATTCTTCTCCGGACCAATAATACACAGCATTCCCGGCCCCAGCACCCCCCCCCCCCCCTTTCCACCATTTCCATCACCACGCTCAACCCACAGCTGGGTGGAGCCATCCATTCCAAAGCCCCCACCATTCTCCTACCCACTTGCGAAGGGTGATGGGAAGCAGATGGAAGGGGAACACCTTCTGCATACTTTATTTGCTATATTATTAATAATAGTTCATCCAGATGGCAATGGGGAACATGCACTATTTTTTATAACTCTTTGAATGTGAAGTTTATTAGCTAAAATGTGCTTGGCGAAAATTTTACTGAAGAATTAAGTTGCGTAACAAAGATATTACTCTTTGAAAGTTGTACCTTTTCTGCAGCTTAAAAACACGACGTCATCGCATGACATCACGGCACGGTATCACTATGGGCGTTGTTTATTTGTTTATGCGTGGAGGTAAGTTGTTAAATGAATACTTGGCGATAACGTATGTATTTATCTCATTTGTTTAATGCAATAAACGATTGTATTTCGATTTTTCATTTACGTAGTATGGATGGTAACGAGCAAATCGTCCATTAATTATATAATGCCTGTTTAGTGCCCAAGAATTTCTACTACGTCTATGCAAACGCTGGTTTTTTTTTAAGATCAACGCCGCCATAAGGGAGTCAACCAAAGGAAATTGTCGGAATGTGCTTTTTTAAGTATTTTTTCAGTCATCGTTTCGTTCGAGAAACGGCTAAAAACCTCTAAACAATATATTCACTTCGTTTTCTTTTAAAAATAAATATCTATCTCCGTAGCAATATGGAACCTATACCGTGCAGTGACGTCAGAAGGCGTTTCTGGTCACGTGACTTCCGTCAATTTCCGGGAACATTTTAATATCATTTAATAATCTTTGTGGTGGGCGTTGAAAAATTTGGCTTATATAGGACATGAATTAAAGATACTTTGCAACTATTCCACATAAATTTTTTTTTATGTGGAATAGTTGCAAAGTATCTTTAATTCATGTCCTACAATGGATTTCCACAAAATATCAGCCTCCACCATTTCATTGGCTTATATATTTAAATTGGTGAGAAAATTTCGCATCAAGAACATCATTCATTTTCGAGAAATAAATTTCATGCATATTCCCCATTGACATCAGGATTTCAACATGAATATGCTTTTCCAACAGCAGGACATTCAGGTTAAACTTCATAGAGCATACCGAGGCATTTAGCGTTTCAACTGCGTACTGTTTCGGATCAAACCATGCGTATGATTCAGGAATCAAGAGAAATGCTTTCGATAGATAGATAGGTATTTAATGCTCAAAACGCATACATATAATTATACAATAAATAAATACTTGAGCTTTAGGTAGCTTACAAGGGCAAACCTGAAAAAAGCTACCATCACCAAGGCGTAATAAAAATATAATAAATATGCTAGTCATTTTCGCTAGTCATTGCACCACTCATTGATAAAATAAGCGTTTGAAAACTTAAAGATAGTGTTGGCGAAGTAAGTAAAGAGGTGAAGAAATTTTCAAGAAGACTTGGATATGATGCATGGCATTATATTCAAGAGAAAGTTGTGTGTTCGTAGAGAAGGGATTTCGTTGAAAGAATTGGATGAAGGCAGTATAAATGTATGGGGAGAGCATGAAAGGCCTATTAATAGACTCCTAAATTTTCTAGCTGAGGGAAGGACGATAGGTTGGAGGGAAGATGGAATAAATGAAAAGGAATTACTAGGTACGACATAAGAGAAGCAAAAAAATATAGAGAGTTAGAGAGTTCAATTATTTTAGAGAATCAGTTGTGATAAAATAGGAGTGACTATGTAGTTAGAAGGGTAGGGGTTAGAACAGGCATATTTTGTCCAAATACCTACCATTATTGGCGGAAAACAGATGACGGCCCTCATCCAGTGCTCCACTGTAGGCAGGATTGGGTATGCCATACTTAACAGTCAAATTTAACATTTGCATTTAGGTCACCTTCATATTCAACTCCAGCTGCTAAAATGCAAGGCGTGTCCAAGTTTCCCAATTAGGAGTCTAAATACTCCCTTGGAAGGGAAGGAGCCCTCTTGAATTTTACCAGAATTCTCGAGGCAAAATTTATTCACCGTGACGTTAATGGCTACCGCTGATAATAGGAGAGAAAAGTGTATCAAGTTTCTGACGCAGTCTCTAGCGCCAATGCTCATTATTTTTCTTACCGTTCTCTTTGAGATGAATGATTGTAGAATATGACAAGGAAACGAATGGTAAATGAATAACATGTGACGATATAAATGGACTAAGTAAATGAACTGACGCAACAAGAAGGCATGCGCTGAGCCCAGATGCCATGTATTCATTATTTTCCTCCACCATTCTATATTTATGACATGAGTGTATTTCCTTCTTGCTGTTTTGACTTCGTCGAGTTATTCCACCGTAGTGTTCTCTATTAAAAACTACCTTACACTATTTTCTTTCTTACAAGCTATCATTAATTAATGATGCCATAATATAACTCACTTCCATATTGTTCCATTCACTGATATTATATTATTACAAAGAGTTACATAATACATCACACGGGACCTCCAAAATTTACGTGGAAAACTTTCACCGGGCAAAAAATGAGTTCATGAATACTAATGGTGGTACCTACGTAGCAATGAATTTCTATTTATTGGTTATGAATATCACGAAGGTACGAAGGAAGAGGTAAGCGAAGAAAGGTCAATCTCATTATCCGAAAAGAGATGGAAAATATGCAGAACTGAAGATGGAAATATTTTAAGGAAGAGTCTGTACAGAAAATTGACTACAAAGCAGGGATACTCCGTCAAAAATCAGCTATACTGGTAGCGACAAATAACATATTCTGTACGCTACCTAAGGCTTTTTTTTATTGACATGCTGGTGTGCTAAAGTTGTTCTTAGAGATGGCTGATTGGTTAATGCAGAGTTTTCTTCCGAAATGCTACAAGTGATTTTAAAAGAATAATAATTGTTTATTTTCACGACAGCTACTTAAATCGTAGCCGTGAACACTACAAAGTGTTTTGATGATCGCCCCTCGAAAATATATTTTTCCCAAATTTTTGTTATAAATAATAATAACTATTGCATGGTGAGTACTTAAAATACTATTGCTTCCTTGAAAATAGTTCGGCTCCGAATGTATTTTTAAAGTTCCCAAATTCCTTATCAAACTATACATTCAGCCGCTAATCAAAACATGGAGGATCATTTGAAGAAATACTTAACGGGAGAGTGGAAGGAATCCGTTTTGACACAGATTTTATAAAAATCCTTATCAAAAAATATTTTACAAAAAGCCTGTTAAATGAAATGGCTAATATTTTCTCAACGTCATTTCAAACTGTAATGAGTGCAGAAAGTGTGAGCAATGGCCGGTGCATAAGCAAAGCTTCATTTTTTAGGGGACAGTTGAAAATTTTAAATATATGCGTGTTTAATTTAAAATGTGGGTAAAACAATATAAATAATTTTACTATTATAATAGCCATGCAACTTGGGACTATGATTAAGAAAAAATTAATGTAAACTGAAACTTCACCAAGTTTATCAGTAACCTTTAAATATATCGCTGAAAATAGTTCAGTCGACAATTATCTTCTTTTTATGCTTCTAATTTTTTTGGTTTCTTTAGATTTTGATATCGAGTTCAGAATGCTCAAGTCAGAAAAAATATAAAAATGGATTGCGCTATGCTCTACTAATAAAAGTCTTCGTGCCTACTTCGAAAACGATTCATCTTTGAACGGAGGATAAAATATGATACTTTACTTTAAAACTGCTTTAGAGTTCATAGAGGTATTAAAAGTAAAACATTTCTCGCGATTTAAAGCTCCCTCATTTCCTCAGAAATTGAATCGAGCGAGATACGATATCTGCAGCATAATTATAAAAGTTAAATTTCATAGAAATTAATTACGATTTCTAACTTAGGTATTTTCTGTCCTATCCGTGTCCTTACCTACGTCGTATTCTAGAATTTCATTGAATTTAGACGATGTTTACGTAGGTATCTCCATGGCCCATTAAGCAATACTTTTGAGGGAGTATGATGGAATACTTAGTTCCATAAAAGGCCATTAAGATTGAGGAAAAAAGTCCTCCAATAATCTACCATTTAAGCTCGGTGGGAATGGGCTACAAAGAAGCTATTTATCACTGAGAAGTTTTTACTATCACTCATTTCCGTATCCTACTCAGCTCGGTATCTTCTTTACTGCACCTCATGACAGTTAAAATACCTATCCTTCCCATTCCTCATCTCCTCTTGTTTAACATTTCCCTCTATATCATGGCCTTTAAAATTCCTTTGCCCCTTATTACCTTCACCCGACGTACACTGCCGCCACCCACTGGAATAGCTTCTTTTTTCATGCCTAACACACGTCCGTTCGTCTCCCTCTTGGTCCAGCCTGCTCGCTTAATTCTTCTACAGAACCAAAAATGTAAGAAAAAAATTAATATGATGCTATTAAAAAGACTAGAAGTAGTTAACCTAAAACCCAAAAATCTAATCCTGCCCTAAAGTTAAATCGTACCTTGTACCTAAACTTAATTCTTCGTAGGAAAATGTATCTATACTCGAATTGGGATGATGCTATAAAAAAGACTAGGAGTAGTTAACCTAAAATCCAAAAACCTAATCTTGCGCCTAAAGTTAAATCTTACCTTGTACCTAAACTTAATTCTTCGTAGGAAAATGTATCTATACTCGAATTGGGATTCGAACCGACTAACTTTTGATTATCATTTCGTGCATTACCGGAATACTTAATGTGACCATTACCTAAAATTGAGGTCGCAAATTTATTCATTGCCAATAACTTTAAGAGTCAGATAAGTCTGTTGAGAATACTTGAAGTATACAAAATCAAGGTCAAGGAGGCAATACTTAGGGAACAATCGGGGTATCGATGCATTGAACAGCCTTCAAGAACAATGTGACCAGATGTCCCATTGAAATGACAGCCATTGTACTTTTCCATTTTTATGCTTTCCTCGACCTTGGTTGAAATGTAATGGCGCAAGTCTTAGCACTTTACTAAAGCATTCTGAGAGTGGTATTACACGTAACTCTGAAACCATGGTTGGAAAAATATTCATAAATAGAGTTTGCCACTGTACCATGCTTGGAATAACTCATTTTAGTTAATGTTAATCCATTCTTTTTCTCCATTACGTTTGAAATATTTTTAGAACTCCTGCTCCTAGATTCAGTCAGAAAAAAAAAAAACAATTTAATTGTGATAGGTATGCCTCGTGACGAATACTACGAAAAATATCTTTCCTCCCTCGTACTATTATCGATCAACATATACGTCATGACAACTTGAACTAGCTGTAATGTGGTATAAACTGGAAAAGAGGTGGGAAACCTGTGATCTTTTGTGGTCCCCTGTGTGGCCTTATGAAGTATTGTCACGTATGAGTGGCTAGCGATTCAGAAAGGCAGGTACCTTAGAGAATCTGAGGTAGTGAAATCGATTATCAGGCATTATTAATTTTTAATCACTTTTAAAGTCGAGAAAATACATTTACGAGTACCGAGAGCAAACCTGAAAATTCTAATAATTCCAGTAACTCAAGCAAGTCATTATTGTTTTTTGTGATTAAATCTAGGAGCAAGAGTTCTCAAAATGCTGACAATAAAATGCTGACAATTATGAGACCTGCGGCCAGGTGACGGGTCCTTGAGATGAACATTGACATTGCAATTCATAAAGGTTTCCTGCTCCTGACATTCATTGTTTATTAAAAATGACTCTAACTCTGATAACGAATTCTAAATGTGCCCATGTATGACTAAACTAATAAATATTACAGTTACTTCAGTACATGCTTAGCTAATTCACAAGAATACATTACTTTAATCATTTAATAGATTATACCGGATGATTTTTATTACCTCATAACAGAATAGATATTCTTGTACATACATCTACATCTACGTAACACCCTGCGAGCCACCACGTGGGTATGTGGAAGACGGTGAAGATCACCAAACTTGCACTAATTATATGCAAATTAGACCTAATATGCTTTGACTTCATGTAGACATGCCAGATATAAGAGTCATATACAAACTATATGTAGATATATGCATGTGTATAGTAATGAAGTGATTACCGGTTAAAATGGCATTTCTCTTAAACATTTACCTGCATTTCCCTTGAATGCATGGTGGATGCTCCATCAAAATTCACCCTACCAGTATATGACTGACAATAATAACATAGCTATTGCCATAATGAACCAAGTGAATGTTTGTCTCTGTGAATGTTGCCTCTGTCAGTCACTCTCTAGATGGCTTGCACGCTAAGTCAGATGTAAATTTTAGCTTCGTACTCCACGTCGTAATTCTTCAGAGTGCGGCCATGAGCGTCAAACGATGTCTTCTTCACCTCGACCGGGCCATGACCTTTCTCTCACCTTGTCCGTCCCCTTTAGACATCCCCTCGCCCACTCGATAAATAGAGAATCTTTGGCGTGATGTTCCCGTGCGAGGAAGCGACTGCCGGCGCCGTTTCCACGTGGAGCGGTGGGCGCGATGGACTGTGGGATAGCCACGGGGGCGGGCGGCCGTCTCCCCTTGGTTTGAGGGAAATGGAGCCATTAGTTTTAACGACGTCCTCGGAGCTGCTCCTCCCGACATCTAGCGGTGTTCGGGTGAATCTCGACGGGAGCGTTGCAGGCGTCCGCCATGTATGTCGTAGACAGACGTGTGTGTGTGTCCCAGGACGTGAGGTATTATTTTTATTCGAATACGGTCCTCCTCCCTTCCATTTTCCCTCTCGCCTCCTAGCAATTTTGAATCGATTTTATACTCCACTCCGTTCCGGGGGCTTCGTTCCTTTGGCAAATCTCTTGGAAAAGGTCAAGAGAACTATTTTTGAACTGGTGCATTTTACCATGGCGTGGGACGGTTGAGATGAATTTTGGTCCACCAGCTGCCCACATATGACCCTTGAAATATTGTGTGCATAGGCCTTGAGAGAGAAGCGCATACCTTTAAGCTCTTAGGACAAAGGCTGAGTCTTCAGCTCAAGGTTTAGATCTATTCATGGCCCAATATCTAGTGTGCGTCATAAATTTGCTCTAGGCGAATATGAGTTCGCCGCATTTTATCCCTAGAGTTTCAACGTTCCTTTGGTCCCTTTTGTTAATCTCCAAGGGCTCGTCTTTTTTAAAGGGTATGCAGGAAAGTCAGCAATAGATAAAAAAGAATTGAGGACTCCACTGAACCAGCCTTTAGTTCCCTACTGATGACGCACAAAAGAAGAGACGATCTGGAGCATTCTGTCTAATGGCTGAGAATTATAGCATCAAGGAAAATATGTAAGCCATTATGGTCCAAAAACTGGCATTTGGAGGATTTGGTGGACGAAGTTTAGTTGAAAAGGACGCTGATACATTGTAATAATTTTGTGAAAATGAAAGATGGATAAATAACTATTTAGGCAGTAAAAGTAATAGGCGTTGAGAGGCAAAGAGGAATAAAGAATTTTTCTGAGTTATCCATAAGAACGAGAAATAGTAATTAGCTTAGTCCTGTATCTGCCACCTATTTCACATACACACTCTTTCCAATTGTAAGACACTTTTTTAGATTGAAACGTACGATAAAACTAAATGGGAAAATGTATATGGTGGTTATGGACACTCTGAGACGCATGCAGTTCAGGTCATGCGGTTAGGTTTTGAAAATGATTGTTTCCACAGCAATATTTTAAATGCTTAAAATTTTAATCAGGCATTATAAAAAGATAAGGAGGGCAGGACTTGAGGTTGTGACTGATTTAATCTGCTATGTTGATAAGTATACGACATTATAAATCGCTTGAATTTAATTCATATTTCAATGGTGCAATTCCATTGCATTGCTGATTGAAGGATTGATTTCATGCATGTGTGAGACACAAATTGGTAAAGCAACTTCCTATACTCCCCTTTGATGAATATTTCTCTAGAGCTCTAGAGTAAAGTGAATTGAAAGTCAAATTAAGCTGGCCATTATCTAAAGAGAATTTTTGCCATTAATCGTTGAATCTCGCAGAGGAAATCAGTCAGTAAATTTTATCAGAGCATATTATGTGAGTAGTATGAAGCTTGGACTAATTCTAGAGATTTTCAGGTATTCATTAAGGGTGATATTTCATGGACGGTGTCATCTACTTTTTTGGGCATTCTCAACGGACGTTGCAAAGTGGTCATTTGAACATAGTTACAGGATTGTTCAAATTATGTCAGGGATAGGATGTCGTGATTAATACCACCTATTAGTGCCCTCTTGCAGCTCCCTGCCCTCTAACGTGCCAAATGTTCTTTTTTCCATATTCCCATGGACGGAAATGCGTGTTTTGATAATTGAAGTGTACCAAGTTCGTTTGGAGTCCCTGTCAGCACTTAACCTCTTTTTATCATCGGTGAAGGGGATGGTCATCTCTGCAATCCCTGGGCACCGAAGCCCTTTCCTTTGCGCAACCGGACGTCCGCGTTCCGCCCGACGAATTTTGAATATATTTCCACGGTGAATCGTCCACCGCGGGGTCGCGGATGGGGCAACATCCGTCGCGGGCAATTCGCTCAGATGCGGCCTCGCCTCTTGTTTCCCGACGGACTGACGGCGTCCATTTTTATTTTTTCATCCACCCGTAATTGAGGCCCAGGGAGGGTTTAAAAGAGGACCTGTGTGGTGAGCACATAACTAGAATTCTGCTGAAGGGGCGGGGGTTCAACCGCAACCCCTTGATAAGGATGTGAGAGACCAGAGAATCTCCTATGACCTATGAATCCCGTGATGTGCCTAGAGCTTTTCGTTGGACTTACTCAGATGAACTCTTTAATACCACGAGAAAACTGATGCATACCACTTTCATCTCACAATCTTTTTTCGTTTTCTTTCAAGTATCTTTCGTTTCACCTCCTTTCAATGTTTTACAAAATTTTCGTAGGGGAACATGTGCCAATTTGTCTCTCTCCTCTATGCACATGAAGATTCTATAATGTAGTCTAACTATTTATAATTAATTTACTATCAAAGTAGAGCACAAAAATCCTGTTTATACAGCACTTTTTACCCCCATTGACATTGCAACGTTACTAATCGCCAGCTAATCTAAATTAATTCATCAGCAAAACCTTGCGTAACTCTGCTCAATGTTACAGCAAAATAATGCTATGTCCTAGGCTACAATAATCTAAGTAACAGGAAGGGAAATCCTTTAGAAGTTTTGTACTACCAGTTAAAAATTCTACTTTACTAAAAATCGTACTGATTGGTTAAATTAATAATATGTGACATCAAGTTTATGATGAAGTTAGATGCGCGGGAGTTACTCTAAATAACCACCGAATACATTCCATATTTCCCCGTATTTATACGAATTAGAAGTTAATCCTAGAGAAATGGGAAAAGAGTGCACGGGGAAATGAGAAATATCAGGTCCTGATTATGAAGAAGAAATTTTGAATTAATACTTTTCATCGGGAAAATTGCGATCAATTCAGGTAGCACTGTCTCATTCCACCATATTGCGGCTGAATCTCTGAAATTACCCTTTATTTTTCTATATTTTTTGACATCAAGTGGCACCCACTTAACTTAATATTAATTACTACTGATGACATCAATATAATTTTAGCAGTGGCACTGAACATTAAATTAATTGAGAGCTTATTTATTTCACAAATGATTGTATTTTTTCTACCAGTTAAAGAGATTTATCCCCAAGTGACGACAAGATTTATTCCCGTTAGCATCATTACTATGCTCTTGGCTCCAAATAACGGTGTTTCCGTGATAAAAATTAGTGTGGCTGGCTCTCCGCTGTGTTCTAATCTTTTGTTCTGCCTCTCTCTTCTCAGGCTGAGCCGGCGCTGATGTTTGATTCTGTCCACGCGTTCGCCCGCGGCCTTGCCGCCCTCGACAGGAGCCACGTCCTCCGGCCCGCCAATCTCTCCTGCGAGCTGGAGCAGCCCTGGGACGACGGCCTCAGCCTGTACAACTACATAAACGCGGTGAGCAAGAAGAAGAAAGTGTTGCCCACGTTCCATGCCATGGTTGAGAACAGACGCTCAATGGCCGTCTGACGCCTCCCGCCCCGCCAAAACATTTCCGCGAAAATCTCGCGTCATTCGGGTCACGTGCTGTCACCCGCCCTGCCCTCTGCTGGGCGAGGTGCGTTCCACGTCGGAGGGGGAGAAGAAGATTTGGGAAAGAAAGGAGATAGGCGAGGATGCGGAGGAGCGCACATCCAATTCCGTGAATTCCCACGGCGTCTCCATTCGCCTCGCGCTGGAACTACCGCGAGTCAGGCACGAAACGCGACGCAAAGCGATGAATCTGTGGGGGAAATAAAGTCACAGCGTCGGCGGTGCTGCACTTAACCGGAAAATGCACTCGGTCGGAATTCACTCGAGTTAGGGTCGTTTATTTGTCAGATGGACGGGGAGGTCTTTAAACCCACGTGGATTCACTATCAATGAGTTTGTACCTCGCTGCACTGACGTGGAATTCAAAATCATCGTTGGGTTCGGTTAGTGGGAAGAATGTGTTGAAGTAAATAGGTTCAAAGCGGGCGTACGAGATTATCAACAACAACTAATGAGATTATCCACAAAAACAAACTTTGACGGGGG
Source organism: Platycnemis pennipes (assembly GCA_933228895.1). Lineage (NCBI taxonomy): Eukaryota > Metazoa > Arthropoda > Insecta > Odonata > Platycnemididae > Platycnemis > Platycnemis pennipes. Next base: position 105,281,959 of record OW121854.1, on the reverse strand, counting down.
TACTTGAATTAGATTATGTCGCTTACATATTTTTGTGGGAGTGTGAAAATTTCTTTGGCAAGCAGCACAATAAGGAGGAAAGAATCTTAGCATTTTGCATATATGAAGATAGTTACGGCTGAAAAAAGTTAAAAATAAAAATTGAGCCATTTATATGAAGTCAAAGGTATGGTTTTTAATATCTAGTTCCTAAGCAAAGATTCTGCTCTAAATCTCGAGGTTTTGCATACATATGCCAGAGAATATAAGAAAATAGTCTAGTAAGAGGTCTCCTGGCAAATAAGTATGGCATTTAGTAAGACAAGGTAAAGAACTGTTAGGAACAATTTTGAGGAAAATATCCGTTGAAATAATGCAGAGTATTGGTTTTTTGAATTTACTCCTTGTATAAAAGATGATTGCAAAATGACTCTTCGGATGAAAAGAAGATCTCCAGTATAAGAAGCTAAGTCAGTAATTAACTTAAATGGCCAGAGGTGATTCTCAAGCCTTGCTTTAGAGTATGTTAAGGCTCTTAGACTCCCTTTCTTTCGAGAAAAATTTGAGCAATAACATGATCCTTATGCTGTGAAACTGTGATTTTGCCTTCTCATATTGAATGTTTACAGTAGCCGATAGTTCATTTACAATATCCTTATTTCGATTTCTTGAAGTGGTTTTTCCGTACATGCGAAGTTTCACCTGGAGTATGAATCTAGCATCTGAAATTCAATGAAAAAAGATTGAAGAAGATTCACACACTTCCCTTTTCTATTATTTTAGTGTCCTATTTTACAGTTTTATGACTTCATTCATTTTTGTGTGAATCTCAGCAACCAGGCTTTTAAAAATGTTGACTGTCGTTAATCGACCTTTGATTTTACATTCACCATTGAGTCACCATACATCCAATAATTACATTCTCGGGCACCTTGAGGGTATATGGCAGTGATGGATAAGCATTCATAACCTACATGTGGTAGCGTGTAAGTAACAAAAACGTGTTAGTTATCAATGTACGAGGTTCGTGCGCGAATATTATGTACGAATGAATATAGATTTTATTTGCTATATAGTCATTTATTTTTGTGAATTTGATGTTGATTATCAAGAAGTGGAGGACGGCGTGCAGATAGCATCTACTACTACTTGCTACTGTCTAAGCCGTGTATCAGGGGTTGGTAGGACACCAGGGTGAGAATCGCATTTTGATGAAAAGCATACTGGTTAATAGAGTTAAACGTTTTTTTTCAAGTTCACTGCAGGTGACAACATATTAATTAATAATATTACATAATAAACCTTCCTATTATGTACTCCACTTTCTGCCTTTAGCTCCCTAGCATTTTTTTTCCTGATTTAATGTAACTTTATACATGTGTTTTCTCAATACATTTCTAAAATTATCAGGAAATAGATCAGCTTCAAATTTCTTTAAAATATTCACTCCAATTTTTAACCTTATAATCCATAGCAGCGGCTTCAAAGATATTCTATTCAGTAGTAGAAGTACGTAGTGATGTGCTGTTGAATTTATCGCACCCTCTACATTTATCTTCATCCTTGAAAATGTTCTAAACCTTGAACTTTTTGCCATGAGTCCACATTATCATAATGACTGCTACCAATGACTTACGAATACGTCATTGTCAACATCTCCTCCATAAAAGCAACACTTAATCGGAAGATGGTAGCGCCATGATAGGGTTAAGAGTTCTTCCTTTCGTTCCGAAAGCATTTACCCCGAGCGGCCATGATCAGGAGGAATTTTATTCCCCCTTACGCCTTGCAAGCCCACCCAACTTGGAAGACGAAGAGGAAAAAAGAATAGTCCTCCCCAAGACTCAATTAGCATAATCGTTCGAATCCTTTCCTCATAAAAATTCTTTCCTGATTTTTTCCCTCCTTCAAAAATTCAAGGAAGGACCCTTTCCTCGCACACAGTAATGGGTCGCTATTTCATTTCCCCCGGGCGACACATGTTACGGTAGGGAAAGTTGAGTCTTAGGTTATTAAGATGCTGGCTGGTATTCCTCTCTCATTTTTTTCCCTCTACTCGGAGCCCGCTACCACTCATGGCAATCTCCCTTCCCTTTCTTCCACCCTCGATTGAGAAGAAATGGCTAAAGAGAAAGGACCAATCAGCATTGCGAGGGAAGTCAAGAAAGGGGAATGGAGATTAGGAAGGGAGGAAATTGTGGGCGGTAATTTTGGGCAAAGATAAAAGAGGATATGAAAATTGAACCAATCACGTACCAGCTAAGCGTAAAAGATTAATCGCGCTCAGTGAAAACTTTTTTCTCAAATTTTGTTTCAAGAACAAAGGTGCATGAATGGAAACGGTGAGGTTGAGAAAAAGAATCTTACAACCCTCTGAACCTCTATACTCGCGAGCAATATTTCTCTTACATTTTTGGGTGAATTCATGTTTTCAACCGGTTGAAGAATATATGTATATAATACTAACTGTACCTTCTATAAAAGGCTTTTCAAATCAAAGTTGTACACGATTCATATGTACATTTAAATTTAAATGTTGGCAGTATTTCTCCAAACCAAAGAAGAGTGAATTCACCATAAAATGGATTTCTATATACATTCAAATTGCGCTGAAACTGCATTTGGTCGTGAACCTGAGGGAAAACGCTTGTATTTTGCTTATTTCATGTAGGAATTGGAGAAATATAGTATATTAGAGCAGCAATATTTGATATTGACAAATAATATGGAAATTGTCCACCCAAGATGTCTACAATCGAAAATGATTGTATGATCCTACTTATGCTATGCTATCCTTTCGAAAAATACTTCATTGATGTTAATTAGCTACGTGCGATATTAATCCTCGTTTTTGCAAGGAACTTATCTAAATTTTACTAATTAGACCTTCGTAAAACGTAGGACATTTTGTTTACATACAAGATTTGGGAGTAAAGCTCACGATTCCTTTGAAAATAAAGGGCATAAAAAGTTCCAATTCAATTGCACTGTCCAACAAGTAACTGTCATCAGTGAAATGCGAAATTGTTTACATGTTTTTTACAGATGCATTAACTAGGGGGTAATGTTTTTGTTGTAAATTTACTTCGGCAGTTTCATAGGTAAAATTGAGTTGGATGTTAACGCACGCGTATAGCAGCATGTATTCTTGATAGATTTTTCATAATAAACTGTTCTCTAGTGTTCTAGATTAGTGATTTCTTCCTAAAAACATTTTACAATATCATCAAAAAAAATCAACTTCAATATTGATGTGGCTCGTCTTGTCCGCCCTAAAATGTGCTGTATTGATGCTAACACTCACACCAGCAGAAGAGCAAAGAATACGCCCACTTTTATCGGGGGAGGAGATTTAAAACATAACTTGACCGGAAATCTCAGAGTATTTCCTTCGCCCACGGACTCCCATTGTCTCCTCGGGACGTCCTGGGAGGATTATTACATTACGGGATCTCAAAATAAATTTTGCAACTGCCAGAAATCAAATCAGGGTATTCCGGAGGTAAGAATCGTCCAACTAGGACTTTTTTCACAAATACACGGAAATCGTCAATCCTTGAAATTGAATAAATACTGACGTCACGTCCTGAGCAAACGTACATTTTTGAATCAATAATTCAGAATTTTTCGATGACATGGGGTCACACCCTCCATTTTTTCGAGACTAAACTATCCGGAGTGGAATATGTGACGCTGGAATTTATATTCCCGGAAATATTTTTCCCTGCGCTGAAGTCAAGGTAAGGGAGAGTCTCCTTTTTTAAAAACCTCAACAGGTGCGTACACAGATAATTTGGGCGAGCACCCTCTCCCTTTCTCTCGCTAAAGGCCCGGAGAGATTCTTCCGCAACGATACGCTTCACGTTCCGGTGGTGCCTTATTACGCGGAACGATGCGTCTGGAGAGAAAGAATTTCACTCTCTCCATGGTCTGTACGAGTTTGGAACTGTACATCTACATGAAAAATCCCCAATAGAGGCGTGTGACAGTGAGCAAGTCCAAACTCTACCCACCGCACTCAAAGAGAACGGGATGTAAAAGTAAATTTCTGCCGCTTCCAGGATTCAAATCAGGGTCTTCCGGAGGTTAAAATGGCCCAACTAGGATCTATCTCTCCAAGCCTCGAGAGTGAATAAATACTGGCACCACAGCCTCAACAAACGTATATTTTTTAGTCGATAACTCTGAATTTGTCAAAAATATGTGTTCGGCCATACAGTAAGGTCAGTTACGCAACAGTTACTTGGAAAACCTAGGATCGCGGGTGCAAATGCCACCTCGGACATGGATTTCGTGTCATTTCAAGCTAAAATTAGTATTAAGTTTGGCTTGGCGGTGAAATTCAATATAATCTATGTAGTTGGAGCACCTGAAACCTATTTCTATCACTTTTCTACAACGTCAAACTAATAAATACGTTCTAAGGAGAGTACGAAACATATGAAATATGATTAAAACAGCAGCAAGAAGGCAAGAAGAAGGGCAAATCATATCGCACATATATTTAGATTTTGGTTTGTTTTGATTGAGACGCCATCATGCAATAAGTAATGGGAGTAATGGCAAAGGAAGGCCTTGAATGAAATATATGGAGTATGTGGTGAAAGATTAAGAAGAGCTAGAATTATGTAAATAGGAAAATAAGATAAAGTGTAATTAAAATCGGGGCAAAGATAGTCTGAGAATTGTAGACTAGATAATAATGAGGGAAACGTGTCTTCCTCGAATGCTTCCACTATTCAAACTCAAAAGGTTTGAAATTGGTTTGATTACTGATACCAAAATAAAGTTAGCCCTATAAAAATTCTGGTGGAACGCATATTTAAACCATGGTAATCTGTGCTTAACGTTAGCAAGGTAGGAAATTACAAAAGCAAATAAAGATATCCATTAAAAACTCACTAGCTATATGTGTGTAATTAGTATTTCTATTGGTACATGTGTGGAGGGGATTGTCTTCTTTTTAATGCCTTTTGAGTTCAAAACACTATAGTGACGTGTGTTATTTTTATCGCCGAGTGCTTACACTTGCATAGCGCAGTAGCTTATAATAGGGCAGGCCTTTTCAGCGACGTTAAGGTGATTAATAATACCCGAGAGCGGAATACGAGCAAATCGTAAACAAGGCAGACACAAGCTGCGCACGCAGCATGATGGGAGAAATTTATTTTTCCCGGAGACACCCAAGTACCAGAGTTTGATGCCGAGGCCCACTGTTGAAGCACACGGCAATGAATTCAGCGGGAACTTTGAGAGTGCTTGGACGCAATCCTCCTCGTCGTCATCTCCGCCTCACGGAATAGCATCCTTACACCTAACGCACTTGACGATTCGGATATGGCTTTAGGTAGAGTGTGTTTATTGGTGCGGGGTGCGAGTCCGAGCGAGGAAGAGGCCATAAAGTAAATCCGTGGGGACTCGTGGGGGAGGGGGGAAGGAACGGGTGGGAAAAAAACGGGGAGGGGTGGAGGGTCGCGAGAAGGAAATGAGAAAATGCAAATGTGGAGCAAGGGGAGGGAGGCGATCGAGGCTCTGGGAACCACACCTCGGGCAGGAAATTAAGATTCAAGCGGCGGTCGTCCCGTTGCCGCACCCGACCGCGGGCGATCAGCCCCCGCCCGCTGCCCCTAAATCTCCTCTCCCCCACTCTCCAGCGCCGCACGAACCAAATTAAGGAGGCGGAGTCGGGAAAAAAGTAATGAAGACGAAATGGAAAGCGGCAGGAGATGGCTCGGGGAGGCCACTGACTCAGTATTCGACACCTGATGGTATGCGTGAAGGGAGGCGGGGTGGTATGAAGATTTAAGGGGGTTTAATGCGGGAAGCATGGATTGGTTTGGACGTAACGTAAGAGTCGAACTGAATCGTTGGGTAATAGCATGTAGGGGGGATTCGTAAGCCCACATATACCGGTGGATTGATCATGATGATGATGAAAGACATACTGAGACTTGAGAGCTAAATTGAATATTAGGAGCTTCAGAGAATCCATCATAGCTTAAGACCCTGATTATCTAAGTCGTGTGCTTGCATTTCAAACTGAAACTGGCGTCTACCCTGGCTAATTTTCATTTTAAATTTTCCTTCATTTTCGTTCCAAATTTTTCCTTTGATAAACTGTTTATATCGTCATATATCAGAAACATAATCCAAAGCGTTATGCAATCCATGTTTAAATTTAAAACACGAACGGTTTCATCCACTTGAGGACATCATCAGTGAGTGTACAGAAAATTTCACCCGTTTGTATTTTCTAATTGGTGGAGTGAGGGAGTATGGATAGTGGAAGTAGGAACTTAACTTCAAGTCAAAGTTTACGGAGCCAATGAGAGATGAAAGTGGTTTTAAGGGCGTAGGGCAATTTTAAGGATGGTAAAGGTCCGAAAAAACATTATCTCTCCCACAATATGACCAAGGGTTGAATTTTTCTTCCTCTCCAGCTCCTCAGAAATGTTGAGCCTTTGGTCTCGAAGTGAAGGACCTTTGGGTTAAATTCGATAATAATTGCATAGATTTACTAAAGAAAGGGTTTAAATAAGTATCTAATCTTCCAGTTTACAAGGAGAATGTAGACCAATTGATCGTGGATAATGAGTTTGCTGTACAATAAGAGAATTTCGCTTTTAAAAGTATTACCTCACATAAAATATCCAGTGCTTTGACCAAACGTTTAAAAGTGGTCGTTAAATGTGGAAGCCAATGAAGGATATTAACTTGATTTTACAAATTCAGTCGTTATTACGCACAAAAATGAATATTTAGAAGTGTTATTATCTTATAAAAAATAACGCAATAGTAAAAATTCATAGTGAACCCTCCCCTAAATTCCAAAGGCTTATAAGAATGGAACAAAATTCTGCCCCCTAGTTGTGCCCTACAATGAAATATAGAAACTCATCTTGATGAAGGATTTTCTGTACACTCACCTGATGATGTCCTCTTGTGGATCAAAATGGTCGTATTTTACTAATAAAGTGTGAAATACACTTAAGTTTTCAATGTATTTAAAGATGAACTAACAGAAAATTGAGTCTAACACCATTGCAGAGTTTTTCTCTCCATTCACACAATCGGAATTTGGTTTACTTTTCCTCCTTCTTCGTTTACTCCGTATTATGCCTTAAATTGTGATCTTAGTTTGCTCAATATACATATACTTGTCCCATCCTGACACAATGCCTCCTCCTTCATGAATTTGAACAACAGCTTTCTTTCTTCTCCTAGCGTGCTCAATATTTCACCACTCGTCTTCCTTCTACGCGTCATACCTTTTTTAATTTTCATCCATACCTATAAAACCTCCATGCTATGCTTCTTAGGCTTGGCTGGCGACGAGTAAAACTCCTCGTCAGCGAAGCCAATGGTCTTGGGTTAGTATCCCGCACGGGTCGATTTTTCTAACCCAGGGTTAGGAATGTCCGTGTTCAGTTACTTGTAAAGTAAAATGTACATAAATTAAATCTCATTCCCATCCAAATCTCCCATACACTACTACACTCCACATCACTGACCTTTTTTGAAATATTTGCTCAAATATCTTATAAGAATTTCTCTTTTCTTGGTAAATGCGTGATGATGAAAATCAACACCTCTTCATACATCGTTAGTGCGACGTCTAATGTACCCAAAATGCATTCTCTTTCCATATTATTTTATTGTTTAATAGTTTTACACCCAGTCTACCTATTATATACAGATAGATAAGCGAGAATTGTATATATTATTCTTATAATCGTGTGACAAATTTTTCCCCGTATTCAGTTAAAGTAGTGCAAAAAGGCCCAAACTGTCGACCTACCCTCGAAAAACATATCACCAGTCATGCAAATTTGGTTTGATTTACCTTCGGGACGTATTACAACTTTTTTCACATTCTACGCCCTCGGCTACCGCCACGTATCTCGGAGATTTGCCGTTCATTCCTCCTTCAATTGCACGCTTCTCCCAGATGCTGGTGGATGATCAGAGTTGAATGTTTGCTTATATGACTATGATTCCTCTCCTCGGTGAATTTATCTCACCCAGGATTATGCATAATTTTCGTTAATCCAATTACATGACATGTATATCTGATGAGTACTTTTGACGGCTAGGAATCCGCTAAAAATACTAAGGATCAAAGAAATTTTTACATCCCCTGTAAGGTCATTAGAGCACAGTTTTATCAACTGTCCTTGACATTTTCTGTTCTTGGACAAGAGAATTTTTTTAGTGTTTCCACTACAGGGTCAATCTGCGCCTTGCAGCAGCTTGGCTTATACGCTCCTAATAGAACCAGATGAAAAAGATCAGCTACTTTTATGAAGAGGCTACTGGAACTAGCACTTAGTCACTTAAATGCTGAATTTAATTGATGATAGCAAGCTGCACACATGCTTTTTTGCTCCCGTGATATGCTAAAACATGCATCATTTAAATAAAGATTTATAAATGAGCCCTTAAACGATTAGATGTCATAAATTTAAAATATTCATTGTCTATTATAAATTGTCTGCCAAACAACTCTGAGCTCGTCTATAAATTAACGCTCATGATTCAAGTTACATTATTTAGCGTAGTCACTAAGGGGATTTCTGGTGATTATTAGGTCATAAGTGAAATAAGCTCAAAACTGCTTATGTGTTTTCCACGATTCACCCTTCCAAATTCACTGCTCTCTGTCATCATTCACTATTACTTTGGAGTTTTACTCGAATCAATCTTTTAATATTTAATTTTTATTAGCATATAATGGCTTTAATTCCATATAAGACTCAAGTAGAGTAAAAACCAATCTTAGATGGTGATAAACACTTTCGTTAACAGGTGTTTCTTTTATTTATAAACTTGGCTAATATTTAAATTGGAAACGTAATCCGAAATTCAATGTAAACTATGGAAGATATATTCCATTCCATGAGCAACGAGTAAAGCAGCTGAACATGTCACTAACTAAATTGCTTGCTTGAAATCTTTCTTTACCGTATGGTATCTGATGGAAAAAAACACGGGTAAGCAGATTGCTTTCGACAGAGCGATACAAGGTCGCGTATCACTCTTCCTTTGAGTCTTAGAGCGATCATCACAGCGCGTGATTCCCGATAGGTGGTGAAATATAGTGAAGGAATGCACGCCAAGCATTGTTCGGCGTTCTCCGGGAATCTCATAACCCAAATAGCGAGGGAGCGAGGTATTTTCACCGGCGAGTGAATACGCCGGTGCCCGCTTACCTGGGAAGGGTGAAAGATTAGGAAGGTTTTGAAAACAGATAACGGCCCAACTGGAGTGTGAAGGCCATTGCGAACCGGCCGTGCCTTGTAGACGACTTGAAGTATTTCAGCGATTCCAATTAAAGCAATCCGTACACGTGCTCTTAACGTTTTGTTGCTGCCGTTGCACAGGTCAAAGGGTCTGCGTCACGTATTTTCCGATTTGATCTTTAAGTTTCTAGAACTTGTTTCAACTCTTGAGAAGTCCCTCTTTTCACAGATGTGCTATAACTAGTTAATTATTAATTATAACTAATTAAGTTAATTAATCTTTCACGCCTTTCTCAGCAGGGTAAAAGGACAAAACAAAAGTCAAAAGCGTCCGGAGAGAAACGTAGCAATGATTCTTCTGATTAAATCTTCGATGATATTAATTGAATGTATATACGATCCTTCGGTGGGTAAAGAGTAGGGATGCTGATCGAACTTTCCGGTTCGGAATCAAGGATAGGTTTCAGGGCACGCCTGGTCGAATCCAAGATTTTTTTTAATTTTCTGACTACTAGATCTTTCTGGGAAATCGTTGGTGACTCAACGCAAGTATCACTGAAACCTTTACCTGATATGAGAACTTCCCTCACCGCTTGGCTTAGTATTTGGTGATCTCTGCCCTCCCTAACCATATGAACTTTAGTGTTAAACACGACTAAGCTTGCTTCGCAATTACTTGAAGACATAATAATTATTATAGATTTCCAATTTTGGGTTGAAAGACAGTGTATTCACAGAAAAGGGATCGAGGTGTTTTCTGTGATAATACTGTCTGACACCCATTTCCACAAATTTTCGCCTGATACGTTAAAATCTGTTTGGGTTGAAAGATCGACGATCTTTGATCGTCTATTTTTAATGCAACTTCCGTGAAAGACATTTTTTTTTATTATAAGTTAATTTATAATAGTTAGCCGACATTCATTCAAATAATAAGCAGCCGACATTCGCTCAGTGTGCCCAATACGTGTATTGTTTTTGCGTGTGTTGAAATAAATCTGGTCTTCTACGATTATATTTTCTGAAAATAACATTAAAAACTTAAATAAAGTGAGTTTATTTCTTGAGTTGAGTATGATAATATATCTTATAATTGTAATCCTGATTCATTGTTCATTAAGACGTTGTGTTTAAAAGCAATCCAGGTTGACGTGTTTCTTTTCAAAGATCTAGAGAAAACTTAAGCTGACGGTCTGGTGAATCTAATGGTAATGTAAAATATAATGTAATTTGCCTAAAATTAAGGTAATAGATGGTTGTGTGGAAATAAAGTGGTGATAGAAATAATCTCTTTTCTGGGCGACAGTAAAGAGCAGTATTTTCCGGAGCAACACTACTTCTAATTGGAAAATGATGCCTGGCCCGAATGAATTAAGTCAAGAACATTTCATGCATTGGTTCTTCTTGGAGGGAAAAAAATTAAATGAGATACTTCTGATAATGATCCCTCCTCACTCACGATTATGACTCAGTTAGAGCAAAGTGTTTCTGTAATGATTACACCATTAAAACCATCATTTGTGGGCCTTTCAAAACGTAATTATCTTGATGCAATCATAACTCTCCATATCAGTCTCACGAGCATGTGTATAATTTCATGCCTTTGCTTATCTGCCACCGTAACTTGTTTGACAAATATAAACTGTATAAAACTGTCATCAAATTCTCCCAGTTTATTGGTCACAGTTAATGAGGAGGCAGAAAATACGCCTGGTTGAAATTACCAATGAACATGCAATCAGAGCTATCATTGAATTTCAAATTTATTTCCCAATTAAGTATCATTGCGGAGAATTTCTCTCACAATCCTGTTACAAGGGAGTCCATAAAGGTTTGAGATAGTCATATAGTCAAAATAAAATGCAGTGTATGGTTAAAAACATTATTTGACGAGAAATTATTAAATGATCTTGAAAAACAATTGGAAATGTGTTTTTTCTAATTAGTAAACCTATATTGACATTTTGTACCCGGTATTTGGGGCTATTCGATTAAGTGCAAATTAAGAAAGTACTTAACTCCATAAAAGTTCATCCACATTTGTTAAAAACTTTGGAAAAATAAAGTGAAAAATAATTGGAGAAGTAAGCTTAAGAGCTCTTTTAATCATGTTGTTAAGCGAGATGAAATCTTTTAGGAAGGTCCCAGGGATCCGATTTTACGTTACACATTGATAGGTAGTCTTCCAAATAGAGTAATAAAATTAGAGACTAAGGGAGTTAAATAGTTTATTAAAGCAATCAATTTTTCTCGAAACATTTACAATATTAGCGGAAAATGTCAGTTAATTTTTTCTAAACTAAAGCCCTTATATCCTTGTGGTTGCTCGAAAACTGTTCGAATGGGTGCGTTATTTTAAAACACTAAAATATATAATAAATATAGTTATCAAATGTGAATATCTCGTATCAGGTTTAGTGAATGACAAAGTGCCAAATATGTGTCTTTTTTTATCCATAATGCCAAAAGAAACATGGAAATTTCTGGGCGTTGTATGCTTTAAGACTACCTAATGGATTGAGAGCAAACACTGGTAAGCCGACATCATTATTTAGTGTGTGCAACTTAATAGGGCAGGCGCTTTTATTATAAATCTTTTACTCAATAGGTAATCATTATGTGGTAACCATGAAGTGGTAACGCTAACGCTGTATGCAATCACTGGTAAGTTTTGTGAAGTTTGGCTGACCAATATTCCTTGCAATCAGGACTATTTTATCAACAATTCTTGATAGTGGGACTCCATTCCTATTTATAACATAGTTATTATCATTTCTACCTTACGTATAATTTACTTTGACAAAGTTTATTTTGCTGTACAGTCATCTTATAAGTTTTTCTTTTAAAAGTTAAACATAAACAAACTATAAAAATAAGAGCTACTGTGCTTTACCTAGCGAACTAGCTACGGAAAATAACATAGTATGTACAAACTGTCACCTAGGGTTTAAGTATTGATTGTACCCTTTATAATATTGGAGTATATTACAAGCTTCATTTGATGTTTACTAGCGTAACTATAAAAATCTATTACTTGCTATTTGAATACAAATGTTAGCACATTGGTGATAAGCATATTTATGGATCTTTTCTGCTTATAATGAATAAATTGAGCAGATATTTTTAATAATTCCTACAAAAATAACTGAAGTTCCTTGACAGACGTTATGTCTCAACTGTGTACTATGTGGTGAAATTATAAAATATCATAATTCGCTGGTCCGGTGTGAGGCAAACACCGGCCCAGAATTATGGATGGAATGAAAAGAGTTGAATTAATACGCTTCTCACTAAAACGTGTTAGTCTGATCCCTTCAGTCTAATTTTAATTGATCCGATTCGTATATCAATGGCCTAAGTTCGTCGGCTCCCACATGGATATTAACTGTGGATTAACTTTATGATTGTCGCGTCACGCCCGAATATTTATGTCCCTTAATGACCTAAATCCATTCATCCTCTAGTCTCTGGATAAGATGTCTATATCCCCTTCCCTTAATCACGGCGAGGATCAGAATTAAATCCATGTCGTTCAAATAAAATACGTTCTCCCTCCCTCCTAGTCTCACAGCCATTCAGATAATTCGAACTTGTGGCCTCTATTATCACTTAACTCCCTCGACACAAAGGGAATTACGCCCTTTGCCACCAGCCATAATTCAAAATGTTATCATCATGAAGATTTCACATCCACACAAAAGCATGCGGTGTGCGTTACATAAATTTTAGCCGCGGAAAGACCGATAAACCAATGAATTTGAATTTCCACCGGCTTGCTCCAGCATTTTAAAAGTTTGCCGAAATAAAATTTTCCCCCGGATAGGAAATGAAAGCTGCGGTTATGGTGTCTAAGGAGATTGAAGAAATGTCAAGAGTATCTAATTATTTCAAATAAATACCTCGGTCTTCATTAATGGACAAGTGATCTGTATATTATGCAATATTTTCCTCATTGATCCCGAGTTTATTAATTCGATCCAAATGTTTTGCTCTTCAGCGTCATTATTACCTCCAAACTCTCATCAATGAGTAACTTTTTCAATATTTATTTCACTAATATCATATTATCCAAATGAGTCCTATGCTTGTTATGACAATTACACGAAAGTAGACGATGTTACGAAAAAGGTTATCATTATTCGTTTGCAAATTCATATCGTTATTTGATGCAAGTTCTTATAATTTAGAATTTCACTGCTAGAAGTAAAAATTGTCGGTGGCCACTCCGTCATTAAATGGTTTAATATACATTATTTCTGTGCTACACGTAAATATTTTATTTTAACTAATATAAGCATTTTTTGATGCGCAGGATTGCTAATTTATAATCAACTGAAATATCTGACCACTAAAATATATTTTCAAGCCTTTACAGATCTAAATATGGAAGTAAGGATATAATCTGTAAAACTCATTTTTATGGCCTACAGTGATAGTCTTGCTTATTCTGACCAATTTTACTTTATCATTTTCCAATTTATTATTTTTATGTTTACTGAATACTAATTATAAACTCTATGTATCTTCCACACTGTGCAAATAATGTAAATTTTTAAACTAATCGTTAAGAAAAATGGCGGTTAATTCAGCCTTATTTTTTGAAGTGAATCTAGGTCCATTTTATTTAATGCAGTAGTTCTAGTGGTCGTATTAGTCATTCGGGGTAAGTAACCGACAGCTTCGCTAATTAGCACCATTTGGTGGGTAGTTTTGGTAAGGTGAGAAATTTTTTAGGGAGCAGAGGGTAAGTGAAGAGAAATCCGTAGTCATTACTAGCCTTCTTTTAACTAACCACGATATAAAGACCCATCCCATTGCCGGAGTTCTGAACGTGATGTACTTTCAACACGAAATTTTATTAAGAACAGGATTCCATTGAAAAAATCTGCTGCTGCCGTGATGCAAACCTTGTCATTTACGACACTCTAGCCACCACACCAACTCATCCCTCTCTCAAATTCATTCCCTTTTGGACAATAGTAAATTATAAATAAAAATCAAATACAAATAAGCTTTTTGCAGCGTGAATTTAGTTTTCTATGCTTAGTATCATCCTCATGCCTCAAAACCCGGGTCGCGGTAAAACAATTTTCTTTCTCTGAAAATTTACTTTGTTTTTATAATTAACGTTGCACCACTTCTACCTTATCAAACCTAAAACTTCAGAATTTAAACAAAAGGCTATTTCATGAGCATTATAAATTGCTAAACGTATTTGCTTCGGTGTTCAACAGTATCATAAATTGGTTATCTCACTGTCAACAACTAGGCAATCATGAAGAAGGTTATCATTTAAAATGTCTATGTGATCAAAACTTTTTCCGAAAGGAGGACACCAGCAGAATACCTGGATAAACTGTCGTCATTAATGGATTACGGGTGGAGGAAAAACCCGAGAGTTTTGGTTCATTTTGCGAAAGGCTTATTCCGATTGACTATCATATTCGCTTTAGTGTTTGTTTTTCCTTTCTTGTAATTAATTTTTTGCGATTTTAAATAATAATAAAAGAGTGATTTGGTGTTAGTAATGTGACATGGATTAGAATTTTTACAGCGTGTCAATGAATAGGGAGCTACGGATGCTATCCACCCCCACATTGTTAACAGACGCTTTTTGGACTCCATAGGCTGGCCTCCACGGACTGACGGGTCACATCGAGTTCAACGAAGGCAAGAGATCGAACTTCCGCCTTGACCTGCTCAAGCTGAAGCGGGAGCACCTGAGGAAGGTCGGCCATTGGTCTCCGTCCACTGGCATCAACCTCACTGACGCGTCGGCCTTCTACGAATCCTCGGCAACGAACATTACGTTGGTCGTGATGACGAGGGAGGTGAGTGATCGCTTGAGTGCCTGGCAATGAGCTATTCCCGAGGGCCTTGTGGATCTGGAAATGCACTTAATAATTGCGATTTATCTCCTGGAAAACGGAAACAGTCGTTTCAACTCTATTGGTTCAGCTCTTGAGATGTCTCTACTCGTTTAGCCTCGCTGTTCGTAGCTAAGCTAGCAGTCCCTTTTTTCTCTTCCCTTCCTCACTGCTGTGTACCTATTATTTTCTTTCTTTCATGTATTTTTCGTATATATTATGATAAACCATCTACTTGCTTATAAATGTTCATAAATTATGAATTGACAGATGATGATTATGAATTTACAAATGATGCTTATAAATTATTATATCAATGAAATCATAGTTTTACTGTGGTATCGAGAGGGGGTAAAAGGTGACATTAGCCACCCACCTCATAATCAGTAAACTCATAAAAATATCTCCCTTTGTTGTTCCTGGATCGAAATTCTAAAGGTTTCTTTTCAAACATGATAAATGTTGTTTATTCCAGTATTAAATCAGTCTTCTTCCATTGGAAATCTACTGCACAGTAAAATCGGAATATTCATTTCTCTTTTTCAAGTCACGGGGTTCATTTCACTCCCGAATTGCGAGATAAATAAATCATACCTATAAATCATATATCAACCTTGTAAGAACCAAGGAGAATTGAAAATACTTCGCTTTTTGAGCGCGATGATAGCGGGTGGCTATTTATTTACATTTTGTGTTTCTAAGTCTAAAAAAATCATTAAATTTTCTTAAAATAAACTTGTTTTAAATTGGTGATCCAATGTATTCGAATTTTTCTTCTTTTCGTGGTTCGGTGTTGAAGTTAAATTTCTTTCAGGGGATCGTCCGCACTAATAACCGTGAGTCAAATATCTACTATACAAAATGATCCCTTTGCTTCGGAGTATATATACCATATTTAGGATGGAGTAGCAGTATAATTAACTTTTATAATGATTCAACCACTACCGTTACATTTCACCATTTTACATGAACATAATTATGTTAACTACATTATATGCTAATATAATATATTAAGTTTGGTTGAGGATTATAACCCTAAACCAAACATTATCCTCGAGTTATGATTCAAAGCCGCTACTTTCTGATTGTCAGCCCCGCATTATCGATCAAGTTACTGTGGCCGGTTAAGTTTAGATGCTTTTGTGGCGTGTGATGGTGAATTTAATCACTACCGTCAATTCCATTGTTGCATTATATCATTTATTATTATTATGTGACAACAGCAGTCATGACCCTACCGCGGTAGCCAGGTGGTCAACGTGCTTGGGAATTCAAAGGTCATGGGATCAAATTCCTCCAGATCGGCAACGAACTGATTTATTTCAGATTTAAAACTCCGGCTGGACGGTGGATATGACATAAGCAGTTGAGGCAACTAAAACCCACACCTACAGCTGTGTAGTTTTGTCCCTTCCCCTCACTACTCGGTCGCCCTGTCCCCATTTGACCGCCCGTCCCAGTGCCGGCTACCTTTGCCCCTTACCACCGCAATAACTTCCGTTCCGACCACCCACGGGACCCATCTGATTCTTCTGACCTCCTTTCATTCCTCTCTCTCTCATCCTCCCTAACAGGAGAAGCCTTACGTAATGGTGAAAGAGGACCGCAACCTGACGGGGAACGCTCGCTTCGAGGGCTTCTGCATAGACTTGCTCAAGTGGATTGCAGCGCAGGTAGGATTCCACTACGTCATCCGCCTCGTGCCCGACCACATGTACGGCGTTTACGACCCGGAGACGAGACAGTGGAACGGGATCGTCCGAGAGCTCATGGAGAAGGTAGGTGTACGGTGGTGGATGGGGGGTGGTGCGGTGAATGATGTGGGGAGAGGGAGGCATTAGACATGAGCGTCAATCCCCCTGGACCAGGAGAATGGCCCTGTTAGCACTTCGACGGCTCACACTTCTCCCGGCCTACTCCCTTCGGCGATGAGCTAGGCCATATCTTCTGGACTTTAAAGTTAGATGACCTACATCTACTGAATACCCTGCAAGCAAGGCGTATGGCAGGGGTTGAGTTATCACCGAACATGCATGCACTAAAGTTTACTTATACAACTTACCAAATGAGAGATTTCTATAAATATGAAGCGTGGCCTAAATTACCATTTCTACTTGTCCTACAACATGCAAAGAAACATTTGAGGAGTACTACATACATGAATTCCAGTATTACTCTTCCAGGTAGACATGCATAAATTTGGAAATGTTTTTAAAAAATGTAACGTAATAATTTCATCTCTGTTTGTTTTATTAATCCGTATCAATCTAATGTGTTCTTTTTCATTTCCATGTTAAGGTAAATTTATTTTATGAAAGCATAATGGTGTGAGAATTTTTTATGTTGACCGAAGCATGCCACGTAAAGCCAGCCTTCCTAAGAGTGGAAAATGCTTTCAATCAGAAAATTGGTGAAAACATTGCGTTAAAACCTACTTGATACATTTTCGTGAAGGATAGAGAAACGGTAATCGGTTTTCAGGATCAGTCAATAATAGAAGTTTTTTTTACGCATTGCAAAGTGAGGCATAGCAAAATTGTCATCGTAAAAATTCACCAAAATCTATTCATTAATCAGGGAAAGTTGTGTGCTGGAAATCAATTGACTGATTTGAAAATTGGTGAAATTCATGAGCAACTGTGTGAAAAATACGTTTGCTATGTCATAGAACCCTGAAGTTTTCAGGTTTTTTCTACAAAGCATGCAAATATCAATAATTTCCTTTTCGTGAAGGAACGGGGCATATTCAAACAGTGGTAACCTGCAACCTAGGCTTTCTATGAAATGAAAACTCATGTCCTTACAATAATTTTATAATTAATTCGCACGAAGAGCTTCTCGTTCACTTATAGCGAATAAATCTGCAGGTATTCTTTGTCTTCATTCAGTATTTTCCACTCAAACACTAGAATTGACGCTACTCCAAACTACTCAACGGTATTCCTCTAGCATATCACTCTGGAAAAATTTAATCCATGAAGTCAAGCATTTCAAGCAGAAGCAACTAAGAATTACCCAAAATTTAAAATAAAAAAGGTGGCATTCTGTCTACAATAAAGATATCAATGCACGGTGAAGTACATTTAGGTACCGTACAATTCTCATCCTAGTTCATCAAAGTGGACAGATCAAGTTGAAGATCCTGACATCAAGTTGGACAGACACGGTACATTGAAAATGAAGTGTATAAAACGTGGTGAATAAACTTTCATAATATATCAAAAATGCCGTATTTTTCAACATGCCGTCTTTGATATAAGTTTCTCAAATTACTATTAATATTACATGTATACTTTTAATCAAGCTTTGGTTGCATTGGTAAAATTTAAAGATTCTTCGTATTGCTCTAATATTATAAACATTAAAACCATTTTTTTATTTTATCATTTGTTTTGTCGTCATGAGAGCGTCTTATTATCCTTCCTTTTCATCAGAGAATTTCAATAATTCATCATCCATGTGAATGTTAATGACGTGGCGTGTTCGCGTCTGCAAAATTTGTTTACATCGTAACTAGGGACCGTGATCATCACATTCATTTATCTATATGCAACCACGGGAATAATAGCCATCAACAATAATATTCAGTCACAATAATATTTTTGACATCAACTATCATCAACTGTACTGTTTTTATTTTCTTAATTTGGCTTATTTATATCCATTTATATGGGCAAAAAAAGAATTACCAAGTTTTTTACTTTTTTGCGGAAATTTTGCGGAAAACCTGGACGAATAATTCTAATTCAGTATCTTTAATTAGGGGCGTCATGGAATACTTAAAATTTATATTATCTTCGAGTATGATTTTTTCATTTTGGCTGGCATTTTTGTTCAGTTTCCGTACCCCTCCATTACGTAATACTTTTTACCGTTTTAATGCATCAATTTTGGTACAATGTCTCTGATGGTAGCTAGACAGCAATTTTTCAGCATTTTTTATTACCAATGTGGAAGAGATAGGCATTGCCAAAAAGGAAAGAAAATTGAAGAAAATTACCATAGAAGGTGGAGGTGAGTAGAAGCAAATAGTTGGAAAAGGAATGATAGAGGGAAAAAACTTAGAATGACAGGAATAAGGTAATATAGGAGCAGAGCATTTGGGGTGGGATGAAGCAGTATGGAGTGTAATGGGCTGAAAGATAAAACTGTGTGAGAAAATTGGTGTTTTCGGGTGAAATGAAACATTTAGAAAACCTTCCTCGTCCATCCCGTAAGTACACACATCATCATGTAAGTACTAACCAACACCTTAGAGTTATATTAGATTGAGTAATTATTTTTTAATCATTTCATGCACCCAAATAGAAAGCGTATTATTCCATTAGGTTGATTTCTTTCAGAAAAACGGTTTAGTTCCTTCGGAAAAATTCTTCTATACTGATTCTCTCTTGGTAATATTCTCGGCGGTGTTTTCAAGAGAGGAAAAGACTAAAAATAAAGAGATAAATTCATCCCATCTCTCGGATTTTTTCTTTGATTTTGCTTCTATCGAATATGATAGAGTCATTACCGAGGTCCTCCATTTCACCCATTCGTTATCCACTATCGAGAGGTTTTATTCAGGCCTGTTAAAATTCCATCTCTACGGAGAAACCTATACCGGCTTCTCTTCCTACCTCATATCGGAGATGGAGCATGGTTGTTTCATCTAGAACAGAAATAATGACCGCTCAATTGCTCGGATTCTTGTCTTTACCGTCCCTCTAATAAGAAACGCCATGAAAATGAGCGGACGAAACGGGCTAAGGATAGATGACTCGATTGCAGAGAGTGGAAGGGCAAGGGAAGACGAAGTACAAGAAGAGATTGGAATGATAACATTTGGATCCCATTTCATTCGCCTTGCCTCGCCTTCATTTGAATGTCAACTCGTTAAATGAAACTTCGCATTGAAGGAGGTCACAGAAATAATGATTCTCCGCGATAGGAATCTCACGTAGGTCTCTAGACCTTTAACGATGCACGTAATTTGTGTTTTCAGGATGACTGCAACTCAGGAGCATGCGGCTCAAAAAATACTAAAAAGGTGCTATTTAAGTATACAGTTCTACTTGAAGGAATAGTTTTGAACCAAATTGAGAGGCGTATAGGTTTTTATATCGTTCCTTTAAAATCGTTGCATATTTTCTAAAATTTTCATTTCATTTCAGGCATTATTTGACATATTTTTCGCAATTTTACATGCATTTAAATCTTTATCTGATACGTTCTCATTGTTACCACATCATTTACATATGCTAATATATGATGATGACTCAAAAGCATGAAGATAATAAAGGAGAATTAAAAGTAGTTTCAAAAATATGGATTTTGCTTCATTTACGGATTCAAAACTCTAATATACATTAGTGAATTCAAATAACGTTTAATTCAAATCTTAACCTTTCATAGATGAATCATTCATTTTCATGTTGAATTTATGGATTCAGTTTCCGTAACGATTTCATAAGTGAATCGGTGAATATTCAAAAATATGGTTGTTCACTTTTCATTATATGACAAACTTTCCACTCCTTAACTGAGAGTAATCATGCAATGAGTCAGAAGTGTACATGTTATTTCTCTGCATTGTATTTTAATCATCTGCCATATTTGTATTTCAATAACTTTTATGACCACCATTTAAGGGAATCGTTTTTAATTTACCATACGAATGACTTTACAGAGGGCGGACTTGGCCGTGGCGTCGATGACAATAAATTATGCCCGTGAAAGTGTCATTGATTTCACGAAGCCATTTATGAATTTGGGAATAGGTATCCTTTTCAAGGTAACTAACAGTTTTCATAACCATATATTTATATATATATTGCATTCAATCTATGGTTGCAAAGTTTTTTGCTATGTTTATCTTAATGTCATAAATATATTAATTTTTCTTCAGTCTTCATTTTTCCTAAACATTTATCACAAAATTGTAATGTTGCTTATTTCATTCAAATGTTCAACTACTTGAAGCAAAATTTTAGCATCCTTCATTAGTTTCAGTGAAATATATGTATATATTCATGATCGAATACTTCTTACTTGGAAAATTGGAGCCAAAATATAAAGACCAAAATATTGATTTTTAGCCTAGTTAATTTCTTGGTCATGTGAAAAGAAATATGACACTACATTTTTTTCTAATTTATAATTTTTTACGTCAAAAAAATCATTTTATATGACATATTATCTTATTGTGCTTTTAAATGTAAGTATTATAATTTTTAAAGTTAAATTTCAAAAATATTTAAAACAGTAAGAGACCCTATTGACTGTATATATTTCGACGTGGTTTCGTGTTGGTATATTGTGTGCATGAGGCCATGAGCGAATGTGCAACAAAAATCTGCTTGCTGGGTATCTTTCCTAGATTAGAATAAAACCTTTACACCTTATTTCCTCCTTCTTGATAGGCTGCTTGGTTTTCTTGCGATTTCCAGAGAGCACCAGTATTCTTTCCATTCGGACTTTGAATGTATAGTCATATGAACCACTGGGTTTGTGCTGAACTGAAATGAAGGTTTTCTTGGAGAAATGAAGTCAAGTACTCAAGATTTGATCGTAGGATTTAATGAAATCAGATGCTATTCACAGTTTTTTCAGATAACAATCCGTGTTTAAAATGGCTGTGACATAATCCCCTTAATTTCCGTTTAAAAAAATGCACTTTAATGATTAACTCGATGTCGCCTAATAACCATAAAATATTTTTCCATTGAAGAGACTTGAACAGAGCAGCTTAGGAGTTGCGGTTTCATCTGCTTTAATTGCTCTTAATTAACCTTATTCCTTTATACATTAAGGAATAAAAAATATTTGCATACATCTTCGTACTTACATATTGTTATTCAGTTCAGGGAAATTCACGCTACCCCTCCCAAGGACAAACTCCTACATTACTAACAGGAATTAATGGCTGATCTCTAGTTGTGAAGCCTCCATATATATTTACCAAAAATCCTTCATGAGGCACTAGTAATCTAAGGATACCGTAACCACAACATAATATTCCACTTTAACATAGCTAACTCTCTTTGTTCAAGAACTAGTGATATTAGATTCTGAATGTGACCGTTGAGACCACATGTATAGGTCATGATGGCTTGTTTTACTCAGTCAGGTTAGTAGTTTTTAGTCAGAAAATAAATTTCAAGGAGTGATTTTTCGCTTTATGGCACTCTGATGACGAAAATAGTGAATGAAAGAAAAACTGCTTTGTTATTCATTCATTACTACTTTTACTTAGCTGTAGAATGCATGACAAGATAATCACAATAAAATTTTACCTGAGCGGAGAAATTTTATGTTGATTCTACGCTGAAGGACTGAGAAATTAGCTTTCAAATTTGCTTAAAATCGGTCATCAGTCCTCTTATTATACTTATATCGTATCTTAGCTTACTTTTTGTTCTAATACTGCCTTCAAAATAGTCCTATCAGCATAAAAAATTTAACAGTCTTCCTATGGCATGTACAAAGTCTCTTAAGCCGAGTTTACACGATGCATTTACACGCGCAGGTAGATGCGTGAACACATTCACCATCAAAATTGCACCGTGTAAACACTCAAAATTGCGCAAATGCGTGAATGCGTGCACAGAAAATAGCCCCTGTTCTATTTTGGTGAATGTGTGCGAGCAATTTGTAGTCGTCAACAACAAAGTCAACAACAATAACTGAAGTTCAGGCATGATGTTGTCTGTTTCGTAGAAGTGGCGCTTGAAGCTAGTAAAACAAAAGAAATCGCGTAATGCGTATCTAGGAAATGGTCGAACAATTGCGCGAACACAAGCATCGTGTAAACACTCCTCAAGTGCGAGAACGCGCATCTGTCCAGACATCTATTCACGCATCTGTCCAGCCACGTACTTGCGCGGGTAAATGCATCGTGTAAACTCGGCTTTTACCTTCTTTTATTTCCGTGTCATGTTTCTCACATTCTATGCTTGCATTATGCTGTCTGCCTTATTCCATTCAGAATCCCTCTTCTTCCTCTTCGAATCTGACCTAGTATCCTGCACCGACTCTTATTGCCTTTACAGATTCCAAATGCCCTCAACTTCCTTTCAACTCATTCCAAATTCATTTTACCTATCACATTTATAACACTCTCTATCCAGTTAACCTCTGCCCAAGTCAGTAATTGTGATCTTCGTGACTAACGTTTTGGTATTATATGTCTCTCCATGTGCTAATCACGAGTGCTAATGATAGGCAAATAAAAGAAACGATCCCTGGAGAAAGAAGAGTCCTCCGGATTGCTTCATTTTCACGCGTTCCATTGCATGCTCATGTGGATATATCCTTAGTGGTATGCTGCTTAGCATAACAATTAGTATTGCATGTTGTATACTTCCACGGGGTTCGGAGTCCACGTCGTTAGTGTGTACTAGGTAGTTCTTTGTTTTCAATAACGATTCCAGACCTTAATTTCAGAATATCCAGGTACATAAACTAGCGGAAAATTATATTATCGAATTAGTGTCTCACTTTGAAGCAGTCTAAGTAATCTGTTAGGAGAGGACAATGATATACGTATTAAAGAGGATTTTTTCCAATTTTTTCAATGTAATCACTCAGTCAATTTCATTTCGCAAATAATCGTTGATACCACCTGTAGCATATGTAGAAAGTGGCCCAAATAAAATATTTTTTTCTAATTTTGGACCAAAATTTAAATGAATAATGGCAATAGTTAAGTCTTCATTTTTGAACTGCAAACCGCTAAATATGATAGTCATCGGTGGTGAAACCATTTCATCAATGACTGGATGTTCCAAACCAGACGCTGGAATTCCCTTTCAATTCAACATCTGGAGTGAGTTAAACCTGATCTCAACGCGGCTACTCTTTAAATACTCGTGTAATTTCCAAGTGCCCCAGTTCAGCGCGATTTGAAGAGAGAAATTGCTGTCGAAACGAATTCATTTGGGCCATGGACGCCGAGCACATTCACGTTTGTTTACCATCATAGAAAGGGACAATGGATATATTATCCTTCTGTGACGCTACCTTGAAACATTTCATGTTTAAACATTTTGCTTTTCTAATCACTCTTGCCATGTCAGCAGAGTTATAATTCGTAGCGGAAAAATCCTAATGGAAGTTACGCAAGGTAAGAAGGATACCTAAACAAAGAGAAAAATGTAGTCACGAAATGTAACTATCATTATCAGATTTTTCGTAAAAATCTGATTTCCTAGCGATGCTTGACTTTCCAAATCTTTTCACTCTCAAGGGATATGTTTACTCTTAATACCAAACTCATTATGGCCAACACCAGTCGGGGTAGTTTTCCGTTGATCAATTCTACACTCTTTCGGCCCTTTTCAACATTTCTTTTCAAATATTATTTCCCTATTCAGTTTAATGTGAGTCAAATACCTCTTCTTTTCATCCTCTCCTTCCCTCCCTCTTCGTATCTTTCTTAAAATTTACTTTCAATAATGGCCTTAAACAAACCAGCCTTAATAATCTCCTACGACTACATTTTCTTCTCCCCAGCCATACTCAACCTCTTCTCATTTGTCTCCCTTTCCATCCTTGAAGTCTTTTACAATCTTCTTCATACGCATATTTCAAAACATTTCCGATCACGTCACATTCTCGTTCAAATGTTCATTTATCTGTTTTGTACGACATAGTGAAGTTGGAAGGAAAAGAGAATGTTTTTCTATTCCCAGTTTCAATAGCTAAAATTATTTTTACGTTTTGCCATCTCTTCATAGACTGACCCGCGGTGGCCACTGCTTTTAGAGCCGCCTAAGAAAAGAAAACGCATCACATGGTCTGCCTTTCTCCTGGCTCCTAATATTCGTGTTTATAACAACTGTCTCTGCCAGGAGGAGTTCATTGCTCCCGTTTATCCAAATAAAGGAGCCTCAAGGACATGTCCTTCTTTCCCACGACATCTACATTTTAGTCCAAGAGGAGTAACTCCTGGTACCTTAGCTAAAGAAACAATGAATTAATTCTTCTCAAGTAATCCACCATGTCAGAGTTTTCATTTCTTTCAACGTTTCGACATTCCTCATCGTCGGGACGGCTGGTGACCAAATTGTTGATGAAAATAAAACCATGACTCGGTGGAAGACTCGAGAAGACTTAAAAATACTCGTTCTTCTTTAATAGTGATAGTTATCATATTCTTAATGAGAGGCATGTATTTTTGATGTTCTATAAGATGGTGCTCTAGTCCAGTAGCTGCATGATCTGCTTCTTTCCCTCAGTATTGGCGATGGTTGGCTAAGCGCTCAACCCACCCCTTTCACTTGCCCTGAGGAGCACTTGTTGTAGCGCCCATAGGAATCGCATCCCCTCTCCGCCCACCACCCTTTTCCAGGTGCCGACGTCCCAGCCCACGCGACTCTTCTCCTTCATGAACCCTCTGGCGGTGGAGATCTGGCTCTACGTCCTCGCCGCCTACCTCCTCGTCTCCTTCACCCTCTTCGTGATGGCTCGCTTCTCCCCGTACGAGTGGAACAACCCCCACCCGTGCCTCGCCGACTCGGACGTCGTCGAGAACCAGTTCTCCGTCTCCAACTCGTTCTGGTTCATCACCGGGACCTTCCTGCGCCAGGGATCGGGGCTGAACCCAAAGGTTTGTCCGTAGAGAAGGCGTCGTCGGGACGAGGTTGTCAAAGTGGTGGAAACTGAGGGGCGTGACCCGGTCCTCTCGAGCGTGGGCGTGGCTTCTTTTACGTTCGTTTTGCATTCCGTGGTTGGTGAATCCAAACTAGACACACATTTTCACCTGTTGTTTTTTGTATTTTGTTATACCTAGTCGTTTTAGCTCGTTCGCCACAGTTAGGATTATTATCAATTCAAGAAACTTCTGAAAGCATTGGTATCTAAATTATTGAAAACCTGGAGATTAATGAATTATGGAGAAAAAACTATACTTAGCCAACTTAAATATTATTTTTTGGGAATTGGAGGACCATGGAAGGGAAACTATTTCATGTAACGTAATTCTCTTTTGGAAAAACTATTGCCGTAATATTTATTCTCCCCATGTGGATATAAATATTAAGGAATTTTGATGGAAAATACTTTTATCATTGATTGGCAAACTTGGTGATTTTTAGTCTTACTTTTAGATACCTGTAAGACAATTGTTACCGGCCCCAAATATTAAAGGTATTCCGTCATTACAAACCGGAAATTAGTAAATGCTTCTTTGTTCAAACCACGATCTAAGAATAAGTTCTGAAATTCCAAGATCGTGGTTCAGACTAATAGTTAAGTTAAAATGTCACTCTTTAAATGCATATGTATTCGAAGTTGTACTTTTGCTTCGCATTGCTATAAATATTTGGACTCGTTCAATTGGCTAGTTAATAGAGTAGATTTACTATGAAATATAATACTTTTGCTACCTTAAACTTGCCAAAATACTCTGCATACTCTTGTGTTAACCGATAAAATGTCATTTTTATGTGTAGAAGTAGGTTAAATTATACTATTTTATGTCAATATATTTCGCATCTACATACCACGCTAACGCTCGAGAGTGGACCTGGAATACAACCTGAGTTTAGCATCTCTCTTTCTCGTTGTAACAGCTAGAATTAAGAAATCCTGAGCCCCGATCCATCTTCCTCTGCCCATCCTGACGCAAATTCCCTTTGCAACCTGTGTGAATGGGCGAGTGACATGGTTTTGACCGGAAAGTGTGAACGCGGTACGTGCTGCGGGAGCGCCGAATCTTAAATTGCTGTACATAGCTTGATAACGGCGCCCCTTGAGTCGTATTCCAACAAACGAAGCGAGCAGGCCGCGTTCGGCGAGAAGGAGGCCAGTCAAATTCGCCTCGATCTCGCCGGTAAAAATTCGTATGAACTTTGTCCCACACGAATCCTTGGTAGGTCTCGGAGAGTATGCCCAGCCGACTGTTTTCGTTCATGAACCCGCTCGCGGTCGCCATCTGGTTCTACATGCTCGGAGCTTACGTCCTCGTCTCGCTAACGATTTGGGTGGTGGCCCGCTTCTCGCCGTACGAGTGGTCCGAGCCAAAGCCATGCGAGACGGGAGCTTGCTCGTCGTCAAATGCCGCCTCGGACCCCGTCTCCTCAACCTACCTGTTCGACCACGAGCACGCTTGCCACGGCGGAGTCGGAGGCGGTTACGGGGGAATCGGCGGTGGTTACATGCTGGGCCTCGGCGACGGCCAAGTGGTCGAGAACGACTTCACGCTCGCCAACTCCTTTTGGTTCACCATCGGAACTCTCATGCAGCAAGGATCTGATCTCAACCCAAAGGTACTATTTACGCATCATGGGGTCAAGCGAAAATGAGTAATCGGTAATCGGAGTATTAGAAAATCATATTCTTATGATTTTATGAGAGGGGAGGATGGTTAACAGACATCATGGTAGCCCAAAAGATGGGGCGTGGGCCTACCGACCGGAGGTTCCAGGTTCGCGTCCTCTTCGGAGACGTCCGGACAAGCAAAACCTGAATTATTTTCTGGGAAATCACAAGGGAAACAGGGAAGGAGCTGCCCCTCCACCCTGATGTGTGTATTTCACATGCCATTGGGCTTAGTTATTAGTTGGTGAGCACTACCCTCGCCAACCTCACAAACCTTTGGGTTGAAAATTGTGGTTTTTTTAGCTTTCTATGACCTTAGGCTTACCTTCTGTGTTCATTTCCTTGCTGCCCACAAGTCATAGGTGCATGCTTATCAAAGTTTCTTAGTGCTGAGATTCTAAGCTTTCTTCTGTTTACGTTGTATCTCCCAAGTAGCTTCTTTCTGCAAATCTATGCTTTGGAATAGGTGAAACCAATCGATATGTATTTGTACCTATGCTTCTACAACACCAAAATGGTTTCTTTGTGTGGTCATTTTAGCAGATTTCAGTCACAAAAATCCAGCCATGATGCTGAAAAAGCTCATATTTCATGTTTCATTCATATTGAATCAACATTGTAATTTCCAAGCCAAGAGACATCTGAGGACACTATTATAGCATTGACTGTGTTGAATCCTTTCCATAATAGCTCACCTTCTAAAGCTTCATGAGCCAATGGCATTGAATTTGTAGTATCAGAAGTCTTTTCATTTCCTATGGGAATCACAATAAAATTATTTTGCTATCCATTGCATTTTAATTGGAAATTTCATTCGAACTATGTGCTTAGCTACTTAACTAAGACATAAATACATACTACCTTAAAAATTATATAATGTATTAATGAGAGATTAACATCATCCCTCGGGAAACTTACAAGGCTTTATTTACATTTTATTAGTATTTTAACCACTTAGGGTGTTAAACATATGCTACCTGCTAGAATGTTTGAAAAATGTATGCTTTCTATAAGTGCTAAGCATTTTCGTACTCATCCAGGTAACATTCATGGGAAGTTAGTGAAAATGAATGTTTTCTACTGCATACACCCATAACTCTCTGCTTAATGTATCTATATTTTTAATGTTGTGAACATGTAATGTAGTGTAGTTTGATAATGCAACACGTCTCTCACTCCCCTTCTGCCTTATTTGAGTTCCATATGACATTTGTTAAACATTGTATTCATGTAGCAATTGATTCCACTTATTATATATGCTTGCTAGCTGATTTCAAAATTCCTTCTTGAGATGAAAGCTATAAACCTTACTAGTAATCCAATAAAATACCATCCTCTCCATAATATGATAGTATCAACTCAAATATGTTGTCTTTGGCAGATAAAATGCTCTCACTCCCTTCTTAGAGATTCCAAATATCATGACTGCCAACTTTCATTATTTTCTCCACCACAGATTCCATTGTCATTCTCCACTGTCAATTTTGGACTAAGTATTTCACCAAGTTTAAGTCCAAGAATTAAATCTCTTTCATTTTTATGGCTGATGATAACATTAAAAAGAAATAAGTTTGACTTTAATATAAGTTTGTGGTGGTTGCCAAGATAGCTGCACCTTATTATTAGCAAAAGAATATCTTAAATATCTTCACTTACAACCCCTTATAAACCATACATAGGCTACACTTGCTAATTTTAAATGCACTCATCATAATTTATGATGCTAAAATATCATGTTCTGTAAGGAAAGAAGTTGTGCTTGCTTCTTGAAAACCCATGTACGGAAGGAAAATGTGATGAGCAATTTCTGATTTCTGAGCAATATTCTAGCATGTTAAACATTATGGCAGGTGGTTCACTAACTAATATGGAAGTAATTGTCTTATAAATTGACTTTCAACTATCAATAATGACCCTATGATGCCTAAATATGTACTATTTTACAGTTGAAAAGTTACTCTTAAAGGCATGCTTTCAAGTATCACTATGGAAAAGATACTGGTTGAGATATCCTTTCTGAGTGACTCTGTGGTTTTTATTGAAAAACTTTTATGTGAAACATGAACTCATTCACTCATGTTAAAACATAGTGGTCATCTCTTATCTGGCTATAAAAACATTTTTTTCCTAGAAAAAGTTTAGAATCAATCTATATTTTTAGGATAAATATCATGTTATATATTTCTGAGGTGAATAATAAAGAATTTCATAATAAGCAAGTGCAATGCAACCAAGGAGTTAGGCTGGTTTCAAAAATTCAAGAGTGATTAGGAGTATATTCAGTTACTCATTTTTGACATTTGGTCTACCTACTAGCAAAAAAAGACCAATTCCGTACATATTTCACTCGGATCAAATTTCTTTTTATTTAACAAGTGAACTATTATCAATATGACTTTTAACTTTTTAAACTCTTAAATTTAACCAGGTCACAAAATAGAATTTTTTCCAAGTTAGTAAAATATTTTATATTTTGAAAAAGAAAATAATTCCAACCCACCTCCCATTTCATGGATGAGTTTGATTTATTTCCCTATGAATCCATCATTTATATCTTTAAGGAGCTGAACTGAATAAAAATTGAACAACTAATTCTGATTGAATAAGGGAGAGTGGGAACCATCATAGCCTGAATGAATGAAATCACATTGGCTTGTGTACCCCGAGCGAGAATATGATATTGCCTGGAAGCTATGATCCTGTGTTGGAATGATTTTCCCACTAACTCCTTGTCATTCCTATGCTCAACTACCATTTTTAATTTCTTTTCGGAAGAAAAGTCATAATTTCCATCTGTTCTTCTAGTATGCAATGTCAATTTGAAAGATCTCTTTGCTTCCCCATTAATATCTTTGATCCTGTACGTGCTTTTTCTCTTTAACATATGTAGTAAATAGGTATTTATATTGCTTGCTAGAATTAAATACCACTTTTACTCTAAAATACATGTGAATGTTTACTTCTCAATGCAATTTTTTGCTAAATTCTTGTTGTGTTAATTTTTTATTAGTCAAATTTGGATTATCATCATAACAGGATATCATTTTGAGTGAAAATCAGAAATATTGTCGTGTGATGAATTGATGGAAACTGGTAGTGATTTCGTTTAAAATTTAGTTAATAATATCCTAATAGAAATAAGTAAGTGACATGAATGCATGTTATAAAATTATTGTGCTTATTTTGAGGCATAAATCGATTCATTATATTTTCATGAATGCTTTCAAGCTATAAAATATTCCTCTGAAAGTTAAACAAAGAGCAATCTTTATCATGTTTCCAATAAATTACATAATTCCAGTTCCAATATGAGTGGCTGCAGCCACTTGGATTAGAAGTCATGACTTCTAATCCATGATAGCATGTGCTACATATTTGCTCTGTGTTCTGTGAGTCCATGACCTTTGTGAAATAGTTGATTGATTTGATAAAAACCAGAAAGTTTATATCCTGATTGAAAACATCAGCTTTCTACTGAAGAAAATTGCTGGATCGATTTCTGTTGGTTACTAACTGCAGTAAAACCTGGAGTTAATTATTTTATTTCTTTTAAATTTATCACGTAAAATCTACAATGTAATGACTACTGTTTTCTTACAAAAAACAGGCAACATCGACAAGAATTGTTGGAGGCATCTGGTGGTTCTTCACGCTCATCATAATTTCTTCGTACACAGCCAATTTGGCTGCTTTCCTTACTGTGGAAAGAATGATAACTCCTATAGAAAATGCTGCAGATTTAGCTGAGCAAACCGAAATACCATATGGCACTTTGGAAGGAGGTTCAACAATGACATTTTTTAGGGTAAGACTCTCACCACAATTTATCTTCACAAACTATATAAACTTGCTGTAAGTGACATTGTGGGAAAGCTAATAGCTTCCATTAAATAATTAACCATTTAAATGTGTTCAAGATATTAAGCCTGGATTAAACTAGTATTTTTTAGGATCAAAACATGTTATTTTAAAGCATTATTTCTGAGAAAAATGTTCAAATTATGGAGGAAGAAATCATTGCTTAACCTTAATCCATTGGATTTAAATCCCAGGGTTTGGCCTGACTGCCCGTAATTTAAAAAAATTGGCATGCATTCAGAAAATATTTACTATTTGCCGTTAGAATGATTGCATTTGAAAAAAAACAAAAGTATTTAATTCTATCAGTCAATGAAGAAAAATTCTATGAATTTTAAAGTTCCAAGAATGGCTTTCATGTAGCTGAAAATATAAATAAAAATAAAAAAAAGTCTTTTTGTACTTACTTTTTTATGTGTTAGAGCTTCTACATATGTTCCGATGTCTGTCACCCTTCATTTCTACTCTTAAAACTTTGTCTTGGTGTGGTAGGATTCAACACACGATCCAACCCAAAGTCTCGCATCACATTTGCCACACCTGAATGTTGTGCGTGAATCTTTACCCTTTTGATGAACACACTCTGCAATGAGCCCGTTTTCATTTCACTGGCCAGTGCATGTTATCTCTCGCTTCCAGGCGAAGTCGAAAGACGAAGCTCCAATTTTGTGGAAGGATACCATTGCGGCAATAAAATGTCTTAGTGACTTCCACACTTTTATTAAGGATTGTAGACCGGTTTCAGCAGTTACGCCATCATCACGTACGATGATGGCGTAACTGCCGAAACCGGTCTACAATCCTTAATAAAAGTGTGGAAGTCACTAAGACATTTTATTGCCGCTTCCAGGCGAAATTAATTTGTCTCAGCAGTATTTGGCCGTCCTTGTCTAGCCGTTCATCCTGGGAGAGCTGCAGAACCATATTCTATTAAATTTCTTTTGAGTTTGAGCCAAAGTTGTTGGTGTGAGTATTTAGCACCACAAGATGTAAGAAGGATCTAGCTATTTATAACTGTCAGGTCAACAAAGTGAAAAAATAGTTATTTTGTCCATTTCCAGGTACGGCAGCTGATGGAATAACTGTTTGCTATCCTGTCTCCTTTGTCAACATATCCCATATGCCGGTTGTATTCGTTCATAATAGTTGGGTGAATGGCATTCCCATTGTCATCACAAAAGTTTCCTTATTTGGTGGACTGTGAATATTGGTCAGCATATAAACTTCCTTCTTATCTTTCCACACTACTGCTGCCATATCACCCCTTGTCCTTACACGAATGTCACTGCGTTTCAATTTTAGGAAGAAACGGTCGAATTCTTTCAGCATACCTTTGTGATTATGTCACAGTTCCACAGCAATAAATTTTCTTGGTTTTTAGATCGTCTAAAATAGTAGGAGAGGAGAAAAAATTGTCCATGTACAATTTGTGGCTAACTCCTTCAACTCTCCTAGTCAACTGTCTTGCATAGGCATTAGTTGCTGCAATGTCTTGCATCAAGTTTTGACAGTCTTTACCCAAATATACCTTCATATCTTATGTATAACCAGTCGAGTCACAGATTTTGTAAATTTTGATGCCAAAATGCTTGTGTTTTTTGGGTATGTATTGCTTGAATATGAAGAGTACGATTGCTTCCTATGAAGAGTACGATTACTTCATCAGCTGGCAAATTTTCACTTAGGTGATAATATTTGGTAAGGTTATCATTGAGCAGGTCAAAAAGGTTTCTAAGTTTCCACAACCTGTCATAATTTTGTTCATTTTTGTCAGGTGCTTGAGTATTGTCAGTGAAATGAAGATATCTTAAAATATGTAGAAAGCGGTCACCTCTCATTACACTGCTAAAAAAGGGAGCTTGGAATTGCTCAAGGGTGAACCAATAATCTCTCAGTGTGTCTCTCATGCAGTGGCCCATTTGTAAAATAATTGCCAAAACTAAAAACATTTCATATTGACTCACATCTGGTTGAAGTGAAGGACCTTCATTTAATCCACTGCAACTTTGCTGAAAATATTGATTTGTTTCATCCACCAATAGTTGAAAAACCTCTGTAAAATAGAGCATAAACACAGTCAATGGAGTCGAATCACTACTTATATTTTTAGCTTCTTCGAAATTCACTCCTTTTGGAACCGAAGTACATAATTTTGAAACACTAGCATATTCCTGATTCTGTGAAGATCCCCAAGATGAAATATCACAAGATCTCTTTGTGGTGTTCTCTTCATGAGAATCATACTCACCCTCCATGTCAACAGTCGGCTGTTCATCACAATTTGAATCATTGTCGGCAATCAACTCATCTTCTATTTCCAACTCCATCAGCTTGCACTTCGAATCCATTGCTGGATGGGTATATTATCCAAAAATAATAATGTCCATGAATTTTTTATACGAACACTTTCATGGCTCACTAATGACTGTAAGCATTGCCAGCTCGACTGCATCCACAGCCAGCTTGAAAAAATATTGCCCAGGAACAGAATGCATTGTCATTATTTGCTCTAATGCAATGGGGCAGGGTATATGGTGTTCTGATTATCATTTCCCTCGAGCTGTTAGTTGATCTCCATTTGACTGAGATAGCTCCTTTAGGAAGTAACACAATGTGGAGCCCATTTTGACGAATCATTTTCTTTCAACCTCTCGAGTTCCAACACCACTCCTTATCTCGAGATATGATATCCCAGATCTGGGCTAAAAATAGAATACCCTCAACTCAACCAGCAGACATGAACAGTTCCCTAATAAAGCAGGTCCTTTTGAGTGATGATATGAAGCAGAGTGTTAGCCGGGATGTTTTGGGCACTCACAGCACTGAGCAAAAACTTTTAGAGGGATTTTTCCAGCATGCTAGGAGGATAAAGGTTAATTAAAATATAATATTTGTAGAATGCATATCACAATCATCAATCACTATCAGTCATTAAGTCAATCATATACTGACACTCTATTCAGAATAAAGGAATAAAAAATGTTCTGACAATCTTTTTCCATGATTCAGGATTCAAAGATTGGAATTTATCAAAAAATGTGGAGATTTATGGAAAGTAAAAGACCTGCAGTGTTTGTATCTACTTATGAAGAGGGCGTTAAAAGAGTCTTAGAGGGAGATTATGCCTTTCTAATGGAGTCCACAATGCTTGACTATGCAGTCCAAAGGGATTGTAACTTAACTCAAATTGGTGGCCTTCTGGACTCAAAAGGATATGGAATTGCCACTCCAAAAGGTAATACAGATACCTACCTTTTTTCTACAATTATGTATCCTTTTTATCTAAGATAGGTTTTTTCCATAGGACATTCATCAACAATCACACTACATCTCACACAGCTAATATCAAATTGAGACTTTGCTACAGAACTACTGGCTTAAATTTTATGTTATGGGATACCAGTCAACTGAATTTTGAATACATTCACTTTGAAATTTACTCCAATTTCTCATGACTTTATTTCTTTTCATAAAATATCGAATTACATTGGACCATTAACATCATCAGTAATGAAATGATAGGAAAGGTTCTTTATATTCATAAAATATTCCACAAGTTATGATATGGCTGTGCACCTTATATGCAAGGAAATGTGTACTTTAGGGAAACTAAGAATTATGATACCACCCAAATAGCCATTTCACCTGAACGGGATGGAAATGCTGTTGTTCTTTATTAATAGACCTACATTAAACCTCCAAGTTCTAATCTAGAATTGTAACAATTGCATATTGACAGAGACTTATCAGTCACTTATTTAGCCTTCATTATTCAGTCCAATTTACAATTTAAAAATGTGGGAGCAATACCTAGCTAAAACATTTGTCTTCATTGGTAATGTTTTTGATGAATTTAGCCAATTGTCATGTCGTCTTGTCAAAATTCATCATTATTTTTGGTGAGGCACAACGTTTCCATTATTATTATATAACAGCATCAGTATTATGTAACAACGTTTCCATTGTGGTTAAAATTTTATAATGCTTCTATTCTTCAGTTTTCACTGGAAGGCCCAAAAATGTTTCCAAAAGTCATGCGACATGCATCATGAGGGAGAAAATCATTTATGCTAACTCTTGAAATATATTGATTTTGTTCAAATGCTGAAGTAAAAAGTCATAAATAAGGTGTTTTTATAGTGCCAGAATAGACATGATAAACAACTGACAATTTGGTATAGTAACCAGCTAGTAGCCAGAGGTTCTTCATTCCACTATGTTTTGCTGTGGGTGTACATCATTTCTCAGTCAAATCTCATCTCCATGAAAAAACATGCTGGTTCATTTTATTTTACAACCAAATTTTGACTTGTAAGTATAAGATTTTGCTGTTTACATTTTATTATGGGATGTTTTTATTCAGGTTCACAATTCAAAATTCAAATTTCATGCCACAAAAAAAGTTGAGCCAATGCAACTCATAGAAAGGGTAAAGTTTTCTTTTCTATGGATTGCTATTTAATTTACTGTTTGAATTCTCTTGCTCAAATTTAGGTTCACCATGGAGAGACAAGATATCACTGGCCATCTTGGAACTCCAAGAGAAGGGTATTATTCAGATTTTGTATGACAAATGGTGGAAAAATACTGGAGATGTTTGTAACAGAGATGACAAGAACAAGGAATCCAAAGCCAATGCTCTAGGAGTGGAAAATATTGGTGCGTAAGATTTTTTTTCCAATGAAACATCAATGAGTTATAGTTATCCTGTATTTGATGATGCTATATTAGCATTGTAAAAATTATATGAAAAAGTAAAGTCATAAAAAAGAGAGTCGTGGAAGAGAAATGGTTATACCATATTAATCATTCAAAGGTACAGCAAATGAATTTGAGAAAATATGTTTCAAGCCTATTTTACTTCAATGAAAATATAGGTAATAATGAAAGTTCTACTTCAGCCCTGCTTCAAAGGCTGCTCTTATGAGAACAACTTTGTGTGCAAACAAGGAAAAGGAAAAGGCAGAGGACTAAGACAAATAATTTACACATTAAAGTGCAGAGGATGAGAAAATATGCCTCAAAATGTTTTACCTAATACTTATCATCAGTATTCTCTACTTATAATTTCTAAGCCAAGAAAATCACACAAAACTACTGTGTGGCCATTGGAGCCACACAGTAATGGGAGTCCTATTTTAGATTGTAAGGGCTATGAGAATTCCTATAATATAGTACCTCAATGAAAAGAACCTCGAGTATCCTATAATTTTAGATTATGGGGAATATATTTGTTAATAATTCATGAGATGATTACATAATTGCACATTTTAAATTGTGGAGTTGAATAGAGAGTTAAGAAATTAATATCCCACTCAGTGATCTAATTTTATTGCTAATCAGTATGGTATTTGAACTAATCATTAATCTTATATTGTAATTTGTTCTTAAATTTCTTTGAACTTTTCAAAGTTCTTAAATTTTGGGGATAAATTAGCATAGCATTTAAAATATAATATCACTTCAAAATTTCATACATTTTTTTGATAAACTTAAACCTTTGGTAAAAGCATTTTCTTATCTTGTATTGTAAATTACAGGTGGAGTTTTTGTCGTTCTCCTGTGTGGACTGGCCCTGGCTATTGTGGTTGCCATTCTAGAATTTTGCTGGAATTCAAGAAAGAATGCTCAGACTGATAGAGTGAGTTGTGCCCCATTTCGTTTCTTATAAATGTTCTTTTACTCTGAAATCTGCATGTCTTCAGTAGCACTGATGACTTACCTACCATTATCTTTGGGCCATTGATTTTTTTAAAGAGGCCCCATTCAGTTTCAACAGCAACAGATGCATGTTATAAAAAAAACCTGACAGCAATTACCTACTCATAGAAAGCATTTGAGAATAACAATTAGGACTAGAGGCATTTTTTAAATAGTTTTTTATCATTATTATTAGCTGGCCAAATTTTAAGCATGTTATCCCTCTGGAATTAAATTCCACAACTTTTAAGAAACACCGTTTTATAAATCAGCATTTATTTCCTTCCCTCCAATCATGAATACCATCACACAAGCCTGTAATTAGTTATATGATGAAAGAAAAATTAAACGAGCATGTTCCATCCCTCCTCAAACTGCATCATTAGCCACTACAGTTTCTCTCTCCTCTTTCCCCCTTCCCTTTCATCCCTCCTGATGAACCCACCACCTCCCCTCATCCTTGCCAACTTCCTCCATCAAAATCTCTCTCTTTCTCCCCCCTCCCATCTCTTTCTCTCTCTTGGCAGTCGGCCCAAACCAAACTCCAACGTCCCCGCCCTTCTGTGCCTGGATCCTCTGCAAACGATGAATACTTCTACTAGACAAAAGTGTGTGTGGCGAATGTGCTAAACCTCTCAACCATACAGCCATAAACTTCCTCTTCACTATTGACAACATGCCTATGGATGCATGATCGTTTGGATACCCGATACTGATATTTATGGTCTTTCATTGGCAGTTGCCATTGGCAAAACAGTGGAATGAGGAGAGAGTTGCCATTCGTAGCAAGGGACAAGTAATGGTGACAGTTTTGTAAAAACTGACAAGCACAAGATATACCGATGCTCAGTTAAAATTATTTCATAAGAAGTTATGGCACACAATTCAAGGAGGTAGAAATCACTGCCAAACAAATGGCTGACATTTCGCCGATGAGGTACTAGATTAAAATTGAAAATTTGAAAAAAATCCTTCATTTTTCAAGAATGGTAAATGTCTTTTAAAAAATGAAAAATGCACTTAAAAACTGTTTTTAACTACATCTTGGCTGTAATTTTTCATTTTCTGGTTGTCAATCTGGAGCAAAGCTTTCATGTTAGGGAAAAACAATTGGTAAGCAGAGCAATACAAAATTAACCTTTCTTGGGTAAAACATTATTCTTTTCCTGGTATCATTTTTCACAACCTAAGGAGTTAAACATTTATTTCATGTACCAGGAAGTGATTTTGCTGTTTTTATACAAAGAAAAATTTTTATATTGATCCAAGGAAAGCTACTTTATAAATGACATTGTAGTACCAGAAAGTATTACAATGAGTTTGCACTAGGACTTATTTATTAGATCATTGTTCCCATTTAATTGACATTGAGGAATAGGCTAGTGCAACCAGAAATGAAACTTGTGATACAATATTTTTACAAAGACTTTACCCTTATTAACCATACATTTTATTGATTACATCAGTTTTATAAAATATTTTTAATAAAATTTTTAATTGATGAATTACTGGACAGAGCTAATTTGAATTATAAGAGTCCATTAACAGTCTCCACTGGTCTTCGCATATATTTGGAGAAAGTCCTTGTTTCAAAAGTCTAATTCAGTGACTTACAGTTTCACAAATGTTAATGATATTTATGTAGCTTAATTTTTGTTATATGTAAGTGATTTTATTTGACGTCAATGACATTTGATAAGATCATGTTGGAATCTAATTGTAAATGAATGAACGGAGACCAAAGAATGGTTCTGATATTAAAATAATTTTATAAAAAATCGTTTAGATGGAATTTACTATAAAAATATAGTGAATTACCTAGTTAGTTTCACTAAACAACATGCGAAAGAGATTTTGATCTCCTATCTTGGTCAATGATGTACATATTAGATGAAGACTCTGTTTTTATATTGACTTCAGTGTGCAGGCATGCTGACCAGAATGATGTATTACTCTGAATGCATTATTTGTTATGTAAACATGTTCTGAAAGAAGGTGTTTAGGTTGAAAATTATTGACAGTGATATGATACAGACTTAGTAAAACTTATACAGTAGACCCAGTTGAAAATTACAACATTTCACGTTCATTTTAATCACTGTAGTGCTTAGGTTTCCCATATATGGGAGCATACACATTTCTAATTTTTCTGTGGATTATCTTCCCTCTAATGACAGAAAATTTTTGTGATAATGATATCAAAATTAATTATTTTACATTCTCTTTATGCTTATTAGGGATTTTAAGCACATTTTTAAGATTTTGGCCAATGATTAAGAATGTTTCTAAAGGATTCCTACTTAATATTCATAGCACTGTTGTTGGAATTTATTATTTTTTTCAATCAATATATTGATTTTTTTTGTTTATCCAAGTAATCTCTCATTTATCTGTTGAAATTGTATTGTTAGGGGGTCTACTGTGTACTTGAGATTGATAGGTCTTCTCCTTTTCTTTTGTGCATTAATTTACAAGAATATAAAGTCAGATTCATTTAAGCTGCCAAATAGGTTATTTTTACTTACTACATATGTACAAATTTACAAATGCAAATCAAATCCCATAGCAAAACCAAAGATGTTTTAAATTTTTTTACTCAGCATATTTACTGCATTTGAGTGTTGATAAAGCTGGTATTGATCACATGTGAACCATGTACATTAAAATTGCCTAGGCTTTTGTGACTGAAAAATCTTTATAATTTTCATGTCTGTGATAAAATGGTATTGTCCAAGTAAAAATGATTAAAACAAATAACACTGATATATTTCTCTACCTTTTTTCTGCTCAATCAAATATATTATCTATTTTTATTAATATGTAGGCTTATCTGTCAGAAGATAACTGACTCATTTTCTAGTAGGTACCAGTGTGATTTATGATATGATTTTTTTATAACAATCACATATGCCTGTATGTATTTATTAATAAGCATGAATCAAATTCTGCCACCTTTTGGGCCTCATGTCTCCAGGCTCGAGAGCTTAATGCTTATTTTATATTTATTGAATGGTTTTAAAATTTATTTTTATATTTTTCTCATGATCTACCCTACAATTTTTGCTATTGAATGAATATAATTCAGTATTTATAAATTACAATGGAAGAACTGAAAATTATAAATATTGTTTAAATGAATACTAATGAAAACCCAATCTTGACGGTTTTTTGATTCAGGGGTTGACAATTTTGTAAGGCTATGCATATGTTCTACAATATAGTTCAATACTGAAAGGCAGCAGAAGGATGTCTTCATTAAATTAAAATATTAATGTAAAGACTAAGTTTACATGGGTGTTCCTTTGACTCAGACAATGCCATTCTTTATTTCCTCTGCTCATTGAGGTTTTTCAATGGATTGGGAAATCAGAAAAAAAAGTTCATTCATACTAAAAACATGACGGTTTGGCAGAAATTGTACCAACTTATAGGGGAAAGGTATCTAAAGTACCTATATAAAAAATTGGATGCCATAATCAATAAAGTTATGGGTAAAAAAAGGAATGTATTAACCAACTAACTTAATCTACAAAACCTGCTTTAAAAACAACACATCTATTTACTAGCCTATCCAGTCCTAGCAAAACCATAGTTATCACTTTTTTCATCCCTAGTCATTGAAGTGTTATTTAGGTAATACAACTGAAATAAATGTATTGCAAGGAAAAAAGTCTGATCAGTTAAGCTGTGGATTTGTGATATAGGAACTGATCTGATGTTGGAGGATGAAGTATGTATTGCTAAGCATGAGAATGAAAGTATTGCTAAGAATTGCTTATAACTGAAGTTATAGATAGGTGAACTCAGTTCCCTCAGAGGGTCTATTTTGGCTTGGTGAAAATAAAGTATGAAGAAAGTGTGTGCCCACTTCTTTGCACACTCCTCTTACATTTTTTGTCAAATCCCACTTTTGGTACACTTCTATCATATATATGTCACACTCTTTCACACTTCTTCACACTTAAGGTGTTCCAAATCACACTTTTCACATTTCCTGCACATTTTTTTCATGCTTTATTGCACACTTTATTTGCACCTGGGCGAAGGAGAAATTTTATGTGCCAGTGCTAATTCTTTTCTCCATGACTGTAGGATACGGACAGTTAAAATACTATAAATAGCATGATTAAAAATATAAAGGAAGGGGAAGGGCTGTTTTAAAGTAAACATTTTGCAGGAAGTAGTGACCTGCAAATGGCAGTTTATCCACTCATATTTTACGTTTTTTGGAAGAGTGATTCCTTATATTCTACTGACTTCATATAACATTGCAGTTTATTATTGACATTCTTCTCCTGACTGGAGACATATTTTTAAATAAAAACATCTATTAAATACTCAATGGGCTGTTCCGTACTTACCCAATTTATTTCGCCAATTGACCTCATCATTTGAATCACCATTTACAAATTCAAACCTTTCTTTGTCACAATGGTCAACTTACACCTATGTATGGTCACTGCAGCCAACATAAATCAAGTTATCCCTTAATTTATCAAGTTTAATTAATGCTCAAAAAGATTATCAACAGTAGGTAGGTACCTAAATCATAACTTCATTTTTAACTCAGTATTGAATAAGAATCAAAATTATAATATTTATCTCACCTGAATGGTCTCTATTTTAACTATATTCTGTTGTAAACTATACTCGTGACAGTAAATGAATGAAATATGTATTTTATTATGTCTGTCAGTCACAGAATGAGAATTTTTAACACAATTATGTTCAGATGAAAGTGCTTTAGCAGAAGACACTACTAAATATATTATCATTCCATTTTACCCATTTTCTGTCCGATGTCTATTCCCTAATCCTTCTTCCAAATAGCTATAGATTTATCATACTCCCAAAAAATTATCGTTTGACATTAGAGATGTGCGAGTACTCAAAAATTCAAGTCGAGTCGAGTACCAACTACTCGAAAGTCGAGTCGTCGAGTAGTTTTTGTCGACGGAACCACCAAGGCCAACAGGTTCAGAACGCTGCCAACAGGAAGTGCTATCATCAAAATTGTGTAAAGTTCTGGTTACACGATAGATTAACCCAAACGAACATGTACGTACGTTCATTTACATTTGTGTGAATGGTTTCATGTACGTTTGCATTAATGGATTCATGTATGTTTGCTTGAACAAATGGATGAATCGGTGGTTACACGGCGCATGAAACCGCATATGTACTGTATTCCTCCGAATATAGCCCCTCCCTTTTTGGCCGAAATCTTCACGGAAAAAGTCTGGGGGGGGGGGGGAATATATTGGAGCTCAAGACCCATAATGTCCATTGTAAAATTCCATCCCCTGAGTTTGAAGGTTTATGTCTCAAAAATGGGTAGTTCAATTTTAAAATAAATTATATCGAACTAAAGCTTGATTCTTTTTATATTTAATGATGTCAAAAATATATTTTTAGTTGGTTACATTAATTAATTTATCGACCAAGACAGATAAAAACACCAGATATTTTTCAAGTCCTGGGAAGCAAGCTTAACTTTGTGTGACTTAACTTGAAGATACACAAGAAAAGTAACTTCTCTTTTCTTCGCATAAGATATGGAACATATATTTATCTTAGATTAAACAAAGTTTAAAATAGATTACTCAGTTACCAATTATGTTACAACAAATTTTAAAAATACATGCTATCTTAGCTTGCGGAAGTCAGAAATTTAGATCGTTTTGATGGTATTCTTCGTCTTTGAAAACTAAGCCCGTGTAAAATGACTTAACAAATTGGGAGAATTAGATATGCTTTCATTGTGTATATATTTATTTTGAAAACGAAGTTCCATGGAACAGGACTTTTGGCCAGGAGAGATAAGCTGCTCGAGGTTGCCAAGTTATAAGCTACTGTTGGTAGGTACCGTGTGCACCAAACACCATGCGAGAAAATTTCTCTAGTATGCACAGGAAAAATATCCTTGCCTATGCTTGAATAAGTGAAGTGAATATGCTAGTTTATAAGTTGCAGTATTCACCAAAATAAAATCAGCAATAAGAGAGATAGCTTTTGTCCCCACATTCTTGGCTTCTCGACGAAAGAAACAAATTGCATTTTAAATTATCCTCAACTCCATCTACAAAAACTTTGCATGAGAAGGTATAGTGACGATATGCTTCCAACTATTCCAAATATCCATCAGTTCTTAAACTGACACTGGTTTGCATTCTTAAAGATGATACTTTTTTCTGCCATTGTAGAGTCCTCATGACTCATTCACAGTGATAGGCAAGCTGCTTGCAGCAGAAGATTCCACACGTGCCCTACCTTTCTCTTTCAGACATGCTCAGGGCAGTTGAGTGCGCTTTTATAGCCTAAAATAAATATATATCGATACAAAATAAGCAACGAATTCTACTGAGATTTCATAAGTGGATTTATATTCATGACTTAAGAGCAAGAGAAAGGTCCAAACGGTGATTTCCGGAACGTTAAGCTTGCAGGACAGAAAATAACGCAGTCTGACAAATTCATCAATAAAAAAAATATTTCGTATTGCAAACTTGTAGCTTAGCTACAATATGTGAAAAGGAAAGTTTGATATCTCAATCTGTGTTGTTCTTACGATGCCCCAATTCGATGGATCCATCAGGTACCCAAAATATTCGCTAAAAATCCATTCTTAAACACATACTTCAGTAAAAAAAAATGTAAAAATATTTTAATACCATTGGTAAAGGTAGAAATAGGCAAGCTTCAATTTGATATACTTTAATTTAAAATCGCATTAGCGATCTTGGAGATATTGGTCTTCAAACTCGTGGGTAATGAAAACTTTGTAATGGATGGTAGGCATCCTATTAAGGGCATTACGGATGATATAGGTATTCTATGAAACTTATTAGTTTTACTATTCCATTTTTTTATCTCCTATTTTGGATTATTAATTACCTACGTCTTTAATTGCCAAGTTCCTAGTCACATATGTGATATCTTATCTATAATACATTTTTGTTCAAATATATTTCCTTAGAAATCAAAAACTTTAATCCACAGGGCTATACAAAATTCATATACCTGCTCGCATTCATCCGAAAATGAAAATTCATTGTTCAAACACTATTAACTTGCGTTAATGGATATCGGAAATAACGCATGCTGATTATGGGTGTTCATGCATCGCACAAATGGGGGTGATTGACCCAGGTCCTTCTTCGATTCTAAGTTCTTTCATGTTTAGGCAGAAATCCACTGATTTTGAAGAGATGGTGTCAATAATTGGAATAGGAAGAAAAGTATGTGTTAAAAAACTACGTATGTAATTAACGACCAATCATAAATTTGAGGTGCAAGCTTATCAAATATTTACTGCACAAACAAGGAATTTTATATAAAATTCACTGGACTGCTGGACTAACCCACCCGGCATACACAATATCGCTGAGAAAGCATTTAGCTCTAAAAAGAAATAGATATGAATGCAAAATACAAGGAATGCTCTTCTAATTAGGCTTATGTTTTCCTTAAGAAA
Organism: Platycnemis pennipes; assembly: GCA_933228895.1. Taxonomy (NCBI): domain Eukaryota; kingdom Metazoa; phylum Arthropoda; class Insecta; order Odonata; family Platycnemididae; genus Platycnemis; species Platycnemis pennipes. Next base: position 105,237,542 of record OW121854.1, on the reverse strand, counting down.
AAATATTTTGCTTCATGGCTTACTTTCATTATAAGTTAATAGGGCATGTCACCCATGTAGGCCTTATATTATGCCTAAGTACACTCTAGGTACCATACTGCAAACTACCTAATTTACACATTTTTGAGTAATCCTAGTAATGAAGGTAATTTTCTTATTTAAAGTGTTACCGGAAAGTTTCCATTAGGTCTTTTGGACTGCGCTACGTGCCAAATTAATTTGACTGTGTTTTTAATTATGCATTAGGTAGGTAGACCTGCCGATTTGATAGTTTGATTGCTGTCTAACTTTAGTTGCGATGACTTAAATAAAAACTGGGTCTCTTCACTCATGTACAATAATGTACAAACTCGACTCGACTCAATACTCGCGAGTACTTACAACTTGACTCGAGGTCAAAAAGTACTACTCACACATCCCTAATTGACATGTTTCTATGCACTCTAACGGACCCTGTTAACTCAATATTTTAGCCATGACTCCAAATGTAGGTTAGAAGTTAGAAGCACTCAGGTAGTAGGTACTTATATGCTAAATATTTTGCCCTTTATGGTTATACTGCACATTTTTTGGCTATCTTAATGCTGAAAATAGAATAATTGAAGCATATATTATTTTTTGATTGAGAAAGACAATTTTTAGACAATGACAATTCTTGATGGCTAATAGCATTGTTAATAGAATTTCACACCCAGCTGAAACTGATGTGTTTCTCACATGCTATGAAAATTTTCAGGCTTAATTCAATGGAAATAGCATTTTCAGATTTTAAAAATTAAATTTCATTCACTCTATGAGATTCGAACCATTCAGTTCATTTAAAAAGCGGAAAATTTAGTTTATTAAATATGGCCTACATTGCAAATATATGTGTCGCTCAGCCATGGTTACTGATTATGCTTATGCTAATTAAGTAACATATTGAGTTATGACCTTCATATTCCAATTCATTGGATGTCCACAATGGGCAATCTGACGTATGTCCTCTGATCAGTGACTATAGAGTCAATATCAAAAATGAAGTGGAATTCATATTTCCTTCACAACCTCTTGATTTTCCTCACTTCCCTTTACCCACCCTCTAATTAGCCAAAATATATGCTAGTGATCTTCAGAGTTCCTCGGAATATCATTATTAGATATTTTTCATAAGTTTACAACTACACTAAATAACTTAATAAACTATGCTAATTATAGAAACAGGAAGTGCTGCATTTTATAATCAATAATAGAACCTTATTTCTTAACATTTTATCTCTACTTAAGTTTTTATCACTGACCCCATGTCCTTTTTTATCACCATAACATTAACTAATGTTTCTGGTGGACATAAGGGCCTTAAGATTTTCTCTAAAATCACCATGATTTTAATTCCTTCATGGCCCAAGCCACAAATAAGTAGGCCTCAAAGCAATTTATGATGAGTTTGTTGAGGTAGGTACCTAGTGACCTAATCAACCCAATTTCATGTACTTTTCCTGTTAAATTCACAAAGATTTTACTTAACTACTAGCCATATTTCAATGTCATTCAGTAAAATATTACTTCTCAGTTTTAATTTGAACTATACTGTTTGTAATGGAAAGGTTATTTATTTTTACAAAATATATCTCAAAACTAAGACATAGTTTGTATTTCTGCATGGCCAAAGATCAAAAATTGAAAAATAAGGTGAAACTGCTTCACTGAATGTTTTAGTTGCCATAAAGAGTTCCACTTATGTCCAAGAGATAAGTATCTGGGCAATGATACATATTTGAAACCTTGTGACCTTTATGATGACTTGGATACTCTAGCAGAATTTTAGGATTCTCCCCAGCTAGACCAAGGGGATATATATCCCATCCATTTCATAATACTATCCCAGGATTCGAGGGATATCATATCCTGCAAGGGAAAAGATATCCGGATACGAAGGGGAGAACCAACGGAAAAATATGGGATGAGTTTCCGCCTTTGAAGGGATATGGTTTCCGTAGTAGGGTATAGGTGCCGCCTAGCAGTGAAAACCTGAACAACAAATTATCAACGAAAACTATATATACCGATCCCGTTGGAGCAATCGCATCGAACACCTATCAACTTTGATATTGCACTAGTAATATTCGATATATGGCTTCTACTCGATATATTTGATGCAGACAAAACTCTTAAATTCCTACTAAAACCCCCATTACCAGAAGATATCAAATAAGTAACAACCCAGTTAAAAAATATTACTGCGAAAACAACCAACCACCAAAGGAATATCAATTGAACTACAATTTTGATTAGCATATCGAGAAGTCCCTGTAATAATATAAAGGTGCACCAATCCCTGGAAAAAACAGAGTGAATAATAACAAGGAGATATAGGTGAAAACATTTATTCAAGAACTTGAGAAAGAAATTTTTACAGTAGTTTTTTCCTGGATTCTCCTCTCAACATGCCAACCATAACAACTCTCCTAAACTCCGATTAGCTGTCATGTGGTAAAGCTGGGATGCATTGGTCTTCACTGCACCTTGGTAAATAAAAGAATCTTCAGTTACTTAACTGTTTAAAAATGAAGAGTAGACACGTAATTTTCAAATATTAATTCACCATATTCTATTGAAAACAAACATTTCTGGAACTCTAAATAAACCAAAATTTTCCAAATACAAACACTACAAAAATAAATTTAATGCTATGTCTAAGGTGAAAGGAACTTTTTAAAGATGAATCACCCACTAAATCAATAGGATTACCATAATGCCATTACATTAGCTTATCGTTACTTTCCAATTACTTATTCTAAATGTTTACACCCTACCCAGCCAGCACAGTCCGCATTGCATCTGTATGCGAAGAGGATGCAATGAGGATGCGATGTTTGACAGGATGCGGTGGCTACCAATTTTCCCTTTGGCATCCTTTGCTATGTGCCAACTTTTCCGTGTTGCAGTTTCACCTCATGTATGATATTTTAATAAATCATGATTTTATAGTAATCTGTGACATAATGATAGATGATTCGGGAGATGGAATACGGGTAAATGTACTGCTATATTAATTGCAAATTGTTGAGCTATACATAACAACCCTCACTTTTTGCCAATCTAACCTGGTGGTAATCCCGAAATGTATTCACGCAGTGCTCCGAAGCCGGGAAAGAATTGTATGTTTTTCTAACTATGGAGGTCCCGCAGAGAAATAAGTGCGTGGCGTGGATATTGTTTTCATTTTGAAAGATAAGTAATTGGCAATGGTTTTCATTTTGAAATTAAGTAATTTGTAATTGTTGACATGATAGTTCGTTTACTCGTAGGACATGCATCCACACGTAGTGTCTGTCGGCCAAGCGCCATTTATGCCGTATGATAGTGCATTTTGGAGCCATCCAGGATAAAATAATTAAGTCCTAGAATTCCCCCACATTTACAAACGTGCATCAAGTAAGTGAATCTTCCACTTTATTGCCTAGGAAAAAGCAACTGTAGGGAATAGTATGCGAAAACTGTAGTGGGTGTAAGTGGTACACCATACGGCTGATAGGTGGCAGCGCTGTGTCGCTGGTAATTCTCGTTTTGGCCGGTAGGTAGCAGCACCTACAACCGCTAGTATTCGAGGAACGGGCATCCTCTTCGCATCTCTTTACAGGCGGCGGTATCTCCCGTTCGCATCCACTCGGCAGCGGTTCAGCATACGGATGGCATCCAGATGAAAGTATGCACGCCTACCGTTGGCATCCGGATGGCATCCATCTGCGAAGGGGATATTAGATGATTTGTGCCGGCTGGGTAATAACTGACTTTTGTGCACTATTTTGATATTAAAAGTGAAATATAGTCGGTAAAAATTTTTTTTACAAAACGATAGTCAATGAAATATCAACAGACAATGTCTAAAAATTAACAGCTAATTAATCTACATAGTAAAACTGTTATCTACTTATTTATGTGAATGAATTCCTTACATTTATAACCACCGTCGTGTGCATGTATTTATCCGATGTCACTAACTACTCATAAGAAATGCATTAAGCACGACCATTGCATGATCACCGATAACGCCATAAATGTTCATTCCCCAAAGCACCAGTTAATAAATCGTAGCGATTACCCAACTGCAAGCCACATATGATAATATTATCCAGAATATATGGGGCTGAACATGAGTTGCCAAACAGAAAACTGTGTCAATAATATAATTTCGCACCTAAATTAACAAGCCACGTCGTAATATTAAAGAGTATTACCTTTAAATTAACAATTGTTTTCCATTTTGTAATAATATGGTCAAAAAGATACTAGTACAAAATAGTGAGGCACCAACAGATATGAAAATTACTAAAAATTTTAAAAAAGCAAAATAATGTTACCTTACCTTATTGCAGTCTCGTACTAGAAGCTGGTTGCGATGTATATTTGTTGAACTAGGTTGTTGGACTCTTCTCGGCATGTGAACATTTACCATTGCAGCAGGAATAATGAAATGAGCAAAGCGAGGAAGCGAGCGCATATTTATTACCAAAGTAAGACGGGTTCCAAAGATGGCGATTTTCACATGGCTAAAGAGATTCTCTTTTTTGCATGTTTTTCTGGAATTGGCTGAGAGAGCGAGCTAAATGTCTGCTACCATGTAGCTCAAGCTCGCATTAGATATAGTACACCAGAAAGAATTTAGTCCTTCCTGAGAGCAATCTCTTGCTAAATAATTAACAGTGTAATTTGATCAATATTAAACTACGTACTTCTATTCATCCGAGTGGATCTATTATTATGATCAAGGATAAGTCGCTGACATGTTTTCTCTGTGATATCCATCCCTGAAATCCAAAGAGCTCCTTTTCCGTTATATATCCCCTTCATATCTGGGAAACGATATCCCCTGTGCTAGCTGGGCAGCATAGTGATCCTTTCATTATCTTAACCATCCTGGTTTTCAGGCCAGCTATTAGATATTTGTTTCCATTCTATTTTTAACCCTCCCTGCCCCATTATGCCTCTTAGAGCTCTATCATTTTAAAATATTCTTTTTTTACATAACTAATGTTCCATTGGAATAGGTAAAAAACTTATCTATTTATAGGTTAATAAAAGTGAATAACTCACTTGACAAAAAACCTATGATATTAGTATATTGAATGGATAGATTTCAAGCTCTGTTGGTTCATCCCCTGGGAAACCTGATGACAGGCCAATGCCTATTGGGATTCCAGGGGTATATGGACAACAGAATAGTCCGGATGCAAAAAAAAGAAAAAAAAGTTGCCAACCTGAAGGCAAAAAATATATATTATCTATTAACTATAGTTATCTTGGGAATGAATGAAATTCTCAGAGATTCAAAGTTTAAATGATTGATTTGTTTTAGTGTTTTTTGAAAGTAAAATGACCTTTAATTAAGCTTTTCTACTTGTAGTATATTTATATTTTGTGAATGAAAATTATATATGATTCAATTTTAATTTCTAGCGGTGATTTTGTTGCCGTAAATTAAAGTGCAGTTGTCCAAGTCAATATAGCAGCAGATACACCTAATTGGGAACAAACACATCAAGTTGGGATTCACTATTAAAGTCTGGTATTTTGTCAATTGATTAAAACTTTCGCAGTCCATGTCTGAGTGATGTGGTTTTTTTGGGGATTTCTCCGCGATGTGGTGATTATCTACCAACGTTTCCCCTCGACTGCTGTAGGCCTCTTCAGGGAAGAATGCTTCACCATTCTGCCCTGAAGAGGCCTCCAGCAATGGAGGGGGAACGTTGGTGGACAACCCTGACATTGCGGAGAAACCCTCCAAAAAAACCATATCACTCAGTCTGGTATTTAATAAATTAATAAAAATCCTCATAGGTTCTATTACAAAAACAATTTATTGGACATTTATAATTCACATTTTTCTATTATTAGTATTCTTTGGTGCAATATTACAAGGTTTAGCACCCTTTGCTCACCTCTAAGGTAGCTCTCCCTCCACATAAACAAAATCAATAGTTAGTACATGTTTGTCCGAAGCATTAGAAAGCCATGAACACCTTCTTTTAGGCTCATTGAAAATAATGATGTAGTTTAAATTTATTAGGTACCCTATTTGGTGTCCAGAAAATCTCTAATACCTATTAAATTTAAGAGGTAAATGTGTGAAGTTAGTGATAGCAAAAGCATTAATATGCCTAGCCCTTCTTCTTCTGACCCTGTGTTGTGAGGAATATGTACAGAAGGTTATAGTAACTAGATCTGTAAGAGTTCTCCATATTTTTCAATCAACCCAATTACTGCTTCACAATTATGTAACCGCTCTTTCTACCAATAGGAGTCATTAAAAGGCAAGGGTAATGGAATATATCTTAATCATGGAAAACCCTAAGAGTAAATATAGTATGATTTTTGGACATTTTTCTATTTATAGACACAAAGGAAGCTTTTTAATTCCAGTTTAGAGTGTTTATATTCATAGCAGGTAGGTATTGAAAATTTGTAGGAATCAGATATTTTTTATTTCTAATGTTTTTTATTATTAAAATTTATATTCCTTGGTAATTTTAGCAAAAAAAATTAATTCAAAATGTAACTACCTCTCAAAAGCATGAGGAGTGGTGCTTAAAAACTAGTAATGCCAATAACATGGGAATATTTTACATTGATAATTCTGAATTTCAGTGATAGCTCATCAAGGGAAACATTATTCATGGAAGAACATGTTTGAAATCTATACCATAGGAAAACTGAGTTTATTTAGGGATTCAGGATAAATCTCACATATGCCTCCAGTTCCAAAATCTGAGCCCTAAATAAGATGAAAACAGAATTGTCCTATCCCATCAGTTATCCTAAATTACTTAAGACTGCTCTATACCTGCCTTTAAAAGGCCGTTGCAGATGCTTAAGGCTGATGCGACTACGACTTAACCTGGTTGCCGGCATCTTGGGCATTTTTCCGATCATAGCAAAAGGATTGTTTTTTGTCCTGAGTAAGATAGATTTTTTCTAAGTTTATTTGTTAGTTTATAAAAAATAGCCAAACTTTCCATTTTTGTCTATTTTCAGTGGCTATTTGTTAAGCCTAGAATACGATACGAAGATTTTGCTTCAACTCTTTACAAAGCTTGATCCTTCATCTACCCGTTAAAGTAACAGCTGCTGATGTTGTTCCTATAGTTAGGTCATAAACCCAGTAGCCGTGGAGCATGTATCGGGTTTTTAAATGCATTGTGCGTGCTGGTTCCTACGAAAGATTTCTTCCTTTGGCGGTCTACCCCCACTCCTGCCCTAACGCATTCCACCCCTCTTGTTTACAAAACTCCACATGGGTTCGGTCACCGAGCGAGCGTGTGGGTTCCCAGAGCGGTGTCAGGTTACCCCTCGGAGATAACACCCCCCCTAGTTGGGCCGATAAAGAGCAGCCAAAATTTTTTTTTGGAAGTGTCTGAGCTGGAGTCAGATATAAAATATGGCCCAATCATGTGTTTTGAGAGCATCAAACGTGTGATTCATACTGTTGTGGAGGAGCAAAGGATAGGGAAGTGAATTTAGTGCCTCGCATCAAGCAATACGGGCTTTGAGATGACCTGATGTCTGCCAATACCCTCCTGGCACGACATTTTGTGAGCTTAATTTATAACATGACAAACAATCTCGCCAAATTATACAATGCGTACGTTGCCAAATAATTGGTGGGAAAATAGTAAACTTTGCTCTTAGAGGCTCCTACGGTATGAGATGTGGGCTGGCCGCCACGGCTTTCAATGTTGGGTCCAATTTACATACCTTGGTGCACATAAAATAACGGAGAAAAGCCCCAGATTTTTTATGAATAAATTCAAGGTCGAGTCCCAGGAAAAAGTAGAAGCAAGATGTGCACCGCTAGCGGTTCACATCACATCAGCCCCGGAAACGCATTCACATCTCTGGTCCACATGAACACTACGGATCAAATACAGCGAAAAATGTTGATGTGAATGAGGACGAGGAACCAAACTCCAGGGACGTATTTCTAAGGTCTTTGATTTTGTCGAGGGCCGAAATCAAATCCATAGAAGTGTCTACCAGAGGGCAGCGACTTAGTCCAGGATGGGAAACAGAAAGGAAAAAAAGGCTGACTGCATCATTCTTTGGGAGGGTATGTAAATTATGCGCTACGACCCCGCAGGAAAAAGTAGTAAAGGCGATATTATATCCTTCGTTTTGTGGCAATATGGTTACGGAGTATGGGCTTGTCTCCGAAACAATAGCCGTGGTGCCATTTCAGAGGGAAAGTGGTTTTGTCAGCAGGACTTTTCATCGATCAATTCCTCGCAGCTTCATCTGATGGGGTGATTGCAGACGGTGAGGGCTTAATTGAAGTGAAATGCCCATATAATAGCAGAGATATGACCCCTCAGGAAGCAACGAAGATGGGAGGATAAAGTACCTTGAAATTTGTGATGGTAGGCTACGGCTAAAACGGGAAAGCGATTACTACTATCAAATTCAAGGACAATTGCAAATCGTGAATAAAAGTTTTTTTTATAAGGAATTTTTATATGGACCACCTTTTCCGGAAATTTTAAGAAACAAAAAAATGTGAGGTGTATAGATAACTGTGCCTTTAATTTTTTAACCATCCCCTATTTCTACAGAAAAATAAAGAACTAGACTTTTCATACAGCAATCACATCTCCAAAATTTTCCATTCTACCGTAGCCAAGTACCTAACAGCTTTCAGGAATATTTGCGTTTTTGACCATGGTAGTCAGGTTGGTACAGCGCCAACCGGTCTACCTCGTTTCCAGTTGGCAGTTATAATCCCTCTAGGATATTGACTGTACTAAACTAGTTTAAGCTTATGTTACATTGTGTGATTCAACTTAATAGATGAAGCTTCTGGTCATAATTCTTCTGCTGTTCCAGTGACATTATAACATACTACCTCCCTCATTGATGCACAAGATTCATTTATATCAATGTTTTCCTACTTACTATTATTTAATATTACTATTTCATGTGATTAACTGGTTAATACCTAACATGAGGTCTTGTTCATGACCAAAGAATTTTTAAAAACTCACGCTTCAGCAGGATTACGGATCACATTAATTCACATAACGTCGCAGATATTCTTATAGACATAACCGGAGCATAAAATGAATCCTACTTTTGATACGGCATTGCTAATGCATTTTTATGGCAAATGATCTTATATATCAAAGTCTCTATATAGTACATTTTGTAGCAAATCTTCAACTAAAATTCCGGGAATCGATGTCAATTTTCGTGAGCCATATCTAAAGCAGAGATGAAGGGGTTTGTTTGAGACAATGATGGCAGATATCGATTGACGATTACCCAAGAGCTATCCCAGGGAATTTTATGCCAGAAATATGTGATCATAGATAAAGGAATAGAATTTATAAAGAGTACACGTAACAGTAAAGCAGAAGATCGGATATACTTTTCATAAGTTGGCCAACCACCTTGAAAAAGCATTTGGATTGGACACGAGAACTAGGTTAGCAAAGTAGCCTTCGTAAAAACCCAATTGGAATTCTCAGGATGAACAAGTTTACGTAAACTGAAAAAGATCCAAACCTATAGCAGAAATTCCACAGAGAAATAAATCATTCACCTTGACCGGGATTCGAACCCGGATCCCCCAATTCGATCCCCGGGTTCGAATCCCGATTAAGGCGAAAGATTTTTTCTCTGTGGAATTTCTACTATTGTGCATTTCAGTGGGTAATTCCGTTAAGGTTCTCGTGGCTAGTTTGCGATCCTTCAATTTGTTTTCCAAACCCATGTTAACTGGCGTATTGCATGAACAATGGAAAAAATAACATTGTGAATAAAACATTTATTCTGTTAGTAAATATATCCTTCGTCATGGATGTAAATAATTCTCACCCTAGAACTTGGTGGATACGGAACTTATACGTTTGTTTTTAGCGCAGTAACATGTAACGTTAAATCAAGCAAAAAGAGATACAGATTATAGCTAATTCACTGGCACAAAAGTGACGGTGTGATGATTCATGGAACTTTTATATTGTTCCATCCTTGCATTTGCCTTATTTTCTTGCAATTCACAAAAGAGGTAAGATATTTAGTGTACGTCCACAAGATATTAGTAATAATCTCTGATTCACTAGAATTGGGATTATTAGTACATGTTCGATAAATATTCACGCCCTGCCCACACTCTGAGATATTCCATTTCCTGAAAAGAAGCATTCTTCGGGTTCTGAAAGTGGAAACCAGTGCCTATTCTAAAAGGGGTGGACATTCAGAAAAGAGGTCTCGTAAAAGCAGACCTGCCAAAGTGATTCACCACTAAGGGTCTGGCAGAGAAAGACACGCTTCTACGTAATGACTGTTAACTGTCAAGCTTACATAAGGAGGGCTTGGTATAATTCATAGGGTCCTAGGAAATGAAAAATTTTAACTGCCATGAGTGTTATAATACACCTAAACATTTACTGAAATCCGAATAACATAAATAGAGAATTTAGAATAGAGAATTTTAATAACATTAAGTAGAGAAATGAAATGGGAATAAATGTAATTAAATAAGGAGAAACGTATGTACTTAACATTCGATTAAAATTATTTGCGACAATTCACACCATGCTGAAAAAAATACTTTCATAGGGTTTTCATTTAATAAAAACAAACAATAAAATTTCACTTCTCTTTCGAGTTACATTAAGTTAAGAAATTAGAAGCTATACTAAAAATCATACTAAAAGAGTTATGAGTGCCATTTTTAGCTTCGTTTTGATCTAAGTGCACATTTGATATATATTTATGAAACTTCGTTTCTATCAGGGTTCATTGTATAACCTATCACAAACTCAACTCAGTGATACCGAACACTTAACTTGTGCTTGTAATAGCGCTCTAAATATCTGTACAATATTAAACATTATTGCAAAAACAAGGAGGAATTAAACATTACATATTTTGTGAGGGAAAGTGAAACGATGCCCACGCAAGAGACAGGAAGATTTGAGACACTTTCATTTGGTCATAGATAAGAAAAGGTCGGACCGCTATCATGTTACATCTAGAGGAGGGGGAGAAGAGGGAGAGACGGCCCCCCATTCCACTTTTTTATACTGCCACTTATGTGAGGAATCGTAGAACTAAACCCAATTTCCATTACATCTGAGAAAGGGTGGAAGTATAGCGCAGCCTTAAAGATGTAATCCAATTCACGTACTCCTACTCTGGTACATGATTAAAATATTTTCATGATTGAGGGCAAGAGTTATATTAATTTCTTGCAACTATAGCCTAATCTAAGTAGAAGGTCAGTCTAAAGCAAAATAATGAGGATGAAATAATGTTCTTCATCTGGATTCCCTGAGGGGTAGGTACCGAATCATAAGTGAAATGACTGGATTCCTGGAGCTCCTTTAAGATGGCAAAATCTCCACCATACTTTGTGGTGATGAAGACATCAATGGCACTCAGACTATTGGGAGTCCTCCTCATCTTGCCATCAGCACCTAAAGCACAAATAGTTAACAGTTATTAGCATCACAGCCTTTTAACAGCCATCATCAATAATTATTTCATTGAAAGATTTTGAATGATTTAGATCATTCTGTATTCTCTTCAGCAATGTACCTATTGCCTGAGCAAGACTAGTGTGAGCTAATACACCATGTTTGTCATGGGTATTTCAGCTAAAAATGCAATTCTTTAGGTACAGAATGGGCTCATTTACTATGAATTTCATGCTGCTTTATACATCAATAGGTAGCCTATTTTATGATTTACAGTTGGTTTAAAGGTGAAAGTACATCCTTTCACTGGGCATTGGATAATAGTAGCCTAATGCTTCATTGATTGAAAATGGTGGCTTCATGTAACACCTAACACCATTAGATCTCCTTACAGTGGAAATTATTAGCAGTGATTAGGAGTCCATCCTCTTCAGTTGAAAGACTATAAAGCATTTGAGTATCTATAACTCAGAGACTGGGCAGCAGATATGCAATATGAAATATGTTGGCCTCAATTTTTCACACTTCACCATTAAAAACAATAATAAAAATTAGCAAAAATAAAAATTCCACCCCTCAAACGATACAAGAATTAAATTCAGTATTGATGTATTTAGTGATATCCAGGTTCAATTCTATTTCCAAAATGACAGTGGGTGTTTTTCACTATAAAAACAAGGTAACTTTGGAAACAAAATGTATGCAACAAAATCTTTTATCAGGTATTTTATCTTTTAAGTAGTAATCAGCAAACACAAAACAAAATCTCCATGACTTTATAGGGCTTAAATACATATCTAAATGCATTAATTCTCCGATAAATAAACAGTTGTCAACCATGTGAATAACTTTTAACATTCAAAGAGCCATTAAAATTATATTTTGCAATTTTTTATAGTGCTGACTAAATAATTCAGTAAATTGTTCCCCTCCTCTAGTGATTATTTGACTTTTCATGACTTAAACCTGACACATTCTATGGCAGTTTGGAAATAATGAAATCTTTTACCATAGGCACTAAATCCTTTTATCTGGCCTAATGCCTCAGCATTCATTTCCTTCATGATTCAATACTATCTACTGTGATAAGTTGAGCCAAATGATTGAAAATTAGTAGTATCTGTGATTATATAGTTTCCTCAAAAGATTTTTGGGTGGCTATGAAGTATGTGTAATCTGTGTGTGGATTCTTACATGAGATTTCTTAATTAAATCTGATTTTTTTAGAGTATGTGTCAATGATCAAAGTGGAAAATAAAAAAGGCCTTCACTTAATTGGAGACCTGCCTCTTCCTTTCAGTTCCTCCTGAAATACAAGCAAAATGCTATAAATGTCTTTATTCTCTTTCTTTTTACCCATCCATGATAATTCTACTGCCTCCTCTCATCATGGATATGTTTCCTGCAGAGATTTTCCCATAGATGGTATGTTGAAAATCTGGGGGATTCTCGCTAGCATTGGTTGTTGTCTAATTAAGGTTGAAATAGGCATGCACATATGGCCACTTTGCGGCATTCCAATTACACTGTTGGAATTTGATCTAGATAGATCCAATTAAGTTTTTACCCATGCTAGCTGTAGCAACTCTTGAAGTGAGCATATTTTAAAATACAGCTACCTAGTATTTAGGTAATTGGCTATAAATATTTATTTATAGATTACTTCAATTTTCAACTCATATTTGTAGCCATAAAATAATTTTATATTTAATTAGTTTTTTTCTGGTTCCCTTATTCCAGAGACGTTTCCTTTATTCATTTCATAGCATTCTAGCAATTGTCTGGATTTCCCCTCATGGCATTGGTTTTTTATTGATAGTGACAGTATTCAATGATGGGCCCAGGATCCTGAACTAGGGATGGGCAGTTCATGTTAGATTGGGAAGAGAAAAGGGGAGGGAAGGTAGGGATGAGGAGGGGATAGTGGCTGATTTTTCTTTCTTTTAAATACACAAATCTACATTATGATTTTGTTTTCTGCTGATGCAAGCCATACCTGCACTAACGCAAAACACAATCCTTATAAAATCACTTTATTCTTGTCATGCTCCTAGGTTTTTGAGGTTCTGGATGGAGAAGGCTGCCATTCATTGGGTGTGCCCATGTCAGTATCATAAAGTAAATGGAAGGTTTATCGTTTAAAAAAGATATTTTTAATGATTTAAACAAATACCAAGATCCACATTCCTGACCATATTATATATAAATGACACAGTCATAGACCACCACAATGAAATTAGTGATTTTCTGTACAAACACACTAAGATTATAATAATTTGTAATTATGATTATACATATGAGGTGTTCATCATATTCATATTTTGCAAGGAAAGCAAAAAATCATAACTGACCACCACTCATGAAGACCAGCTCACACCACCTTTGGTTTCAAAGGGAAAACTTTCTTTTCTACCTAAAATACTCATCTTCTAACTATGACTGAAAATTTAGTTGGTACCACCAATCTACAAGTTTTTTTTGAAGGTGATTTTCCTATAAATTCTTTAGTTCTTACAAAACAAAAACAATTGATATCACAGTTTTCAGTTGTACTTAAACACACACATGTGATTTTGCTGTCTCAACAGAAGGCTAGCCGTAAAGTCATCCTGGCAAGATACTCCATCCTTCTCCATTTCCCCCATTATCAATATGTTTACCAGCCTCTGTTCCCTTGCACAATTCAAGGCATTGTTGCACTCTGGATGTGGTTTCTTTGACATGTCTGTTTTCTTATGAGAAATTTGCCACCCAGCCAGCACAAATAAACATTTTACCTTCAATTTATTTGAAATTTACGTAAATATGTCGTAAACTGTTTGTTTGTTTACAAGTTGCTAACGTAAACTTCTAAGATGCATCTCGTAAAAATCGCGGCCACATGTCCTCATCGTGGAGTAAGCAACACAGAAGCGGTTTACCAGAACGTCCGCCATAATGCATACGCATCAAATACTTTGTTTGCCATATATATTCCCTCACTACGTATTAAATGTGCAATTAAATCCAGTGTACCACGTTTAAAAATTTTCACGAATAAAAAAGGTAAAAAAATAAAATTACATATACATCACTAGCATCGCTTTCGCCCCTAGGTGGCTCAGGGAACCGAACCCGTGTCGTTCGCTTCATATCTCGGCACGCTACCACCAGGCTAACTGCTTCGTTGATGTGAGTGTTGTCAGATTGCTAGTTGTTGTGACGCGGTTCATGCATGAACTTGCGCCGGTTCATGAATGCGAAGTAAAGTTTCAATAGTTGATTATAACTAAAATTCATTACATAACTGTAAGTTAAGACTATCGAAGGAACTGTAGTAATTATTTACGATCGAATTTGCTTTCCTAAATTGTCGAACACATGAATCCTTCGTTAATTGTGCTGGAGTGACAACACCCCTTAGTAAAATCTTTGAAGATTAAAAATTAATTTCTCTTCACCTATGGTTATGATTACTGGTGAGCACCAATTAACTACTTGTGAATGATGATTAATTACTAATATTTGCAGTGATTACCTACTTATTTCAAGGGAGCTCAGGGGTGGATTTTGGAACAAATATCAAACTGCTATCTCATATCGGTGATCAGCTTGAAACATATGTACTCCATATTAAATGAAAAAGATACTTGAAACTACTTCATGTATCTACATGTTAACTTTATGAGCCAAATATTTTCATTAAACATACGCGCAGAGTATAATCTATGACATAATGCTGTAAATTTACTAATTTCTTAATGGCCCACACTCGTAAGAATCACGTAAATTCGTTTACGTGTGCGGTTTAAAAACTGTTTACGAGATGCTTACATAAGCATTTACGTTTACGTTCATTCTCATAAAATGAATGCTTAGAATTTACGTAAACATGAAATAATACGGGGAGATTATGTTTACGTATACACACGCACATTAAGTTTACGAGGATTTTACGTAAACATGTTACCGTGTGCTGGCTGGGCAGTAACTGACTCATTGCAGTTCTGATTAAATTTAAATTTCATAATGCCTTATTAGAAGCTTATAATCACAGCTTTGACATTAACAATTTTTTACTCACTAAGATAAATTTACTAAATAAAAATTCATAAATTTGTAATTTATATTCTTCAAAAAATTCAATTCTATGACTTCCATTTTTTAAAACCACTCCTTTTCTGACAATGGTTTCTTCCATAGGTTGGTAAATTGCATGGCTAAAAATACTTCTTCTATAAATCATAAACTTAAATTGACAATTAAAACAATTCACTTGTAATTGGCCATAATGAAATTATATATTAACTGACCAGTTCAAATTCTCTGACATTATGTCCAACCTCCTCTCACACTAGAGAGTAATAAACTCATCAGTAGGTAACCCTCTAATTATTATTATCATGATGGCAGTTGAAAGGCAAATAAGTCATAAATTACATAATGATGTGCAGTAGTTGAAAATTACCTACCATATTTCATGGCATATAAGATATTTTCCATAGTAACTACTCAAATAATCAACTCCAAGTTTCACATGTGAAGGTTATATATTATGAAGGCTAACATCATAAGATAATTTCATATGGCTAATTTTACCCTGATAATCAATACTAGTTTAGCCCATCTCTAAAATATGTTTGTTTCCTCACAAATATTTTTGGCATCATACAGGAAGCTTTAAAGGGTGTTCAAACACTATTAATTTTTCAAGTATTCTAACGAATCAAATAGGTACTCATACTTGACACTCCCATTACCAATAATAGTAGTAACACAACTTAGGCCCTTGAATGTGCTGAGTTTTAGCTAAATTTAATCTCCGAGTATATGGCTGCAGTCTTTAAGAGATTATATTTTGTAGCTCATTTAAATCCTTACATATAAATTTCCAGATCTTTGAAACTTTTTCTAGAGTTAGCTAAGTGAAATGGAGATATATTTTGTTCATGTCTAATATGCCATCAAATTTGGTAGTAAGATTAAGTCCCACAGGGGAGTTGTATCTCATTTTGTCTTGGTGCCAGATGTTTAAGAACAATGTTGTCTACTGTAATTTATTTATATCTACTTCAAGAAAAGTTAGGTACTTCCTATGATATTTGCTACTATTCTAAATACAGAAATCCAATATTGGAATACATTTTCTGATTCATCGTGTAAAGGCTGTTATTTATTTACAAGTTGAGTAGAGATAGGTAACTACATAGTAAGATAGTGAATGTACTATTCAATGGAAGAGAATTAAGGAATGTACAAATATCCTATTTAAGGCTATCACTAGCATCAATCTCAATCTGATTACCAGTCACCCATGAATCAAATAACCTTGGCATTGCACCACACGTAAACAAGGATTCATTATTGATGATGAGATAGTATGAAATTCCATTTGTAAAATGCTTATGGCAAAGGGTGATAAATTTGCTGACACTTCTGGGTAATTTTCTAATTTATATTTCAAGTGCTTGTCTTATATTGTATTAGAATATTTAAATGCATATAGATGAAATGGAAATCAACCATCCGAGAAATGCTAAAATTTATGTCAAATATCTCCTGCAGTATTTCCAATATTGAAATGAAGAATTCTCATTTCAGCGCAGGAATTGATGATTATTTCAGAATTATTTGCGTTTGATTTTAAAAGTAAAATCTTTCTCGATTCCTTTTTCATAAAATTTTGTTAACATCTCACATAGAGAAATAAATATATATATATATTCAAATCATTAAATTGACAGACTTAAACTGAAGACTCTAAAAAAGTATTCAGACCTTTCTTGCATATGCCCTCAGCTGTGATCATAGCTTCCAAAAGTTTAAAATTTTCACTCGCATCGACAAATCCATTACTCAAGAACCAAAAGGCATATGCTGGCCCAAACCTTTCATTATTAACCTTGCCCGATTATGCCCATTCCTATCAATCCTTCCCATCTCCCCACACAACCCAATATTTTGTCATGGCAGCAATCTCTATGTTCGGAGATGGCAGAGGAGCTAAGGTTTGCAGTACGGTGTCATGGGTCGAGGCAGCGTCCAGCGCTACGCCGTTCCTGCTCACGGTGCTCACCAGGCACGACTTATGTACCAGCTGGCCTTGACGTCCCCCACCATCTTAATGGGGTGAGAAGTGTTCCTGTAGGTCCTCAACATGATTCCACCAAAGGAAAAAATTCTAGTGGTTTTGTAACTTTTTTATATCCATATGTAATCACCCTGTTCCAATAATACATGGACAAATCAAAGATATTTGCATGAATTCACACTGGAGGGAGGAAAATAAGCCTGTAGGGCAGAGTTTTTCAACTATAACTATGGAGAGTCAAGGGTTCCAATCTTGGAGAAGCTTCTTACACTTGTTGTGTTACTAAATTATATAATGATGCTTGAAACCACATGATTTAACTGGAATCTAATTCTAAATGAGTGTTCAAACTGTCTTCATAAATATTTTGGTTGATAGAAGAGTTCCCTTTAATTTATTACTCATTATGGAGCTTGGAAATATTAGTGAAATACAAAATAATCTCACATAAAAGAAAAAGACACAGGCCTAAGAAATAGGAAAATGTTATCAGATGTGAACATATTACATAACGGTATTTAAATACATATCTACAAATTTTCTTCCTCTTTTATCTCAAATAGACATACCCACAAAGGCCAGTCACTTTGATAATAACAAATTATAAAAACTATGCATTATTCTCCATTAAAAACTGTGAATGTTGGTACTACATTTGAATCATAAGTAATATAAATCAAATGATAGTTTTAGAGGTAAATTAGTACTTGCTTGATATTTTCACTGGTTTATGAATAAGCCTCAAGATGTCACTCACGAAGAGATAGATTTTGGGGAACTCAATTTCCATTATCTTATTGTGTGAAGCCATAACTGTTAATTTAGCTCTTAAATTTAAGTAACTTATTGATACATACAATGCTAAATGAATTTATGGTTTGATATTTAGCAGAATCTAAATTCCCTTTATCTTGTTTTTCATTTAACTTTTTTATCTTATTTCTTGGTTGTGAGTGAAATTTCAGAATTTTTCAGCAGCTTATTAGGTAGGTATGTAACATATTAAAATTAAGGTCTTCAATAAAATCTGTGAAGAGTATTCAGTAAGTCTCCAAACACTCTGTGGTGTGTTCTGCATGCTTCAAGGGCACTCCCAGGATCAAAAGTTCATTTACATATAGTTAAAATGTTTAAAACAATTTCAAGTACCCTCTATTGTGTATGACAGTTTGGTAAACATACACTTATCACTTACGTGCATACTTGAACACCCTAGAGCACTTTTCAGGAATGCCTTGTAGAGAATGAAAGCATCAACTCACAGGTTTCACAAATTTATATGGCAGGATTCTTTGGTAGCTCAAATGCACGTATCATGCTTTGGAACACACCTGGACTCTACAATGTCCATTTAACTTTTATTGAGCATTTGCCAAACAATTTGAGAACACTTCATTTTAACGAGTATTTGTGATGGATTTCCTAAAATTCAAGTGGGTACATAATTGTTTTTCCTCTTTTTTGGAATAATGCATGTGGTATCCATTTTCTATAATGTTTATGATAATGCATTTAAGCATATCTATTATTAAATATAATACTTACCGCAAAAGGAAAAAGTCTCAGGCATCCCTTGGTGGGACTTATCCATGAAGATAGAAGAAATTCCATGGATGAAACTTCATTCAACAACCTAGGTTTCACCACAGCACAGCATCATCAGGTAAAAAATTCTACAAACAGGCCCTATCGCTAGAAGGGGGTGGTACAATACCCAGAAAGCCGCCATAAAGGTGTGTGGCAGGGGAGTTAAGTCAGGCCAAGTTCTCTGCCAAGGAGGTTGAGTGCAGATGAAGGTATGGGTGGGAAGAGGGAGAGGGGGCCACTGCATGGGAGAGGGCAAGTTAATTGCAATCATGGGTGGGGAGGAAGGAGTTGGGGATTGGCTTAGGGAAGTGAATGAGGATAGAGCAGCTAGGGTACAGAAATTCATTTTATATTTTTTCGATTTTCCGCAGCACAAACTTTTTAATTCCTCCAATGCATCTAACCTTCTCACTTTCTTCTATGCATGTAAAATATTAGGTATTAAATCATTGTGGTGTTTGTTTGCTAATGAATGTTTGGAAAATTGTAATGTGTGATTTTTGTTATCATCATCATTGGTCAACAATCCTAGGATTGGTTTGACGCAGCTTTCCACTCCATTTTTCTATCGGCCAACCTTTTCAATGTGACGTAATTCTTCTCTTTTACATCCTTCACCACCTGTTTCATGTATCTCATACGAGGCCTGCCTTTTCCAATTTTCCTGTTCACTTTTCCCTCGACGATAGTCTTCATCAGGCCATCGTGTCTCAAGATATGGCCGATTAAGTTGTCCCTTCTTCTTTTTTGAGTTGTCAGCAGATTTCTCTTTTCTCCCACTCTTCTTAGGACTTTCTCATTACTTACTTGGTCGATCCATTTAATCTTCATCAATCTACTGTAGCACCACATTTCGAATGCTTCTACCCTTTTCTTCTCCGCTACTGTCATCGTCCATGCCTCACTGCCGTAAGGAAACATGCTCCAGATGTATGTTCTGATGAATTGTTTCCTTACTTCTACACTTGTATTTCCAGATGTAAGTAGATTCTTCTTTGATAGAGTTCCCTCTTTGCCTGGGCTATTCTACTAACTATTTCTTTCTTGCTTCGTCCATCGTTGGTTACTCGGCTTCCTAGGTAACAGAACTCTTTCACCTCTTCAAGTTTTTGTTTTCCTAGTTTGATATTGGTTTTGGCCTCTTCTTTCTTGCTGCATACCTTGCCTTTACACGATTTATCTTAGTCTTCTTCTTATTTATCTTCAGTTGATGTCTGGCCATTGTCCTTTCCATGGTTACTAGAATCTTGTTCAGATCCCTCTCTTGTCTCTGCTATGAGTGCTATGTCATCAATGAATCGCAGCATGCTTATTTTTTCTCTGTGAATAGTCACTCCAGAAGACTTCTCTTTCATTTTATTGATGGCTCTCTTGATGTAAGCATTAAAAATTACGGGAGACAGTGCACAGCCTTGTCTCACTCCTTTACTTATTCTTGCCTCTTCACAGCTGGGATTTTTGATAACTTTGTTAAATTTTTGTTGCCTTAGTGTTCTTTGTCAAGAAACAGCCTGCACATCTGTCCAAAATATATGCTGTTACAGTCCTGCGTGTGAACTTCATAAACCATGATTTGTTATGAAGTGTTTACTTTGTCTTTATTGGACCCTAGTCTGTTTAGTAATGTTTTTTTTGTAGGTAAAAGGTAGCTCTTATTTTTACTTTTGGGGGAAACCATTGTGTTCAGAGGGAAATCTTACCACGGAAGGGTATTCTCCACCACTTAGGAACAGACTTCCTCTTCTGTATCCAATGGCAAATCTCCTTCCTAGCCAATGGTGTTTTTTTTCCATCTGTAGAGAGTGTCAAATTAATTGTGCATATATCCATTGTTGACTGCTCTCTGCTTCATTCAGTGGAGCCCTTTCATTTTGTTAGAATATAACATGGGAATGGTGCAGAGTCTGTTTATCATGGAATGGAAGGCTGTCCAGTTGAATCTCTGTCCCTGTCTTCACACAGAATGTCACTCCCATCTGTATTAGTGGCGTACACTTATTGGAAGCTTCCCTTAAAAGTGAATAATCTATTTACAAAAGACCCTTGAGTCAAAGCCAAAACCAAGTCTGGTTTCTGCCAAAAGAGGAAACAAGAGCCACCTTTTACAACAAATAAAACTAAATATACTGAGATCCAACAAAGGCAAAATAAATGCTTTGGAACAAAGCAAGATGTATGACCTCCACTACCAAGACTACATTGGTGAATACATTGGACAGATGGACAGGACATTCCATGCCAGGGCCAAAGAACACAGTCAGCAGCATTAACAAAGATCGCACACCACAAATTACCAAACATTCATTGACACACAAACACTACAGAGATTTTAGTCCTAATATTTTACATGCAGAGAAGAAAGGGAGGTTGGATGTGCCGCAGGAATTAAACATGTTGCACTGTAGAAAATCAGAAGCAATTAAAAATGAATTTCTATACCCTACCTGCACTTCCTTTCTTTACATCCATAAACCAATGCCCAACTCCCTCCTCCCCCCCCATTCTTGCAGTCAACCCTCCCCCCTTCCATATAGTAGCTGTGCCCCTCTCCCTCCTTCAATCTCTACCTCCACACCCTCCCCACCCTTTGTGCCACTCTTACAACCCATTTTCTCACCAACTATTGTGCATATACATACACATTTTTGCACCTATAGGTATGTAGAATGTTTTACCTGATGATGCTGCAGTCAGGCCCGGTGACAGGAATTTCGGGCCCCTGGGCAACTGAGTGGTCCAGGCCCCCTAAATCCCAGCAAACCCCCTTACTCAATTTAAACCAGATCTGTGAACTTTAAGGTTATTTTATAACCAAGACTATTAATACCAACCTGATTATCAGCTTTTTCTGCAGAATAAACTTGCACACTGTCATACATTATCTTTTGATTTACTATAAATTGTCCCTTTTTTAAATTAAACACATGTCAGTGGAATGGGATGGGGAAACAATTTCAGAATGAAAAATTTTTGACGGTGTAACACACTTCACTCTTTCATTTTATAGTAATCAAAACTAGGACTTACTTGAACTTGAAAATTTTATAAAAAGTCACAGTAAAACGTACTTTTCTTTTTTTTTAAATTAGCATGTCCACAATTACTCCCATCTTTTCAGAGATACGAAGATAGTTATATCACCACCAAATTAAAATGAATGCAGAGTAATCACTTCTACTAAGCTTTGCTTTCACTACAACTCTCTCAATCAAACATAACAGCAAGGAATGGGTAAAAATAATGTAAGTTAAGGGTTTTGACGAACAGAATATATTTTGTTGTGCCTCAATATTAAGCTATTTTCGATAGTTTGTTTCCTTGATGTGTGCATAATTCAAGTAAAGTAGAAACTAAAGTTTTCCTAGATGAATAAAGTCTAATGTGATTTATAAATCAGGGATATGCATATTGTAACGCAGGGAAAATGAAAGATTTGAGTAGATTTTCTCAATGAACAACCAAAAGCTCCGCGGTGTCCAAAATGTACCTTTCTGCATGAACCTCCTAGTAGGTTCAAAGGCTTGGACTGCTGAGTCGAAGGGGCAAAGAAACAAAAAGAAGTCCTAGATAGTGTCCCTCTGGAACATAAAAATTTTTCATGTGAAAAATACAGGCTTTGAGGGTGTCAATGAGAATTTTACTTTTGAGAGGAGAAACCTTGAACGCGATTTCGCGTACACTCTAGACCTTAATATTTTTATATCCCCATGATTTTATACGTGTAGAGCTGGTGGAGATCGATAGCAGTGCACACATATTAAAAAAGATGAATAAGAAGCGTTATGTTCCTTATGGCTTGAAAAAACTTACTCGCGTCACGTCATTTCCATCTCCCGGTGCACGTCTCCGGCTCCACACGTGCGTACGAAAAATCAAATGCAATTATTGGCGTCGCTAACAAATTTTCAATTTTTTTTCAGATTTACCTTTAAAAAGCATCAACAATTGATTAAATATGAGTCACTTGATAGGCACTTTACATGCCAGATATTTACTGCTTAAAATGAATTTTTGTGTGAAAATAGCATCCGTCATTTTGTTACGTAACATCACCTACATTTCGAAAAAAACTCCCACAGTTAAACACAGTAAAGTACAAGAGTGGTTTTAACAGACCTACTAGTTTTTTATCCGACCAAATTCCTCCCACAGCATCACCCTCAACTTAAATAGGAAGATTTTCATAGAAAACTGAAGTCGGGTGTAATTTTGGCTATGTTTGAGCCTCTGCATCTCAGTAACGGCGACAGAACATGACCAATGAGATGCCATTCCATGATTGCCAATCAATTATGAGTATTTGTACCAAGTTTCATGATTCTATATCCAAAAAAGCCATTTTGGAATTTCGTCCATTTTTTCGATTTCAGCTTACTGTGCATCGGTTCAAATTTTCCTTCCTCTCCTTTCTATTAACAAAAACCTCACAAAATCATGACATGAGCTTTGAACTTATTTAAGTAAAACAAATAAAAAATTTAGAAAAATTTCAGAAGGATAAATTATATATGTTTAAGAATTAATAACTTTCTGAAATATGTATATATCCACAAAATTTTAAATATAAAATATTCTTTTGCTTCCCTTTTTTATTTTACCCGGGAGTTAAAGAAATGACAATCCCGAAATCTCAGGATTTAGTATAAACGAATCCCGGGATTCCGGGATTGACGTACACCTTTTCGCTAACAGGCAGCGCTAATAAGTAAGTTTAGTTGAATATGAAATGCAAAACGTTAGATGTCTGAGTCCATTGACTAATACATTTTATTGTAATAAGTAATTTGTCATCATTTGTAATACATAAGAAAAATGGAAATGAGCTTACGGTGCACGTGTTAAAGACATAGTGATCGCCAGCATTAAACAAGATGGACTAAATTCCAGAAAATGTTGTCTAACTTTTGATTATGATCCCGTAATTGAAAAATCTCTCTGGGATTGCAATCCTTACTGGGAGGCTAGGTTAGGGACTGCGGTCCCTCCCTACCCCGTTAATGGGCGCTCATGTATAGAAAACCAATGACACAACACTAGAATGTGTAGCTTGTTACTGATAATCTGTAACTTTGACTGTAGAATAAACAATTATTGAAAGTCCACTAACAAGTAAAGAATAGACTCTATGTGGGGTGTGGGGGATGGGGTTTCTTGTCATTCAGGTTACAATATGTCACTGAGTAGCAAATGTTCGCAGCAAAGGGAGGGAAGGTGAGTCACAGCGCCCGTGCTTCTCGCTCTATCGTCCCCATCACCCCAAAACCCTCGATGACCACGACAACAATGCTAAAGTCATACTTCTCTATTGCACACCTATGTTGCACACTGACACACGCTCTACCTTCATTCATTTTTTCACCTTTTAAACAACAAAATTTTGTATTCTTTTTGGCATTTAAATTTATTCATACTTTAAATTTTTATTTTCAATTAATTTATTTTGTCCCAGGCCCGATGGCCCGGGCCCCTGGGCATTCGCCCCCTTTGCCCCCCCCCCTGTCGCCGGGTTTGGCTGCAGTGCAGTGAAACCTAGTTTGTTGAATAAAGTTTCAAATGTGAAATGCCAGATCTCTCTTTTTCTATCTTCACAGGGTCATAAAAGAGGAATGAGATATTTTTTAAATAGATAATAGTATGAGAAAGTATAGTAGTAACTTTTAACTTTTCATGAATTAGGAAACCATTTGTTATGGTAGTTATGATTATAAAAATTTCCTCCTAGTATTTCCGAGGGAAATAATTAAAAGGCCATTTCTTAATGAAGAAAAAGAGTTTACACAAAGTAAAATATGCATAAAGCTCTGAAAAGGTGGTACTAAGAAGAGTAGGAGAAAAAGAAAAAGAAGGAAAATTCAGAAATGGGGCAGTCTTATCCGACATATCTTGAGATGTAACAGTCTTATGAACACAGCCATCAAGGATTAAAGAGAGGAAAAAACTGCAAAGGAGGACCTTATGTGAGTTATATGGAGCAAATTCTGAATAATTTAAAAGAAAACATTCTGTTGATATGATGAGGTCTCTTGGTGAAAGAATGGCCTATCTTTATTTGTCATTAGTCCAGCCATGTGTATTTAATTACTTTAAAAATTAAATATCTGAAGTGAAGCTGGTGACAAAAAGTGACAGAGAAAGGATATTGTGCACCATGTCATCCGCACGATTTAGAACCGGTGGACTTTTGGGGATAGGTGGAAAAGGAGGGTAAGGGTAAAGTGAGACCCAGAATTGGCATTAGGTTACTCTTAGCGAAAGGTACAAAAGCATGGACTGAGTACTAAACTTTAAGGTTTCTCTACACGACACTCAATTAGGGACTGGTATGTACATGAAAAATCTATACCACAGCATATGTAGTTTCAAACCTGGGCCATTGGGATGGAAAGCCAGTACTTTAGTCACCATGCAACCTAATTCCCCCTTCATGAATCATGGTGTGTGATATGTGAAGTGGAAGTTTCATTATTATATAATGAAATGCCATTGTGCCAAATTTCAACTTCCATCCTCTGTGAATGTTTTGTTTTATACTCCAAATCACCTACATTTCTTAAAGTTTGTGAGACCTTTGCAACTGGTCTGGTCATAGGAGGGCATGTGATCACCACACTGGTGCATACACATGATTTCACACATTATTTCCAGTTCTGCACAGATGTCAGCATCAGTAGACCAGAATTGTATAGAAATGAGAGATTTTGTTATTCCATGTATATTTATCATGAGACAAGCTAGGTTTTGATGGAACCCATCATGATAGGATGATGTTTTCATTTTCATATTTATTTCATTAGCTATAGGGTGCTAGAATGTATTACATTAAAATTCTGTATTACAGTAATAGGTATATCACTTCTCCAAGCAGTGACAATGATCACCAATATGTGTACATTTCAATTCATCAGCTAATATTTTAACACAATCACAATTTAGAAAGTATATTATCTGCTGAGGGTAATGTGTAACTTAATATAAACAATTCTGGCTTCTTCAATCAAAGAAAAATAAAGTGTAATGTTTAATGACGATAAAGTCTGGCTGGAATATATGTAAATTTAATCTCATTCAAATATCAATAATTTTCCTTGAGTAGTATTTATTTCTCATTTTATTCTAAGGAATGAGCCTTGTGGCTTATTTCATTTCTGAATCAGAGTCAGTATTATTATACATAGATTGAAAAATCTGTTCAATCATTTTAAAAACAGCTCTTTGTCAAAATATTCCCCTAAATTCTCTTTTCATCTCATTTTAAATAATTTTTGTGTATCTAAAATCCCCTCCTTATGTTAATTATGAAGAGCTCTTAAAAAGCACCTGTGAATGACACTTGCTTGAGTTTTTATTGCCGCAGAATGTAAAATAACTAGTATAGATAATTAAGAGATTTAGAGTCCTTTATGCAATGCTTCAGTAGAACTTATATATATATTCTAGTGCAAAAAGCTTGTTAGATTTTTCCATTATAGTATAGAGACTAACAATTTTTCATGTTTTTTATAGTGACGTGGCATTTTATTATATTAATTTGGTAAAAGGTTAAAGTATGTTTTTAATGACAATGTATATGTTACTTGGCTAAATATCATTGGTAGAACTAGCTGAATACAATGAAGTCAAGACATTAGTCTCATAAATAAAAATATGAGCTTTATTTTTTATGATACCTCTCTCTCTCAGGTCTCATTCGGTAACATATGAGTTAATTTGCTCAAAAACTATTCTCTCAAGTATTTTCGTAGTGGCACATAGTAATCCTATTGGCCTATAATCGCTCGGGTTGGAAGGATTGGAGCATTTAGGTATTGGCCGCAATAAGGTTCTTTTCCAAATAGCTGGGTACCTATATGCCTAGTCAGCAGCATCAGGAGTGGGGGGCAGGGGGGCATTTGGCCCCCCCCAGAATTTGCCCTGGCCCTTGAGAAATGAGTCTTCATTAATAAAAATTATATTTCACTTCTATCCAGCTTGCCTATTCCCTTCTGATGCATATTCTACCACCTTCATATGTACTTTTAGTAGAATTCTAGTCTCTACCCCCTCCTATCCGCAAAAAAATGCGGGCCCTTTTTGTAGGAGCCGGGCCCTTTTCTTAAGAGCCGGGCCCTTTCCAACATTCGCCCCTCCCAGCAAAAATAGTTCCGATGCCCCTGTGCCTAGTTGTAATGAGGAGTCAAAGATATTTAAAAGAGCAAGTAGTATCATTGGTAATGAATTCTTAATCAAATCTATAGGGATTTCATTGTAGCCTCTTGTGTTTGAGGTAGCATTTTTACATGCTTTAGAGACTTCTATTAGTTTCAAGTGTGAAAAGAAAAATCAATTGTCTAGATTAATTGTCTCATTATTGATGAATGTTCGGGGGAGGATAGCCATCCTTCTAGTAGAGAAGTAATTATTTAGGATATCTGGGTGAATGTTTAACTTCCCATCCTTGGGCTTTGTAACTATTCCTATATTTCGTAAGTTTTTCCATATGTTTTTGAACTCTGGTTTTTTGAGAATAGTGTGTGATAATATTTATTTTTTGCTTCCCATATCTTTTTATTCGTGATCTTTCTCAAAGCCTTGTACGAGGAAAAAGCATCTGGGTCACCATATCTTCTATACAATGCATGGGCATGATTCCTCCTCATAATTGTTATCTTTATTTTGGATGTTATCCAGGGAGTTGGTGGGTGGGTCATGCGAATGGAACGAATTGGAGAATTTAAGTCAATGGTATCCAAGATGTTGGAGTTAAATATTTCTATTTTATCATCCGGTGAGTGTGCCTTGCGTATTGCATCCCAGTCTCTATTATTTAGGTCTGAGTGGAATTTGGTGTGGGCAAAACAACTAAAGTCCCTGATGGTGTTTTACTAATGGATATGTGGATTTTTATCCATACATAAGGGTCATTTGATTGTGGCAAGACATATTAGGTTCATCATATATTTCAATTTTTACCACTTCCTTAGGATTATTAACACAAAATTAGTCTAAAGCAGAGTGGGCATTGTGTGTATGGCATTTTGATCCAGTTTCTATAATGGAGAGATTAAATCCATTCAGCATTTCCAACAGCTTATCTTTTTCTGAAGAGGATTTAAGCAGGTTCATGTTAAATTCTCCCATCACAACTATGCTTTCATACATGGAAATATGATACCCGAGAAAATTTTCAAAGTCTTGTAAATTTTGAGATTTGGGAGGTCTATATACGATTGCGATTAACATTTTGTAGGGGGTCGGTGTTAGAGCTGGGTAAATTACCATAATTTTCAATTGAGGTAAATTACCATGGTAAATTTTGGTAATTTTCAAAAATTACCATAATTTTCCAGTAATTTAAAGTTTTAAGCTGCAAATCCTTATAAGAGGACTCAAAATGAGATCAAATAGCTTTGAGATATAAATTCTGACGCTTATATCAAACATATCACGACGTTTATCTATTATAACTCATTAAAAAAATTAAAACGAAGTGGGCAGCAACACGCAATTTGCCTCTCTGTTGTCACACTATGAGAAATTTTCTTTCCAAAGCCATACCTCTGCGCAATGTGCATTTGTTATTTTACTCTGAATTAATTGGAATTAATCATGGACACAATCTAAACAAAATCGTTTTAGCTTCTTAATTTATAATATCACCCATTCCAATGGTTTCTTTGTGAGGAAGAAATTTTCTGAAAAAGAACTTTTCTGAAAATTACCGTTTATTACGGTAATTTTCAAGGGTGTTGGTAATTTACGAAAAATACCACGGTAATTTACCAAGTTGCCCATCTCTAGTCGGCGTAACTCTTAAGCATAAATATTCTGGCCGGTTCGAATATGCACTAGGGGACAACCCAATAAGTGTCGCTTGGAAGGAGTCATGGACGTAAATGCCCACCCCACCTCCTCTCTTTTTTTCATGGTCATTTCTGAACAGACGATAGTTGGGAAGTGCTACAAAATCGCTGGAAATAGATGATTTCATCCAGGTTTCGGTAATACCAATTACATGCGCATCACTAGTATGTTCATAGTATAATTTAAATTCATCGAAATGGGCAGTTAATGATTGCGAATTAACAAGCAAGATTTTTATATGGCTATAAGGAGCTGGGTTGTTGGATTTGGTCATTTATTGGGCAGACCCATTACTCATAATAAAGATCTAGATCTTTCTGTGAGTAGATGGCTGAGACAGGACTTCCTTCCGACTGCCTAGCAAGAATAGTGCCATTTCTCACCCAGAAAAATTTCACTTTGTTTTTCTTTTTTAAATCTCTGGCAAATGCAAAAAGCTTCCTGTAATATTGTGTTAGGGCTTCATCAATATAAATGATTTGAGAGGAGGAGGACGATGCCTCTGCCTGTCATCCAATATCACTGGTGTTAAAATTTCTTTTGGCGCGCGTTGTTGGCGTTGTTAGGAGCTGGTTCCTTTTGCCCTGCCTTGCAAAGCGTACAATTATGGGAGGTGGTGTGTGTAAGTTTGCTGCACTGCTTTGACAAGACTGTGGCCGGTGTGACAAGTGGCCGGAAGGCATAGTCAATATCGTCCAAGGTCACGTCCACTTTAACCCTTTGTGGTCCAATTTTTTTTGTGGAATTCAAGTAGTAGCCGAAAGAAATACTATTTGCAAAATAGATGAAAAGGCTTCATAAGGTACTAGAAGTTCACAAAAGTGACATAAGATAGCAGCACCTTACATAAAATGCGCATAATTGCAGCGCCATCTGATGTCGAGCTCAACTTGACGTTGGACCTGCTGCTGGAGCTAGGCCTGTCGAGCCAGCCTCGACGTTGGACCGCAAAGGGTTAAGGGAGGTTCAAATGTTCAACACAACACTTTTGATGGATTCGTTCATTCGAATTTCTTCATCACTTCACTGAATAGGGTGCGCATCTCCTTCGCTGTCATCTCTGGTGTCTCCGACAAAGGCTGACTGTTCTCTTGTTCTATGGTGTTGGAAGGATCAAAGCAGATGATGTTGGTGCCTCTGATCGGGGTGTTGTCACTTGGCGACATTCTGTCTTTTCCATGACACAGTTCACAGGTCCAAAGTTTTTGGAGGTCTGCCAGGGCCTTCACATCCTCCTCGGTCAGATCTTTACAAGCTGGATGGTGCATGTTAGAGCACACACCACACTGAAGCTGACCACTGCCACACTTAATTTGGCGGCCACACGTGGCACAAGGCATGATTCATTTGAAAGATTATCAGCAAATCCACCTGTTTCTTTATCACCGAATTCTTTGCCCAAAATGCTCCTTATTTCTGGATGTGTGACGTAAAGGCCTTTTATCAGTGTCAATACCTTTAGTTATTTATTTAAACACGTTACCCACAGTTAAAAATGCTTAAAATCCGGTAACCCTGATGAAACAATTGGATTTGGCAACTTGCATGAAATGACCCCGTAACCTCCCAGCGTAGCCATATGGATACGGCGGTATTTACTCCACTACAAAAATCGTACTATGAAACAATCACGCAAAGGAAAGTGAGCACATGACACCCCTATCCTTTAGAAACAAAGGAAACCTATTTTTAGTTCACAACCACCGATTGCACAGCAAAAAGTTACATATTTACCTCCAGCTGGCATCCATTTTGCTCCTCTGACACGCACCTAGATTCTCGCCCTGACCAGCTTCCTAAACAAAATAACACTTGAATCTGGTGATCGTGACCTTCAACTATGCAGTTTTGATAAGTTTATTAGGATAAAGTTTACAGTTCATCCTACAGAGCATCATACACTCGGCACATCAGGGTGTAGCCATATGGCTACAGTGGGCGGTAATGGGTTAAAATATAGCTGGATGACTAAATTGAGAGGGAGCTATGAAGTGTTTTTTTCTCCTTTATAATCTGCCTGGGATCACACTGATGACAGCTCTAATGTTTGGCCTCTGCACCCACTGCCAATCATTTTATGAACAACCACTCAAACCTATTAAGATTCATTTCGTGCATTTCAAATCAAGCCTCCTCTTTTCTTTCTGCGGTTCTTATCCTATTTTAATATTTACAGACCCAGGCTTACCTCCATAATATCTGGTTTTAGAAAAATATCTTCTGCCTGACTCTTTAATATACCTAGGATTTCCCTTTTTAACTTTTCTTCTGTAATCTTGATGTTCAATAGTCCTTAGTATATTCTTGTGTACCCCTACCATCATCCATTATTCACTGTCATACAAAGTGAAACTCAACATGTAGGCCTTCAAGAACCTTGCCCTCAATTACACATTCTTTGAGTTGTAAATGTTTTCTTCTTACTGAATGAAAACCTTAGCCTTGTGAATCTTACTTCATATTTTGTTAAAACTTCATCCATTGTTTTTGATTTTACTATTTTACTCTCCAATACATTCAATAATCCATCTATTAGATGCCATCTATTATAGACTTGTTTTGGTATTAGTTTTCATACTACAAAGAAATTGGTTCCTCTCTTTATTAGTAAAATGTAGGTATTTAATGATAGATAAATGAAGAAAAGATATTCTGCAAGCATGGAGCATGGAATTGTATGGAACTGGTCCCCCTAAAATGATGATTCCCATGAACATAGTTTGGTCTTCTTGTATCTTAAAAAGTTGTTCATTAGCACAGGGGCATCGGAACTATTTTCACTGGGGGGAAGGGGGGTGAACCTTGAAAAGGACCCGTGTTTTTTTGTGGATAGGAGGGGGTAGAGGCTATAATTATGCTAGAAGAGCATATGAAGGTGTGAGAATATGTGTCAGAAGGGAAAAAGTAAGCTGGAAACAAGTGAAATTTGATTTTTATTAAGTAATGAAGACTACTCATTTCTCAAGGGCCTTGGGCAAATTCTGGGGAGGGTTTTTGCCCCTCCTACCCCCCACTTCTGATGTCGCTGCGTTAGTACATGCCAATAACAAGGATGAAGTTGAAGAAATTGATGAATATCTGAAAAAAGTAATGGGTAATATTAAGGGAAGGAAGCACCTAATAGTACTGGGAATTGGAATGCAGCAGTTGGAGGATGCAGGGACTGAATTGTGGTATGGGAGAATGGGCTAGATGTAAGTAATGACAACAGTGAGAAAGCAGTAGAGTTCTGCATGAGAAATAACTTTATGATCTGCTAAACATTGTTTAAACAGGTGTACATGCATAGGAACCCTGGGAAATGCCCGAGGACACAGTAAGATATTAATTAGATTATGTATTATGGTTATGCAGAGGCTTAGGAGCAGCATAAAAAACTCCCAAATGCAAACTTGGAGCATAACTTAGTGGTAAAGACATGTGAGGTGAGACATAAAAGGCTAAAAATGAGAAAGGAGAATAAAGAAGTGGGACATGCGAGCTCTGATTGTTAGAGGGGAAACAGGAGGGCATATCACGAGTTGGTGGTCACATGCATGGCAGAAGATGGAAGAGGGAAGAACTGAGGAAGGCTGGCAAAAATAAAGACTGGTGAAAATTTGGTAGTGTAGAATTATATGGAACCAACTCATGGACTTCATGGAAAGGATTAGTAGCAGCAGGTAGTATATATATTAATGATATTTTTTTTATTTTTGTTGCAACATAAGGGAATTAGGTATTAAAATGGTTTTTAAATCAGAACATGAGAGTTTTTCAAGGAAAAAGTCTGAGAGGTGCCTAATAACCAGAGGTAAATTATGACTGAAATCTTGGGCAAAGAGATCAACAACCACTAATAAAAGAGTTTATTACAGAACTTGATGTCACGCATGTGAGTCTTTTAATGGTGTTTCACATACCTACATATTAACATACATGAAGATGTAGGTTACAGTTTTTCTTAAAATATGGAAAAAATAAATTTGATTCATATTTATGTAGGTACTTTTTTAAACTTTTACATTTAATTTTAAATTTGAAGCAGGTATTTTACTGAATCTGTCAATGATACATAATTGAATAGGTACCTACTATCATTAGTACATTATAGTATTCAATGGTGAATGAATTAGCAGTTTTCAAGGAGGCTGGATCAGTTTATGTCATAAATCACTGCATAGTAAATATAAGCATCAAGATAGTTTTTAAGTAAGGAATTATATTTGCATACTTTTTTGCATTTCTTCCTATCTGATGAAGAATATCTGTATCAAATTCCTAGCACATTAATGAATTCATTCTACAAAGCTGTAGCAGAATTTTTGTCAGTTGGGAGGTAAATAATTATCCACAATTTTTCACCAGCAACATGTCCTTGTCCTTGCCCTAGAGATTCGAGGATCTACCTCATGCATACAAGCTTCAAGAGGAAGAAGCTTGATCTTCTTCTTATGCACTCCCAAAAATAAATTTAAATAAAGTTTTTTCAGAAGAGTTTTCATGCCATATTAAAATTTTCTCTCTTTTATTTCTGACATAACAAGGAGTGTTATATCCCTGTGCTGAATATCAAGCAAATATCCTGGAGAAGAAATAGGTTGCATGGCATACCCCTTCCCTACCATTCCCCTAAACTTCACAGGCACGAGTGCTAACTTCCACTTATAGTCACACCCCACAGTCCAAGGAGATGTGAATGGGCCATAGTGTGTGGTTTCCCTACAGCTGCTCTACCAGTCCCCTACCTATGAATGTTCTAAGTTACCTTCCCACCACCATGACTTGCCTGTAAACCGTGGGTACCACTAATATCCTCCTACAGCCCATTATATTGTTTTATAACCTCCACCTACTCTTTCTTTTTGTCTGGGAAAGATATGGATCATTCATTCTGGTCACCAAGTTTTGAATTGGAAAAAGAAGAATTTTCTAAGAGAAGGAAATCAATGTTTCAGACTCTGAATAAAGACTAAAAGAAAAATTATCAAACTTTGAACTGGAATATAACAATTGCATGTGCAACGTAGGTATGGTAAGAAACTTGAAAGATCATGTTGAATGTCATGAAGGTTGGAGAATTTTGAGATAGATGGAGGAAGACAGCAAAGGAATGAAATGAAGAATTAATAGATAATGTAGGAAAAAGTTAAGTGGTAGCAAGAAATTCAAGGTCAGGAAAGGTAGATGAAGGGAGTTTTGTAAGGCAACATAAGGTCCTTTGCAGTCTCTTTTTAAGGCAATATTAAGCTGAATTTAAATTTAAATAAAGATGTGTATGGGGCATTGTCAGAGGTTACACTATACAAATAAGTATTGTTTTCACCTATTCCTAAATTTTCATTTTTCACAATTCATGAGTGCTCTAAGAATATAACCACATCATATTCAGAGGCCAGGTATCCATAGTTTCATCCAAACCTATATGAACATAATGAGTCAGTCGGTAACAGCTATTAGGTGAAATATGTAAGTTATCCTCCGTCTTTGGAGCTGATTCTCTCTTAGGCATGGGAGTGGTATGAGTCTGCTGGCTTCACCCTTCTTATTAGACACGTAATAGGGTTTATTGAGGATCCAAATTGGTCAAAAAGTGACCTCTTCAGTTCAACTAGGCAATAGAAAAAAATTAAACGATTCTGTATTTGAAGTGGCTTCAAATCATTTTCATGTGACATAGGTAACTTAAAAATCAACAAGTACTGGGACTATTTTGCACAGTTTGAAATGTATGAGAGGTAAATCAAGTACATTGATTAAACACCAATTAAAATGTTTGGGATGTGTGTCATACATTACCTATCTGCATGTTATAATTAAAAAATATTGTATTTTGAGGAAACCAGAATAAAAAGGTGGAAGCAAAGGTGTTGAGTCTGAATCTTACAAGTACCTACTGAATATGTTTGTCTTAAATAGTAAATGCTAAAATCACTTAAGATAATCAACCAAAATATATGGATGCAAATATTGCCTGAGGATAGTTGCCACCAAGTTTGTATATAGCTGTTCACCCTGTTTTTCATACTTATGAAAAGGAATGACATTGATCTTTTTATATGTCTGCTCTTCATTCTGCAATTAAAAAACTGAGTTATGTAAACCAAGCCTGACTTAGAAAATTATATTTACTCCCAAAGATTTTGCAAAATCTTTTAGTGGAATCAAATTCTTTTGCAACTAGAACATGTTTGAGCAGTAACATTTTCATTTTTTTCAGGAAAATGGCATAATGCCTATGGTTGAAATGAAAAAATCATCCATAGTTTATGACCCTGATGCATAGAAGAATTTCATCATAATGAAGTAAGAACTTTTCCATGCACATTGAAAGTTTACCTCACTACGTGGAGAAGGTCTTCATTTCAATTCTTGGATGCATCCTACATCGAATGTGCTGTGATTATCCAAAAGTGGTGAAAGTGATTCCAACCTCAACATAAAAAATATAGCAATCATGTTGTTTGTGAGAGTGCTTTAAGAGCATGAAGAAATTTTAATCTCCTATTTTTGGCGGAGGAGAAAATATTTAATTGGATTCCCAACCTTATCAGCAATGGTTGTGATGGTGGTTCATCAAAAAGTCAAACCACATGAACATTAAAGAACAAATCTCTCATAAGAGCCACCAGTACAAACTCATGTTAATTAAGGCCCTTCAAATTAACCCTGCTCATTACATGAATTGAAACATGGTTGATGTAAAAAATTTTGAGGTTGAGATCAATATTTATTATAAAATAAAAATACACACAAACTGTTATATTTTTAAATGTCCTCTCAAAATGTGATGGGCCAAATAGATTAGACTTTTTAAACAAGAGTTTCAGTCTAAGAAAAATGGAATGCAAATTGTTATATCATATGTGATGTTAAACAAGAATTGTCTGTAACTTTAAAAATGGAACATGGGAAACCAAATTTCTATATCAGGTGATGCAAATGAGAGCCTAAAATATTTATAGTTGTTTACTATTATTTACAAGCAATTTTGAAAGACAAAAATGAGAAATTTGAAGTGATTTAAAAGTAAAATAAAATTTTCTTGATTCATGACCATCTTTTATTTAAAGAACCTCTTGCCACCTTCATTTGTAATATTTTTATTGCTCAGTTCGCCAGTTTAACTACTGAATTTAGTAACCTATTGATAAATGAGAGATAAATTCCTTTTAAGAGATGAGGAGTGTATCAAAAAGGAAATTGTTTTTTTTTAGAATATCTAAATTTTATGAGTTTTATGAAACTCACCAACCATGGGTATCCAACTGAACCCATACTTGTAATAAGTAAATATTATCAACAATCTTATCAGCCATGTATGAGTTACATTAACAAAACTATAACCGGATAGCATGAAAATCACATAGATTGGTCCAAGCTGGTTTTAGCCCTTACCTTAAGCAGATCTCTGGTTAACATCCTCACACACAGGCCTAAGACTACTCACATATGTCAAGAAAGTGAATTTTCATACTGCCTCTTGAACATGTGAGTAGAGTCAAATCATGAGTTTTTCTAACAACCAACAATGGGAAATTTTTTAAATTTTCATCGAATATAAAGTCAAATTTTTTGACATATGATATTTATTAGTCTTTCTTGAGGAATGCAGAAGAAAGTTATGCCAAAAGTCAGTATTGACATCAGTGATCACCCTAAGTCATCCTATCTCGATGAAAGTTATAACTTATGAAAAAGGCAACTTATCTGAAAGGGGTCAAAATGAAAATCATCCCAATTAGAGTATGAGACAGGCTTCATCCCACCAGTGATTTTACTTCAAAGTTATTGAAGTTCTATAATCTGACTATTCACACCATTTTTTCTTGCCTGCATTTTGGTTAGGTATCAGAATATCACAGTTAAAATTTTAAATTTCAGCTAGCACTCTATTTCTGAGCGATTCAACCCCAAATCTATCATGCTATTGATGTCCTTTCAAATTCGCAGTTCAAATTACCGGGCAAATCGTAAGCATACGCTACCTAGTAGTCGCTCCTTTAACTATAATTCCCGCGAAAACAAATGAACTCATGTAAATAAACAACATCTTCATCGAGCTTTATAATCAACGTACTAATGGTTGTTCAGTGTGATCACAAGGGTACATTACAAATGTTTGTGTGATAGAGTTAATATTTGTGGAATATATTTCGAAAAAGGTTCTTTGATTGAAAATTCTGAGTAACAAAGCAAACCCTTCTCTCCAAAATTATGGAGAATGGTACTCAAGCAAATGTGAGTGGAACAAACGTTTCGGACAAAATCATTTCTGCTGGAGGAAGTGGGGAACGTATTTTCATCAATGAAGACGAATTCTCTGACAATCAATTTAAAATGCGCCCAAATATGAGAGACAGGTTGGTTGTGCTGTTGTGGATGTGTTGTTTCTGTTTGTAGATTAATCTCGTCATGTGATTTTACAGTTTACTTACTGAAATGCTTACAGATTTAAACCAAATTCAGTGAAAGAAGTAATTCATACTGTGCTAAGAGAGGAGCTTGTCGGGAAGATTTACTCTGATTCGGACCCTTCGATGCTCTCCAGTCATATCGCTCAACTCGTGAAGCGGAAAGTTATGGGTAAGCTTTTGGAATTTACAGTAATATCCTTGTATACCTTCCTTGTCATGCTAATACTTATTGTAAAAAGTGGACATTTTCCCTGCAGATCTGGGCTTTCCGCGTTACAAATACGTGGTTCAGGTAATCCTTGGAGAGCAAATGGGAGCTGGAGTGAGAACAGGGACTCGATGTTTGTGGGATGCCGATTGCGACAATTACGCCTCGGATGTATACATTGGTGTAAGTTCCAAGAATTTATTTTATTATCTTATGTTAGTTAATTCGCGATATGTCATTGTGCTTGTCATATTTTTCTTGGGAGATAAAAGAAATTGTCTATAGTGTTCAGTAAGTACTCCATGCTTGTTTTACAATTGTTGTGAGCTGGAGGATTACATGTTTTCAATTCTCCTTTAGCCTTTAAATTTAAATCACCTCCAGAAGTGGCAGCTGCGTCTGTTATAAATTAATTACACTAATCTGAAAATCACTGCAAAGAAAGAGTAGGTAACTGTACCTACTATATCATTGCTATGACTGTTGTAGATTGACGATTTATATGATTCCACCGATGTAGTGTGCTTATTTCAGGAGTCGACACTAAGCTTTTTAATTTGTATGATAATTGGCATCAGCTATGTATTATGAGCCCCTGAGCATTGCGGTATCCAAATTTCACACAAAAACTAAGTCACACAGTGAGATGTGGATTTCATTGCTGTGCCATAGCACCCTTTCATAATTTTTCATGCTCGTGTCATTATTTTTAGCCTGAGAGGTAGGTATTAAACAAGGCTGTTTGTCAATCATGAATCTTAGTAACATGCTTTGAAATCCAAATTGTTGTGGATTTTTAGTATAAACACAATAAGGTTTGGAACCAGGAGTTTCCTTGAAATATGAAACACTTAGCTCTTTGGGTTTGACAACATTCTAAAGCCATAAGGCAATGTGTACCTCATCATAGATGGCTGTTGAAGGACAAAAGCTCCTGTAGGTGAAATTTAATTGGTTATTTGAGCTTGGGTTTTACATTGGAGGAAAATAAGCACAGAGTTTGCAATTCTCTTTTGAGAATTGCATCATCGGAATGGGGGGTTTACTCATAGAAGAGAATGAATGCCTGGAGTTTTGTGTTGGGGTGTTAAGGAAAGACTAGTGTAGAGGCTAATAAGGGATGTGATATTGTATGCTGTTGGAACATGGACATGAAGGGAAGGGGATGAAAAGAGTCCACTGTATTTTGAGATGTGGGTGTAGGGAAGGACAGAGCTGGCAAGGTGGGTGCCAGTCATGAAGTGCTGGGAATAGTAGGGAAGGAAAGGAGGTTGGCCGAGGAAATTAGCTAGAGACAGAAGAACCAATGGGATAATGTAATCTGTGATAAGGGGGAGATGTTATTGAGGGATGGGCAGGAGGCTATTGAGATGCAGAAAGTATGCAGTGTTCAAAAAGAACATCAGATGAAAGATAAACATCAAAATTCATCATACTGCATCATCATCATCATCATGGGTCAACAATCCTAGGATTGGTTTGATGTAGCCCTTCACTCGATTCTTCTATCAGACAACTTCTTCATATTAACATGATTCCTCTCTCACATCCTTCACGACCTGTTCTATATAACTCATACGAGGCCTGCCTTTTCCATTCTTCCTGTTCACCCTTCCCTCGAGGATTGCCTTCATCAGGCCATTGTGTCTCAAGATATGGCCAATTGGTTGTCCCATCTTCTTTTTAAAGTTTTCAGCAGACTTCTCTTTTCTTCCACTCTTCTTAAGACTTCTTCCTTTGTCACTCAATCATACTGCATAGGAAGTAATTTTTGCTCATAAAAACCTTTAGTTAAACACAAATTTTAACTTTGAAAAAGCATTGCAGTGTTGGCTTTAATTAACACGTTCACTGTGGGGCTGATTAAAGCCCTACCCCTCACAGCGCGGCGTGACCCACCAGTGGGTCACACTCAGCCTTTTGCATGGGCGGTGTGACCCACCAGTGGGTCACAGTCCTTCCGAGCTTCTGGCCGCTGCCGAGGGATGGTGGTTGAAGCGGCAACACTCAGCTGTTTCCTGAGATTAGAGGAAGGCTGGGGGAGGCGACTCCCAGCCTCGCCCCCAGCCCGACCTTCCACTGGCCACGAGGGGCACGCTATCGGCTCGACCTCAAGAGTAAGGATGGGGGAAGAGAGGGGCAACAATACAATGCATGTGGTAAAGATTTGCTGACGTTCGGAAAACCCAGGAGACTCCCACCCATCTCTGTTTATTGCCCCTGCCCTTGTTCGCGCCCGTCTGTGAGACGTAGACGCCCGTCCGTTGGTGCTTGATTCCCCAGCCCTGTTCACACTATGAGAAAAGGGAAGGGGGATCCTTTGGAAAGAGTACATAGTGGTTTGTCTCAGAAAAAAGTAGTGTCTGCATTTTGGAAGACGTTCACCCGGCAAGGGCACGGTCACTCATCCACCACTGAGGGATTGGCTCAAGAACGCTACGCGACCCTTTCC
Source organism: Platycnemis pennipes (assembly GCA_933228895.1). Classification (NCBI taxonomy): domain Eukaryota; kingdom Metazoa; phylum Arthropoda; class Insecta; order Odonata; family Platycnemididae; genus Platycnemis; species Platycnemis pennipes. The sequence continues at coordinate 105,197,539 of OW121854.1, read as the reverse complement.
CAATTGCCCTTCCGTAGAGGTGGGGGAAGAGAGTCTCAATCTCTCACACAGCTGGGCGAGTGCAGTTCGGACTGTTTAGTTTACGAGCAACTGACGGACAGCCAAGAGGTTGAGAAGAAAAAATTTTCCTAAACATTTTCATTATTTTTAATAAGTTGATATATGTTTTACTATATCGAGTATTGTTCATCCTTATGTATAAAAATCGCATAAATTTAAAAAAAAACAAAAAGAAAACAAAAAATAAACATATTTTGGATATAATACGCTATTATGTAAATTTGTTCGTGACCCACCAGTGGGCCACACCACTCACGCTGCAAAAAGTTTCAGGAGGGGTGGCGTGACCAACCGGTGGGTGACACTAAGTGTCACATAGTAGTCTATTATTTGAACTGTGACTAACCTCTGGGTGAAGTCACTCGAGAATTCCTCGATTCCTACTTTCACAATACTCCTCTCACGTTACAACAATTCAAAGAATTTTATGGCGGCGGCGCTAGATGGATTAGCGTGACCCACTGGTGGGTCACGCCGCAGTGAACGTGTTAAACACATGAGGCAGCAAGGTAAGACAGTACTATACTTAGATGGCAATGTAAGGAAATTAATAGGACTTAGGACCTATAATAGGACCTATTAATAGGACCTATATGTTTTCTCTTAACCTTGAGGAACACATCAGAAAGTCATCAATTATTTTCCTCCTCTTGAAATTTGGCTGTCTGTGCCTTCAAAGTCATGTTAATCAAACTCATTTCACACTACACACAATTTTAATCTCTCTAGGTTGGGTACAGAAATGATGCAGTCTGTGACTTTAGATAATTTAATTTTACAATAACCATATCTTTAACCTGTCCCATCCACATTCCTTCCTAATTGATGGTATGTACTTAATAATTTTACAAATTATACCGTTTAGAGGAGCAACTGTCCTTTTGAAGATTTAACTTATGCTAGGCAAGCTTAGTATCTCAATCATCGATTTTGATATTTTGAACAAGAGTAGTTTTACCAATGGTATCTTGGTATATGTACTTTCGTTTAATAGATGTGCTATTGTACTGTTGATGCAGTTGGTATTCTCTTGGGTAGTATCTATGTACATAGATTTAGATTATGAGAATTAGAAATCTATAAATTATTGTGTGACCGTGTGCTGCTATTTATCATTGTCTATGAGTAGCATCAGCAAATTTTTCTCCTTCATCTTAGTATATCTACTTGTGTTACCATGACTGTTGTTTTGGTGAGGATTGAAGCTGTTATGAATTATGCAATGGTGGGTGGTCATTGCAATGAATGGCAATTGGAAAATAAGTGGAATATTTTAATGCCGTATGATTAATTTCTCTGGAAGGGTGGTTGCTTGTCCATCAAACTTCCATGAAAAGCATTGAAAGAGAGTATTAAGTACATTAATGTCTGTCCACAGAATTGCCTGAGTACATATCTAGATTTTACTACTTAGTGCGGATTAATATTTGACTTCAAGTTTTGTCACAGAGGCAAAAGGAAACACTAGAAATAAATGTTTATTTTGCTATCAGAGAAAAATAAGAATTGATTTGTTTTTCAAGCATTTGGAAAGTGGAAGAAATGGATGGCTGGTATCCTAAGGTAAAAAGCAAAGAATGGATAAATGAAGAAATATAGATAAAAAGCTAATTTCTGTTCTGTATATTTAGAAAATGCCACAAGTTTAAATGAGAGTATTGAGGACAGCAGTAAATTTTGGACAATGAGATTAGATTTTGTTTTGAAAAATGCTGGAGCATTTGAAATGGAAAATGTGGAATTAGTTGTGAAATGCTGGCTGCGTTTTGGAAAAAAGTTGTTGTATGTAATTCGAAGGTGATAGAAAAAAAAACTGGGTTGAGTAGGAGACAATAGGATATTGATAGCTATGCTATTTGAGTCAGTATAATGGCCTCTGCACTCAAAAGATTTAAGGACATGAAATATTATCAACCTGAAGGGGCTAATACAACATGGATGGCATAATTATGTAGATGTGCCTCATAAAGTTCCATAGGTGTGAATATCAACATGAATTGTTTAGGACACAGTAAGCAGATTTATTGGCCAAAAAACAGTGCACTTACCAGTTTTTGATGGACATATATGCTCTCAGCATGTCAGGTAGCTACTGTAAATGTGATAACACAGCTTCTGCATGTAAAATATGTATAAGTCATTATTAGGAATCCATGTCTGTCTTGCTTTTCAGCATATAAAGCTGTCTTTATACTTATTAGCATCATGGAGTTTCTGAGAATGTTTTTCAGTTTACAGTTAGTTGTAAAACATATCCTAACAAGCTAACACACATTAAAGCTATTTTGCTCACACATGATCACTATGTGAGTTAACTGTCACGTAGAATCCATCTTGAGCCCAGTGAAAATTATTGCAAATGGATATTAAAATATGGAGATTCTTCAGAAGTTACTAAAAAAGTATGCATCATGATGGAAAAAATATGAGAGAAAATCATATGAAAATATTTCCTCATAATGTTAATCTTTCTTGTCTTGGCAGTTCTAATGAATTGTTGGGACTCCAGGAACAGTCAGTAAAGGTAGAATGCATGTGACATAATTGACACAAATATCTAGTGTGCAGGCTGGTTTGAAATTTTCTTGTCTTTGCAGGATTCAATATTTTGTATGGCTGTGGTCTTTGCCTTCTTTGTATATTGACAACTTACGACTGAAAACCAAAGTGCAAGATTTCCTATTTGGATGAGAAGAGAGCTGTGATACTCAGAATGGAACTGCAGTTGTAATCACAGGATTATTAAAAAGGCCTTTGTGCTGATTTTTACTCATTGAGTTGTGTTACATATTGATGTTTTTCATTGATATGATTTTATGGGCTTACTAAAGTGCTCAGTTTCCTCTACACTGGAATAATTGGAATCTACCTCCTATCTTTTAAACTTATTGTGAAGACCTTGAGTTGAGTGTTCAGTGAGTTGATCAAGATTTAAGGGACAAGTTGACTATCAATAAGATGAAATATTGACATAATGTTTTGTATTCCATGATGCTTCACAGTTATTGTGCTGGTTTGGATAGTGATCTAATGAGATTAATTTTCATTGAGAATTATAGTCAGGGGAAATGTCAAGAAGACAAATTTGACCCAAAATCTTTTACTTTAGTTCATTTTGCACATTGAGTTGTCAAGACAGACCAAAATCAAAATTTAAAAGTTTATTGTTCATGTTATTTTAACTTTAAATTCATAAAATGCCTTATAAATTCCATCTGGTGAATGATAAATCTTCATGTGTATTTGTGTGCATTGAATAGTCTGTTGTGAAATGAAAAATAAAGTGATTTTTCCATACAGGTTTAATTCTGTTTTTGATGCACTTTTATTACTTCTTCATTCATTTATATCTAACTCTGATCAATGGCTCCATTTAAATTTTATGAGCAAATATAAGGGTGACGTAACCCTTAAGTATAGTCCAATACTTCTGTGACTCCCTGATGGGTTGCTCTGCCCTGAGGGCCAATATTACTGTGACCCACTGGTGGGCCATACCAGGATGAATTATTCATTTGAAATTTTGGGAGGCATAGAGAAAACAAATGAAAGGAAATGAGAAATGCATGATTAATATGGGTACGCAGGCTTGGAAACATTCAATATGGATTTGTGACAAATTACCACAGGGCTCTGCATTGGGTGAGGGAGGGACTTGATGCCCTTCAAAAAAGTATGTATTTCATTGCCTAATTCATTCTGCTCGAATGCAAAAAATGCTCCATGGGGGCTATTCATGGCCTTATGTATGTGGGAAAGCTGAAGCACCATTTACCTGAGTAGCAAATGAACCAATTGATGATATATTGTGAAAGCATGCTTTCTATGTCTATAATTTTCAAGAATGGGCTATAGGCATTGATGAATAAGATGGCTAAATAAAACCTGGCTGGACTGGTTTGGAATATACACCAAATTCTTATTATAAATGTATTATTGATTAAATGAATATCATTTGTGAGTAAGATTTTGCCAGTGTTACCATGCGCACAATGTTTAGTATTATGAGAATAATCTTTAGTTCTTTTATAATAAATCCCTTTTACTGCCAGCCCCTTTAAGGTAGACTGTGTGGAAACTGGCAAGCCTATGTCCATGAAAATCGTAAGATTATGAATTTTAGATATATTAGAAGCCCTTAATTTTAATGTATGAATTGTGTATTTTTTTCAATGTTGGTGATATATTAAAATTTTTATGAGGATGAAAAGATCATTCTTGCTGTCTCTAATTTGAAGGAAATATAATATTACATACTATATGTAATGTAAGTGGGCCGATACATTGTTCCTTGGTAGTTTTCGATCAACCATAGAGGTCTGATGTATCAGCCTTCTGGCAGTAAAAGGGTTATAATTGCCTTCATTTCACTTTCCTTTAACCCATAAGCACTTACTGTATAGTAGCCACTCAAAATTGGTTACAATTAAGAAAACCAACAAGACTTGTATAGAAAAATGTTTAGGTAACAATATGTATATTTGAAGAAATCCATCAAATTTTATTTAGTTATTTTCATAATTGCATATGTGCTATTTTGCAATTTCAGCGTGTAATGCCACTAAAGTTTTCATGGCCAGTTCGTGTACTTTGAATTAGTTATTTTCAGTTATTTTAACACATTAGAAAAAAATGTCATTCTCAAATGAGGGTATACCTAGACAGTTTTTTGATATTTTTTGCAAAAACCATTTTCTGAATCAACTTTTTCCTAGTTTTCGTACTTTTTTGCAGGACCAACTAGTTTCCATATCATAGACTTAGCATTTTAATTGTTCCTCTAACCTTTCTGGAAACCTTTCAGTTTTAGATGACTTCTGCATCTGCATCTTTCATGGGATTCATTTGTTCTAATATCTCTTAAGTAACTTTGTATGATGATATGACGAATATCTAATTGATCTATTTTCAGATTGTTGGTGGTGTTCTGTCATTTCCACTGATTAGTGACCACTTTATCTAGCATATGGATGTCCAAAACTCAGCACCATTTTTTTCCTTTTACTGCTATTTTATTCACACTGTTACATTGATGGTGATTGTACTGCCCATGTCTTTATTTCATGCAGCAAACGATGCCTGCAGATTGCTATTTCTCACCTATCAATATTGATCCTCAACGCTGCGGTTTGTCAGCCCCCAGCGTCTTCGACAAGCTGGGTGTCGAACTAACAAAGTCATGATCCATAGTATGGATGGGAACAACCAAGTGTCCCCTGCATCATGGTGATAGCAGTTTTCCGATTGGAATACTATTTTTTTTTGCTTTGATTGGACAGATTTGTTCAGCAAAATGATTAATGGTTTGCTATTATTGTCAAAGCTGTAGTAGCAGTTCTTTTCATTCCTGCCTTTGAGGACATAATTAGAGACCTTTCTTCTTGACTATCTAACAGCTGCTAAGCTGTAACTTTTTCCTTTATGAGGTATACCATTGTTTGCAGTGAAATAATTCATACGTCATGCTTACAGAACACATTTTTATACCCAAAACATACAAGCTTTCCTTATAATACAGTAAAATCTCGATAATACGAAGCAAGATAATATGAAATTTTGATTATATGAAGCAAAACAGCTGGTCCTGGCGAAAAGCCTATAGGAAATACTTGGGAATGTTTTAAAATACGAAGTTTCAAAAATACGAATTTTTCTTTATTACGAACTATCAGCTCAGGTAGAAATGGAATTCGTTTTTACGAACCTTGGTGAAAAACTGCTACAGCAAAACTATTTTTGCTGGCGTAGACACCTAACAAATCAGTGTTGCCGATTATGGTGTATCAAAAAAGAAATGCGTGAATTAGTAGTGCATTCATCTCCCACATATGCCAGTGTCTCCCCCCCCCCATTTTCACGTGCAACTCCGCGTATTATTTAGACCTTAAGTAATGTGGAAATCGTAGTTAATGCCATTATTTATCCTTGTTCACTTGAAGTAATAAGTCTAAGTAGTCCCAAGTTCAAGTTTTTAACCACAGTGTACGTAAGGGAAGGGTTAGTGAAGGCGAATGGCTTCTAGAGTACCAATTCTCTGAGCAGGTGTTCGAATGATTGTGTGTAATTCTTTTTTTCGGTTCCGATTTTGGTTCGGTTCTTAACTTTGGTTCTCGGTTCTGGTTCTCGGTTCCGGTTCTTAATTTACCACTTACTTTGCATTGCTCAATGGTAAGATAAGGTAATCAATAATCATTTTCAGAGACTGAATTTAGAATAATTCGTGACTTTGAAGCATCTAAGTACACTATTTCACCAGGTTTTAATGTGAAGCCTCCACTTTTGGAGTGTGAGTAGGTTTCAAACTGTTTTTCGCGCCAATTATTTCGGTACCGATTATTTTTGGCCTCGGTTCCGGTTCTAAGCTCAAGAACCGGTGGAACCGAAGAACCGAACCGACCCATCCCTAGTTTTCAAATTAGTTAGCAAAATGCAAGCAATCCCCGAGAGTAGTGCTTGTTGCAGAGGTGGCAGCTGGCTGTATCGCTCTGGGAGTGCTGAATCATGTGGAAGGGGCCTAAACTAAATACACGAGACAGTGTGTGGAGGATCTCAGTCGGTAGCGGAGGCTTGTGTGTGTCAGAACAGCATATCAGTGTTCCGGGATCTCCTCTTAGAGTTTTTGCTGCAAGTTGATGTAAAATTTTTGAATATGGAGTCCTAGCAAACGGAAAGGAAAAGATGGATAAACAAATAGTGGATAATTGGCATATGGATAATGATGCCATATTAAATGAATATAGTCCCAAAGATCAGTATAATTTTGATGAAACTGGACTGTTCTTTCACGCACTACCTGATGCAATCCTGGGCTTTAAAGGGGATAGATGCCATGGAGGGAAAAAAAGCAAATTACGCATGACTATAGGGCTCTGTGTAAATCAAATGGGCTCAGATAAAATTAAGCCGATTTTAATTGGAAGGTTTGAAAGGCCATGATGTTTGAAAAACGTAAAAATGGAAACCCTTCCGGTTTTTACCACTTCAATAAACACAGCTGGATGACCCGTGAAATCTTCCAACATACAGTAATACAGCTGCAAAGGAAAATGGCAGGGGAAAACAGGATAATTATTTAAGTATTGGACAATGCCAGCATGCACAAGTACCTTAATTGCCTAAAATTGGCCAATGTGCACAATTTACCTGCCCCCGAACACGACCAGCAAGTCTCAACCTTTAAACATAGGAATTATTCAAAATTTTAAAGTCCGGTATCGTCGGAATCTGGAATGGTATTGCTTACGATGGATCGGTATGTATACATAATTTTAGCTCTTGCGTTTTTGGAAATTGCTTGACTTTTTTTTCTCTAAGGTCATTATTCTTCCATATATGTATATACATTGCCTCTAGAAATGGGAATGAAAATGAAGGACATTCCAAAATGTACGATCCTACATGCCATCCACGCCATAGGGGAGTCCTGGAGAGAGATATCTTCTGCAACTATCTTAAATTGCTGGAAATCGGCCGGATTCCCTTCCTCACCGCTCAACGAGGTTCTCGAGGTTAGTCTTCGATGTAATGTCCCAAATTTTGAATTAATTCCTATAAATACCAGAAGTAGGGTATATATATGTTATGCTAACTCTCTTCAGGAAGAGGCTGTGGATGAAATCGCAGAGGAGAGAAGAGGTTTGGTGCTTGATTTTCAAACATACCAAAAACAATGAGCAGGTGGATCACTGCTCGCAACCCCCAGTCATGATCCCTTAATGCTCGATCAAATTTTAACCAATATTCTTCAAATATTTTTTGGCATGGCTGATACTCCATTTGTTGAAGTTTCTTCGCAAGATTGATGCGGCTAGTGGCTGTGGTCCTTTGAAATCTTTCTTCCAGTGCTTACCAGACCTCATACGCCGATTTCTTGCCCTTAACAATTTCTAATTGGTCATCTGTGATCCTCTGAATAACGTAGCTTTTGCACTTTTTATCATCTCATATAATTTTCTGCACCTTTTCTTCTTTTGTTTTCTTCTGGGAAGCGGTATCTCCAATCTCTGCAGCAGCAGCCTCAATTAGTGTTTTTAAATCTTTTTCAACATACTCTAGAGTAGCACTTCTCTTTCATCTAAAAATACTTCCATGCGGAACTTCCAATCACTATAATTCTTTCCATCCAATAGCAGTATCTTATATTTCTCCTCTTCCATATTGCTCCTTTTTCCCTAACTTCGAAATCAGTAGTTGGCACAAGATGGCCGGCACACACTATTCCAAGACAAGCTCACCGAATAGGATTTTCTTTTCTTTCTTGCTTTACGCTCTCAAGATGTTTAATCTTTTCATCATTCAGTCCTCTGGGCCCATAGCCTAGGTTGAAATGTGACTGCAGTTATGGTTCTTTCCTGATTAAAACTCACACTCGATGCCAATAAGATTTATTCAACGGAACTAGCATGTTGAATATGAACAGATTACACACTTAACTACCACTAATAAACAGATGTAACTATGTCAACAAAGGATGATAAATAAATAATATTAATAAATATTAATTACATCATCATCAGTGGTCAACAATCCTAGGATTGGTTTGACGCAGCTTTCCACTCGATTCTTCTATCGGCCAACCTTTTCATTGTGACGTAATTCTTCTCTTTTACATTCTTCACAACCTGTTCCATGTATCTCATACGAGGCCTGCCTTTTCCAATCTTCCCGTTCAATTTTCCCTCGACGATAGTCTTCATCAGGCCATCGTGTCTCAAGATATGACCGATTAAGTTTTCCCTTCTTCTTTTTAGAGTTGTCAGCAGACTTCTCTTTTCTCCTACTCTTCTTAGCACTTCCTTGTTACTTACTCGGTCGATCCATTTAATCTTCAGCATTCTTCTGTAACAGCACATTTCAAATGCTTCTACCCTTTTCTTCTCCGCTGCTGTCATCGTCCATGATTCACTGCCGTAAAGAAAAATGCTCCAGATGTATGTTCTGATGAACTGTTTACTTACTTCTATGCTTGTATTTCCTGCTGTAAGTAGATTCTTCTTTTGAAAGAATGCCCTCTTTGCCTGGGCTATTCTACTCACTATTTCTTTCTTGCTTCGTCCATCGTTGGTTACTCTGCTTCCCAGGTAACAGAACTCTTTCACCTCTTCCAGTTTCTGTTTTCCTAGTTTAACGTTGGTTTTGGCCTCTTCTCTTTTGCTGCACACCAATATCTTAGTCTTCTTCCTATTGATCTTCAGCTGATATCTGGCCATAGTCCTTTCCATGGTTGTTAGCATCTTATTCAGCTCCTTCTCTGTCTCTGCTATGAGAGCTATGTCATCAGCAAATCGTAGCATACTGATTGTTTCTCCATGGATTTTCACTCCAGAACACTTCTCCTTGACTTCATTTATGGCTCTCTCGATGTAAACATTAAAAATTACGGGAGACAGTGCACAGCCTTGTCTCAATCCTTTCCTTATTCTTGCCTCTTCACAGCTGGGTCCAGATTTAATCCGAGCTACTTGGTTTTCGTACAGACTGTGTATAATTCTTCGGTCATTGTAGGACACTCCAATTCCCTTCAGAATTCCAAGCATTGAATCCCAATCCACGTTGTCAAAGGCCTTCTCTAAATCCACAAATGCAATGAACGTCGGTGTGTTCTTCTCCATTCTCTTCTCTATAAGTAGCCTAAGGGCCAATATTGCTTCCCTTGTACCCTTACTTTTCCTGAATCCGAATTGATCTTCATCCAGGAACTCCTCTGCTTTTCGTTCTATTCTTCTGTAGATGATCCTGGTCAGTATCTTCGATGCATGTATCGTCAGGCTTATAGTCCTAAAATATTAGCATTTATCCGCTCTCTTCTTCTTGGGAATAGGAATGATGATGTTTTTCTCGAAGTCCCTTGGAATTTCTCCTGTTGAATACATGTTTCAGATGGTTTTGTAGAGATGAATTAATGTTTTCTCTCCTGCATTTTTAATTAGTTCTGCAGGGACATCATCAATACCTGAGGCCTTATTCATCCGAAGATCCCTTACTGCAGCGTCGAATTCCGATCTTAATATTGATGCCCCCATATCATCTTTTTCCACTTCGCTTTCCTCTTCAATAGCTTTCGTGCTGAGATTTTTTCCATTGTATAGCTCTTCCAGATATTCTTTCCATCTCTTCACTTTGTCCTCGTTTTCAATCAAAATTTCTCCATTCTTGTCCCTTATGGCATTGCATCTTGCGCTCCGTTCCTTGAAGTGGCTCCTCACTATGCTGTAGGCTGCTTCCACCTTTCCACGTGCAAGGTTGCTTTGTACATCTTCGCAAATATTTTTCAACCACAGCTCTCGAGCTTTCCTTGCTTTGCGACTTATTTCGTTCCTTATTCTTTTGTAGCAGAGCTGCCCTTCTTCAGTTTTCGCATTCTTGTACTTTCTTCTTTCTTCGATCAATTCTAAGACTTCCTCCGTGATCCATGGCTTCTTCTTGGCAAGACAAATAATAAAATCTACTAATAACATCTAATAACTAGAGTAACTGCTTTTTACAACAGTTCTCACCATTAAGGATTTGTGAATATATGGAAGAGGTGTGAATTTTGGCTGTGGAGAGAAACCCAGCATTTGGATTAGCATATTCTTCACCAAGGGTTTCAGTGTTTTACGTCCCATTCAATGGGCACAGTACTGCACTTGAAGTGCTCTCCTTTTAGCACTCAAGTAGAGAACTGAGCTTAACTGAAAAATTTCCTACTCTGCCAGAATCAAACCTGGTCTCCTCAGGATATGAAACCATTTCATAAATCTCCGTACCAATCCGATCCCAGCCCTCATCCTCACGTTTTCCCCACAATTGTACATACCTTCTACACCTATCTTTGATATTTCTCACATGTCTCTTGTTGATATATACGCTATTCTTTTATAGTAAGTAACCTCATATCATTTTCAAGTTATGTAAGATTGTTTATGATGCATATTATGTTTCATGTGATGATAAGTGATTAGATGGAAGAAGGAAGTTTTAAAAGATCCTTGACGAACATAATAGCATTATGACAAAAAAGAATCCAGCAGAGCTGTCCAAGCCACATTTAAATGTTCTCAAGCCTCGGGGGATGGCATGAGGCCTTGCGTAAGACATTGGACCATTCAGTAGGGCCGTAATGAAAGTCACGGTTAGAGGAAAATAACATAAGTTTACTTGCCTTTGAGACCACTGCCGATACACTAAATAAATTGGCAATGCTTGGGTAACTCGCAGCCAGGATAATGCGTGCATGGATAATCGGTAGTTAACTGTATACCCATTTCTGCTTGATGTTCCTTCAACATAGGAGACATTCGCAGCCTTCCTTCATCTAACTGTATATTTGCCCTCTATTTGATCCCTTCTAGAATCTTCCCTCATCCCATTTTTCATCATGCTGTTCAAGAAACCCATTCTTTTCTCTCCTCCGCTAACGTCATCCAGCAATCTATACTCCATTACAGTCTTTAGAGTTCTTCTGCCCAAGGATAATGTAATCATCCATTTTCCTGTCTTTCTCGAATATCTCCGTAGAGTTTCGCTCCTCCTTAACTAGCCCTGCTTCCTTTGTGCATTCAATAACTTTCGGTATGATCCGTAATTTGCGAACGACTCTGAAATATCTCAAATGTCAATAGTGGTCGGTTAATGTGGTAGTTAAGAGTACTGGCTTCCCAACCTAAGAGCCATCCCCTTGGTCTTCGATAAAAGCAGGCTATTGCCGATGCCGAGTTTCTCTCCACCGTTCCCTGGAAACTCCTAACTTCACCCAGTTACTTACCTGTCCTCTCTTTGTAACATGAAACACTTTGTAACACAAAATTCCCTAAGGCATCCCCATTCACTCATGCAATGCCACCAGTAAGCCTCCAAATCTTTATGAATGATAAAACATATGATTTATCATTTACTTTTTTATTTCTCATGCTATTATTTTTAGATTTATTCTTAGATTTAACATTATTATTCGAACAAGATAATTAATCAATTTAATTTTTATCTTCCAACATGAAGGCTGGATCCTCCTCCGTATCAATTAGATATTGTAAGGGAAGGCCTCACCCTTCCTTGTTGACTCCTTTAGCATTATCTTGTACCCTGATGCCTCATAATCTGGTGGATAGTAACGCCTATTGCAATGATATTCAATTTCATTTAAGTTGAGATTGAAGAATGATAACTAAAAATCAGTTATTCAAAAGTTATAAATGTCCTACACAGCACAGAATCCATACTAAAACCTAAATATACATGTATGTAGTACTAATTTTTTCCATTGGGTGTACAGAGTCCAATATTCTTATACATGTCTATAGAATTAGCAAATGTCCATCCTCATTGTATACAGTAACTATAGATTGTGTTTAGGACATCCTGTGAGATATATATAGAACTGTTTAGATAACCTTTAACAAAACGAAAGTTGGCAACAGTTGTTCAACACTATCAATACATCAACTTACCGGCTTCATTTCTATAAACTATCTGCTAAGTAGATGAAGATGATGTAGATGAAAAATAAAGTAGAAAATGTTTCTTTGTCATTTTCTGTAGTTTAACATTGCCGTTGTATTTGAATGAAACAATATTATGCAATAGGTACTTCGACATAGAGGTAAATTGGACTTGTATTTTATTTGATTGATGGAAACAGAGAGATTGATAAGTAAACAGGGAGGCGCACGAGAAGTTGCTGAAAACAATCTGAGTTTTCTTGGAGTACGAGTGTAATTTGGGTTTCTTTTACTGAACCTTCATTGGTATTTAATTTATTTATTCTTCATCACATGGTCATTATTACATTTAGTATAAAATTTAAATGCTTAAAATTTTAGAATGTAGGATAAAGAAAAGGTGCCACTGCTATTAAACAACGTGCTAAAACTCTCAAGTCACAAGAAACTGAGGCATCAGTGAGACAGCTGATATACTCATCTCTAATTCAGTTACGCATTAAAACTGTCACAGATGAATGATGCAGAGGGGGGGAAAAATTCTTGATTGACAGTCTTTGACTTTGCCGTAAGGTCGTTTCAAGGTTTCACCACCCTGAAAGAGAAGGCCCGCCGTCCCAAGTCAAGTTCCTGCCAGTGTATGGGATCCCTACGAAATCGGTCGAAATAATGAACTTGAACATGTGCAGCGAAGATCGGCAAGATTTGTAAAGGGAGGATACGATAATTATATTGGCGTAACCAGTCTATTAAATGAACTAAAATGGGAATCATTGTCAGATCGCAGGTTGACATTTAGTCTTAATCTCTTAAATAAATTCCAAGACAATATTTTCAGTGATGATGTTAAAAATATTTTGCGAACCCCAACTTACTATGGCAGACTGGACCATAATCATAAAATTAGAGAAATTGATTGCCGAACTGATAGATTCGAAGTGTCCTTTTTCCCTCGTACAATTAGACATACCCACGAATAACGGTAAATATGTCCAATCAGAGAGTAGCAATGGATAGCATTGGTAACTGCATGTTGGTATGAGTACTTAAATCTAACCCTACTAACAGAATGTTTTTGCTTGTTTGCTTTGCAATTTATATATTTTTTAAATAGTGTAGTTTAGAACAGTATATAAATACTAATCCTTTTTATGCATGAAATGTAGTGCATGTTTGGTGAGAAATCACCCCGTGCCACACACCTTTGTGGTGGCTTGCAGGGTATTATGAAGAAGTCGAAGCGAGGGGGGGAGGGTAAGGGGGCTAGAGGTGTGGGTGGGCCTTGTCGTCGCCTCGGAGAATGATTCCCCAGGAGATCATGCGCGCTCGGGTGTCGGAATCGGCTTCGCCAGTGATGCACTTTTCGAAAAACCTCAAATCGGTGTAGTGCAGCTGAATGGGGATGGGCATAATTTTTCGCTACTGCAGAGGTGGGTGGGGAAGATGCAATGGAGCCCTCTTCGTTGGACGCGAAAGATGTTTTTACTGTCCTCCTGAGGGTCTGTCTATTTTCTATACAGAGTAAAACGTTTGCCGCCCTTGGTGCCATTTGATCGAGGGTAGTCAAACGCAAACCACCCGGTCACTTTAGCTTGCATGGATAGAAGGGGGTGGGAAGGAGCTTTATGCTCTTGAGGTAACATGTTGGGCATCCCTCCCCCGACTCCTCTTTCATTCACTTCGCAGAATTCTTCCCCTCGTCCCATTCATACTTCCCCCTTCCCCTCATTCCCCTCCAATCCCCCCCCCCCCCCTCCGGTGACGTCACTAGCGCATTCCTTATCGCATCGTCCCTCCACATAGATTGTTCTTTTCTGTTCCGTACGCCTTCGGGCGTGGACGATCACCTCCCGAGAAGGCTCCGCGGAGTTCCGATGGATTCGTCCTCCACTTGCTATCCCCGACGACGGGGTCACATCTACGTACACTATTGAGTGAGGATTGTATTCCAAAACTAGTCACGTAAGCTGATTAATGATTCTTTCTTCAATTTTACCGCATTCTTGTGAAATTAATCCTTAGACGTATTGTATTTTTCGAAAAAGTGTCGTAAGCACAGCCACGTTCCCACTTTCCAGGTCACTAGTGCGTTACCAATCGTCTGAAAAACAAGTTTTTGTTTTGAAATGTGGAGTAATTTGCCAATGCTCGTATGTGCCGAAAATATGAATTGACCTCGTGGTGTTTTGTCTATTCATTTTCCTGAGGAACTAAATTTTGTGTGTACCTAAGTTAAGGGATTGAGCTAATTTTCCTTCACATGTACCTACCTAGTTTTCTATTTTCCTCCTATTCAAATCCTTAAGCTTGATTTGCGGTGCAAGCGGCGCGCTGGTGTGAAATGTATGCTCAATGATTACTTCTGGAGTAGAGAACTCGGCTGAGCCAAGTATTTGTCATCCGATTTTGAGAACGTTAAATTTCCCTTCATATCTACAAAAGATCGATGTGAAATCCAAAGTTTAGCGACTACGTAGATACTCAATGGGATTGCGTCAATTTGTCTAATCAGGGATGAAAGTTGGAATACGGGAAAGTAAAATTGCCTATAGGTCTCAAATGGTTTGGCCATTTAATACGTTAACATTATCTCGCTCAGATTACATCACGGCCGCTGACCTAGGAAAAGGGACAATTCTCTAGGGAATGTGATATTACACCAAATACCTTGAGCTCAAAAGTTCAATTAATGTTAACATGTTTTGAGATCTAGTCTCTCTTCGATCTAACAATGGAAGTATTTGAAATATTTCTCGTCCGGTCTAATTTGTTTCGGTAAAAAGATTTATCAAATTGTAGCTGGTGCTCTTGAGCGATGGTGCCAAATAAAAATTTTCAGAGCCGCTCATGTGCCATTTTACTTGGGCGGTTTCGCCCTTCCTTCCTGTGAGGAATAACCAAAGGTCTTCAGCGCAAACGTTCTGACATAGCCGTAGGCTCCAGAATTATCCCATACTTTGGTACAAAATTTCTCTTCTTTTAATGCCAAATACGTAAACTAGGTCACATCGGGATCGAAGGATATTCTAATTAGTAATTGTAATTTCTTAGTGTGCCCAGAGTGCAGTTAATAGCGACGTTTGACATTTGTGTGGTAGTTTAAAATGTGACTTCTCCAATTTTTTCGGCCACGGGTGAATATATTTGAATTCAGCAAATTGATAATTTTGCAGACGGGACAGTATGTAAATGCATACCAAATTAAATCCGAGGTTCTAGCTTCCGAGTACCTCGATGTTAATCTGTACATATTTAAATCCGCTTTCGGTGCTCCCTAATTTCATTAAGACTTAAATTAAAAATTAAATGCTTTAGGGTCTTTGATTAATTTGTGATAGTTATGGCATATACGCTTGCTTCTACATTCTTGCTGTCATTTCGTATTTTTTTTATCTCACGCAAGTTTGAGTTTGCAGATCCAATGATTGATCAAATGACATCCGAGAATTTCGTCCAGCATTGCGTTGATCTTGTGATGGAAATCGTCGAATGATTCCTGTGAGTGCTGCAATGGCGGACAATTCTTCGTCGGAACTCTCGTCGCTGGAGAATGTTTCAGAAGAGCCGAACGCCCGGGTGGCATGCCCGTCGCTGGAGATCGCAACGATGGAAACCACCTCGCTGGGGGACCCATTGCTGGGATTTTCGACACTGGAGAAGCCATCGTTGGAATGTTTGTGGTAATATCTCCAAACCACATCGCCGCGAATCGGCGTAATCCGCAGGAAACAGCCGCTTCGAAGGTTGGACTCGTAATAGCAAAGATTTCCAGCAAGGAACTAGGATGGAATCTGAAAGGGTATGTCTTGTGACTCAGCTCGCGCCTTTTATTTATAGTATTCGTTCTTCGGTGGAGGTAATTGTTTTACTCTTTCATCTTCCTTTATTTAAATATTAATATGCAATGAGCTACCTTTTTTTTCAGGTCATAAAGGCAGGCATTCTTTTTGACAGATAACCTTGGTTATAGTGTTCTTAAATTATAGCATGTACATACTCTTTTCAATTGTTTTTAATGACACGCGACATCTGATACACCTCTTAGGAGCAGAAGCATCCTGTTAATTCTACTCTGCATCAATAAATTTCGTAGATTAAGTAACATCCCAATTATTTCAGATGACATGATAGTGTACGGATAATTTCTAGTCCATTACATGGCATCTTTAGTTAAATTTGAATAATTTTATAGCAATGAATCTTTTGAATAAGATATGCTCTTATGTTTGCTCAATACACACAGTTGCAGTGGTATCTTAACATATCAAGGTATTTCCGATTGGAAATACCTTGACGTGAGTATCATTCATGACTTATTGTGGAGAGAACATAGGCATTGGATAGTTAACCAAGCATACTGTTGGCTATGGATGCTAAAAATTATTGGTGGATATATTTGATGATAACATATGGAAGCTATACTACTTATTTAAAACTCTGCAGCTGCAATTAGAATTATGCTGTTACCACCCACCACCCTTATTTTGTTTTATAGATAGGTAGATAATTTTTTTGGTTTTCTCATAATGGAGCATGCAAAAAATCTGGAGGAATTGTGTACCGCAATGCTCATATTCATTTATATCCACCGATATTTTCTATCAAATTAATGAAGTAGATGCGATTTATAGATAACTGTGTATAACCACTTTACGTACATACGTGAACAAAACAGGTGTTAAAGCTATTGGCTAGTTTTTGAAGAGAGCCTATTTGCATGCTTGTGCATAGGGATTGTCATTTGTCAAAGTTAGTTTGCCTGACTTCAATAATTTCTGGAATTTGAACCATGGTGATTAGTGAACAACGCACAAGTGATAAATAGTTTTGCGCTTTACTACTCCTTTAGTAGCATATATCTTGTACATACATGCCTAAATCTGTAGTTTCTTCAAAATGTAGCACATCTTTGACAGGTTTCTACCAATTGCATGCTGGTGTCTGTCCTTACTAGCTCAATTGAGGTGATTTGCTGGGTACTAGGCAGATTTAGTCAAAATAAATCTGTTTTTCCCTTCTCCCATCAGAGAGTAGACACTACTACTAGACTGTAAGATTTTCTAATACATCGTCTTGTACAAGTAAATTGTAATGATCTTTTTTTTTACTCAGATTCCAGTGTTTTTTGTGAAAAAAACATAATAGAACCTCTCGTGACTTCCTCTATCCAGGCACAGTGATGAAATATGAGCCCATCCATTAATTACGTAATGATAAAGGGGTATCACTAACTGTTATGATGTACTGGCACAGTGTTGAGATATGAGACCATCAAGGGGTGTCTGAACTATTTTTTATATGGGCCCACATTTTTTGTGGATAGGAGGGGGTAGGGACTAGAATTTCACTAGAAGAGCATATGAAGGTGTGAGACTGTTCTGAAGGGAAAAAGCAAGCTGGAAATAAGTTAGTTAATTTTTATTAATGAAGACTACTCATTTCTCAAGGGCCCAGTGCAAATTTTGGGGGGGGACCTTCCGCCCCTCCTGCCTCCCCACTTCCGACGCTGCAGAGCCCATCCATGGCTGTAAATGGGCATATTACATTACATAGCTGTAAATGGGCAATCAGTAACTGTTATGATGTACTATTGACAGGGAGGAGGTGGGTTGTTCAACATTCTATTACATACAAAGAAAGATGATTATAATTGCCTTTTTTTACATTATTGGCATAATAATTAAAGGTTAACTAATAGGTTGAGAAATAAATATTTCAAATGGCTATTTTAGTACTTACAAAATGGGCAATTGGTACCTAATTCAAGGATGAGTAATAATATTAGGGAGCATTATTCGAAAATTAGGGGGGTTGAAAAAAGTAGGAATTCAGCGTTACATAATAGGAATGGTCCCTAGTAATTTTAACCTTGCTTTGTTTCGCTTTCATTTCAGCTCTAGTGAAGAAAAGACTTGTACTTGCTCTTTACTGCTTCTAACCCTAATAAGGGTTCTTATTCTTCTAATAATAATCAATTTATCATATACCTATTCGTTAATTACTTCGTCTCAGATGTACTTCAGAGCTTCTTTGAAAAGTCTTGGTTTAATGCATTTTAGTCTACTGATATTTGAGTCAGTCAACCATGAGTCAGTTAATTAGTAGCTGTCATCATTTAACCTCCATCTAACATTTAAAATTGCATGTAAATTCATCCTAAATTCAGAACATTCTTTTCATAAGCATTTGTTACAATCTAGTATTTTTTTCAGTTTATGATGGTGTTGGGGTAATGATGTTTTCCCATCTGATCTGCTCCAGGGTAATAAGAGAAAATACAATCTCCAAACCATACTTTTTCTAGAGAGGAACATTTTCGCAGTGCATTGCCAGAGTAGAATTGGTACATTTTAAAAATATAATGGCATTTCAAATTGAACTTCGCTATGATTTTGCCATGGAGTTTTCATCATTCCAATTGGTCTTCTCCCTATTTTTCTCTTCCCTTACTTAATGGGTGGGTGTGGATGGACTCCCGATTTGATTTAATAGTGGAGCCTGTAGTTTTCGGTAATACTTGATATCCTTTTCAGCTGTTTTTGTATCTTGAATTTTTCTCTTAAAATTTTCAATATCAAACACATTTGGGGTAATTGAAAAAATTCCACTCATTATCTTAGAAATTTTGCAAACTTTGAACGTTGCTGTACAAAAAGCTTCTGTTGATGACAGAATTGAAATAAGACTATTTAGTCAGCTTGAACAAGTTTCGGGGAAGAAATATTAGAACTGACATAAATTATTATGTTCAATCATTGCCTCGGATGTTTAATTTTTAATTAAGGAAATTGCTCCAAAGAAATGACTAGACAATATTCAAGCATTCATTTCTTGGCAAACAAAAAATTTACTTTGAGGTCCAGGAATATTTTTGGTATAAATATTATCCTCTTTAACATTTACTCAATAGAGAATAATGCCTTTTGCAACTTAGAAGATTGAGGATTGAAATTAAAATATCTCTTCGAAGGTAGTAGTCATGACTGTGGTAATAACCAACATAAATCATTTATTAATTCAGAAATGTGCACAACTAGGTATCCCATAAGTGAAAAGAAAGGCAGTCTGTTCAATTTGTTTACGATAGTAAAATATTGCGATTGCATTAGTACTATAGCTTTGATATATTCCCTACAAATAGCGATTTTCCTAACAATATTAGGAAATCAATGTATAAATAAATTTAAACATATGATTGATTATAGGTAAATTTACAATTAAATTCTGCCATAAATTTTCCGCTTTGGCAATTTTTTTTTCCAAATGCCCCTCTGATTTCACAGCATATTCAGACTGGGTATTTAGTATTCCCTACAATTTCTTACTTAGTTTTCAGTTTAAATATATTGCGAAGAGGAGGTGTGATTAAAACTTTGAGAGGGGTATGTCGACAAAGAAGAGGAAGTACTCCATTTATTTTCTTGGGTTTAGGAAAACTATCAGGATTCCAGTTGCGATTAATAATGAGAAAAGTAACCTGAGGTGGTGGGAGAAATGAGCATGTGTTTACTTCTTGGAAGGCAGAAGGCAGTGAGAAATAACTGGAGCAGATTGATGTGGAAAAGAAAGATGGGTTTTTTATCCAAAAAACCCATCTTCCTTTTGGTATTTTGAATGAAAAGAATATGAAAATTTTCTCACTAGGAATGCATACAGGCAAATAGTTAATACCATTCAACATCATTTTGGTTAGAAAAATTATGCATGCATTTTTGTTTGATTGTTCTAGGATACACGGAATTGGAGATATTTGCTTTTCTGCAGAACACCGAAATCACCCAAAATCG